>JAFBMR010000006.1:3954467-5272623 GCA_019976455.1 Aspergillus sp. 'subgen. Cremei'
CGACAGTGTTTTCCCAGACAGAAAGTGCATAGATCTCATCACTGATGAGATGGATTCGATATCTCTGGCACAGTACCATCAACTGGATAATAGTTTCCCTGGGGTAGCATCTTCCGAGTGGATTATGAGGATGGCAAAGCATCAATGCCCGAACCTTTTTGCCAGTCCGTTGCTCAAACCCTAAAAGAGCATCTTCATACTTGCGCACAGCCTCAGAACTAAACGGATCACAATCATCAAAATTAACCTGAACAACCTCCGCCCCAAGTCGCAACGAAAGATCCGGAATAAACGTCCCATAAAACGGCTTCCCTAGGAGAATACCCTCCCCGGGATCCGCCAACGCCCAAGAAAGATGCTCAATAGCAGCCGACACCCCATTGGTAAGGGTAAGATGGCCCGGCTCAATTGGAACAGCAGGACGAAGATGTCTCGAGAGAAACGTGGACATGGCCGCTTTCAACCTGGACGAACCGTGCCCGCCATCGTTGTAGGTGAGGTACTTGGCGGGTAGCTCGATTTTTGTATTGATGTACTCCAGCAGAAAATCATGCATGAGACTGTTCTCGGCTATGCCCACGTTGACGTAGCCAGTTGGGTTGGTTTCTGCATCCCAGAGGTTATTCTGGACATCCCACATGAGGTTTTTCGAGCCTGCTTCGGTTGCTCTGCGAGCACGCAGAGAGATTTTGTCGGAGGCCATTGTTAGGTGTGATGAAGGGTGGACAATAATAGTCTCATCTGAGCTCCTCTCTGGGTCTCTTTATAGATACTCCGGGGATAGAAGGTATGACTCCAATGTAGATTTCCTGAAATCGGCGTTTGTTTCGGTGTTCGAAATAGGATTGACCGCGGGTATCCGAGATGGATTTTCGTATTGAATATACTAGATAGTGTGTAAGTAATGAATAAAAGATATGGCTTTACTGCCTAGATAGATCCAGATCGTGGCTTTAAATCTCAATTACAGTGTGCTAAAGATCTCGGTTACAAGCGGAGGACTCCAAAAACTATACTTCATAATAAGGCTGACCCCGACATCGGTGATTGTAATATCATTAAATCGTAGTTCTAGGTATCTTTTGAACATGCTAAGGTATCCTCTCACTAATCGCTTTCAAAACCTCCCTCTCCTCCGCCGTAACCCACACATTATCAGGGACATACACATCCCCACGTTGAATAATAACCTGGGCCGGGTTCTGTCCCAGACTATCCTCCGACGCACTGGGTACATAATCCGCCTCTTTACGCTTAACAGCACTCTCCACATCCTTTTCCTCCTTGCTTGGGCTCGGCGCTCGTTCCAAACTCTGCGCCGTCCACCAGTACACCGGAAACCGTCGCTGGATGTTGTTAATCACCAACGCGACGGCCTGCATAAGCGCACAGCCCAGCATCATGACGGGGATCAGGAACCAGCCTATCTCCCGGCCCTCGGTGACGGCGAGTAGGGCTGTGGCGCCGGCGGGTGGGTGCACGGTATTAGTGAGGACCATGATGGTGGTGGTGATGGCGCAGGCGAGGGCGCCGCCTAGTTCTGCAAAGTGAAGGGCATGCGCGTTGAGGGCGAATAGCTTGGCTATACCCACGCCGACGATGCTGGCGATGATTTGACTGAGGATTGCATTTCGGGGTTGGGCGAAGGGGGATTCGATGACGGCGAATTCGAGCACGGCGGCGGCGCCCTGTTGCGTTTCTGTTAGATGTGATGTGTGCCTTATATTGTTGACGGTGGTGACTTACAAAACTGGCAACGATTCTAGACGCGTTATGTTCCTGGAAGGACGGAACATGTGCCGATACAGAAGCTATCACAGCAACGCCACAGAAAACACCAATCAACGACCACAGCGCGATGATGATATTACCGACTGGTTTGGGCGATCTAGGTCTATAACCCAGAAAATGCGAAACCGGACGAGGCAGCCGGTGCCATGGCGGAGCAGGAATAAAGGGGTTCAGGTAAGAGTCTATATCGAAATGGCAGCGAGACCAGTCCAAGCCCGGCCGGGACATGGGTTGAGAAGCTGGTTGACTCATGGGATTACCGGGTAGGGCATGTTATAGCTAGCCACTGTAGAAAGGAAGAGGCGGTGATGACGACAGACTTTGGTAGGGCTGGGCGGATATAAATACCAAAGAAACAGTCACAGCCAAATCCGGCGGGAATGACTCCGCATGAGATGCAGTGAGGGGGAAAGAAATAGTAAGGTAGGAAAACCTCGACTCCGCAGAGGAGAAAAAGAGGGAAAAAAGGGACTGAAAACCGGGTCAAAGGAACAAAATCAAGGAGGTCGTGACATGGCGGCAAAACGAAGAGTCATAAACGACAGGATATGGCGTGCCGGCAACGACTCCAACAGCCGAAGAAGAAGCGATTCATCTCCGCGGAGACGAGAGTTGTATAGGCAGTATGGAGGGTGTTTCTGAAGGTATTCAGGTATTGAGAACGTCGCCCAAAAGGAACAGAAAGACCCAGAAGGCGAGGAGGATCCAGTCAGGATGTTTGCATTTGGTAATGGAAATTCCTGTTTGGGTTTAGTGTTGGAGTGCATCTGGGAGGTCATCTGAGTCAGCAGTACGATATTTCAATACGATACAGTGAGTAGAACGTAGTATAGAGGAATATGTGGTGGAAAATGTAGAAAGAATGGATGGAATGGAATGAGATGAGAGGGATTATATAGATGATATAGTTAGAGATAGAGAGAGATTACACCAAAAGAAAGAAAGATAAGAGCAGTTAGCCTGGAGAGATAAGGAAGTGTAACAGCCAATCCATCCAATCGTATTTACCCCTCATATCATGGATATTCACTCTGCTGTCGATGATTAGAAACTCTCTCTTTTCACTTTACAATTTTATACCCCGCATTCTGCTAGTGCCGATCAACCCGGGGATACGAGTTGTGCTACATTAACCAGTAGTCATGTGTCGACTGACATATCTATGAATTACCAGAGAGTTAAGGTTGTCGATCAAGGATTGTAGATTCATCAGGATAATATTATAATATAGTATCAACATCCCTCCTAGGCCCCAGTCTCGGACTATCGCGATGAATGACCACCTCCGTCGTCCTCATAATAACATCCCCACTCTTCCTCTCCGCAAAATCTTCACCCCCCTCACTACTAGCCCGTATGGCAGTAGTCTGTATATTATATTTCCTCGAATCTTGGTTATCATGCAGTGATCGCATGGCGAAGATAGACCCATGGTGAGTGTAGTATCCGGTCCGAGTGCGTTTTCGGCTTCGTGTGCCGCTGGTGAAACTGCGTGTTGCGCCGAGGAGGGTTTTAACTAGTGGTCTGATGGTTGGGGGGGAAGCGGCGAGTATGCCGATGTTGAGTTCGACGCTGTGTTGTTAGTTATTTTATATTCAAGGATATAGGAGGACATACGCATTCCATGTTGTAAATGTACTGTCTCTGCGATGTGTTAATCCTGAAGTATGGTGTAGTATAGGTAGAACATACCGATATTGATCAGCCATCTTCATCACATTCATCTGAGCGACGAGTTTGACAATCGCAGCAGCACATGCACTATCATCATTAGTATGGTACTATCAATCTCCAGGGTAAAACTCACAAATACCCCAAACTCAAAATAGCCATCAGAGAAGCCTTGGTCCTCTTATTTACTTGGATAGTATAGAACATCGGAATAGGAAGCGTGGCGAATATAACATCCGTGACGATATTGATGCCTGTTCATCAGCAAGATTCTTCATCATAAAGAGAAAACATACTACTATTGAATATCCCAATAGCCGTAAAAGTAGGCAAAGAGAAACACTTGGCTGTCTTCCTCGCCTCCACATCCCACGCCCCAGCAACAGGGACACATTGGAATATCAGCGTGCCAGCACAAGCAATCGTAAAAGCGACGAGAAATACTATCCTCATTAGCATTGAATAACCTCATGTAGACGTGTAAGTACCAATGGCCCCAATGATAAACCTCCGAAATGTACTCTGAGCAGCAACTCGGAGAAGAAAAAATCCTAGGGAAATCTTTACCGCGCTGATTCCTATCATCACGATAATCGAGTGGTAGAATGTATATTTCCTCAATATCTCCTGGTCACCATGGCTGATGTACTTGGTATACCTGCCTAGACCATGTTGCGATTCGCCAATGAAGCATCCAAATACACCAAATGCGCAGGCCTAGTCCATCAATATCCGAAGACCAAGATAAATAGAAGGATGAACATACCAAAGCAAAAGAGATAATATAATCATCCATACCACATCGCTTTAAAATCCTCCCTCGCGCATAAACTCGCAGTATAACAACCAGTCCGGCGAACCCAGTTAGTGATCCCACCACTGCCAGTGTGCGAGGTGCTTTAGAATCATCTGGGAGTGTAGCATCCACTGTGGGGGCAGGATCTCTTGATACGAGTCTCTCCAAGGGAAAATGCAGTGATGCCATGCTGTAGTCGACATGGATCGATTACATGGGGACTGCAGAAGTGAAGATAAATGGAATAAAGATTATGCTTATTCCCATGGTTATAGGTATTGGAAAAAATGGCTGTGTCAACAGAGATATTAAGCCGAGGTTGCTAGACCTCCCCTGCAGAAGTACGTAAATGGTGCATATTAATAATGCCCCTTCATTGAAAACGAAAAATATTCATAATTCATGCCAGTCCCGTTCAAGGATGGCAGACTGCAAAATCTAGCCGGATCATCGATGTAGTAGCGATATCCCAGCTGGAGAAATCTATCCACAACTCGCATTTCAAACATTTAACAGGGATATACGTATCGGCATGTCCGATTAATTTTTCATTGGTGAGCACATCCGGTGAGAGATTCGAGTCAAAGGAATGTGTTCGTGGAGGTAGGCAGGCTCTTATGTCCTGTAAAGGAACCGATGCCCGATAGGTAGGGCTATCCGAGATCCAGCGATATTGATGGAGCATTAGTTCACGCCAGTAATAGTACGCGACCTGTCTGTTCATAGCGTTGCATACAGGGATATGGCTGTAAATCGGTCCTCGCTAATATAACCGGCCGATGTATATGATGTTGTATAAGCTCGTTTATGCATTAAAAAGCAAATCCGATGGAATGCCCGGATCTAACGGTTATTATAAAGGCTTCCATTCATATAGAGCAAAGCCTAGACGCAGAGAATAATGTCTAGTTTAATAGAGTGTCCCACCGGAGGCACGAAGGAATGCTGGTCAGACCGACTCCACCGACAAGGATGTCGGCTAAGATCTGTCAAGCAACGTTCTTCTTGACCCTGCCACGCGGTTGATAACCGTAATTGAATGCAAAGACAATAATTGAAGAATTCGATGTCGAAAACTCAGCTTGAAAACAGCACAATTCAATTGTCTTGAATCCATGTCTACCAGTTACCGTGCGGCCTTCTTTCTTCAAGTGAAAGACAAGCGAAAATAACAGTGCAACAATGTTGCGTGATCCTTCTATAATCCCACCGCCACAATCCAACTAGACCAATATGCGAAGGATGACTTAGAACCTGGTAGGTTGTGTCTTCCCTGTGATACCCCAGTTTAGCAAGGACCACCAAATTGAACGACCCCACCGTGCAGTAAAAATGGCCTAAGCAGGCGATATCTTAATAAATGTTGCATCGGGGGAGTCGGAGGCCCGCCCGTTCGGGTCCGAAGCCAGTGTCTTGGATTGAGTATTGACAGCCTGTCAGTGACCCTGGCGTTGTAGAAATTTTCCGATGAAATTTCCGTGTCATATGAATGTTGCACATAAATGAGATGAATTAATCCGAGGGCAGTCATTCTGGTTGCGTGTGCAATAAGATGGTGACTGAATACAGCCGACCAGTTGTCGGTCAATTCTGTCGATCGAGTTTATCAGTGAGATTTGCCGATTGACAGGAGGGTTGGGCAGATCGAGCCCTAAGCGGTTTCCGTGTTTCTTCCGAGGCTTAAGATAGTTCTAGATGGACAATATATGTTAGTTTGATGATGATTGTTTGATGGTGAGACATGACAGGGGATAAGATGACGGACGGCTTGGGCCCCTATCCGACAGACTAATCACGAGCAGTGGGTCGGTTTATCAAATATCATCGAGGAATGCATTTTGAATTATACAAGCTTTGTATATGATGGAAGAGGAAATGATAGACAAGATGATGATGGTGGTGGGAGAGGAAGAAGTGGGAGAAGAAAGAGAGGTGAGATTGAAGAGGGAGAGTTGACATTCACGGTCACGTTTCCATATCAACCATCTTCAAGCTCAATAATGCACCAAACAAGAATGATTTTAGCTTCATCCGATAAAAATCACCATATTAGCATGAGTCTAATATCCAAACCCACTTTGACAGCTATAAACATGGTTACATCCCCCTTCTGCCATGTATCAACAACAATGCGTCTCTCCATCCTCTCTACGCTGGCCACTCTGGCAGCAGTGATTCCTTCACTGGCTTTCCCAGACCACGTTGACTACCTATCTCACAAAGGTCTCGCCAATTTGAGAGACCTCGAAGCTGGCCATGCTGGGAAAACTTGCACCCTGGAAAATGCAGCCGTGCGTCGAGAATGGTGCGTATATCCACGTTTATCCAAGAATGATTCTAACAGAAACAGGGGCTCATTGAGCCCAGCTGATCGCAAAAGATACACGGATGCCATGCTCTGCCTCATGTCCAAGCCGCCTCGTTTCAGTCGAGACAAAGTACCAGGGGCACGCAGTCGATATGATGATTTTGTTGCGGTGCATATCAACCAGACCACGACTATTCACGGAACAGTATGTCCGTCTATTATATTATAAAGATAGTAGCTGATAGTTATAGGGCAACTTTCTCACCTGGCATCGCTACTTTACCTGGGCCTTTGAACAGGCCCTCCGCAACGAATGCGGTTACGATGGTTATCAGCCCTACTGGGCCTGGGAGAAATACGCCCACGATCCCATCCATTCGCCTGTATTTGATGGATCTGAATTCAGTCTTTCAGGGAATGGAGAGTACGTTCCTCACAACGACACTCCGGCTACAGCGTATACCACTCTTCCCGCTGGTCGAGGCGGAGGATGTGTAACAACAGGTCCATTCAAAAAGTATGTCTCTCCCATATCACATATCGAACGCACATGCTCATCTATGACAGCATGACGGTCAACCTCGGTCCCGTCTCCCCAACCCTCCAAGTCCCCGGCATCGTAGCCCAAAACGGCAGCGGGTTTGACTACAACCCGCGCTGTCTCCGTCGCGACGTCTCCGTCGACGCCTCAATGGGCTGGACCAAAGACAGCGACGTCGCAGGCTTAATCAAAAACTACACCACCATCGGCTCCTTCCAAACCACCATGCAGGGAAACTTCCCCGCGGGCTATCTAGGCGTCCACACAGCAGGCCACTTCACCATTGGCGGCGACCCAGGCGGCGATCTCTTCGTTTCACCCGGTGACCCGGCGTTCTTCGTCCACCATGCCATGATCGACCGGGTATTTTGGATCTGGCAGAATCAGGATCCTGCTAATCGACGGGATAAAGTTTCGGGGACGATTACGATGATGAATATGCCTCCTTCGCGGAATGCTACGTTGGACGATATTGTGGATTTAGACTTGTTGGCTGAGTCGTATCGGCTGGGAGACTTATTAGATACGACTGCTGGGCCATTTTGCTACATTTATACTTAGATTATGTGTACTAATAATTTTAACAGGAATAGTGCTAATAGACTTCCTGTCAAAGAAATACTACCTAGCACTGTAATCTTGTGCCTATCATGATCTGTGCCTATGAAATACAGCCAGCCTTGCTAAAGCAACTAAGCGCCGTGAAAGTACCATGCAGCAGCTTATGATTGGCTGTTGTCATGGCCAACTCATCTCAAATCTCCTTGGTAAGAGAAGACAAACAAATTCTCCCTCGAAACACATTCTGTCAATGTGAAAATGCCCGATTTGTTGAAGAAATATCCTCTCAATCCAGCCCGAAAAGAAATCCGCCTTTTAACCATCCTCCCAGCCAGTACAAAGCAGAGTCCAATCCAATGCTCTCTTCAGGTAGCCTCGCTCGACAATCCAGCAAAGTTCGAGGCCATCTCATACGTGTGGGGAGATGAGTCCGGGAGGAAGGAGATCTCCATAAACGACCATCCATTCGAGGTCCTGACAAATGTCGACCGAATTATCCGGAGACTACGCCTCCAAAGCAAAGAGCGTCTTGTCTGGATCGACTCTATCTGCATCAATCAAGACGACGTGGACGATCGAAACAACCAAATTCCGCTCATGAGCACTCTCTATGCGCGCGCAAGCTCCGTCGTCGCGATTGTGAGACTTGATGGGTTCCACGGCGATATCAAGCAGGCTATTTCATGGGTAGAGGTCTTTGTCCGAGGGAAATTGCGACGGAAGGGAGCCCACTGGTGGATGCAAGGCCTCATGTCTAACTTTTCCTTCAAGGCAAGGTGCAAACTGCAGAGCGCTACGATAGACGTGTTTGAAACCATATCAGAGTATATGTTTGCGGCGTACTGGATGCGAATGTGGACCTACCAGGAATTTCGACTTGCGCGGATTGATCCGGTCTGTATCTGTGGAGAGACGGAGTTCAAGGCGTCAAAATTGCATCCCTTTACGGATTTGTGGGAAAAGGTCACGCAGATACATCAAAATTGGCTAGTGGTGTATTCAAAAGGAAAGGTAGATTCGAAATGGCAAGAGAACGGCGCGAAAGTGACGAAGCGAATGAACGAGTTTGCCACTAAAATAGAGGCAAAATATGAGCGTCAGGGCATACATGTTGACCTTGAAGGTGCTAAGTTCGAAGGCGTTGATCAAGTCCTTTTCCAGATCTTGCTCACCTACCAACGGGCCTGTAAGGATCCCAGAGACAAGATCTACGCCCTATATGGACTTCTCCCGTCGTTGCAGGCGGCCTATCCACCAGATTACAACAAACCTCTAGAGCAAATCATGTTTGAGACAGCGAGATTCGTGGTTGACGCCGGGCAAAGTCTGGCCATGTTGGAGGAATGTTTTCCGAGAAAAGACCGTTTCGAGGATACTTCGATTCCTTCTTGGGTGCCGGATTTCACCTCTACCGTCATGGCCTCGGGAATGAAAAAATATTCCAAATATTTTCGTGGCGCGGTCCACGAGGAGCTGCAGTGGAAAGAAGAAGATGGGCCATCCCCTGAATTAAGACATGATGGGTCAATCTTGTGCATGTCGGCTCGTCCCATTGGAAGCTGCAAAGTGATCTTTCGCTTTGCCTCCGACATGAAGACTGTTCTATCGCAGCTCATGGACGTATTTGTCACCGCGAGCATTGGATGTCTGAAAAGCCCCTACTGGAATTCCAGGTTGTTTGGCATCCTCTTTTCACACGACTTGAATTACAGAACGGTGGACGTGGGATCCGCATTTGACTTCCAGGCCGCAATACTGGGAACTATAGTGAGTATGTTTCACTGGTACCAAAATACGACTGATCCAATCCCGGAGGAGCCAAATATCCCCTCTTGGAAGTATTTAAGGCGGTATGTGTTGGATAATTTTCAGCAGACGGTCTTTTTTGTCAATCAGGCCGGCATGGATAGTGTTGCAATTGGTAACGCCGATGTACAAGACGGAGACCAGGTTGTTATTAGTGCTTCTGGTGTCAAAACACTGCTTGTGCTACGATCAGATCAGAAGTTACACGATGGCGATCGGGTCTACTACAAACTGGTCGGTAGGGCACTAGTCGAGGGACTTACTCAACTTGATCAACCAGAGTCCCCGTATTTCACTCATGTCCGCGGTCTGCCATTTGAGGAGTTTCTCTTATGTTGACATGCTTCCTGCATGTCCTGCATATCCTATATTGTCTCGTTTAGGAATGGATCAGCCATCATGATCTCACATGACACAATACACTTTTAACATCACCATCACATCAACAGCATCGAGACACACATACAATGTCCACATCCCCGGTAGACTCTGAATATACCGGCCAGTCTGGTCGTATATATAAGATCAAACAAGTGATTCAGCAAGAAGAAACACCTCCACGCCGGGTCTATCTAGCCACGTATGTTTGAACACATCACTCATGGCTGTTTACCTACTTACGATTCCAGATCTGGTGACCAAAAGTTTATAGTAAAGTACATTATCCCGGTCAATTTCGGGGATCTTCAAGATATAAATAACAGATTACGCGGTGATGTTGAGCATGTCCGTCTCGCTCAGGATAGTATCCCCGACAAGTCAATGTTTGTGTTTGACTATTTCACGGGGCACCTTTTGCGGCTAGTTCAGAAAGATTTGCCCCTCGACATGACAAAGAGGATTCTCAAAGATGCCCTTCTTGGAATAGTGGAACTACATGAACGGGATATTGTCCATACAGGTAGGCTACACTTACCTCACCTTTTCATCAGTCATTGACATATCCGTAGATATAAGAGCAGACAACATCTTCATCGATTGGAAAAATCAACGAGATGGAGTGACAATTGATCGAGTCCTCATTGGTGATCTAGAAGATGCAGCACACATCCCTCCTGAATGTTATATGATAGGCAAACAAGCAGGGAACTGGATGTGGAGGAGTCCTGAAGCCCACGCTCAAGGGCCCGTGAATAAACCGTCTGATATATTTTCTTTTGCTCTTGTCGTAAGTCCACCTAGCTCCCTATTCTGGGCTGCTTGCTCAATTCACTAGTGCATATACGCAATCCACAAACGCGTCCTCTTCGCCGTCGGCAACGAAGAATTAGAACCAGGCATCGATCCCCTCGCCATCGTCATCGGGCGACAAATCTCCTACTTTGCCAATAAAGACAGCCTGGGTGCGTTTTTGACATATCTCGGCGATGATAATCAAAATCCGTGGATTCGGGCTTTCAAAATCATCCGAGATGGCTTCAGTCAGGAGAATCCGCGTAAACCGTTTCTGTTCTGGAAGGGCATTGATGAAGAGTTTAGGGGGCTGATTTGTGCCATGACGAATTTTGATCCGGAAAAGAGGATAACAGCGCGGGAGGCGTTGGAGCATAAGTGGTTTGAGGGTGTTTAGGGGTATTTAATATATAGTCACTTGTTGTTGTATGAAGCGGATAAAATCATGTCCATGAGTGGGTATGTTCTATATACAGCTTCGTATTATTGAGCTGATAGTTAAGATTAGCCGTTTAATTCTGAAAAGGGCCAAGTTCTTGGGAATGGATTCTATGTGAGATATCCATATTCTTCTGCTTAATGAAACAGTGATATTAGGAAACATGTAGGTGATACAATGGCTATGCTGAATCACAGGATAGAAGTTGATAGTTACCAAGACTTTGCTGAGTGTGCTCTGCAACCAATCAGGCAACCTGTCGACTTGGCATGATTTCATGAATTTATCCAGAGAAATCTAGACCAGCCAATTAATATATGATTGGTTGCATAATACAATCCAAAATAGAAAGATCATCAGGAGGGCTTACTCTTGATAGATGTCGGTAATCGGACATCTGGAGGTTGCAGTTCTCCTCATCTGCTTACATACATCCTTACATAGTAACTATTCCTTCTGCTCAGCTTTGTTCTCCCAGCCTTCTACACAGCAAATGTAGTACTCGTAATATATGCGATGTAACAATCCTCATTCCTTGAAGGAGTGTCGATCAACGGTAATTCTCTCAGCCTGATGAGGCTAGAATAGTACGTAGTACATATGATCAATGCATTGCATCCGTGGTGATCCGAGTTCGTTTACTATTGCTTCTAGACGATTCGAGCGGATCGGTTTCCACGTTCCGGGCAAAGGAGATACCCGCTTTATTTCCGTGACTGTTGGATCTAGTGGACGTTTCTTGACAAACTGAATGTTTCAACTTGGGAATACTGCGGAATGACATTTCTCAACAATGTATCTACTATGTACACAGTAATCGATAATATCCCTCCTGCAGAATCCCTGAACAGGATACCAAACCCTGAATCTGACTTCTAATAAAGCAACCCACCGTAAAGCTAAACCCCATACCGCCAAGGCCAGTGCCAAGTTGCTTACGTGGCGGAGCCCCCTACCAATCAGCGCCGCCCGAATTGCGTGCCTGGCTATCCATCCAGCCAATCAAGATATGTCTCAATTACCCACCCAATCACAACGCCCTTACCCCAGTATTTGCTCCGCAGATGAGCTCATAGCGCTCACATAGTATGGATGATCTGCATAAGAAAATGGATTGGTCTATTTTTGCCCAGCCCTGCACGTGTGAGGCTTTTTCCCCTGATTATGCTTATTATTATTGGGTTGATGGATTAAGCATACTCTGTAGTAAAACTGTGATGGCTGAAGAGAGTGGTATGCAGTTATCAGTTAGCATACCATGACATTCATTAGGTACATAATACTATGTACATAGTACCTGGTAGAAGGTAGAGGCAACCACATATCCAGGAACCGCAGTCCATACCAGTTCAGGGATAAAGTTATCCACCGGAAGATCATCATCTGGGTCAACGATAGTTCCCAGCAATCCCTCACAACTATTGACCCTCAACCCAGTGCCACTATCTGTGACACGCAATCACCAGCAAAAGTCGGAACTCCAGTTGCAACTTGCAAGAAGTGGAACCATCTCCATCGCCCCAAAAAGGAGAACATAATCAAACCAGGCTGGTGCTTACTGAGGCTGACCACACCCCCAGGATCAGGAATTGGACCCTTTTGCTGCGTAGACTGTAGTATGTATCATTCTTAGGTAAACGGGGTCCACACAATGGTTGTCACGAAGGTATAAGTATCCCCTTCTCTACCCTCTGTAGATAGAATCATCAAGCAACAATCAACAGTCTCTCAAACAATCAATCAATCACTCTACAATCCAGCCAACTTTCTTCATTCCTCCATTCCAACTATCAAAATGAAGCTCTCTTTCGTCGCTACCTTTGCCCTCCTCGGCCTCGCTGCTGCTCTCCCCGCCAGCTCTAACACCAACGACGCTCCTGGTCCTTCTACTACTGTACGATCCCGACCTACCCTCATCCCATGAATAAATTATGCTAATGACTTCTCTAGCTCACCCCTGGCGCCAAGTGCAAGCCCGACGGAAGCATTGGAGTCTGCCCCAGCCAAAAGTGCATCGTATGTCTTACCATCTACCATTTACTCAAATGTATGCAGAATGCTAACTTCATCTACAGAAGGAGGAGAAAGAAGAATTCGGCAAGTGCGAGTAAATGGCTTTTTCGGTTTAGCTTAGGGAGTTACGGTCAAGAGAAGGATCAAGTATGGCCGTGGGTCAGTCGGTTTCATCAATTGTATATATAAGGGTCTTTTGGCGTAACTTCAGTCAGTTTCAGTGATCATTTCTCGTACTGGTCATTGTTTGTCTATCAAATTTACATCATTTTTTTGGTCTATTTACCTCCTTTGAACGTTTAAACATTCAGCGTCTTTCCTTGCTTCGAACTCTCCTGGGCCAACTCGATCAGTCGGATGACTTCGCGGGCCTCGGCTCCGCTGGCGGGGAGGTCTCCCTGTCCGCCCAGAGCACGTGCAATCTTGCGGTAGTATTCGGTGTAGGTAGGGGGTTCGACGGTGGGAGTGACTTCCTTGACGAACTTTCCGTCTTGCACGGTGGTGAGGGAGCCTAAAAGATGGATCAGCATTGCTCTCTTCACTCTTCACAGTGTGATGTGACTTACCGTATCTGTCACTCGGCTCCCGGCCGTATCCATTGTCCGACGGCTTCATGCCAGCCTTGAGTTGGTCTTCTTGGCAGTCCAGGTGGAACTAACATCATTAGCTCAGTTCTCCTTAATCACGACTCAGGAGACTCAGACTCCTATCCTGCTTACCTTCTGGAACGACCCCTTCTCTCCACGAACCCAGAATCGCAACTGCTTCTCCTCCGGACTCACGACACCCGCCTTGGCCGTCACCAACAATCCACCCTTATAGTGCAGCAACACGGTAAACGAGTCCTCGAAGCCAGTCGTGTTGGTCGCCCGCTGCGTGCCAATGAATCCAGTCACCCGCTCCGGCAGTCCGAACAGATAAACCGCCTGGTCTAGCAAATGTGTTCCGAGATCGTAGATGGCGCTGCCACCGGGGATGACCTTGTTCTTCCATTTGGATGCGTCGGCGGCGGGTTCCTCGGGACGGTGACGGTCGAAGTGGGTTTCGAATTCGACGACGCGGCCTAGAGAGCCGTTCTTGACGAGCTTCGAGAGGGTGACGAAATCGGCGTCCCATCGGCGGTCTATCTCGTTAGCTACATCTATACGATATTATAGGAGAGGGGGCATACTCTGGTACACGGCCAACAACTTGTTCTGCGAGTTGGCGAGATCGACGAGGTCACTGGCTTCCTGCGAGGTGGGGGTGAAGGGTTTCTCGCAGATAACTATCTCCATCAGTACGATCGCACACCTTCAACGACGAGATAGACAAACCATGCTTTCCATTCTCCAGCGCCAACTTGGCCAACTGGAAATGCGAGTCCGGGGCAGTGGTGATGATCACCACATCCACGCCTGCATCCTTGACCATCTCATCGGTAGTCCGGTACGACTTGACGCCGGGGTGGTCCTTCTCAGCATCATCCTCCGGCTTGGGTGTTCGCTGCACCACAGCGTAGAGCTTCAATTCAGGAACCTCCTCCACAAAGGGAATGTGAAAGACTTTGGCGCTGAAGCCGTAGCCAACGATACCGACGTTCCAGGTTTTAGTAGCCATTTTGTGATGAATTAACTGATGAATGAATTGATGCAGATAAAGTGGATGAAGAAGAATATGAAGAGTTATTTATGCGTGAGCCTGACTGCTAAATTTCTAAGCACTCGTCTTCTCCAGAAACCCGGTGGTGCGGGGGAAGGTCCTGGCGACGGCATCGTCTGGTCGGGCGGGGCAAATGCCGTCGGATTTCGGTTTACGTGGGGGTTCGATGACGCTTTCTGTTGCTTATAAAGAGTAAAAGTCTTCACAATGGTATTGGAATAGAGTTATTGTAGAGAGAAAATTACTTAGAAGGGCTATTTTTGCGGATGATACGTCATTGTCGATTATATATTTCTACATAGTATTATGTTCTGGGCCTTGAGTGGGTGCCTTTATATATAGTTAGCCTAATCACTGATTTGTAAACCAAAGAATAAACAATAGAAGCTACTATAGTAATTAATTACTTACCAGGTGCATTGTTAACTGCATACTGTAACTGTAAGATGATATAACTCTGCTGGGATAATTTATTGATGGACTTTCTCGCACTGATTGGCCAATTGCTTAAATAGTATTCTTACCATGGGTATTTCAAATATATAGACAGATAATATCGAATGACTCGTACAATTGACTGTTTCTGTATCTATTATTCTTATAGACTACAAGATACGCATAATTGACATGGGTATCGTATCATCATATCTATCTACTCATCTATCTACTCAGTTTCCTCCCCCACACACCGACTCACTTCAACCCCATCCAAACATCCCTCTGGCTGATTGAGCACACTCTGATAAACCAGATTTGGATTTCCAACAACATCAAAACGAGGCTTATCATCCTGTCCCACAAAAGACTGAATCGTCCGCTCGGGGATCCCCTCAAAGTTATACCCCGTGGAGCCCTTCTTAGCAGCTTCACGCTTCTGCTCGACCGTGCTGCGAATGTATTCCAGATACGGGGGGGTTACCAGGCTTAATCACATTATCAGCCGCGAGTACTGAACCAGGCGAGATCATGCGGAGGTGTTCGCATAGCTTGACATCAGTCGTATAGGCAGGTTTATAGTGGTCGATAAACATCAGCTCGACATGTTTCACCTGTCCCGTCGTATACAACTTATGCAGCGAAACATCACTCCGACCGACAATAATCCGGACAAAATCACGCAACCCAGCCAACTCAATCAACATATTCGCAATGGCCGCATATTCCGGGTTCAGCTCGAGAGAGAGATACTGCTTCCCCCCCGCGCGACGGACAGCATCACCGAACAAGATGGCCGAGTAGCCCACATACCCACCTAGTTCGATCATGGTGGCGGGTTTGAGTTCGGCGATAAGATCGAGGACGATTTTCCCCTTTGCTGCGCCGACGTTCATGAAGTGGTATTGTTTGTCAAAGTCGTCGATGAGGTCGAGCACTTTTTGCGGGTGGCCTTGGATTTCGTCCAGGTTGGGTTGGTTGTAGATGAAGTGGAGGAGTTTAAGTTCGCGGTCATCGTCGCGGGCGCCGGGGCGGGGGTGGAGAGTGCCTGCGTGGGACATTATATATATTTATTGGATGTGTAGATATGATAAAATTGGATTGGATTGAGGATGAGGTCTAAGTGAGGTTGACATAGTGAGTACATCGGGATAGTTATATAGACCCTCGGGGTCGGAGATAAGCTGAGAAGGGAGTGCAAAGCCGAGAAGAAGGTTCAATTGTTCCGCTCATATTCCGTGATTGATAATATAATATAATAGATCTAGTAAAATTAGACGAATTAATAGATTAGAGATTGACTCATTGTGGAGAGAAATGACATCGGAGATAGTCAAGTAGTGTAACCCGATAGTCTCATGACTGAGTATTATCGACTTCATAGTTATAAGTGACGAGATCTGGAACAGTCCATATCGATTGATCGGTGGATCGGTTCATGGCAATAATAGACCATTTATACCTACCTAATGACGGTGGATCAGGTATCAGTTATCAGGTACAGTGCATTGCATTGCCTCGTAATTCTGTAATACCATTGAATGCCCTACCATCGCCCTGCTTTGGCAGGCAACATGAAACAACACTTCACATGAAGAGCAGCATCACCAATCTGTCAGGCCATCACTGGCCAGAATGCAAAAATGGAGTCTCGAGATGTAATAATGCAGCGATGACGTGGTCAACAGCTGTAACATTCCCGAGGTTCAGCTCTACTATTTGACCCCTCGTTCACCAGCCATCGTGAATGTTCAGCTCGATTTCTTCCACAACATTTTTTTTCCTCTTCAACATCATGGCTGTCTCTACAGTCCGTCGTGCTTTGAGCCCTTGGCCCAAAGACTCTACTTTTACTTCCATCCTCTCTCTCTTCCACACTCTCGTCCATCTCGTGCGCATCACCATCTCGTTTCTGCTCCTCCCGCTCGACAATACCGTGCTCTTGGCGTCATTTCTGGTGGGGCATCTTCCTCTCCCAGCCATCAGCCCAACTCGACGACGACGACAATCCGCCCTGCGCAATGTTCGCTTTTATCCAAAAACCGTCCTCATCACCGGTATCGACACTCCTCATGGCCTCGCTCTCGCCAGAGGTTGGAACGACGAGGGCCATCGTGTGATCGGCGCCGATGTCACCAATCTCCCCATCCGCTCTGGGGAGAGCATGTCCCGATCGCTGACTTCGTTCTACCAAATTCCTAAATTCCAGTATGTCTCGCGATTACTCGATGTTATTCATCGGGAAAAGGTGGACATTTGGATCCCTTGTTCCGAAAAGGTGTCGGTCATGGAGGACGCCATGGCCAAGCAGGTCATTGAGAGTCGCACCGAGTGTAAGAGCATCCATCTCGACACGGAAATGGCAAACCAACTCGATACGCCCGAATTGTTTGTCCGGTTTCTGCTCGAGAGAGACCTGCCCATCATCGAGAACCATCAGGTGCAGTCGCGGGATTCCGTCCATCGCATTCTGCACCGGTCGCCCAACAAGACCTACCACTTGCGAAAGTTGAATCCCATCGTGAAGGACAGCCAGGTCGTGGCTTTGCCCAAGAGGACACTCAGCATGACTTACTCGGAGGTTAGTGAGATCAAAATCACCAAAGAGACGCCATGGGTTTTACAGCAGCAGACTCGTCTAGGCGAGTTCATTGCCGAGGTGCTGGTGGTGCGCGGACAGCTCAAAGCCATCAAGATCCGCCCTGCCAAAGAACAGCCCAATTGGGGCGAATCGCGTCTCGACAAAGCCCTGGCCTCGGCGATTCAAAGAGTCATGGAACGGTTTGCGACAAAAGGTGGTTCGCGATTGACCTGTCACCTGTCGGTCAACCTCATGGTGGATGAAGAGTTTGACAACAACTCTGTCCGACATGTTGTCCACATTGCAGGCTGCACGCAAGGGGCGCGGGCTGTCAAAAACCTCCTTCTTCACGAACCATCTACCTCCATCTCTGCCGGGTATCTGGCCATGTTGTCGGACCGCCCCAGGTCTACAAACTTGTCTGGAGAGGATATCATCTCCACCACTCCGAAGCCGGGGTTCAATGTGTACCGGATGGTCAGAGCGTTTATCCTCACATTCATCCCTTCTCTACGCCCGGTAATCAGACGGTTGGATAAAGTGATGGGCGGACTCGGCCAGTTCTTTTTCTGGAAGGACTCGCGATTCTCGTATCTGGACCCTCTGCCATGGTGGTGGCATGCGCATATCTACCGGCCATTGCAACACGTTGGTATGATCCTTCACCAGAGGGATGAAAAGTGATTTTGAACTTGGTTATGTGTTGGATATTGAATGTGTTACGAAGAATGATTTTGTTTTTGATTGATTTGATTTGCGACTATATATGAGCACTGGGCAGCATGGGCGGCGTACACAGATAGTATGGGGCACTGGATGCCGATCATACTAGATACTACCAGATAGATAGTTACAGATGGATGGAGATGTTTCATGCAGATTATCCATCCTGTATTCTATCAATATTTTACTTTTCCTTATTTTTTCTCTTTCTTTCTCACATGTCATGTGGCCAAGTGGGCGGCCAAGAGTGGCTGAAGTGTTCCAGGAATAGATCCGTTTCCTAGAGAACAGCTGAGCTGAATAGCATCACTTATACGAGTAATACAATGATACTTAATTCTACCCACCTAGATTATACCTTACCTTCTGAATAGAATGATGGATGATGGATGCTACAGATACAAATACTGCATACCGATCTAGGATCTAGAATATGTAAAGTGTTGATCGATCTGATGCAGTATCTAGTTACCTAGAGCAACGGTTTCACGCCGACTTTGCAGTCAAGCGCCTCGATCAGAATCACTGCATAATATTGCTGTGCATTTATCAACTCAATAAATCGTACATTGAATCCTCCGTATAGCAGAATCAAATGCACCTGTTTATCTATTAAAAACGATTGCCTGCTGTTCGCTCTGTGGATCGTTACGCGGCCTGACAGTTTTTAATTACGGGCAGCAACATTTCTTGCCCGCTCGTCCCGTTGGCCACACTGCGCTCTGCCACTTCTGCTGCCTCTTCTTCTCCATCTCAGCCTTGTCTTCTATCCTATCTTCGTTTTCTCCTCTTCTCCATTTTCATTCTTACTGCGATTTCGTCTCTGACATCGCCCGGATTTCCTCTGCATAATCCTCGGTTCCATCTCCACCTCCACCTCAGCTTCGGTCGGCTTCTCCCGCAGGCGGTTTTTCAATGCCCGTGTAAACAATCGCCTTTTCCACCTTACCTTCTCAGTTACGCAGTTACGAACCCACATAAAAGTCGTTTTATCAGCATTCTCACGATCCTCGTTGTTTCCATCCCCTTTCTTCATCGCCAGTGATCCCTCCCTACGCATCCTCTACATTCCATTTCGCAAACATGAAACTAGCCAGACCTTCCGTCAATCCCGGGCGGGCAAAGAATATCGTCCACGCAGCACAGGCCTTTATCATCTTCCTCGCATGGGCTCTGACTATCGCCGTCTTCACCAAGGGCGATGGGATTGATGGGCGTTCGGCGTGGTATTTCGCTTTGGTGAGTTCACCGTTACGTATCTTTCGGTCAGGCTGGATCGGTGGGTTGGACTAATATGGTTGTTTCTTTGGTAGTGCTGGTTTACGATCCCTGGTTTGATTTACCTCGTCGCTGTGCCTATGTGGCCGCGAGCTCGTCGGTTTGGAAACGTCTACGCCTTTGCGACCGTCGATTGTCTGTATACCATCTTATGGTTCAGTGCGTGGATTTGCGTCGCTTCTTATGTTGCCCAGGGTAAGGCCGAGGGCAAGAGCAGTGATAGCGACAAGGATAGCAGCTCGGACAGCAACACCAACAAAAATGGCAAGCGGGCTACCAGTGGCAGTGGATGCGATAACTGGAAGTATGGCAGCGCTTCCAAGTGCAAGATCAGCACGGCTACTGTGATTTTGGGAGTTGTTGTTTTGTAAGTTTTGAACTCGAAGACAAGATGTTGGTTTGCGATTTGCTAATTAGAATAGCCTTCTCTTTGTTGTCACGGCCTTCATGTCTTTCCGCAATGTCATGCACTTCCGTCGCACTGGTACTCTGCCCGATGCTGTCTCCGACCCAACCTTTGCCGCCCAGTCCAAGGCTGCCTTTTCGTCCAACCCCGCTCATGACTTTGAGGAGGAGGAAGATGACTTCCGCTCTGGTCGTGCTGGATTGAGCACTGCTCACAGCGATCGCGACGAGGACTACGCCCTGCTTCACCAGAGCGAGGTGGACGATTTGACCAGCAACGCTGGTCGATCTGCGATGCACGGATCGTATGATCCCACTGCATCCAACAACTCCGGATCAGGTCTCCATGACTACAACACCGGCTACGGAGGCGCACATGGGCAGCACTACATGCCGCCGTCGGACTATGGATCCAGCCTGAGCGGTGGGTACGGACGTTGACGCTGAGGGTGGACGTCAAGTTTTAAACGCCAATTTTTCTACTTTTGTATCTTCGAAATGACCATGGAGCGGTGTTGGCGGGCGCATTTCCGTATTTTATCATCTGCTTGTTCTTGTTTATCTCTCTGTCCGTTGTTTTGATCCGCAAAGCCAAGTTCTGCATTTGTTTTGTCAACTCTAGATGATGACTGTATGTTGTGATTGATACATAGGGGATAAGTCCCGGTTTTTCAGCTGTGCTCAGTACCATACCTATACCTATAGACTATAAGATAGAGATACCAATGTACTATTGAATCGTCGGACTCAACTGCCTTGGACAATGCCTTGGACGAGTACCAGGGAGGAATTCCGCCCCAATAATATTCTGCCACCGCCTTGCGCGGTCTGCTCTGGACAGCTTGCCAGCAGCCAGCTATCCAACACTAGCCTCTCATATCTATCTTGCATCGTTGGTGATATTGATATCAATTAATATCGTTTTAATTGAATTCTGTGGTAAGTGCTAGTGATGATAAATTGTCTCATTCAGTACTAAATAACGTGCAGTCCACGATCACGATTACAATCAAACACCACCATCAATCAGACATCAGTCAAGACAAAACGAGCCACGACAACAAGACACATAAACCAGAATAAACCAGAATCAACTTAAACCGAAGCAGAAAAAACCACCAAAATGGACAGCAGCATCGACATCTTCAACCAACATCCCCTCCACCTCGACCCGACCTCCAAAGCCATCACCCTCGACAGCAACCACCCCAACAGCACAATAAGCACCGAACTCGACGCCCTCAACACCCTCCACCGCTCCCTCATCAGCCTCGACCCCCCCAACATCCCCCTCCCCCGCTCCCCATCAACCCCAAGCGCAGCGCCCAGATAACCAAACTCCGCGATTCCGCCAACACAGCCTACCGCAAGACGAACCACGCCGAGGCAGTGCGGCTATACACGTTTGCCATCGACATGGCTGTTTCCCGGCCGGGGTGGGAGCCTGTTGCGCTGGCACGGGACGAGTTGAGTGCGCTGTATGCGAACCGCGCGCAGGCGCAGATGGCGCAGTCTGCGTGGCCGGAGGGACTGATCGATGCCAAGTGCAGTGTTGAGTGTAAGGGGGTGGGGAATGTGAAGGGGTGGTGGCGGATTGGGAAGTGTTTTGCTGAGATGGGGAGATGGGAGGAGGCCAAGGAGGTTGTGGAACGGGCGTTGGATGTTGAGGGGAGTGGTGAGGGGGGAAGGAGTTGAGTGCGCTTTTGGAGGAGGTTGAGGCTGGTTTGAAGAGATCTTCTTCTTAAGAGAGTCTGAGCTTGAGCCTAGCCGTGTGGGCTGAAAATGGAGGATTGAGATTGAGATTGAATGTGCATGTGCATGATTTCGGTTTGCGTTTGTTATGACTGTTATTCTGGCGTTGGATGGAATGGATTTTCAGCATTGATTAAGTTTGATAATGGTACTGTCTGTCTAAATCCATTGTACTTTGTACAATTCTTCCAAAAAATAATGCATAAAACACATACTAGGTACACAGCATATCATACAACTAATCCTATCTACATACTAGCTAGCAAATGATAAAAAGAAAAGCAAAAAAAGAAATTGCAAGTTCCGACACGGGGAATCGAACCCCGGGCTGTCGTGTGAGAGACGACGATGTTAACCACTACACCACATCGGATGGTTGTTGAAAATTGGCTGCTGTGCAAAATTATATTCGAAGAAGAAAAACTTGGTTGGAGAGATGTGGTGGGGCTCGGGTCGGTTCGGAATTAATGCCGGGTGTTTGATTGGTTGGTAGTTTAGGTTCGTAGGGCTAACACCTCCGTCTACATCTAGATGGTGATGATGGTGGAAGATGAATAGATAGGAGAGGGGCTTGAAGTATATATGAGATTTTGAGAATATTGTGGTCTTGTTCTGAAAATAGTACTTATTATATACATATTTGGCTAGCTACTATAGATGTATAAAGTTGACGTACGATCTGCCGGATATAGATCAGCTTGTTGAAACGAAATGCACGAGGCCAAAGCTTTAATCATAACGCCATGACCTATTATTAACTAGTAGTATATTAAGATTTACACCAGCAAAGGTGTTGCTAATGTTCAACAAGAACAGGAAGGTACTGACTGGCCATCACAACTTTAATCTTCTTTGACATATCCTCCATCCCATCTGCATCACCTGCACGACTCAGATCATGACCGGGGAGGGTCTCGAGCTGACCGACGAGTAATGGAAACAGAGCGGATTTCCACAAGATAGCATGTAACCTCCTACTTGAGACAGCCGTAGCGATGAGAAGCACAATCGTCAGAACCACAGCGGCAGGAGGAAGAATAATCCACGGCCAGCGAACATGAATCAATGCGATGTTACGGTATGCTCGCCCATTTACACGGGAAGCCTTGTTGCCGTAACGAATGGTATCAGTCATACTGGTGGCCATTTCGTCCATTGACTGGGTCAAGTTCTTGCTATCGTATAAAACCAGGGCGGATTGAATTCCTGGATAGGAGTTGGTATCCTCGTCAATACCGCATCTCCCACAATAAGAGTGCCATTGAAGAGTCTGGTCATCGTCCGTAGCAAAGGGTACCAGACGGAGGTGTTGATAATGTACGTTGAATTCTCCGATAGGGTATTGCTCCCATTGAATGGGCTCAGATAGCGAGTGAAATTTTTTGCTCTGGACTGGATCTGGGGCTGAACGAAGAGGACCTTGCTCTCCGTAGTCTCGAGGAATTGATGGTCGGTGGAGAAATAGTTATGCGTATACCGCCGTTCACACCAGTTCTCATGGCGGGCTTTTGTTCGGGCACCGTGATGTTGTGCAGGGAATAAATCAGGCCTTGGTCATACTTGGCTGCAAAGAACGATATAATCGGTTTTTGGGTTCCATCGTCGCTCGTATTTGACAGTATGATAGACGTCCAAGGCTGACGCGGCATTGCTATCGAATCCGTTGGAGGGCTTGCATCAATAGGCACGACGCTTGCTATACATTATGATAGGCGTAAGATTAAAGCCACTTGGTGCCGTGTAGGTGCAATTAGTCGGGGCTGATAACCAATTGCCGCCAGTATTGCTAATACTTTGAGGTGAAGATTGCACCAGGTCTGAGTGGTCTTGGAGGTGACGTCTTCGCACTCACTGCAGATACCAAGGGTGATAAAGTCATCATAGTCACAGCTCCCCGAGGAGCAAACTGGTTCCAGGCGTTTATTTATAGGCCGGTAAAAACCACAACATGCATCTTTGGGTCGACTTTATCTTGAGACACCTCGATTTGAGCATTGCTTAATGCCATGGTTGCTTATGGCGGCCAATAAATGTGTAGTCTGAGTATATGCCGTTTCATTAGGAGCCAGCAGTCGGTTTGAAGGATACGTGAGAATACTGCTGCGCAAACGGATCGATAGCGACAGAGAGTATCATCAGAGCTGCTCCCACCGTCGCCAAACTTGGTCTCAGTCTTCAGAGTACTTTCAAAGAGCCCCAGGGACCACGGCTGGCTCGGCCCAAGACTTGCATATGATAGAGGGGGTTTGGATTCAGGTGTTGACTTTGGTTCTATTTGAGCTGGCTGAGAAAAGCTGTGACCGGTGTCAGCATGGCTGCTTTTGCGACGATCACAATCACGGATGCGACTGCGTTGGGCGAGAATCGGGATTCCCGGTCATTGATATTGCATAATGCCATTATACAAAAATGTCCGAGCACTAGCATATTATGCAGCATTATATGAGATTAAAGACATGATAATGCCAAGTCGGAATCGGATGTTGACGGGTTTTGAGGATGATAAAACTGTTTCAAGTTGTAGACTATGCTTTATTCTATCACCGCGGTTTGTCTTGTTTGTCATTTTTTGTAGATAGACGGGATGATTATTCTGCCCTGAAGATGCGGGTTGAGGGTATATAAAGACCTTCAGAATGGCCGTTCAAATTCTTCATTCATCAAGGTAAAGAAAGCAAGATCAAGATGAACAATACCTGCTTTGTGCCTCCCTCTAGCAAGGTTGCCTTTGTAACCGGTGTCAATGGCATCAGTGGACATGCTATTGTCGAACACCTCATTCGAACTCCCAAGTCGGAATGGTAAGTATCCTCATCCATCGGTATAAATTCCATTCTGGACTAACCCTCCAGGTCCAAAATCATTGTCACCTCCCGCAGACCCCTAGACAACTACTGGGTCGATCCGCGCGTGCAATTCGTGGCACTTGACTTTTTGCAATCCAAGGATAGCATCATCGAGAAGATCAAGGTCATCTGCAAGGATGTCACCCATGCGTACTTCACCTCGTATATCCACGACAATGACTTCTTCAAGCTGGCCGAGAAGAATGGTCCTCTCTTTCGGAATTTTCTGGAAGCGATTGATGAAGCGTGCCCTGAACTTCAGCGTGTGTGTTTGCAGACAGGAGGAAAGGTAGAACGAATACCCCCTGAAAGTGTAAGAGATTCTGATTTGTCCACAGCATTATGGATTCCAGTTTAGGGAATTCAAGACGCCTTTCTTTGAGGATACCCCTCGACTTGAAGGACCCGGGTCTGAGTCTATCTTCTACTATGAGCAGGAAGACGACATGATGCGGATTCAGAAACGTCGCAATGTCTGGCAATACAATGTCATCCGGCCCATGGGTATTATTGGATTCACCCCTCAATGTAAGTTCCCTGTTAGACAATGGCAACTTAGATGCGCTAATTGGCCAGTCTCTGGCATGAACGAAGCAATCCCAATCGCGCAGTACTTCCTCATCTGCCGCGAACTGGGCGAGTATCCCAAGTGGCCTGGAAACCTGAAAGGCTTCAACCGAGTCGAAGACCAATCCTATGCACCTAGCATTGCCGATTTGACGGTCTGGGCGACGACGCAGGAGCGGTGCCAGAATGAAGCATTCAACCACACGAACGGTGATTCTATGGCGTGGAAGTTTCTGTGGACTTTGTTTGGGAAATACTTCAATATCGAGGTTGACGCCTTCCCTGATTCAACCGTCGACACGAGCAAGCCTCAGATCGACCTGGGCGAGTGGGCCAAGGACAAGGAGGAGGTCTGGAAGAGTATTGTGGCCAAGTACGGAGGTCGTGCTGAGTCGTTCCGGATTAGCAACTTTGAGTTCATGAATTGGGGATTCACGCCGTCTTCTCAGGATAGACTGTTCATGAGTACTGTCAACAAGGCTCGGCGGTTTGGCTGGGACCGCGTTGATGATTCGTACCAGGCTTGGATTGACACCTTCCAGTCGTATGAGAATGCGGGCATTTTGCCTAGTCATCATCTTTTTCAATAGACTGATACATGGGGAAGGAAATTCAAAAGTCATTATAGGATCATGGTAGCCAGTTAATGTATTTTGCAGAGTTGACTGAACCAGAACTGCGGTTCATTTAGTGGCTTATATTATAGTTTCTTATTATGAGAATTTCTGTTGGTTAAAAGTTTGGAGAAGTGATGGCGTGTGCCTTTAAGGTCAAGTGTCCACTATACAAGACACATGTATATTATTATTTGGAGAAGAAAAGAAAGGATAATATCACATAAGTATGTCGTTAGTGGAAGTCATTATAATCCCTCCTGTTGACCTGGGAGTTGCCATTGGAATCGTCTGGGTATGCAGGTTCGTGGGTGACTTCAATGGTAGTATGTTGATACACCATGCCCATCGGCGCCAGCTCAACATCCCCCTTCCCAATCATTTCCTCGGTGGAGTCACTCCGGGTACGAGAAAACACCCCGCCCTTAACGGCGTTTGTGGTAGATGTTGCCATCTTATCATCCATCGTACCACCATACGATTTGTTCTTTGCACTGGTGTTATTCGGATAGCTGTTCTCGTCGTCCTTTCCCTCCGGCTCGAGGACAATACTCCTCCGCGTGAGAGTGTACATTAGTGCATCGCAGGTTCCTGAACACGCCATGAAAGAACCTGCAACACAGAAGTAAACCACACTAGGCGAATCTCCATGTGCGGAGGCCATGCGCCCCGCTGCAAGAGGCAATGACACAATAATATAGACGATAGGATACATGGCCATATGGGCGATGACCTTCTTCAACCGACGCAGACTCTCAGAGTTCCTTTGGCCTAGAATGGCGGATTCGGCGATCTTTGTACGGAGTTGGAAGAACATAATTGCGTAGAGGACGATGGTAAAAAATTGAGCAGCGAAAATCCAGAAATAATGGGTCCAGAGACGCATTGCTTCGTACTTGGGCGTCATCCAGCACTAGTAGAATGTTAGAAGAATCATAGGTTAGGGTTGAAAGACCTACCCAAGCAACGGCAGGATACCAAACATATCGCCCGTATGTTGCGATGGGAATGATGACCATCAGTACACCAAACACCCATAGACCCACGATTAAGGCGACAAAAATTCGGTGTTCGAGTTGATATCCCATGCTGACCGAAAGAAATGTATGGACGGCAATGGCGAGGACGAAAAGCCCACTCATAGGATCACCAATCTGCAGCCATATTCCCTGAAGAAAGCATGCTGGATCCGAGGCTTTAACGGAGTTGGTAGCAATCCAGCGAAGACTGATGATGAAACCCAGTCCCTGGAAGAAATCGGCTAAAATGAGGTTGTAAATGAGGACGACGAACTGGTTGTATCCGATGTACCGTTTGTAGTATTTCGTCCAGAAGATCATGCGGTAGGTGAAGAAAAGCAACAGAGACGAAGTGGCGATTAGAGAGATTGTTGCAAGAATTGAAATGGCAATCAGACCGTCTCGTTGAATGCGTGGAAGACTCAAAATGGCCTCGCCCTCCTCTGAGGAGGACCTCGTACCCAGCCCCAGCATGATGAAAATATGGTCGGTATTAACTCCAATGGAGGGGAAATCAAGGATATATGCGCTTCACCCGATTATCAGGTTGGTCACATCAGGGGTATTAGCCAGTGGAGAGATCAACAATGCACGTCGCACAGAGTAAAGTCAAAACCATCGTGAAAAAGCAAAGCAAAGTCTGCAAATCAAGTGGGTTTCGAGCTGAACATCTCCGACAACTCCGCCGTAGGATTAATTGACTCCTATATCCACACCCACAGTGGAGCAGGTTGATATTAAGCTTTTATGGGCTGAGATTCCGTGAAACCATTTGTGTAACTGGTAGCTGGATCTGCTAAACAATAGCCGAGTCCACCTGGACGGAGCAATACCGGCTACCGGCATGGTCTTGATAGGCCGGTGAGATATTCAGGAGAACTGATTGTCGTGAATGTCGATTAGTTACTGAAAACATTCGTGGTATTTCCGGTCAGTTTATTGACGCCAAGTGGAGTGCAATATCGGGGTACTAAAGTGGCCATGACTCAACACGTGGTTATTGACTAGATTTGAAACCATAGTGGGGATTCCATAATGAGATACGGAGTTGCCTGGAGGACCGAGTTAGAAAGGACCGTATCAAACTCAATAGAACTGGAGGATGTTGCAAACCTTTGTGCACGTTCTTTTGTCGCCTTTATACGAACAGGACAACAGGCAGCAGATGCTGCTCCCGGGTACACGGAGGTGGGACGGGATGTGGAGCCTTGATTCCAAGATGATCATCATTAGCAGTGTGGACAGTCGGGACTTGGGGGTGTGGCAAATGATCAATCATGGCGGTGTTGAAGCTGATGATGTGATGATGTGACAGGTTGCCTGGCGTTTCTGGAAGAAGTCGTTGACAAGTCACGGGACAGAGTCCTTCCCTTTTGGGCAGAGTATTTTGGTTGGCTGTTCGTCTCCCACACAAGGGCTTCAAGGTGCGATATCCAACAGCTGTGCTCTCTTTTAACGCCAAATTCCTAACTCCGACCGTTATCGACAAATTAACAAAATGGAGATCAAGCTGGCTTCCCAGTATCGATGATGCAAGATGCGGGTGCTTTCACGACCTTCAAGTACGGGGATCTTTAAGTCGACACGTTAGATCTAGAGATGCCCTCCTATAGCCACCAAGGGTGGCAGGAAATATTCAATCTCTGTCCGTCATTCTACCACTTATTTTGACTGTGGTAATTAAGTACAGCCAGGGATTGGAGTGTCCAAAATGCTGCAAACCAGCATCTAAACCAGACCTTTCGACCGAAACATTCATTTCTACCCAGTCAAGATTGAGTTTCTCAAGAATCTTAATGCCCGACAGACAAAGACTAAAGAGAAGATACTATGAAGCATATTCCCGCAATCTAAGCTAGCAGAACGCAGTCTGATATGAATGATGAACAGTGGAAGGTTAGTTGATAGATATTAAATTGTTTCAATCTGACAGTGATATAGAAATTGCGATCAATTTTGGGATAGAGCCGAGTGGATGGCACATTATATTCCCTTCATATAATCCCAGTCAATGTTGATGGAAACCCATAAAAATTGACCATGCCATTGAACAATTAACAAAGCACCTGCAAACAGCAAAAATAAACACTCCTTCACTCAAATCTAGTCCAGGCTTCACAAATAAATCTTCTTTCGCGTCCACTGGATACCACGCTGCTGGAGGTCAAGAAGGCTTTCCAAAGAGTCCGAGATAATATCCTCCTTACTTTCAACCTCGGAGGGCAATTCGATCGGAAAATGGGTCATGGTAAAATCGGCGGGTGGGGAAGATTCAACGGTCACCTTCTTATCACGGAGGTCAATGAGCATCTGCTCAATTAATTCAGTCTTGCTGTATCGGTCCACGACTGAGGAGGTAAGGCGGGGGAACATGATATACCACGTTTTGATGGCCATTTTGACTTGTCCAGCTTATTTGAATGTGTATAGATGAGTATGGGATAGAAGAGTAAGAAATTGGATGTTGATGAGGATTGATGTATGGATTCGAGGGTATTTATACCTGAGCACTACAAAGAGAAATAGATTGAGAAAAAAGACTGATGAGTGACTCGAAACATCTTTCTGTGTTTCATCTCCGTACCCTTTGTACACTTACAAGGAATTATGGGTTATATGGACATCAAAGCCATCGAATCCCCGGCGATTCTATTCCTTGTCATCCACTGAGTTTCACATAACAAAGATTTATACAAGGAATACTGATATGGTATTCTATCTGCGAATTTCATCACTATTTTTACACAATGGAATATTAAAAGGCCAACCGAATCCAACCGAATCCGATCTACTTAGTTTATTTCATTTGACGCTATTATTGACTGCCCAATGGGATTTATCACCTTGACTACGAGGCAAGAGATGCCGGCACAGATATGTAGAACCATATAACGATCCAAGCAAAACACTTAAACAGCCAAATAAAATACCTAGAGAACAGCAATGAACACATCTCCACACCGCCATTTCTTTATATCAGACTACCCCAAATTCGACGGAGAAATCCCCATAATCCACAATCGCCGCTCAGCATCATTCGGGTTCTCAAGAAGGCGATCCGTAGCATACGAGGCAATATCCTCATACTCTTCGACATCGGCGGGCACCACTACCAGGACATAAGCCGACTTTAAATCAGAGCGCGAGGGACACGAGTCAATGGTTACCCTATGGTAGTGGAGGTCAGCGAGCATCTCCTCGATCAGTTCAGAGTGGGTGTATTGAGGCACTGATTTGGCACGGATACGGGGGAAGATGATATAGCAGGCTTTGGTGGACATTTTGGCTTTTGGATATAGATGGTATAGAGTAAGAGCGAGAAGTTGATGGGGGTAATTGTATAGATTGATGTATTTATACTTGAGTAGTATAAAGAGAAATGATCTTGACAAAGACCAAAGATGGTTTCAACCTGAAAGATGGCCAAAGAGTATAATCTTTATTCTGTATACTTACAATGAACTATATACGGCATCTCTTGTTATTGTGTTTCACATCATGAAGGCTTTCACCAACTGCAAAAAGAAAACTAGTATTTTACATACATACTTTTAAATTTGCAAATTCTATACACAAAGCTGTATTACAAGGCTAACCTAATCAGACCTAATAAGCAAACAATCCCATCTTCCCTGCTTTCCTGTTATTGGCTGGGATTTATCACCCAGTCTGCATGGGCGCTTATTCGAGCACGACTGACAGATGCATCCTGGCTTCGAGCTCGAGATGGAGAATTCGACATTCCCATCAGAATGAGTACAGAAGCGTCGAATGGAGAGAGTACGCATCCATCCGGTGAGAATCTCAGGTTGATGGAGGCCCTCCCTAGACATGCAGCGTCGTCCACGTCCACAACTGCATCTTCGGGGATGAGGGAGAATGAGAGCTTGGATTCAGGAACGGACGAAACAGATGAAGATGAGGAGGAAGAAGAGGAAGAGGATGATGAGGAAGAGGAAGAGGAAGAGGATGGAGGCGTAAACATAACCCTCATGCCTCAATCTGAGCCAACACCTGGAAAGATGAAGCTATTCTGGAGACGAATCCGAAAGTTCCTTCCCTCTCCTTATATCCACTTTGTCCGTTTCATTCCAATAATCGGATTTCATCATATCTTGATGGTGCTGGGTGTTATTCCGATAGTACTGCTGTGTGAGTATCCAGTCCATGTCTTATTGCAGTGCTGATTGTATAGCACTGCTACTTGCTGGATGCTCTTCGCAGCGGATGAAGGGTACCTATATTCTCTCGCTATCATATCAGACAGAACCAACCAGACCTTATCAAACGACATCAACAAACCCCGCATTTTATAACATTACAGCCAATATCAGTTCTTTCGCTGATATCCACGTCCGAATTGGATACTTTGGCATATGCGTTTTGACATCTGAAACGTGGTCCTGCTCTTCAAAAGCAACCATTCTAGCGCAACAGTTCAACGCCACTCAGGATCCGCTCAATCTGATCGCAATTGCGAATAATTTCAAAGATCAAGTCATCTTATCCGTGTGCTTGTACGTCCCTTCCCTCCCCTCTCATAAAAGCCGAGTTAACCAAAACCAGAATCACGGGCACTATCCTCGCCTTCCTAGGGCTGTACACCCTAACTACATTCCCCGCATGGCATATATATGCAGAAGATGAACTGGAAAAAGGAAACCAATTCCCAATGGCGCAGGCGTCCCATCTCACGTTGGGTATTAATATGTTTGCAACACTGCTGATACTAGTTGCTGTTCTGTGGCAGCATGTAGCGGCCGTTGCGCATGCAGCTACGACAGAGGCAGCGTTTGGTGGAATTGTAAGCAGCCAGATAGGCACGAAAGCGATGGGATTAGCATGGGGAGGACTGGGATTGACGGCGTTGATTACGTTTGGGGTATATGTTATGATTGTTAGTATCAGGATGTATAGACGGGTGGATGTTGATGATGAATGACGGCATCAACGCATATTTGCTATCCATCTGGCTATTCTCTCCGTAAATGGCTTCTTCTCCTTCCTATCTACCCATTCACCGGCGTTATACCAGCGAATCTCAATCCCATTCCTAACCAGACTATCCGACGCCATTCGAACACGCCACACCAGACCCGCAAAGGGAAGCAAAAAAACAACCGTCAGTCCAATCCGAAAACCCCGATCGAGCTCTCGTATCCAGATAACAGCGAGCGGAGGCACAATGACACACGCAAGAAACACAACCACCCCGATGAGCGGACACACCCTGGCCACGAACCACGCCATGAACGCCCCAGTCGGTATAGGAGCCCCGGGTGGGATCGCGCTTCGCTCACGCACAGAAGACCAGATAGCGTGTTTATATCGCTGAACGCGCGAGCTGCGCACAAGCAGACGCAGGGAATAAGTCAGCGCGCTAAGCGACAGCGCGAACGCGACGAAGAACCTCACTGGGACTGGTGTGTTGAGCTGCTCGATCTGCATGGAGAAGAGCGATGCAGCGAAGGAGAGGGGGATGAATAGGAATGCCAGCTCAGTCAGGCGAGTGACGCTTTCTGCTTCGAGAATGGCGCGGTGGCTTTCGATAAACTGCAGCGTGCCGGCGATGGCGTTGGATGCTTCTTTGAGTTCGTGGAGGGTGGTTTGGAATGTGTCGAGGAGGGCGTCGAGGGTTTTCCCTGCTTGGGCTTGGTCTGGGTTGGGGATGGAGTCGATGAGGCTGTCTAGAGCATGTTGGAGCTGTCTATTCAAGGCTGGGAGTTGGGACTGGAGAGTTGTGATGAGGGTTTTCTGAGCGAGGAGGTCTTCGAGATGGGCGTTTGGGGATGCGACAGACTGCACGATGCTGCTTTGGACGTCGTCGAGCAGATGGAGCAGTCCGAGAGAGTCTGAAATGACAATATCAAACAGGTGCATTAACGGGAAATGGCGATGAGACTGCTCTGGACCGACCGTCATTCGCATCGACTGTGAGCTGCCTATGATGCAGTCCGTCGTAGAATGGACATTCGAGTAAATATCCCCAAGAGCATCCTCATTCAGTCTCTGGATGTTTTCACGATCAAAGTCAACCGTGAATCGAGGGACCAAACATTCATACAGATCTGTTATCGAAATCTCTGCATCCGACGGCGGGATATACGGCCTCGACTGCCAGACTTCATAATCGTCCCATTTTGCCTCGAAGATCCTGGGTATTCTATCCAACAGCATGATGACTTTTCAATCAGCCTCAATAATCCCAATGCAGACAAACTCACCATATCGACACCCATCCCTCTCAACCCGATATACAGAAACCCTCTCCTCAACCGCAGCCAACTCATCCATCGACACAATCGACAAATCCAACTCGGAACGAAGAATATTCGACTCCGATCGCACCATCATCACCCGAATCCGCTTATACAAATCACTCGTCCGATTCTCCACCGTCATCCGATCCTGTCGCTCGATTTGCTTCCGTTTATACGCAGCATTGCTCAACCGTGACGATCGACGAACGGGCCTATACCAGTGAAACGAAAGATACGACTTGTCCAACCCCCAGGCATTCCATTTCATGCGTTTCTCGTCATCTCCAGCCCCCACCCCGTTGACTTGGTTGTTGACATGGTCGAGAAAGAACTGCGGGTCTATGTCAAATATCGCCCCTAATCGAAGACACAGCTGCGGAGTAAGGTCCTGGACGAGGATATATCGAGTGGCAATGGATTCAGAGTCAGCGGTTAGCTGGTGATGAAGCTCGCTCGAGGAGATTTTCGGATGCCAGCTCAACGACTCTCGTAAACGACCGTATCCACGCTCTGGAAAGTCGATGAGCGTGATGGTGGGAGTCCCGAATTCGATGTCTTGTTTGAAATAGCCATAGCCAGGGACTTTGTTGATGAAGCGGTTGATTGTTGTTCGATAGCGGCGTTCTTTGTCGTCCATTGAGGGGAATATGCTGATACTTGAGCAATAGACACTTGCCACGTAGATGGCAAGGGTTAAATACTGTTCTTGAGAGGCTGATGCCAATGATACTAAAAAGTGACGATAATTAGCGCTGCATAAAACCGTATTGCAAATAATTGCAAAAAAAAAAAACATATTGTATTCAAATACTGAAAATCCATATCACCACACAAACAATAAACAACAACAATAAAATACAAACATGTCTATCTCAACCCCAAAGCCGCTTTCTTCAACGGAAACCACTTCTCATCCCCACTCTTCTGCACATTCCTTACACAATCTGACGCATAAAAGATCACATCCGCCTCACTCTCCACATCCACCGGCGTCTTGACCGGCAGAACCCACAAAGCAGCATGCGCGGGATTCTTGGTCGTCTCGATGATGATGTTCTTCTCGCGGAGCTCGATCAGCATCTGGTCGAGGAGTTCGTGGTTTTTGTATGTAGCGTGGTTTTGGATGGTGATGTTGGGGAAGAAGACGTACCAGGTTTTGGTCATTTTGGTGGCTGTTAGGGGTTTGTTGTAGGTCGCAGTAGTAGAAGAATAGTAAAGAGGAGACTGTTGGTTAGATGGTGATGAGTGTTAATTGTTTGGTTGGATTCGATGTATTTATATTGTCGAGTATAAAGACATGATGCTTTTGACAGTTGATAAAGAGTATGATGATCTTTCATCTATCCCTTGTATAGATACAATGAACATTCCATAAGCCAGACAATAGACCTCTTTGTTAGATGATGATTTTCCATTCGAGATCTTTATCAAATCCTTTGTCTCAATGTCAAAGATGCTGTTTCACTGAAAGAACTAGTATACAAAGAATAGTCTTCAATCCTTTTCATACTGGATTTTGCCACTCCATATCCATCACAGACATTGTATCTTGATTGGAGAGTCTTTGGAGCTTTTTGTATATCATATTTCTACTAGCTTTGGCTCTAGCTAGCTTGTGAGCCATGACCCACGGAGTCTTGACTTTCATTTCATTATTGTTCCAGTGTGGCTGTCGTGGTGGTAGAAATAATACCTGCATATCTGCAATTCTTGATGCGCCCTACCAGCTACTATCCAGAAACATCTTTGTTGATCGACACAATGACTCTGGTATAGCACTTGCAGAGTGAAATATGGTTGGACACCATCTATCGCGATCACTGACTGTCCAGACCCCCAAACCTCAAACGGGCCATATCTCCGTTAAGTATCTATGGTAATCGTCCGGATGAGTCTGTACCAGTCCAATGAAGAAGTCAGACGTGTGCTTTCCTGGCAACAACCATTGAGCAGCTGGAGGGCCATCTTTTGGCTCTCCGACGAGCGCGACATATCCTCTGTATACCGGGACCCAAGTGATACCTCGAGCCCTAATTCTCACTCCTGAACCGCGAGGCGTACACGTCTTGCAAATGTCGCCAGACGCGTCAAAATCGGCAGACCAACGTTCATGGCGCTGATGAATTGACACCAACTCGGTAACGATGTACACGTTGGAAAAAGCCAGAAGAGTCACATATGTCGAATTGTGCTAGGATTACCAAACCATAGTTGATTTTGGTCGCACAAGTCTGATTATAGACATCGTTCTATGATGCAAATAGTCAATTCATCTAGTATCCCACCAGGATATTGCATTTTTTTCGGAGGAGCGAGGATCGGTCACGGCTTAGGTGCTCATTGAGCAGTGGGGAGTGGGATAGGCCGGATGTCCGAGATATTCAGCCAATGCGCTGGCGTCAGAACAATATGATTCAGTTTTCCCACGCAGTCTGAAGAATAAAGCTGAATTACCCGGTCCACTTTGCTCCATAGAGCACTGTCTGTGATGGCTGTGTAGGAAGCGTTCTGAAAGGTTGCCCGGAGGTTAACGTGGTCAAGCATCCACTGTGCTCTGGCATTTGGGACGAAGGCCCCAGAGAATGTGACAGGTCAGCATGGAAAACCAGTCGACCCCGATGCATTTTTAAGCTTTAGCATTTGTTCAGTAAGGGCACTGTTTATGCTTGAATGGAGTATAAACCAGCTTTCACACCCGGCAAAGGATGAGATGTTCTTTACGAACGCATGTAGTCTTTGCGGCATACCGGGCTGATTGGATATTATTCATCTCGAGGAGATCTATAGTCGTTGAATTAGTATAGAACCAGGCTAAAGATTATGGTTAGAGACTGACCATCTGACTACTTGACTTGTCTTCAATGATATCGCATACGTATCTTTCCACTGTTGTTCATCTTGGATTTGAAGACAGGAAACATGTCCTCTCCAGGGGATCACACGAGATATTATGTTTAAGAGCTGCGGAGGGTTCAATTTCTACTAGAAAAAATATTCTTATTAGGACAGCTCAGAGACAAGATCAGAAGGATATTTGGGGCTCACATATGAGAACGCTTTCTTTCGCGAGCAAGGGTTAGAGGAGGTAGGAGTTCAGGCTTAGTCCATTTCTGATTGGCGGCATGTAATCGCCAATGTAAACTTTTGGCTGGCCCTGGCGATAATATCGCCTATTCCAGAATGGGAAAGTCATTCTGATTAGATATCTCATGGATGGCATGGTATCCCTCCCGGAACAGTGGCAGACACTGGAGTTCTTGAGTGGTTGTTTTGTATCACTTGACTGCTTGAACATTCGGTCGTTGCAGACTGGGAGTATAAGTCATCCATTGATCTCGATGAGTTTCTGTGTTGTTATACAACCCACAACCCACGAGAAATTGTGTATTCCAGGTGTCATGACCCAGGGTCAGTAATCACTACGAACTTCCAAAGTGATTCGATATGTTGCAATTCGGTGGACTATGACCACGAGTTGAAGTTGATGGGATATTCGATTCTGATGCACTCGCTGGTGTTCCTTTGTAGGCAGGATTTTCCAAAGCTGATTCAATCAGTGACCAATCATATATAATCGGTTATTCAAGATCATCCAGATAGATCGAAGACATACTCCATAGTTCAAGATGGAAATACTGGCCACTTGACCACCACGACGGCCTCCACCGCAACAAGACGCAGGGAACTGAAGAATGAGTCAGTATCGCAGGAGGTATGCGCCCAAGCACACGAGAACAGCTTGGCGTTTGCCAATTTCTCTTCAGCCTTGTGTTCTAGACAGTGCGGGATTGGCATAAGGCGTTATGGAGACGAAAAGATCTCTGAAATCGAGATTGTAGATAGAAGCATTTGATTGTCGTAGCCAGGTGTCTGTCACTGTTACTAGCATCATATAAAGACGCTGAATAGACGACGTATGAAGAGATGATTGGGACTGTTGGGTTGGCTTTGTGCTCTTGAGAGTAGCGAGATGTCTGCCTCCGTAAGGGAGGTTTCGGTATCTTCCTGGTCTCTTTTCCTGGCGAAACACGTGAAGATGGTGTAGTGGCTGGGGGTATGATTCATCGCCGGCCTGATGGAATATTCGTTACATACAAAAGAACAAAAAGCCGAACGCCGTCACTTGAGTGTCGAATTGACACACATTGCCAAAAGCACGAGAAAGAACGGCAGTGGGAGACGCAGGATTCGCATGCTGCTGGACAACCACAGAGCCACATTGCGGATGACTGCCCCCGCAGTGTTGGAACAAGAGGCAGAAGCCTAAACAGTCAGTATCAACACTATCCGTCGATTGAAGATGACATACAGGGATATAAGAATCATACCGAAGCTCGGTGTAACATCAAGAACTGCGAGGCAGCAACATCTCTTCAAAAGCAGAAAAAGGACATCAGGGCTACAGCGCACGAAGGATAGAGCAAGTGAGGTGCTCCATACATTATCTGGAGTCATTTCTTCAGCAATGCTATGCTAACCTTTTCTCGCCTCCTGCACCGCCATGACTCACTCGGCGGCATTGCCTCTGACGGTTGAAATTCGGATCTAACTTCCTACCTCAAAATCCGATAGGCCTTTCTGGCTTGTACCTGTGAATGATCGGCAGCGCCAATGGCCCAGGAAGAGCAGTTGCAGCTCAATTCTGTTTGAAAGCATGACGGAAAGCCGTCTGGTTTGTGGTTTGAACTTACATTCCAGCGTATTCGATATGTTGTATTGAGTGGAAGTATAATGCAGAATTCTTTTGTTGTCCACCATTGCGATTTGTTTCATCATAGTAGGCTTCGATAGATGTCGACCGAGGAATTGAAGTCCGGTCCACATTGAAAGTGAGAAATGAAGCGCATCTTGCATCCAATAGAATTGTAGCAGGATGAATAAAATCATTGCAGGGAATTTCCACTGGGCTTCGGTGATAATTAGAAAGAAAGCCATGTTGAGATGATGACAGCCATCAAATGCACAAAACGCCGAGGGCGTCTGTTGTACAAAATGTGGGCTTGGTTCTCCCTTAGGAGCTCTGAATTTTCTGAAGATTATAGAAAGTCAATGTCGATAATCGGAATGGGAACTGCAATTGGGTTTCTCTGTGACGGAGACAGAAAACTCCTATGGAGTAGCGGTTGCAACCCAGTCCTCAGGAAGTGAAGCAAGGATAATGGACTGGTGCCATATTCATTCCTATTGTCTTGATGATATGTGCCTCGTCCATGATCAACCGGTGGAACATTCTGTAGCAGGGATTGAGGGTCGATACGATCGTCCTCCGTTATTTCTGTGATCTAGAGCCTAGCTCCATAGCATTCATTCCGTTGCAGTCTGGAGTATGGTGTTCTAGTATCTATTGGGCCGTCTCTTATAAAGTACTTTTGTGACCAGACAATGGCTTACTCCAAATATACCTTCAGACTGAGGCCGAGGCTGTTGGATGTCTCATGCTCAACAAACGCATTTGTTTTCGATGTGGCGGTATAGAATCGTAATGTTGGAGACATTGCAGCATGATATAAAATGAATATAATCAAAGCCCAGTCCAGTATAGATTCATATGGAGGCTCTACCTATACAGTTAGTATTGTCTTGATATAGCATAAAGATGAACATACCATCAAATAGTGATCTATTATGAGAGGGGATATGTCGACATGATATTTTCGCCAGATCGACGCCCTGACAGCCGACAGATGACTGGTGATATCCCTCATAGGTGAACTCAAATTGTCCAGGATAATATAGGGGTCCTGAATGTATGCAGGAATAGCGCCAGAGATAAGCCGTTTGCCGCGAATGCTTTCTGACGGAGGTAATACATCCATCGTATCCATGCAAGAGATCTGGTTCATCGTCCTTTGTTGGGATTGTCCTGATGGAAATGTCCAATGAAGAATTCGAATATAATCATGGCCATAATATAAATTAGCACATATCCAATGCAGCATGATGATACTTACTGTCGAACAGACAAGAACCAATGTTTTGGCATTGTTTCTTGCTTTCCAGTACGAATTCAGTCAGACCAACAACCTTGACACAGTCTGCCAGACAGTAGAGAGCTCCAGCCGGAAACAATCGCCTGGAGGTACTTTGAGTGCTTTTCCTTCTTCCTAGTGGCGGATTCAGATGCTTTCTGCCTCTTGGGTCGTTGGTTGTTGCATCTCGGCTATCCTGGTTTTTTGAAATAGATGCAAGGCATATTAAATTATCTGATGGAATTCACGCCCAATCTTTCCAGATCCTGGCGGGCCTTGCACCAGGGCGACCTTTCCAGGGATCCGTCGGAGGCAAATGCTTCGATTTGGGACGAGTTGAAACAAACAGTTAGGAAGGATTGGATTTTCTTGTTGAATAAAGGTGCACAATCCAAGATTGATAGGAGGTGGAATGATATAGAAGCAATATCATGTTTCAGCGTATGTTCTGGATACGTCAGTATGTCCAGCAACCTGATTCATATTTGGCGAACCTCATGTCATCAAACTCTGGTTTGTGCAGCATGGCCAGAACCCGCTTATTCATAGCTGATAGGAACCACACGTGTTTCATTGCGAGCTGTGAGACGGACTGATGGGCACTGCTTCTTAACTCCATGATAGACTCACGAGCACAATCCGTTTTGTCTGTCGAGGACACGAAGTTTCTTTGGGCAAGGTGGTAAACTTCTATGACATCGCATTTATCTTATAGATCGAACGCCTGTAAAGAAGTTAGCATCGCTCATATACCAGACCATGGGGCTTACCAAAAGAGGCCAAGTTCAGGCCTTCTGTTTTGGTCTTCATGATTGAGCCAGGATGAAATCCCGAATAGTAATAGGGGTAACTGGACGTTATACACACAGTGGAAACATGTCGAGATTGACGGTGCATAATCCATTCGACGGAAAACATACGCCGGAGAATTCTAATTTCCAATACATATCTGAACCATAACCACGTGGTGACAGTATATAAAAGGGAATTATCGTATTCGTGTGTTGGTATATCGAGCACCAGCCAACCAGCCTCATATACCATGCTATTTGGCCTAAGAATAATCAGCAGATGAAATAACATCAGATACAAATGCTTCTCACCGAGATCGCCCCTGGTAATATCACGAACCGCAATTATATGGCAGCATTGCGTATGATCGAAGAAGTGTTTATCGTGGAGTATATAAGTGAGTGTCTTCGAGTAGACGTTCATTGTAAGAAATGTTTTTTCGGGTGGGCTGTCGTGAACGTGCGGACAATTTGTTCGAATCCATACTTTCAGTAAGCGTTCGAATCAGAAAATATCAAAGAGGTGACAACGTTCCAATTACCATTATACTTTCAATGCAGGCGAATGTCGTCAGGAGAACGCGGCACGTGGACTTTGAATCGGTGAAACGACCAGAAGCCCTCCACCTAGTATAGACCGTTCAGTCCTTCGCATTTTTTAGTGGTAGAAGTCAAAGAAACGCTGAAAGGCCAGAATGTTCGAGGGATATCCATCATAGCCGATTGTGGTACTGTTCTGTGGTAGAGTAAGTATATCACCAAGCCCTAGTATAGGATCAGTCATTATAAAACTCACTAACTCCAAAAACAAACTTACTTTGTACATTTCGAGCCGAAGACACCAATGTATCAAACCATTTTTGGTTCGGTACTCTTTGCCACGGCCAATGAAGTATTGGATGTGTCTCGTGTTTGACGTGGTTACATTCTTTCTCTGGGGATAACGCAGGAACCCCGTGGAATCCCAGACTTCTGGATAACAAGATCATAACTGCATCTGCTTCAGAGCCTTGAGATCCATCCACAGTCTGGGCCCTGGAATGGGAACACCGGTCTGTTTGGCTAGTCTGAGGAGTAGTTCGACGGTTGAACGGGATCTATGGATAGAAAATGGGTGACTTGGTATATATATAGTCGTGGCGTACGTCGTTGCGATGCTTTGAAGCGTCCGGACTGAAGTAAAGACTAAGGCCCCTGAATCACCGCCGGGAACTTCTTGTGACAGTATAGCGAGAGGCATGTATCCTGGCTTTGCTTTGGTAGACAGTTTGGGATAGACGATGGGATTGAATAAGTTATAGCAGGTCTGGGGAAACTGTGTAGAACTATATATATGAACAAGATGATATACGAGACAAAAGAAAGGAAGGAGGAGAGAGAAAAAGATGGGTATATATACCAGCGATGAAGGTGAATGAAGTAGGCATCAACCAACAGTGAAAGATGCGGGATAAACAATGGGGATATGATTTACCATCACTGCCTAGATTCATCGGGAGTATTCATGGTCTGTCTTACTATGCTGTTTGTCTACTCGTTTGCTATACGCAAGTAGACAGGTCCGTCGTTTGTAAATAGTCATTCCTCATAGCCAATCGGATGTAATTATGTATGTACAATGCATCATTTACCGTAAAAAGAAAATACTCAATGCTAGCAAAAATCGTAATCAAACCAAAACACTAGACCCATCATTCTTCTTACAAGCACATGCTGATCCACCGGCAGCCACCTGCGACGGTGTCCGGGCAAAGCTAGGCGGTACGTCCAACGCCGGGTTGCGGGTGAAAAAGTTGCGCGGGCGAAGGAGAACTGTCATTGGTTCTGCTGGCATAATGGGGTAGTCCTCTGGAGAGGGGAAGTGTGTGAGACCGAATGTGTGCCAGAGGACGACATCGGTGTTGTCGATGGAGGAGTTGGGTCCGGCTTCTTCGATCCAGGCGGGTAGACCTTGAGATGGTTCGCCAGAGGTTTGTGGGACGTGACGACCGGCAGGGTGGATTTGATCGTCAGAGTCTAGAGGGTCAGTATGGTGAATCATAAGATAGGGTGGTTATGTGCTCACATTTAGTAACGTGGACGGCATGTCGGGCAAATCCAGCGCGCTTCCAAACAAGTCCACCCTCCTTGGGCATCAGAGGTGGCACCTCACGACTGACCAACTTGTAGCACACAGGCTTCTTACTGTACGGGTTAAGCTTGTTGGTGTTGGCCATTTCCCACGTCCGTCCTGTGTCGCCGTTGTAGTCAGACATGGCCTCGGCAGGCGTCGTGAACTTGGTCTTTTTGGCGTAAAACGCATTGCCGTACTTGTTCTCGGCGCTGCCAACTTCTCCCGCTCCGCGTGTCGCATCAACCTGAAATACCGTGTTGCTGGGTCCGTCGATGTTCGGATCCACCCGCAGACAGAACAGGTGCTGATGGTTGTGCGCATTGACACCGGGGTACACCTCTGTTCCCCAGCCATGGGTATCTTCACCAGGGTTCATGGCGTATGTGTTAAGAATACCGGTCAATTTGATGTCGAGCTGGACGGTACCGTCCTGGTGGAAAACCCAGTAAACGCAGTACTCGTAGTTGGCGGCGGTGAAAATGTGCGAGATGATCAGCTTCCGTCCTCGGGTGACGACCATAGACTCATCGCGGAAGTCGGTGTGTTTGAAGAGAATACCGGCATCTTCCTCGTGGATGCAAATGGCGTTCTTGACAATAGTGCTCGCTCCGGCTCGGTTTACAAACGCAGCATCCATATAGTGGATAGCCCCCTTGCAGTCGCAGCCCAATGACAGACTGTTGGTCATGTATCCACCACCGTACTCTCCCAGATCGAAAGCGTGTTTACGCTGGTGCGGGTGCTCGGGGTTTCCATATGGCACAACCATCTCCGCCAATGACAAACGGTAGAACACCGGGCGGACATTTCCCTTGTCATTGAATGTGATGTTGTTCAGAACAATACCTTCACGGTAGTTGAATCCAACATGAATATTCCAATTCTGCCAGTCAATGTGACGTCCGTTGACATTGAATGACACGCCATCCGGCTGAGTGATGTGAATGGGCTTCAAGTCAGTTCGGAAGCCGCGCTCCTTGTCAATCGCCTCAGGATGGTAGTTATTTGGGGCTGCCTTGCTGAGCTGTCTTCGAACGGGAGGAACATCGATATGGATGATCTTCTTCGTCTCAGCATTGAAAATAGGACAGAAATCCAACGGATATGTGTACTGGGAATCGTCCATATGCGGCCGGTAGTACATCAGCGCCTGCTGCAGACGAACATCCGTTCCAAACCGCTCATCATATCCAATCGTCCAAGCTATCACCATTAGCAGATGCTCCAACAAAGGCCAGTCTAACACTCACGATCACAATACACCTTGTGCATATCCTCCTTCGGAATCCCAACAATCCCACACTGCTCAATCACCCTCGGATCCTGACGAACAATATGTTCCACCTCCTGCAAATCCTCCATCGTGATAATAGGCTGTACACCCGGGGTATGCTGCCACTGGACGATCTTGCCCTGGCCTAGATCAACAATTCCGTCATATACCTTGCCACCAGGGGCAATGGCGACAATCTCCGCCCCGCGCATGGGACGCAGTGTGTTTTCAGGATCTGCCAGCCATGCCATCATCTCGGCCTTTCTGGGCTCGTACAGGCTGACTGCGTTGAAGTTGAGCTGGCCATGTTCTTTGCGGACAATGGCAACGGCGGAGTCAATCTCCGCGGTAGAAAGGGGATCAAAGGGGTGAGGGGGAGGAGATGAGGCGTTGACCTGGAGGGTCAACTGCTGAAGACGGTCAAGAACCATGGCAGAGTATCGTCTTCTCGAGTAGATAGATAGTTAAGATAGATCAGATGTCAAAGATGCCAAAGATGCCAAAGAATGCGTCCCCCTTTGTATGTGATACAGGAGTGGTCAACGCAATTCAAGTATAAACTCTCAATAGACACCCTCCAACAGGAGAACTGACCGTATTTAACCCCCAGCATGACGCTGTGTTGTCGCTGCAGTCGAGAAGCATCGCGACAATCGCCCGATAAGAGACGCGGATCCGGTTGCCTAATCGGGCCTAGTGCCGCGGATCGCTTCTGGCGCCCTCGAAGCGGCAATGGAACCCTGCGATGCCTTCACGATGCGAGGGGCATCGGATGCATTTGCCTTTATCGTGGCTATCGGATGAGATACATGAGACAGGTGACTATCCTTCTTGTGTCATTATCAGTATTCATTCCAATTCATTCCTATCGTCAACTTTTATCAAGCAGATAGTATATACGAGGCTTACGATAAACTAACAACTATCAGGTAGCAAGAATCATTCTTACGACCGTACCAACAATCAAACGATCAACCAAGGAAACGCCTGAGAAACAATAAAGTCATATTCCGACCGTAATAAAAAAAAAACACCATACACCCTCCGCAAACACCCACCTCCAAAAGCAATTGAAGGCACACCTGGCGAAGAATCCCATGGATGAACCGGAAATCGCAAACACAGAGGAAAGACATCAGAAAAATGCGGCGCTATGTACATGCATCAAATCGTATCGATCCCACACCCACCGAATACCTTCATGGATCAAAGAGTCAAGGGAGAAAGAAAAAGACAGCGAGCCTATCCGCAGAAGACGGCCTGACGGCGGTTAGACAGATTCAACCAAGAGGACATCAGCCCTATACAGAAATCAAAGGGGAACTGTAGAGAAAGAAGAGATATAAACCATATCGCAAACTCCCCGACCGGATTCACCATTTACAACGCAAGATATCAATAAAAAGATTCTCATGACTTTCCAAGCTGGAATGCTCCCAACACTCCGCCTCCGGCTCCGGGTGTAAGGGCGCCCATATGGTGGGGAGTCTGGTTTCCAGTCACGGAATGGGCGGCGTTGGGAGTGCTAGGGGTACCAGCGGCGGAGTAGATGGTGGCTCCGTTGAGGTTGGGTGTTTGTTGCGGGTGCATCTGGTACAACAGCGCAGGCATTTGGCCATTCAACCCCCAGACTTGTCCCGAGTACTTGCTGTCGTCAATTGAGCCGTTGAAGACCAGTTGACGCATCTTCCAGTAGATTTCCCCGGTCACAAGTGAGTCAGATCCTGCCTGGTGTGCAATGCCAACGCGCTTAACACCAAGCTCATCGGCAATATCTTGAAGTCCAGACTTCTGGCCAAGGTTGGTGAGAATCTGCGCTGCTGCGGCCGTCAAGGGCGAATCGTTGACAGCCTGATTCCGTCCTGCATGTTTCATGAGGTATTTGATATCGTATAGCGAGGGGAAGAAAATGTTCAAGAGTTTGTGGAATTCCTCTTCATTCTCGGGAAGAGGCTGGCAAAGCATAATCTTCATCAGGTAGCCAAAGTCGTAGCCGGAGTGGAACGAGACCCAGTGGACATCGTCCAACAAGACAAGTCCCGAACTGATCAACAATGCTCCAAATTCAAACGGATCGATACCATTCTTATCGTGCATGTTGAAGTCGATGCCAGCCTTGGCGAGCATGGCCGTCGACTCCTGCGCATACATGTCGTTCTCCAGCGAGAATCGGAAGTTGAACTGCCATGTGCACGGGGCGGGGACCAAGGCGTTGCCGTAGGGTTGGCCGTTCGGATCAGTAGCGTTAGGCGGGGGGACTTCTCCTTCGGCGTTGAATAGCGTGATACCCAACTGGATCATCTTCAAGAGGTCGACATTACATCGGAGCGTCTGGTAATGGTAGTCTGCTTTGTTCGTAAACGATCCGATCGGGCGGGCAACAATTCCAGGAAACTCGGTATCCTAAAGAACATCCATCAGTAATCGATAGCATACCCGGAAAACAATATCATACCATGCTGATGTACGGGTACTTCTCGACCAAGTGTCTCAACACGGCCATCTCCTGGGCCAAGTTGTGCTTCCACACATCACGTATCCGTGTCTTAACTGCACCGGCCTTGCCCTCGAGCGCTAACCGGCCATCGTGAGCCTGGTGTAATTGCTGCTGTTGCATCTGTGCCCCTCTCGCAAAGCCCATCTGCGCCGCATGGCTCGCGAGTCCTGTCCCTCCGCCGTCAGCGGCCCCAGCAAACCCTGCGACGGACATGCCATTTGCAATTCCCGTTCCAGACAAGGTAAACGGATTAATATTAGTGTTCGGATTGCCGGCCGCAAAGCCAGGGTGGCCGCCCAGAGATGGGGGCGGAAGCGCTGTGTTGGCGGATTGGGCATGAGCCGGATGATGCTGGGACTGCTGCTGTTGCTGCTGGAGGTGGGCTTGCTGCAAGTGTGTATAGGGAGCGCTCAGGCCAGAGGGCCCGAATCTGCCGACAGGAGGTGGCATCGTGGAATATTCAGCAACGCGAGGGTCTGATCATGCATCGGAAAGCGAGATATAGAGTAGGGAGGGGTTGTCGTATTTTCGCGGGCCTGCAAGAGGAGTTGAAGACGGCGAGAGTTGCAGTTAGTGAAGGCGGACAGCTCTGCCTGCCGTATGCGGTTTAGCCCCGCCAAGCCCCGGCTCTCTCTCGTTCCCTTCCTGTACAGCTTCAACTTCGCTCCTTCGAGAATCCCACCGCCTGTCCTCGTCGTCCGCTTCTGCTGTCCCGGTTCGCGTTCTCGCCTGTCTCTCCGCTATCCCATCCCGTTCAATTCCTTCTATTTCGAATTTCTTCCTCACCACCGCAATCAATCCACCATGCCCGCCGGAAACCCCACCGGATTCGACATCAAAGAGTTCAAGGCCGCGGCCTCGCCTCGGTCGGTTTACGCCAAGAGAGACCCTTGGGCTCGATAGTACGTTCTATACTCTTCAGTCAATTAATTCAATGCCAATTACTAACCATCCGCACAGTGAGGCGTGGAGATACACCGGTCCCTTCAGCCGATTCAACCGCTTCAAGACCCTCTTCCCCGGTCTGGGCATTGCCAGTGTTGCCTTTGCCGGCTACTGCGCATACGAACACTTCTTCCTGAAGGACGACCACCACCACGGCGATGGTCACCACGGCGAGGCCCACCACTAAGCAACCTGCGTCATGGGATAAATAAGCAACGCGAAAAAAATGAAATCAGAATCAAAACCAAAACCGACATAGCCGAAGGATACCCCCCGAAATAGCGAGGACTGAATTATATCCCTTTCCCTGGCTGCACGAGGTCGACGGTGTGAGCTTTTTTGCCGGGATGGTTGTCTGGTGTGTCATAGATGAGAGCCATGGCATGGCTCTACAGACGGCGCTTGGGTTGATTGATTTGTCGGATGTACATAGCATGTTTTACTATTGAGTGCATTTTCTTCCATACTTGTGCTGTCTCGTATTTTTCAGTCGCTTTTAAGTGTCATCGACGGACATACTTGACATAACGTCCTAGATGACACGACTCGATATATCCAGGGTATGCTCGTAATCATCATAACATAACTTTTAATCATAACCATCCCCATCTATACAAATCTGGGATGATCAAAACATATCTATCTACTAATACTGTAAATCAATTATTCCTCAAAAACCAACGAAATGCCATCATCACCAGCAGTCACAATACGCTTTCCATCAAACCCTTGCACAAAACCCATGATACCACCCGACTGCTCTCCCTCTTCATTCTCGAGCAGACCAGCGTGGCCACTCCATTCCTTTAACAATCCGAAGCCAGCAGCGGTGGTTCCACCACGTGCATCCCAGCGTCTCACGACACCGTCCATACCGACAGAGGTAAGCAGCCATGAACGTCCTTGGCCTGCAGCGGCGTTCGCCAAAGGAGCGGGACGAGACAAGGGGGCTTGAGGCGAGCGGCTGTGGAGGAACTCGACCTTGACCACGGCGCTGCCTTCGTGAGCCTCGCGGATGTGTCTACGGACGGCGAAGCGATGTGCAGCGTCAAAGAGAGCGATCGATCCATCGACCGATCCAGCTGCGAGGATAGTCATAGGAGGCTCAGAGAAGGAAAGTGTCTCGATGCCATCGCTTTGGGCCTGGAGAGAGGCAAGAAGTGTACCGGCGGCAGAGGCACCGGTCGAACCTTGCTGGTTGGCAGACTTGTTCTTCGCCTTGGATGAGCTCGCGTCAGGCGATGATGGGAGACGAGGAAGACCGACGATCCGGATGTGACCCTCTGCACCACCGACGGCGGCAATGGCACCACCCGGTGAGATTGCGATGGAGTAGAGACCTCCATCGACAGCGAAACGCTGGTCGTCGGCAGTCAACCCGACAACTGCGCTTGTACCAGCGGAGTAAGAGACACCGGCAGCGGCAGCGGCACCAAAGACATCGTAGACGTAGAAACTTCCATCCTCGGAGACAGTAGCGAGCAGCTTTCCATCAGGAGTCCAGGCACCCGCGGTACACGATCCGGTGTGCTGGAAGAAAGTCTGCAGAATAGAGATAGGCTGAGCAGCGTCGTTGTGGTCAATACGGAAAAACCCAAGCGCTGCCATCACTGGCACCGATAGCAATGACATTGCTCTTTTCCTCGTCGCCATTCTGGCTAGGGCAGACAGCAATCCAGTTAATCTCCTCGACTTCCTGCGAGTCTGCGACGAATTCCCAGCTCAGTCCGGTCTGCTGGGGGGTAGTATCGCGCCATGCGCGCAATCGGCCGTCCAGACCTGCCGTCACGACGTATTCTCCCTTGGGCTCTGTGAAGGCCACCGCGTTGACGGTATCAGTATGTCCGTCCAATTTGAGCAGAGGCTGCAGAGACTCGCGCTCACGTCTCGGTTGCGGGTTCGATTCATAGCTTTGCGGGAGGACGGGTCGCTCGTCCAACGGTGTCGAATCGAAGAGGTATGCGGTGTCGTCGCCGGAACCGGTGATGACGATGTTATTGTAAATCGGGTGCTGGGCGATACAAAACACGGAGTCGTTGTGAAGGTCGAAGTGGGCAGTCGAGTCGTTCTGCAGGGTGATCTCTTGCTGTTCGATCATGGGTTCGTCTTCGCCATCCGACTCCATGGGGTGGTCCTCATCGCGCTCGACGATCTCGTCGGCATCGTCGGCCTGCATGTAGGCATCATTTTCGTTTTCGCGGTGAGGATCTTGCGAGGAAGACATGATGTTGGTGTATGTTTAAAAAAATTTGACCTTCCAGTTGGCGGTTGGAGGGGTAGTGAAAAAAATATGTCGGAGATTGCGGATACACAGGACTTGCTCAGTCTCCTATTAAGTATCCGCGGATATTGAAATCTTTCAATGCAGGGTATAGAAAGAATCAGTAACTGATAGAACAGAATGCGTCAAATATTTCTGCTGATAAATAATTCTATCTCCAAGATCAACTCCCCGCTTAGAAATTCGATTCTTCCCCGCTACGATAAGGCAAACACTGCAAACATTATCTTTCCGATCGCTATCAGTAGCATATCCCTATCTTCTTTGGCACTTCACTTTGAATTGAATCATATGTGAATTCGTAATGTATAACTGAATTTATGAGGATATACATGGCTGGTTCGAAAACCTTTGGGAATCATCCGGCTATAAACAAACAATCTACAACTTCGATCCCGCCTTTCTGCGTGCTTCCTTCTCTTGGTCGCGAAGCAGTCGTCGCAAGATCTTGCCACTAGGGCTCTTGGGGATTGCGTCAAGGAACCGCACGCCTCCCTTGAGCCACTTATGCCGTGCCTTGTGGTCTTGGACGTGCTTCTTGATCGATGCGGCGGTTGCCTCATCGGAACCTGCTGATGGTGACTTGACCACCAACGCCTTCGGAACCTCACCTGCGGCCTCGTCTGGAATGGCGATGACGGCACAGTCTGCGACATCGGGGTGAGCGAGAATATGAGCTTCCAGCTCAGCTGGTGCAACTTGCAAACCCTGCAGGGAATAGTCAGTGATATGTTTTTAACCAGTTTGTGTTCAATGATTGACGAACCTTGACCTTGATCAATTCCTTGATGCGGTCGACAATGACAATATGCTCGATGCCCTTTGGACTCTTTCGCACAACAGCCTCATCTCCAGTGCGCATCCAGCCATCCTCAAATGTCTCCTTGTTGGCCTTCTCATTATTCAGGTAGCCTAAAACCACACTTGGGCTGTGAACAATCAATTCACCGGGCGTGTCATAGCTGGTGACCTCTTTGCCGTCTGCATTCACGATGCGCACCTTAACACCGGGGATGAGATGACCGGATGTACCGAAGAAGATGTCATCGGGGTGAGTCGAGCAAACTACCGTCGATGTTTCCGTGAGACCTGAGCGGGAGTTAGATTGCTGCGCTTGGCCTTCCAAGAAAGAGAGCTTACCATATCCTTGGCGGATGAGAACCTTCGGGAATGCTTTCTGGAAATCGGTAGCAGTTTCCACGCCCAAGGGTGCTGCACCGCTGAACAAAGAAGTGACAGAGCTCAAGTCATACTTTTTGCATGTCTCCAGATTCCGAAGCATATTGATGATAATTGGGGGCACCTAAATGGGCGTGGTTAGCCTGGCTTTGATCCACCGATTGCAAACAATACGCACCACGAAGAGAGCCGCGATCTTGAAATTCTGGATAGCAGACAGATACATGCCGAATTCGAACTTGGGCAGGACAATCGTTTGGTCACCTCTGTAGGCACCAGCATGGCAGATGACCACGAGGGCGTAGATATGGCTTTGAGGGAGAAGACCCAGCGCAACTTCCGTAAAAGGTGATTGTGTCCCAGGGGCCTTCATAGAGTCTCTGTATGATTTCTCAAAAGCGGTGATCTGCAGAATGTTTGCGATAACATTCTTGTGGGAGATCATTACACCTTTCTGGAAACACATATTCATCAGTTGTACTCATTTACCCAACTGGGATTCTCTCATCACTCACAGGCAAACCAGATGTTCCACTAGAGTAGCATAGGAAGGCAGTTCGACGAGCACCCTCTCCAGCACTCCAATTCAGCTTCTCCAATTTGGGAAGAGCCTTTCCTGCCTCAATAAGCTGAGAGACGGTCTTGTACTCTGCAGGTTGTTTGGCGCCACCAAGTATCTGTTGTGGGAGTTCAATCAAGTAAATGCGGTCCTTGGGAAATCCAGCACTTGCCGCAGCCTCGAGGGCTACGGGAAGCAGGGGCACACATGTGAAGAGTGCTTTGGCCTTGGAATCAAGCAATTGGTGTTTCAATTCGGGCGCAGAGTAGGAGGCATTCGCAGGCGTTGTAACACCTCCCAATTTGTGTGTTGCCCAACACAAAGGCAAGGTGTCAATCTATTGACACAGGATGTTAGGCAATGCTTCTTTCCCCCTGAATCCAGAAAACTTACAGAGTTCAAAGTGAAGATTCCCACAGTCTTGTCCCATTCTGAGCCCTGGTTAGGAGACCAGTTGAATTCCTTTGCGAGAGCTCTCGACAGGTAGTCGACCCGCTCGGTCACCTCCAATGTGGAATATGACTTTCCGGTGACACCACAGGTGTAGGGGTCTCTGGAGTATCCAAGAGGTACTCGGCCATAATTTTCAGTGAGGATGAAGTCACTGATTGGGATATTATCTGGGATTTCAGGCAGTTCGTCTGCCGACTTTGGGGGGTAGAAAACCATCTTGAATGACAACAGTCCCAGGTATATCGGGGTATTGTACTTTCAGGGGCTAAAATCAATATTTGAACAACAGCTAACTTTCAAAGTAAGGGATGAAGGAGGATAAAAAGGAAAGAAAAAAAAAAAAAAAAAGGAGAGACGGAATGAATTTTAAGGCCACACATGGGGGAAATGCGCCGTTAGCTTAAAGGATGCAGATGCTCCATCTCGGTGCGGGGAAAGCTGTTTTAACTCGGTCGACATCGGCAAAAACACCGGTGGCCTTTTTTTCGTTGGAGAATCTCGCGGAAAAGACGAACAGATCAATGTTTGCAAGAAAATAGCCCTCATTACCACCGGAATTTCCTCTTTTTCCTGTGGCAATGGGCTTGAACAGACGTATTGGAGAAGAAAGAACAACCGCCGTTCGGATAAGGAGGCAAAGATACCGAGGCAGCCGAGGGAAACACCGCCACTGGTGACTTCACGGCCCATTGATCTACACGGGATCCGTCCGGACGTTCGGATTTGAAGGCTATTGGGCTGATGGAAAACATAGAAATAGTTTATCTGAATACAATTGTTATGTGAACTGGCTACATTCCTGTCGATCTACTAGTTTTTATATATTAAACAGATGGCTGGTATGAATTGGTTGATCTATCCATCCCAACGTCAAATAGGTACTGATTGGATGGTGTTTCAATAGGTATTGTTGGGTTTACTGCAAGGGTTATCAATATGCATCCCATTGTGCATAACATGGAAGTAATATCCCGATGCGCCTACACCAATACATCGCTCACATTCATAATGAAATTTAGGAGATTTCAAAAATTGAATTCAGCACTTGCATAGGCATAGGCAGAAACTTTGGCTCGAATATATGACGAAATCTGCGGTAACAAATCGACTCTCATTTTACCACTCATGTCCCGTGACCATCTCTGCCTTTCCACTTCTGTCTCTCTTCTCGCCCGTTCTCTCGCAGCCTGTCCATTCACTGCTTCGAGTCTGTCCCTTTGCTGCTTTCTCATCCCAGCAATTGAGGATTGGATTTCTTTTGTCTTCCTTTTACCCAGTCGTGCAGTCCTCAGGCAAATTCAGGCGTCCAGACGGGCGTGAGACAAGCTGGACAGGTGTCTGTTCTCTTCGTCCTCGCATCCTGGTCACACGTTAGAGCTGTTGCCCCTCCCAAGGGGAGTAGGAGAATGGCCAAGTCCGCTCCCAAGGAACCAGCTGTCGTTACTGATAGCAAGACCAAACCGGTGAAAACAGGTCGTGTCACTCGACCCAGGAAAACACGTCCAGCGGGTGAGAATCCCCTTTATATCATCCTCTCATGCGGATTCCTTTCCAGCCTCCGTCATGGACTCAATATCGTTGGGATAACCAATTCTTTTGAATTATCTGCTGAGAGTAGCAGTATCACCTACCGGGCTGGGGGCAGCGGTCGTGGCTACTAGTTCTCAATGCTCCGCACTAGTTCAAGGAGAACCCCCGGCATGGGCAGAGGTTTGTGTTTTCATTTCCACTACCATAGTACCTTTTGCTTACAGCTCCAGTGTCGTCCTGATCTATGTGATGCTCTCCCCTGGTTCCGCTCTGTTCAAGGTGGTGTGTATTACACCGGAGGTCTATGCTGGGGATTTCTCGTGGATGCGGACTGCGGTGTCCGCTCTTATATTGGTGACGAGGTTATCATCACACGGATGTAAGGATATCATACAGCCATGCGGTGTCATCGGGATGTTTCTAATATTAGCAGCGGCGGTGGTTGCACAAAAGATGCAAACGGCAACCTTGTGCTTATAAAAGATCAAGACAATGATAGCTGCATTGTGAGCAGTATCATAAATAGCAAGAATCTCAACGTTCCGGTGGGTATAATTATAGGTCAGTAGTTTCGTGTCTAATGCAGGATTCTATTGACCGTTCTTAGGAGATCGCAATGCCCTCCTTGGGAGAAAGCTCCCCCACCGCTATAATGTGATGGCTTACTTCCGCATCACTGATCTTTGGTATGAAAAGATAGGGAAGAGGGCAGGAGCCAAGGTTCGGTTCGAAAAGTTGGACCTTTCAGACCAGAGCTGGTGGGCAGCCAAAGATTCGCCCTTACCGGTGCCTCACGGCCAGCGGAATTTCGACATAAAACCAGAAATTATTCAATGTTCTTCGTGCCTTCAATGGAGTGCACAAATATATAATGAAGGATGGATGTGCCTGCAAACATCCTGTAAGCAATTTTGGACAATCGACTCGTCTGATCCTCCTACGGATCTGACTTTCCATTCCAACTTTTTAAATACTCGTACTCCCCCCGACCCAAACATACAACCTCAGTATAACCTTGTCCCTAATCTACTGGAGACAATCAGCGAAAACGATGCAGACACCACTTCACTGCGGATTTCGTGGAAAGGTATTGTATGCCCACAATGTTCTAAATGTATATCACGAAGATTCTGGAGAGGATGGAAATGCACCGACGATATTGCCTTCACATCAGGGCAACAGTGTAACGTCTGTCTATTTGAAAAGATGGTGAAAATGCATCCCATCTCATTGCGCTCTGTTCTCGAGGATTTCGAGCTAGGTCCAATAAAACGTACCATCTTCTTCGACTCCAAATTTGCCGTCCCGGAAGTCGATGATCAGTCATTATCTCCGTATAGAAAACTAACATATCGGATTCGAGGCGTGGGCTCTATTACGCATTTCGTTTCTAACAAGTCTATCAACAGCCGCGCAAATGGTCCAAATGACCTTTTCAAACAGTTGCAAATTGCTGATCTCGGTTTGCGTCGCTATCCCCTGCAGCAAAGTGTGGGTGCGTATACTGCATGCTTCTTATACAATTTCCTCGAGCTGATATTTCATGATAGTTGCTGGTACCCTTACTGCACATTTTGCCGTTAACTTTGTCAGTCTCATGACATCAAGACCTCTTGAATTGTAGCTGATATCCACAGGGAATGCCATACAAATATGTTGTCTCCGTTGATTCCAAAGGGTTTAATGATGCTTCGGATGAAATCTTACGAGCACTAGGCCGCTTGACATGGGCCACGAACCAGGCTGTTGTTAGCATGGGAGACAGCTTTCTTCCACCCAATGAGTTGCTTTTACTCGGCTATTTTGAAGATATGAAGATCGGGGTACGACAGTGGTTCCCGTAGATAGAGACTCCTGGCTGACGCTACTTAGTATCATGATGATGGCGAGTCTTCGCTGGGACCAACAATCGCTACACTTTCTTTGGGTGCAAAATCCACCATGTACATTCGGATGAAGTACAAATACTACCACGGGTTTAGCAAGGCGAAAAAGATTCTTGAAGGCGACCCTGTCCTTCCGGGCTGTCAATTTGAAACACAACGGCAAGCACTGAAGGATCAGTTCACAAAAGGCGAAATAGCCAAGGCAGAGTATGACGAGCGACGCAGGAATCTCTGCAAGAGAAGCAGGAGCGGCGACGCACCACCTTGGATTAAGATGGAGCTTAATCATGGCGATCTAGTTGTGATGCACGGGGAAAATCTACAGAAATACTACGAGGTATGACTCCATTTCTATGCCAGATACTACTAATCTAACTCCTTGTAGCATTCCGTTGTACCTGAGAAGAAACTGCGGTTTGCCTTGACGGCTCGATATATAAAACCGGAATACGTCGATGAAAAGGAACTGAAGAAGGGCGAGTTTACGCTCACACCAGATCAAATATACGATGGGAAGTGATATATTTATCTTCATGGCTGATTTCTTTTGATATTAATTCGTCCATGCTATTTCAATGATTTCTGAAGGTGACAATGTTCTCTATTTGCTTTTTCTTTCTTCATTTCCTCCTTTTCCTGTGTATGATATTGCTTACATTGCTTTACTATTATTATCATGCGGTAGATTAATGTGGAATATAATGCCTGCGATCTCTAAACTGTCATTTTACTCCTTACAGGGGTATGCCTGCATGACCATGTGAGGCTTGCTTATTGTGCTGGAAGTTATATTTCGACGACAACAAATCGAACAGTTGAAACGAGAGCTCAAGTACAGTAGTAGTACTGTCACCGATATTAAACCAGAAAAAATGATGAAATAAGGGACAGCCCTGCCGGCTTTTCCGAATGTCGCCTAAAGGTGACGCATCACTTGCGCTTTGATGCTCAGTGGATATTGGATAATAATACGAGCGGTGGGGACAAGTGGGTGGAAACGCAGTGTTGGGAAGCACGAGATGTAAAGAAGATCGATATGTATTAATATGTATGTGATGGTATCAGGCAAGCAACCTGGTGCTGAATGGGGGTTCTATTTGAGATAATCTCGGGTTGTTATTGTTGATATGTTGGTCGTATATCATGACGATCATCATCGTCGATATGTAGGAGGAGTAAGACTGCGAACAATAATACAAGGATAATAGGATATAGTAAATCGTAAAAAACAGCCATTTAGATCGATAGCGCCAAACTATCATGACAGGATTTAATTATCATCCAAATAACGATCGTTGTGGCTGCTGACAGCCCCAAATGCCGGTACCTCCTTTCCCACCCATCCACGGGCGCATGACAGGTACCGGTACTTGCCCTCATGCCCGCCCAAGTCAACCCAACCAAATGACGATTTGGCCCCTTGGTTCTTCTTCCCATGTGTTGTTCCAAACACTGACAATCCTCTATATCCATGGTATCATCGATCTCATCTACCACAATCACCACCTCCCCTCTATTCCATCCCAGGGTCTAACGCACGTTATCACGATCCTCGGTTCACGGTCCGCCCCCATTACGAAGCGTGTGGGGATGCCCAGCGAACGAGGCACCGCCAGATCTCCGGCTGGGTTGTCCACACCTCCAGATGAGGCTCAAGACTCCCTCGTCAGGGTCTTTTGATTGTTATCGCAATTTCTTGGTCTTTCCTTTCGTTCATCTCTCCCCATCCCCTCCATCGCTGCCTTTTGCTCCCTTTGCTCCCCACACCCCACCCCCAAATTAGTTGGTTGCAGGGAAGACAGGGACAGCCCTAGGGCGGTCGGAAGCCCGACATCCCACACGAGAACCATCGAATCTCTCCAACGTCGCGTCTTGTTAAGCCGTCTTGCCAGACCTGGTCCGGCCTGATTTCGAACCCATGGCGCACTATCAGAATGGCCATTCGCCGTACTACGGCCAGTCCAACAATTCTGCCGCCGCGTCGCAGCCGAGTCGTATCTACACCTCCCAGTCCTCCCAACAGAGCCCCCATGGCCTTCGACGAATGCCTAGCTATATGGTGGGGGATGACGCTGCGCTCTTCGACAACTCCCAGGGACAGAATATGATGGCTGCAGATGGAAATCCAAGATATACTGTAAGAGCGGGTGCATACACGGGCGGGGAGGGATAAAGAGAGTACAGTCTTGCTAACAGTAGCCGTGATGATGGCTTGTACGCGCAGGGAGCTTCTACAGACGTCTCTCGTGCCCGGGCAGCTTCCCAAAGCCAGGGACTCTACTATGCGCCGTCCATTGCGACATCCCCAACGCAGGCGGGGTATAATCCTCAGCAATACGCCGTGCCGCCAACTCCGTCGCAACAATTGGGATACAACCCGCTGGCATATGGTGCAGGCTCGGCTGGATCGGGACACCAACCGTACAACCCGGCAGCGTATCAATCTCCTACCGTTGGGGCATACGGGTCGTTGAATACTCAACTCCAGACGAATACCGCGTCACATTACGCACAGACTCCTGTGACGCCGCATCCATATAGCCTACCTCAGCCTCAGGCACCTCCGCCCCCCGCCCCCTCGAGGCCCGGACCATCCCTATGGAAGCCGCCCGGCCGTACCATATACGAATAACTCGACGGATTCACAGTATACCTATGCTTCGCAGCAAGCCGCTTCGCCGACATTGGCCTCGGCGTCGTTAGCGTATAATGTCGGTACTCCGTCGTCACCCAGCACTTATGCTTCGGGAAGCGTTTTCACCCCCGGTTTGAGTTCGAGGACATCCCTTTCTTACTCTCGTTCATCACAGGTCTCCGCATACGCTTCACAGTCTCCTCGCCGCACCGAGGCTGCAATGGCTTCTTCGTACGATGAACAACCCCCCCGAACCCCCAGCGCATGATGAAGGGTACGTACCAAAATGGCCCAGCCCCGCTCGCACCGGGTCGGGGCGGTCCCTGCCTACGCCGCCAATATCGCAGAATCAACCTCAACTGTCACCACGACGGACGGACACACTGACTCGCCATCCACAATCACGACCTTTGCCTGGCCCACCGCCCGACGCGGATGAACCGGCTCCGTTGGCTGGTGTAAATGGAGTTGGAAGCTTGCGTAGAAGACCCGAGGAAGACGCTGGATACGATGACTTGATGCATGAAGTTGAGGAAATGGCAACGGCACGGCGCCACAGCTCGAGGTCTCACGGACAAGAAACGGATCAGTACGGCCGCCCGCTAGGAAATGCGAATTTGTCTCCAGATGAGAGGCACACACATACAAATGGCAGTATGGAGACGGGAACCGGTCATGTTGTGAACTATGGTGCATACAGCGACGATAGCGACGCGGAAGCTGAGGCCGGACTGGCCATGCTGCAAATGGCAGACGAGGAGGAAAAAGCGCACCGGTTCACCCGACGGGACACAAACGCCTCCATATTTGATGCCTACGCATCTCCGTCATCACCGGAACAGGAATTCTCTCGCAATGGGGATTATTTATCGCGCGACCAGGGGGTGTACGGAAGCTATGAAGGGCATCGATACGGGGATGAGGCTGACTATAGTCATGATGACTACGGCGATGATGGCAGGCTTGCTGTCACGCCTGGCTCTGATGACCGTGGGAACTACTCCGATGACTATGACTATCCTAACTATGGCCGCGGATCTGGACAGTTCCACCAGGGACATTCCCATGCCCGGGTGGACCATGGTGGGACCGGAGGGTTGGCACCCCCCAGTGCTTATGGCCGCCGCATGAGTTTCGACTACGGTGATGAGGAGCATCCCGATCAACATTCAACGAGTGAAGGGTCAGAAGGGGGAATGCCGGAGGATCTCTTTTTCCATCCGGGGATGCGACCGCTGCCTCCGGCGCCCGTGGAACCAGTGAACAATGCCAGCGTCATTCCGCATCTTATGCCGGCTGGGACGTACCGGCATCAGGATCAGGGTGACTTGCAAATTCAAGCACAGTATACACAGCCTTACTTCCCTGCCTCTCCAAACTCGTTTGGACAGACCGTGCCCAGCCCAACTCAAGTTCCACGGTCGACGTCCTTGTCGAGTCATCCTATTGGACCTCGTACTGACCCCCCTATCAGATCGAAAACCGACGCAGACCGAGCCAAGTACAGGCTGCAACAAGAGCTGCTCCGCCAGCAAAGCAATGGGAATCTCAAGTTCGATCCATCGGAGGCTGATCCCATAGCGCTCGACCTTCCCACGATTCCAGGACGTCGCAAGAAGTTCAACTTGACCAAGCTATCGTCGGAACAGTTCAAGAGATGTACGGAGCCGTGGGCTCTTAGTGCGGTTCTTGCTTGGATTCGAGAACTGAGCGAAGACGAGACGGATCTCCGCGAGCAGGCTATCGTCGATGCCATTGTTGCACTTTTTACCCACAAAGTGCCAACTATGAACATTGCGGATGCCGAAACACTTGCAGCCCGCGTGGTGAAGAATATGTTGGAAGAGGGGGCCTTGGTTCAGGATGAGGAATGGGTCAAGTTTGGCAGTGGGAGTTTGTCGGGTGTGCTCTTCCAGATTACGGGCACGGGATGTTACTCGTCCAAGTTGCACGAACAGGAGAGCGAGGTCTTTGGACGCTGCTATTCGCACCACTGCATGAGAACACTCAAGAAGGTCAACCTGAAGACGCAGATGATGGAGCCGCAGAAGAAGGCAGAGGATTGGGTGACTTTCTACAAGGTGTCGAAAGAAGTTTTTGAAACGCACCCGAAGAAGGAAATCGACCGTCAGAATAACCTGCATGAGATTGTGACGACGGAAGATGCATTTATTGGACAACTTGATGTTCTTCGCGAGCTGTATCGGGATCAATTGGCGAACATGTCGCCATCGGTGATCAACCCTAAACGTTTGCCTAAATTCCTTAACGACGTATTTGGGAGGGTCGATGCGGTTAAGAAGGTTAACGAGGACTTTCTTCTCGCGCAACTCAAATACCGCCAAAAGGAGCAAGGGCCGTTTATTGTCGGATTCAGTGATATCTTTAGAGAATGGATTCGGAAGGCTAAAGTGGCTTATGTCGAATATGCCGCGACCTTTCCTCGTGCTAATTATCTAGTCCGCAAAGAAGCCGAGAGGAACGCTCACTTCCGGACTTTCTTGAACCATGTCCGGGAACACAAGTCTTCGCACCGTCTCAGTTGGGATACGTATCTCAAGGCTCCTATTACTCGAATCCAGCGGTATACCCTGCTTTTGTCTACAGTGCATAAGAATATGCTCAAGGATTCTGAGGAAAAGTCCAACTTGTTGCAAGCTATTGACGAAATCAAGCATGTTGCATTGGAATGTGATAATAAGGTCGGCGAAACGAGCAAGAAGGTCGACCTGATGGAGCTGTCATCTAAGTTGCAGTTGAGACCGGAAATGAAAGAGGAGGTGGAGCTGAATCTTGAGCACTTGGGTCGCGAGATTATCTTCCGAGGCGATTTGCAACGACCGGGTACACGGACACGATTCCTTGTCGATACGCATGCGATCTTGCTCGACCACTATCTCATTCTGGCCAAGACTGTTGTTGTTAGAGACCAGTCAAAGACCGCCAAGTATGAGAACTATGATGTATCCAAATTACCGATTCCGATGGATCTTTTGGTGCTTGAAAGTACCAATGACGACCCTGTTGTCAAGTCTTCAGTTAGGGGTGTTGCAACGGTCACACCGCCGCAGGCCGTCGGGCGTGGTGGAATGCCTGGTCCTCTGACACATACCAACAGCGGCAATTCGGCGAACTCTGGAAACTCTGGTATTTCTTCCACCAAGACGCTTGTTCCGACTACTGTTCTTGAGAGCCCGAAGGATGACAAGATCCTGTATCCATTCAAGATCAAACATCTTGGAGAACAGGGCACGTATACTCTGTACGCGTTCTCAGCACAGAGCCGACAAGACTGGTGTGATAAGATCATTGAAGCGAAGACGAAGCATGCTGCATCTTTATTCGCGCAGAATGCAGAGCCATTCAGACTGCGTGTGCTTGCCGATGCTGCGTTTGGGTACTCAGATCACTCGCCGGGCTCCACGAGTGTGACCATCAAGGGGACGCCTCTGGACCGGGCTATCAAAGAGGTGGACGAGCGTTATGCAAGCGCGGGACCTCGGCCAATGCCTATTTGCAGAACTGCCGTGCACTCGTCTACTGTTTTCCAACAGCCTCCAGGTCGGATGATGTGTGCTATTGGTACTGATTACGGGGTGTATATCTCAGAATACAACAACCCTCGTGGTTGGTTCAGGGTGAGTGTTACTGGATAAATTGATGAAGATGATGCTAACGAGTTAGGCTATACCCATCATGCGAGTAACGCAGGTTGCGGTGTTTGAGGAATTTAACCTTTTCCTTCTTATTGCAGACAAGTCCTTGATTGCGTATCACCTGGATGTTGTGTGCCCGGCGAATGGTGCACCTACGCCGAGTTCGTCAGATTCTTCTCGGAAAGCACCACAGAAGCTGTCTGGAGGACGAGAAGTAGGATTCTTTGCTGCAGGACGCATGAAGGATCGTACATTGGTGATGTATAAGAAGCGGGACGGACTGTCGTCTACTTTCAAGGTTCTTGAGCCGGTTCTGCAAAAATCATCTACCAGTCGAAGCCGGTTCTTCCATTCTCGACGTTCGCAGACGGAATTCTTCCGTGAATATGACGAGTTTTATATTCCCGCTGAGAGTTACAGCATTAACATGTTCCACTCGTCGCTGGCGATTGCGACTCATCGAGGCATTGAGATTCTTACCATCGACAAGAAGCAGACATGGTCTGTGCCTGATTTACGGACTGAGACGCCGGAAGCGCAAAAATACCTGACTAGCATCGCGCAGCGGATCAAGGAGTTACGACCGTTGGGTCTGTTCCGTCTCAGTGACAGCGAGTTCCTGGTGGCGTACAACGAATGTGCGGTATATGTGAACAAGCACGGAGACGTGTCTCGCAGTGTTGTCATGGAGTTTGTGGGGCGAGCGCACTCGGCGTGTCTGTACGGCAAGTTTTTGATACTGTTCAACCAAGACTTTGTGGAGGTGCGAAATGCGATGAACGGTCGACTACGGCAGGTGATTCCCGGACACAACGTTGTCTGCCTGGACGATGGCAGCAAGATGCCAGGCTCTGGCGCGAACAGTGTACCGACCAACACCGCGGGAGGAGTCAACCTTTCCAGCGGACTGATTGGCAGCACAAACGGAGTATCGATGGCGAGTTCCGGACGCACCGTCAAGATCTGCATGCAGCATCCTGAGTTTGAGCGGAGTCTGATCGTTCTCGAACTGATTGAGAACGAGGGACAGAAGGATTAACCGCAGTACAGAGTACTCCGTAATGTCCAAAATCTGACGAGTCATGTTCTTCACGCCGTAACGGAATAGTATTTAATCTCCAAAACTGGATGGCCTCGGTGGATGTGTTGCATTTATCTTCCTTTTACATATTGCCTATTGGTAGTCTGCCATGCATATATCATTGGATCTGGGTTGGATGTGGTGTACATACTTGAATTAATATCTATCTTTCGTCTGTTTTCTACAATATGTAAATCTGCAAAGACAATTCTTGAAGATCATGTTACACGGCATTCGTCTTCTGTCAGACGAATGAGTTGTGAGTGCAGCTCACCCGATATGCAAGAACGGTCAGATGAAAACTCATCTCATACGTCTTCATCACTCCCCACAAACTGCTTTCTTAGCTCTGTTGATATAAAGATATCTTCAAATCTGATCCTATAATCAAATCATCACCATCTGTCTTCAAATGGACCTCTCAATCGACTCCCTCTGCACGGACACTATCCAAGCAGACCTATGCATCGAGGGTTGATTGACCATCCCACAATTCAGCCTCAGCAGGGGAAGAAGTCGACTGGGAGCTATATTGGCGTTGTTTATGCTGCATCAAGGGCTGGAGAAATGCGGAATGTTCTGTTGGATATATTTAGTCTACACTATTCTAGGCAAAGAAATCGAACATGATGGCATTCTGATAGCAGCAGGATAAAGTATGCCTTCCACCTTGAACATCTTCCAAAGTACGTGCTCGTCTTTTGAAACTCCAATCTGTACATAAAATCAAGTCCCTTGACCAGGCCCGGGGCCACAGCCAAATGATCAATGAGTGTGGCGTTGGTTCATATATGGCGACAGACGGTTAGCAGACTTGGAAGATGATCTGTTAGTCTTGCTTCCCTGAACCCCTCACGATGACTTACTGCTCAGTCGTCTGGACCGCATTATTTCATCCCCAACAGAGGATTCCTGGACCGATGCTATGGCAAGAGAAAGCCGCTTTTTCATATCCGGGCTGTCTTCAAACCATTTCCACAGTTCATCCACTGCTTGGTCCATACTGGCCACGTCCGCTTCAGGGTAATCTTTGGAATTGATGACGCTCCAGTAAAGCCAGTACGCCCGATCTGGGCTTGGACAAGATCCGGTAAACTGCCAGAGCTTTGGCCGTCCCGCCCTCTGCGCCAGTGCATCATGTACCTTGACAGCCTCCAGCAAGATTGCTCGTCTTCGACCATAATCGCCGGTCAGTTTCGCATCCCGAACCATATTTTGGATCCTCTTCCAATTCGACACCTCTGTTTCCCCCGTGGGCATATGGCCGGTAAGGATGTGATTCAAGAAGCCCAGCACATCGGCGGCCTCGGCAGGGTTGGCTGATTTCTTCATCCAGCCCTGCACAAACGGCCTCAACGCTTTGGGGGAGTCCAGTCCAAGAGACTGGAGCACAATGAAAAGGATATCCATCGGACCGACGGCAAAGGCGCCCATCTCCGAAAGATTCTTCTGCAGAAAAGCCCCCAGCTCATAATGGTTGGTAAACGCCTGCTTGAGATACGAGACGCGGAACTCGCCAGCAGACTGCAGTTGTCGGAGAAACAATTCACTCACCGTCACAAGGCCATTGATGCCATCCAGGATTTGAAGCTCATTCTGAGATGGCTCCCCATCGAGGGCCTTGTAGCCGAGATCATGATTCACCTCGGACCAAGCATGCATCAAGACCGATGCCACTTGGATCTCTATGGGGACATGGATCAGGGCATCTGCCGGTGGTGCGCCACTGCAGGGCCCATGTGGAATCTCACCGACATCGGTGGGTTGTTCTCTGCGCAATTGGACTCGGTAGTGATCTGCCCGATACCCTTGAAATTCCCGTTGGTACTCATGCATGACCGCCGTGTCATCTTCTCTCGGAAAGCGGATTTCGTCGTTGACTTGAAAGAGAAGGCGAATGATATTCTGCACTTTGTTGCGGTCGTCTGGGAAATAAACGGCAATGCGCACTCCCGCAAGATCCACAATGTCCCTTTTCATGGATTTCCGATCTAGGTATCCTCCTGGTCGCCGTTGCAGTCGTTGGAGTAACTTTTCCCTCAGCCGCTCGGGGCTCTTTGCACGATACGTGGTGATTTGCCGGATGCCTTGCGAATCCAGTGCTTTTATACACTGACTTCTTGCAATCGCAGCGGCACGATCGTACATGTACCATGTTTCATAATATTCCTCCACAAAAGCGTCTATAAGACGTACTTGGTCTGCTTGGTTGGCCATGTTGGTGAAAAGGCCTCATGTGCTATGGAATCTGTCGCAGTTTCCAGAAAACAACTGGTCCAGCAGCATCTTTATAAGTATCGGGGTCTAGACCTGTAGCAGGATATCAATCAACTGTCACTTTGCCACTCCAGTTACATAGTCATCCTCTGCTAAGTGGCTTGTCTATTCAGCTCTAGAATCTGGAGGTGAATAATAATGAGGTCTATCACCTGTATATCTCACAGCCAAATCAGAACCAAGTATAATCTTATGTTATACATGACTTGTCAACGTGGTCATAGTGATGCAAGACTGGTATCGACCGATGGACTAGAATCGAGGACTGATCTACATGGACCGGCACGTTAATTTGTTTCCATGGTTAAGACCATCTTGGCTTGAAAGTTGCCACATATTCCCCATCTCGCCCTGAAGCGGATGATCTGCAAACCTTCTGGTATTTCCGGAATATGGTGGCTGATTGTGTTGCGTGAGGCGCGAGTTGGATATCTTTAGTCTATAGATCTAGTATATCGAAATACAGCTTGGTTATGTGCACATTTCCATCCAAAAGGGACTCCAAAAGAGATGATATTCTCTTCTTTCTCTTTATCATCAAGAGTAATTGTGATAGACTGTCTGGCCAGTTGAAAACATCTGGCGAGGATAAAGTCCAGCTCTTCATTCGACACAAACGGCAGGCCGGAGATGCAGAAGATGTGATCGAATGACTCTGTCTGTCGAGATAGATATGTCACCATGTCTTCGTGAACCAGTTCTGTATATCCTCTGCATCTCTCCAGCATCTTCTTGGATATATCCACGCCTGTTATACTGGACTGCTTCAGATGCTGTCGTCCACCACACGCCAAATCCAGTATCCTCCCTTCAACATCAAACAGTTCAGCTTCAGCAGAATAAGTCTCTGCCAGTTCATCCCATCTCTCCTCCATCTCTCTCAACCTCTCCTCTCTCATCTCCGGATGCTTCAGAAAATAGTTGGTGATGTACGTATTCACCACCCCCCCGATAGCTCCCCGGAAACCCTTTCTGCACATCGGTATCCTCCAACTTGGACCCAGCAGGATAGAAAAACACCGGCAGCGGATCGACCTCGATCACATAGGCCTTCCCATCGCTGCCAATCCGCATATCCACATCACAGCCCATGTTGTTGACGTGCATCTTGTTCGCGTGGAAGGTCTCCACCGCCACGGCCTGCAGGTATCTATACAACTCCGCATCTTCGGCTTCATCCAACAACTCATACCCAGACTCTGCGTCGAACTTGAGATCCAGCGTCAGGAACCCTTCCTCGCCTGCTGTTGTTTTATATTTGACTCTCTGTGGAATCAGAGGAACGCCCACCTCCCCCATCGCAATCACCACCACCGAATACTCCTCCCCCTGTATAAACTCCTGAATCACCAGATCCGTACTCTTCCTCCCGGCCTCTTCGCACCTCCTCACGTATCCCTCTGCGTCTATCCCCATCGACACAGCCCGCGCATATCGTATCTCCCTCATACTGCTCTGCAATCGTCCCAGACAATCCTCCAACTCCCCCTCATCCCGACACAGCGAGCGCCCATCAATAAACATACTCCCATACCCACACGCCGGCTTCACAAACACCGGAAACCCACACCCCTCCCCACCCTCCTCGCCCTCATCATCCATAAAAGCCGGAACAAGCGGCCCCCCATTGCGTCGTGCCAGTTTGAAAAAATCATACTTCGACTGCTCCCGCTGCACGCTCGCTATCCCCGCCATCGGCAGATCCAGTGACTCCAGATACTTGATTGCCTCGACGCCCGCGAGATCGTCATCGTGCGTGCCCCACAGGAAATTGAGGTAGAAGTCGTGGTTTTCGGACACGGCTGCGTCGATTTGGGCCTTGGCTGTTTCTTTGTGGATGGTTTTGTGGGTGATTTCGTGGCTGGAGGGGGAGATGTAGCGGGATGGGTTCATGGAGAGTTGGGAGCTGGCATCGTTGCCGATGGTGGATTGGAGTTTGGCGAAGGAGGATTGGAAGACGCAGATTTTCATTTTATTGAATAATACAAGGTAGAAGATATGTGAATGAAGATAAAATGTGTGCGTTGAAGAGAGTTTATCAAGCTGAAAAACAACGCTAGTTATATCGGGTAATGTATCTGTCGATCATGATATCATGAAGCTATTCAGATCGATCATCTTCAACTCTCTTACCCCTGGGGTATATACAGATCTATACTATGGTACAACAACAGTAGCAGTAGCAAACGCAACAATCCCCTCCTCCCTCCCTATAAAACCATTCTTCTCATTCGTCCCAGCCTTCACAGATACCCTCTTCCGATCAATCCGCAGAATCCCCGCAATCGAATCCCTCATCGCGTCTCGATGGGGACTGATTTTCGGCCGTTCACAGACGATGCTCACGTCGCAGTGTGTGAGGATGCCGCCTGCGTCTTGAACGATACTCCCCGCGTGACGCAGGAACTGATCAGAAGAAGCATCTTTCCACCGCGCGTCGGAGGGAGAAAAGTGGCTGCCGATGTCGTCGGCACAGACGGTGCCTAGTAGGGCATTGGTGAGAGCGTGTAAGCCCACGTCTGCATCGGAGTGGCCGAGGAGGGTTGCTTTATTGGAGATCTTCACGCCGCAGAGTGTTATCTCGTTTCCTGGGATGAGTTTGTGCGTGTCGTAGCCGTGTCCGACTCGGATGTCGGGGATTGCACTGCGTATAGCTGTGTCTGTATGCGAATCTGCGTTAAGCATGCGCTCTGCATCTTCGAAATCCTCCGCATACGTGAGTTTCACGTTTCTCTCTTCACCCTCCACCACTCGCACGGCCAGCCCGGCTTGTTCGAACAACGACGCATCATCCGTATACTCCCTCTCCCCGCTCGCAGCATCTTCATGTAGATCCAGGATAGTACGGAGAGGAAACGCCTGCGGTGTCTGCGCACGCTGTAGCCCCTCCCTCGGGACAGTACGCTCAATAACCCCATTTGCATCTGTCGCTTTCAACGTATCAGACACTGGTATAGCAGGGATAACGCCCATATCGGGATTCGCCAATATAGACTCCCTAACTCTATCCAGCACAACATGCGAGACAAAAGGCCGCGCAGCATCGTGTATAAACACATGAGAAGGCGGCTGCTCCAAGCCCCCCAAAAAGCGTAGCCCTGCCAGCACCGATGCCTGCCGCGTATTTCCTCCGACGGCAGTGTGTACATTTCCGTCCTTGCAATCCTGGATACACACATCCAATAACGAGGTATCGTGGACATGGTGCACAATCACAATCGGACACGTTGGATTCCAGCCCCGAAACGCTTTCACAACGCGTGCTATCACCGTCTCGCCGGCAATTTGGCGGTAGGCTTTTAAACAGCCATTTCCTGCTCGTGTGCCTCGTCCGGCTGCTGGGATGATGATTCCAATTGTTTGTGTCATTTTATTTGATAGAGTGAATATTAATTGTGGTTGTAATATTTATTGTGGGCGGATGGCGATCGATCGATGATCCCCGCAATTCGACGATCTTCAGTTCAGCTCGCATGACCCGATTCCTCTTTGGACACACATCACCTCATCTCAATAACACGGAATAAGAAAATAAGAAGAAATGCCAAAAATAACCCTCCAAGTCCCTGCAAAAATAAACCTGCAATTACGCGCCGGTCTCCCCCAAAATGACGGCTATCACGACATCACAATGGTCTACCAGGCCATTTCCCTCTACGACACGTTGACCATCTCGACTTCAGACGTGGATGGATTCACAATCACCACATCCGGTCTAGACAGCGAGCGCATTCCATCCGACTCGACAAATCTCGTCATCAAAGCGGCGCAGTTACTCGCGTCTCACGCTGGAATCGATACTCCCCGCGTTCACTTTGACCTCGTCAAGTCAATTCCCACTGAAGCCGGACTGGGAGGTGGAAGTGCCGATGCAGCAGCAGCTCTGGTGGGATGTAATATCCTTTGGAATGCGGATGTAAAAGACGACATGCTAATGGCCATCGGCGCAAAAGTCGGCGAGGACGTCCCGTTTTTCATCAAGGGCATGATGGCCATCGGCACAGGCTATAAACAGCCTCTGATAAGTCTAGCCACAGACGATCGGTATACATGGCACTGGGTGCTGGGGGTTCTTCCAGTTGGGCTCTCGACAAAAAAGGTTTTTGCCACGTTTGATGATATCCTGGCAGGGCAGCAATTCGAGCAGGAGACGTATCAGGCCAGGAAGGAATTGTGTATAAATACATCTTGGGGAACAACTGCACCGCAGCTTCTTTTGGATGAGCTGGTTAATGATCTTGAACAGCCATCGACTGAACTCTTACCAGACATTGCAATGGCTTTGCGGGCTGGCAGGACAGCTGGTGCACTTGCTTCTCTCATGACGGGCTCAGGATCAACATGTGTCTTTCTGGCCAAAGACAAACAACATGCAGCAAACTTGGTCACCACCTTGCAGAAAGAAAACATCTTTAAACAACTTGTCATCGCAGTCGGTCCAGTACAAGGGGTGCAGATAAAATAAAGATATGAAACATGGTATTCAATAAAAAAATCAGATCTGACAGATATCAAGTCGTCTAGGGTAATGACTGGTAAATGGTACATGCTTCTCTTCCAAAAGCCTAGAATCTCTCTGTATAATATGCTCAAACGTGTATCATGATTCAAACTCAACAGTCTTACTGAGAACTCCTTGTTGATCAGACGCTCTTTCTTGCTTCTCCCCACTGCCTTCACCCGCTGCTGTCTTTTCATCGTCCTTATCCAGAAGTGATGCTTCATCCTTGCCGCGCACACTGAGAACTTCGGCTCCCTCAAGCAAGTCTCGATCGGCTTCGCGGACGCTTCTTTGTTCGGGGTCTGCGCCATACGCCCCTGCGCCCCAGCTGGAGATACCGCCAACGATGGAAGGTGCCGGTTGGCCAGTAGTACGGTGGGGATCATAGTCCTCTTCTTCTTCCTCGTCATCCTCCTCACGAACAAGTTCACGTTGCGCCTCATCCATCTTCTTCTTGACTTCCGCCGCCATGCGGATACCATCAGACACAATGTTATCCAGAACCCCACGCAGACCCTTGCCCGGAGGAACAATTCCTCCAGAGGCTCCAGCGACAGACACGTTAGAGCCGGCATTGAACTGGGGTTTGGCCTGGCCCGCGTTGGAAAAGGTAGTGAGGTTAGATGATAGCGAAGTAGATGCCAGTGATGCAGGGTGTGGGTGCTCCCCGAGTCGGAATGATTGAGGGAAGAAAGAATCGAAGAACTGTTCCAGAAGTTCATCGGCCAGAATCACCATTCGGAAAGTCGGAAGTGTAATGTGCAGGGGGTTGTTGGGATCCAGGGCAGGGTTAGCGGATTCGGTTGCATGTCGGTCCTGCTGGTGCTGCTGCTCGCCAGCTTGGCCATCTTCCTTGGGTTCAGTGGAACTTTCTGGCTTTTCGTCATCAATGTCGATCAGATCATCTTCATCATCTCCAATACTGAATGCCCCAAGTTTGTCCGCTGTATCCTCCGCATCCTTGTTTTCACTCTTGTCTTCCGTGCCCTTATCCTCTGACCCTGGACCTTCTGGCACGCTGGGGTCCGCATACTCAAAGCAGCGGCGGATAAATGAGCTGACACTGCCCAAGAACCTTTCATCCGTGCTCAACTTGTCTTGTTCCATTTGACGTTCATTTCCGCCATTCGGCTCGTCCAATGACTGGCTGGGTGTAATAGTGCCGTCAAATCCTCGTCTTGACAGAAAAAGCAAAGCCTCGGATATCCTGAGTATTCCCTCTCGATCAACCCTGCCATTCCCACTGTCATCATACAGATCGAAGAAATAGTTGATGTTGTTCATGATATCGCGCGGGCCCTTGAGGCGTGCGAGTCCATTGACTACGTCTTGCAGGCTTAGCCCCTCAGACGGATCCTTAGCCCATTTGCGGTACAGCCGTTGCATAAACTCATGATCCGCAGGTTCGGCCCGGCTACTCGGCGCCTTGCCAAAACCTCTGAAACCGTACAAGGTTTGATCGGCTGCGGACTCTTTCCGTGAAGGTCCAGGCGAGTCACCTTTCGCCCATTTTGAGGTACTCGCCAGGAAATTCCTGAACGCATCATAGTCCATATGGCTAGGGCTTGGACCAAGGCCGACGCGGCCGACTTCTGCACCGGCGGGAGGTCCAAGAATCGACACCCGTTCGGCTTTCTTCTTTTCCTGGCGTCTCTTCTCCTCCTCGACGACCCTCTGCTTCTGCTGGTGATCATAGAGAATTTCGTAGAACCGGTCATAAATAATCCCCAGATCGTCCATGCTAAGACGTTTGCTGTCTGGGCCCAGGTTTCGAATGGAGGTGCGCTTGGCGAAACTTTCAATGTTTTCCAATACTGCGTCTTTATGTTTGTCACGCTGCTCAACAATGGTATTGTGCGTGATGCCCGAAAACTCCTTGAAAGCCACAACCATAAGTTCCTGGAACCTGGTGATAGCTCTCAGTTTCGGATTCTCAGAGCGCGGATGGGCGGATTCATCCAAGCGAGAGAAATAAGACTTCAACACTGAAATAAACGACCCGTCATCCTGCACGTCCAACAGCTCTTCTCCGTTGACTCTGAGGATCGCCAAGCCGACCTGAAACAGGACTTTTGGCCCTTCAAGGAAGAATACATCCAAGACACGGAAAGCAAACACCAGCGGCATAGAGTTGATGTAAAGGGAAAGGAACCAGGGCAGCGAGACAACCGAAAGCTGCACATCGGACTTTCCGAGATGATCCCACAGAATAGGCATTGTTTTCTCCACGAGGGATTCAAACACCTTCTGGTCGAGCAAGGTTCCGTACATAGTCGTCGAATAATAACCAGGCAGAAGACGATCGCACAGAACGGACAGTAAGAAGAATGCCTGGTCTTCGGACATGTATCTGATTGAATGGTCAGTTTTCGCTGGGCGAGGGAAGTATAAGAAACACTAACATTAACAAAGCTGCAACAACGATATTCATGGCCTGGCAATAGCCAATCTCTGCGTTGGTCCAACTATAGGCTGTGAGGACCCTCCGTAAGCGCCCGATACCTTCTTCACTTTGGAATCCAGGATACTCCGGTAAACTGCGATTGAGATCCTTCTCGATCTCGTCAATCGCGAGGGACTCTTGTCCAGAAAACTTGGACAGAGTTTGCGTATACAATTTCGGTGACCTCAGCCTAAGGTATAGAGAGCCGGAGCTCAGCTCCCAAATCTCTCCACGCAAGCGATTCGGAAGACCAACCCTGATCAGCTTGTGAAATGTGGGTTGTCTAACCAGAGTCGCATTGCGGCCATTTTCTAAGTTTGATGAGCTTTGGAATACGTCAGCCAACGGAAGCGATTCGTACCTCTAAAGTATTCACCCCATAATCGCATTTTACTTCTATCGCGAAGCTTGCGAGCATCTCCGGGGTAGCGGAAGATCATGCCCAGTCCAGCATCTGGTGGTTGGCGCTCACCCGAGCCGCCTTCTTCAGTTTTTGATTTTGCCCCAGAGAGCAAGTATTCCGAATAACAGTCCGCTACGACTATGCGTAGGTTCTCGATTTCCTTCATGCCTTCCCGCAATCCTTTCTTCAGGCCATCGCAGAATCGTTCACAGGCCTGCCTGCTTCCAACTAACTGGATGGTAAATCGCTGCGGAACAAAGTTGGGTTCCTGCTGCTTCCCCAATGCGCCGTTCCATGTTGTCAATGCGAGTGAGAACACATGACTCAAACTATTCAACCGCTCGACACGGCGGATGCAGCAAAGCGGGATGGTAAATCCATTGCCGGAAGGTCCAGTGCCGTGAGTCTGGCCAGTCCAATGGGTTGAAGCACTCAGGCTCGCCGAAGGTACGAAGCTGGTAGGCTGGGTCGAAAAGCAAATGAATCGTTCACTCAGATGCAGCCTTCCCGCGTAGCGATTGCCGGCACGGTCCAGCCGATCACCCGAGGTCGCAGAAGAAGTGTGAGGGATTGGCAGAATTAACTCGGCTGTTATCTCTTGCAATGGATTTTGGGAATCGGGAAGACGGAATTGCTGGCGAAACAAGGAAGCTTTGGAGGGGTTGCGATCGGAGGAATTGAGGGTTGGTATGTTGAAGTTGGCCGGGTCAATCAGCGACTGGGCCTTTTGGACGAAGGACGTCCATTGCATCATGGTGCCGGTGAGGGAGACGAAAGTCTGGGACTAGTGGGAGAGGGGTTGGAGAACGATCGAGGGCCGTTAGACTAAAGACGTCGGGGAGAGTTCGGCGGGAGGTTAACAAAGCTTAGAAGCCGGGGCAATGATTGCTATGCAAAGGTGCCCACAGATGGTAGAATAGGCAAACAAAAGTCATTGTAGAAGCGAGCGCAGCATCCTTGGAAGGGGTTCTCGAGCTGCGACCCGCCAGGGGGAATCAAGTGAAGAAGGTGATGTTGGATGGCGGAGGGGAATGTTCCCATCATCAGTGTTCCTGGCAGGCATCCGCGAAGCCCACGTGACTTGCTGCGGAGGTGAGACATCGGATGCGATCATGCGGCAGTTAAAACCACGAAGGAGATAATAATGCAGAATATAGTTTAGGATCTACTACTTGTATATAGAATCATGCAGGGAATATGTATTCAATTTATTCGAGCGGCAAACCTGCCAATGGAGACTGACGTAGTACGCTAGAGTATAGGAAACAGGGTTGAAAGGAGAGTGAAACTCAACAGATGAAGAATAAAAGAGTCATGTGAAGGAAAACAAGTGGTTTCAAACCAACATCTAAGAAAAAGAAATGAGAAAGAGGGAAAAGAAAAGAAAATAAAAGCATAATGTGACCTATCCGCTACAGTTCCATGCCAAGAAGACTCCATGTAACATTTATGTTTTGTACGCGCCCAGTCGATATCTGAATCAGATAATCATTTTGATCAACCATTTCCTTCGTAGTTCCATTAGTTCTTCGAGTCAACTGGGTGCTCAGAAGCATCGTCGGTGTAAGGTGGGAGTTCATCGGAAGCCTCAGCCATCAGACCCTGCTTCTCAGACACAGTTCCCCGCTCCTCATTGGACACCGACTGCTGAGAGCCACCACGGCGGTAACGGAGCCACAGGAAGACAACGGCCTGGCCAACGAGCATACCGAGGGCACTAGCTGCGAGACCAGCCAGAACACCCAAAATGGCGGGAATGACAATGAAGCGGACAACACGGGAGATGGTGCGGTCCAAGCCACCGTGGTGCATGTGGTGCGCGTGGTGGTGATGGTGCGAGGGGGCAAACCGATCAGGGCGATCCTCAGGGGCGAAGGTAGGCTCGCCATCAGGTCCGGGGAAGGGGAAACCTGGGGGACCATGGTGAGGTCCATTGGCGTGAGGTCCACGGTGGCAGCCCTTAGGTCCAGCCAGTCTCGATCCCATGCGCATCATACGGTCCTTTGCAGAGGCGAACAAGCTGCGCATACGGTCAAACAGAAGCTTTCTCAAGCAGTTCGGCTTTCCGCGGCACTGTCTCCACGAGATGCTGTCGAGACCGGTCTCCTCGACATCGGTCTTGGCGAGATAAAGGTCGCCCTCGAGGTTGTGGATAAGGGTGATAGAAACGGTGTCGAGGGGAACGGGGTGTCCATCCAAGTCGAGGACAGTGAATCGGATCGAAAGGAGCTCCATTCCAGGTTCTTCGGGGGAGAAGCCAGAGGAATCATCTCCAGCGCATATCCCAGCGGGATGGGTTCGGATTCCTCGCCATCAGATTCGCGACGCTGAACAGCGTCGATACGGGCGGGAGGAGGAGGAGGGAAGATCTGGCGACCGTTGGCCAACAAGAAGCCATCTTCAACGGAGAAGCTCAACGACTGTGACAGTCAATATACTGGGTTCTAGTGTGATTAAAACAGGGATCCACTTACGAGAGACGTTTGGAAGCCGTCAGTCCAGCTGACTTTTCCATCTTCGTCAACTTCCCGGAATGGACATTCAGTGCAGGCCAGCTCAACCTGCTGCTGATGAGCGATCTGTGCATCCACGGGATGAATGTCCATCAGATCACCCTCAGGAGGAGGAAGGACATCACCCTCGAAATCAGGGACGACGAACGCATTGGCGCCTAGGGCGATAGCGCCACCAAGAACAAAAGAACGTAAGTGCATGGTCGGGAAAGTGTATTAAACGATGGACATGAAGAAGCGTGATGAGAAGACAAGAGGTGAAGTATCTTTCTTCGATGACAAGATCAAGCGTCGATGAAGGGCGATGAAATAGATAAAACTGATCGACCGTCAGGAGGGGGTTGACGAATGCTTCCAGGAGCGATTGGGAAGGGATAAGAGCCGGCGACAAGAATGCGACATCGCGATTGGCTGGAGGCGCGCCGGGGCGGAGCTGGTGACGCAAGTATATTCGCGGCACTACGCCGGATCGGGGATGGTTCGTTCCGATAATGGGACCTTGGGGCCTGAGGCAACAGCGCTATCACGTGGGGGCAATTACTTGAAATAGATTGTGCATGAAGCTTTTGACGATGACGACGACGATGATGTTGAGGAATTACTATTATTCGTGGATATGAGGCAGGCTCAGAACAAGAATCAATAATACATAACTGTCAAGAATAACTGTCAAGAATAACTGTCAAGACAAAGGATATCAACGAAAACACATCAATGCTCATCCCAGTGTCGTACGGTCAAAAACCAACTTCTCAACCTCATAACCCAGACTCTTCAAAAATGGGATATCAGGACCTTGGCCTCGCTCCAGATGCAACATAGTGTATGGAGGTACTTCGTTGTGTTCCATCCACTGACGATGATCCTTCTTAGTGTACCACAGGTATATGCACAACCCAACGAAGATGACTATCCTCCACCACTCCTGTCCACTGGACTGATATGATTGCTGCATTAACCGCCCAGACTGACCTCCAATCTGCATCTCTGCGCTTCTGTTCTCTCCATGACCATGACCGGCGTTAGAACGGCCACTCTGCTCAACTTGTGATGGGGATGTGGTTGGCAAGAGTGCACCCGTCTCTGCCGTGAAAATCGATGTTCCAGCTCCATGATAATCATTGCGCTTGGGCTTTATGATGTCCTGTTTTCCCACGGAGAGCGGCGGCGATCTGAAACCCCATCGAGGTTTCATCGTATACGGTTTCGGAAGGTAGACTGGGTCATCTGACGTCGGAGGGACTGTGCGGAGCTTCATCGATGGCTCGGCTTCCACACCCTTCGATATCTCAATGGTGTTGCTTTCCTGGATCTTGTTGGGTTTCATATCTATGTTCCCTTCGATCTGAGTTTCAAAAGAATCCACGGGAGGATATTCTGATTTCGTAGGTGGTGATATCACCAGCTGCTCTTCCGTCTGGACTGCCTTTGAGGCCGTTGGAATTTCTTTTTTGTCATTCGGGGCTTCTATAACCTGATCGGGCTGTTCAGATAGGTGCTCTTTTGACTGGGGTGCATCTTTCTCATCGCTGATCGACAGTCCTTCAAACCTCGTCGTGAGGGATTTCGGACTCCCTTTATCGGACATGCCGCAGAATTTGCAAACCTTAGGATCCCTCTGCGTTGCAATAACTTCTTGATCCTCCTCGGACAAATCATCCTCATCATCAGATATTGCGTATCTCGGTCGTTTACGTGATGGCAGCTTTGGTTCTGATCTGGTATCTTGTGTCGAGCCATTCGACATAGACAGCGAAGGGTGACTTGGCTGTGTCCTATCCAAATCCATAATGCTCAGCACACTCGAAGTGATCGATTCTGTGTCGCTGGTAACCTGTGCTTCCTGTGGCAGGTATTCAATCTCATCTTCAGAACCAGACGAGTAACTGGTGTCCGAGGTTTCCTCGGTTTGTTCGGATTCTCCAGACCCAGACCTTTCAGACCTGTCCTCGTACACAGTTTCGCTTGCTGTGGGATCCGTGGACTGTGAAGGTGGCCGTGATGTTGCCTGAGTGTCATCTAGTCCTGAATCTGACCCAGACTGATCTGTGCATTCTTCATCGGAACGAACGCTTGGGGATTGGTGTGGCCCTGAAACCACTACTCCAGGTCTGTATAAGTATGCATTGGCATCCGTTAATTGATGTTGATATTGATTGTAAGGCCTTGTCTGGGAAACACTCGATTTGTGATAACTTCCTTGAAGTCGACTTGACTCGGGAACAAGACTCGGAGACCGGGAACACAAGTCCATTTCGTGTGCATAGTTTGCGGTAGGTAGGCCAAGATACTGACCGTGATATGACTGGGAATCCGACACATCCTCCATCTCCTCGTCCGAAATAGTTGACTGCGATCGCTGGCTCTGCTTTTGGGCCTGGACATGCTGGAGAGCCGAAGCCTCGCTGTACCCCCGCCATGATTGACTGGAAATATTGGCGATGAGCTCTGAAGCTCTAGCCACTTGTTGTCGTAATACTTCATTCTCGTCCTCCAGCTTCTGTACATACTGCTGTACATCGTAGCCCAATTGCTTCCGCTCCTCGTGATAAAACGATATCTCGTTTTGCAACTGCTCTAGCCTAGGATTCGTCGCGTCTTGGTTGTCCTGAAGCTCTCCCATCATTATACCACGAGCAGCAACCTCCTCTTCCAAGCCCCTTTGCTTTGCGAGACCTAACATGAGCCGGTTCGAAAGTCGCTCATTCTGTTCCGTGAGACTCTCATTTTCGTTCAACAAGTTGCCGATATAGCCATCGTCTTCCTTGGCTTGTTTCTCCATCCTCCTCATCCGCTCATCATCTTCCTTCTTTGTTTCACGAAGCTCCTCCAACTCCATCTGCAGCCTCTCGTTATCATCTGCAAGATCCTTCATCATCGCCTCCTGATGCTCGTATCTGCGGTCGGACTGTAAGGCCTCATACTTAAATTTGCGGTTTTCCTCGTTCTGTTCGGCCCATTCTTGCCGGTAGAATTCAGCCCTCTTCTCGTGGTCCACGGGGTCGTGGTTATTGGGTCCTCTTACCTTCCTCCGGTGATGATTGCCAGGCATATCGGGTGTTGTATAGTCAAAGGGGTCTTCTATGGAAGAGTAGGGTGGCATGGTTGCAAACGATAGTTTCAAAATAATAGAGAATGGAGTCAAGGTGAGACAGTACTGTAGATTGGACAGTGCGATTAAGACAATTCGAGAGAAATGGTGATGGAGACATCCGTGGGCATTGTGGTGATATAAATCTACGTCTTTTCCTTTGTCTTCTTTGGATGGGGAATGTTCACAAACCCTTTCATCTATTTGACAAAGAGTTGGATTATGGATATTCTGGTTTGTTTCATTTCGAATCTTACAATAAATATGCCTCTTCGCCATCTTCTAAGGTATATACATGCCATTCTAGTATATCTTGCTGAGCTATAGTGTACCCTATAGCGATGCAGGGATTTATTTACCGTGGCATACACTACCATATAAACAAGAAAATATTCGCGATGCTCATTCCTGGTTTGGCTGTTTCATTGCAAGACAATAACTTCTCTGTCCTTGACTGGCAGATGACCAGACACTCTTTTTATTCAGTCTCAAATTCTATTGTCACGATGAACAAAGAGTGTTTGTCTGTTTTAAACCAAGTCGGATATTTCTTTATTAATTCGAACACAGTTCGAGATGCATTGTTCTGAATTAGCAAAGAACGTCTCGTCTTTGTCTTCGTTCTAGTCTGACCCGAAACAAAACATTGATGAAACAAATATCGAATGAATGCAATATTACAGTAAAGGCTCTCTAATGATGTCTCAATACTCCATACCCAGACTGCTTTACCTATTAACCCCTCAAAGCTTGGACTTCTTCCCCTTGACGTTTTGGACTGCGTCTCCGGATAGGAGGAAATCGGGGTATGTTCGCTTTCCGGCTGAGCCGGGAGTGCGCCAGGATGCGCCGTCGACTTTGAACGTTAGTGCTTGTTTCAAAGAGCAACTAGAGATAGTCCAGTACTTACCAACGAGAACTTGTCCAGTGACGTAGCTGCCTGTGTTGGAGAACAGGTATACGGTTGCGTCTGCAATGTCGCGGACAGAGCCAACACGGCCCAGAGGTTGGGATTTAACGAAAGCTATTTTCTCATCCGTTGGGAGAAGACGATCAAGTCCCTACATAAATCAGACGGAAGTCTAATATATGTATCATGCAAAACAACATACCTCTGTCGAAGCAATTGGTCCTGGGGCAATGATGTTGGATGTCACGCCCAGGGGGCCATATTCGATAGCGACACTGTGCGACAAGGCATCGATACCGGCTTTGGCAACCGATACGTGAGCCTGGTACGGTGAACCTTTATAGTGGAGCGTTGCACTGATGAAGATGATGCGTCCACCGGTGCCCAAGGGAGAGGGGTTGACTAAATGTCCGTCAGTATGAGATATCCTCAGTGTCGCATTAACTTACGAGTCTCCGAGTCGACTCTGTGCTTCTTTGCTGATTCGATCAGATAGGGAAGAGTTGCTTTCAGAGTGTTGTAGGAGCCCAGGACGTCAATATCGATGACGGACTTGAATGCGTTGGCGGAGAGCTGGTTGATCGAAGCCAGGAAGTTTCCGGCAGCACCAGCACTGGAAACTATTAGCATGAGGATACTTCTGGTTTAGACAAATCGTACATGACAAAATCAATTCCTCCCAGCTCCTTGACGCAGCGAGCCACTGCGTCTTGGAGACTCTCGACCTTGCGCACATCCACAGCACCGACGCCGATGACCTTGGCCCCCGGACGGGCTGTCGCAATGTCTTTGGCGGCGCTCTCGGTCTTTTCGACATTTCTGCCCACGATGCACGCATTTGCTCCCAGATGGACCATCGCGCGAACCTGGGCGCTGCAGATGGTTCCGGCTCCACCGGTGCAGAAGACGACCTTGTTTGCTGGCGATGGTCAGTTAGGAGTTGGTTGGTTGGGGGAGACGATACTCACCGAACAGGCCGTCTTTCCAGGAGTCGCTCATGTATTCGATCTGAGAGATCGGCATTTTGAGTGCTTTCAATTTGTATGTCTATTTTGTTAGGAAAGATTGTTGTTTGATGGATTATCGCAAAGTTGAAGCAGAGATGGATGGCGTCGTCACTTGTCACTTGTCACACTGGGCTTTCCCCACAGCATTGCCGCGGCTGTTTGGCGTCATTCGGTCTGTAACCTCGGACACCATGATTCATCTTGATGAGTATCACTAATCGACATATAGATCGAAATTAAGATACATATAGTGCCGTATTTTCATGAAGATCTCTGGTTATCTATACATTTCTGGGAATATGATGTTGAAGCTACTGCATAGTATATGCGACCGATACAACCACCAACACTAGCGCTACTTATGAATATTCCTATCAAATATATCAATGTACATAATCCATAGAATAAAAAATAAAGAACTATTCCTGTGTATCCCATCTTCTGTTCGTTGTATATCGTCGTCTAATTGCTGTGCTGCGATTGGACCAACACCATTCAGGTTCCGACGTCACTTTTCGCTCTCCACCTCCAACGCATCAAAACACAACTTCTTCATCGCCATCAACACCATCTTCTATCTTAACCAGCCTCATCTGCTGGATCTAGAGCACTCGATAAAAAGCCTCTCCCAACTTCTCAATCCCATCTGTCTTATCGCGTGGCATCCGCCACTTTCCGCGTTCAAGTCGTTTCGCGACAGTCGACTCCATCATGGCGTGTCCCATCACCGTCACCAAATTCGTTGGAACTGTCTCCCTGGGCATCCTGACGGTATGGATAAACACTCTTCTTATCTGCAAGAACCATCCATCAAATGCGCCATCATCCATCCCACATAATCGCGTCGTTTCTCATATCGCGACACGAGACTAACAAATTTGACCTCAGGGCCTCTCATATTCTACATCCACCATCACCGTCCCCTCTCTGCAACTCCTCCCTACCTCCGCAAATGCCGCTCGCTCTCTCAATGAAGTGAAGCGCCTGAACCGCAAACATGGCCTGCGCCTCGCCAACCTCACCAACGGCTGCATCCTGTTCGCGTACTGCATCTCCCCGAAACATCGCAAACACCCCTATCTAGTCTGGATGTGCGTGACATCCACCCTGGCCTCGTACGGCGTCGACTTCTTCTTCAACAGACAAAAGGGTTTCATGGCTTGGATTCAGAGCGTCGCGCAGGACGTCGGGTGTGGCTGCCTTTGCCGCAAGTCTGCTGCTAAGAAGGACGAGGATATTGTTCTCGTCGAGGCGGAGGAGAATAATGTCAATGGCGAGATTATCCAGCAGGAAATGACCCGTGAGCGCAGACTCAACTGTGCCAGAGCCTGGTTTTCGGGTCTTGGACTTGCTATGGGAATCGTGGGACTTTGGGGTGACAAAAAGTGAATTGTCTTGAGTCAAATGAGGTCTCCGATATTCAGACATTGCCCAGCTTGATCTTAGGCCGTCTGCACTAGCCATGAGAACTGACTCTGATCATGGCTTATGGATTATACACTGATTCCATAATGCAGTCACACTGGTGTTTCTATTATCTTTTACAATTTTTTTTCTAGTTTATTACAATTTCTTTTTGTCATTTATGGGCTATGTATACTTGAGTCTATTGCTAGGTACGGTGTTGGTTGACTACAAGCGAAATGAAATTATAATCTCAAACAATAAAAAACCGCTGTCCCAGTACGAATGCTAACATGATAGATTGAATTCAAATGCTTCATACTTTGTTGGATCGATATGTGCTCACGCCTGAGGCATAAAGGCGACAAGGCCTCAAGCAACGCGTGACACTTTCCTTTTTGGCCAACACCTCCTTTCTTTCTCTTCAACACCAAAACCTCGTTTTCCGAGAGACTCCCACATTCAGACCAAAACTCATCCTATTGTTCACTCGTCCATCGGGCATAATACATCTCCAGACACTCTGAAAAGGGTTTGAAGTTGATAATCTCTGGCCACGCTGACAGCGCTCTTGTCAAGTTGTCCGTGTCATAACGAGCGATAGTCTCACCTTGGTCTCCCCACCACAGCTGCCCAATATCGAGACGCTCGCGAAGGAGAGGAGCCACAAGGGCTTCATTGTGGCCTTGTGTTTCCGAGAACTTGGTTAACCATTCCGCAGCAGGGATACATCGCAAGGGCGAATCGCAGAGCCTGCTGATGGTTTGAAAGCATTCTCTAGCCATTATTGTCCGGTCCTGATCTGGCTGGACTACGTTGAAAGCCTGTCTGATGTTATCGTTGGACTCGGACACGTGCAGAATGGCAGAGCAGACAAAGTCGATAGGGACAGACTGGACACGCTGCGTAGGAGGGTCAGCATAGAATCCCATGCGAATGCAGTTGGACATCATCCGAGCGAACAGATCCTTTGCATTGCCGATTCCGGTGACACTGTGTCCGGTAACAACACCAGCTCGATAGATAGACACGGGAAATCCGTTTGAAATGGCGTTCCAAGCAACCGTTTCTGCGACAAACTTGCTTTGGGTGTGTCCGACATGTTGTTTGATATAAGCCATATCCAGAGGTGGCTGCTCGTTTTCTGGTATCTTCATTCCGGCCAGAAGCCCTGATGGACCCCAGACATTAATACTGGAGCAGTAATGGACTGGCTTCAGGCGCTTGGTGTTCGCGAAATTCAAGATATGAGTCAGTCCGAGAACGTTAGGTCGTCGGTGCTCCGAATAGGGTAGAATATAGTTGACCATCGATCCGAAATGGAATACCACGCTTGCCCATCCTGCAAGCTGATCAAAACGCTCCTGTCCAAGGCCAAATGTTGCGTCACTCAAGTCTCCCGGAACAACAGTTAGCTTTGATTCAAAATCCATGACCACACCATGCTGGCCGACAGACTCTTTGAGTCGAGACATGCCACTCGTGACATCTTCGGCTCTCACTAGACAAGCAATCTCTTTGACAGATGGCAGCTTGCCCAGCATTATAAGCAGATATGATCCGACAAACCCGGTAGCTCCTGTCAAAAAGACTCTTCCTTCAGATGTCGAACGCCAATCTAGAGCCGGAGTGGAAATTGGATGAATGCTTTTCCCGAGCTCCATGTCTTCCAGGAAGAGCTTGATCTCATCCTCTTCAGTTGGAGGCGCAGTTAGATCGGCATCAAAGCCCTTGCCGGACGCGTGTTTCTCACGGAGGGTTTTGATGGTGAGTTTACCTAAACCACCCACTGTCTCGGAGTTTGCAATATCGCCCAGCGAAACCTCTATGCCTACGTGTCGACGGAACCAGCTTCGGATCTCGATGGTCATCAAGGAGTCGATCTTGATCATAGCCAGCTCCTCGTCCGTCATATCGTCCGGCGAGGACATTTGTGATGCGATCTTGAGTCCGATTTCTCGAGTAATTCGTTTTTCGGTCTCGGGATCATTCAGAAGCTCGGGGTTCCGTTCAATCGAGGACATGAATTCGCGAAGCCTCGAGCCTTCTGAGTCCGTATGGTTTTCTCCCAGTGTCAGAACATTTTTCCAAAAACCAGTCCGAGCATCCTTTGACCACATGCCGTGAGCATCAAGGTCTGTAACAGGTTTGGTTGTCCCAAGACCAATCGACATCTGCGTTGGTCCATTGACTCGCGGAGCGAAAATTGCGACCTCCAGGGTCTGGAACAGTTCGAGTTCTGTTACGGTGTGAAGATTGATTCTCCTAGCCCTTTCCAAAGTCTGCGGGGAGCTCTCGCTGACGAATCCAATATCCTCCATGACCCCAACATCAATAACGCTCGCTGCAAGCCCTTTTCCATTCCGGTACTTGGTGAAAGCATCCAAGAAGGTATTTGCTGCAGCATAGTTTGCCTGACCAGCGTTACCCATAATGCCATTCACAGAGCTAAAAAGGACAAAGAAGTCCAATTTGGTTTCCCCGAGTGCATGGTGAAGATTCCACGACCCTTGTACCTTGGGCGCCAGCGCCTCCGTCCAGTCTTCATGTGCCATCTTTGAAAAGGAAATATCCTGCAGACAGACGTCAGTAATCACGAAGCTATGCGGTGTCTGGTATAGTCCAACTTACCTTGAGAACCATTGATAGTTGAAGGACACCGGCAAGTGGCTGGCTGCTTGCAGAAATTGCTCGCTGCACGTCTTCGAACTTGGCTACACTTCCCACAACAACCGTAACCTGACAACCCTGCTGCGTGAGATCCTTCACCAAACTCTTTGCATTAGGAGACTCTCCGCCAGAGCGAGACAAGAACACAAAATGTCTTGCCCCCTTCTCGACCATCCATGTAGTGATAGCACGCCCAAGGCCACCAAGACCACCCACCAACAAGTACGAAGCGTTGAGTCTGAATTGTGTTGTCATTTTGGCGGACGATACGGACAACATTGCTGGATCTTCTGGCATCTTGATTACGATCTTTCCCATGTGTTTGCCACTTTGCATCAGTCGAAAGGCACCCTTCACATCCGCAGCATCGAACACGTTGATCGGTCTTATGGGCATAACCTTTCCTTTGAAGGTCTCGTCGAACTGTGCATAGATCCTGAAAGGTCTGTTAGTTGGCTTCTTTGGAGATCTTAAATGTCTGCTTACTTTTTCATGGACTTAGGATCGTGGTAGAACATGTGGTGGAGATCAATCCCGAAAAATGCACGGTTCTCCTGGAAAATGTCCATATCCAATTTTCCATGGCCAAGGAAGTCTCGCTTTCCAAGTTCCAGCATCTTGCCGAACGGTGCTACGCATTTCCAAGAGGCATGCAAAAGCTCGCCAGAGAGAGAATTCAAAACCATGTCAACACCTCTGTTGTCAGTCTTGTTGAGGATTCCTTGCAAAAAGGATGTACTTCTCGAGTCAAAGATGTGATCTTCTGGGATTCCCATTGACTCAATCAAATACTGCCTCTTCTCTTCATTACCAACCGTGGCATAGATCTCTGCCCCCACGACTTTGCAAATTTGAATAGCTGCTAGCCCAACACCACCGCAGGCCGAGTGTATCAAAACCGAGTCTTCTTTTTGGAGATTGCCAAGATTGATCAATGAGTGGATGACCGTTGCGTACACGCATCCAACAGTCGCCGCATCCTCGAGCGAAATGCCTTCAGGCATTTTCCTGCAAACACGCGCAGGAAGTACCTTTCGAGTCGAGCAGATACCTAGACCCATGACCATGACCCCATCGCCCACTTGCAGATGTGATACTGCTGATCCGACTTTCCTAACGACGCCGCTGCCTTCAAACCCAAGCTCGGTGCAATCCCCAATGACGCCAAGTGCAATCATCATATCCTTCAAAGGTCAGCATTTCGTTCTCTGGTGCATAAATAAGCCCTGTACGTACTCGAAAGTTCAGTCCAACATGTGAGATATCCACCTCTACTTCGTCCTCCGAAAGCGTTGGTAACGTTGTATCGACCCAATGCAGAGAGTCAAGCATCCCGTAGGATTTTATGTCCAAAGCTTTCGATGAAGACGAGTTGTCTTTTCCTCGCAACTGGCTGCCATCAAGCGGGGCCCAGTGATACCGACCTGTGTAAATCATGCCGTCTGAAAGACAGAACTCGCTGTCTGGAGCTAGCCAAGGGCTTTGCTTTTGCCTTTCAATATGCTCGAACACTCGCTTTGTGGATGCTACGGCAGCCATGCCAAAACTGTCGATTTCGAGCGTTGAGTAAAGATGAGAAGTCTCATCTCGAACTGTGCGGAAAAAGCCCAAGGCCAGACCAAAACGAGGGTCGTCACAATGCATTTGAATTGGTCTTGTCAGCCACAACATGCGCGAGTCATCGGTGGTTGACAGCCAGCCCTTGAAGGCTTCAAAGTCTTCGCCCGATATATCATCAAAAAAGGGACCCGTTAAATCCATGAGACAGATGATATTACTCCTTGATGGAGGGGGTGCTGTAAAGTAAACCATTCAACGGTGTAGCCGTCGTCAAGAAATGCTTTTTCTAGCGAGCGAGCCCACTCCTTGATACCTGTGCGATAAAGGAAGGCCACATTTCCCTTGCTAGGATCCCGAGGTGCCGCAGCCGTGGATAGCATAGTGGCGTTGGAGTTATAGGGCACGTCATTATCGTACCGCACAATATCAGTGCCCGTAAAGCCAGCGTTTATCAACTCATCGTTCCACCTTTCCGGAGAGACGTAAGGCTTGTCTTTGCGGCCATCAGCTTCTCCAAGCCACCAGCCAGGAAGAATTCCCATGATAAAGTCTATGAAGGGGACTCCAGGACATAGCTCTTGGAGCAGAAGCCTACCGTTAGGCACAAGAAGCTTTCGAACATGGGACAGAGTCTGTGAGAGACTCGGTGTCGCGTGGAAGACATTGGCTGCAATGACCAAGTCATAACTGTTTGGCTCCAACCCCTGTTCAGTAGGGTCTTTGCTGATATCGAGAACGCTGTATTCCAATCCGGGATAGTTCTTGAATTTCTCCTTGGCTTCCGGGATAAAACCTGGTGATATATCCGTGAATGTGTATTTGGAGAACCCGCGGCCCACCTGGCAGTCCAGAAGAGGCTTTAATGCCAGAGTGGTAGCACCACCAGTTCCAGCTCCAATCTCTAGAATCCTGAGTGATGGATTGGAGTGGCTGAGAAGTGACAAGAATGAATCCCAGTCGGATAGACGACCGATATGCTCATAAAGCCCACCGAGACTTTCATCGACCATGAGAACTTCGAGCGGCTGTGACCGGCCTTCGAGGATATCCTGTATGGAATCAAGAACTCTCTCCGCAAGAGTGTTGGCATGAAAAACTAATGGATTTGTATCTGGAGATTTGTCGAAAAGGCCTCTCGCGATTACCACCCGATCAGGGGAGTCGAGGTATTCTTTGGCGGATCTCATCTCGGGCGTCAGCTCTGGCGACTGGTTCACGATCTTGTCGTATTGAACTCCAATCCAGTCTTTATACTTTTGCAAGTGCTCCGAAACCGGATTTATCGATTTGATCCGGTGAAATGTCTCAATGATAATGAGACCTGTTTGAAGTGCAGTGCGACGACCATCATATTGGCCCGAGGGAATTGGAAGGAGTTGGTCCTCTGGCGCAACAAAGTCGATGTGTGGTTTCCAGTCCAGAGTTGAAAGCAGAGGGGCCCCGGCACCATTGATCAAATCATCTGAGACACGGAAGAAAAAGCCCTTTTCGATGGAAAGAACAACTTCGCTGTCGGATGTTAGAGTGGCATTGCCCGACATGTTACCGCTTATCATCTGACAATGAACATCAAGAGACATAGGCCCTTGGCTTGATTTGATATAAACCGCGTCAATGGCAATGGGTATGCACAATTGAGTCATCCGCCGCGCGATACCTTGGGTCGCTGCTACGCTGAGAAGCTGCAGGGATTGGTCGATGCAAACTGGGTGAATGGCATATGTAGAAGAAGCCTGGAGCTCTTGTCGATCCTGCATTGTGGCGGCAGCACGGTATTCTGTTGGACTTGCTGAAATTTCCTGTAGCCCTTGGAATTCTGGTCCATACTCCAACCCACGCTTCCCCAGTGCTGTATACCATTTTCTGGCATCAACCGTTCTGGAGTATTGCTGTGCTGGATGCAAATCATATTCCTTGTCTGGACCTGGCCTAACCTGACCGATAACGTGTTTCTTCCAAGAGCCGCCTTGTTGAGCACTGATTGTGAAATCATACCACACCGAGTCGATATTATCGGCTAACTTTGCTGGTCTCAAACTGGTGACAATCTCGACATTGTCCGATTCTCCAATAACGAGTGCCATTCTCATGAAAAGGTTTCTTACTGAGTAGTCACTGGAACCTGTGATTTGGCGAATTGCTTCCCCAGCCATTGCAAGGTACCCAGCACATGGGAACACGATGTCATTGTTGATCCGATGGTGCATGAGCCATGGAACATGCTCAATCTGGAGTAGATTTCTCCAGGAGGGTTCAATATCACTTGATTGTGGGGATCGTGCACCAAGAAGCTCATGATGGGATGCTTGACGGACTCTCCAGTCATGAGCTACACGAGGTTCATCCCAATATCGTTCTTCATGTTGCCATGAATATGGTGGGAGATCCGTTAGCACCTTTCCATCTATAATTACAGCACTGAGCTTGGGCAAAGCGCCAAAGCCATGGAGCCTGCCAGCTGTAGCAAGCAGACTCCGGTATTGGTCCTCTTTCCTGATAAGTGTAGGAACGTATAGAGGCTCGGAGTTGCCCTCTTGGTTTTTGCCGCTAAATATTTGGCGTAGGGGCCCAGAAAGAGTGGAATGAGGTCCTATTTCGAGGAACAACGTGGGGAGGTAGTTGTCATCGATAATTCTCTGGGCTCCACCATCGAACAACACCGGTGACTCAAGGTTCTGTCTCCAATACGAGCTGCTGAGATGGGAAGGGTCACGGATTGTTTGTCCGGTGGCGGTTGAGTAAAAGGGGATCATTGACTGGTTGTGCTTCATATATGGGTCAAGAAGCGATTGATATGACTGCGCCGGTTCTGCCATATGGTCTTCGGGCATATTAGTACCAGCCATCAACGAACGTGAGGAAACAGGAAGGTAAAAACATACGTGAATGATAGGCAACGTTGACTGCCAGCCGCCTGCAGAAGACGTCCTCATCATCTGCTTTGATCTGATCGATGATTTCCTGTACAGTCTGTTCGTCGCCAGATATTGTGACACTTTGAGGACTGTTTACACAAGCAACCACCACGCCGTCTTTCAGATAACGTTTAACATCTTCTGATCCTAGTCCAACAGCTGCCATTGCACCAGAGAGACCAGCAGGAAGGGCTGCTGTGGCTTTACCACGGAAATACGAGTTGATCACGGCAACGTCTGCTGGGATAGCTCCTGATGCATATGCTGCGGCAATCTCTCCACTAGAATGCCCGACCACTGATTCTGGAACGATGCCCCATGTCCGGAGCAGGTTGACCAAGGCAATCTGGATAGCCGTGCAGAGAGGCTGTGCTAGTTCCGGCTCACGGACTCGACTTTGGCTCTCCTCTTTCAAGAGTTCCTCTGTGTTGTGTCAGCACTATTCTAAGCTGGCAGGTGTAGAACGTACCTTCGATAGTCCAGCTTGGTGAATTTTCCAATCCCTGTAACACCCTATCCATTGATGCAATGTCTTGTTTGAATTCCGGAACTTTCAGGATCAATTCTCTGCCCATGCCAGGCCATTGCGCTCCTTGACCGGTGAACACAAAGGCGATACTAGAAGAGGCAGTGCGAGATGTCACAAACGGCGAGAGACTTCCATCTGTATCTACCGTTGCAAACGCTCTGTGTGGTAAGTGTTCTCTTCTCGTTGCAAGTGTATAGGAAAGATCATTTAATGATGGCTTGTTTTCAAGATACCCCTTCAAGCCCTCGATATTGCTCTCTAGTGAGGCAGCACTTTTTGCGGAAAGAACCAGAAGGTGCGGCTTCCCTTCCGGCAGTCCGTTTTGCTGGGGAGTTGGAGGACAGAAAGACGCCGCAGAATCAAGAATGAGCTGGAAATTGTCAGGAAGGTATTTCGTTGCAGGGGGTAGAACTTACATGAGCATTTGTTCCTCCGATTCCAAAAGAATTGACACTGATGCGCTCGCGACGATCACTTGGCCACGGTGTTGCTTCCACGGGTACAGTCAATTGTGCCTCGTTGAATGGGACTAATTTGTTAGCAAAGGAATCTCATAAAGTTAGACAAGTCTTACTATTAGGGTTTGGCTTTGTGAAATGGACGTTTGGCGGAATCGTCCGCTTTTCAAGAGCCAGGACTGCTTTGATGACACTGGTGATGCCCGATGCTCCTTCAGAATGTCCAACATTCGGTTTCACCTGAATGGTCAGCTTTGTCTGTGTCCAAAGTTCAATTGACGTACAGCTCCCATATAGATACCCTTTTCCCTGAAAATGTTGGCGACCACTGATGTTTCGGATGTATCTCCGACAATGGTGCCCGTGCCATGACACTCGAAGAAGCCGGTTTCCAGAACATTATCAATGCATGCCTTTTGGTATGCCCGTCGAATTAGGCTCTCCTGTGCCTTTGAGCCAGGAGTTGTGATACTTGGGGTTTTACCGTCACAGTTGACTGCAGTGGACCTGATCACCGCTCGGACTGGATCTCCGTCTCTCAACGCAGCGTCGAGCGGCTTGATATAGATCGCGTTTACGGCCTCTCCTCGTCCGTAGCCGTCTGCAGCGGCGTCAAACGTTCGACAAATACCACTTGGAGAGAGGACCATGTTTTCTGACATGGCCGTCGTCATGGTTGGAGTGATTATGAGATTTGTTCCGGCTACCAAGGCTGAAGAGCATTCGCCAGAGTATAAGGCCTGGCATGCTTCATGAAGTCCAACCAGGGAGGATGAACAACCTGTGCGGAGGGTCATACTAGGACCGTGAAGATCAAACTCATACGATATGCGGTTGGCAATGGCGAAATCCCCAGTTGCCATTGCATGGTATCTATCATGGCGCTCCAAGTCTTTGCTCATCAGGTCAAGCCAGTCTTCGCCAAACACGCCGACATAACAACCAATGTCGTTGCCTTGCCAGTTTGCTTGGCCACCATTTTCCATGCATTCCCAGATCACTTCTAGCAGAAGCCTCTGCTGTGGATCCAGTTTTGCTGCTTCCACCTTGCTCATGGAAAAGAAAGGTGCATCAACACAGCCAATGTCTTGCTGGAGAAAGTAGCCATGTTGTGTTCGGACTGCTCCAGGATTATGCTCATTGTAAAACGCATCGACATTGTATCGAGATTCGGGGACTTTACACAAACCGTCTCTTTTGGAGACGAGAAAATCCCAGAATTGTTCACCGCAATTGACGCCGCCTGGTAATCTCATACCCATACCGACAATTGCGACCGGGAAAGGGACTGACTTACGATTGGAGTCATCGTTTGCAATCTGCTCTGGTGTTGTGTCGGAGATGGAGCCATTGACGCCGGTGTTGAGGATCGACTGGATCTCTTCACGGGACGCGCCAGCAAGTCGCTGGTCTAGAGTTGAAAGCATGTTGAAGATAAGTGTGCAGGTTTACAGAGATTTTCTGGCATTTTTGATTCGGACATTATGCATTTAAGATATCTTGAGTTGACAAGATCTCGATGTTGGGCTGAAAAAAGCAATTACAATAATTGACAGTTGTGCTTTTTCCGCATCAAACAACCATCAAATGACAGCAACGCTATGTGCTTGACATGCATCGACTCCCTCAATTTTGAGTCAAACATCTCATCCGGTCACCCGGGGCTATTGAATTTTTGTAAGCACTAGTCAGCTCATGCGCAGACACCGAACAAAGCCCGATGATCTGGCAGAATATATTAGCAGCCCAAGATGGCGCTGTGCTCCTCCATCTGCACGATTTTATGATTTTTGACTGTCTACTCATACGACACTATACAACATGCGTGTCTCTACTGTCTTTGCCGTGGCCTCGCTGGCCGTCGCCCCCGTGTTTGCGGCCAGTAACCAGACCTTGACCGACATGGCTACTCTGGACAGCAAGGCCAAAGATGCCCACTCGGCCATCCAGGACTACAGCGGTGGCCTGTACTCCGCTTACAAGGTCGCAACCGCCGTTTATGGTGCCCACCAAGCTGCCGGAGCAGTGAGGAAGAGCATGGCCGCTGAAGATGAGCCTTTCACGTCGGATCAGTGGCCTGAGTACCAGAAGTCGTCCAACAGTTTCTGTAGTACTCTGTCAAACGCGCTGGACAGTGCCATCAGCAAGGTATGCATAGCTTAGCTGACTCTTTGAAGATAGCTAACAAGTGCTAGGCCCCCGATGTCAAGAACAATGGAGTGTTTGCATACATTGCACAGGGCATGATCAGCAACCTTTACAACGAAAAGACTGCTTTCCAGAAGCAGGTCAAGTCGAAGCTTTCGGAGGAGCAGTGGAAGTCTCTTGAGCCGTGCTCTCAGAAGGTTGACCAGAAGTACAAGGATGCTGGCGCAGCTTTCCAGAACTAGACTAGATATCCTTCTGAGTGCCTCGCATGGTATCTCCAGTTGCCAGACAATGAATACTGGCATGGATAACTGAGCAATCGTTAATTCCCATCACCTTTGGCGAACATCTTTATATATGTCTCAATCACCGGTCCGGACGATCTTTACACCCCTTACTGAATATCCAATACATTCGTCATCAAGCACGTCATCTAACATTTCATCTACCTTTGCATCTCAAGTATGTACGATTCATCGTAGATTGGGAACAAGGGATAAGGCAAACCAATAGAAAGGCAGCAATCAATAATTTAAGCCAGGCAACTATATTGACAATCGTCAGCCACAATCGTCAGCTCAACACAGCCCTGTATACGCCTCCTTGTATATGATATATGATATATCAATATGATATCGATTCAGCTTCACCCCTGACATTGGGAAAAAAGAGATATAAACCGGCTTACCTTCCCTGCATCATCATCATCATCAATCCAACTCCAACTTTACCAATCGTTTACTATCCAAACCAAGCCAAATCACCATGAAAGCCTCCCTTCTCGTCCTCGGCCTTTCGGCTCTGGCTACTGCCGCTCCTGTCGTGGTATGTTCATACTCTACTCTGTATCTTCCGTGTATATTGGACCTAACATGCTCTACCTAGGATACGGGCCTTGTCAACGGAGACCTCGTCGACGCGGATGTCAGCGCCTTGAACCATCGCGACGTGATTGATGCCGACGTCAGCGCCCTGAACCACCGCGACGTGATTGATGCCGATGCAAAGGCTTTGAACCATCGCGACGTGATTGATGCCGATGTAGATGCCTTGAACCATCGCGATGTGATTGATGCCGATGCAAAGGCTTTGAACCACCGTGATTTGGTCGATGCCGATGTCAGCGCCTTGAACCATCGTGACGTGATTGACGCCGACGCCAGTGCCCTGAACCACCGCGACGTGATTGATGCCGATGCAAAGGCTTTGAACCATCGCGGAGTTTCTGACACCAAAGCCGGTGCTTCTAGCGGCCACAAGTCTGCTACTCGGCAGGTTAAGTCGGAAGCTGAGCATCGTCCAGGTGTCTACTGAATTGGAGACGCATAAGTCCATCGTCACTATTGGCTAGGTGTCGAATTCGCTGGTCTTGTTGAATGCTATCAACGTTCGGTGGCTTGAATATGTATTGGCGTGTTTATTGTATACTACATCTATATCTATCATGTACCTATCAAGTTCTTATGAACTAGCTGTATGTGAATACACTCTTTGAAACTACACTTCACATTCATATATTTCATATAGAGAATAGGCTAAAAGTCAAGCAAAATCAATAGTGTGCATCTTCGCTCATCACAATCCATTGTTTTGAAGATCAATCTATGTGATACAATGACCCCTGACTGACGAAATATATCATGAATATTCAACTGCATCAACTCTCCTACTATTCAATCTAGTCATCATAACAAAGAGGCCTTTCATCTCTGGCTACTCCCTCATGTCAACACCCGAACTCGGTATACTCGCTCATGATTAATTAATTAGTTGGTTACATGGTGATTATTCTAATATCACATACACAAAGAGTATATATTATGTAAATGAATCTCTTTTAGTGGAGATGGTCTGTTCATCACGCACAGTCCATTACTTCATGGACAACGTGGAAAAAGCAAAAACAATAACAAGAATCAATAGCGGCGATCAGATAATTTTGATAAACTATCGAGCATCTCAGCTCGTGCGTACATTAGATAGTGGACTAGATATACTAGTTGGACTATACTAGATGTTGATCTTGTATGGCATCATTATCCCTTCCCCTGGCTGATGGAGATATAAGTACCTTTACTTTCATCTGTCTGTATCATCAACACACTCTCTCATTCTCTCTATCATCTTCTCTCTGTCTCTCTCTCTCTCTCTCTCTTCTCTCTCTCTATCACTCTGTCACTCTTTAGTCAAAATGAAGTCTGCCATCCTCATCGCCACTCTCTCGGCCCTCGCCTCTGCCGCTCCTGTCTCTGTATGCTCCCCTCTCCATCCATCTCATCACCATCTAACATAAACAGAACCAAGCAAGAGACCTCATCGACGTCGACGCCGGCAACAACAACTTCAACAGCGACGGACCCCCGTCCCTCTGCCCTCCGGTCTCCCCCGTCGCGATGGCATCCTCGACTTGGACGTTCTCAACAACAACTTCAACAGCGACGGCGGTTCGCACCGTCGCGCCGTGATCGACGGCAACCTGCTCAACGGCAACTTTAACAGCGGTCGGGCTCTGGCTGATGTCAAGGCTGACGCTAACACTGCTCCTGTGAATGTCAACGCCGGTGCGGATGTTGGCCGTCGCACCCTTCTTGATGTCGGCGCTGACGCCGATGTCAACGCCGGTAAGGATGTGAATGCTGGTGTTAAGGCTGGTGCGAAGGTTGGCCGTGCTCTGGCTGGTGTTGGTGCCAACGCTGACGTTGACGCTGCTCCTGGTGTCAACGTGAATGCCGGTGCCGACGTCCACCGCCGTTCTCTGGTTGATGTCAAGGCTGACGCCGATGTCAACGCCGGTAAGGATGTCAACGCCGGTGTTGATGCCGGTGTCTCTGTTGCCCGTGCTCTGGCGGACGTTGACGCCAACGCCAACGCCATCCCTGGTGTTGATGCCAAGGTCAATGGCAAGGTCAGCCGTCAGGTCAACACTGGTGCTGGTGTTGGTGATGTTAAGGCTGGCGCTGGTGTTGACGTCCGCCGTGATGGCCTTTTGGACTTGGATGCTCTCAACAAGAACTTCAACAGCAACTAAGCTGATGTCTGAGTGCATACATCTATATCTATATCTTCTGTCTTAATCTTAGTGTCTAGTCGCCAACTTGGCAGTCATTACAACTTCTTATCCTAACTGGCTGTGGCTTACAATGTCAATAATCGCTCGCTGGAATATATGATCATATTAGCCTGTAGAACAGTATGAATAGCATCATATCTTCCGAACTATCATCTACTTCTCACCAACACATCCAAATCAGTCGGCTTGACAAACCACAGATTCTCCGTCGTCCATTTCTCTCGTAGCAGACTGAAATCAAACTCTCGCAGCAGTCTAGGAACCAGTTTCGATATCTCCAGAATGGAAATGTGCCTCCCAAGACATGTTCGTGATCCGAGACCAAACTATCCAGTTAGCACCATATAGTAGAAACAGTAGAGATACAAAGACATACCGGCATGAACATCTCATTCATCGCCTTCAACTTATCCGGCCCAGCATCAATCCATCGTTCCGGTCTGAATGACGCTGCATCCTCAAATACCTCCTCATTATAATGCGCCACCCAGATATTAACCCCCACCACGGTTCCAGCTGGGAAGAATCGACCGCTGATCTGCATTCCTCCATCTGGCACTTCTCTCCATAGCGGCAGTCCATTTGCGCTGTGGATGCGAAGAGCTTCTTTAATGACGGCCTGTAAATAGGGCATATCTTGGCTTTCTTTGAATGTCACTTTCTCACTGCATCGTCCTGCGGTGGTATACTCATCGACCTCTCTCCTGAGTCTATCCAGAACATCTGGACACCGGCACAGATGATATACAATCGCAGACAAAGTGACCGCCGTGGTATCCGACCCAGCGACGATATTCGACTGACACATGATGAACAGATGGTAATCGGTTACCTTTTCCGGATTCGCCTCTTTGGCTTTCACCATCTTTCCCAGAAAATGCGGCTTCTCGCTCTGTCCATGTTTCGCTATCATCCTCTGCACAAACTGCATAATATACAGTCTTCCTCCGGCACCAGACCAGCTGAATCGACTCAGTATCCCAAATAACCATGGGTGCAGACGTGGATAGATCCCGATGAGCGTGCCGTATCGGACGACTTTTCTCAGCGCGGCTATAGTCCCCTGTATATCCTCGCCTCGATCGAGAAAGCCGAATCGTTCGCCGAATGTGATGTTCCCGATCACGTCGAATGCGTAGCACTGAAACCAGTGCCCCATGTCCAGAGATGAGGTCGTCTCTGCATGCTCTTTCAGTCGCTGGATGAAGATATCCGCGCAGTCATCGACAAAAGACTCATAGTGCACAACCGAACTCATCGAGAAGAGGTTGGTGAAGCATTTTCTTGTTTCAGCTATACATCCATTAACACATATCACCATATACTATATGTATATCAAGGCGTACCATGTCTCCTCACATCCCTATCCGGAAACAACGCCCATCTATCAGGGTCGGGATGTTTCCACCCCTCATACCACTCTGATTTAGGGAACTTCGAGCCCATCCCATAAATCGTTTTTATGGACGATATATCAGCCACGCTGTACATGTTTGGCGAGACGCGGACGATGGGTCCATATTGTTTGTGGAGGGCGATGTTGTCGGCTTCAAAGTGGCCGTTGCGGACGCGGTGGAAGTACCAGAGTTTGGTGAGTCGAGTGAGGATGGGGCCTGGGAGGGAAGAGAGGGGGGAGGATATCTTTTTATAGAGGATGTAGATGAAGTAGAGTATGAGAGTGAAGAGTGGGGTGAGCATTTTGCTGGTTGTTCTTGTTTGGGATGGTTGAAGGAAAGACGGTGAGTGTATAATATATATATAGTAGATATATACTTTATGCTCGATTAGGTCATAACATTCTTGTGTAACAGTATCCACGTTGCATGGCAGTTTCCATACAGTAACATGCATATGATATATCATATATCTAAACATCTACATCTGATTCATCTTCTCCTCCACCTCATTATACTTGTTAAACAGCATCCAAAACACCCCAGCCGTGACTACCATCACCCCACTCAACGACGCATACTCGACCAATACTTTTGGATCTTTCGAGACGGGCGAGAGTGTTATCCCTAGTGCACACCCCACGGTAAACATCACCAGGAAGATGGACGTGACGATGCTCTTCATGCTTTTGGGGGCCTTGGTGTAGGCGTATTCCAGGCCGGAGACGTAGGCGAGGATTTCGGATAGCGAGGTGAGGGCGTGGATGGGGAGTTGGAGGAAGACATTCACCTTCAGTACTTATTAGTATTTATATATGGTGTAGGGGGTAGGGGCGTACTTGGTTAGGGAGTCTCCCATTCTGGCTGCATTCGGCACCAAGAGGGGTATCGTAGCATGGGGGAGATGTATAAATCACTATTCAGTTAGTATAGTCTATATATCATCTATAGAAGACATACAGTGTTGGATCCCAGCAGCATAGGCAATGGCACACGCCATGGCTAAAAAGCCGACTGTAATCCTGGTAATGGGTTTAAATGGCATATTCCATCGCCGGAGGGTGGGATAGACGACGTGTTCCCTATACGGTCAGTATACACTATAACAGAGACAGAAGACGTACATTAACGGAACCAGCATAAACGCGGAAACCGGATTAAAGAAGCCCACTACTCTCATCAGCATGTCAAAATCATATAAGACAGAGAAAAATACTCATATCATTCGGAATCCCAAACGTCTGCATCGTCGCCGCCTGACTGACGATATTACTATTCGTCTGTCCATAGCAGATCCAGAAGATCGGGCTATTCATCAGCTTCATCCTCTTTATCCGGTGCAGACATACAAGAATAGACTGTTCATTAGCACACTCCTCAATATCAGAATCAGGGAGGACATACAAAACTCGACACGCAACAAGTGCCCTCTTCAACTCCTCCACAAAGCCCTGATCACACGCTCCCATTGCCTTGACGCTGTCGAAACTGCCGTGTCGGACTCGGAGATAGAGCACTTTGCTCGCTTTGACGAGGGGGATTCTCGGGGTTGATGCACCACTATCTCATTAGCATGTATAGATAGATAGATGGAATAGAAGGTACCGTATTTATTCCTCCCAATAACCAACGCCAGAATAGGCAAGATCCAAAAACACAGCGAGAGCAAGAATGTAGCCCAGAAGGCGACTTTCAGTTCCAGCCACGATGCCGGAATGACGGATAATGCGCCGACGTTGATGATTCTAATCATTAGCATACTTCACTTCAATAGAAAGATATAGGATGGGGGAGTACAAAAAGTATCGCCCGTATATCGTCGTCAGCGTCAGATGCGGATCAACAACGACCATCTCCCCGCTGTCGAGCATTTTGACGCGTTCTCGGCGTCCAGCGTATTGTTCTGCGATGAGGGGGTTGACGTTGCTTGTTATACAGCCAGTCCTATATCATCAGTATATAGACATCCACGAGGTAGTAAGGGCATACCCAATCCCAATCAACACCAACGAAACCATCAACCCCGGCATTCCAGCTCCATGATCCAAACTCGGCTCTAGCGATGTGAGGAAAAGAATCAGACTGCCTAGCACCATTATCCTATACAAATCAGTATATATCTCATCTGAATAGTGTAGAGGGGGGATACCCCGTCCCTAGCCATATCGTCCGAAACCGCCCGAGATAGCTATCTGCCACGATGGCGCCGAATATTGGTGTGAGATAGCACCAGCCGGAGTAGAAGTAGTTGATTCCTGTTGCGACGGATTGGCCCTTTTCCTGATTAGTATGGATATATAAAATGTGAGAGTCGGGAGGGATACTCTTCCCAATGCACCCGGTCGTAGGTCATCGCGTGTATACTGGATGTAGTTCTCTATCTTCATCAATATCATATATACCATGGTCAGAATCAGAAAGACTCACGCATAGGCGCCGTTATACTCCGATAGGTAAACCTCTCCGCCAACTCGACCACAGCAACTAGATACACCCACGGCGAGATATCATCACACACGCGACGAAGGTCCGGTGGAAGCACTTCATTATCATTATCGTGTTCATGTTCATTCTCATGCTCATGCTGCTCTGCACTCTCCTTCTCCGTAGTCGTCGTATCGGAATTCAAGTCGGAATTCATGTTGAAGAATCCACTTCACTTCCTCGTTTCGAGTTGAATCTTGTCTTGTCTCACTGATGTGCGATATTCTTATACTTGAATGACTGCAGGGATGTATCATGGGATCAACGCATCGGATTGGATTGACAATATGCAGGACTGATGGTAACATGGACGGCCGTTGAATGGGGTATGGATTGTCATTCTGATGTATACTTTCTACTACTATGTGAACAGGTTCTTAGGCCCTCATGGTCAGAAGCACAGCCAGAAGCACAGACAGACGACGTATGCTCGGTTGGCAACGGAACAGTGACATAATCCATATGATAGTCCTTTTCGTTACTCTGTCTGTAGGCTGAATTCCCCGGTCCCAAGGGATATCCCTTTACGTTGCGGAATGGGAATGCAAGGTACTTCCATTTTTTTTCAACAGTTTATTGGCTGTACATTATTATACTATTTACGAATCAGCCTGTACGATAGTACAGTAAGTTAAGCTACCTCCCTTACAACCACATGCGCCTCCCCTAGCACCCCCTTCACCACCAACACCAGTTCATCCACCGCCGCCAACACCTTCAGATACGAGCTTACCGCCACGCAGTACCGCCGGTAATTCTCCTCGCGGATCTGCTCCACCTCCAGCCCGATCCCTGCGTGTCGAGCCACCCAGAACTCATGGCATCGTTTGACGAGCGGCGTGGGGAGGAGTTCAGGGAGTGCGTCGCCGGTTTTGAGGGACTGTTCGACGACGCCGAGAACGGCCATGATGTCGCTGATGCTGCGGCTTTCGAGGAGGCCGGTTGTCTGTGAGAGCCGGGTTTGCAGGGCGGGAGGGAGAGATGCGGATTGATAGAGGAGTCGGCCGATGTTCTGGTTGAGGTCTTGACAGAGGCATTTTACCTTGGACAGGGTCTTGCTGTCGAAGGGGGAGCTCGAAAACTCCAACTTTAAAAGGGCGATTGGGGCGTCTAGGTTGGAGAGCGTTTCGGCCATGTCGACGGATATTTGCTCGGCTATTAAGCCGGTTTCGCGGTCTGAGCGGCCCCAGCAGGAGAGCAATAGGGCGTAGTGGTCCGTCAGCGAGCGCATCGCGTTCGACAGCGACTTGCAGATATGGCGAGCTGCAGATGGTGGACGGGGGAATATCTGCACAATCGTTGAAGCGGCGAGTCCGACAAACACGAGGACCAGTCGACGCCAGAAGACGTTATATCCCACGCCGGGGTTGCCATACGTTGGGATATTTCTGTCTCGTTAGCAGTCATCAACCAAACACCCTGACAGGAACTTACACATCATCATAACTATATCCAATCACCAGAAGGGCAGTCGCCGCACTCATCAACGTCCCCTGCAGAATAGCAGGCGATCCCCACAGCCGCAAGCTCATATGGAACATCATTCCCGCACCACTGACAATCGCCAGCGGAACAGGATCGCCATCTTCCTTTCCAGACGCGATATACCATCCAATCAGACCCAGCACGCCTCCCACAATCGTCCCCGCCGTACGGCAGATCACACTCAGCGCAAAGTCACTCATATACACCAACATCGTGGTCTGTCCCATGATCAGCGCCCAGAATCCCTTCTCGCGATAGTAGAAGCCAGCACTAGACGGAATGACGGCCGGCACGCCAAGTGCAATCGTCACAATCACCATTTTCAGCGCGTACATCCCTTCCGCGTTGATGAGCCAGTGGTAGATGCCTAGAATCGCCCTGCCTGGTCCGCTGCGCCGTTTCACCGTGTGTCCGCGACTAATCTGCAGTCGATGCTGTGCGTCCTGAGACCGCTCCTCCACCTCATCTGGATCTTCTACCGGTGACTGGCCCGGAATCGAAGGAACGGGCGTCTGTCGGAATATCCATGCAGCATCGTAGCGAAGGCTAGTAGGGAGCCAAATCCGAGGACTAGGACGGCCTTCGAGTAAAGCGATAATCCGAGAAAGGAGCTGATCTAAAGAATCAGCCATGGCGACGACATTTTCCTCAAAAACCATGCCAATCATGATGCCTCGGATTGAATGCACGGGAATCTCATCCGTCTGTTTCATCTTTCCGTCTTCCTCGAACAGACTTCCGTGCTTTTCAATCAGTTTGTCAGTAGTCTCTGTAGCGAAGGAAGCGCGAACCGAGCGCAGACTCTCCAGCAACTCTTGGCTTTTCTTGAGCAACTCTGCGTTCTTCTCCGTCGCCTGTCGGAATGCCCATCGCCGCGAATTAACCGCGTGGATACACTCAGACGCCGTGGCAATGGCATCCTTGCAGATAGCAAGAATCTCCCCACTGGCTTCGCGCAGCACTTCAATCGTCTCCGATCGCGCACTCTCCGCCTCCGGACTCTGAATCGCCTCAATCATATCCATATTCTCGAGTAACTGGCGTTTACCAACTTCCGGCACGGGCTTCTCAGCCACGCCATTCGCAGAAGACGCCGCCCGGATTTCCTCTAATTTAGCGAATCCACGAACACGCGTAATGTGAAAGTCCAGCAGAGCCAGCGTCGTTATCAGCGTTTGTCGAATCGGCTCTTGGAGACTCTTGATATCGTCTGCGCTCCAACGGCCGCGGGAAAAGTCGATAGGCAGGAAGCTCATGCCTGGCTCTACGGCTTTGTATGCCGCGATCATCTGGGATTTGGTTTTTTGGAGATCCGCAAGTTGGATTTCTTCGCCGTCAGATAGGCTTTTGATGGTGTATTCCACTGGGCTTTTGGATAGATTGAAGAGGTCTTGGATGGCATTGAGGACAGCGTAGGAAGTTGACTGAGGGAAGAAGATGATGGAACAGGCCAGGCCGATACCAATGCCAATCGCAGACGGTTCAATCAACAACTTTGGCAGGGTTCCTGAGAAAGAAGGCAGCAGAGGCCCAAAAGCGAGGAAGAGATCGGAAATGATTGTCCCAAAGACCTGGACGAGAGTGAACTTGGGGTTTTTGACACGCAGACGAGCCTATCCTGTTAGCCTGCTTTCCAATTCAAAATCGCGAACACCAACCAGAAAGTAGATAAATAGACAGATCAGCACGAAGAAGATCACAGTAACTCTCGTGTCAAGCATGAAGCCATCGTAAATCAACTCCTGCTCGACGTACGCCACACTCTGCCCGGTCGAGTTGGCCTGCGAGTATGCTTCCTGTCCCAACGCCTGCAACTTGGCTTGTGTTTCTGCTGCTGGACGGGCTGCATAGGCTGCTTTCATCACGATAACACCCCATGCCCAGGCCAGAGCCATACCAAGAAGCAGAGTCAGACTGACGAGGATAAAGACGGACACAATCCCCGATGGGGGGACGATAAACAGAACGAAACTACATAATTAGTATAATATTTCATCTCAATTATAGCAGGCATACCATGCAAAAAAAGTGGCCGTGCCAATTGTCCTCAGCGACGGCAGAATGTACATCAGCAGCGACGCGACCCACGAGGCAATCACACAACGCACCCAGACCTTGAGCTCACGGGGGTTGGTGTAGTGGGCGAGCCATGCTGGCACCTTTCGCTTACCCGTGGAAGGATCGCGGGAAAACATGATGCATGGATGAGAGAAGCACAGATGAAATGAAAATGAGGGATTCGGATGAAAGAAATTAAATTAGGAATGGGGATTGGGGATTGGGGACTAAGACCAAGGATCGGCATGATCGGCGCGAAACACAAACGCGGAACTATCGAGGCACTATCGATCCGATGTCCGCACGAGACGATGATATTGCCTAGCTATATGTTCTAGTAGTTGGAGATTCTGATTCGTTAGTCCGATCGAGATGATCCATAATGCGGAGGGCTCACTCTATCAAGTTGTCGTCTGGATCGCGACAATACACACTGCGGATTTTGCCAACAGCCCCAGTCCGTTCCACCACCTTGTTTCCTTCCAGGACCTATAGTATACCAGTTAGTATAATATTAATATAAAGAGGATAAATAGAACCTCAATATTAGCATCTCGCAGTGCCTGCAAAACACTCTCCACCCGCTCCTCCGTCAAGAAACACAAATCCGCACTGCCAGGGGTGACATTCTTTGCTTTCGGCTCGAACTCCTTGCCCAGCTGGTGCAGGTTGATCTTTTGCTGGCCAAAGAGAAGGGCGTGTCTATTTCAATTAGATAGATCCTGTCATAGTACGAATGGTGTTTACCGCTGGATGTCAGGGCTGGAAGGCGAGGTAAACACTTCGTGTCGCATGCCCAGTCTGGTCGTGTAAAAGGCGACCGTCGTGGGGATGCAGCGGACAGTCAGGACGAGATGATCGAGGGATTTGACGGCAAAGGAGGCCATTCTGAGATAGAGTGAGTAACTATAGGAGTGGTGAAGAATCTATATTCGATGGAGAGAAGAGAAGTGAGGTTTTGGTGGGGAGCATATAGGCTAATGGCTATATGAATGCCTGAGGCTGCCATTGTCTATCCAACTACGTTCATCCAATGGATATTTATGGGTACTTTACGGCAGTCTGTATAGATATTCCATCATCGGGATGCAGACATTCTCTATAAAATATACACCAACACGCGCACTTCACCAGCCCAGATCCCTGCCAATCAGTTGGATCATGGCCATCTCGGCAGGCCATACTTGAACAAACTCCTGGACTCGCCATGACCAGTCTTCGTCCCACTGGAAATGAAGGGGATAAGATGCACAAAAGAACTCCCAAAAGTCAGGAAACCAACTGAAATTCTCCCAATCGACCAGGACAATGTCAAACGACCGCCCACCTTGATCGTTTGGGCGACTTGGATTCTCCACGACCATAATGTTCTTCTGCTGAACGTCCCCGTGCGTCAACGTGGGTCGGTGACCTTGAAGGACGCGGGCGATGTATGTTTCGTAAAAGCGAGCCTTGTAGTCTGGACGATGGCTCTCTCTGTCTTGTCGACTGGGGATCTGCTGGTTTCTATCCCCGTTTTTTCGAGGTTGCAGTGATTCCATGCATGCTGCCATATGACGCCCCCTATGACGCCCCCTATGAGCAGCCGCTGTTACAGGAACTCGAGAAGGTATTACGTCTGACAGATGAAGAGAAGCGACTTACTCGGCTTGTTCAGTGTGTCCGTGCTGCAAATTTCAGATATCTGTTGTAAGACAATGATTTCTTTCTTTTATTTGGTTTAGCTAACTGGCCGTATAGCCATAAGCAACCCTCATTTGATTATGCTGCGTTCATGGCATCGACGAAGAAACAAGCATCCAATGAGACTGAGCATTGATTAGGCCCTGGATGTATATAGCCTGTCCAAGGTTAAATGACTGATCTATAAGGAAACTGTACGCTTTTTTCCATTGGATCCATTAACCCTGACTCCCGAAAAAAAGTAATAATGCGTAATAAAAATCATCCATCACAATGCATAAATGACAAATTGACATCACATGCATGCAGCTCTGATTGGCCATGCGGAGATCGGGAATTGATTAGCGCCGACTGCCGAGTGGGTCAGCCCTGCCAAGACTTTCCAGTCAGGGCTACCCTTTGCCCTGGATGAAGTCAAAATTGTTCGAGATTTCTTCCAGACCAATAATCTGCAAAATGTTGAGCCACCTCTGCCGACGAAGCAACAGGTTTTGAGTCGCTTGAAAGGGTGTAAAATCTTTCACTTCGCTGGGCACGGCTCTCAGACCCTATTTCGCCCTCTAAGAGCTGTTTGATTCTTAGCGACTGGCAACAAGATAGGCTCACTGTTGGAGATCTTCAGGATCTCAAACTTCAGCAAGACGCGCCTTTCCTTAGTTATCTTTCCGCCTGCTCTACCGGTGTTAATTCAGGGAACAAACTTCCTGATGAGGGGATTCATCTCGTCAATGCCTGCCAGCTTGCCGGTTTCAGGCACGTTGTAGGAACCCTTTGGGAAGTATCCGATTTCCATTGCGTTGAGGTAGCGAGGACCTTTCATGCAACTCTCCGGGAGAGAGGTATGACTGATAACGCAGTATGTCTTGGTCTGCACAGTGCAATCAGGAAGCTTCGTGATATGGACGCACAAGCCGCAAATTCTCGGACTCTGGAAGGCGTCGACGGCGACGAGAGCGATGAGGATGAATCAATTGTGGGGGGTAACGAAGGGCCTTCAAAACATGGAAACGGTCAATCTGATACCGTAGCCAGCATGAGAATGCACAGAAAACTAACCATCTTAGTCGCAGCTGATTCCTCGAATGTGCACAAACTAAGTCCTGTCGACAAACGAGATGCGAAGCGAAGGAACAAGCAGAAAAAAAACGGAATGAAGTGGCACTGGGTCCCGTATATCCACTTCGGTGTTTAGAAGTTCAGGCCTTTTGAATTCGTGTCTCAGTTTCAGTATCTAAAGGGTGAGTGCTACCGAAAGATAGCAGAAAAACTGTAGTGAGGATGTAACTCTCGATCCTAATCAATATATGATTACTGAATATACTTTGCCAAAAATATGATTAGATTTCTATTGGGGGCCCACGATGGGCCGTGGGCTGGGCTCGGGCTAGCGTGTCATTCGAGTAGAGTTCAAGTCGAGATCTAAAACTCAACTCATGAGTTGAGTTGTATTTTTAGCCCTAGTCAACAGGTCGTCTATGCTGTCAAATAGGCATAACGTATTCTCTTACACTACCCATTACTGTTGACATCTTTGGATTAGGATTACGGGTTAGTATTCCACAGATTGGCTCACAGGTTACAGGTTAGGTACCATTGCGAGATTCTAGGGTGTTACAGCCATGTAAATTAATGGTCTAGACTTTTCGAATTTTCAACAGAACCGCGTCTAGAGCTAGATAAACCATAGGTGGCATGATGTTTGATGTAAAGGGGACGTCTTTATTTATAAATATACGCAGTTAATACAAGTTTAAAACTATCTAGGGTCTCAGATGCTGCTAGGATTAAATGTGAGATATTGTTAGGCATTGACGCGCCAAGAGCTCTATACAAAACGCAATCCGCCATTTTGGAGGTGGGTCAAATGAACCTTAAAAAATACGTAATTATCTGATAATTATGACAAGTCGATCTAGGAGAGTGGATCTGAGGATCTGAGGATCTGCGTCTAAGACCGCCCTGTGGAACACAAATGGACAGATAATCATCAAATGAGCGTTATCAAGAATGGCTAGTGTAATTTTCTATTGTATATCTAGTGGTCTAGAGCCATCTGTATACGCAAACGGAAATACTTCTAAATGGACATGACCCCGGGCGTGCGGATTCACTCAGATTTTTTACTCGAGACACGGAAAGATTCTTCGGAGCTGGAGGAACTGGGGGAGATAAAGGTATTCAACTTGATAATAATAAGCGAGGGGTACTATATGGTTTTCGGGGAAAGGCACAAGGTGATATTGATAAATTGGCTGCAGGCTTTCGCCTGGTCTGACGAGGGTGAGTGTGAACTGATATGACCGGCGTATGCATATCTTCTAACGCAAGAGAGATAACCACAGCTAATCTATCTTTGTTGTATGTCTCTGGAGATGACAATGTTTCATTGGTTTTGTGGCTTTTTTATGATGGTTATGTGTTTTTGGGACTTAACCTCTTGCTGCTAGTATATTTATTTAGGTGGTGGTGTTATCAAAGTATAACACCCAGGTCAATCATTAACAAAACTAATGTTTATGATAAGGTGTTCAAACTCACTGTTCTGCCTTAGTGCTGTCCATTCATTATATTACAGATATTTCTAGCGGATAAAAATCTACATTTTATGTCCCAAGCTATAGCTGATGGGTAATCTATTCATCTTTATAATGGACTAGGCTCAACCATTGTCAGGATCCAAGGTCCCTACTTCCTTCGATGTAAACGATGTACAGTATATACTGGCTTAGATGAATTAACAAAGACAAAACTTCTGCCGTATGTGACGTGTGTCCGATTGTGATTGCTACTTCTTAGTGGCTTTTCTTTTTATTGCCTTATATTATAACTGTGAGAACGTGCGATATTATAAGTACGCAGGTTCGATTGAGGTTAGATAGCGTGGTTAATGTAGCGGTCAATTGGTAGTAGAACTAATCGCTGGTTTGGATTCCAAACCAGCGATGAGAAAGGCGCAGGGTGGGGTCACGTGTGCCCTCTGGAGCTCTCAGGCTTGGCGCAGGTGTTTTATATACATGTCATCGTACTGGACCCGGAGTTTTGTTAATAGAATAGGAAGTTGGATCCAACTACCCTCTAAGAATGGGTATTGGTAGACCCATACCCATAAACCCACTTGTAGTGCCGATGTCTAATGTGGATAGGCAGTGTTATTATATAGATATAAACCAAGATAAGTCTAAAACGGATGAAAATAATAGTTATTTATTTTAATAATTCAACAGTTTTATAACTGCTAAGGCCTAGATTTTATGCAAAGTTATGTTTTCCTGGGGCCCTAATGGGGCCCCATCATGGGCTATGGGTTGGGGTCGTGGGTTATAGGTTTAAACCTAAACGCAGGCTGGGGTTGGGTTATGGTTGCAGGTCTTCGACCCAAACCTGGTTCCTGGCGCAGTCTATTGGCCACAGTGATGGTTTAAATGAGACTAGTCTTGAGGGGATTGGACATGGTGCGGTGGTGTCGTAGTAGGAAATGCGCGGGCATGGTGGAGGGGCGCTGGGGACCCCGGACGCCGCCGTGGATAGAACCACCAGGCCAGACCCATGCCCAAGTTTAGTCGTCATAGTGATCCCTATATATGTTTAGATGAACTAGCGCTCTTTCAATTCAAAACCAAGTCACTTTAATAACATCAAACATTGTCATCTATCCATTGGGCCCATATCTAGGTTTTAAATCATTCACTATATAAGAGCCTAGAAACGCAGTAAGTACTACATGCCACAAGAATATCCACGGTTATCTGTGACCGATATAAACTGATACTTCACTTTCTACGGTCCACTGAGGCGAGCCAAGAGGGTGACCCACATAACTTAATCTAATACAGCTCTCATACAGTCAAGACAACAATATCAACCTTAAATATCTGAAGACAAAAACTGTCAAAGACACCAGGAGGACCACCTTTATATAAATAATATAATAGTCTCGTTACAGCAGTACAGAAAATTCAGTATCTAACGTAATTCCATGACTAGGATTGATAAATGAATTATTATCTACAAAGAAACCAGTTCCCATTCCAACAAAGCTATCCTTAACTAAATAATCAAAGAATATTGAGAGTAGAGCTAAAATACTTCATTGCATTATCATAAACAAGTCACCTTCGTAAGCATGTTTGTAACTTACTAAATGCAATGGGGTTGTACAAGAATCCTCTTTATTGACTCGGCACAGGCCCTCATAATACATATATCTCATGGCTAAACAGATGACCTGTCTAGAGATCTATGTATTATTGGGGAGAGATACATATATCTCTAATCCAGTACTTTCTTTTCTTTCCTTCTTCTCTAGCTATTTCTTCGTGTACGTACGGTATCCTCTTAGATTAGAATAATCAGAGCGTGACCGAAAACACTAAAGGACCATTTAAGGTTAGCTTAGAATGTGAGATATGATACTTTTGCTGGATGATATTTAATGAACATCGCACCTATTATAGCTATAAAGTAAACTATAGTACTTGATGGATGATATTATTCAATGATGATCATCAACATTGTATGGGCGAGAGTTCGTTTACTATAGCAACTTTAGCAAGTATATTACCTTTCAATAAATTATGCCTTTAAATAATCTGATCAGTAAAAATATAATAAAATAAAGTGGGAATAAACTATATATTACCGGAAATACTGTATTGCAATATGATATAGTATAATAAACCTTCCTCATTTTATCCCGAGCACCAAACAGTTTGAAGTCATCAATGCAGCCCCTGGGCCTGGTTCCATTTGCGCTCATAGGACAGTCTGACGGAAGTTTTTATTTCTAGACCTCAATGACTTGCATGTGACCAATATCAATGACAGTGCAATGACGAAATTGCTATTTCTTACTAGTCTTTCGCTGGAAGATTCAGATACATCAGAACTGACGAGCCTTATCACCTGGGCAACATAGCTTCGGTTCTTTCCTTTTTTGCCTCCGTTTCGGCCGTCCGCGCCTCTTCACATCAAGAGGCACAGAAACTTGTCAAATCATAAAACTTTATCTTTGTGATGGGCTGAGTATAAATTTAAGTTCTCAAATCCTTCTTTGGCCTTGTTGATATTATCTGCCACCTCAGCCTTTGGTTTTCAAGGAGTGTATAATTTCGAACCCACTTTCTGTCATTCAAGATACACATGGCTCAGCCAGGACGAACAGGTATTCAGGTTGTCAGCAGCGGAATAGAGCCTATTAGAGCAGAGTAACTTTCTCAATGCTAAATCCAGAATAGCATTTACTGACTCGATCTTGTACGAAGCGTTGTTTTCATACACGGATTGCGAGGTGATCCAGTCGAAACATGGTCATACAAATCGACGGTAACCAAAAGTCGATTCTGTATACGTAATATCCCTTTCAGAAGACATGAAAAAAACAAGCCAGGAGCCTATTCAGAACGTAGCTCATCATCTGAAGGAGTGACGATTTCGACAAGCAACCATAAGTCGAAACCATTTTGGCCGCGAGATTTCCTGGCCCTGGATATTCCAGATGTTCGATTGCTTACTTTTGGATACAACTCGGATATATTGGCGACATTTCAAGCTGTTGGTCAGAATAATATCATGCAGCATGCTCAAAACCTGGTAGGAGACCTGCTGGGAGAGAGAGAAGTATGAAATCTGATACACTTGGAGATTATTGAACCCCTTCTAAACATTCATTCAACAGGATATTACTCGGCCTATCATCTTTGTATGCCATAGCCTTGGGGGAATAATAGTCAAAGAGGTACAGTAAACACCATGGTTTTCTGGTGCCCGTGGCTTCAGTGACTGACGTTGAACCTCTTCCTTTTCCTTTTTCAGGCGTTACGTTTGTCATTAGGAGCGAGGTTCAGACCTAGAGAGCAGAGGCTCTATGAAGATACCTATGGGGTCATTTTTCTTGGAACTCCTCACCGAGGTTCTCCTTGGGCACCATGGGCTAAAATCGCAACCATTCTTGCAAGGCTTGCTCTCCAATCCCCGTCATCAAATGTATTACAGCAGTTGAAGGTCGATAGTGCTGTACTCCAAATAATTTCAGAAGAATTCAGCAAAATGATTCGTGGAGACATCAAGGTCCATTCATTTCGAGAAGAAAAAGCAATGTTAGGTATATACGGGCTTGATGGGAAGGTAAGGCAGCGGTATTTGACTGGTCTCTCTGGAAAGGCTAACTGACAATCCAAATAGGTTGTGGATGACTTCTCATCAACTATTGGTGATGCCGCTGAGGGACAAGAGGGTATCGACGCGAATCATATTCAGATGTCCAAGTTCATTGATCGTGAGGATTCCGGTTATAAAAAGTTGCTCCGAATCATTGGGAACTTTGTGAAAGATTCCCAGATCACAGCAAAAACCCGTGGAACCCTTAGCAAGCGCAAAGTATTGAGACTTAGTGAGTAAATTGTTTATTTTATCCTATGCTTTTTGCAATGATTACTAACTCATCATGTCAAACAGAGCTGCAAAAACTCGAAAACCCGCTGCGACAAAAGCTGGAGCTTGATATGACATACAATAAGCTTAGAGTCTCAGAATCTTCACAAAACCTCGTTATAGACATGCCGATATTTCATGGACGCGCCTGCGAAGCTAGTCAGGAACAAATGCTGGAAAGGTCTGGCAGAACCTTTGGCAGCTGCGCGTTTGAATTAGCAGATATGCTAAAACTACTACCTGGGCAAAGCCGTTCCGAGTTACTTGAGACAGAATCTTTAAATTTGCAGGAGGTCTTCTACGACAAGGAAACTTATTATTCCAAGTGCCTCCGGGAACCTCTTTTTCAGCTCATAACCCAACATATTGTCAGCATCCGCGAAAATACCGGACATCTGATCATCCTCACTGACATTGGGCTCTTTACTCTGACCCAAACAGCAAGGATACTCCTGGTTAGGTTCAATGGTGACGAAAGATCCCAGGACACTAAAGCTCCACAAAACCAAGATTTTGATTCCCTTAAAAAATGTGCGACTGGGATGTGGTGTGTAAGAGATGGAGACCAGGTTGCTGACGCTTTCCTTGTTCCTGGCAACACCCAAAGATGGATAGGACCCCTGGACGTCGATGCTCTTCTTCTTTTCCAGAATATTGAACACCAAAACTGCATCTACTTCTTGAGCCACCAAATTTACAACGAGATAAGCCTTCGGATGCGGTTTGCTCGAGAGCTGGGGGAAGCCCTGGAACGTGTATATGAGCAGAGGAGAGAATATTTCGCTTTCATGGCAAGTACTTTCTCTCTTTTCGAATCGATAAATACGAAAAGAATCATCAAAAATGAGACCTTAGGTATCCATGTTGTTGTTGTTAGGATACTGTTATCAGAAGCACTGAACGCAGAGGAGATCAACCAAGAAAGATATCAACTTAACGATGCCAGTTCACCTAATAGTCCGCCTCTGGGTGACTGTCAACGTTCGTCCAGAGCCTCTTCGGTAATTTTCCAAGACGGGGTCACTTTTACCACCAGATGTTCAAGATATTTCGATGAACTTTATGATACCTTTAAAATATTGGAATCAAGAGCCTCCATACATAGCCATCTACTGACAACATTAGATGAAGATTGGAGGCTTGTAGCTGGACAACTAGGACTATCAGTTCTAGTCAGAGGTAATGCAGAGTTTATTCTTAACAAGGCCATTCCAGCACCGGCTCTCTGGGTGGATTTTCTCACCGCTACAAATGGATACGTTTATGTTGGATGATACAAGGTACGTTCGATGAAGAAGTCTGGGTCTTAGTGTGCTTGTGGATCTGATCCAGGTTGAGCCCATTTTCTAGTGCTATGTCACGCGATTTTCTCCTCTTGATGGGTTATCAGAGATCGCGTCGACCGCCCGACGGTGGCGTCCTAGGCAGAATGCCCAATTGCGTAGAACATGACGGTAAAAACAGCTACGCAATCCATGGTATAGGCAGAAGAATTTCCGGCTGCTGTGTAATCTGTCCTATATAATCCATCTAGATATTCTAATATCTATCTCTCTCTACTCCTTAATCTATGTCTAATTTCCCTTCTAACTACTACCAATTAATTCCTTATATTAAGCCCATTAACATGATACCCTAGTTAACCCATCCCCACCCCTATACTATCCTCCTACTATGCTCTAGATGGGTGTTCCGCAAGTGCGCGGACCGCCTCAGTCGGGCCCCTAGGCAGAATCCCCGATTGCGCGGGATCCCACAGTAAAAACGCCCGCGCAATCTGTGGTATTTTGGCCCACCCATGCAATCCGTCCCGTGCAATCCGTCCAGATATCTGGATATGTATCTATCTCTCCCCATTCCTTACTTAATCCACGTCTAATTCCCTCCTAACCACCACTAATTAATTCCTCGCATCCAGACCATTAACATGATATCCCAGTTAACCTGTCCCTACCCCTATGCCATCCCCCCACTGCGTTTAAAATCTCACCACCTTTAAAAAAATTAAATTTTCTCTAAATAGCTTGCGCCATGCCCTCCAGCATTCTTTATACTCTCCTATCCCACTGGCCTTAATCCACTTAAGATAGTGTGGTGGGTGAATAACTGGCATAGTAATATCCAAGTACACGGGAAGGGGTGGTACCTAGTAGAGATCTCTCTAATCACCGCCCCTGGTACCCTGCATGGCTGGGGATGGACTGGCCCGCGCACTCTCCCTACCACCAGCTAACTAATCACCACTTAGATGACTGACTGCCTGCCCCTATTATCCATGACCACAGTAACAGCCTGTCTCTATGGCACCACCACTGTAATACTATCTTAATACCAGTGATTATTACCAGCTTAATCATGCGCCCATAACTATAATATTATTATCTATCCTACTATACTCTAACCTAATACTACTAATAGACTTAAGGATACTATCTGATCCCTTATTTATATATCTAGTATAGTTTAGAACTAAAGATTCACTATGTATATCTTATATTCCAGTGTTATAACTTACTAGTTATATAAAGTATAACTAGTATCTAATACTCTCTTAATTATTATACACTTATTCACATATATATACTTCTTTATTTAAGTAAGAGATATGTGAATAAGTGTATAATAATTAAGAATAGTAAGATACTTAGTAGCTGTGAGCTACTCAAGATACACGTAGTGTCACACCCCAGAACCTGGCAGCAATCTGACAGTGACCTCATGGTGAGGTCCTAGTGGGTTCCTAGTACTATATAACCATGGCTAAACAAGACTATATTTAGAAGACTATATAATAGATGACTGTGGGGCAAGTGATCAATTCTAAGCAATATAACATATACATTTAACCATGCAGTACTCTCGCTTGTAGCACGCAGGCGGTTCGCAACCTAAATTATCACCTCCAAGCACCTCTGGCTCTTGGTGCTTTACAGAATAGTAGTTAGAAGAATAGTAGTTAGAAGAATAGTAGTTAGAAGAATAGTAGTTAGAAGAATAGTAAGTAGTAGAATAGGAGATAAAGAAATAGATAATAGAATAGGAGATAGAGAAATAAGTAATAAAGAAAGGAGGTGGAGAAGAAGGAAGAAAAGTAGATGGTAATATGGTAAGCGAAATGATGGTGATGTTCAACCACCAAACATGGTCGGAATCAGTATATATTTATATATATATATATAGATAGAGGATATTACACAGAATAGAGATCCCCCTTCCCTCTTATTTTTAACTATTTTGTGACGACCTCGCACTGTGTGCCTGGCTGACGTACTGATATGTTTGTTTTGTTTACTTCGTTTGTTGGGTTTGTCCCACAAACCCAACCACCACACTGTATTATCGCGACTCCCTATATTTTCTCTCTCTCTTCATACTAGAATTCAGTTGAATTACTACATATACGTTCCCGTGACGTGTATTTTGAGTGCGTCACATATTTCCCCTGATTTTATATCATGGTTTAAAAGTATACTGTTAGATGGTAACGTAATCCGACAACGAGCTGGCGGTGACAGCGAGCTGGCGGCGGCCCACCCCCAACAAAACGCGTAAATAGCGAACTCATTGAATATCGCTTTTGAAGCCTTTTTTTTCACTACAAATTCATTATGGAAGCCCTATCTAAGGAGGAGAGAATGCAATTAGCACTTGAAGCTTTTGATCGAGGCCATTTTTCATCTAAAGCAGCCTGTGCAAAGGCCTTTGACGTCCCCCAAAGCACCTTCAAGACGCGCTTAAATGGCATCCTTTCCCGCAATGAATTACCAGCGAATAATCGGAAGCTATCTGATGTTGAAGAAATGACTCTAAAGCAATGGATTCTGGATATGGATAAACGTGGTCTGCCTCTCCAGGTAGCCAGTGTACAGCGCCTCACTGAGCTGCTTCTTTCTGCTTGTTTGAAGCCATCCCAACGTGCCTTTATTAGTGAGAGATGGGTCTCAAGATATGTTGATCGCTATTCAGAGATTCATTCTAAATATACGGCTCGCTATGATTACCAATGTGCTAAATGTGAGGATCCTCAGATCATTACTAAATGGTTTGACCTAGTTTGAAATACTATACAGAAATATGGCATCGCGGAACAAGATATCTATAATATAGATGAAATAGGCTTCTAAATGGGAGTTGCAGCGACTTCTAAAGTTATCTGTGGATTAGAGACAAGAGGATCTCGTGCAAAGTCTCTTTAACCTAGTAATAGAGAGTGGGTGACAGCAATTATTACAGTAAATGCAGTAGGCACTATCTTGCCTCCGCAGATTATTTTTGCTAGTAAAAAACACCAATCTCAGTGGTATACAGATCTTCCAAAGGATTATCAAATCAGTACATCTGAAAATGGCTGGATAAATGATGATTTGGGGTTTGAATGGCTTTAAGAAGTCTTTAAAAAGTTTACAGCTTCAAAAACAGTAGGCCAGTATCTTTCGAATACTAATAGCTATTATAGCTAAATTTAACCTTAAAACTTATTAATTAGATATAGTTAATACCTTTTTAAATAACTAAATAGATAAGATAGTATATATTAAGCTACTAGATAGTTATAAGTAGGAAGATAAGGCTCTATACCTCTTAAGAGTTACGGCCGGTTGCTTAGTCAGTCGATCACATGATTCCCCTCATGTCGATCAACCGAAGACTGTACTGTTCTGTATACAGTACACACACCCAGAGGTTCTAGATCAATGCTTTTAAGGCAGCCAGCCACAACAATCTGGAGACCCTCAGTATTGATTGCACAGCAGTCTCATGTATCTCAAGGGCTGTTGTCTGTTCTCCTTTCTCTAATTCTAAATCACCCAAGGTTCAGATATACATTCTTGATTCATCCGAGTCCTATATTCAAACACTCAAATCACTCCTAAGCCGTCATAAATTCGTGTGCTTGTGTGGATTCCTTTGAGCTTTTCATTTATGTTTTATTCTTCCCCTCTCTAGGCACCTCCATGAGTGCTGTTTTCTCCCAGCATAAGCTATATATAAAACTCCCAGTGCCTACAGTACAAAATCATCCACATAATTTCCACACATTCAGTGGCCACATCTGGAATGAGCCAACCTTAATATAGTGGTGATGCAGATGTGACAAAAGTCTACATATTCAATCTTACCTAATAACCATCTTTTTTCTGTCTCTTCACACATCTCCCTCTTTATCAACACAGTATCAAAGAAACCAACGTTCCTTCAGTGTACTCAGGTTCTGGATCATTGGGCTCTGGCAGCCGACTTTGGGAACTAATTCGAGCTGCTGTATACCCGGTATCAAGCTCAGGCCTTCCATTTCGAGTCGCCACGACATTTGTTGCCTGATTGAGATGGCCAGAAAGGACACCACAAGGCTCCATATGAATTAATCTTGGGATTCAGTCTTGTTCTTGAGACATGTAAACCCTAATGAAGATTGATCTGTGTGAAACTGCTTGTTATAGCCAAACTCTAGGATTATGGATGATTTCATGCTTCCTCTATGTAAGCTTACCTGATATTTGTACAGTGTTCGAAGGTATGAAATCCTTGTCATTCTTGGGGTGAGGTCACATTGCTCCAAAACCTAGGAATCGAAAAACAAACAGGAAAGCCGTAGGAGCTGAAGGAGACGCGCTGTAAAAATATACACTTTATTATTCAAATCCTGATATCAAATCAAGATACAATTGATTCTTGCCTTATATCCAAGTTCTATATCAATCCTTACTAAATTTGCCGACATAACGTAGTCAAATACTTCGCTTTGTGCTTCGCTGAAGAATTCCGATTATATTTCATGATGCTCTGATTTTGATACCAATATGTCGAATCTTGAAAAATACGGAGTATCTTGGAATGCGCTATTGAATGTTGGACTGCTGTCGCTGTTTGCTTTACGATCGAATCCTCGTCCGGCAAGGTGCCATCTACTGGGAATTATCGTCTCTAATCATAATTCTCAACATTACTGATCCTTGTGATTTCATGGCTTCCTTCAAGGCATAATTCAAGTGCATCACAATTTAAATGCCTCGCCCTAGTAGTATATACTACCGGCGGTTGCATTGCTCTGCCCCAAACTGGGGCTGGGGGCGGGCTGCTCACCCCAGTCTAGTGTTGGTGTCTAGAGGCTCATTCTGCCCCAATCATTGCGGTAGATTCGTCCATAGGCAACAATAATGATTCACCCCCGCCACATTACATCATAGTCAGGGGTCAGAAACCATTCGGTATTAATATAAATACATATGGTTACTGCTTGACTTGAGCTTCCCTGCTACAGATAAGCAAGCTACAGCACAAACAATACTTTACATACAGCATCCAATCTTTTCTCCTGTCTTAACCATTTTTAAATATAACCTGTTCCTATAGCACTTAGAGGTATGTTCTAACTTCAGAACACCATCCAAGAGTTTCCATGCTGATGTGTAAAGCAGATCATAGAGAACATAAACGCAATGCAGAAGCGTAACATGGAAGATCCTGCCACAGCATCATGGGGTCTGAGCATCAGCGACACCGACTTTGAGAAGCTTAAAGCCGGTTTCCAGTCTCGGAGTTGGGATGAAAAATGGACGATCTCGGCCGGGGATCAGAGCTCGGATGGCACCATCTCCATCCACTTTGCTCGCTTTACGGGTCCCGAATTCTACATACTCCATGTGAAGCCAAGCGATGGTGGAAGCAGCAGTGATGTGAAGATTGAAGCTATCACCTGGGAACAGAAAAAGGGTGGAACTCTCGAGGCAGAGGAGCAGGCCAAGGAGGAAGTGGTGAGGATAGCTAGGTCTAATCTGCGGGTTGATCTTGATGCGTTTCGAGAGTAAAAATCCCTAGGATATGATCTAGACCAAGTTGTCAATAGACGCCGCATCGTGCGACCTCTTTGAAATTCCTGAAAGAATGCAACTCTTGTTATGACCACGTCTTTACCTCCGAGGCTTCCTGTGTACCGTTTGAAGACTAGCTCTTTGCTTCTATTTTTTTTGAGCGCAATTGAGATCTAAATAATACAAAGCTCCAATGGCCAAGACCAACAAAACAACTGGTACCAGACGGTAATTTTCTCCAAAATACTTGTTAGATAGCAGATGGTTCTATGAGTGCTCAGGCTCTGTACAAGACATGGGGCCATCAAATCATATCATTGGCCATTGTAACGCCTGTTTGGGGGCCTGAAAATGACCCGCTTGATTCCAACCTGGCTGCCTAGCCACGCAGCTAAGCTAGGTATAAATTGAATTTAGATTCTCAGCGCATGCATCAGACTGGAAATAACGTGCGGCTAAACCGGTCGATGTGAAATGGCCCCCATCAGGCCTCCTAGGGTGGAAAACTGATCTACAAAATGCAGGTATTAGTACCTCGTAGATCCCTAACTTTTTGAGATCAAGTCATGCATTCTACCAGTCACTGCAGATCATCACCGAATGGATCCCTTAGATTTGGATTTAGTTCTGTCCTTCTGAGTCCCACTATAATGATAAGCAATTTTAGTGATAATTAAAGTAACATGGAAGCTTGTTTTTCTAATTATCATTCCTTCTTGACACTGCCCTCCTAACATACTACCCCTCATTCCCACTATCAATTCAAGATAGAAGAATTAGCCCCAACACAGCTTATCTAGGTTAGTTTTTAAATGTTCATCACTTATCATTCCAAAAATAGAGTGATCTCAGTAAGTCAAGCTAATTCCAGGACGCCAAGGCTGTCAGTTCTCTAGGCTCTACTTTGAACATCATTCTTGCTTCAAAGGCAGTTCGATGTTCAACAACCTGAAGCGTTAATTCATGGAATTGAACCTCTTAGACCTCTCCCAAGAGCTCTCCAAAGAACAGGAAATACTTGCATGATCCGATCAACATCTTCGACGCAGTTGTACCCATGAAAGCTAAACCGCACTCTCCCCTGACCATTCCACGCGTACACACCAGCCTTGCTCATCTCATTCACGATTTCCGAAGCACCGGCACAGTCAACCGTCACGCTGGCACCGTGTTGCGCTGTATCAACTGGCGTGGAAGACGGGATACCCTCTCGCTGAAGCCTTTCAAGGAGCGCGGCTGTCAATGTTTGAACATGTCTCTCGATATCGGCAGCACCCCACTGGTTGAGAAACACCAGAGCCTCCCGCAAGATATAAATGGCGAGATGGGCAGGATTACCACGACTAAAGCACATGGCATCGTTACGAATCTCCAGCCGAGTCGTTTCCCACTGTGGTCGAACCGCGCCCAGAGAGAGAGAATGCCACCCCCCAGAGACAGGCTTCCAGTCCGGTCTTCTCGTCTGGTTCCAGTATGCGATTGCCACTCCAGTCGTGGCGAGTAGCCATTTATAGCATGCTGAGAATGCAAAATCGGCTATTGAGGCGTCGATAGGTGCATATCCAGCTGCCTGGGTAAAGTCCACGATGAGGATAGCTCCAACCGAGTCAGCAAGCTGGCGATAAAGCGAAAGATCAAACCGAGTGCTATCGAAATATGACACGTAGCTGACGGCAATAAGGCGTGTTTTCCCGTTCACCATGTCGCTGAGATTGTTGGCATTGTAATACCGCATTTCCGGGCCCTTTCTCTCTTGTCCTGGATTTTGCTGGTATTGCTGGCTTCTCAGAGCAAACGGTCCAACGAGACTGGGGAACTCGTCTTTGTGGACGCACACATTATCCCCATCGTCCCAGTCTAATGACTCAAGGACCATAGAGACCCCGTCAGCAACGCTCGGTGCGAATCCCACTTCTTTAATTGAGACTTTCCACGCTTGAGCGACCAGATTTCGAACATCCTCTAAGTGGTGAGTCTGCTCAGCGCGCCCTGTATGCCCCGCAGCCTTGTCCTTTATGTATTTTGCGAGGGCTGTATTATGCCCCTGAAGAGGGAGGCTTTCGCCAGCAGCACAGACGTGAGTGACTCCAGGAGTGGCATGGAATGATGCGAGAGGAAATAGAGGTTTGTCTGCCATTTTGAACTTAGAAATGTGCAGGAATGACTGTTCGAAATATGACGGCGTGCGAGATCAGTGCGGGGAAGATCGGGGATCTCCGATGGCGTCAGAATCGCTGTTCATTGCTAATCATTACAAATAAGGCAGTCTATACATCGCTAATACCGAGGCGGTTGAGGAACAGTAACCTGTTCTCCAGGACCATACCCAGTATACCCAGGAGGAGGATGACCAGGAGGAGCATATTGAAACTGCTGATTCATCTGATTCCCTCCAGACATTTGCAACTGCTCAGGCGGAATATCACTCGGACTCGGCCCAGTTGGCATCTGCATCCCAGCCACCGACGAGCCAAATTGCGAATCGCCCTGCGCACAATGAATCGTATGTCTTAGCATCATCACAGACGCATTCTCCGTCCACGCATGGCCCGCCAGTATCTCCTTCACCGGCACTCGATGATTATAAAACCGCTCATTCTCATCCGTCCGCTCAATCACAATACTCCCATCCACCTGCACCCCGGCATAGAACCCCCGACTCTTCACATACGACCAGATCGGCGCTTGTCGTTTATGCACTTCCGACTCCAACACGCCGCCCATTCCCACCGGCCCCGCGGCGACGGTGATCTCGCTGCCCAGCGTCACGCGCACTTTCGTGAACGCTTCCAGCGCTTCATACGTGTTGATCACCATCACACAGTCGTAGATATCCGCTCCAACCAGAAATCCCAATCCAGCCGTATGCAGCATAATCCCAGACGGGGCGCTCCACTCCCCCGTCTCAGGAATCCGCGATATCACCACCCCACTGCCCCCCGCACCACTAAACCACAACCCCGTCCGCATCGCCGTAAAGATAACCAACCCCTTCGCCTGCCGGATCACTTCCGACGGAATCTTCTTCAGCACCTTTGGCTTGCCGCGTGGCTTGTCGATCTTCCCATCTGCCGGAGGCTGAGGCTGAGGCGTGTCCTCTTCAACGTAGACGCCATCTTTGCAGAAACTGCGCAGAATGCGAGCTGCTTTCTCGCTTTCTTTGTCGAGGGTTGTGGGCCAGAAGGCTTCCGAGCCGAGTCGGTTGCTGAGTCTGTTTACGGGCGCGCCGAGTTTGTCAAAGGCCGCCCAGGCTTTGTCGAAGCCTTTTTTGCCGGCCGTTTTGGTCTTGTCCCATTTGTTGGACATTTCGTCGTCGGTATTTCAGGTTGAAATTGGAGGATGAAAGAGAAAATGAAATGAAAGAGAGGAAAAGCACTATTTAAGACTATTTAAAAGAATTACCTAGGCAGACATATACATCATAGCGGGGCTGCCAACTAAGCCTCGCATAGCGTAATCACTGCCTATCTAGGCCTAGTGTCGCGTGGATCCCCGCCAAGGCCAACTATGGATAGCGTCACGATTTCCTATTCTGGACATCTAAATACGAATACTACTAGGCAGGGGAAGCTTGCGATGCAATCGCGACACAATCTCCGCATAGTCCTCTTCCTCCTCGGCCGTGATGATACCATGGCGGATGAGAAAATCAACCATCACACACGCGCTGGCCGGTTTAAACCGTCCATCCAGCATCGCCTCTTTCACCTCCTCCACACCCATCAGATGAAACGCATGTACGTCGTCGTCGACAGGCTTAAATACCACATCCTCTCCAACCTCCATATCATATACGTACAAAATCCCCGGATTCATTAGTCCACACTGTCCCCCCGACCGTTCATCACTAACATTCAACCACGTCACTGTGCCCGCGGCCCGAACATCCCGTCGAAGTATCGTCTCTTCCATCCCGGCCTCCTCGCTCGCCTCCCGAACCAAACACTCCATCGGCTTCTCCCCCGTCGCCATCCCCCCCCGCTACCGTATTATCCAACGCGCCGGGAAACGTGGATTTGTGCAAATTTCGCTGCGGAATCCAAACCTTCAGCTCCCGCGACTCCCCGACACGAGTATACACAGTCATATGCACACCCCGCCCAATGATTCCAAACATCGAAAACGCAGACCGATCAATACCAACGCGGAATCGGGCGCCAACGATGGGGAATTCCTCGTGGCGGGGTTTGCCCAACGCGGGGAAAACGCCTTTTTCACGGGCGAGCTGCACCTGCGCGTCGATTACAGAGGTGCATTTTGATTCCCAGTTGGTGGTGTCGGGACGGATGAGATGGATGGTTTTTTGGGTGTGGTTGAGCTGGAAATTGTCTGTCCAGGGCATTGCTTCGACGACTGAGGGGATCAGGAGACCGTGCGGTCTGGGATCGTCGGGGAGGAAGAATTTCCAGAGATCTGGTTGGGATGCATCTTCGTAGGGGAAGCTGGGGGTGTTAGTATTGGACTTTTACGTAGGTTGGATTCTTACTTGTCGCAGTCTTTGACTACATCTAATATGGTTTGCATGGTGATGTTTGTTTTAGTTCTGTTGGAGGGATGGAGCAGTGGTGAGGGGAAGATGGATTATACTTTTTCCATGCCGATTTATATATTTATTAGATGTCTTCGTCTCGATATAAGTTTTGATAATATCTGATATTGATGCTCTCAAATTGGGCTATCTGGTGTCTATCAGCATCCCTTCACCAGTCTGCCTAAACCGTCCGCCTCCAATAAGAATCATGAAAAAACAGGCTGAATCCTCCCGTTCTGCCTATCAGCCAATCTCTCCCCCATCAAGCTATACATATGTCGTGCCCATGCACAACATACCCCCCCGCGTATCCTTCGGGTCAATCATCTCCTCCACCCCAAACGCATTCGCCGTCCGCACCGGGTTCATCAACCGCAAATACTCCTCCTCCAACTCACGGTATCGCTCTTCTTTCTTGCCTTGCTTCTCCGCCTGCCGAAGTTCATGGCGATGGCCGACTTCAATTCCACCGTCAAGTGGTAGGGATCCCCATTGTCCTGATGGCCAGGCTACCTGCATGACTGGATCGCGTGATCCGATCATGATGCCTCCTGCTACGCCAAAAACGCGGCGGGTAATGACGTTGAATATCGGCATCGTGGTTGAGAAGTAGGTTTTGGCGAGTTCTACCCCCAGCGCATCGTTGCTGTTCGTTCGGCTACAGTGCCGATGGCGTATCCAGCTGTTTTGTTAGATAAACTCCAAACTGGGTAGATGTAGACTTACGAACGTCGATGAACTGTAGTACCGGCAAGTTCATCACATCGCATAGTTTCAGTAAGCGTCCTAGTTTCTGACTTCCTGCTGCGTCCAAGGCTCCCCCGTTGACTTCGCAGTTCAACGAGATAACTCCCACAGGACGTCCTCCCAGTCGAGCCAGTCCACCGATGGCCGTCCGTCCCCAGAGTGGTCCAATCTCAAACCACGATCCCTGATCAACCACACTCAGGATGATCGTCCTGGGATTATACATCCGCGTTTGTCTCCGGGGGATGATACTCCGCAAGCTCACGTCCTCACGATCTTCAGGGTCTTCGCAGTGAATCACTGGTGGTGCCTCATTTCCTGAATTGGGGAGATAGCTCAACACCGTCCGTAGCTGCTCGTAACATTCTGCTTCGTTGGCAGCTAGGTTGTCGATTGTCCCATTAGTACAGTGAATCATTGGGCCTCCTAGATCCTGGAAATCAAGATCCTCTTCAAACGTGGCTCCCTCAACAACCTTTGGACCTGCGTTAAACAGACATCCAATATCTGCAGCCATGACGGAAAAGTGACAAGAAACGACTCTTGCTGCACCAAGACCAATCTGCAAAGTCAGTATACACTCACTTATCAAGTGGGATACATACAGCAGGCCCAACAACCGCTCCCAGATTAGGAATACCCATGTTCAACTGCTGCACTACATGTTTGAACATTGGAAGATGGGGAAGATAGCTCCATCCCTCCTTGCGAATCGTCGTAACACTACCCCCTCCCGACGACCCATCTACCAACTTGACAACAGGCAGCTTCAGCGCAATCGCCAATTTCTCTAGATAGATCGTCTTGCCCGCCGTAGATCCATCAGCATGGCCTCCGCGGATGCTAAAATCATCCGCCGTAAGCAAGACCTTTCGACCCCGGAGCTTGCCCATACCCTGTACATTGTTACTGGGCACAAAGGCATCAGGAGTCTCGCGCATAGGCCCGGTCTTTCTCCATTTCACCGTTCCTGAAACAGAACCTATTTCTTGGAAACTGCCTGCGTCGAGAAGTTGCTCGATGCGCTCGCGTACCCAGAGCTTGCCGGCTTGTTTTTGTCGGACATAGCCTCGATTATTAGGATCGGGCTTTGCGGCAATCGCACGGAGTGCATCAATTTGAGCAAGCACGTCTGAGTAGTCTGCTGGAAGGCGTGACGTTGTAGATCTTGAATTGGACTTTTTCTTTTTCTGGTTTGCATTTTCTGTCAGTGAGATGTGCGATGAGACTTGGCTCAGTCTTTCTGTGGCGGTTTTGGATTGCGAATCCCCATTTCTGCTCTCCTTGGAGGAAGTATTATCGTCGTCTTTCATTTTGCTGTTTGTGTTTTGGTATAGTCATACAATGAGTGCTTATACTCTGCTGTCTTGGTATCCCTTGCATTACCCCATCTGAGGGGTAATCCGAGGTCCGAGGTCGCCACACCGACAATAACACAATGACCCCCATTGTGAGGGGTAACTATGTCCTCTTATACACAATTGTATATAGTATATTTTTTGGACTGCAGGACTCATTCATGAGCAATTGCAGGACACCACTTATATAATGTCACTTTTGCCGCCACCACGACCGATCAAGCGACTTCTGATCGCTAACAGGTATGTGAATTTGGTTGGATAACAAGAATTCATAATAATCATTCCAGAGGAGAAATTGCCGTTCGAATTATTCATGCTGCGCGAGAATTATCGTCCTCCATTGAGATCTTCGCTCTATATACTTCGGATGATCGCTCCCATTGCGATATAGGTCGACCACATCATGCACTAGAGATTTCGTCGCCTGCAGCCTACCTAGACATTTCTCTTCTGGTGGGACTAGCACAGAAGTACTCCATCGATGCTGTACATCCTGGATATGGATTTCTGAGTGAAAGTGCCGACTTTGCACATCACATGTGGCACGATGCTGGAGCAAGTGTCATTGGACCAGGTTGGGAGACCCTGGCACGTACAGGGGACAAGCTCCAAGCAAAGCAGCTCGCGGAGCAATGTAATGTACCAGTACTCAAGGCGATGACCCATCCAACAGCTAGAATGGACGATATCAGAGCCTTCGCACAGCAAGTTGGTTATCCTGTCATGATCAAAGCTGTTGATGGAGGAGGTGGTCGAGGCATTCGGTTGGTGCGCGATGACAGCGAGCTCGAAAGCTCCGTTGACCGTGCAATTGGAGAGTCTCCCTCTCATACTGTTTTTGTTGAGAAAGCAGCTGTCGACGGATTCCATCATATCGAAGTCCAGGTGGTGGGTGACGGAACTGGTCAGGTCAGACATCTTTGGGAGAGGGACTGCAGTGCGCAGCGCCGGTTTCAGAAGATTGTCGAGTGTGCACCAGCTTTGACGAATGACAGGAATGTTGTTAGAAAGGTAATCGAGTCTGCATTGAGAATGGCTAGCGCAATCCGCTATCGATCTCTCGGGACGTTCGAGTTCCTTGTTAATGCAGAACGATCAGAATTCTACTTTCTCGAGATCAACCCGCGCCTCCAGGTGGAACATACTATTACCGAATCCATCACAGGCATAGACTTGGTGCAGACCCAACTCCTGCTGGCCCAGGGCTGCTCTCTGCAACAGCTAAATCTAGGTGAAGCCAAAGCAGATGACCCTCCTCCGACAAGATTAAGCTCCATCCAGCTCAGATTATGTGCAGAGGATCCGAACAACAACTTTTCTCTGAGTATTGGCAAAGTAACCGAATTCTCAGTATCAAGTGGAAATGGAATCCGACTCGACACCAATGTCGATGTTTCGGGCTCGTCTCAAGTTATCGTGGGCTCGAACTGTGATAACCTGCTAGCAAAAATAATTGTCACGGCATCAAGCTGGGAGGCAACTGTCCTAAAAGCGCAGCGTGTATTGGCGGACTCGAGGATATCTGGCGTAAAGACCAATATCAATCTCCTGCGGGGAATTGTTGCCCATGAAGACTTCTTATCCGGCAAAGTCGACACTCAATGGTTGGGCGCAAGGCTCGATCAGGTTCTCAGCCTAGGAAATACGATATCAGCATCCATCAAAAGTAACGAAACACCCAACACCAACCAGTCAATATCGCAAACGTCCATGCCATCGTCAAACCTTCTATTCCGCAAAGGAGATGCGTGGTCAGTCACCCTCGAGCCAATGCAGGATTCCTCTCAAAAACAGCAACATCACTTACAATTATCTCGCGTTCTGCGTAACGAATTCCCCTCCTCTCTCACCGCAGAAATCGAATACACCACCCCATCATCCAAATCGGCCGTTCCCTATCGACTGCAGCTGAATGCCACTTCAACTTCTGCATCAGCACTGGTGTCTTCATCCCATCGACGGGGCGATCCAAGTAATCCCAGACATATTGTGCTACCCTTGTCCGGAAAGTTGATTGAGGTGCTGGTGTCGGAAGGAGACAGCGTTGCAGAGAACCAAGTGTTGGCGTTTGTGAAACAGATGAAGATGGAATTGGAAGTTAGAAGTCCACGAGCAGGAAAGGCCAAATGGGCTTTTGAGATGGAGGATGAAGAAGAAGATGTGGCAGAGGGGATGTTGTTGGTGGAGTTGGAAGAGGACAAGGGAAAGGTGGAGGTGAGGGGGAAGCTGTAGGCATTCACTGTAATAATCAGCATTCTGCCTTTTTAAGCTAAGCTCTATACTATATCTGGTCTTCTCTACACTTTCCACAAGTTTGAAATTCAAGCATAGACATATCTAGATGATTATCCTACTCGATATTTGATTAAGCTGCGAATATTTCTCGTGCCTCGTCGTCAACTGGCATCTGGAATATCATGATGAATAGTGGCAATTCCACGAGTCTATATCACCATGTCTCCTAAACTAATTATGAACTAAAGTGCATCATTTCATGTTCAGATTTATCTAATTGCAATATAAGTATTTCATATTATTTATTTGTTTCATTTGTGCTGTATGTTGTCCTCTCCTCGCCACTAAGCCACTATAACAGAACTAATTCTCACTCAGCTACACAATACTCATACTCTACAATCTATAACCTTCATGATGAATAAAATATTGCATCCCAGGTATATATACAGTATAATACCATAAAATGATATAAATAGATAAACAAGCATTTATGCATGATTAAGGTGCTCCGGCCATACCGGATTAGGAAAAACTGCCGACCAAAATTGAGTTGCCTTAAATAATAGGGATGACTTCAATTCTCCAAACCACCACTTTTCCGGCCCATCCCCGTCTACTTTTTTCAATCATGTCAGATACTCTCGCAGAAAAGAGATTCTCTCGCAAATCCCATCGCAAGTCCCGTCATGGTTGCGGGAACTGCAAGCGCCGTCGGGTCAAGGTAAGGGTCCAGTCTAGAACTCTGCGACCAAGAATCTGAGCAGCTGCAGTGCGACGAGGCCAAACCGTGCTTGAATTGCGTCAGACACTCGATTGACTGCGACTTTTTGGGTCCCAAAGCGTCCAGCGAGACTTCTCAAAAGCGATCCGGTCGGGCGTCCAGGCCAACGTTTCGCTTTGTGCATTCCACCCGTTCGAAGACTGTATCTCAGTCGCCATCGGCAACTTCACTTCCTGACTCCAGTCCGTTGGCATCTCAATCAACCACGTCCAGTCCTCTTCCAAATTTTCCAAGTATACCAGCTCAGGATGATCGTCCATTATCTTACGATGACTTTCAGCTTCTCCACCATTACCTGACCTCATCACAGTGCACATTTGGCGATAAAGAAAGCCACGACTTCTGGAAAGTCACCATCCCCGAAATCGGGTTCAAATTCCACTTTGTTCTGCATTTCCTCCTAGCCCTATCAGCACTCCACCTGAGCCGTGAAAAACCGACTCTCCAGGATCAATATGTCCTCCAAGCAGAAGAGCACTACCTAATCGCCCTCTCACGGGTAACCTCTCTACTCCCCCACATGGACGGCGAAAACTGCCAGGCGCTCTACGTCTCCGCCATGCTTATTTGCTTTTATCATTTCGCCAAAGGACCCCAGCAAGGAGACTACATGATTTTCGCCGACCATGGCCAGGCGGAATGGCTAGGCCTACTCCGGGGCGTCAGGACGATCGTCTTCACGATGCGCAATGAGTTTGCATCGAATATCCCACATGGGCGGCCACGGTCACCATCTCAGCACCAGCAACCATTCGAGCGTAAACCGGATCAATACGAGCAGCGGTTATCACAACTCCGTCAATTCGTCATAGAACGTACAGCAGACGATCCAGCTTCTGACGTCTGCGTAGAGGCTGTCGACGCGCTGTCTCAGAGCTTTACATCAATATACGAGAATTCATCCTCAGTAGATGTTTTTTCGCCTTTGGTCTTTGGCTGGCTATATCGCCTATCAGACAAGTTTAGTTCTTGTCTACAGCAAAAACAGCCGGTGGCGTTGGTTATTTTTGCACATTTTACAGTCTTATTAAAAGAACTGGAAATTGATCCGTTGTGGTTCATGCGCGGCTGGTCTCACCATGTTATGGACGGGATTAATTGCTATCTACAAGAGGAGGGTAAAGCCTGGATACAATGGCCAATGGAGCAACTTGGGTATTCTGTTGCAGATACTCAATGAATATACTTATACCCCAATACTAAATGAAACAGGCAATTAAATCACATTCCCTAAATATATCAAACGAATTACTTTTGATCATCAATTATTTCTGCACATCTAATTTCTGGTAGTAGCAGGAACCCTCCCTTCACAGTAACCTGTTGTATATTATATGGCTTTCTACCGGTATAGTCATTATGCAAAGCAGCACTGGGAACCGGCGTCTCAAAATTCTGAAAACAAACAGCCTGACAAGCCTGATCGCCCAACTGGCCAAGACATAAAACGGAACCAGAAAGACCTTCCACTGAATCATGATCATGAACTGTTCTTCACAAAAGAGAAACAGATCCATCGCAGCCTTTCCTATTCCAGATATACTTAGTGCCCTCTACGATAGCTTTTTGTATAGTTCTAGAAATGCCATTCCCTTGAAGTTGTTTTGGATTGCCAGCTGTAACATGAAAGCCTGCCACAAACACAGGACCACCATCGAGAACTTCGGTGTAACTGCCCCATCTCGTAATCGGTGGAACATCAGACCGTCTAATCATCCTCGGAAGCCTATCGTCTGTAAGTAGGGACAGATCATGCGCGAAACCGTATGGAAAGGGAACTACTTGGGATGCTGGGAGTCATGAGTGACACTAATCTTTTCTATCTGTTGTACAAGAAAAATCAAACGGTTAGCATTAAGTTGGTGGCATTGTTTATAACATACCATCTGCTTGCTTCCAGAAATCCAAACATCCTTGTCTAGCGGGGAGCTGTTGAGTTCTTGCCTCGTTATTCCCATGTACTTCTGTAGAGCTTAATTGGATTTTGCAATCCAATCTGCAAAAAGATGCCTTGAGTGGCCGTTGGTGGTATATACCTTCACAAAGGTATGCGTGGGGACAGTGATATACTGATCCCCATTCTTCAATTTGAGCTTCAGTCCCAACGCCGCAGGTTTATCTAACCTGCCTGGCCCAAAGGTAATTGAGGCTCCACTTTGAAGGCCATTTGGTCTTGGCCCATGATATACAGTATCATATCCTAAACGCAGATTCCCAAAGTCGGTTGCTACTCCTGATTCCCAGGACTGTTCCATTTTCTTCCTGCTTTTAAAGCCACAATAAATCCGGAGATGAACACGTGCACGCCAGCAGAGAGGGGGAATTTCTCCCGCAGGAGAGCCATGTCACTCTCGCGTAGAAACCTCCGGGGATTAATTTCTCTCGGTATTGGGTCCTCAATATACCCCGTGTCAAATGACTTACTCGGGGGTGGGCTGTGGTAAATTGAGCAAAGGTGGATTTCAAGTCCCCCGGCATGCGTATCTAGCATCGGGATAGATAATCCACCAACACTCCATATCTCGCGTCCATCTGGAGTCGTTGTTATGTAAACTGCCTCGCATTTGGATAAAGAACGGTGATGGGTTCGAAGCAGGCTTCGGTTGCGAGAAATAGTGTCTCCTTTACTCGATTCAAGTGAATCTGTCCCGGGACATGATGAATATATCACTTTCAAGCTGCCTGGTAGTCACTCACTCTGAACAGTGTGAATCTCCCGAAGTGAAGGCCGGGCTGGAAAGTCTTGCTGGTCGATTGATTCGGCGGGTATCTGAGGGTAACTGAGGGCTCTTTCAGAGGCTCGTGATGCGAAGGGACTCATTTTCAGAATGATGAAAAGCACTAAAATAAGGCAACGCGGGAGAGACCAGAAGACTCGAGTAATAGAAGACGTAGACTTGCAATAATGACATTATTTCCTTGATTGGCTAGACCTAAATAGGGCCAGTGCTAAACATTTATAGACCCTCTCCTTGTTAAGCAGACATACTAAATAGTTTTGTATATTCTTAGTAGAAGCTACCAGGTATATTTTAGTATCATTTTTTGTAGTCGTGTATATTTTCTATTACCACCAGATATTTACAAGCAGCGAATCAGATTACAATCTGGTCCTTCGCTTCAGCATCATTGGTCTAGTGGTAGAATTCATCGTTGCCATCGATGAGGCCCGTGTTCGATTCACGGATGATGCATTTCATTTTTGTTTTTTTGTTTTTTATTTTTGCTATCTATCTGGTTGGTTAATTTCTCGATATTAATTTCTGATTGATTGGTTTGATCCAATTGAAATGGATATGTTGTTTTGCAGCTCTTTCAGATACCTCGATAACTTCCATGCTTTCTACCTCAACAAATGCTCACCTTTAGCGTCAACTGAATATTTTTCATGCGGCGAGTATCTCTAATTCAAATCGTCATCACTACAGCTTGATCTATCTTCACAGCCACACTGATCTTGTCGATCATGTCCAGATCGTCAGCGACACGTGGGCCCCTCCAAACCCGTGGAACAGGAATTTAAAGACGTCACTACAGCCCATCTCCAAATTCCCCAGCCTGCATATTTTACACCACAACACAACACTGCAGATAACCCAACAAATTCACAATGGACTCGCTCAATCTCTATCTTCTCACCTTCAATTGCGCCCGCACGCCAGCCGATGTGGACTTGTTTTCAAAGCATTTCTTCCACGCACTTCCTCACACCGCTGGTTCTCAAGACCCGTCCGCACCGCCCGAGCTGATTGTTCTATGTCTCCAGGAGATCGCGCCTATCGCCTACTCCTTTATTGGGGGGTCGTTTCTCGCGCCTTATTTCGATGTGCTTCGGCAGGTTGTCAGTCAGGCGGTGTCTAAACGCTGGGGCGATGTGCACTATGCTGATGTGGTCGCGGACAATTCTGGCATGACGGGTCTTATGGTCTTTGCCCGGTCGGATGTTACGGATAGAATCTCACGGATTGATAATGCGCGTGTTGGAGTTGGCATTCAACAGATGGGTAACAAGGGAGCAGTCGGTGCACGATTGGGTTATCAGACTGATGAAGACGGAGAGACCGTGGACTTGACCTTTGTCGCAGCGCATCTTGCCCCCTTCGAATACGCATTCGAGAAGAGGAATGACGATTGGCGAGAGATTGTACAGAGATTGGTGTTCTCTCGGCAGGCTCGCCAGAGTGTCGACGTGGGAGACGAGTCAGAGAGTGCTGCCCTTCTCCAGGATTTGCCGTCGGGCTCTAGTAGCGAAAACCAGGGCATGTTCACCCCCAACAGCTACCTCTTCTTTGCTGGAGATCTCAACTACCGTACCTCAAACACCCTGCCACTCCCCGGGGACCATGCGCGATTCCCGCAATTCGATGCCGACCCAAGTAGTGCAGTGCACCATTCGCAGCTATTCAAAGATGACCAGCTCAATCGAGAAAAACGCAAGTCCAGATGCTTCCATGGCATGTCTGAAGCACCCATCAATTTCCCACCGACATACAAGTACTCAGCCAAGGCCCGTCGGGCGGCCTGGGACGCAGCACGGAACAACACAGAGTTTCAAGAGTGGAAATGGACAGCCACTCGCTGGCCAAGTTGGTGTGATCGTGTGTTATATCTCGACACACCGACATGGATGCAAGAGCAGGCGCGGGTCCAAACCCACGGCTATGATGCACTGCCGCTATTTCCGACCTCTGACCATCGTGCAGTAGCACTGTCTGCCTCTGTCCCGCTGAGGCCGATCCGGGTCCCGGACGACGTGGATCCTGCGACAGATGTGCGACTAAGGGCCCCGTTCCCCATCGATCCAGAATGGGAACGTAAACGAGACGTCGCTCGAGGCAAGGAGATCATTGTGGGCTACTTGGCATATCTGGGCTTGACGTGGGAAGGAAACGGTCTCCTGCTGGCGTCGTTTATCGGTGTAGTCGGCGCATGGCTTGTGCTTCGATCGCTCCTGGCAATTTGAGTCTGTGTTCACTGTTTCGTTTCAGAAATCGACCAGAATCGCCAGATCTCAACGCAAGACATTGCCCCACGGCGATCATACCAAATGATCTCCCAAGAAATCTCCGGTGCTGCACGACATCATGACAGACGCACGCTACAAACAGCCCCTGGTTTCAGCATTCTAACATTTGGGCCTTGAGACTCCGGTTGTAATAAAATGGGTTGTCACATGTGCCAACTTAGACGAACACAATAAATGTGATATACTCGCAAGGCTTGTGAAAATGGATTTCAGAAACTCTATGACGATAGTGGCTACACAGTGGCTGGCCTTGCATGGCACGAGTCAGGATCCATCGACTATATCATATAGTCCTGTCAGCTTAACTGAAAATTGGATGGTTCTGGAACGGTCTGATGTATTACCAACAAGGAAAGCAAGGCGTCGATCCATGACTCAGGTCACCTTCTCTGAGATGCGAAACCCGCCAAATCTTATCAACGTTTTACAAGTCCATAGTACAAACGTCGTTGTTTATACTTTTGTCCATTTGCCGAGCAATCAATAGCCTCGGATGATCAAACGGAGACCATATGACAATCGTCATTTCCTGCGATGTGCCTTTTTTGCCCAACCGTCAAGCGGAGATAGATTCCGCTACTGTTTTGAAAACCAATAGTCCAGGACTGAGTGTGCATACTATCAGGAAGGATTGACAGCGATCTATCGATCCGGATTGACAGCCCCCACTGTCTTAATCTCCCGCCACTGCCAGCTGGTCTGTTGACCGGTGATCCCGAGGAAATGCAATCCCAAGCCCGAACTCCGAAGGAAGTGGAGCAGGGGATACAGAAAGTTAGTTACAGCATTATTGATATTAATCTCCTTTTTACTTCTGTGTGATGGCACGATATGTAGCAATCATTGACAAACCTTCCCACTAGAAGGCCCCGCCTCGCTTCTTGAAACTCGTTCATTGTCTCTTTGGAATAAGATTGGGCGATCTGGGAATTTGGAATGATCGTCTGTAGATTAAGATAGTATATCCCAAGCAATCACGTTGATTAAGAAATAAGGATTAAGGATGGGATTGGAGACAGGAGGCTTCCCGCTAGAATCGTATAGAAGCAATATGACGATTGATTAAAATCTCTCCTTCAAACACTGAACACCAACCGAGTAGTCTAGCTGAAGCCAAAAGTACGTGTACAACAGGGGGTAGTAAGTGTAGCAAATGTGCGAAGACGAATTGGGTGATGTGATGAGAATATCCTGTGCCGTTCACCCGTCTATCATCAATATCGATCGAGATGGCTAATGTGATCACCTGGGTGGAGGGAAAAAGTGATGTCAAGTGACCAGCATGCAGACAGACATCCCTTGACGGCCTCACTTTCACCCTCCACCTCCACCCCTCTCACCCTATCCACTCCCGTCCGGCCATCCGAAAGGCAACAGTTACACAAACGACATCATCGAATCGATCTCGACTCGGAATTCAAGAGTCTTATCCAACAATTAGGTGGTTTCTGACTCCATCCATGATGATCCATCCCATCCGAACAAGGCACAAGCCAAGCCCCGACCTCTAGAACCGAAAGGCCGGGCTCGAAACTTCGAAACAGGAACCGGAACCCAGAGGCGAAAAAGAAAAAATTGAAAGGCGAAACGGACCCAGAACGGATTCTATTGAATAATAACCTGGGATGGAGAAACAATAGTATGGAAAATAATCTCTGTGGATCCTGGAATTTCGGAGCGCTGACCTTTTTTTTTTTACGGTGACAGCATCGGCACTTATTTTTATTTTTTTTTATTTTTATTTTTATTTTTTTTTTTTTCTCACTGATTATTATGACTCGATGATGTTGACGATAATATGGGTTGTTTTTATGGGGTTACTTCTTTCAAACAAATCAAAATCATACGGAACGGCGGAATGCAAGAACGGTTTACAGATTATGGATTATGGATTACGGATAAACAGGTATTGATTGATGATGGCGATTTCCACTTTGCGAAACCCGACGATGCGGATTGGAACCACAGGACCGCACACTACAAGGCTGTGGAACTTCCAGAAGGTTAGAAGGTTACATCAAAATATTCTCCGGACCAGGGGAAACGAGACTAAGACTAGGAGAGGCAGAAAGGGGAGAAAAAGGCAGGAAAATCAGCCCGAGCGAGCAAGCCGTCTCTTTGTCTCCCTGAAAGCTAATGGCCATTGATCAGGGGGAAAGACTGGAGCATGGACCGTTGTCGTCGGTAGATGCGATGCGATGATTTGCCATCGAACATTCCATCTTTTTTCTCTGGAAGAGCGTGGTTGCTTCCGCGCATCCGAGATGAGATCCAGACAATGGACACAAACAGTGGCGACAGTCGACAACAGTGGGCAGCTGGACACTATAGAGTAGGCGTACCAGGTTTCAAAGAACCAATCGTTCAGCAGATTCAGATTCAGATCAAAGAACTCCAGGTCATTAACCCGAAACCAACAACGCAAACATAGGAGACGGACTGTTGGGCGACGGTGGGTCTCCTCCTGACTCCCCTGCGAGGATTCTTCCGATATTCTTCGTCAATTGGCAGCTGCCCAAGAGGCTTAACGGCCGCCGTTCAAAGTCTGACAGGGTCCAAATTTTGTCAGATGGTTGCAAGGTGGTAATGCTCCACGCGGGCCCTGCAATGTACTATGTAGTACTACTACTACAGCATAACGTCAAGGGCCAGGGGCAAACCCATCCATCTCATACTATGACTGCGAGTCATCGATCCATCTGCCAATCTCAATCGGATACCGCCTGTCTGGTGGAATCTAGAATCTGAAATCTGAAATCTGAGCAGTCACTCATCCCATTCCCATCTCGCAATCCCTACCTGGTGACGATTATTGACCTGACTATTGGAATCAATGGCGGTGGTCGGGCACTCGGACAATCCGAGCGGGAACAAACCAGCGCCAGAGTCCAGACTGACGGACTTGACGGTGCCTTTTTTTCCTGCTCGTCTGGCTGTCGTCTTGTCTCCATCCAACATCGGGAAATACGGGCTTGTCGGTCCACTAACGGGGGGGGATCCTCTGGCAAGTTTCTGCGATGATGCCCACTGTTGTGTGAGACTGACAGCAGAATAATGAATCCGTTGTCCAGGGGCTCCTTTTTTTTTTCCTTTTTTTTTTTTTTTTTTCCTCCCTTCCTTTCTTTTTTTCTTGATTTGATGATTATTTACCCCTAAATAATAATAATCATTATTATTACCATTATACATACAACAGGCTCCATCGGTTGCCCCCATCTCCCCCATCTTGCCCATCACCAGCCAGTCGAGGACAGGCCAGGTCAAATCGCAGCCCGTGGACGTGATGGGACCCCGAATTTTAATTCTCCTGCCTAACTAGACCGTGTCTTCCTTGTCGTCGTTTTTCTTCACGTCGATATAAATCCCCATTCCCCTGTGGTGGACTCGTTCTCTTTCCACAACTCTCCTTTTTGCCCACTAGCACCAGACATCTTCTTCCCCTAAATTGGGTCTTTGTTGATTTTTTATTTTATTTTTGCTTCTTTCATTCCTTTGAAGATTTTCCGATTCTTCCTCTCCTTTGAACCTATTCATTCATCCATTTAACCCGGCAGTCAATTGTGGCAGTGTCCATCACCGCATCTTTCCTCAGCGCTAAAAACATCCCCACGACTGCGCCGAATCCCTGCAAGCGCCTACACAGCCTCAACTTTGTGCAAAACAACGGCGTCTCGATTTCACGAACTATCGACGTCACCGTTGTGCTTGTGGCTGGGCTTTTTTTTAAAATTACTATTTTTTTTTTTTTTATCTTGAAAAAATTATTCGGTTCGACGTTGGGTTTTTTTCGCGACCCGATATTATTACTCACTATTACTATTATTATTTGTTTTTTTCTCTCTCTGCGAATCAACCCTAAAACACTCCCTGGACGGGATTAAAAAACAAAAAAAACAAAAAAAACAAAAAAAGAAAGAGAGGAAAAAAATAAAAAAAAATAAAAAGCAAACAGAAACAAAGCGAGGCAAACAAGCAAAGGGTGTCAGAAAAATCCTCAACCCTTTTTTACCTGCTGTCTACTCCTCTGTACTTCGACTTGGATTATTGTCCTTCGATACGGCTTCGACAGTCTAGCAGCGCAACTTCTTGTGGTTAATTCTTACTACTACTATTACCACTCCTACGACATCATGTACTCTTGCGCCAATTACCCTCGTGGATGCCGTGGTCGCGCCAACATTCAGGGAGGCAAATGTTCCGACTGCGTGGTATGTCTTTCATCGGTTGACATACGACAACATCAGCTAATCTATTCCAGACATTGAAGCTCCGTCGACCATCGTCTTCGTCTCCCTTTGCGCAGCCTAGAGACTACCGACGAGCACTACCATCGGAGATCTTGAATGACTCTCCGTACAAAAACATCATCCTCCAATGACGAGACGACGAGATTCCATTCAGACGGTACCAGAAGACATCTCAGAATCTCCACAGGATGAATACAGTGTCCTGTGAGGTTTGGGGCCGGTCCCATGGGATCTTTTGACCGTCTCGCGTTAACTCTTTTTTTATCTTTCCCTTTTCATCATCTATCTTTTCCAGACTTTTGGATGCATCGCTGGGAGTTATAATCATCTACTACATACTACGAGGGTGGCTTTCGTCTTGATTCGCGTTTACTACTATTATTACCAGTCGTTCCACTGGTCTGGATCTTACTCCTGGCTACGGGGAATGACTAAACTTTTCGGATTTCTTTGGGCGGGTAGACACAAAAAAAAGTGCGGTTGGACAAACTCTGGGTGGAATAGAGGGAATCGCATGGATATATCGGTATATTGGATCTGCTGCTGGCGAGCAGTGGCGCAGAGGGAAATACTCTAATAGATGGCATGTCTTGACTTTAATTGTTACTCTAATTGTTTCTTGTTTCCTGTCTTAATGCTTCGACAATCATCATACCCATCGACTGTCGAATACGGTTGATAGTACCACTACCTCAACTGTGATGACTTCAAGAACTATCATGATACCATTTAGACCTGAATGTCTCACCGTCTCGGGTAACTGTGAAACAAGTCGGCCCTGATTCAGATTTGGCCCTAAAGCCAAGACAAGCTCCACTGTTTGTCTTGGTTCAGGGTTTTTAGATCGAGATGGACTGTTTTTTTAAGTCTGATGTTCTATTCTTGTATATTAAACGATGTCGCTTTGGAGTAGATGAGTATTCTGGTAGATTCTATTCTCGTGATGCAGTTGGAGTGGTCATGGACTATGAAGTGTTATCTACAAGTCTAAGTTGTAAGCTATATCTCAGACTCAGTTCATCTAAATCAATATAACAACGTCGTATCTTGGCATTCACCGTCGCGTTGGCTTCATTTATACAAAACGCTCTTCACCCTGACCTTCATCTTGGCAGGAGTATTTAACAGCTCGTTCTCATCATGGATTCTCTCATCAGTAACCATGAAGACATCCATTTCTATCTGGGCTACTGCCCTGTTGCATCTCGCTGCCTCTGTCTCGGCTGCTGGCGTCACAGGTAAAGCGTTTGGCTTCGCGACGGGCACGACAGGTGGTGGTTCTGCAACGCCAGTTACTCCCACCACCAACGATGAGTAGGTCTTCTGGTTTGATCCGCTCGAGCTATACTTACGCACTGCAGGCTGATTAAATATCTCACCGGCGACGAACCCCGCGTCATCCTCATCGACCGCACTTTCGACTTCACTCTGTCCGAAGGCACAGCTACAGAAACCGGCTGTATCCCAGACAGCAACACCTGCGGCGCCAGTGGGCAGAATGCCCTGGACGGCCCCAACTGGTGCTCCTCCAGCTACCCCTCGGTGGAAGTAACCTACAACGTGGCCGCGACGGACCCGATCTACGTGGGTAGCAACAAGTCGCTCGTCGGCGTGGGCTCCAAGGGCGTCATCCGCGGCCGGGGTCTTAAACTCACCAGCGTCGAAAACGTCATCATCCAGAATATCCACATCACCGACCTCAACCCGCAGTACATCTGGGGCGGGGACGCGATCACCCTGGGCAACACGGATAAGATCTGGATCGACCACTGCAAGATCTCGCTGGTGGGTCGGCAGATGATCGTCACGGGCTTCGATCCGGCGGGCCATGTCACGATCTCGCATACCGAGTTTGACGGCATCACGGACTGGTCGTCGAGCTGTAATGGCGATCATTACTGGACGATGCTGTTTCTGGGTAAGGAGGATTATATCACCCTTGCGGACAACTATGTGCATGATTGCAGTGGGCGGGCGCCGAAGGTCGGTGGCTCGGGTGCAGTGACGATGCATGCGGTGAATAACTTCTTTTGGAATAATCTGGGCCATGACTTTGATGTTGCCGAGGGGGGCAGTGTGTTGGTTGAGAATAACTCGTTCAATAACGTCACCACGCCTATGACTGAGGCGAGCTCGACAGCGGGCGGGAAGGTGTTTACGGTCGTTTCGGGGGGTGAGAAGTGCGCTTCTTCGCTGGGGAGGAACTGTGGGGTGAATACGCTGGTTGAGTCTGGGGATTGGCCTTCTTTGGGGGATACGAGTATGCTCCAGACGATTGGGGATGCTGGTTCTGTGCCTGCGCTGATCAGTCCGGTTACTGATGTGGCTCATCAGGTTATGGCTAATGCTGGTGTTGGGAAGATCTGATGGTATTCTATTATTCTATTTATGCGACTTCTGATTGCAGTATTTGTTTACAAACCCATTGTGCTGTTTGTGTGTGAAGACTCCAATATCGCTCGTCTTCTTTCTCAGTTTGATCTTGATCTTGGCCGTCTTCATTGGATAGTCTCCCCAGAGCTTCGAATATAACCAGTTGATCTCTCATATGCTCATCAACACATGGTCTGGTCTTTGTGCTGGCATCATCCATATCAGGGTCGTATATCTCTTTGATGAATCTGTCCACGGCGCACTTGGCCAGTTGTTGTATATTCGACTCGAGTTCAGTCGACTTATTCCGTCCTGTTTTGTCCATTGGAAATGATCCAAGGAGTGCATCTTGACCTATCTTGAACCCGGTGGATGTATGCCCCACGATCATCACGTACATGTGTGCCTGGGAATATGTTCGTTCGGATGTATGCAGAGTAATTGGGACTTTTTTGTCTTCTGGGAAGGAGGATGAAGGGATAGAAGCGAGTCTTTCGCGAAGGGTCCTGGGGGTTTCGTATTCGAGGAATTGTCGAGCTGTTGATGTTTTCCTTCCTGGTTCTTCTCTTGGCTTTCTTTTCTTGTTCTTTTGACTAGATGAGGGTTTGTATGCTGATGTGATATCCAGCGCATCATCTGGTGCAAGAATCGTAACATCAATCTGGGTGATCTCTCCCCGTCCAAACCGTCCCATATCGATAGACGGAAATACAGCTTCATCTCCATCAGAAGCCAACGGATTTACCACCATCGTCACCATCCCCAACTCCGTCCTCCCCCTCGACCATCCTCTCCTCTTCACCTCCACCTCCAAACACGGTAATCCCAATCTCACCAGATTCGGGCTCAGCACCTGCGCGATATAGTCATACGACGGCGCAAAGGCGACATTCGTCCCACCCGTTAGATTCAACCTAATTTTCTCCCTCCCAGCATGCAGCAGGTACGGATACACCGCTTGGAAAATCAAAAACACGGCTCCTGCCGTATCAAGGCGGATGTTATACTCTGCCTGTAATGGCGATACGCTTCTTGATTCAGGTGAGGGTGGTGTAAACACCAGCTCCGACGAGCCCACTTGCGCCCCAGAAACAGTGCTCCCCGTGAGATCAGAGAGAAAGTGAACCGCCGCGAGATGAGACGCTTTGAGGCCCTTTTTTCCGTGCCGTCTGTTGCGTATTTGGGTTATGGAGATGGAGGTTTTGGTAATGGAGGAGAGGGCGAGGGCGATGCGGACGAGCTGGCCGCCTCCTTCGAGGGTTTGGCCGTTGAGGTGGATGGCCATGTTTATTCTTTCTGCAGTATAATAGGATTAAGTGGTCTATTGTAGATGGCTTATTGGGTTGTCACGTATATTTATGTGGGTTGATGCTAATTATGGTTGATTATGCTGTTGTTGCCTGTTGTTACAGTCACATTCGGAGTGACTCATTTAGAGTCACGATCTACAAGGACTGACAGATCGGCTATGCTATTAAGAATAAGGTTTAAAGCAATTGTAGTTAATTGAATACTGGTGTAATTTACATGGATTAAAATATTCAGGTGGATTTGCTATACAGTAGTTTGACAACAATGTGGATATATATTTCGTGATATCGTTATTTTGTAGACAACCAAGGACTGCAAATAATCCTTCAACTAGACAACTGATCATGATAAAATAACAGACTGCTAACCTAATGGACATAGATGTTGTATCAGTAGAACAGAGCTTCCAAGGAAGCAATAGCCATCGTAGTTACTCCAATGATATACTCACCTCGTTCCTTCCTACTATTAAATTCATCCCCATGATCAATTATCCATCCAAACATTCTTCCTCTATACATCCTCATTCACATCTATCCATTTCATAAATTCCAATATGATTCCCGCATCGTCTCTCAGCCCAATGGATCGTCTCCGGAGAACCAAATCCACTCGCTCCATGCGAAGAAGATCACAGCCCCCCAGAACCGTTCGATCCCGAACTCGCAAAACACCAGGCTACCGCCGCCGCTTCCCGGGCCATGCGTCGCTCCACCGAGAGATCTTCGACAGAATCCAGACGCTCGTATGATCGTCTCGGAGGCCCTGGCAGCCTTGCTGTCCCGCAGAGACGGAGAAACGCAAATAGCATCCCCTGTAACGAAGATGGTTCGGTTGTCAACACTTCATCTCCGCGTCCGTCAAGCATTGGCTATGGTGACGACCACTCATCCGCTGCTTTGCCGCCCATAAGTGAGTTTGGAGGACTCGATGGTCGAGACTCTTCGTTGCCTTCGTCTTATCGCCGGCTTCGAAAGGCCAAGTCGATGTTCTCGACAAGACAGCGTACGCATATTGGCCCGGGTATATCTTCCGAGTCGTATGGCAGTCTGGTTCTTGATAAACGCGCTGTTGCGACACCACGTGCGTACGGCACTTTGAGACGCTCCATGTCCTTTCTTCGAGGAAATCAACCTTCGAAAAGTATTCGACGTGCTGAAAGCCAAGAGGCTATTCAACTAGCACGTAGCCAGTTTCTCCAGAGTCCAAAAAGCCCTGGGCAGGAAACGCCGTCTCCTCTCTACAATTCCAAAACTAGAAGACAGCAAAAGCCGCTCAGAAAGACATTTCGTACCGCCAGCGAGACTGGGTTCGATTCATCAGGTAGTCCATTCGTGGAAGATCAGCCCCGGAGTGCAGGTCGCCATGGGAAAGCTCGATCGATCTCATCATCCATAAAGAAAGGCATCAAGCGCGTTCTAGGGCTATCGAGGTCCGTCGAAGAGCAGCCCGAAGCCCAAGAGATGTCTCGGCCTGGTTACAGTCATTCCTCGACCGAATCTGGTACCGACATTGATTATACGCCGGATAGCAGCTATGCTCAGAATCCTACAGGCTTTGCAGATCCTAGTAGGGCACACACAGTTAGAAATGTCCGTAGTTCTGAAAGCCTTGCCACCTCGCACTCTCGCGTTACGAGCTGGGCTGATTCAACGGCGGCAAATACCATTGCAGGCCGAAGAGAAAGCGAACGCATCCCATTGTCGATCATCCAAGAGCATGGAAGTCAGGATGAACAAGCCATTGGCATTTCTGCTAGACAAGGCCCATTAAGACCAGATGGATCTGTTGATAGTCAGCGCCTGTACTCCGCATTGATGAAACACATGCAAAATCCAGACGACGAAGACTTCTCCATTGGCTACGTCAAAGAGCATCAACCGGTTCCGGAACGTGCATTTTCGCTTTACTCTCACCGTACCCGCCAATCAGTCCGTCATATTCCCAGTAATGACTCGATGGCTTCCCCTGGATCGTTTGCAACCGCCATCGGTGGGCTTTCGCCTCAGAAACAGTCGCAACGGCTATCCAAGAACATGGGCCATGTACAAGGGTCAAGATACCTGCAAGACCAAGGGAATGGCAAGCCTGAATATTCCATTCCACATGGATATGCCACCAACTCGCCGTATGCCAAAGACTCGGATGACTCTGGTAGCGTGATTGTTTCCAAATCAAAGAACGTGGGAGATGTTGCGCCAGATTCTCCGAGTATATATTCACGAACGACAAGTGGCAACTCGCCGATCAAGAAAGCGCAGGCAGGGGGCCAAGACGCATTCGATTCGGAAGAGGAGCCTGGAGTGGTTACCATATTCGCAAGTCAGAGAACCGCGTATAGCTCTCCAAACAGAATAGCTTGCTCTTCATCTACTCGGGTGCCTTCTCGGTCCAGTGCCGAATGGCAGCAGTGGGTGAATGCTGAGATGGCGAGATTCGAGACACAGATGCCCCCAAGAGACCATTACAGAGAGAGCGCCCAGATCCACAACGATGACAATGGTCCTCTGTATCTTCCCACGACCGAGGAGATTTCGAATACCAACAAACCCTCTATCATGCCGTTGGATACCCCCATGGGCCCCAATCAGGCCAATGAGTTCTCTAACGGCAAAGCGCCAGTGCAAAACAATTTCTCCCGGCCATTCAGTCGGTCTTCCAGTGTGCGTACCATACAGCCACCACAGAAGGGAAATAGAGGGAATGCAATTCCTTCGTCCGGCCCAGTATACCTGTCTGGCGGTGTCAGAAGACCTGATTCTCAGTGTATCTCCACGTCCAGCCCAGCTGACGACAGTTTCTCGTTATCTCCTATGCAGTCGAGATCCAGCAATGTAGTCGAGGCTCCCGAATCTCCCACGCCAAAGAGAGAATTCGGGGATGCCCAGCAGAGAAAGATGGCCGACGGACAGCACCGGCGTTATTCAACCCGGCGTCCTCCTATGTCAGATGCAAGAGCTGCTCAATTCAGATCCATGCGCGGTCGTCGGGATAACAGAAGACCCACGAACGAAAACATGCGTGCTGGCGAAGAGCATATGGATCAGTACAACCGACTCCAGGGCATTCACTCAACCATTTCGAGTAAACGGATGGTGGAGATGTTTCTGGACAGTCGACGTCAGCAGGCAGGTAGCGAGATGTCTGACGAGGCATTCATGTAACAGACAGCAACGATTCATCGATCGGTATCTGTATCTAGTTATTCATTCTTTTGTGTCTTGGTTTGGGTTGGTCTTTTGCTATAGTATAGTAGGTCGGTAAATGCAGAATATTAAATGTATCCATAATTGAATCCTCGCAGATGCACGAAGAGAAATAAAACATAAGAGAATAAAAAGAAAGTTAAAGATAGAAAGAAATAAAAAGAAAACACACAAAAAATCTCTCCCTCGGGGAATCGAACCCCGGTCTCCCGCGCTTATCAGGTTAATGACAAGCGGAAATCATGACCACTAGACCAAGGAAGATGGGATGATCGAGTTACTGCTCGACCACTTGGTAGGAAGATGTAAGACTGAGCTGATTTTGGCCTTATATTCCTGATACATTCTTCTTACACAGAACATTTAGCTAGGAAGTATCTACAATCGCATTGAGATATAAATTTTGCATTAAGATTAAACCTCTATATTTATAGCTCTCTATCAAACTTGTCCAAATACAACCATCTCTTTATTTCACTTTATTTCACTTTATTCCACATAATTAGCCGGAAAGCTCCCTTTGACACCCCGGAGTTGACCTTCCCACCAATCGTCAGTACTGTCTGTCTTCTTCAACACACGGATCCGATCACCCTCTCGAAAAGCGAGATCTCCGGCACCCTCGCCGGCGAAATCATACATGGCGGTAACGAACAGGGCGGGGCTGAGAGACGCAGGCTTGGACGGGGGAGGCGGTGGTGGTTTCTTCTTGGTGGCTAGTACCGAGCTTAGTTCTTGGGAGACGGCAGAGCTGACGGATGGTTGACGACTGCGGCCGAAGTAGTCTGATCGGGAGACTGAGGCGAGTGATTCCCCTGGTGATGATGCGGTGGGTGTTTGCGGGGAGCTGAAGGTGCTGCCGGCACCGGGTACTGTTAGGTTGGTGGAGGGGGGAGGGATCTGGTTGAGTTGCGGCTTCGATGAGAGCACAGGCACCGGCGGGGCAGGGCTTCGGCTTCGACCCGGGGAAGGGGGTTGGCTTGATGGGTATGCGCTGCTGGGGCGGCGATAACCCGAATGACTGCTCGGTGGGCGGTGGCTGGATTGACTGTAGTTGGATTGAATGCTTGGGCGACGGTAGCTGCTGGACTGGCTGGATGGCCGTCCGACTGAGAGGCTGCTGCTGTTGTTTCCGGCTTGGTATCCGGCGTCCTGGGACTTTTGACGGCTTTTGGAATTGGCAATGCAACCGAAAGTTTCTACGTCCTGTTGTACGGGTATGGCTTTGAATTCCCATTGCTCAATGATGTCCTCCATTGGGGGCGCAGGGAGGGGAAACCGCTCTTCCTGGCAGAAATTGGTCACAGCGGTGTAGCAGTTCGCTAGCATGGTATTCTGGATTTCGACCTGGGCGGCCAGAAATCGGGGGAAGAGCGAAAATACGGCCTCGATGAGAGGAGGGAGGATGCGTCGAAGATGATCGTCTGCTGCATTGTAGTCCTGGTCGGGTCAAAATAAAGTATATCATCAATATAATCAGTTCTCGTACCTGGGTGGCTTTTTCAAGATCAACCTCGGCCTTTGCAAGGGATGCATTATCGCGGTCTGATCGCTTGGGCTTCTTGAGATAATTATCATGACGGCTTTGATAGCGCTCATAGTCAACCTACAAATCGAACAGTGTTAGATGGCTTAGTCTCACTACCCGGAGCGTGTGTGTATATTCATGTTTACACACCTTTCGATCATCCCGCTTCTTGATGGTCTTCTTCATAGGGGCCATGTAATCCTTGGCCTGGGTAGCTGGTTGAATGATGCGATCCTCCACGGCATTGAGCTCCTGCATGAGATCCTTTCGCATCTCTTCATATTCGTCCTTTAACTTGCATGTTCTGGCGTAAGTCTCGGCCGGTGTCTCGACAACAGGCGGGCCAGAGTCATCCGAGGCACCGATAATGGGGGCGTATAATATCTCGAATTTCTGGACCATTTGGGATTGATACGTCAAGATCGAGTCCCAGGCATCACGCCAGGCGCTGGCGGATTCGATGATCTACGGGGATGTCTCGGTTAGTATCCGCGGGGAACAGGAGGGGATGATATCAGAGTCAGAACGAGTGGGTTTAAAGAACATACCCTTCCCAAAAGCTCATTTGCTTCTTCAAAATCTCTGAGCAAAACGGCGACCTGACTTTCATCGGCAGACCTTTTCATTAATTTTCCAAAGCGTCTTTGGACCCTCTGCATGTTGGCGGGTTAAGCGATTCCACCGCGAGGCTGTCAAGTTGGATAGAATTGCGGGGGGGCGTGAACCATTGACTGATAAGAAATATAAAGCAAGCTATGACGAAACTGAGACCCAAGACAGCAAGCTCAGCAGGATGGAAGGAAGAATAAGATGCAGAGGTGAGTGGAGGAAAGAGAGAGGGAAGGGGGAAAAAGAGGCGCAAGGGGAGAGAGAAAGAAAAGAAGAGGACACCACGAGGCTCTTCTGCATTTGGGATGACGACGCCCACTTTTTTTCTCCAGTCGAGCAGGAGTCTTGGATTAATCCCAGGCGGTTTCAGCCTCGTTCCTTTGCTCTTAGTTCTGATTAATTGCATATGAGCGATAATAACGGCCCCCGCCACAAGAGTCAAACCGACACAGAATCACCGACAAGACCCTCCGCTCTATTTTTGGCTGGGAAGGAGTTGTGTAGATCGTTGCATCACCGTCACTGTCGGACAGATACGAGGTCCAGTTTTCCGTGTGAATATCTTCAACTGTTCGTCTGTTGATCGAGAGGAGTATTCAAATCAAAGAATCCATCTCAACTGCGACCCGTGGTTGACTGACAGCGGCAGGGCTGGTTCGCCATCGGAACCAACAATCTGTCTGATGCGATCATCATGTCCTTTCGTCCCTGCCAAGGATTGCAGTTGTAATATGCGGTAAAGGAGGACAAAAGATGGAGAAAGACGGTGTTGGCGAAGAGGGGCTCGACAGAAGATGGGGATGATCAGTTGAGGCAGCAGTTGATGAAGCAATAGGCAGTAATTATGCTACAGCCGCTGATAGGGAAATATTTGATAATTAAATGCAGGAAATAATCGCTAAAGCAGCTGGGATCAAATGCAATTAAATGCAATTAAATTAATATCGCTTTCTTTCGGACTTATTGAACGCGTCCAGAACACGGGGTTGTGGCCTCAGGCCCCATACGGCAAACCCGCTTTTCTCATTCTGCTCCATCTTGAATCCCATCCGTCCTTCTCCATTGCACTGTCCAACGACCAGATGGTACGCTTCCAGGGCGTCGCCATCCTCTGGCATCCCCTCCGATCATGTCGACGCCTTCATCCGCTGCTGCACCGCATGGCACGCCCGGTTTGACCGTCCCCTCGTCCCAGAACACCGCGCCCGTCATCAAATTCCGATGTCTCTACACCCACGATCTTCGACGAAAAGCAAAGCGCTGGCAGGATGGCTACCTCCGATATCACACATTTAATAAGAGGGCTATGGTTTTTGATACCTCGGGGAATTTTATAGGCGACCTCCATTGGCGGAAAGACGAGGATATTCAAGATGGCGATGAGATGGAACTGGATAAAGGCGTGCTGATCGAGGTTGGCGAACGCATGGGGAGTACAGAGACAGACATCTCGTCCTTGTTCGAGAAGAAGAGATCCAGTCAAGGATCCCCATCACAGCCGAAACCATCACCAGCTGCCCGTCCTTCATCTACCCCAGTACGCTCTGCCATGTCGTCGCAGCCGTCGCGATCTTTGAATGACCTTTTGGGAATCAAACGAACACCCATCGGACGATTGGTCTCGCCTTACGAAGAACGACACTCACAGGCCCAAACTGGGAATAGTCAGAAATCGTCTGAGCCAGCGGCAAAGCGCCAGAAGACCGTTTCTTCAGAAAGACCTCGCGAACAGCACCCGAACCCGCCCCCGCCACCTCGTGCACAACCTGTTGTCGTTGACCTGGACGGACCTGCTGCCCCTATACCGCGAATTGGAAATGAGAAAGAGAAAACAATCCCAATGCCATTGGGACCGGAGGAGAGACCCCGCGAAAGGAACTCAAATCCACGACCTGCTGTCATTGAAAGGCCTACTGTTAGGACAATAGGAAAGGAGAAGGAGCAAACACCAATTCCAAAGCCACCGGAACTTTTAACGAGGCCGAGGACAGATCCACAGCCCAGTCGAGCAACACCGAATGCTCCAATACCATCGAGTGCACCCAAGGAAACAAGGCCCAAGCCAGTCGAAAACACTCGACCTTCGAATAATCTGTCGCGATCGTTTGGGTCTATCAGCACGAATGCAGATCCTCCAGTCAACACTCTTCGAATGTCTACTGATCGACCGCGCAAAAAGTTGATGTACAGCGAATTATTGCGCAGCCAGTCATCGAAATCATCATCAGACGCGGCACCACGGCCACAAAGACCAAGTCCTCAACTAGGGCCAGAGCGAGCTAAATCGCAGTCAGTATGTGCCCAATTATGTCTCCGGATGTTTAGACTAACTGACTCCAGAAGAGTTGAGCGTGAGCACGAGCATGTTATACCGGATCCTATACCTACCAACATGGATTTTGTGCCATCGGAATCGACACAATTTGTCCTTGACCAGATGATAGATGACCCAGTTTCTGAACAACCTGCTCCAGCTCCACAGGCATCACTCCCACCTAACCATAAACTAAAACCGCCAATGACGAAACCCTCACATTCAGCGTCGAGGAATCAAATATTGGACCCTGAATCCCCATTGATCAGCAACCCTTTTATTAAACAAGAGCACATACCGCCCCATCAAACCCGAACTCGGCCTGCACAGCCAGGACCAACACAGCCGCCTCCAATTCCAGCAGTGATGAACCTACGTCCTCAAAATCTCACGGCAAGGGCTTCTCATACCAGACTTCAAAAGTCGTATTCAGACCCCACTGCTTTGCTCAACGCCACCGGCGTTACGTCGCGACGGGCACCTCCTAAAAGCCCGTTAGGCATGCCCATCAACAATGGGCCTGAGAAAGGTCCCTGGACTGCAGAAGCATTGGACCTGTTTGATTTTTGGCCACCGGGACGGCCGAAGCCTAGTTGACGCTTCGGGTTTGTCTACCTTTGATCTTTCTTAGAATGGGCTATAGATGGAGTATGTTTTATTAGAGGTATGGTTTTTCGGAGGTTTATGATAATGATGATACCCAGTTGATCTTGTCTATAATTCTACAAATACATAATATCACTCATGTTGTTTATGGAAAGTTATAAACAGGATAGAACAATAGAGCTATTTAGACATAATCGTAATCAATTCGTTGAAACAAGAGATTCAACACCACAGCCCTCACGCACTCTTCTTCACCAACGTCCCCGCGATATACGGCATACACGTCCGACCAAAGTACCTATCCAACTCCACCGACTCCCACCCCCCATCCTTCTCCGCCACTTTTCGCAACACCGCCTCCGTATCCCGATCCATACAACAATCACCCATGAAGAACCTCCACCCCAACATCTCATACGCAGCCTGCATCACCCGCGCACTCACAGACCCCTTCGCCGTCCGCCACGGATTCACCACATGCTCCGTGATAAGCAGCTGTCCACCCGGCCGAAGCAACCCGTACAACTCGCCCACCGTCTTCTCCATATCCGGCACAGAACACAACACGCGCACACAGACGATCGTATCAAAGATCCCCTGTCCATCCTGACCTGCCGCAGGTATGAGATCCTGCTTCTGTAACTCCGGTACAAGGTCCGCCGCTACAACGCTACAAGGGAGAATGTGGTACTTGTCAGACAACCCCTCTGCTTGTGCGTGTGCGCGCAGCTCTTTGTGTAATCCGACACATGGCTCAGCACCGTAGATGGCTTTGATGGCTGGGGAAAGGAGGAGGGGCATCTGCGTGCCTGTTCCTGGTCCGACGTCTAGTACGATGCCGGATGCTTTGGCTAGGATTGGCGGGATTAGGTCGGATGACATTAGGGCCCTGGGAGGGGCAGACTGGGGTTCATTGTTGGGTGTTGGTGGTTCGGTGTTTTTGAGGGCTTGTTCGCGATTTGCTGGGATTCTTTTTTAGCTTGATGAATTGTGCAGTGTTATCTGAGGGTTGACTTACAGGTGAATTTAACCCAGAACCGCGCAAAAGATTCGTCGCGAAGCTTGTCTGTCTGGAATAGTGGCGCGAGTATCTGACCCCGCTGGAAGACTGCTTCAAAGCTGACTCGTATATAGTCTATCATCTGTTAGTCATTCGAATGGATGATAGTCAAGAAAACATGTTAAATGAGTCAATTGAGTAGCTGACGTGTTTGTCACATTTACAATAGTCGATACAAACAAGGTAGATATATAATGACAAGGAAACATCATCAAGTTCTTCCAAATAGCTCATTGACTTACTTGACATGGCAGCAGCCAGCAATTGGCCTGGTTCCAGCAATGCGTGGATCCATTCGCCGGTGGTGAGTTCATCGGCAGAGGCCATCTTGATGTATATCAGATTTCTAGATGCTATTAGGTGTTAGATGGCCTTACGATGAAACATTCAGAATTTGATTGGCCAAAGTCGAGATAATCAAGTGGGAGAAAGAGGAAGACGAGGGAATTCAGATAACTAAACAGATGGCGTGACTAATACAATCGCCGAATCAAACGCCGAGACGATATACAACTTCATTCATCTACATTTCAGAGTAATTGAGGAAACCTAACAATTATTAAACCTACTATTAATAAAATATATACCATAGCTTAATAGATCAGTCTGGAGCTGTGGACTATGGTAAACAGACTTCCAAAAACAGATCAGATGTATATCTTGACGTCATGACTCGATAACTTCAACTTCACCTCTAATCTTCAAACTCCGAAAGAATCCAGGAAATCAATCGTCCAGACAGAATCAATATGGGTGGTGGTCCTCAATTCCCAGACTATTGCAAGGCAGCACCAACCAGAAAAGCACATCCACAGCAGTCAGAAGACAAACAGCTACACGCTGTTGTTGACCTCGGCAGGTAAAGTCCCTCAGTACATATAAACGTATCAGCAGTATTAACAACACAGCAATGGCATTCGATGCTCAATATCAGACCTTTCCCCTCCTACGACACGTATCATGCCGACTATCTATGCTCGGCGATTCAACATTTCCCTATACGACGCCCAGTTTGACTCCGAAACAGGCCAGCGCAGACCAATTCCCCAGCATGTCATTGATAATGTCGTAGGCGTCATTGTTCGCTTTCAAATTGTCTGTGTGGATTTGGATGTGCCATCGAGCCATATTCGTATTGTTGCAACCGAGGCAACTCGCACTGCGATTAACTGTCAACAATTCGTCCAGGCCATTGAACATGCGACTAATCTTCGCGTGGATACCCTCCCCAAAGAGCGTGAGGGAGCCATCGGAGCTTGGGGCATTGCCAGTGGATTCTCGGATATCGAAGGCCTTGCGCTGGATCTAGGCGGGGGTAGTATGCAGATGACCTGGATCGTATCGCATGCTGGAAACGTACATATCAGTCCTCGAGGCGCTGTGAGCTTTCCATACGGGGCTGCTGCTCTGACACAAAAGCTGGAAGATCTGAAGCGGGGAAAGAGCAAGGAAGAGGCACGACAAGCCAAAGAAGAATTTCGACGAGAAATGGAGGATAACTTTCGCAAAGCCTGGGAACATCTGGAGATCCCAGATCATCTGGCTCAAAAGGCCAAACGAGAAGGTGGATTCCAGCTATATCTCTCCGGTGGAGGCTTCCGGGGCTGGGGATATCTGCTTCTCTATCTCCATCAGGCTCGTGGCGAGTACTACCCCATATCCATTATCAATGGGTACACAGCCCGCAAGGAGGACTTTGAAAACACCGAAGCTCTCAAAAGGGAAGCCAAAACAGCGCACAAGATCTTCCGGATCTCAGATCGACGACGCAAACAAGTCCCATCCGTGGCATTCCTAGTGAACGCCCTAGCAGAAGCCGTCCCGTACGGCGTCAAAGAAGCACATTTCTGCCAAGGAGGCGTGCGCGAGGGTTTGCTCTTCGAACAGTTAGTCCCAATTGTCCGCCAGCAGAATCCCCTCGATGTAGCCACCGTCCGCTTTGCACGCCCATCAGCTCAGACAATCGCGTACTTAATCCTCGATGCCATCCCACGACCAGACAAGGAGAAACGGTTCCCCAGCTCGATCAGCTCGCATGTCATCCAGGCATTCGCCAATGCCCTCTACATCCACGCGGCCATGTCAAAGGAGCTTTCCTCAACAGCTGCCCTGTACAGCACCAGCGCCGGTGTCTTGTCCTCGGCATCTGGTATCCCTCATAACGATCGAGCCCGGTTGGCACTGATGCTGCAGGAGCGGTATGGAGGGGAACTCCCGCCCCGCGAGCATGACTTCAAGAAGCGTCTGCAGGACCTTCTCACTCCGGAGCAAGTATGGTGGACACGGTATTTGGGGAAGCTGGGATTAGTTTTTGCTCAGCTCTATTCCACTGGAGCTGTTGATCCAGCGCGTCCTCGAGTGGTTCCATCTGCCCGGTGGGCAACGGACCTGGGGAAGAATAAGAATAAACCTGGTATTGAACTGAAGATGTTAGTCCAGAAGGTGCCATTCGATCCAACCAGGCTCAAGGAAGAGCTGAAGCAGGATCTGAAGAAGATTCAAAAAGTGGGCAAGAGGAAGAATTGGATTGGAGGGAGAGATGGCTGGGGGATGAAAGTGGAAGTCAAGTTGGTCGAAGATGATATGATATGATAGGTGTAGGTAGGCTACCTAGAAAATAATATTTCCATGCCACCTCCAAGGCATGAAGATCTCACCCATGCCTTTCTGAATAGTAGAGATGTTCAAGTGGTCGAGGAAAGAAGAGAAGAAAGAAAAAGAAGAGCAGATAAACAGCACCCATGACTAATTCAATCACCGGATCAAACTCCGAAGTCCGAAATAGCTTCATATTTCGACAAAATATTACATCTACACCCCAGTTACAACTGGAAAGTCATGTCTCCTGAAAAAATTGATTATCTTAGTCTGTAAAGATGACTAGAACAATTCTCGCTGCCTTGCAAGCGTAGAGTAAACAAACAGACAACCAACTTGGGATCAACCACACTAATCAATCGATCAATCTCGCTGTCATTACAGATTCAAGAAACTTAATATCAAGGTCGGAGAGAAAAAAAGTACAAGATGGTGGTTGACTTGCGCAAAAAATATTCGCACAGAATGTTTGAACATAAGAATTAATGGGAAAGTAAAAAAAAAAAAAAAAAAAAGGGCCAAACCAAAACGAACGAGAATGACCAGGCTCAAAAGTGTATGCCAGACTGACAAACGAGTATGTATCAACATAGGAAATGAATAAATCAAAATTCAATGGTTCATGTAGCGATGCTTTCGCAAAAGAGTGACAGAAAGATAGACCAGCACCAAAGGAGTGGGGGGACGGTCGGATAAAAAGGGGCCTTTAGAGGCTAAGTAAGTAGGATTAAAAGGTATAGATGAATAATGATAGCGGTTGTGGAGAGGAGTGTTCCCAGGGTTGCAAAGTCCGAAACAAAGCAAGAAGACGGCAAAAATGAAGCCCGTAGGCAGACTCAGATGCTAATGACGCGCTCATGAAATTTGCAATGCATCAGATGAAAGGTAATGGCGGGAGCAATGCACAGGTGAATAATGCACAAAAAGGAGACTCGTTGGTATGGATAACAGAGCAGGCTTGGTCACGGACTCAATGGAAAGGCAGTACAGGGTTGGAGGTTTCGCGGAGAATCCGCTGGGTATTCCTCTAGTGGTGAGAGTGAATTCGATTTACCCTCGGGCTGTAACGACTTGTTCTTGATAGCGAACTGACGTCGTGCCGACCATCGCAGCAAGCGCGGACGTTTTCAAGGCGATCATTATCCAGATCCAACGTATGAGCATGAGAATGTGAAGATAGGTTGTCTACACTTCCGTGGTCATGAATGCTTCCGTCATGAAGGCTGGACTCGGCATATCCGTGTCTTCCTTTCCGACCAAATGACCCTTTGATAGTCGTGTTGAGGATCGTACTAAGGCGGGAGGAAGAAACTTGTCTAGGCTGCTGCTCTGGAATCTGGAGAGATGAATCCTGCGCAGGAGCGCTCAAGGCCGGGGAGACCTGCCCAGGGGTTGCAGTTTGACGAACAGACATGGCAGAGCCAGCACGCTGTTTGGGAAGATTGCGGAGGGTGCGGCTCTGGGAAGACGAGAATGACATACGTGCGTTCTGGCGGGAGCTTGAGCGGAACCCAGGGTTGAATTCATCAATATCTTCGAGAGTGATGTTGTTCTCTTGCTCTTCCTCGTCATTTTCTGAGTTGCGAAGGAGGAGGTACGATAGAGCATTGAACCAGGTCTCATGCCTCTGGCTTGTCGTAGCAGTAAATCTCACACGACGACCAGGGCTGACAACTTCCAAGCTCCGGCAATGCAAGCCAGGTGGGTAAGGGTTGTCATCAGCGACGACTCGCACAGCCTCAATCGGGACACTCTTGGTTCTAAGCTCAGCCTTTCCGGCGCTTTGCGGGTCTGTTGCACTCCAGTACAATGTGCGTGTGTACGGGTGAACCCAGAAGTATCGTCGGTGGCGGGTACTTGACATGTCTCCAGAAACAGTCTTGCGCGTGTATTTCCAGAGGAATTCGCCAATCATTGTTTGGGTGATCGCTTGAATCATGCGAGGGTCTGTACCGGGAGCATAGCCTTGAGGCGTGGGACCCGCACTGGGGTGCATGTTGAACCGTTCTTCAATCTCAGAAGCAAACGACGAAACGGAGGACCTCCGGGAAACTTGGCTCTCGCGTCTCATTTTGGCCCGCGAAGACATTGTTCTAGCCGATCCAGCCTGGGTAGCTTGATCGTTTGGTGTGCGTGGGCGCGGTGGGCCATTCACCCTGTATGCAGAAGCAGGGGCAAGAGGAGGTCCCATAACACTGGGAGAAGCGGGACGGTGGTCAATGGACCGCTTCTCTGCCGCAATAATGGCCTCTCGGTGGTCAGCAGGCAATGGTGGGTGGCTGTAAACACTGGAGACCACGCTAGTTGCACTACCTGGCCGTTTGTGGTTGGACGGGAGAGAGGAGGGGGTTGAAGATTGCGGAGTAGGACGAGGTCTGGCCTTAGGTGTCGCAAAGGGAGAAGCTCCCAATTCCTTCGCCTTATCGCTGTCAGGGGGAGACAGCGGGCGAGTGGAAGCACGGTCCATCAGAATCTGATCAATCTGCTTAGATGATAGGATTGTTTGGGCGCCTTGGTCTGCCTGTGTTGAGGTCGACTGCTGCTTTGTGCTACGGGGGACGGCATTGCCAGAAATAGCACCCAGGGGCAAGGGAGCATCGGCCTGCTCATCGCTGGTAACATCCCGGTCATTTTCATTTGTGCTGTCCTCAGCGACAAGAACAGCAGGAGATTCCGAGACTGATTTTCTGTGCACGTTGTTGAGTTCTCGGGGAGGTTCATCCTCGTCGGACACCTGAAGTGTAGGAATGATTGCCCTTGGCAGAGATTCAACGGGGAGTGTCTCCACGGAGTTGATTGTAGAGAATGAACATTCGGGCACTGAGGGTGCCACGACTTCTGGAAGCTTGGGAATGATAGGCTCAGTGGATTCGGTGTTAATAGCCGAGACAGCCAATTCAGGAAGCTCGGGCGCGGGAATCACCACTGGCTCCGGTAGCTTGGGAGAGACAGGTTCCGTAGATTCGGCGTTGATAACCGACATGCTTAATTCAGGAAGTTCTGGCTCAGGTGCCACTGGCTCGGGAATAACAACGGGCACCGGCGTGGGCTCGGGCATCTTGGCCATGACAGGCTCGGTGTGCTCGAAGACGATTGACGACACATCCAGCTCTTGGAGGTCTGTGCTTGTGCCCTGCTCTACCATGGGAATGACAGGCTCAGGCTCAGGAAGCGTTGCCACGATGGGTTGAGTGTTCTCCGAAAAGATCGATGAAACAGCCAACTCAGGGAGGACAACAGGCTCGGGCTCGGGCAATGTAGCGATCACGGGCTCCGTGTGTTGAGTGTAGTGCGACGACATAGTCATCTCTGGAGACACAGGTGCGGGGCCCTCGGCTGGTTCAGTTATGCCTCCTACAATGTACGATGAAGTCAGTTCAGGGAGCTTAGGAGCCACCGGCACAGTCTCCTGGCTGGAGACAGATGAGATGTCCAATTGCGGTGGCTCAGGAACAGCGTGAGCTGTCTCTTCTTGTCCTGCTTCCCGGGCATGCTCATCCCAGGCCATTTTAGGCGGCGTTTGCACACTCGACACTTGCTCGTCGAGGGCCTTCACAGGTGTCTGCTGAGTACCAGAGCTGACCATCTCGGGTGCTTCCCGGGTCTCCGAAGTAGAGATTACGCCTACATTCACAGAGTCGACTGCAGGTTTTGGTTCCCAAGGATCGGTCATAACACCGGAGTCAACCATAGCAGGCTTGGGGGACATATCCAACATAGCTTCGGATGGTCTCCTCGAATCAGTCTCGGGAAGCATGCGAGGAGTCGACACTTGAGAAACTGTGCCGTAGTCTCCTTCTTCTTCAGTACCATCCAGTTCTGCGAGCTCAGCAAAGAGACTCTGGCCTTCTGAGGCCCCCGCATCCTGCGTAAAGCTCGTGGCTGGGGAGTTTCGAGAGCTGGATGGCCGACTACCGGATGCCATAGGGGCCTCGCCGGATGGACGGATTCTCCTCATCATGCTTCTTCTCATTTTGAGTCGTTGACGAGGACCGCTGATTTGACTAGGCGAGGGGAATCCACCATCACTGGATTCATCTTCATCGGCAGATGTGGAAGCTGTGCTGTGGTACGAGTTTCGGTCACCCCTCTTGGCCATGACCAATGGCGACACTCTTTGCTGACGAGGCGTCCTTTGAATGCTGTCCTCAGTCTCGGTGAGTTGATCAGTGTCAGAGCTGTCGTCAGCCATGCTCTCAATGCCGGTCTGGAATGCGTCGCTTTCCGTGGCGGTCTCCCGCTCGTTTGCAGTCTCGAAAGCGTCGTCAGCCTCGGTAGCAGTCTGGTATGCATCACTAGGTTCATCGGAAGACTGTCCACCAGAAACATTTCTGGGAGACTTTGCCATAGCTGAACGAGAGGAGGGGCTGCCGTCAACAGTATTGTCTTCCCAGTCGGTGTCGTGGACCTCGACTTCTGTCTTCTTGCGCCCTGCACCAAGCAGGTCTGGTCGAGGAGCTTTCCTTGCTGGTTCAACCTTTGTCTTCTGGCGCTTGCTACCCAGACCACCCGGTCCGTTAGCTTCACGGCGACGTGTCTCGACCTCATCGCGGGCATCTTGAAGCATGCGCTTAAGCTCGATCTTCTCGGTTTTCTCGCGATGAATGGTACTCTTGAGGTTCTGAATCATACGGTGAGCATGACCAAGCGAACTCCGCAGCGTCTCTGTCTCCAGATGGTTGTGTCGCGGAGTGAACTTGTTGGGAGACGGCGGAGGGGAGTTTTCGGGTGTCGAATTGTCTTGCTCGTCAGAATCATTGTCTTGGGGAGAGTCGCGAGCAGAATCCGCTTCGTGCTGTCGAAGGCGCATCGCCACTGCTCTTGCGAGCTCTTCATTCTGCGAGTTCAATTCCTCGAGTTTCTGCTGGAGAGCAACCTTTTCGGCATCTCCTGCATGCAGGTTCCTACGCAAGAGATGGATTTCGGAGTCGTTGGCCTTCTGGGCAGCCATCTGGTCTTCGAGGATCTTGGCATTGACTTGCTTCAGATCCTCCAATTCACGTTCCACGGAGTTCTTTTCGACAGTGACGCTACTCAGGCTGCTGTTGAGTCTAGCTTCGCGATCTGCAGCTTCTCTCGCATCGGCCATCAATTCGTGGGTCTGTGTCTCGAGAGCCCAGTTTTCGTCCTTGTATCGTTGCTCACTCTCGTCGAGAGCTCGGATGCGCTGGGCGTAACCCTCGGCCTCGAGTTCTAGTCGCGATTTCTCCAGGTTAACGATCTTGAGAGCATCCTCGCGCTCGGCAAGCAACGCTTGCAATTGACGAACTTGAGCCAAGAGGGATGTGGAGATCTCGGTAGCGAATTCGATATCGTGGACACGGCTTGACGGCTGGTTTCGCTGCTTGCGCGACGGAACGCTCACCTTGCTGGGAGAGTTGGTGGCCTGGCTGGCAAACAGGGCTGGGCTGATTGGCGACTACACCTCAGAATATTAGTTCATCTGTCATATGACTCATAGTAAAGCGGGATAGCAGATGAATGTACCTTCTGGTCAAAGGAAGGTGTTCCCAGGTGACCATCATCCGCACCCACAGGCCGTTTGGGGCCAAGAAAGGCCCGCGCCGTCTCCCGACCAATTTCGTTGTACTCCTTCTCCAGGTCGACTAGCTTTCGACGCAGATCCGGTCCGACCTCGCCCTCATCCTGCTGGCGTTCCACCTCTTTCAGCTTGTCCTCGAGCTCCCTCTGCTGTTCAATGAGCGCCGTCCCCAACTTGGACGCCTCCTCCAGTCTGCGCTCCGTCTCCGCCAGATGAGCCTCGAGGGCTCGCTTGGCCTGTGCCGGTGAAGACGCATTGAGGCTGAACAGCTGCGTATCAAAAGATGAATACCTATGCGATTCGCGGCAAACAGAACCGTCCTGCGAATTGGAAACAAAAGGGTCCTCGATGGTGGACATGACAGCGTCACTTCCCTCTCGTCTTTCGTCCGCAGTACCGTTTCCTGCCAAATCGGGCGATAAGGTGGTCATCTCAGGATAACTGGTCCGCAGGCGGTCCGTAATCCCCTGGGGTGAGGATACAGCCGCCGGTAGGATCCCACTCTCGTCGCCTCGTTCCTCGATCCTTGTTGTTTCCACGATTTCAACCCAAAATCATCATCCGACCTGTCACTCAGTTTCTGCGATCGATCTCCCGTCGGGTATCTAACCCCCTTCTACGTTGCTGATAAGCCGACCAGCGACCACTAAACTTCGATATTCTGATAGTTGAATTGAATGCGACGGCGGAAAAGGAATGCGCACCGTCGGTCGGAGGTGGTGATTCAGCTGAGGGGCGAAGAGCTCGGCACGGGAAGCGAAAGCCTTGTTGCCGAAAAGGGCGACGATCGATTCAAGCGATTGTAGATGAACAGAGACGATAGAACTCGTCCCTTCTGGGTCAAAAGAAGAAAGATGAGATTGACAGGAAGATGGAAAGAGATCCCGGTCCGGCGAGATTCAGGACAGCAAACGCGTTTGTGGGCTTTACGTCGGTTGTGCGTGCAGCGAAGATGTTGTTGTTGTTCGTTGGCCAACCACAACAGAAACTGCCAGCCGTTCGGGTAGTAGACGCCGCGGTGGTGATTTGGCGGCCAAAAACAGGGCTTCGAAACGTGGTTTTTTAATAGAGGTGATGTATCACCTATACCGTACAGATCATTAAATTAAGTGTAAAAAAGAAAAGAAAAAAAAAAAGCAAAATTAAAGAGACAAAAAGGGATTGACAAAAAAAAAGCGGTAGGAGAAAATAAAAGGAAAGGAAGGGGGAAAAAGGACAGGAAATTGATAGTGATGGAGGGGTGGGCAAAAAGAGAGGAAGCGAGGTCGAAATGCACTGCCAGTTGGACAACACGACCAGTGCGACTCGGTTGAGTGGGGGGAGAAAGAAACAAAAGAGAGCGAGAGAAAGTTTCCAGAGAAGAACAAAAAAGAAAAACGAAAAGCGATTCCTGCGAAGTCAGTCAGAAGTCCCCGGAATGAGGGAAAAAAGGCCTCTGAGAAGGAGTGAGAGTCCGTTTGCTTCACTTTCGCGTAGGGGCCGTGCGGGCAATAATGTGGGCAGTGTTGGCCGATAGTCGATGGATACGTAATTAATAAATAAGAAATCGATCTTGCAGTCTACTAGTGACTATGCGTGCAGCTACAGATGTGTCCCTGGGCTTCTACAGAAAGGAGTCCAGTCAATTACAGCCTGCTAAATTGAAGATATCCCCAGCTTCTGCCGAAGAATGACTTGTCAATTCACAACAAAGCACCAACGCGTTCCAAAAGGGATTGTTTGCCCTGTTTGTCCCTTCTGTCACATGCGTGTTTTGTCAGCCGTCACGTGCTGTACTCTATCTGAAGAGCTCCCCGCAAAGATCGAGGTCGCCACATCTCCATTCTGTCACATCTCTCTCAGCAGCCATGACGGAAGAAGTACCGGCCGCAGATGCGGTCCCTCAATTCTCGTTTAAGAAACGCTCCGCAAAAGCCAAAGCCAACTTCCGGAAGAAACCAGACACGCCACCGCCGGCTTCAGATTCGGATTCCGGTTTCACCTCTTCCGATGATGACGAAGGTCGCAGGATCAAGAGACGACGTAAGAATGCAGCAGTCACCGCATCCTCAGCCCTCAATGCTGCTCGGAAGGATGCTACAAAGGAGGAACCAGCTACCAGTGCTGCAGCACCGTTGACTTCAACCAACGACGCAACCAAACAGTCCAACTGGTATGATGAAGATCTGAGCGAAAAAAATCTTCTGGGAACGACAAGAGCTCGGCCCGAGTCAAACACCCCCTCTGGTCCAGATGGAACATACAAAGGTGCCGCCAACTATTCGTCCTTTATTCAAAAGAACCCCAACGCCCCTAGCAAGCAGTTTGGTCCGATCAAAGCCCCTACCAACGTGCGAACAATCACAGTCATGGATTTCGCCCCCGATGTCTGTAAGGACTGGAAGCAGACTGGATTCTGTGGTTTCGGCGACTCGTGTAAATTCTTGCATGCTCGTGAAGACTACAAGCAGGGCTGGGAACTGGATAGAGACTGGGAAATCGGTACCAAGGGCAAACAAGTCAACGGGAAGGTCTTGTCGCATCGGAAGGGTGGTGGAAATGGGGCCGAAGACGAGGACGAAGATGATGAGGACGAACTACTCGAAAATATTCCGTTCGCTTGTATCATCTGCAAGAAGCCGTACCAGAACCCCATCATCACCAAATGCGGGCACTACTTTTGCGAATCGTGCGCTCTACAACGCTACAGGAAAAGTCCGTCATGCGCCGCATGTGGAGCCGGCACTGGTGGTGTATTCAACGTCGCAAAGAAACTAGGTCACTTGCTGGACAAGAAGAGAGAACGAGCACGGAAACTACGGGAGCAGGCCATTGCAGATGGCGAGGAAGTCAGCAGTGAAGAGGGAGAGAACGAGGAGGAGGATTAACTGGGCAGTAATGCTTGTAATATCAGATTACTGCTGCATATTATAATGGATAATGACTGCAATCAGGGTACGTTAGCTGCAGCCGGTCTGCACAATCGTACCGAGGTGTTGGTCAGAGTGTATACTACATCTTTCACTTTCAAGAATGTTGCATTAGTTCTTGGATGAATCAAACACCAGATTTTTGGAGAATACTCTGTATACTCCGTGCATTTCACAGCATCGATCACTCCATACCTTGCCTACTGTTCTAGGCTTCTCCCCCTGAATGATGTTCAACATTTATTAATCTGGCTTGATTGATACTTGAGTCCCTTGCATATTGGATAAATCCCCGATAGGGGCACGCTGATCGATCGATCTCAATCAATACGGGGTACAGCTACCCTATGATCGATCACGACTCTTCCATCCATTTTCATTGTTATATTCCAATTCCAAATTGGTCTCATTCCAACCGAATCACACGCTCTGCATCAAACGTACTCTGCGGAAACAACTTATACCCCTTCCGATTCGCCATCACAATCTTCCCATCCGAATCCGTATACTGGCAATTATAATGCGTATGCCCAAACGCCCACAGCTTCACACTCGACGACCTCCAGCACTCCTCCCCCGACAAATCCGAAACAAACGCACACGTCACATCGCTATGCTTATGTCGAGGATTCATACACCGGGGATCAGTGGACGGGCCATGATGCGTGAAAACCACAACCCGTCTGTGCGGTTCTTCCCTGGCTAGTGTGCTTACTTGCTCATTTAGCCACTTCACATCACACTCATGCGCAAGCGTATGATCATCCACCGTCCAGCGCAGTATATCCCTGAAATCAACAAGACGGGTCTCAACCGCAAACTCCTGTTCCAGGGGGATGTTGGTGAAAAGCGTACACCCCAACACCGTGATTTCATCCGAGACATCGTACCACGTCTGATCCAGAAACACAAACCTACCCACCGTTGACTGACGAAGTCGTCGCCGCTCAGTTTTGGCTTCAAACTCGCGCATCTTCTTCTTTGCCGTTTGCATCGACATATGCCATGGTTCGTGGTTTCCGAAGAGGAAGAAGACGATCAGGTATCGCTGAATTTGATGTTCGAGGAATGTGAAGAGTTGGTCGTCTGCGACATGGCCGATGTCGCCGAGGAGGGCGAGGTATTGAGCTGTTTGAGTGAATTGGAAGTCTGAGTAGGAGGGGTGTGTTTCGAGATGGAGGTCGGACATTATTTGGAAGGATGCCATGGTGGGTGAGAGAAGGTGTATTTAGGATGCTGTTTGTTGTTAGATGATAGAGGACGACATCATTATTCGCTTTGGCATGTGTTCTTGTAACCATGGATGGCCTCTGATAGTTCCAGGAAAATCATCATTGAAGAATTATCCAATCAAAATCAATTTTTGTATGATCTTTCTAGTTTTGTTAGTAAATTAAAATTGTCTAAAGATGTTTCCTATACTATCTACCCCGCATATAGCATGGGAGATATATTTTGGTCATAATCATCCACATCCATTATACTAATAGGCAGAGTTATATCAATACGCTAATATGAACCGCATAGAATAACAAGGTGGTTTGGAATATTCAAAATATGTAATATTCTACAATACTGTCCCTTATATTGCAGTTGGTGACAGGGTATACCTTACTGCACTGCCATCCCACACCAACTTTATTAATGAAAAGCATTTATCTTTCATCTGAGTAAGATTCTTTTCTAGTCTAAATAATAACCTTACTATAAATACAGGATAAACCAGAAGATAGACAAACAAGATACCAGGTTGGATGGGATATTCCACTGCTGCACCTTGATACGAGCTGCGCCACTCTTGCAGATTAAAAGCGCATGGACAACTTATCTACCTAATGACGTGCAGAAGTCTGCGGCATTTTTGCTGCATCCATGTTGCCAAAGATGTCAGTCCAAATAATTCGAAATTCGAAACAGAATGAATAGAATAGTAATGATCGTAGAATCTTTCCACCTTCCATAGTTCGAACTCCTGAATGATCACCCCCACGGGAGGATTAGAGTGGTGTCATAATGTAGATCAAGAGTTTCAACCACCATCCATCATCGTCATAGCCACGATTACAGCCTACAGGCTACAGTAAAAGATAACAGGAATACAGGATTAGTACTCATAAATTAATATCCGTAGATAATAATATTCCTGAATGTAATTCGCCAAACCCACAATGACTGCTTGTTACTTGTTCTGCAGTACGTCATGTCCCACTCCATTAGACTCAGCCAAATCCGCCGCTTAAGCATGTGAGTATTTACTCTCTTTTGAATGGCCACTTTATACAAATGCCAAGTCCCTCAAGCGTCTGAATGAACAGCTCTGCACTCTACGCATCCTGATAGAACCCGATATACATATTCAATAGAAGACTTTACCTCATGCCTCAATCATCATTGATATCAGTAAAATACAGTGTAATGACGTGACACTAGCGCCTGTGCTGAGAGCCAAGCTTCTCCCGCTGGACCCACCCAGTCATGGTTAGAGGAGTCTAAAGTTTGGCAGTGCTGTGGTTGCAATGCCTCGCATGCCCCTTAATGGCCCCCAAACGGGATGGTCAGAGGCTAACCCGATTAACGCGTGGCGGGCTAGTGGGGAACCTTCACACCTTGGGACAGGCACTGGACCAATGATAGGACAGACTCCCCTTTGGGTAATATTGGTACGGTATGGTAACATTCGATGTTTCTGACTTTGGCGTTCTGCTTTTTCTTTAGCTTCACAGATCGACTTTTTCGCCTTCGTTTGACGGTTGTTCTTCGCCCTTTTCCACGGTCGCTCCTTATGATTTCTGCGTTTATCTGTCTGTCCTTACTCTCTCTGCTTTCTTCGTGTCTTCTCTGAAATCTCTCCTTCCTTTAACCCCACAACTTCCTCCACTTTCTCCTTCTCCTTCCACTCCTTCTGATCTTTCTATCCTCCCCCTCAGCCCTCCATTTATCTCTCCTTTGCTTCCTCCTAGCCAATGTCCCCTCCTATCTTATAATACTCCGTTCTATTCTCCTAGTCTGTACATATTTATTGCTTCATTCCTTCTCCCCCACTTGAAATCCCCCCTTTACCCCTTCCGTCTGTCGATCCCTCGAACCGGACCCTTCTTTGATGCACCAGTGGGTGACTCGACCTGCTCTTTGCGTTCGGGAAACCCTCTATCGTGGTTCCCAATAACACCTCTCACCTTTCACAATGAGATGTGGATATCGATTGTTAATATGCGCCGCGGCCCTGCTTTTCTTTCCGTTATATCTCTTGAAATCCCACCTTCAGGATCTCGGCAATCAGTATAGCGCTGGCGCATACTTGGCCGACTGGTTCAACGGCAAGCAACCGCAGCATGGCAGTGTTGCGTCTCACCATGGAAAACCGGGGGATAAAGTGATTATTATGGCGAAATTGGAGGAGGAGCATACAGAGTGGGTTGAGGAGGAGCTGCCGGAGTAGGTGATTCCATTCGCACAGAGGTTCCCCCGCTAATGCAAGCTTCTTTTAGATGGCAGCGTGCGATTTATATCGTCAACCCATCGCCGGCATCCTACGCGGACGAAAATGTTCTGAAAACACCCTACAACAAGGGCCATGAAGCTATGGCTTACCTGACCTACGTGATTGACTTCTACAACAAACTCCCCGCCACTCTCGCTTTCCTCCATTCTCATCGCTCCGGTTTTCTGATGGCATGGCACGTCGATGCGCCCCTCCACGACAATGTAGCGGCCATGCGATCACTTCAAACAGATTTTGTTCAGCAGAACGGTTACGTCAATCTACGATGCAATTGGAACCCGGGCTGCAAGGATGCTCATCGCAAGAATAGCCATGTGACAGAGGAGGTTTGGACACAAATGTTTGAGGGAACCAGCACACCGCCATTGAACTCCTCTGTCTCCATGAGCGAGGCTGCGTCAATGTCCGTCGAGCAAAACCAAAAGTTTCTCCGCATGCCCGAACGAGTCGGAACCGCGTGCTGTGCACAGTTTGCCGTCTCGCGAGATCAGGTCCTAAAGCGCCCCCGTGATGACTATATCAAGTTCCGGCAATGGCTTATCGATACGGGGAAAAATGACGCCAGCAGTGGGCGGGTCATGGAGTTTATGTGGCATGTCATTTTTGGCATGGAATCAGTATAGTGAGTTACCTGGGACCTACGGAGTATTCCGTACTTAGCATGATCTCTTTCTAACAATGATTCTAGCTGTCCCGATGAGGAGGTTTGCTATTGCCAAGTTTACGGTAAATGCTGAGCATTAGTCCCGAAGCATGCCTCCGAGCTACCCCCTACAAGACCCTAATTTCCATCTCACGGCTGTATAATTCCATTGCTACGACTTTGAACTTTCGTTAAGTTTTTTATTTGCGTCCAAGTCCAATATTAAGACTTCGGAGAGGCGTTTTAGAAGGGGTCATTTAGATTTAAGATATTGGTGTATATTCACCGCGAGGATACGCGCTACGCTATGCAAGCCAGCCTGGCCATTCTGTGTGCATCGACAGAATATTACCGCATTTTTTCTTTGATGCAGTCACTCTACTGGGGTAATATCCAGTATCCTGTACACTACTGAAAGCATTTGTACATTTGGAGTAAAACCATGAACATTCCCATGGGAAAGGTATCTTGGCCAACTTCATTATTCATGAAAATATTTCATCTATCAACAACTTTCAGCGCAGCGCTGCGATGAGCCAACAACAGAAAGCGGCAGCACGGATGTGATGTTGTACATTGAGGTGATCGGCCAGATCATAGTATTTATTTATTATTAAACGGCTTATTTTCGCTCCAAAAACTCCTCGATTCGCTCGACGATGTCCGCTTTCTTGCCGGCAGTGGAGCGGCCATGAGAGGTGAGGAATTCTTTCAGGACTGGCAAGGTAAGCTGTAGTCTTGTTAGTATCTTTCCCTCCTTCTCTTCCATTATTCTATAGAGTTGATATACATACCTTAGATAGACTTCCCTTCTCGTAATGTTTCCGGACTTCATCACCGACTGCACTGGGATTATCCTCGACTTTAACTTTTTTGGTTTGATGGCCTGCGTCTTCGGTTTGGTCCTTTGCGCCTCGCTTCACGAGGGTGGTCTGGGGTCCCTTGGATTCTATTTTGGCGGACTGAGCGTCGAGTTCATTAGACCAGGAGAGCACGTAGTCGCCGGCACGCTTGTCGATTTGGCGATATTTGGGTTTTGTCTTATCCTCTGGTTTTTCGGGGAGGTCTTCGTCTAGTGCGAGGGCTTGGAGGATGCGATAGTGCCATTGGAGCGCTGAGGGGTAAATTATTCAGTCAGGGATGGTTGGGTTGGATTGGAAGAGAGTGGTGACGTGACTTACATGGGTTTGGGTATTTCTGAGGTTCGTAAATTGCCTTTGGGAGTTGCAGTTGTTGAATGACCATTCGCATTTGGTCAATCAACGATTCTGGGGCCACCTGAAGAGTTATTTCGGGATTCTGTCGGACGTCATCTGCAAATGGAAGAGGTATGATCCACATCCCCGGGGGAAATTTCTGGACGCCGTTCTCGTCGAGCTTCTCTTCGCCTGCAATCATTGCTCCGACGACAGGTGCTGAGTTCTTGCGTGGGATGAACCAGACAAGTGCTGCTTTTTGATCTCGCAGAAGCTTCTGGTGTAGGGCGGAGAATACCCTTGTCGAACCCACGTAGTCTGCCTCCGAGGGATAGATGAATGACGGATGTTTGACATTAGCCCAGAATGGAATGGAGGAAATGGGCTTGAATCCAATGATACGGATCACAGGGTCGCCGAAATTCCTCAGTGCCTTTTGCTCGTCAGGAGAGAAGGAAATTTGGTCTCCGCCAAACTTGTACGCTTTTCTGATTTCCCATTTTTCCAATACGCGTCCTGAATCTTCCGCAACCTGAGCAAGGGAACCCTTTGCAATTTCAGGCTTCTCGCCCCCGAGCCAAACGTAAGAGCTCCTGGCGGGCTGTTGACGTTTGAACAAAAGATACCCTGTAACGGAAATCTTGAAATCCGGTCCAATCTCCAATGGCATATTCGAGAACATTGCACGACGAGGAACGGATCGAGAATTAATACTAGATAAAAGGGTGTTCAATAAAGTAATCCCATCCCCGCTGGCTGTCGAAGTCTTTGTGTCGGTTTGTAGGTATGCAGGAGCTTCTGCATCAGCAGGTGAGTTTTTATAAATAATGTCCTAAGTAGTGTAAGTGTATATCCTCAAGGCAGAAAGGCGTAACTTCTTACGTCATAGAATTTGGATTCATCAAACTCATGGTCTGCTCGAGAAATTGGGAATAACTCAATTGTAACACCAAGATCATAAAGATCCTTGGCACGGACCGTTGAAGCAGAGCGCAGGCTCTTGTTGTCACCATGAGGGTTGTCATTGTCTGTCACGATGAACAATCGTCTCGACAAGAAGTTCGGAGCTTTGGAAGTAAATATCTGGTTCGCACAGAATAACACATTGGCCATAGAAACCCGCTCCTCGGATGGCACCAGTACCTCTCTAGCCTCCTCCTCATCTTCTGCGAGTGCCCTCAGGTCTTTAACCTCCCGCGCTGATGGTACGTCTAGATCGGTGAAAAGGTAGCAATGCGGATATGAAAGATCACCACGGCTATTCTCATCCTCATCATAGAACTTGGACGCCTGCGTCCCATACAACAAAACTCCTATCATGTCATGAGGGTTGGAGATGATGCGCTGCTGCATCAAGTGGTATGCGCATTTCAACGCAGCTGTCGCAGGCGATTCCGCCACGGGTTTCTTGGGGTCCGACGATGGACGAGGAGTGAGCATGGAGTCTGTGATTTCGATGGCGAAGAGAATTGCATCTTTAACTGATTTGTAGCCCTGGTTTCCACTTGTTAGTAAAGAACCTTATCGCAGCTTGATAATGCAATGTCCTGCGTACAGACTCATCGATCTCCTCTTCCTCCTCAAATGTCTCATCTTCCCGGTTAATATTTTCGTCAGCCATTTTGAAATTGTGATTGAGATGAATAAAACAACAGCATGGGAATGGGAATAAAAGAGGCGAAAAAAAAAAAAAAGTCTGATCTGTCTCTGGCCTCTGCTGCCTATCTCCAGGCTCCCATCGCGTCACTCGCGATCGTCTCCAAAACGCCGACGCGGGGAAACACGAACATCATGTGACTGCGCCAAGCCTGATGACCTCAGATCCCGTCTGATTGGTTCTGGCCGATCCTTTTCGATCCTCCGTCGGCTCCGTCATGAATTCCGTTTTGGACGCTTGTTCTCGGCCAGATTCCCTTGCTTACTTTTCCACGCTGTTCACCCTCGCCACGGAGTCGGTTGGATTTTATCAACCATATATGCTCTTCTATCTGGAACATCTCTGATTATCTGCAGTCTTTCAATTGAGTCTTGAAAAAGTTGGGCGACATACCTAGCTCACTATGGCTCTCCGCCGTCCCTTCATCCTTCCGCAACAACTATTGAGAGGGGCTTCTTCTGGCGTGCGACCGGTCGCTCGCAGCTTTTGGGATGTTATAGAGATCAAAGATGTGGTCTTGCGACTGTTGTTCCCCCAGTCACTCAAGATGCCACGGGGTCCAAAGGCCCTACTGCGATGGTTTTCCTGAACATGGGAGGACCATCGACGACTGATGAAGTGCAAGACTTTCTTAGCAGACTATTTGTATGTATACCCATGTTTCTTCATAATGCTTTCCAGTCCACTGGCTGATCCTTCTTTCTATTAAAGGCCGATGGCGATTTAATTCCGCTGGGACGACTGCAATCATACATTGGCCCGCTCATTGCCAAGAGAAGAACGCCCAAAATCCAGAAACAATATGCTGATATTGGCGGCGGTTCGCCGATCAGAAAATGGTCCGAATACCAATGTGAAGAGATGTGCAAGGTTTTGGACAAGGTTTCTCCGGAGACTGCACCCCATAAGCCTTATGTTGCGTTTCGGTATGCGGCACCGCTGACGGAGGATATGTACACAAGACTGTTGGAAGATGGGTTTGGAAACGGAAAAGGGGGCCGTGCTGTCGCATTCACCCAGTATCCGCAGTACTCTTGCTCGACAACGGGTAGCTCGCTCAACGAGTTGTGGAAATGGAGGAACCGATTGGAGGGCAAACGTGCGAACGGCAGCTTGGATGCTCCAGGCACAGTGCAGTGGAGTGTCATCGACCGGTGGCCGACACACCCTGGTCTAGTCGATGCTTTCGCGAAGAACATTGAGGATCAACTCAAGACATATCCCGAAGAAAAGAGAAGCGGAGTAGTGCTGCTTTTCTCGGCCCACAGCTTGCCCATGAGCGTTGTGAATCGAGGTAAGATCTAAAGCATAGGGTCTGCTATAATGTCATAACTAAACATCTCCCAGGTGACCCTTACCCAGCTGAGGTCGCTGCGACTGTCCACGCAGTGATGCAGAAGTTGAACTTCAGCAACCCCTACCGGCTGTGCTGGCAGTCCCAGGTGGGCCCCTCCGCCTGGCTCGGAGCCCAGACGAGTGATACGGTTCAGGAGTATGTCAAGCGTGGACAGACCGACATCGTTCTTGTGCCCATTGCGTTCACCAGCGACCACATTGAGACCCTCTATGAGCTTGATCTCGAAGTGATGGAGGAAGCCAACAGCCCTGGCGTCAAGCGGGCAGAAAGTTTGAACGGAAACCCCATCTTTATCGAAGCCCTTGCCGACATTGCAAAGCAACATTTGCAAAAGGGAGATAAATGCTCGCTGCAGATGACGCTGCGCTGTCAAGGCTGCAAGAGCGAGAGATGTTTGGAGCAAAAGAAGTTCTTCGCGGGTGAACAGGCCTCCTCTCTGGTGGTCTAATAGTACCGACTCAATAACTCTGCATTTTCATTCATTCATTCTTTTTTTTTTTTTTTTTTTTTTAGATCTGGGTTTCGGCTGGGCGTTCACCATATATGTACTATTATTTTTTGTCACACGATTTATGTACTTGATCATTTCAGGAACCAAACCCATGAAAAGAATATGTATTTGATGGGCAAGGGACAATACTAACCATGTAAATAAAAATTCAACTGGGGAATGAGTCGAGATAATCATATTTTGACACGAATAAAAGCACGGCAGCAAGCATGGAGCAGTTACTCGAACACAGACAACAACACCGGCCACTTTTCTATACCTCGGCTTATTTTTATTTCAATACTTTTTCTCTAGTCTTTCAAATTTTGTGCACAGAGCATCGGAGAATTTTCTAGCGTTACTTTTATTCTCAAAGTCTCGCATCTTCATTCTTCGACGCTAAACATTCTGCATTCAGCGCCAGGAACGGCTGAACTTGTGCCTGAGGCATCAAACGAGGAATCTCAGCTGCCGATCAGCTTAGCTCACCTGAACGATAAGAAAGCATTATCAAGATGCCGTGAAAGGCCTCGGGGATCACAGGATCACACCAACCTTTACTAAAGCACGTTTTGATTAACGCTTGTCATCAATAACTGAAGGATATCCGCGCCTTCCGAGCCTTGCTTCTAGGCTGTCTCATCCTGTACCCCAATGGCGGTGGAAGTGCAGAATCTCCCTGTTGCGGGGGATACGAACATGAATTCGCAGTTGCGCGACAGGCAGAACGCTTCTAGCCTGGATGATACCAGTGTCCCTGGCCATATCAATGAGGGTTCATATTTACTTGAAGGTGCCGATAACGAAAGATCGGACTATGAAGCCTTTGGAAATGAACCTGCAGATGGGGTAGATACAGGCAAGGGCTGGAGGAGACCCAGTGTGAGCACAAGTTCATCTCTCTGATCAGTTTTCATGCTTATATCTATCAGATTTTTTGGGTTTTACCGGTTCTTTTCCTCTACATGCTCAGTTTTGGTGGCACAATCGTCCCCCGAATCAACCTCATGTTGAACCTTATTTGTAGGGATTTTCTTGCTGAAAAGGCTGCCAAAGATCCCACTTTTACACCAGCTCCGGTCATCTTCGATGGGGAAAACCCCCAATGCCAGGTTGCGGAGGTTCAGGCCCGTATGGCACGGTTCGAGCTCTATCTTAGCTTGACAGCAGGGACCGTGTCAGCTCTGGTCAGTCCGCAGATGGGCCGTCTCTCTGACCGTTATGGCAGAACGAAGATTATCGCCTGGGCCGCGATTGCATCTACCTTTGGCGAAGCAATGACTGTTCTTGTAGCATCCGTGCCAGATCGGGTGCCCTTGGGCCTGATGCTGCTTGGGGCCCTGTTTGACGGCTTAGGGGGTTCCTACACCATTGTGCTCGCCTTGGTCACTTCCTATGTCTCTGACTGTACACTGCCTGAGAGGCGTGTGGTAGCATTTGGGTTTACGCATGGGTTCCTATTTACTGGGATTGCAGCTGGACCAGGTCTTTCGGCCCTTCTCATAAAGGCGACAGGCCGCCCCTTAGACGTATTTGTCATTGGCCTGGTGTTATACATCATTGTTCTTGCCATGGTCCTTCTGGTTGTCCCAGAATCGTTATCGGAAGAACATCAGCTAATTGCCCGAGAGAAACATCGGACGAGAGAAATTATCCCAGACGGCACTACTTGGACGAGCCGTTTGAACCCTTTGAATCTCATCAAGCCCCTCTCCATCCTAATGCCGCCTGCTGGACGGCCCAGTGCGCTGTTTCCAAATCGACAAGGTGCCAGTCCTGCTCTGCGAAGGAACATAATGCTTCTCTCCGCCATGGATACCATTGTGTTTGGTGTAGGGATGGGCACATCTCAAATCCTCATCATCTATGCCGAATACATGTTTGGTTGGGGTAATGTCGAGTCCAGTGTTTTCGTTTTCGAGGTCAATGTTGTTCGAATGATCACCCTGTTCGTGCTCCTGCCGATTGTAAGTCGAATTTTCCGCGAGCCACCAAGCGAGAAACGCGCCATCACTGGATCCAGCACGCTTGACGTGTACCTCATACGGCTCTCGATTCTGCTAAACTTACTTGGCTACATCGGCTATTCTTTGTCAAAGCATGGCTCAGTCTTTACTTTCTCAGGTATTATTACGGCCTTGGGTGGAATGGGATCGGTGACATTGCAATCATCGCTCACAAAACATGTAACACGCGAACGAACTGGGCAGATTCTTGGTGCCCTGGGCTTATTGCACGCCATCTGTCGAATCACCGCTCCGACAATTTTGAGTCTCCTCTATAGTGCAACTGTAGGGAAGGCAACCCAAGCGGCGTTTATCACTCTGGCAGCTGTCTTTGGGGGTGCTCTCTTGTGTAGTTGTTTTGTCAGACCGCATGGTTAGTATTCCTCCTCTTAACATCTTAAAAATCATTTCTAACCATTCAATTTAGTCTCTCTTGACGACGTTTCTCCTAGCAACAGCCATGCTGAGGGAAATTACCATGACGATACGGATTACCACAATGATGCAGCGGATGCGCTTTTACAAACCTAAAAAGGTCTTTGGAATATACGCATGAACGTTATATATCTATCAGCACATAGAAGATAGAGTATTTATCAACATGGTAGTGTCTTATGCTTTGATGTTTGGTTTATCTGGCTGTATTCTCGCTTCTCATCCTGCCGGCGTGATGATCATTTTGCCATCTATTTTTTCTCTAGTTTGATCATTAAACAGGTGCTCTATATTTTGTGCTTATAGTCAAGAAATAAAATACTAAAAATATTTTGGTGTGCGTTCCCCAGAGTCGAGTCAAGGTATACAAACACCGGAAAAAGGATAAGCCATGCTACGGTGGGCGACAGAGCCACTTAACGCACCCGATCACCGCAAACTTTCCGCGACGGAGAAAATTGTCTACTCCGACCATTATTATCAACGCTCAATTGCAGGGCATTCGCTCTTTCAGAAACCTCAAATCCTATCTGCATTACACTGCCATATTTCCTATACCCTGATGCTCTCTACGTGATATTAAGTCCGCTGCCTGCGGCGCAATATTAGCTCTCATCATGGTAGTCAACACGACCAACGGCCCCCCGGCCGTCCCCTCTCGAAATGCCTTACGGGTCCTCCGGAAACTGGCTCTTGCAGGGTCGACAGTGGGCAGTTTCTGTACTGTTGCAGCTATCACATATGACGTACACCGAAGAGTTCGTGTCGCAGAGAGCATAATCGAAAACAAACGGGCCCTTCAGACCTCCGCCCCCAACTACGATGCGACATATGCCGCCAGGAGAATGTCCCGGATGATGAAGGCTGCGGAGGATGGTGAATTTATGGGCTTGGAGTCTTTCAAGGAACAAGATCGGAAATCACGGAACCCCCAAAATTCACGGGAGGACCAAATAGGGGTGTTTGAGAAGGAAATGGACTCATCTGCCGTGGTTGATGTCTCAGCCAGTCTGGAACGGGCAGAGTCATTCTTGGAGTCCGCACGGTCACAGCTAATTGGTACACTTGATCCAAGACGACACCCATCGCAAACTTCAGGGCGAAGCAGTTTTCTTCCCCCTGAACCTATGCGGACCCCGAACCCCCTCAAGCGATCAAAGGCCCGCTTTGGACAATCTGATGCGAACACGAAGCTCGAGGATTCAACACTATCTCCGGACCCAGAAATCCAGGAGCAGAGCTCCGTGCTAAGACAGATGCAGGAATTGCTTGGGAATGACCGGCCTATCGAGGCTGCGCAGCTATTCTTGGAATCCCATCCTGCTTCATTAGAACGAATTCCTTCCGATAGAAAGGAACTTGCGGTACAAATATTTTACATGAATTGCAAGCAAGGCAACGTATTTATTGCGAGAAATGTCTTCGAGCGACTAGAAGAAGTGGATAGCATAGATACAAAGATGTGGGAGTCGCTGATGTTTTCCTTGGCAAAGAAAGGGAGTATTGAATCTGTTGCTACAATCTACACACGATATATGCGCAAGTTTTCGGTTTCCGACAACATGGTGGATATTGTGCTCCGTGCTCTTCTCGAATCACACCGACTTACAACGGCCAAGTGGTTTCTACTTCGAAATCTGCGAGTTGACAGGAATTCTGGTTTGAGCGGTGCATATCTGACGGGACTTTGGAAGAAAACAAGAAGCATCGAGCTCTTAAACGGGCAACTGAAAAAACTACTGAGAGTCCACCGAGCCATGGGGAAGGAGTTTAGCGAGAAACTTTTCAATCCAGTGGTGAAAGCCTACGTTGAGTTTGGCAGAGTGGCTGATGCCGAAGCTCTAGTGGAGGATATGAAAACAAACTTCAACATTCCGCCCCGATGCCGTACAAAAGGACTGTTGTTGTATGGCAAAGCACTAGCCTGCGATTGGGAAGAAGTCGAGCTCGGTCTCCAGGAGATGTATGACTTGGGAATGACTCAGCGACGGCGTGATTTCACGCCAATTTTTGACCGCATATTCTTGGAGTATTGGGTATCTCACTCAGGAACTCAGATTCGGGACTTTGTCTTCAGATGTATCGACAAGTTCAATATCGTTCCTGATCGTGTCTTATACAAGCACATCCTGGAGGCTTTTGTGGAGAAGGGCGATAGAGATATGATTTTTGAACTCACCAACATGGCTCGGGAACGATCGTGGAAAATCCTTATCAAGGAAGAGGAATTCCTGGAGACGTTGCGGCGCCGGCGCCATGCATTGGAAGGGGCGCCTGTTGGTTTCTGGCATATGCTGCAGGCAGCGCGTATCAAACACGGACAGGCTGCTACTTCACAGCGTATCCTAGGTTACGACCAACAGTCATTCCCCATAGACGAGGTCAATAAAATGCCGTTTACACAAAGCACTTTGCCATGGCACCAACGGACACTGCAAGAAGGGAGCTCTTCGAAACCAGTTGACCAGTACCAAATGCTACACAAACGAATGTCGCACTTCATGCACGTTGGCAAGATGACGGAAGCATTGAAGTGCTACCAGCATGCGAAAAACGCCAAGTTCCAAATGAAGCAGCTCCATGTTGAATTGGGTGTAATCGCAACGTTGTTGGAACATGGTCTCGAAGCGGCTCGAGCTCTTATCGACGTTGAGTGGCGGTATCTTCGTGATTCCATTCGATTCTTCCCTATATTCTTTCGCCAGCTCACGGAGATAAGCTCGACATCTGAAGAGGAAGCGATTAAACTGGCTGTTCTTCGATTCTACGAGCTTTGCTCCACGAATAAGAAGTTGACTGTCAAGCATCATATGACAGTCGCAACCACCCGGCGCTTGATTGCTACGCAAAAACCACAAATGGCGATTGACCTTCTGTCGGCTGTCTACATGTCCCGCTACCGAAATTCGGCGGATTTCGATGGTGTCTGCATGAAGATGTTTATACGAGCTTTCGCAGAGATGGAGAACCTCCGAGGGGTTCGGTGGTGTGCTTTGACCGGCCTCTCGCATAGTGATGCTTCCGGTCGGGACTTTGTTGTCGAAGTCCGTCGGGTTGTCGGTGTCCTAAGCCGGAGATTAGGCGCATCAGTCTCATCGTCTCCCAAGGATGCGTCCAACACGACCGAACAGTTGGAGTATCTTGATCTCATCGCCGAGCTTCTCGAGAAAAAGAGCCAAGGAGACCCGTTAATGTGGGAATTGCGACCCGATCCTATCAAGAAGCGATTATCTCGACGGAAGCTAAAGCAGCCCGTTGATGAGAAGTATTTGTTTAGGCAGTCGAACATCCGGGAGACGATTGAGGGATGGGATGAGGAGTACGAATTGGAAGCAGTTCTTGGGCGATTGGACAACATCGCTGCCCCCGTCACTGTCGAGCAGAATGAATCGCAGATCTTGGGGCGATAAATGGCTGAAAGAAGAAATTACTGCCTGGTTCTGTTTATAATATTCTGGGATAGCCGTTCCCTTCTTACTGTATATCAATGACCGTCGTTCTGTACTATATAGCATCCGTATTCAACCATGAGGATTACAAGCATATGCCACTCGTCAATCTTACGATTAATACCCAGATAACAAACAGCCAATTATAGAAATAATAAATACACTTCCGAATTGCCCGGCATTGTCCCATAGGCCCATCGATCATACGTTCCTGAGCTCCCTGACTAGTGGCGGGAAAACTTTCACATGTCACGCCACGCTTTTTCATCACCAACTTTTCTTTTCCCCCTTTCTATCCCCTCCCCTCCACCAACAGCAACAATTGCTCTCGCCTTGGTCATTCCCATCTTTGCGTCCTGGGTTTGATTGACTAAAATATGCTCCACGACTCTAGCCACCATCCTCGATCCTGTTGACCTTCCTTCATTCGTTCGAACACCATGTCCCTTAACGGCCATATCGTCAAGCCCTCCGATGCGGCGGAACAACGACGACTACTTCACCACGAGGCCGACGTATTGATTGTGGGCGCGGGAATCTTGGGCTCTGCTCTTGCGGTTGCATTGGGGAAACAAGGACGGAGCGTGATACTACTAGAGAGCTCGTTGAAGGAACCCGACCGGATCGTGGGCGAGCTGCTGCAGCCAGGTGGTGTCCAGGCCCTCGAGCGGCTGGGCTTACGGGATTGCCTCGAGGGCATTGACTCGATCAGCACACACGGATACTATGTCTCATATTTTGGAGAGCCGGTTATCGTTCCTTATCCAAAGGGGGATTCATCATCAATACCCGAAGGTCGCTCGTTCCACCATGGCCGTTTCGTGATGAAGCTGCGCGAGGCCGCCATGGCTTGCCCCAACGTCACTGTTGTCGAGACCAAGGCTACAGGCCTTGTCACTTGCTCGCATACCAAGCAGGTTCTTGGTGCCGAGTGTGCGACCAAGGAGGCCAAGGACTGTTACTTTGCCCATTTGACTGTGGTTGCAGATGGCTACGCTTCCAAGTTCCGCAAAGAACACCATTCTTATACTCCAAAGGTCCGGTCCAGATTCTGGGGCTTGGAATTGATCGATGCGAAGCTCCCCAAGCCGAACTACGGACACGTGCTCGTGAGCGACAACCCACCCGTTCTTATGTACCAGATCGGAACCCACGAGACTCGAATCCTTATCGACATCCCCGAGAACCTACCATCTGCGTCTGCCAAGAATGGTGGTGTTAAAAGCCACCTCCGGAACGTTGTCCTACCTTCTCTCCCCGAGTCCGTTCAGCCGTCGTTTATCGATGCATTGGAGAATGGCTCTCTGCGATCCATGCCAAACTCCTTCCTACCAGCCTCCTCGAACAAGACCGCGGGATTGATGATCCTAGGCGATGCCCTCAATATGCGCCATCCATTGACAGGCGGTGGAATGACAGTGGCCTTCAACGACGTGCTGACCGTGCGCGATCTGCTGAGTCCCGAGAACGTTCCTAACCTGGGAAACACTGATAAGGTTCTCAGCCAACTATCTGTTTTCCATTGGCGGAGGAAGAACTCATCTTCGGTCATCAACATTCTGGCGCAGGCGCTTTACAGCCTATTCGCTGCTAGTGGTGCGTTGCACAAGATACCCCTCACTCTATTCCGCCCTTGTTCTCTGACGTGTCCAAAACACTAACATCCGTGCCTTGCAGACGAAAACCTCAAAGCTCTCCAGCGAGGCTGCTTCCGCTATTTCCAACTGGGCATGGTAGACGGCCCTGTGGGCCTGCTCGGTGGACTCATCAAGAGACCCTTTGTCCTTTTCAGCCACTTCTTCGCCGTCGCATTCCTCTCTCTCTGGGTCCTCATCGCCGAAGCTCCTATCTACAAACTCCCCGTGGTCCTATTCCGATGTATAATGGTGTTCTGGACAGCATGCGTCGTCATTTTCCCATACATGTTGATCGAAGCCTTCAGTTGAGACGATTTTCCTTTTCTTCTACTTCTTTTCTTTCTTTGGTGAAACGGCCCACAATAGAATTAATCCCTGCCCTACCTACTCCCGTCTCCACCCCTGGGCCTTTATTTTATCTTATTTATTTATTTGCTTCTTTTGCTTCGGGACTGAAAGATGCTTTGATTTGCTTATTTCGATATGATCTTTGTTTCAGAGCGGACTTTTTTTCGGGGGTCTTCACTTACCCAGCCTATCAGCACAGATCCTACCAGGCCATCCCTACCCCCGTTTGGTTCCAAGTCTATATTTTTACACTTGACCCCCGTCTGTCTGTGTTTGATAAGATGGATGGACGGGCTTGGGCATGTTTTTGCTACTATTATTATTACCCTTCAAATTTCTTCCTTCTGCCCTTACCCCTTTTTTCTTAATAAGTTGCAGTTTATTTCTGTATTTGTGTAACTAGAACATATGTCTTTCCTCCTTTTCTACCTTACCTATTTATTACGATATCCTCAAAAGTTAATATAGTCATTATATGAATCTTTTGCGTGTGTTCGGGCGATATAGAGCTGTATTATCAATTCGACTACCTATTTGAACATGTTTTATTATGAATACAGAGATGTAAGCTACAAAACAGAGAAAGCAGTTTCGTATCTTTCAATCTTTATGTAAATTCAATCCAACTTCTACATCGCGATCATTGACAATCCTGACTGGCATGATATGTAACAAAGGCAAAAACAAATTCTTTGAACACAGGAAAAGAAAAGAAAATGCAGTAGAAAGACAACAGAAAAAGGAAGAAAAAAACACATCAACCCACTCGCCTGGCTCCCTGCTATGATGGTATATTTGATATGATGATAATGATGATGATGATGCCGATTAAAAAATGATCATAAGAACCAAGGCCAGAAAAAGAAGTCAATCCATGAACAATAAAGAAGGGGGTAACCAGACCACTCTGCCCTTCTCTTCGGTGAGAATAGTGACTCGATCAGTCCACACTCCCTGTTCTTTTTCTTTCCTCACGGCCTGTTTCCTTGGCGATGCTCTCTCTTCTTTTGATCGGTCTTGTTTTTTCTGCATGCGTTGAGCACGTCGAGACGCAAAGTAACACGTTTCAAGAGCATTGCGGACCGTCAAGGAAAGACGCAACCCTAATATGGACCGAACCGACACGACAACAAGGCAAACGAGTTTGAGATGCAACAGCAAATCCAGGGAGATGTCAGAGATCTCCAAAGAATCCATATAAGGACAAAACAAAAAACAAAAAACGACAGATATCGCAGCGCTAGAAGACGAGGGCACAGATTTTTCATGCAAGTAACCCACAGACCGTTTGCCAACCAGCCGGACCCCTTGACTGCCAATTTCCGTGATCCGACCTCTGCAAAACGCCAATGTTCGAGGGAAAAGAAAAATGGAAATGACACAAACATACATAAAAACATGGAAAGAGAAAAGTCATATACCTTCCGTGAAAAGAACGAAACAAGGAAAAAGTAAAGGCTGCGCCGAAATTCTCCCCAAATAGAGAAACATTGCTTGCCTCCTTTATACAATACCGAGGACTCCCAAAAAGATAGAAAAAGAAAAAAGGTCGAGGGCTTCTATAGTGAATTTGTCTGTCAAATTCGAAGCAACTCAGACATCGCAAACTTTTGTTGGCACGAACTATACAAGTGCCATTGACGTTGTAGGCATTCCAAAGCGACCTGGAAGGGAAATGGCCGGAGAGAAAGTGACACTTCGCAGTCCACTTGGCCATTTTTGAGATAGACCGGGATCAAATGTTGCTGATTCGACTTTGCCGCAACAGCCTGCAACGTAAATGGGATATTTATTTATTTTTTTTTCTTTTCTCTTTGATTTTAAATCAATTGCGAGTATGGAGAACGTGTACCACTTATTCTCTTCTTTCAGCCGCCCTTTCTCAGGGATTCATCTGCAGGAAGTGGTTCGGCGCCACCATGGACACCCTGTCGCTCTGCTGACGACTTCGCATTCTTTTTCTGCTTCTTTTTCGTTGTCTGCCAGCCACTACTTGTGTGCGTGGGACCAGAGTCATGATTCGTGGAGCCAGCGCCATTTGATTTTCGTGATGGGTGGCTGGAGTGTCGGTCCTTGTTTTCACCTGACCCTGTAGACGAGTTGTGCGACGCGTCATGTCGGCCCTTCGACTTTGGCTTGTGATTGGTCCCGTTGACCTTTTCAGAAGCATCAACACCGTTTGTTCGACGTTTGCCATGCGATGATGGAGCATGCGATTCCGCTGTCTGCGGCGATCCCGAGGCCGCCGGGCCCTTCTCTGCCGTTGATGGAAACTGCCTAGGACGAGAGGGCTCTTTGTCTGCTGGGCCATGGGAATGAGCGGTCTTTGGCTTCTCCGGTCCTGATTTCGATGGAGTCTCGGCCAACTTCTCGGCATTCGATAGATGGAGGTTTTGCAACCGGCTTGAAAGCAGACTGGATCTACCGTTGTGTCCGTTTACAAAAGGCTCGGTTGAATTTCCAGGTTTGTGAGCATCAAAGGGCTGCCGAGCAAAGGGAGAATGGTCAATCTCAACTGAGCTGTTATCCTGGAAATCCTGAGAAAACGAATCGGAAACACTAGCAGGAGTATCCGTGTTAAGGTCGTCGGAATTCGAGGTACAATGGCTCATCGTCGCATAATGATCGATGGTTTCTGTCGGAAGAGCGGTACGCTGTTCGCTCAAAGGCACAGACCCATCCACAATCAAAGGCCCGCGATCACCAGGCGGCACTGGTCGGGAAGCAGGTCGCTGTTGTGAAGAGCTGTTCTTTGTAGCTGACGCAGAACTTTGGTCTGATTGAGCATACAAGTCATTTGATGACAACGCCGACAAATACTCTTGCGGATTCCCAACAAATGGCAAGATCCCACCGTTTTGCAGTGCGAGTCCGACCGGAGCAGACATTGGCGACATCATAGCACTTTGGTGATAGGCTTGCAATTGCTGGGTAGTCGCGAGATAGTACCCCATGTACTCAGCTGTTCGGTTCTCGTCCATGAACGTAGAGCGAGATGCATTGGGCAGACTGCTGGGCGTAAAAGGGTTTTCCTCTTCATTTTGCGCGCCATCTGGAGAGCCGGCAGTATGGTGTTTAGAAGCATGTGATCCGTCAACAGGTTGAGAAACGGAGTAGAGCGGAGCAAAACTCTGAAGATTTGGAGAGTTTATCGGCCGCGCAGGCTGCGAGTGCGCTCTGAGAGATCCCGGAGACCCATTTGCACCGGAAGAGCGACGAGGGTTCCGTCGCAGATCAGGCGCAGCAGCTGTTGCCGATGGTGACGGGGGGTTTGTGCTGGTTCCTTGCACACCAGGAACGGCGACTGGGAGGTAGGCAGGGTTGTAGTAAACCTGTTGGCGGAACGACGAGCCGGAAGGCTGATTTACTGTCCCAGATCTCGACCGAGAATTCTCTTCACTAGCGGACTCCTGCTGCGGTACCGGGAACTGTATGAACGGCTGGCGAATGAGAACCGGGGGAGATCTTCCCGTTAATAAGGCCTGGTTCTGAAGTTGGAGTCGCAACTCCTGTTCTTGGGCTTGGAGGATCTGGATCTGCTGATATAGATGATCATGTAATAGATATTGCGCCTGCTGCGCCTGCAGAGAAAGTTCAGAAGCACTCATGCCATTGTTGGAGTGACGAAAATTGTTCGACTTGTTCGGCGTATTCGACGCTCGGCGACTACCGGAATGCCCACCGCGCGTATACTGGTTTGACCCTCGGCCACCACGGCCACCCCCACGGCCTCCTCGGGCAGAATGCGACGGAACTGCGGTAATGATGGGTCGCGGTTGGGGCGGGGGTCTCTCCCAGGTTCGCTCTTCCTCTGGTGGGAACTCGTATTGTTCACAACAGTCAGTGAGATCGCCTTGGGAGACCGCCTTGAACGCCCTGCGCAATTCCATGTGGACGCCTCTAAACGAAGTATCGTCGGCCGTGTTGCCCAAGTTCCGAGACGTGTTGAAAGGTTCCTCCACGCAGAGGCGATTATTTTGCAATAAATGCCAGCCCTTTCCTTCCTTGGAAACCAATCTCCCTTCTCGAACGGAAATGACATTCTTTTCATAGTTGAGGTCGTGACCATAGTATTTGAAAAATTGAAAAAGCAGCTCACCCACAGTCTGCTTGTTTTTTCGTCCATACCCGGACAATGCATTAAGGTCGTCATCGAAGGAGCAAACCAAACCATCATTGGTCAACCGTTTTTTGTGAGGGCGGGCCTGGAGACTCGGTAATATCGGAGGACTTCTCGTCTGTAGGAAATTGATGATCAGGCAGATCCATGTATAAGAGCTTAACGTGCCTCCCAAGCCTATGATCGACTGTCAATACCGATGACTTGCAATGCGAACCAGCTCCTTGGCCCTAAACTTACCAGCGTCGTTAAGTATCCTCCGTTTTGTCCAGTGCTTTATGATCATAGCTAAAGGCCGCATGCGTTCATCGATTTCGACATATGTCCGGATCATGCGGGTATTCTCGAGCGCCAGGGTGTTGTTGACATTCATGTCGCACGCCAGGCGTAGCTCGGGATCCCAGATCTTCACAATGGGAACCTTCGCATGGGAGACACAAACCACCCGTTCCATACCATCTGCCCCAAGACATGTCAGCGACTGGTTATCGGGAGAATCAAGGGAGAACCGTACGCCTTGCAAGAACATCGGCCAATATACACACATGCTCCAACTCCTTATATGTTGTAGTTATACAGATATCCACTACTTCCGTTAGTTGACATGTCCCAGGCGTGGACCGCACTTGTGAAACACATACCGTCCGAATCACTTGAACAGAGCTTGTTCCCCGATGACCCAAAAACGTGAACCTTTATATTATGGCCTGGCCATTGGTCGTTGAAGAGCTTTTCGAGTTTGCAAATGAGTTGGCGTCGTCGATCATCGCTCTCCGCCGATGGCAGTAACCGGTCGTATACCTCCATCATGTCTGCGGTCAGCCTTTTCTCCTCTTCTGGCTCCAACTGCTCTTTGAGCCCCTCCTTCTCCTCGGGTAGCAGGTCCGTTCCGAGACTATACGGTATCCGCCGTCGAAAAAAGGCCATGGCAGTTTCATATTTACAGACGCCGAATGGTTTGCGTGACGGGGGAAGATGCGTCGTCTCGGAGTGGGTGGACCGAGGGGAAGTATTGCCGTGCGGGGGAGAGGGGGATCGGGAGTGGAAGGAGAGGTTGCGCGCATGCTGGTACGGTGTCGAAGGGAGGGAGTTGGATTGGTGTGAGGTCAATGGAGGTCGATTCGGAGCCTCTGCAGGTGCATCGGAGGGTGGATTCCACGCCATGGTGGAAGGCTTTTCCGACACTATCGGTGAGACTTCACCTGAAAAAGGGGATGGTTTAGCATTCCCATGGGTGTCTGAGATCATATAGCAACTCCAACGCTGTCAGACAACGTTGGCCTCTGGGTGGGGTAGATTGGGATAACCCTGTGTGTTCAATGTGAATGTCTTGCGTAGACGACCACCCACAACCCAATCTGAATTTTCCAATGTTCAAGGGAGACGCAGCGCCTGTAGAAGCGAGAGATCCAAGAATAAGAATTGCAAAAACGGTCGCGTTTAATGGCCGAATCGGACGGTGGGAGGTAAAGCGAAAAGCGAGAGAGGGGCGCTGTAGGAAAGTCAACGCAGAAACCGGCCGGCGATGTGGTTCAGCAGCAAAATCGGATCTGGGTCTGGGTCGGAAAGGAAGCGGCGTGCACTAGAGGTGAAAGTGATTCTTTCTAGAACAGGAGATGAATGGAGTTCTGACGAATCCACCAGTGGATGTGAATGAGGTGCTGGTCCCCTGTGGTGAGGTGGGAAAGTCGGGTTCTGGTGAACGCCTGTCGATCCTTTTAACGGATAGACGCAGCTTTTTAAGGGGAGAGAGCGATAGACTCTGAACGTGGAACAGCACCACTGAAAGACCACCACAGAAAACAAAATTTCTATGAGACAGGAATAACAGAGGAGACCAGCTTTTTGTCGACAAAAAGGACCAGCCCGGAATTTTTGAGGGTGATTGGGATTGAATGATATACAGTAGCAGCACGGGGGGGTGATTTTGGCAGAGGGACACTAGGAAAAGACAGTCGCGCGGAGGGGGAACTTTAGGCGATCTGCTTGGAGGGAAGTGGTGAGCCTGAACCAAGGGGGAGGCCTCAGGCAGGAGTTCGGCAGAGCCACTCGCCGACAAGTTGGAGAAACGAGGTTTCAGGAGTGGGTTAATGGAGAGAGAAGAGGGAATTGGAAAACGGGAAAGCAAAGGGAAAATAAAATAAAATAAAGAAAGAAAGAAAGAGGGCTGAGAAACGAAAAAGAGGTCAATCAATGTCAATAGTCGGGAGTTATTGTTGGAAATAGGGATGGGGAAGTGATCTGTTTGAATGGAAGCATAAAAAGCGTATGGAGGAGAGATTTTCCACTGGCTGCTATAAGAGATGGGCTATTCTGGAAAGCTGGAGGGAATATTCGACGCTGTTAAGATTGTTGTTGTCTTAATCTTCTCCTGCTCCTGCAATAATACAACACGGAGTAGTCGCGAACAAAGACAACTACGCCGATAAATGCGGCAGGAATGAGCCCAGTGAGTGCCTGAGGCAGCTGGATGGAATATTGGAATCGTCTTCCATCAGAAAGAAAAGAAAAGAAAGGCCAAACTAACGATCGAGTCAAGCCAAGTTTAATCTGCTTCTTAATATTCATGATACACATGGTGTCCTATTCGGGACTGACCAGTGTCATATATGAGCAGGATCCACTAACTATTAGGACATTACTATGCGAGATTCTACGAAGCCATAAGAACATCTGAATTTAACTTGGAATAGTCCATCAAACCCATCAGTCATATAAGTCATCCAGCCTAGAGATAGAGATCGAGGATAAAGAAATCGTGTCGTGCCCCGCGTTCTCCTTGTTGAACGAGATGGGATGCCTTGCTTGCCAGTGTTGCACCTACACGTGCTCAACGCCAGCCAAGCCGCCTGTTCTTTAGGCCAAGAGGTAAATTTACTGAACAATTGAACCTTCGCCTCGATACGGAGCATTATTGTTATGTCTCATATGATCCAAATCTAAAATAAGAACTATTGCTTTTTTGTTCATCTTCGACTTTGTCGTGGGTTTCCCGAGTATGATATCCGTTTGTGATATTCCAGATAAGACGGAGCCCCTGAACTCCTTCTCCTATTCTTATCATCTCTGTAACCCCATATTGCAACAAAGAACCCTGTGCAAATCAGTATTGTGGATGTTTTTGGTGGAATTGAATGGTTGTTTCGTGTAGGCGGAGTCATCATGTAGCATCTTTTTTCTTTGTCTTGTCGTTTCTGTCAGTCTTACTTTGAATTCATGTAATATACTGTAGACAATTACAGAATATATTAGTTAACTAAGGATTTTGTACAGTGCTTCATAGTTAGCATGTGAGGTTGCCACTGGCCCATGCATAATGACATGGGATGGAGCCTTGCAGCCACATTGGTCTCAATGAGTCTGACTCCAAGACGTTCTGTACATTAGTCTGCTGCCGGTACGGAGTCGACTGGAATGCGTCATGGATGGTTATTCGTCTTGGTCTGTTGAATCTTACCAGCTGAATACCACCATCTGCCGACATCAAGGCCATCCAAATATACAGCAGTAACAGCACAGCCAAGGACCTTCGAGGGCCAAAGTTTATTTCTGACTGTATATAAATATGCAGTGTGAATAGCACTGCATTGGATTCAATATCGTGCACTATCACCATCGCTTAGGCATTCAATGATGAACTGTGCATCTTTAGCATCATAGTCACTGTACTCCTTAGCTCATCATCATTCACCAGCATAGAGTCAGTATAGTACAAGTGACTACAATCGAGTCAAGTAAAAGCTGGATTCATTAAGAATCGGCAGGGGGCCCGAGTGTTGAGGATGCGCCCCACTTCATCCTCCTGAACTTGACCGGAAGAATTGGATGTCTTTGACAGTCGTATACGCCGCATAACTGACGGTGAAGATGAATGCACATAAGGGGCTGAAAAAAGGAGAAAATACATCCCATTGACTACGTGACAGTCATCCGTCCACTGGAATTGGGATGAGTGGGATTTGATTATTATTTATTATTACTGCAACAATGCGCCTGTTGAATTAATGAGATGCGGCCCGCCAGGAGAACAACGGCAAAGCGTAAAAATCCCCACGAGGTCCACGGCTCGAGTCCGTTTATTTTTATGTTATTACCGTACCGTACCGTATTGGTGTACCAGTGGAATTACGGTATTATTGGCCATATCAGACTCCATGAGATTATTTAGATAGAATCATTTCTACACAATGTGCGTGATTATATCTAAGTGTAGGTAGAATGCCTGTATGATATAATAACTATCTATAGTTGAATTGACTGTCATTGCCAGTCTAAGCACACTCAGCTTCGCAATGCGAGTATATCCTGTAGCTGCCACAGAGTACCACAACATAGTAGTACACAACATATTAGTAGAACTGATAAAGCATGATCTTATCCTCTATCCTCTGACTCTCTGTTCAACTGAGGTGGGACAAGAATACTGCAAATGGATTGGTGACCCGACGCTAAGAGGCATACAGTCCATGTCCAGTGCTTCAAATTTCCGGTTTCCGGTCTGAAAGTCAGCAAGAAGAATGCATCATGATGCATCTACTGAGGTCTATTATTAATTGGATTTATTATCATCTTACCTACTATCACCGGATTATACTAGCTTAATAATTAAGGTGTCTAATGAGGTGGTATCAGTTAGGATATATTATCCTGGTTGATACAAAGTATTGTATTATGGATACGTGATACCAGTATGGTACAAGTAATAATACCACCGCTATTTCTTCCAATGTCTCTGTCAAAAGCAACAACCTGGAATACATATTCAGGATTAATAGATAATTCAGATAAATAAAAGACAGAACTAATTAATAGATATTTATTTCCTACATTCAATCTACATTCATTATAGACTACAGCGTGGAGGATCGGGGTTTAAAAAAAAAAGCCCACGGACCGGCAGGAAGCGATAAAATACGGCGAAACCTCATCGCCAATCCAATTGATCCGATGCCCACTCTTTTTTCTCTTGTGTGCTTCGTCTTTACAGCGTCTCTTTTTCCTCTTCTCCTCCCTCGTTCTCGACTATCCCCGGTCAGAAAACGACGCTTCTTTTCCCTTCTCTTCCCCCTCCCTCCTACTCCTCCTCCTCCTCATCCCCCTCACCCCCGGTCGTCTAGGTTGCACTTCTTGCTTCCTGTTTCTCTTTCCTCTCTTCCTTTCGTCCTCCCCTTTTATCTTCTTTCTTACTCCCCTCTTTTTTTTTTTTTTTTTTTTTGTCTGGCACCCGTGTCAGACATTTTTGGTCGGTCGTACCTCGAGGTTAAAGTCGTTTGATCGATTCGTGTTCTGCCTCGTTTACTCGTGGTTGAATCGCCCTGAATTTTTTTTTCTTGAGGGCATCACTCCTTTTCCCGTAAGTCATTTACTGCAACTGCACCACCATCATGCCCTCCCCCAAATATCACGGTCCTCGATATTCCTCAGGCAAATAAATTCATTCCGGTCGTCCCGTTGGTCTGCACTTTTGTCTTCGGATCGAAGCCTGGTCGGTTATCGCCAATAAAATCGTCTTGCCCGCGGCCGATCATTGCGAGAGATGGAATCAATTAAATCTCTCTGATACGTGAAGGGAACAATTCGGGCTAGCAACTCCCAAGGATAATTCCGGTCGATGTCATCGCTTGTCGCCATCCGCTTCTTGGACACCTGGCACTTTGATTTGATTCTCCGTGCTCCGTAATCGATCCGCTTGATTGCATTGTCATAATTGTTTTTGTTGCTTCGGTCCGATGCTTACAACTTTTTTTTCCCTTTCAGAACCGTTTAGATTTCCGCCTCCATCCACGCGGACTAACCGTCATCGTCATATCGACCTCCCGTGCCGTCAAAGACCTTTCGTCAGTCCGTCGCAGTCCCCATCGATGATCATGGCCTACTACGAGCCTCAGGGTTGGCAAGCGCCCGCCGCACGCCAGGTGTCGTGGGAGCAACCTGCTCCTCCATCGCGGTCAGGTATGGGCTCAACATAATTTTGGTGGCTGGATATTGTTGGGTTTGTCATGAGGCTCATTGTATTCTCTACTTAGGGTCAAGCTCTGTTTCGCAGCGTGAGGAAATGCCGGCATTTTCGTCTCAGTTTGACGGTATGGATATCAATATTCTTCTTCCGATTCGAGTCCTGGCAGTCGTCTAAATCTCTATGGTTGACGACAACAAGCTGGCGTGTTATGCCGGCCGTTATTTTCTACCTGGACTTGCTGGGCGTTTTGCGTTTTCGATTCCTGGATATAGCCCAGAAAGCTTGCTGACTTGTTTTCAAAGAGATCGACCGTGCCATTGACAACCTCGTCAAGAGTGGAAAGTTGTGGAACGCTCCCCGAAGAGATTCCATGCCCGTCCCCATGGGCCGCCCTTACCCCGACTACGGTATGATACTCCCGCATAGGACATCCGCCGGTCTCAAAATTCTAAACAACAACTACAGATCCTCGCGCATCGGGGCCAATGGCCCAGCGTCACCACTCGATCAGCGAGTTTGACAACACCCGGGCACACCCCAGCCCCAACCTCCAGGGTTTTTACGCTTCTCAGCGATTCCAGGGTCGTCCGAATGAAGTGGAACAGATGATGCAGGCAAAGCGTCGGATGGCGGCACAGCGTGAGAGGGAGCTCCGCAACTATCACCAGGAGCAGCAGTACAACCGAAGTACGTGGTAGCATTCGTCTTTGGAGCCTTTTCTTTTTTCGTTTTTTCCTTATATTCCCCGTGATCTTTTCTCCATTTTCTCACTTTTATGTATCCGTTGCCTTGTATAATACATTGTGACTTCATTTCTTTTTTGAACATGGGTTTTAATTTCTTTCTTTTTTCAAAGGCCTGCTTGCCGAAATGTCTGGGAACAAGTCCGACCGCTCCAGCAGCCCGGCCGCCATGAGCGAAGACAGCCGCCGTGATCTTTTGGCCCGCCAGCACAGAGCTTTGTACGGCAACGAAAGCCCCGCCTTCTTCCCTCCCGGCAGTTTCGCGGATGAGAACTCGCGCCCCAGCAGCCAGGCAGGTGGCACTCCGACATCTGCCACTGCTGTTCGTGGACCGTCCCCTCGCAGCGTTGATCCGTTCGGCCTCACTCAGACCCCAGGAAGCACCGATGGCGTTACTTCCGCGAGCGCATCTGCTCTTCAGTCTCCGTCGCGCGCCAACAGCACTTCATCCCCTAGCTCTGGCATTAACCCAGTTTTCGGAAAGTACGATGCTGCTGACCAGCCCGTCACTTCGACCTCTTCCCCTGGCGGAGCCGATTCTCCCCTCTAGACAGGCTGCTTCCAAGCCTCTTGCCGGTCCTATCGGCTCTGTGGGTCCCATTGGCTCTCGCCCGGTTCAGCAGATGGGCTCTACTCAGGTTGCCAACCCAGCCCTGAACAAGCGTTCTACCACCCCCTTGCCATCTCCGCTTGGCTTCGGATTCACATCTAGCGATGCTACTGCTCCTGGGGCTCTCAACGAGCGTTCAGGCTCTTCCGCATCCAACCCGCCCAACGTTTCCGCGGGAGCTCCTGGTGTCAAGGATCCCTCTGGCCTCGGCTGGGGTAACGGAAGTGGTGTTTGGGGTTCTAAGACCGGCCTTGGTGTTCAGGCGTCCGTCTGGGGTTAAAGTTTTCAACAGTACTGCCAATTCGGTCTTCATTACTGCATTCTTTCGACATTTTGCTCGCTTTATCGTGGCGTTATGAGAATGGGTTCCATTTTTTATCATCAAATATTGGGAAAGAGCATGGTACATATTACGACAGGGGACAGGGGGGTTTGTTCTGTCTAACGTTCAATTTGGTTTGATCCATACGCGAGAGTTAGTTAATTGGTACAATGGTTTGGCTCACTGTCTAGGGGACTTGGTTGGTTTCTGGAGTCGGTATTCCCCTTTCTGTGCTTGAGTGCATTTTTTGTTTACTCATTTCAACATATCGTTAATCTCGTGTGTTTATGTGTGTGTGCTGGTTTTGGATCACTTTCTTTTCATTATGTTGCGCGTTGTGTTTTAATTGTTTACCAGGAGCCTGTCGCCGGTTGGGATTGTATTTCTGTGCTTGCGAGTGTATCTCTCGGGCTCTTGTTTCCGGCTCAATCTGGGGTATTTCCGGTGTTTCTGTTTGGGGTCAGGTTGCGAGTCTTTGGCCGAAGCAAGCCTTTTTAATTTAGCAACGGGATTGGGCACCAAAAGGGATCGTTTTCATTTCATATCTGGTTTCTGAGTTTTGGGGGCATCGGCTAAGGAACACAGGGGAGCAGCAGGCAAAAACTTGTCAAAAAGAGTTATGGGAGTCTGAATATTCTGAAACTTATGTTTCTAGCATTTCTATCATGTTATCTGGTCTTTGTTTCTTGTTTCTTGTCTATTTTTTATCTCATTTCATTATGTTCTTTCTTTCCTTTTTTTTCCCCAATTCATCTTCTCCTTTACATATTCCCTACGTCAGGACCTTTTGAATTTGCGGTCTCATTTTGGCATATCGCGCATGCTACGATGTCACGTCTCTGCTTATCTATCATTTGATATCCTGTTGGATGCTTCTATCCAGTGTAAATTCTTAGGGATACTGATTATACCTCTTCTTGGAGTAGGTAGTACAAGAAATCAATTATATCACCGTCTGTACTCTGTACTTGGATACACTGCATATATAGCTGTTTCACAAAGAGGGAGTTATGTTTACTGCTTTCAAGTAGTGTAGATGAAGTATTCGTTTGAACATCGTGTCATTGCGTGAATTAAACAAACCACTCCCCCCCACTAGACCAATATTATTCTATATTATACCCTCCCTAAACTAACCAAAGAATACTATCTAAACTGCATTCGAATGTCTCTCGTCGGAGTGACTATCTACTCCGGACGCGGTAGCAGTAGCAGTATCTGCAGGAGCATCAGGGGTAGTATCGATTTTTCTCTTCGCGGTAAAGAGACCCGAGACACCACGTTCCTGGTTTCGACCGAGCCAGGGCTTCCTCGCTTCGCCGAGGACACGACGGCCGAGGTAGTAGATGAGCTGGCCGATGATGATGAGGACGAAGGCGATGGGATACATCCAGTGAACGGTGTAGTGGAAGACCTCGATACCGATGATGACGCCCCAGAAGTTCATGGTGAGGAGGGAGATGTTGAAGAAGGCGGCGGAGGAGAGGCGGAACATGAGCGGAGCCATGCAGTAGAAGAACGTGAGGAGGAGGGTGTAGCCGGTGAGGTAGCCGCCTACTGTTGAGTTCCAGTGGGCGGAGCGGAAGGAGGCGCGGTCAAAGATGCCAGCTTGGGCGCCGTTGATGATCATGGCGAAGAAGGACATTTGGCCGAGGACTTCGTAGACGGGGCGGGTGCTGACGAAGTATTCCTCGGCTGTGTTGGTGAGGCCGTAGAAGGTTGCGCCGAGGAGGGCGAAGAGGTCGCCTTTGAGTTGGTTGCCGTTGCTGACGTCGCCGCCGTTGGTGCCGGTGATGTGGTCGGATGCGATGAGGAGGCCCATACCGCCGATGCAGATGAGGATACCGAGGACTTGGGTGATGTGGTATCGGACTTTGAGGAAGAGGAAGGAGACGACGACGACGATGACGATGGCCCAGAAGTTGATTAGTTGGGCGCTGAGAATGGTTGTGTAGCGGTAGGCCAGGACGATAAAGTAGTTGCCCTCTACATCGCAGAAGGCGAGAATTATATCTATAGACACTGTCAGATATCACGATCCAGTTACCCTTAGAGGGATACTTACATTTCCAGCCGTCATGAAGGATCAAGCGAAGCCAGCGCTTGAAGCCGTATTTGTAAATCGTGTAAGGCGTGAAGATGAGGTTCAACAAGACATAGTTGAAGAATGTTTGGAAGGCTGGGATCGAGGTACCTTCATTTCCTAGCAGTGTCGTGATAGTGCTGGTACCGGTGTTGGCGATTGCCAGGACTTGTCTGCCATTGACCGTCATTAGTAGGTGAGAGTGATATGTACTCCACAATTGCAACCACTCACCCAAGCAGTAAAGTGATATAAAACTCCTTGGTCGTAAAGTATGCCCAGAAACCCTTCTTCTTATCCACCTGGTCTGCAGCGACTTGTGATCCAGGCGTCTCTTCTGGCGCGTTGGTCGTAACGGCCACCGAGGGGCCCTGCTTGGAATCAGACGAAGCAGGTCGACCGCTAGGCTCTGCGGGCGATGCCTGAACAGTGATTTGATCTTTGGTATCAGCCATTGCGAAGGCGATTAACGATAATCTTTCAGATCAACTGCGGGGTTTCGAGAACTGTCAAAGTAGTCAGGGCTGAATGACTGCAGTATGATATGATCCCAGTGGTGGGGATGTCGTCAAGTGGGAGCTTTATGACCCAAACGTGCGCAAAACCCCCCGAAGTCGCTCGTCTTTGGTCTTGAATATGTCACACTCCGAAGAGAAGAGGACGACAAAGCGAAGATAGAAAAAGGCAAAAAAAAGAAAAAGGAAGTCGAGTCCAAAAGCTGCCATGGAAAAGCATTAAAAAAAAAAAAAAGCGGGCGCAACTCGAGACCAAGGCGCGCTTTTCCCGATCGGGCGATGCCCGATAATCGATAAGAAGCCGAGACCGCGTGGGTCTGACTGGCCAATTATATTGTGCAAAGCAGGGATTGAGATGGTTATGTAAGCCATCTGCCGTGGACCCACTGAGCGGAAACGCCCGACTGCCAATCAGAGAGCAGCAAAGCCGGCATAAATTCGTGTTTGAAGATGGAGAATCAACGACGGACGCGACGGCGACGACGGTCAGACCCGATGATCTTGTCGTTTAGATGAGAGAGTCTAGGAGATGCAGGAGAGGAGCTAAAGTGGTGATCAGGAAATGTTGAGAGGGGTTATGCAAGGGAGGTCAACCCTGTTCTGCAATGGAGTTCACCTGATGGTGTTGTTTCAAGTAAAGCTTGACTATGATGGTGAAGACTGAAGATTTATGAAAATGAATGAATCCGCGATGGATCTGCCATGAATCGACTAGAGCAGATGATCAGCTGCTGTCTTGTTGATAACTAGTAAGATCGATGTTTCATTGTTGTTGAGATCCCCGCTTTGATCACATGTATGAGTGCTGCCTCAGGCCACCAGATTAGATTCCGTGAAGTCAAAATGCCGATGACCTCATCGAACTGTAAAGGCTTCTCGAAGACACGATAGAACGCTTCGGGAGGTATTTTCCTGGCAAGGGGTATTCTGGAAGTCTTCCTGGAATGCTGCTTCATGACAGCAAGAACTGCAATGGCACTGTTCATCATAGTTGGCATGACACATGGTATAAAGCCATTCTGTAAGATCTAATATGTACGTGTAGATTGCAGAATGAGATGGTCAAACTGAGGATGTCACTTATGATTTGGCATTGTTATTGACAAAGACTGTCATTGGTGATGGCTGTCTAATGGGTGCCCGACAGGTATCAGTCTGGTGACTCATGACTTACTGTAGTTACTAGTATGCTAACATATGCTCACTCCAATAGACTAACTAATACATCGTAGTCTTATTATAAGCATAAGTAAAGTATTAAGGATAAGAAACAAGGGCAGCACAGACGTTCCACGGGTGACTCCGCGGGGCAAACCCAGTTTTGAGTGCTAAAGATAGCGACCCCCGGAAGGGCCCAGAAGCCTAAAACGGTCCCCCCAGAGTGGCCGCTGTTTAGGCGCCGGAACCCCTGAAACCACCTATTTTTACAGGGGCTCTTTTAACTACGGGCGCACGCCAGAACTTCCCGCTATTATTCCCGGTTCCCTTTCGCCCCTACATCCCGCTGGTGCAGATCCTGCGTCAGAATCCTTCTCGAAAAGAAGGATGCAGAATTCATACTATTTCTGACTACTGAGAAGGATCGAACAACTCAGACAGTCCGATTTCCAGACTGTGAATCTTGCTACTGTAACCCCCTTGGGTCGCGTGTGGACGACGGCTTGCGACACTCACGGAGTAAAAAAAGAAGGGAAAAAAAAAATAGTTTGGCCAGCGCCGACCGCTGCCGAGGCCGTCAGGTGGCCCGACCCAACTCAGGATCATCAATCATCATCCGCAACAAGCATCATCATCAACCCATCACCACCACCACCATCTCTCCCACCCCCCGTCTTCATCTCATCGTCGCCTATTCCTAATCCGCCATCTCCTGCCCGTCATCCTACCGTGTTTATTTATCGCCTCCCCTTTCGCATCTCCCCCCTCCCGCCCGCTGTGGATTAAGCCAGCGGCCGACTCTGTCTCTCCGCTAGTTTTCGTGGCTCTCCGCGCGCCGGTTCACTCGTTCCTGAGCTGTCCCGGAGTGACGAGGCGCCACCTTTCCTTTCTACCCGGATCATGGCGCTGGAGGTGCAGCCGCCCAGAGATCGCAAGCGGGTCAAGGTCTACGAGCTGAGGGATAATGACTGGTTTGACAGGGGAACGGGCTTTTGTACTGGACAGATTCTCGATGTAAGAGCCATCCGGGTCGCATTGAGCCCCGGCGCGACATGGTCGGGCGCGAATGTCGCGCCATTTAGGAGAATCGCTTGAAGTGACTAACACCACTTTCTTTCTGTCACAGGATGAACCCCGAATATTCGTGGAGTCGGAGGAGGAGCCCAATCGGATGCTCCTGGAGTCGAAAATTACCAAGGATGATGGGTATCAGAAGCAGCAAGGTGCCATCCTCTCCCGCCACATCGCATCGTTGAGGATGAAAGGACTTTACTGACGCATTTGCGACGCATTCAGAGACATTGATCGTATGGACGGAGCCTGAAGGGCCGGACATGGCATTGAGTTTTCAAGAGGCAGAAGGCTGCGCGGTCATTTGGTAGGCATTCTGGTCTAATGCCGATGTCGGTTGGTGCTGGCGGGCTGACAGAAACGTGTTGAAGGGATTTCGTCCATAGTGTTCAGCAACATCTCCTCAGTCTTGCCGGAGCAGGTTGTAATCCTACCCGTTCCCTGATTTTTGCGTGTTCGTTGCTGACCTGAATTTTCCCTCCCCAGACGATGGCTTTTCCGACGACCTCGATAACTACCAGTCGATTATGCTGCCTGCACCCGAGCTTAAGAATCTTTCGGATATTGAACAGATTATGCGAGCCGCAAGTATGACGCAGGCTGGTCGCGATGCGCTGTCCAAGTTCGTCATTCGCGATGAGTACATCCCCAAATTGTTGCCGCTAGTCACGGAGGCAGAAGACCTCGAAGGCTTGTCCGATCTGCATCGCCTCTGCAATATCATGAAATCCCTCATTCTCTTGAACGATAACACCATCATCGAGACCGTCGTCACGGATTCTGTCATCATCGGGGTCGTTGGGGCACTGGAGTGTGCGTGGTTTTCCCTGATATCTAATTCATATTCGAGCTGTCGCTAATGGAATTGCAGATGATCCCGACTTCCCTACCCACAAAGCCAACCATCGACAGTATCTTTCCGACCAATCTCGTTACAAGGAAGTCGTTCCCATAAAAGATCCCATCATTCGTAGGAAGATCCGATGCACCTGGCGTTTACAATACCTGAAGGATGTGGTTTTGGCTCGAATTTTGGACGACCCGACCTTCTCAGTCCTCAACTCCCTGATTTTCTTCAACCAAGTCGAGATTGTGAACCACATCCAAACGAATGCCCCTTTCTTGAAGGAACTCTTTTCAGTTTTCGACCCGAGGAACACGGACGTGAAACGCAAGGATGATGCAGTACAATTTCTCCACCAATGCGCTGCGATTGCGAAGAATTTGCAGGCACCCGCGCGTGCCAATCTCTTTGCGAACTTCATCGCCCATGGGCTCTTTGCAGTGATTGCGTTCGCTGTCAAGCATCCCAAGCCTGCAATGCGCACAACAGGTATCGATATCCTAGTGGGGCTGCTCGACCACGACCCCATTATGATGCGCGGATATATGCTCAAGGCTGTCAACGAAAAGAAAACGCCCCTTACCGACACTCTCATCGACTTGCTTCATGCAGAGACCGATCTTGGCGTCAAAAACCAACTTGCAGATGCTATCAAGGTCTTGCTAGACCCCCAAATTCCCCTACAAGACGCAATGGGTCGGGCTGGGCCCGACTACTACGCAAAGTTCCGTTCTTCTAATATGATGTCCGATGCGTTTGTTCAAAATCACTTTGATGAGTCTGCGAGAAGGCTTTTTGTGCCATTGACGCAGCTCGAAGACCGTGAGAACCGTATGTTTTCTATCAACCACAAAAGCTGCCATGGTTTGACTAACCGATAACGTACAGTCAACGACATGACGTTCCAAGAAGTTGCTCTACACTCACATCTTGTCGATATCTTGACATTCTTCGTTCGTCAACATCTTTACAGGACTCGAAACGTCATCCATGATAAATCCCTCTCCCCTCGAATCGCCCAGCTGCTCAGAGTCCCACAAAAACATCTCAAACTTAGTAAGTAGTTCCAATATCTACTCTACATGGAACGAATCTAACAATTCCTTTCCTTTCCAGCCGCTCTGAAATTCTTCCGCCAATTGGCCAGCCTCCAAGATACCTTCTATCAAGCATTAATGACCCGTAACAACATTTTCGGCTTAATTCTTGACATTGTGTATGAAACAATGCCACGTGACAACCTTCTCAACTCAGCCTGCCTTGAACTTTTCGACTTTGTCAAGCGCGAAAACATCAAGCCTTTCGTCCTTCATGTGGTGGAGAAGTATCGTGAAAAGCTGCAGGCCATCACTTATGTTGATACATTCCAAACTCTGATTCTCCGCTATGACCAGATGCAAGGCTATGGCGCGGATACAGAATCCGCAATATACTCGCAGGAAGAAGGGACGCCAGCACGAATGCAATCCAACGGACAGCGCTGGCAAGGTGTCAAGGAGATGGATCCTGCGGAAGAAGAATACTTCAACACATCCGATGGTGAAGACGAGGTAGGATCTCTGACGGAGAGCTTTGTATTCAAAGAGGAAACTAACCCCCCCCATCTCAGTGGCACCAAGCCAGCGAACTTGATGCAACTGTGGCTGCTGAAACGCAGTATGGTGTGGTTTCTTCCCCGGCCGCTAAACCATTGGTGGACTACCCCGATGACGACGAAGATGACGATGCTATGGATACAAAACCCGAGTCTGGAGAAGAACAGAAGCAAGAACAAAAAGAACCTTCAGATCGCGAAGCGTCCGATTCATCGACGGAGCCTCCCACAACCCCAGTATCACAAATAGTCCAGGCTCCTCCGGAGCGATTGTCAGAGAAACGCCGGCGTGAAGAGGAAGACGAGGATGAGCTAGTCAAATTGTCATCTGGACCCAAACGAAGAAGCTCCACGAGCAGTAATTCAGGAAGTGGATTCCTAAGGAGGAAGAAGGGCATGTCTATCGGGTCGTTGTCCTCTGACAAGGGAGTCACTCAGGGCAATACCACAACCAGCGCAGCACCCAAAAGAATCGCCATTAATCTCAGCTCAGCCACTGTCAAGTCCTCCGCACCCGACACTGATTCTACCGGTCCTCCCAACGAAAGCAGCGAAAAGGAGAACCGAAACGATAGTCACGGCGGGGATGGCGATTGATAAAACAAAACCCTCCTTTAGAGCTTATACATGTCGGCTTTTATGCGCGCAACCAGTATACCCTTGCGAGTGTCATCCTTCTCGTTCATCAGACTATCGGCAGTTTCTTTTTCCTGATTGTGTTTTATGACTGCTCACCTTAGATACCAGATGAAGTGATGGTTGATTAGCTTTTTCCTTTTCATCTTCTTTATTTTTCCTGATTTACATGCATTCATCTTGGCATTTCTAGATATCATGTTCCACAAGGTCTCTGGCCCATTTGCACTGGGGTCTGAAAACTTATCATTCTATTCTTCGCTGTTGCTGTCTTGTTGGACCCGGTGAGCTTTGGCCGGGTGTCTCGATTGAGCAGGGCTTGTGTTTTATCTCATTATTATCTGGAGTTCTCTGGATGCATGCTTTGACATTTTGTTTTATATGCAGCGGTTCATGGTCTGAACTATCATCTACTTTGGCGAAACGGGGGAGAATTCGGAACTGAAAGATGTGATGTAAATGGGACGTGTGAAGCAGCCTGCATGGGTTTGCAGACATCCTCAAGCGTACTTTCCCTGTCTAGGCGATTGACTGGGCATTGGGGGGGGAAAGTGACTGTTTTGTGCTTTCTTTTCTGTTTGTCTGGGGCATTGTTATTTTTTAATTTTTTTGAGGATCTCTGGTTCACGGAACGGAGTCGGGCTGGATGAAATGGATTGGAAATGAATCACTGTGCATGGATTGAGCAAAACCTTCAAAAAATCTTTCTATCTATTCACTCTTATGTTCCTCGATGGGCGGGGTGGAATATTTAGCCGTCGAGGAAGTTGATATTTGAATTCTTTGAAATATTGACTGTACAGGGTTGTTCGTACAGAGTTCACGCTTTCATTCCAGGTTCGGGATTCTTTAAACTTATACATAAACAAACTTCAATTGAGTATTTGGAGATCGAAGCTATCCATGCAGGCGTTGATCTCGCATAAATATAAATGAAGATCTTTTGATCGACATGATCCTTGGCTACATTTTGTACCTGCTTGTTATAGCCAGGGATTCGAGGCTTGATCCGGAGTGCCAATAATGCTGCAACATTAATATTTTATTTATCCTTGCAATTCACTATCAAAGAATGGTCAGATTGTGATTATATCATACGTAATGAGATATAATCGGTCAAGCGAAGAGCGTCAAAATGTAATGAATATTGCATGCGTGATCACCTGATTTCGTCTGCTTATCCCAAACCGAGGCTTTGTTTATATCTTCACTTTTCACCGCTGTCAACAACCAATTCTTCATAATTCAGCTCGCCAGCCATACTACTGATAATTGTGAATTATCACTAGCATAGACTGGTTCTCTCATGCGAAGTCGGTAGATGTTCTGGCAGTCCCCGATTCCCATTATCATCTCTAGATCGCGATTCCGTCAATTTGACAACATCAACTCACCATATTCACTACTATCTCCCTAATCCATAATAATACACCATCATGTCTCTCCAGGAACCCCAAATAACACCCAACACCTTCTTCCACATTACCCCCTCATCCCAATTCAATCACTCCCCCGTCATCATCTACTTTATATCCGGAAACCCCGGCCTCATCTCCTACTACCACCCATTCCTATCTTTTCTTTCCTCAAAACTCGGCTCCTGGGCCGAGAAGCAGCCAAAATCGCAACATGGCACGATGTTCCAAATCTACGGACGGAATCTGGGCGGTTTTGACATCGGGCCTGAGGGCGAGAATGCTGAAAAAGACGCACCGTATTATGGGCTTGAGGAGCAGATTTGCATTGTCCAGGCACGGTTGGAGGAGTTTGTGCATCCAAAGGATCGGGTTGGTGCAGAACTACCTGGTGGTGCTGTGCCCAAGGTGATTCTTATCGGGCATTCGGTGGGGACGTATATCGCCATGGAGATTATGAGGAGACATCGTGAGAGACGGTCTTCCGGGTTTGATATTGTGGGTGGTGTGTTGTTGTTTCCTACGGTGGTTGATATTGCAAAGTCACCGTCTGGGCAGAAGTTGACAGTGAGTAAAACCTGATATTGACAGAAGTCATTATGAGCTAGGTTGGTTAATGAATTTGCAGAAACTACTCTCCTTCATCCCGAAACTTGCCCTTGTCGTTGGAATCTTGGTGAGAGTTCTCACTATGTTCTTACCTGATTTCATCCTACGAGCCTGTATCAACCTCGTCATGAGTTCTCCCCCCAAAGACGCCGTCGACTCAACCCTAGCTTTTATCAAGAGTAAACGTGGCGTGAGACAAGCCTTGTATGTTTTCCAACTTACCTTTCTAAACATCACATCATAATCCATACTAACAAGGTATACTTAGACACATGGCCTCCGACGAATTACGGATGATCACAGCAGACAAATGGGCCGATGAGATCTGGGGTATATCAACCAGCAAAGAGCCACCCGCTAAGCTCTTTTTCTACTTTGGCCGGAATGACCATTGGGTTGAGGAGAAAACTAGGGATGAGATTATTGAGGTTCGGGGTAAGGTTGAGGGCGGTCCGACGATGTTTGTTTGTGATGATGGACTGCCGCATGCGTTTTGTCTGAGTGAGTCTTTTCCCCTTTCCTCTTATGATTGGGTGATGCTGATAGTGGGTGCAGAGCATAGTGAGGTGATGGCTACTAAGGTAGCGGATATGATTAAGGATATTGTGAGTTGATACGCATGCCAGGGTGCGGAGAAGTTGTCGGGGTAATCTATAGATTCTATGGATATAATTTACTATTCCATGTCTATAAAGACCTGGGTTAGACGAACAATGTTATAATTCGCTCTTGCTTAGAACCTCAATGCAAAGTCCGTATCATTCATGATCGTCAATTAAAATACCCGTAAGTCAATCCTCGCAGGTTTAATGACTGTACTATGAGTAGAAGCCATGGGTATCTCAAACTGTCGACTACGTCACGCCTCATAAATCCAATGAAAAGAAAACAAGTCATCCCGATGAAGAAACATATCTATGGATATCCCTGTCCACCTTGTCCGTATGCTAGACCTGCCCTCCGGAATAGATCCCCAAGTACATCCTGTTGCGGTTGTGGGTGCGGGTGCGGGTGCGGCATAGGAATACCCATCGGTGGCGGTGGCTGCTGGTATTCACCCGGTCCCATGTTGTGAGCATGAACACTCCATTCATCATCTTGAGCTCGTTGCTGGCCAAACAAATCCTTCAGCGAAACCTGACGGCCCATAGGCACGCTCGACTGAACCTCCTCCAAAGGCGCGGCTGTCGTGGTGGCTGCGGCCGCTGCGACATGCAAACCGTTCTGCTGGGCTGCTTCCAGGCGTTCGCGCGCCAGTTTGAGACTGTGTCCTGCATGTGTAGCGCATTCTTGAATCATCTGGGCATTGATAATACGTGTCTCTGCCGTGGAATTGGGTGGTGGCTCCGAATAGATCCACAGACCGTAAATCCGGATACCCTTACTAGTGTCGGCGTTGTTCCCGTTGTTATTATAGTTGTTGATCGTGTTTGGGGTTTCGAGTTCCGGGTTATAGTCAGTCTTGAGAATCACATATTCCTCTGTGATCTCGACATTCTCGCCATCGGTCAAGGGGATATCGAAATTATTGAGGCCGCGCCGGTTGAGCACAAAAGCACTGTATCTTTCCTCGCCCAGAGGACCTTGCGCCAGCTGGCAGACAAACAACGTACCCTCGGTCCCACTCTTCTCCCACTGTCGTGTAGCCGGACTGAACAAGTAGACGACTGCGTATTGGGCCAGCGACAAAATCGAGTTCACGGAGGGGTTGTGACGGCGGAGGACGGCGAGGTTGAGCTCCTCGTTGGTGCGTGAGGGTGGAGGGACGGGCAGCTCCTGCTGCTCCTGCTGTTGCCTTTGCTGCTGCTGTGTATCGGAGAAGTAGTTTGGATAGTCTGATTCATAGTCGGAGACGAAGTTCTGGTGGTTATTATTATGGCGGTGGTTGTTGTTCGGTCGACGAGGTTTCCGGGACGCCATTCTTGTAGAAAATGTCTCAGCTGAGTGAGTGAAAACCAGATACAGGAGATTTAAGAAAGCACGGGTAATTTTCGAAGGCGTAGCAGGAGAAAATAAGAAAGCTGAGCTGGAAGAATGTGGGATGGAGATGTGCAGAAGATGAGGTGCGGCGATGATTTGGAGCTCCGGCAAGAACGTTAGGAAAGCCCAAGCCCCGCGGCCTTCTCGCCCCAGACAGCCAATTCCTCCATCTCCCGCTCACTGCCGGCTCAGAAACAACCACTTCGACGAGAGAATATATGCTCTTTGCATTCTTTTTTAGTCACCTCCAATTGATCTTCTGCTTGGAATCTAGCATACTTAGCGAGAAAGCCCGTCCGCCGTTTCCAATTGTCTCTCCCTCCCTGTCGTCATCCACCTTCGCCATCACTGCCAACCCCCATCCCAGACGACCAGACCTTTATACGAACCCCGCTTGTGCGCCTCGTGATGCAGGTACTGGTGCCTAGTCGTTGAAACCCTCAGCCGTGCCCATCCTTGATCAGCTCGTGATGATTTGATCGACATTCGCACCTGATACCCTGTGCCTCCAATCCGGTCCGTTGTTCTCACACGCAGTTTTAGCGTGGAACACGGCATTATATATTTAGTGCAGGCTATTATCTAGGAACGATTGAAGTCTCCGTATTTAATTTGAGAGCGCCTTTTCATAATGAATCCCTCAGAGCAGCACGATTCGCAATCGCCGCATATCTCCGGTGAATTTCCTACGGATGAGACTAATGTGCCGCCTGCCCTCGATGCCACATCTCTATCCCTAGCTATTAAGACGAGAAAAGCAGAATACACCCGTCAGAGCTCGATTAGAATCAAGGTCGGAACGTGGAATGTTGCTGCCCTTCATGGCACGGAGGAAGACATTGGGAAATGGTTCGTGCATCGGGAAGGGATGTGCGAACAGCTTTCTGGGCTTCAGGTTGAGGAAACACGAGAACAATCTAAAGAGGAAGGGAATATAAATATCGAAGAACCAAAGGCAGTCCAGCATGTCCAAGACGGCCCGAGGAAAAGTGAAGATTGTATTCCTCCCAACTTCGAGTCAGAGGAGGTTGGACTCTATGCTCTTGGGCTACAAGAGATCGTGGATGTCTCTTCGCCTGCCGAGACATTGAGACCCTACGTTGATCCAGCACCCTCGAAGCGATGGAAAGCAGCCATCGAAAATGCTCTACCCACGGGCTACCAACTGGTTGCAGATACTCAGCTGGTAGGACTACTGCTCTTGATATATGCCGCCCCATCCGTTGCTGAAAGCATATCATCGGTCAGCAGCACCAATGTCGGCACGGGCATGCTTGGGTACATGGGCAACAAAGGAGCCGTGGCAACACGTCTCATTCTCGGTGAGACCACATCCCTGGTCTTTGTCAACTGTCATCTCGCTGCCGGATCGGACAAAACCAGCCTGGAGCGGCGCAATTGGGATGCCTCTCAGATTTTTGGACGGACTAAGTTCGATCCAATCGACCTAGAAAAGGCACTTCGGGATGACCCAACAGAAAATATTGGACAGGGCGATTTTATCTTCTGGTTTGGTGACCTCAATTACCGGCTCGACGATATACCGGGTGACAGTGTGCGACAAGTTCTTGCTCGCCATACAGAAAACGAGTACGACAAAACACACAAATTAACACGCAAAGACAGTGATGCTTCATTGTCGTCCTCCTCCTCGTCCTCGGCGTCGTCCACCAAACGAAAACATAGGCACTCGTTGCACCGGCGCCGTAGGTCACAACGGACTAGTAAAAGTTTGCCCACAGTTTCAGATGAGGATGTCGATCCTCATAATGACCCAGGTTCTCTCCAAACCACCATTTCTTCTTTACTGCCTCACGATCAACTTAGAATGCAACAGGGCAAAGGGAAAGCTTTCCACGAAGGCTGGCGGGAAGGCGACATCTCATTTTTGCCGACATACAAGTATGATGTAGGGAGTGTAGCCCGTTTTGACTCGAGCGAGAAGAACCGAGGACCCAGTTGGTGTGATCGGATTCTTTACCGGACACGCCAGGACAAATTGAAACACGAGTTACTAGAAAAGGAAGCCGCAGAAGCCAGAAAGAAAGACCAGGAAATGCAAGCACGTGGCTTGGATAAGGCTGTTGCTGATGACAGTGTACTGTTTGATTACGACCCAGAAGTTGATGGTGCGGACAGCGTAGAGGAATATGATCCTGATAAGGATCAACCGAGCGATAAAGCCTCGTCGATTTCACCACTCGATGCCGATGATCCCGTCCAGCTCGAGTATTATGTGTCGCACCAGGGCATTCTCTCTTCTGATCACAAACCTTTGGATGCTGGATTCACTTTGACTTTTGACTCCGTGATTCCGCAGTTGAAAGCGAAGGTGTATCAAGAGGTCGTTCGGGAATTAGACAAGGCTGAAAATGAGTCCCGGCCCGGCTTGACTGTGGTGGTGGACACTGCGCCTGGACACTACCATGGCAAAGCAGGAGAGGACCCGAATGCTGTGGATTTCGGTGATGTGTCTTTTGACGTACCTATTCGTCGATCTTTGACGATTGCGAATACAAGCGGCGTACCTGCAACTTTCGCTATCGAGAAGCCCAATCCAGAAGACGTGCTGGCCCTTGGCACACCGTCCTGGATTAACTACGAAATTGACCAAAATATCGGCCAAGAAATGGAGAACAAGAAAGACAAGGCACCTTCCCACGAACTCACGTTGTACCCCGGGGAGCTTGCTAACGTCGTGATAACTGTACATGTTCATGATATCGATCATGTTCGTCTATTCAACTCGGGCGAAGACAAGCCGGAAGAAATCCTGTTACTGCGTGTAACAAGTGGCCGAGATCATTTTATTCCTGTCTCTGGAAGATGGTTGCCCACCTGCTTTGGTCGCAGCGTGGATGATCTTACCCGTATGCCTGAAGCAGGTGCACGCAGCTTAGCTGCTACGGACACGTCGGGTCCTCCCAAGAGTGACACGGGTGTTCGCATATCTGCTCCGCGAGAACTGTTTAGGTTGACGGAAGCAATTTCAGAGCTGTCTGAACGCGCTGTTGCAGAATGGAGCATGACAAAAGCCGGGTCTGAGGAAGACGCTTCGCCTCCATGGGTAACAGAGCCTCATGGGATTGAGTGGCCGTTTAAACCGGAAACATGGACTCTGAAAGAACAGGAGGAGCGCTCGCCTTTGCTGGCGTCTGTCCGTGAGGCTTTGGACACCAATGCACCATTGAATTCTATATTCCCACCCGAGGTGCCCTCATTGCATCGCTTGGAGATATTATCTGAGACCCTGCTGGAGTTTCTCCGCTACTTGAGTGACGGTATTGTCACGGCTCCTGTCTGGGAAGGCTTAGACCAGCAGCTTCTCGCGCGGGAAAAGGCCAAAGCACCACCTCTTTCTTGGGAAGAAACCCAAGCCTGGGTGTTGGAGAGTCTTGCGTACTCGCCTGCCCACAGCGTTTCGTTTACCTTTGTTACATTCATGCTTGCTCGCATTGTCAATGAGATAGCTCCTGCGTCATCGGCAAGACCACCACAGTCCTCAAGACAATCCATTGAAGAACCAGCCCCTGTCACTCCCCAACAAACCAACGAAAGCATCCCATCCACACCTCCAACACCGACATCTCGTATATCTGGAAGCAACTTGCGACGTCGAGCGCGCACGCTCACCTCGTCCTCGTCTAGCACGCCAGAAATCCCCCAACCTAATCCTGCTGTAGCCCGGCGGCAAGCAGTGGAAACCGCATTAGCAGGAGTGTTTTCTAAGGTTCTCATCTTCAACGGCCCCGGGCCAACCAAGGAGAAAGAGAAACGAGCTCTGGAAGAGAGAAAACGGAGCATCATTGAACCATTCCTGAAAACTTTCGGTGTGGATAGCAATGGGCCTTCTGGTGGAGCTCTATAAATCAACTCTCCCCCTTCCCGCATCATCATAGACTTGGACACGATTTGTACATCTAACTGGTTTCTTTCCTTTCTCATACACCCCCCTTTCCTCCAAATATGGTACCGGTTATATATTACTTGTTATGTGCAGGGTTTTCTGTATCCTTCATCCCTCCATATTAGACTCCCCCGATAGATGTTTGTTGCCTTGTTTCTTTATATGCCGTAAACGAGCCTATACTGAATGGTTACTTAATCCTGCAATGACTCTGATTATGCATGTCAGAGACGCAAACGAATATATTTCAAAATATGATATCTGCACATGGTTCATTTAAGACACTTATTATACCCAATGACCCTTTTTGTCCAGATAGAGAAAAGAGGAAAGTCCGGTCCCAACATCCTATTACCACTATACCAATCCGATATCCGAAACCTAAAAACCAAAATGATCCGAAACAAAGAAGATGGCCCAGATCTGCAATCGATGGGACAATGAAAAGAACAATAGTAAATGCTGAATATCAAATTGGACCCATTCACAATTCCACGGGAGATGTTAAATATCCCCCCTTAAGAAGCAACAAAGGCCCTGAAACTTTTCGCCAGTCCATCCTTCAATTAATTAATGCCCATCGCTAAATTTTGACAACAGATGAAAAGAAACGCTGCACGTTTTTTAATTACTATATTCCTGAGTCGGTTTTCTAAAGTCTGCAGGAACTTTCTGCACCCATCGTGGTGACTGCAGGTTCCGGGACTGGGATAATTTGCCTTTACTAGCCTTCGTTTTAGGTGGTGTACGAAACAACATGCCCTTGAAATAATTCAAAATTCGGGTGGCTGTTCGAATCGGAAAAGTTGTCAGAGAAATGAGAATTTGCGTGGGGACCATGACGAGAGCATAAGCCCAGTCCAGCAATATGAATGAAAAACTGCGGCGTCGTTGTGCGCTGGAGCGCTGCGCTGCGGCTGCCAGGGAAATGGCGTCTCGCAATTGGATTTCCAGGTCACGGAGTCTGGAATCTGTTTGATAGGTGGTGATGGCTGTGCGCTTCTCATATCGCCTAACTGCGCGGTTCAAGGCTTCGATCTCAGGGTGTATACTTTTTCGAACTTCGGCGCTTGTTTGAGAGACCAGGGATTGAAGATTGTTCTGTTCTTGTGATGATTGGTTTTGGGTTGATGACTCGGATGAGAACCGCGCTGCGGCAGTTTCGGCGACATGCGCCTCAAGCTCTTCGAGTCGTTTGGTGAGATCGAGTACCTTGCTGGAATCGATCTTGTCGTCTTCGTCAGAAGAAGATGCGACTATCCGTTGCAGATGGAGCGTTCGCGCTTGCACCATTTTAAGGAGATGGGAGAAAGGTCGGATTTCCGATGCCAGCAGAAAGATGGTCAAGTTGTAGTTTGAGACTAGACCTTCTGATGGGCGAGATAAATTGGACCTGACAGCATGCAGGAGCCATGTTCCGATGATGGGGAAAATGAAGCAAGACGCAAGAGCAACCAATTCGTGTATATACAGTTCTTCGCTGGCTGCACTGGCTGCAGCGGAAACTCGCGGGTGTTCTTTCTTGTCTTCGGTGGACGGATTGGAATCATCCAGGTTCTCTTGGTTATCATTATTGTCCAACCCCGACGGGTTGTCAGTTGTGTCACAGTACTTGTCTTCACCATACTTGTCTTGCCTGATTTTCTGGGCAGAGCGATACCAATCCCTAACAATGTCAGCTCCATCCAATCTTAAATACAAGGGGCTATTTCTAAAAAAGAGTACTACATACCAAGGTAACCTGACAGACCAATTCAAGAAGATGGCCGCTAAGATCAGCAGGGTGACGTCGGTAATGACTGCGCTTCCATTCTTGAAGAAGACACCCGCAATAGCGGGCAACAGAGCAAGGCCGAGGGGTGTTGATTGCCAATGTGACTCGTGCTCTGGTAGATCAGCATCGTTACGCTTGACTACACGTGGTAGAAACAAGTCGTCGGTGGAGGATCGAATTGAATGACGGGCGTCAGACACCGAGTCGGACAAGGTGGAGTTGCGACGCAGATTCTCTATGTTTGAACCTTCTGCAAGAGTCGCGGCACGAGCCGGACCGCGATGGCGGAGACTTGCAGGGCTGGAAGGATTGCTAGGGACGTGCGCTTGAGGTGAAACCGAGAGTCGCGATTGTTCTGACATGATAAAGGTATGCTACAAAGGATTCAGGGAGAAGACGGAGTTAAGAAAGGGGCGGCCTGTCAGTTGCTGTCAGAGATGGCAGCAAGAAGAAAGAAGCAGCGCGAACAATACCATGCGAGCTCAGCTGAAAACTTAGTAAGCTCGACCTGGCGAACACCCGATCAATCGCCAATCGTCAAGGGCCAGATTGAGTTGCGTCGTCGATTAAGAGAGATTAGTGATTGGCGTGGAATGCGGAGGAAATAGCAATGCCAACACAGTGGGGAGAGTATGACGACATGAGCGCGCGGAGATGCCGCAATTTTCCAAGAATTCTAGCAACGTCATTGTAACGTTGGAACTAACTCAGGTCCGGTGGAATTGAAAGTGTCATGGATGGCTTTATCCATTCATGGCGTACAAGCATGGCTGATGTTGGCGTCTTCTGCCTGGTGTCTGCGTCCTCGTCATCCCCGTCCGTGGCCATGTTGATTTCGACGAGCCCTGGTTTCACGAGCAGCTAATATTGGATCATATCGAGGAAACCAGTAGTTGATTGGATTTCTTTTTCGAAGGTCATCGTTGAAATGAAATGTTTATCTGTCCACAACATTGTTAGCCCCAGTCATTGTGCAACTCAACAGACAAGGTACACTCACAGCCCGACAACTATTTTTGCTTCAAGTTTCAAGCGAAGTGCAAGACGATTGAATTAATTATAATGTGCTCTATATTTCTGAGAAAACCCTTCGTCTTGAGCTCATCCAGCCTATCACAAACCGGAGGATGATTCGACAAAGCAAACCAAACTTCCGCGATCATGAGGGACTTTGAACATCCTGTGGAACAGCCGGAGGGTTTCACAAAGAACCCAGCCAGCGAGAAGAGTAATGATAGCAACAGAGAAAGAAAGATGATGCAGACGATGGAGGAGCAGAGGGGGTCAATCGGTTGCGTTGGCGATGCGGACGGAGAGGCCTATTGACACCCCAAAGCGGTTTGGCCTGCCGAGTGAAGACAGCCTCAACGCCCGCGACTGACGAAAATCTTTCTATTCTCATCTTTTCTATCTGCACCTTGTCTCTTCACCGTCCCTTTATTCAGGATTGTCTGCTCTTCAATGGGCGGGTTCTGGGTCTATGGCCCGTGTGGATCTATCGGAAACTTGCCCTCCATGCAGGAGTATACTTAGCGAGTGCTGTTCCCATGGAATATCTTGCTTCGATGCGTCTCGCTCCCTTCAGGTTGCCGATTCATTGATTTTTCTTTTCTTTTCTTATTATGAACGCCCAGGGACTCTGGAAATGAGTGTCTCAATTGAATTCAAGTGAAGGGTCGTCTCTTCCGACTCAGAGCTGTTGATTCCCAATTGATATCCTCTCTCAATAAGACACAACAAGAGTGTCTGTTTCTCTTCCCCTTGGATGTCTGTCCATCCTCATGTCTCCTGATCCTCTCGTCTTCTCTTCTTAAAGAGTGATGTTGATTTCATTGCTCCTGGCTTCTTCAACATTTTGTTTGTGATATCCATTAGCGGTAAAGAAACAGCATCTTTGACTTTATAGTATCATACTCTTGATACCTACTCTCATGACAAACTACTCTGGATACATGGATATGGATCCAACGAAACAACACTATCCGCTGGCGGTGGCTGTACCGTTTCTGGCGATCCTATCCATCCTTATTAGCATCACTCCGTTGGTCTTGCACGTTAAAAACCGCAACTTCCCTTCAGCCTACCTCGTGTGCTGGTTCATGATACTCAACATCTTCAATGCCGCCAACGCTTTCATCTGGCCAACCGACGATGTTGACTCGTGGTGGAATGGCGTGGGCCTGTGCGATGTTGAAGTCAAGCTCATGATTGCTAGCTACGTCGCTGTACCTGGGGCTTTGGTGTGTATCTTCCGCAGCTTGGCCTACGTGCTAGATACCAGGCGAGCAATGTTGGTTCCAAGCAAGTCGCAGCGCTGGCGCGGTCGTCTCATGGATTTTCTCTTCTGTGTGTTCGTCCCGAGTGTCGCAATGACCACGCATATCGTCTATCAAAAGAGTCGATACTATATCTTTGCCATTTCCGGCTGTGTGAACAACTTTGACGAAAGCTGGGTGAGCTTAGTCCTATCGTTCATCTGGCCTCCCGTTATATGTTTGATAGCTGCCTATTACTGCGGTATGATGCCAAAATATTTCCCTTGTTTAGATTCTGTCACTGACCACAGCCTCCCTAGGTCTCGTACTACTCCGTCTTCACAAATATCGGAGCCAGTTTGGAGACATACTCAGTGCCTCCAGCAGCAACTTGAGCAAGTCCAGGTTCATCCGCCTCTTCCTTGTCTCCTTCGTCATGCTTCTGTGCATCCTTCCGGTTCAGGCCTTCGTTCTCTACCAAAACGTCATGCTTTCGCTTCCGTGGCATCCTTATTCATGGAGCAGCTTTCATGGGCCGGGTTGGGGAACCATAATCAAGGTGCCTACAAAAGGCAACGTCTTCTTTGACCGTTGGGTACCGATAGGCTCGAGCTTCTTGGGCTTCATCTTCTTCGGATTCGGCAGAGATACCATCAAGATGTACCGTTCAATCTTGTACCATCTGGGCTTTGGCCGTTGCTTCCCCAGTATTTCCCCTCAACACACATCTCCCTCTTCTTTCAGCCCTGCAGGGTCTGTTGGAAGCCGGGCCAAGCTTATTCATAGAAGGTTTTCATCCGTGGCTAGGTAACGCTTCACCCCCCTTTAAATTCCTAAAGTGATATACATTATCTAACCTACCACAGAACCTACCTCGGCAGCAATGACCCAACAAGCCCCAACAGATCAGGTTACGACGATCTCGAAAAAGGCGTACCCTTCTCACAGAGACACAACAAGCGTCCAGTAAAGACTTCATTCTGGTCATTCCTACGAAACCCACTATCTCCTTCCCGTCAAGCAATGATATCCATGCCTCAACTCTCTGCTAATATGAATACCATTTCCGCCAACGCTTGGGCCGGTACGAGCCAGAGCCGCTGCAGTAGTGATTTCACTATTGCTTCTGCACCATCTCCGACAAGCAAGGAGTTCATTCGGGTCAAGCAGGTGATTAGCCAGCAGAGTGAACTGCAAGTATGATTACGTTGCAGGATTTGGAATATTAGTATAATATTGCTCTTCTTCTTTGATCTACAGATAGGTGAGTCTTTGGACTCTCGTCTGAAATTGTCAGTCTCAAATGTTTTGTTTCATAATTTTAATAATATTGAGCCTATTCCAAGGCCTTATACCAGACAGCTGAACAGAAGATTCCAAGTACTATCCACGTAATAGTCTTCATCCAAGCCTATTAGTGCCGAGCCTAATGACTAGAAAATCGACACCATGACGCCAAAGGCCATTGCCAATGCTCAACAGATCCCCCTTTGCATTAAGATGGCCCAAATCCCCCAAAGATAAAATATAGATAAAAATAGTTGAGTGGAAAAATGTATTCAAGGGTATACTTGTACAGTACAATACATGACAAGAAATAGCAGGGTGATAAACAACTCCTTCGAGTCTAACACCAAACAGTCGATATCAACCAAACAACAATCCATTAGTTAACATTATAGTGTTTGTTCTGTTCTTATTATCTATTGCTCGGGGTTGTTACCGTCCTGGTTGAAGGGACGCTTGAGGACCTCGATGCTGCCTATAGTTGAAAAAGCGATTCCGATTAGCATCTGATTGATCCATAATGGGGAGGGAAAGGTAGGCAGGTAGGTAGCTTACGTTGAACGATGTTCAAGGCCGAGTTCCTCTTGCCGTCTGCATCTTCCCACTGGCGAATGCTAGCGTCACCTTCGAGGTAGACGAGGGTTCTATGGTGATGTACATGTTAGCCAGTCTGTTCTATACACTTGCTTGATCGCTGGATAATCAATCCTAGAATATATAATAAAACATACCCCTTCGGCAAGTTGAGAAGGAAGTCCCGCTGGGCCCCCTCAGGCTGGAAGCTTGCAATACGGAAAAAGCTAGCCGGCTTGTTATCCCGGCCAGGCTGTGTGGAAGCAACGGAGTATTTGATGATCTCCTGGCCGGACGAGGTAGCCTGCAGCTCGGGGTCGTTGGCAAGACGGCCAGTGATGATCATACGGGCGACAGAGCGCGAGGAGGAAGAGCTGAAGGTGCGCGCGGAGAGGCCGGAGGCGGAGGTAGCACGCAGCATAGGGCGGAGGGTGGAGGTGAAGGAGGCCATTTTGAGTTAGGTGGGTGGAATTGGTCTTGAATGGATGATTAAATTGGAGAGTGAGTATTGGGGATATGAAATGTGTTGAGTTCTGAAGCTATTGCAATGATGGTGATGGTGGTCCATTGGGGACGCGCGGGGATCACATGACTGGCATCACGGGCAGAATAACAATGACGATTTTGGACTTATCGATAACAATATCTGTGCAACATAGGAGTCTTTTTGCTTTTGAGTTGTTATGGTAAAAACATTTTCATCATTTGATTCATTCTCTACATTCTACATGGTTAGTTTGTATGTGCAAAAAGAAAAATCGCCAAAAAAGAAACTGACAAGAGCGAGATTCGAACTCGCGCCCCTTTCGAGACCAGAAGACTCTCTTTGCTATGCAAGAGAAGGGTTGCCTAGTAGGCTTCCTTGAGTCTGGCGCCTTGGACCGCTCGGCCATCTTGCCATTGGATATTATATTGTTCACTGTTTTGCTACAGGAATGTCCGACAGGTTTATTCCATAGTTTCATCCTAGATCATGATAGATCCACCATTTTGAATCCAATTCATCCTTTTATCTTATTCCCTTATGAATTTAATGTAAATTTATCGCTATAATAGCTAGCTCTGCATAGGTTGACTTCACTTGGCTTTTCTGTCACCCAAATTCAGTCTCTTTGGCACAGTGAATATCACACCAGCATCTTTCTGTCTCCTATTTCCTAGACAGTGACATTTAACTTATCAAATCAGGGCTTGCATAGCGATTCTAGAGAAATAATCCTCTATGGCTTACAAGGCCTGGGCCAGGTCGACATATCGTCGTATATATCGAGAGGTTTAGCTGGTGATATTCTAGATCAAACTATAACGCAGTTACCAAGACACTTTGGGCAGTAGTACGTCCTCCTACAGTATTTGGTGTCTTCTACTAAGCTATCATGAAAATCAATTCTTTTCTTGGGGAGTATCGAGACTCGCGAAAGGAACCTGACACTATGCTTCCCAACGATACTTTATTATTGAGCCTGTATTGCCTTCATAGAAAAGCCAGGGGTTCATTGACTCTCACGGGACTTGTTCCTGTCTGAGCTGCCAGAGATCTTGAATCGCTATTAGATGCATAAAGGTTCTCTATCTCAGGTGAAATACAATTTCACTCGCTGTATACAAAAGCAGATGAGTCTTTGGGTCCTTTGAAATAGTAATCCCATGAATCCCTTCTTGGTCCTGTGTTCAACATCCTCTGCCATTATATATATATATATATATATATATATATATATTAGCTCTTGATTTATCTGTAAATGTGGATTTGACCAAATTGGATATCAATTCATGCCTCCTCCACCGTCATTCTGATTATGCAGGTAAATTTCCTCATTCGGCATACTTTTGTGACATCAGATGGACGCGGACAATAAAATCTGATACAGACTATTAAATAGAAAGCAATCACTAAACGTGATTCCACCGTCTATTTAAAACTCTAAATTGTCCGTAATATCAATAGAGTACCGGTCTATTCCGTCATACCTCAGGTGGTATCCTCATCAGGAAATCATATTAACCGAATACTGCCCTTATATATACCGTACCTTCAAGCTTAGCTACCATCAGATAGAGCATTTGCTGGAGAATAAGCGTGCTGTGCATTTAACAGGTAATGTACCCCATACAGAACAGCAAGGTCTAGTTCACACTCAATTGCACCAGGAGGGAAAAAGACTTGGCTATGTCGACAATGCCCTGTAAGTTGGTTGCATAAGAAAAAACCCAGTTCCAAGAAAGCTTAGAGCCGTTCCAAGTTTTCCAAAAACCGCCACGATCAATTCTGGGTGGTCATCAAGTCCGAACAGCTACGTACATACTCCCTTACAGCATTGATGCAGGTATTCGCTGGCATGGACATATGAACCATGGTTGCGCAACACAATCTATTTGACCAACAATGCTTCGAGCCGCACGATAGAAAAAAAAGAGAAAGTAAAAATAAAAGCAGAGCAAAAAGTAAATTGGATGACAAGAGCGAGATTCGAACTCGCGCCCCCTGTTGGAGAGTAGAATGGATACTGCTATTGCAGCACAAATGTCGCTTGGATCACTTGAGTCTACCGCCTTAGACCACTCGGCCATCTTGCCGTTAGAATAAATTCGTGTCATTTTTGCTTATATGAAGTAGGATTAATGCCAATGGATATCTGATGCTGGGATGCGAATATAATTGTATAATCCCGACAATATCATTATGATAATGAATGCAACTGGCAAGATAAAGTCAAGCGATATCTGGCCAAGGCTCTGGAGAGCACTGAAACGATACCTATTATCTGGGCGTGTCATAGCGGCTTTGTACGGAGTAACCACTGCTTGCTGCACACTGCACATCGAATTCAATATTTTCATCAAGTGCACAACATCCATGCATGTACAATTCCCATAGACTTTAAATGTTGCATCATTCTGACCAAGGGATGGGGAGCAATTGATCACTTGGCTGTGGTGCAGCTGCAATGCTGTGTGAGGCATCAACTCCGGACAGCCAGACAGGGGCCGCTAGCCCGCTCTGGCTTCGGGGACTTTACAACTCGCAACTCGTTCAACTTTAGCAACACCGCTTCGTTGATATATGACAGAGCACATGTCATCTACTCCAACACTCATCTCCCATGCTCTCGACGAAATATTCCATCCAACTATCCAGTTTTCCCACCAACCCCCGAAGACCGGCTAACCTCAACACCACAAACACAAAAAGGCCTGGTCAAGGCGAGCACACTAATTGCGGATGACTGATGGATCTGCACTAACAGGTTCATTGGTTCATTAATAGCCTCTGGCCTTGTCCTCCCCGACTATCACTCTAGACTCCGTGCTTCCTTGGGTGAGTTTAGCTTTCGAGGCGCTCCTCGAATCTCCAGACCGCTCCGTGATTCTTCAGGGGAAAGACTGACGTCCGCGCGTATGAGATCAGTCATGGCATCACTCATGCATCAAAGACGCGTCCAAGCGAGAACCATGTTGTCTTAATGGCATTGTCTGTTCCCACCCCGGTCCTGGAAGGCTGGAAGATTCAGGATATGCACAATGCGGAGAGAGAAAAGAAAACCGACTCATCGCTTTCGACTTTGAAGTGGCGGACCAGAAACCCGCCCTAATGATGCTCTAGCGGTGTTAGTCTGATCAGCAACCCGACGATCGATGAGTGTTCCTGGCTAGGCTGACTAGGTTCCTCTTAGCTTCAGGGCACGGATTTCAACGATTTGCCAGGTCTTGCTGCCACGCTTCGTTCGTTCTGGTCCGCCCCTCTTGTGACCAGTCCAACATGGTTATTTCCGAGCGCTGCGTTATCAACCGCCAATTCCTGATCGTGCTGGCATCCTAGATTGGGACCGGCCAATAATCGTTCGCATCGTGGTGTAATCGGCTAGCATAGATCGATAGGCAGAAGATACGGTCTGGTATCCAATCCCACCGCACACCCTTTCCAAATATCACATATGCACTTCGTGCGGAGTGCCGTACATACTGTACGTGCATGCTAAAATTGGGACAACTGGCCATCGCAATGCTATTGTTTTATTGTCTACAGCTCTGCCTGCCAAACCCGAGTCGCTTAGAGCCATTAACTCACCCCCCTCCGAATCCGCCTTTACCCAGCGTATTGGATGGCCTCGAAGCTAAACTCAGTTTCGAATGATTTTCTGCCAAGGTTGGGAAGTGATTTCGGTATCGCTGCCGCGACATTCCAGAGTCGATCGTTGCCAACCAAGTTCAATCACAAATTCACAATGCATGACGATGGAGCCTTCATTTTGCAACAGATGTACCACTACTGTACTGAGTGGATCATCATTTCGCACCCAAATGAGTCTATTGATTTCCAATTTCCAATCCAAGTCCTTCGGAATTTGGGAACTTGTGAAGCAGTCCCCATAACGAAAAAGAAAAATGGAAAAAAGACTTTCGCCCTAGTTAAGCAGCGACTCCGTGCAGCCATGCAGTCCCTGGGTTTTTTTTTTTTTTTTTTTTTTTTTTGGCTACATGCAATAATTCTTATGTAGCTGGACTTATGGCCACTGGCCCGGCTTTTCCTGCGCAGTCAAACTGAATAATAGCTACTGTTACGTTTCTGTTTCTTCCCAAACCCCTCGTATACCCCCAATTTTCTTCAATAGCCGCTGCCTGCCTGCTTCCAATTCTTATACCCAGCTGACTCGGTACATGATGCGAAATATGTGAATAATTGCAGGGACTTTGCGCAACATCTCTGGGTTGACTGACATAGCAACAACGCTCCTATCGAGCGTGGAACCCTCATCCTATCTTTCTCTCCCTATCTTCCTTCCCCCTCTTCCCCTCCCTCTCACCATCGTCCAAGATGCGGGCATTCCCTCTCCTCGCCCTGCTCGTTTATCTCGTTCCTAGCCTGTTCATTCTCGCAGCACCTCTTGATGGGCGCAAGGGGATCGCTACCGTTGTGGTTCTTCAAGGAAGAGATGAGCCTACTAGTACCACCGCACCAGACAGTTCGTCTGATGATAGTACAGTGGCGACCGCAACAGGTACCGCAACAGCAACGCCATCAACAACAGGGACAGGCAGTTCTACTTCATCGTCGAACTCTACAACACCGGCTTCGACAACGATAGCATCGCTCAACACGTCCACTGCATCTAAAAGTAAGTGTGCTGTGCTTCTATAGTATCATCGGAAGTTCGCTAAAGTCTTGAAAGATGACACGGAGAACGAATCGAAGCACAGAAAACCGGGCGATCTTCCCCTTCCTCCCAAGATAACGCCTGCACTGGGTGTCGGTGGTTTCATTTTGATAGCTTTGGGTGCAATCCTGGCACTAGTAGGCATCAGGAAAATATGGTATGTACCACTCATATTAAAGTAATGACTCTTCGACTGACAAAGGAATCAGGGTGCAAGTCTTTCTATCCACGGCCTGCCTGACCAGTTTGGGTGTCACTGTGAGTTCTGTCTCTAATAACAAGTGATTCAATAGCTAATACATCTTTTCACTTGATAGGTTTTGATTGTTTATGTGATGAACCCTCCTGTTCGAACCGCAGTGCAAGGTGCATACCTCGTGGCCATAGTCTTCACAGGAATCACCTTTGGAGCACTTTCTGTCGTATTCAAAGAACTGACAGAAGGTCTTGGGTGTCTTCTCGGAGGATTTTGCCTGAGCATGTGGCTCCTTAGCTTGAAGCCAGGGGGTCTTCTCACAGGAACCGATGCCAAGAGTGGATTCATCGGTGCTCTATCTGTGGCCTTTTATGCTCTATCTTTCAGTCACTACACTCGTCCCTACGGATTGATTGTAGGCACTGCCATCTCTGGAGGCACGGCGGTCGCATTGGGAATTGACTGTTACAGTCGGGCTGGCCTAAAAGAGTTCTGGCTCTACATTTGGTGTAAGCATCCCCTTCCGTGGACTCTTAGAGATATTTTCTGACTTCAACAGCCCTCAATGACGACATCTTTCCATTGGGAACAAACACATACCCAGTGACTCGCAACATCCGTGTTGAACTTGCCGTGACGGTCATCGTCGCTCTGCTGGGCATTGTCTCGCAACTCCGTCTGTGGAAGGTAATCCGAGAGCGCAGGCGAAATGAGACCAAGAAGCGGGAAGAGGAGCAGAGAAAGAATGATGAAGCCGAAGCCGAAGCCGGAAGACGCCTGGAAGAAAACAACATGAGAGAACGAGCAGAATGGGAGGCCAAGTTTGGCAATGGAGAAGCCAAGGATATCCCAGAACTCGCAGATGAGTTTAAAAGATACCCAGAGATGGAGGCCGGCGATTTGGAAAAGACTCAAGAGGTAGAAATCGAAAGCGTTGCAACCTCTCAAAGATCCTATCGTTGCTCCGACTGCAGAGAACGAGAAGCGAACGGTGACGCGGCTTCGGATCTGTCTGGAGCTGCTGGAGACACTCAAGCACCACACCACGATGACCAGGATAGAGAGGACGGCGGGGCCCCAGAAAATGTACCAGGTGAAACGCCGCTGCCATTCAAAGTCTTCGATGGTGCAGCTGCAGCCAAGATAAAAAATGACGACGAGTCAGATGCCACAGCCATCGTTGGCTCTGATGTCGGATCAATACGCTCAAAGCGGTTTTCCGGAATGTCTGGTTTGAGAAGGATGTCTGTCCGAAGCAGTTACCACAACAAATTTGCCTCTCAATCCCAAGAAGCACTTGTTGCTTCCAAAGATGGAGATGATAGCTCTTCAACACAAGGTGTTCCGGATGATGACCTTGAGTCGGGATCTAATCGTTCCAGTATGCTGTCGGATGGTCAGGCAAAGAGGAATTCCGCAGGCGGAGAAACCGTTGCCAATGGTGGTGATCCTAAGGAGAAATCTATAAAAGATGACGCTCGCCAGGGGCAAGAGGATCCCAAGCAGCAAGAATCTGGGGAAGAGAAAAATGCCGGTCAGGAAACCGGCTTTGCCGACAAGCTAGGAAGCGCGGAAGCAACAGCAAAAGAAAAACAATCTAATAGCAAAAAGGGGTCTCAGACAGACAGGGCTGAATCCCGAAACCAGAAAGACGGGTCTACACCAACAGCAAAGGAGCCGGAATCCAGTCCCTCGCATCCGGAGGAGCAAGAAAACTCATCTGGAGAAGCCGACTCGAAGGAAACTCCAGAAACTACGCAGCATGACTCTGAGGAGCAGACAGGAACTGGTGCTTCAGATACAAAGACAACTGGCCTTGTCGATCAGCGAAAGTCATCCGGATCGAAAACAAAATCCAAAAACAAACAAAAGAAAGAAGAGAAGCCCGTGCTAAACTCAGAAACAGTAAAGCACATACCCGAGAGGACGTCCAGGGTGGTTCAATCCTATCGTACAAACGAATGGGCGAAACATTTGTCTGATGCCGAGTTCATGGATCCGGAGCCCATCCACCCGATAGAAGAAGACCAGCCGGAGGTCCCTGTGGAAACCGAGGAATCTCCTGCACCGGTGAATGTCAAGGAGTTGCTGCAAACGCCGCTGAATGCGCAGCCGCCTCCTGCTGTCATCGAAACCCGCCGTGTTTCGATCGGTAAAGAGCCGTTGAGCCCGGGGACAGACCGTCTAATGTCCAGTACTTCTCAGCTGCCGCATAATGAGCTCCTCCCCTCGAATTCGATGAAACACTCCAAACCTGGCCTCGTCCGATCCCCTACCCAGCGATCCGGGGCTTCTTCCACGTCTTCGAACTATCCACGATCTCCACCTCTCGCAGCTCAGTCATCACAAGACCTCATGAATGCGATTCCTAGTGCTTCCAACCCGTTCCTACCGGCCGCGGCCGAGGTCAACCGGGTTGAGCCCAAATGGAAAGGACCGCCTCCTCTCCTGGCAGTGCGGGAGGATATGATGCGCACTCGAGTATCATCTACCTCATTGACTATTGACCCCTGGCTTTCGCGCGGCCATCACAGACAGTCAGCCGATGCCACTCCGACCTCACCGACCTTCCCAATTCCAGAGGAGGGTGATGATGTACCACTCTCCCGACGTCGTGCAATGTTACACCGACAGAACAGCCAAAACCCACCGGCACACATTCCTCAGCCAGCAAGACACAGTCAAGTTCGGACTTCCAGCCCGGTGAACCCCCACGCTGTCATGGCAGCCTGGCGAGAATCTGTACGGGAAGATCTGACGCAGAAGCAAAACCCGCTGGGTCTGCAGACTCCCACATCACCGATTGAACGAACACCGTCACCATTCGGACAGGCACAGCGGAACTCGTCGGTCAACATTGGGAACGCGATCGCCGAAGGAATGCAACGAGGTGACATGAGTGACCTGCATCGGGAAGCCATGCGGCGGATGCAAGCCAGCGCCATGCGACGCACCCCACCGCAGGAGTAATAATATCCTGGGTATTTGTACTATTTGAGGATTTCGGGTTGAAAATGTGATTTTTTGATATGCATGGACGATGGGCGATTCCCCTGAAATCTTGGTTTTGCTTTTATTATTTAGCGGTTACTTTCAGGGTATCTTGCCCATGAGGATTTGACGAGTTGATTGGAGCGCATACTCAATTTTTATTCTTAATAATAATTGGGAAGACAGCAAAAGTCTGGACTTTTGTAGAAATTATCTATCCATACAAGGATTCTACTATATGTGAAACACTGGACTTTTGACTCTATTGGCATGAGAAGAGTAATTTTAATTAGGGCTATAGTCATTGGCTAATACCTTCGGTTGTAACTACAATATTTCTTGAAATAATGTGGAGTAATTGAAACCATGACTTGATAATCCATCAGAGATTTCTCATGACTTCATCTGAATAGAAGAGGATTGATTGTCTGATGTTGGAGTTGGACAGATCCATCAACCTCAGCCACAATGGAGTAGCCAAGAAGGGAATGATTAAAATTAGCATTGATTCTTTAGTTTAGGGGCATCAACTGATTGAATATTAAGCTGATGCTATTTTGATCGTTACATCGAGTCTTAGACATAACTACGGAGTACGAAGCATCAGGAGTATTGGGAGAGGATACCCCGTAGAGTAGAGGGGATAAACACCATGATAAACAGAAACCAACAGAGACGGCGATCAACAAACAGAGCATCCCTTGATGTAAAACTATTGTTATGATCCGTATTATTATTCTGATGGCTGTTGTCAGATGTTGCTGTGTTCTATTTTTTAGACAATATCGACCCTTGGAACCTTACTTGGGCTATTAAGGACGATTATCCACCGCGTTATTGATTGCTTGTGGCCTGGTTTGGTTATATTTATGGAGTCGCGCTCCTCGGAGTTGATTCTCTTCTTTGTCTTTTTTTCTCTTTCTTTTGAATCTCTTCGTCTTGGTCTTTATTTTGTCTCTCGTTATCGTCATTTGTTTCATTCTCGTCCAGATATGCAGGTGTAGATCTTCGATCTCTTCGTCTTGATCAACATTGCAGATTCAGTCACTCACTCTTTATTTTTCTTGATTATTATCTACTATCAACTATCAGCTTCTGAATATTTCAAATACCTTCATATCACTCACTGTCTCTATTTCTATATCATTTCATCATCGATCGTTGAATGTCATCGCGCTCAGACCGGGCGCTGTCCCTTGCCTCGCCCCTTTCTTCTCCTCGGCCAATCACCGCCTTCGCTGCCTTCTCCTCTCCTCCTCATCGTCTCTATCTCCATCGCCATCGCCATCTCCATCGTATTCTCCATCGTCAGTCTTGCTCCCCTTTGCTTGACTGTACCTTGGAGGATCCCACTTCAACATCGTCCATCCTCCCACATCCCCCCCGTTGTCTGTCCACGCTTCAAAAACGGCTTCCTTCTTCCACCATCCGCAGATTCCACCATCGCGCGAGGCTGAAGAGATTTCCCTTTCCGACCTCCCCCGCGTGGCTCCCAGTCGCGTCGTTCTTGGTTCCAGGCCGATCGTCCGATATCCTTATCCACAGGGACATCTCAGAACTTTTCCTCCTCGTCCTCGAGATCCCACCACCCACAGCGACGCGCACATTCCTTGATATCAGCCTTCTCCAACAGCCAGCATAATACCGGGGATCATTCCAGTCTTCGCTCGATTATACGGCCTCCTGCCGTGAGACTCGCCAATCCGGTCAACCACGTACCGCGGATTACTCCGGTCGTTTTTCCTCAACAGCTACAGGCTCCGTCGGACGACAATCTTCCCCTCGAAGCCCACCGCGACGCCTATCCGTTGTTGACTATCCCCGAACAGCGCCGCAGCCGATTGACCCCGTCCCCGAATAGCTTGCTGGTGGAGCGCAGCCAGGGGGAAACCGAGAGCGGGCGCACCAGCATCGCATTGCCTCCAGGGCACAGGCGCAGTGATATCTTTGATCGCGACCCCCCGCAAGAAATGGCGGAGGCTTTTGGCATTTCGAATAACAATGCTGCTGCAAGGGAGGCAGACAACAACCTACGACCACCTGAGCGGGTACATTTGCCCCAGGAGGATGGCCGTCCCCGCCATACACAGTCGCAAGCTTCGCTCCGATCGCAAGCGGCGATAGCTTCGATTCCATCAAATACAGTACCCCACACTCCCAGAGGAAAGGCGAACGTGGCGGAGGAATTGGCATGGGGTCCGGCTCATCCATGTTATCCTCATATCAACCCTCATGTCCCGATCGGGAGTCATGAATACATGACTACGCGAATCATCCGTATCAAGCGAGATTGGATGGTCAAGGGTGATTTGGCGCCGACTTTTTCGAATCTATACCCAGAGATTCTCGATCCATTACTGCCCGAGCATGAGTTTCGAAATGTCATTGCGACGGTGAATGATGAGCTCGTCAAGGCGTTTGATCCGTTTAGTTTCCGCAACTGGATTGATGGCGCCCTGGGGCTGGTCACAGGATGGATCTGGGAAGACATCGGGGCACCCGGCATCAAGAGCCATCTGAAGCAGCTCGAGACTTGGCTGGACAGATGGAACAAAGAGGTCGGTGCAAAGGACGGGGTGCGTATCTGGAGTCTTCGCCGGACAGGATACATGTCGTTGGACATTCAGATTCCTGATCCAAAGGTTGGAATCATCCACAGCGAGGCATCTCTACCTGGCACTCGACCCAGTAGCGGTGTTCCGGGATATTAAACCAGCCTCATTTTCGATTTCGTGGCTTCATCTCGATCCCTTTTCCTCCGATTTTATCTCCCGGTCCTTAAAAACTTTTTCTATTTCTTCTAATTCTCTCTTACTGGGACACCATGCATGATACCTAGCGAATTTGGCTGACTCTTGCTTCACGTTATTTCTTTCTCTTCCTACTTATCTTCACTTCTTTCTCTGTTCTTATGATATCCATGTTTTGATTTCTGATTGTTGATACCATTTGTTACTCCTTTGGGAATTGGCTCATCGCTTATGTGCATACATAGTCTGCAACGACAAGTACTTTGGATTGGGGTACCTCCTGTCTATATGCAATCCGCGACTTTTGTTTATATTTTCTTGCATTGTGAATAAGGCTATTAGTATCAATCGAATAATGTTAATTGCTATCTATCTACGGAGTCAATATGCATACTGCATGGTCTTGACTGGGGTTCGCCTATTGTAAGCTCTTAGTATTACTGACCATATCAACAAAGCACTGTCATGTTTCCACGGTAGGCTATAATATAGCATTCATAATATACTGGTCACGATGACATCCACAATAGGTTTATATAGGTAAGTATTCACAATCTGATTGTTCTCCCAACCCAAACAAAAAAAAGCAAAATGATGAGCCATCTCTACTGCATTTTGTGTGGACTTTCCATCAATGTAGCAAGCGTTTCTAATTTGGACATATTCCTCGAGGATGTGAACTGGAAAGAATCTTACCATGGAGAGGGCCTGTTATACGTGAAGCCAGACGAATTGGAGAAGAAACATTTTGTGAGGACTCCTTCTCTCTGGAGGGGTCTCTACCGGCTGAGTATGTCTCCATATATCCATCATACATTCTATACACTAACAGATAGCCAGTCATATATGACCGCTCAATTCAAGGCTACCGCGTCACTGGGATAGGGCAACGTGCAGTCTCGAGTGAACTCGCCCAGCCTCCCCTGGACGAATATCAGGCAGCACTGGGCGCTCCGGAAGGAACAGAGCCCGGACTGGCTCAATACACCGTTTCTGACACGGAGTTTTGGTACGAGAATCTCACACGCAAGAAGGATTGGAGGGATCTGGCCCTTGCCATTCATACGCGGTGCTGGGACCTGGCGAGATTCCACCACAAGTCAGACATTGAGAATGACATGGGCTTGTTTGTGGCGGTGATGCTGCAACGTGCGTTTGAGGGTAATATGATTAGGGATGGAGTTGAGGAATTCTTTGAGGAACAAGTTTTGCAGGGTATGTTTGTCTGTCTGTCCATATGTGCGTGGGTGATGCTTGGATTCTAACAAGATAGATCCATTCCGGCATCCGGAGATTTCCAGGGCAGCCCAGAAGGCTCTAAAACGGCGAAATAAACAGAAGCAAACGCAGCAGAAGCCACTCTGCAATGAAACTGGCACTGCCAGCTTGTTGTCTCTTCCCCTCGACATCGTCTACATCCTGTTCGATCAACTGGAGCACTTTGACCTTTGGAACCTCGTCCAAGCAATCCACTGGCCCATCCCGCACTCATACTGGCGACACAGAGCAGGCGAGTATCTCAAGTACATGGACGATATTCTGATGCTAGATCTGGACTGGGCGTATATGTGTTTGGAGCTGGAGAGACTGGACCGCACGTTGCTTATTTTCCGGACACGTACGAGGGTGCTTCAATTCCTTGGGAATATCTGCAATTCCATGAGTCTAGATCGGAGGAGGCGGATTGAGCGAAGGTACAAGCCGGTGAACCCGAGAGATATGATTAATGATATCCAATATTCGAGTTGGGATTAGACGTAGATGAATATCTGCAGGTAGTTGCTAGAATAATAGTTGGAATAATGAAGATATACAACCCAATCCGGTATAGCGCCCCCTGAACTTTGCTTCCCCACGTCGTTCCGTTCGGAGCTTCGCCGGCGATCCCCAAAATCAACCACTTTCTCCCTCCACCACCAACGAATCCCCGTGATGCACCGTCGCCTCTGAAAAATCCCTCATCCTCCCCTCCATAATGCTCTCGGGTATCCTCATCTTCAACCAAAAGGGCGAAAACCTCATCTTTCGCGCCTTCCGCAATGACTGCCGCCCGCGCCTCGCCGACATCTTCCGCATCCAGGTCATCTCCAACCCGCAGGTGCGCTCGCCCATCTTGACCCTAGGATCTACGACCTTTAGCCATGTCAAACATGAGAATATCTACCTGGTGGCTGTGACCAAGAGCAATGCCAATGCGGCTCTGGTGTTTGAGTTCTTGTACCGGCTGGTGATGCTGGGGAAGAGCTATTTTGGCAAGTTTGATGAGGAGGCGGTGAAGAATAATTTTGTTTTGGTTTATGAGTTGTTGGATGGTGAGTATATCGCTACTTTCTATTGTTTATGGGGGCGTTGTTAACTGGTGACTGGATAGAAATTCTGGATTTCGGATACCCCCAAAACACCGAAACCGATACCCTCAAAATGTACATCACAACCGAAGGTGTCAAATCCGCCATCGCCAATTCCCCTACAGACTCGAGTCGTATCACAATGCAAGCCACGGGCGCTCTCTCGTGGCGTCGCTCCGACGTCAAGTACCGCAAGAACGAGGCCTTTGTGGACGTGATCGAGGACGTTAACCTGCTCATGTCCGCGACGGGAACGGTTCTCCGCGCCGATGTCAACGGTCAGATTGTCATGCGGGCATACCTATCCGGCACACCGGAGTGCAAGTTTGGATTGAACGACCGACTCCTCCTGGACGGGGACGCGGCGGGAAGTTCGACGGGGAACCGGGAAGGAACTATGAAGGCCACGCGCGCAGCGGCAGGATCCGTGACGCTGGAGGACTGTCAGTTTCACCAGTGTGTGAAGCTGGGCCGGTTCGATGCGGATCGGATCATCTCGTTTGTGCCGCCGGACGGCGAGTTCGAGCTCATGCGGTACCGCGCTGTGGAGAACGTCAATCTTCCTTTCAAGGTGCATCCTATTGTGCGTGAAGTTGGTACGACCAAGGTCGAGTACAGTGTGGCCATCAAAGCCAACTACAGTAGTAAGCTGTTTGCAACCAACGTCGTTGTGCGTATCCCCACGCCGCTCAATACGGCCAAGACTACAGAGCGGACTAGCCAGGGCCGTGCCAAATACGAGCCCGAACATAACAATATCGTCTGGAAGATCGCCCGGTTCTCCGGTGGCAGCGAGTATGTCCTCACAGCGGAGGCGACCCTAACCAGCATGACGCACCAAAAGGCCTGGAGCCGGCCGCCGCTAGGTCTGTCGTTCAGCCTGCTCATGTTCACGAGTAGTGGACTGCTGGTGCGGTATCTCAAGGTGTTTGAAAAGGGCAACTACAGCAGTGTCAAGTGGGTGCGATATATGACTAGAGCGGGAAGTTATGAAATCCGGTATGTCTTCTATTCATATTATACAGTGGGGTCCAACTAACAATATCGCAGGTTCTAGTGAATATCCAAGTTGGAAGTGTGCACTTAATTGATATCAGCTCGGCTAGGCTAGGTGTTTGGCGTCTTCGGAATCGATATTTTGTTTGATGGAAATAACGGAAAGCATATAATAAACCCAGGACAAACTGTCTTTATTTCATTCATGGCATATGAATAAGATTGTTACATGAATAAGGCAATGCGTTGTATAGACACGGAATTGAATTACAAAATGACATTAGATCCACTACAATTAAATAAGAAAATGTGAATAAATAAATAGATGATCGGATCTTCCAATCTGGTATCGTTCATAGAGTACAGTACAGGTACATAGATAAGTTCCATAATCACAATCTGTAAAACAAAGACAGACATGAATCAATCACAAGAAATAATTAGAAATAAAGAGACACAAACCGGTGTGCACAGACATGTAGTAGTAAGACAGGATATAAAGAAAAGAAACAGAGGGGTAGTAGTACATGACACGGGACATAAATAGTAGAAAAATCAGACATGAGAATCAGATCAGACCAAATCAACATGAAGACATAAAAGTACATGACAGACACATAAGTAGTGTAGTCAAGGAAAGAAATAATCCGTCAAGGTGTGTATAATGAAAAAAAGAAAGGAAGTAGGATGAGGTTACATCCAATTCTCATCAAGACGAGCACGAACGACTCGTCGACCACGTCGCAGACCAACATTCCCATCTCCAACGAGAGAATGCCATCTGCGACCAACACTCGCATGGTCTTTACCCATGCGCCGAGCGCAATCATCCCAATCACGACGGGAGAGTTTGAATTTCTCAAGAACCAGATCGACCAGACGCTCGTCGTCGTCTGCTGTCCATGAATTGGGGTTTGTGTCTGGTTCGTTTGATTCTTCGATGGACGGAAGAGCGGCGTCGGGGTTGAATGATGGTGCTGGTTCTTCGGTTTGAAAATCCTGTTGCCGCCTATAGGCTGGCGATGGGGGAGATTGTGTGATGGGTGGAGAGTGGAGGGAGTAGAAGTCTGATTGCGATAGACCCAGAGGGAGGTTATAGGGAGCCTGGCGTTGGCGTTTGGGGGTGGAGAAACGGATTGACGAAGCGCTCAGATCGAATGTGGTATCTTCATCTTGTTCATCGTCTTCTGAATCGCAACGGCGTCTTTTATTGGCACCGCGAGCCGGTTGAGGTGTAGGCTTTGGTGTGGATGGTTTTGTGACCTTTCGCGACCGGGCGGAAGGTGTGGAACGAAGATTGACAGGACTCTGCAGACGTTCTGGCTTTGGCGTGCGACGAGGCGCAGGAGCAGGAGATCCATTGAGGAGCGATTGTAGAGCGCGACATGTTCCCAAGAGGCCGTTGCCGGATGGGAGTTCGTCGTCGGACGGGGGAGGAGTTGAGAAAAGACGGCTGACTGGGAGGCGAGAGCGAGAGGGCGTTTGTCGCAGATCGCACGGAAGAGCCGATGGGAGAAGCATGGTTGCGCGGGATATTCAGATCGGTTTTATGATAAGAAACGAGTGTAGATGAGCCTTTTTTTGGTGGGTGAAACGAAGGAGTTGGTTGTTGTGCGGGTGTTCTGAGCGCGCTCAGGCAGCGCTGGGTTTTGCGCCGGACTCGGTGTCGACAGATAGAAAAAGGAATGGGATAGTGAAAATGAGTGGACGGTAAAATCGAGAGAATGCGCTTCAAGATGGAGCACTTCCGGGAGATGCGACTCGTGGATGGAAGGCGATATTGATGGATGCAGCGATTGGCGACGATGCGATGCAGAGGAAAAAGCGCGGGGCGAAAAGGCGATAAAAGAAAAGGAGCGGATGACTCAGGCAGAAAGGCAGCAATACCGGAAACGGAAGGATACCAAAACGGAATTTACGAAGAATGTAGACAAAGAGTGGACGTAGTGGAGTAACGTGGCATAGACTAATAAAAGAATGATTGAATGAATGAATGAATGAATGAATGAATGGATCCTCAGTCGAGGCAGTGTACATTCAACAGAGAAAGACGAGAGACGGTCTCTTTCATCTCTGATACTGGGGGCGCAGCCAATTCTTGAAGGAGCTACAAAGACTACATACCCTCGATAGTGGCTATTTTTGATCGCAGTGAGACACGAGGGGAAAAAGCATCAAGGAGATTAAGGAGTCAAGGACAGTTGAACAGGAGGTGGAGAGATGGAGAGAGGGGGTTGCATATGCAAGGCGAATAGCTTCACCACGAGCGCAACTGAGACTGAGACTTGATCAACTGCACTTTGTCGTTTGAATATTCATTGAATATTCATTAATTTATGGGTAATTAATAATGATGCTATACAGATGAAGTCATGTCTGCAATATTAGGCCGTGTTCACATGCAGCTGCAGTGCTCGTGTCCATCGCTGTTATTATCTTGTCTGTTACACTTGATATTCTCATTATTCTCTTTTCATAGCAGTTTTATCCGTGGGCTAAAGTAGACTGTATACTAGTATTCCCTTTCTATCCCAATACTATTCAGTCCCTTCTACTCTCCGCGGGATAACCCTATACAGGCACTTGGACTACAGGGCTCGAATTCCTCCCATTTCCCTTCAACCCATCGAAGCCTATATTCAACCCTCTTTAGATGTAGAATATAAAGACTCTCTCCATCTCCATCTCCATAAACCGTCCCATCACAATATCCTCATCTTGATCATAATTTCAATATAACCTCTTTAGTGTAAACGCGTCACGTCCAATACGCGGCACCGCGTCTCATCGCGTTTTACGCGTCCTAAGATACACGTTCTGATTGGCCAACTCGCCTGTGTCTGAATCTCCTCTTCGACTTCATCGCCACAATTAATAATTCAATCAATTATTCAAGTCCCAGTCCAGCCGCCTGAAGAAATGGAATCCCCTGGCAAATCCACCTGGCCAAGGCCCGCAAACCGTTTGACGATCCTTGGATCTTGCAGGCCCTGTGATAGAAAATTCTCCTATCAGGCATCTTATCGGGGCTATCCGTTGTGACTGTCTCTCTGTTCCTTGCTCCTTCGCCCACGATCTGCATTGTTAGGTGTGATGTAACTTGCAGTAGTGTCGTTTGTCATGAGGAGGAGGGGTGCGAGCTAACCTTGACCCCTCTCGACTGTTGTCTCAGAACTAATACTGTACTGATTCAAGTCCATTAAGTTTACAGTCCGTCAGTCAACCAGCCACCGCTAACCTGTTTACAAATGACGCAGTGGGCTCCTCCTTGCTTTACCAAAGCATACCACCACGAGCCTCTCACAAGAACACTCCGTATTGCATTGCATAATCTCGCAGGTTGTCTGCTGGTTATTCTACGAACTACCTGGGGTACAGGAAGATGCATCAACAATCCAACACGGAAATACGAACGTGGGATTCCAATCCTACACCATACTGAGCTGGCCAATATGAAACTCCAAGACAGCCATAATTTCATCTTCAAACCAGTCTTGTAGGGCCGATCAAGGACCAATCCTGGATAAGGGAGGGCAACCCAGGCACGTTGCCCTTGGTGTAACTCAAATCAACTCATCCTCTGCCTTGAAGGAGACATGGTCAGTGGAGGCTGATAGCCACGTACTGCTACTGCTACTGTACTACACACCCAAAGAAAGAGGGCCATCCCCAGCCCCTCCGACGGGATCCAACACGCAAGGGATAACCAAGAGGCCACTCAGGTTCAAACTGCCAAAAGTCAGAATCAACGAGCACGAGCATGCAATGCACAGAGGGTGACTCGCAGCCTTCGGCGGAGATTGACAGATGCAAGTCATAATGCCGTTCACAGTTCGAGATGCGAGACATTCATTCTACCCTGATTGGCTCCTGGTGAATACAGTTTTATTCTTTCGTCACACAAAGTATACTTGGGCGTGGCTGGTAACTTTGTTCGTCCCTGAACTTACTCCTGCTCCCATATGCCCTATCATCGTCCCCTTGAAGGGACGCTACTAACTTTGGGCTTCTCATCAGTGGTCACTCCTCTTGATGATCTAGGACTGACTCGTGATAACACATAGTTCAATAGAGCCACCCTTTCTTTTTAGTGGATTTCAAATATCCTGATCTAATCTTACTCCCTCGATCTTCAGGCCTGTATTGATGCTAAGCTCTATGCACACACAATGCACTGCTACAATCATACATTGGGATCACCGCAACGTTACATCCAACCCTACCTACCTACTACCTACGGAGTATACCCTTTGTCCCATGCATTATCTGCCCGAATCTACCCACAAAGACCTCTGTACCCCGTACTGTACACCGAGTACAAGTAATCTATACACAAAGCTGCATGCATACATAGTATGTACAGCAGGCACAGCACCTCCAACTCGCCACAACGGTTACACACGGTCGGTTCGGTCCACTCCTTCACCAATCATTACTCCATAGTTATTAAAGGAGTGTAGCAGCCCTATCACCCTCCAAACTAGGGATGCTCATCCCACTTTGACTTAATGACATACTATCCATATTCTCAGCAGAAGCGGAAAACCAAAGGGGTGAGCTTCAGTTTGGTCTGGTACTTGTAGATCTCTTACTCGAACCTACCCAGTACCCGTACCCACGTAGGAGAAGGCTACCCTGATCACAAGTACCTAGTGATGAGTTCATCAAGGGCATACATAGCCATACGGAAGTAGTAGCCGAGTCGAGTCTGTTTCACTCCTGCCAAGTGCATCCACCCGTTCATTCATCATATGACCATCAATAGGTACGTATGGAGTACACGCCATCCCATCTATTCAGCTAAAAACAGAGAAGTGACAAATCCGCCATCGCTTTAGTAAACCTCTGAAACAGTGGCGACGTATTCGATTCAGTTCTCTGTTATTTTTACATTTTTGTTTGTCTGTCTATGTATACGGTGTTTTACTAATGTATAGTGGCGGATTTTGTACTACTCACACTCGTACACTGCTTCTTTTCTTTGTCTACCTAGTACCTACAGGTTACTGCATGTCGTCTTGTCTTGATTAGCCTAGCAGTGCATAAAAGTCAATCGCGCGGGAAATCTACGGAACTCTAAATTTCGCATACGAGGAATGTAAGATTGGTTTTATGGCGCTTTGGGTGCATTCTTCTAAAGTTAATTTGCTTGAGTTTGTGGCTGTTCTGATCTATCTACTTTATTTGGACAACATGATTTTCAGCATCTACACTTCATCTGACCACTTTGATACTTGAGGTGATTCTTAATACTCACCACATATTTTGACCTATTCTTCATCTAAAACATACCCGTCCCGTAAATGATATGCTGACGTTGTCCTGTTATGCTGTTGCTGACCTCCTCATAAACTTCATCTTCAAACTCATCATCCCATGCATCACTTTTGGGGCGCTCGCCTCCAGTTCCATGATTTATCGTTCTTTGGTCAAAGGATTCGTATTCGGTCGGCCAGAGGTGCTCGCGGCGATGTACGGCTGCGATTCGAGGTGAGACAGGCTTGGGCTGATCCCCTTGTTCCATTTTCTGTGCCTTTTCGAGACCGGGTTTTACGGCTTTGTTGTCCTTTAACCACGCCTCTGTGCTAGATGGGATTTGGTCTTGAGATGAAAAGGAAGAGGCGCTGCATTTTTCCTCTTGCAGAGACTCTGGTGTGTTTCTCTTTCTATTCTCGACCCTGTGATACGGAGGAAGTTCTGGGTCTGAAAGCGTGGGCGAAAATCTGGTACGACAGTGAGACATACAGTTTCCAAGTATGATGGACGACGTGGAAACGGATGATGTACTCGTAGTTAATGATGCAACATCGTAAGGCTGGCTCGTTTGCTCAACATCTACTTCGGAAGAATCAAGTCGAGGAACCTGCTCATACTGACTCTGCTCACTCTTTGGTCTCTCTGATGTCTTTATGAGACTGCTAAGATCAACAACCAGAGGACCCTTGCGTACACGGGGCTTCCAGTCTTTAATTGATCGTTGATAAAGTGCCTCGAACTCGCGTCTGTGAGCTGGGTTCGTAAACCAGGAATGGCGCAAAGCATGCTTAACATCCATACGCTTGGTTTCGTCTAGGATCAAAAGCTTGCGCACAAAGTCTTTTGCACGCTTGCCGACTTTATTCCAGTCCATGTCCGTCTCGAGTTTGTATAAATCACCCTTTTGGGCAAGCTCAACTGAATAGCTGCAAGTCACTGGGTCTTTGAAGGCTGAGTCGCCTGTGAGAAGCACAACGGTAACACAGCCTATGGACCATAGATCGACGGCTTTTGTATAGCCTCGTTTGTCTGATTTGAGGACTTCACTGGCAGATATATTAGTTTCATATTCATAATCAGCTCCAAATACTTACGGAGCACTGTATTCGAATGTCCCAACCATCGTCGACATTCGTTCAATGGTGGGTTTCACAGGTCTGGCACACCCAAAGTCAGTGAGGACCACCCTGCACCCGTCTGCCAAAGATGTCATGAGAATATTGTCTGGCTTTAAATCACGGTGGACAATGTCTCTATTATGCAGGTAGTCCAATGCCATCAGGACTTGTCGAACTATCACTGCAGACTCGATATCACCGAGCCTTCCGCCCTTGTACTGGATAAACGAAAACAAGTCTCCTGCAGTCACAAGGTCTTGAAAAAGGTATCTGCTAGAGTTAGTAAGAGAAAAATTAACCGTTTGTCTCTTCACTTGCATGGTATTGCTTGACTTGATCACCTTCTCCACGCTGATGATATTTGGCTACTCACGTTAGACCCACCCCATTGGATTCCACAGACAACTCACATGGCAGAGAGTTTCCAAAACCTCAGCCTCCCGGTTATATATGTTGAGCTTCTCCTGTATCTTCTTATTCTTCATTTCACGTATGGCAACAATTTTCGCATTCATAGCCTTCTTGTTGGCGGTAGACCCGCAAGGCTGCATGAAAAACTTCGAGTGCTCTTCCTCTACCTGCTCAACAGCCCTATCTCGTACGGCTCGGAGATCAACAATTTTACACGCAAGCTGCTGTCCAGTCTCTTTGTTGAATGCCATATGGACCTGTCCATACGCCCCTGAACCTAGCATTCGCTGCGTAACAACGTATTGGTCCATGAATTCCTTAATTGGTATCAGCTCATGTAGCACGGAGTATCGCCGAAAAACGCGTATCCTACCTCCATCTCAATTCTCTGTAACATATCGAAATGGCTTTCTTCTTTATGACGTTCGCACTGAAACTGGAGGAAGACATCCGGTGATAATCTCAGCGTATCGCCATTGCTCAGAAGAAAGCTGCCACTCCCTTTACCCATTTGATACCCATTCCACAGTGTGCCATTCATCGAAAGGTCCTGAGCGTAGACAAGTGGTGCAACCTCTAGTGGGTTTTCTTGATCGAAGATAACAGTGTAGATGCGAAGGTGTTTATTGGAAATGAACGGATTCTCGATGGTGTATTGGCTAGTCGGCCATAATCGGTCAGTAATGATTTAGATTTATTCGAATGAGAGCCGCATACCATCTCCTGCTGTCTCGTCCAATATATATCTCTTCATGGCTATGTATGAGTAGCGGATTGGTGGTCTGTTCTGTGCGAGGATTCCACTCGGACAAGGTGCCAACGAAGCAACCCGGTGTCGTAGGGAAGGGCTGGTCACAATTGTTGGATAATGGGTGGTCAGCCAGTGGTAAATCCATCATAGATCTTGGAATGTTGATTAAGATGCTATGATAAGATGTATAATGAGATGCTGTGAAGGAATGATAATTGCTGAGTTGATGGGTAATTGCTAAGAGGAGATGACAAGATGAAATTGTCGCTCAACTGTCTTGGGATGTCGAGGCACCACCAAACCTGTCAGTTGCCATACTTCTTGTAAAGATAACGACATTACTGCTACTATTCTTTTAAAAACTCAGTGCTTGTATCATGGACATCATTCATTTCATAACTGCATATTCGCTTCTTTAGGAAATGCACTTCTAGTCTATATTTATTTCCCCTGCATTCTCTTGATTCGCTCTTCAGCTGCCCTCGCACGTCGTTCTCTTTCCAGCCTCATTCGCATCTCTGGTGTCATTCCCCGCATTTCTTCTTCTCTCTTATCAGCTGCAGTCTTCTCCATGGCACCCAAAGCACGACCCGATTTTCTCGACTGTTGTGACTGAGCTTCTTTTGCGGCATCCTCTTTTTTCAGCCGTTCTAACTCGGCTTGGCGTCTAGTCTTCTCTTCCTCTTCTGCAGTCTTTCGCTCCCTCTCTGCTCGGCTATCGGAATCGGCCTTGGATATCGGCGATGGAACCTTGCACGCATCCCAGTCCCACTTCGATTCACCCAATTCGTGACGGGCAATACGGAAGGCATCACGGGTTCCTCGATCACCAGCGAGCTCAAAGGGGGTTCTTCCTTCGTTATTCGTCATGGTTGGATCGGCGCTGGCTTTGGTGAGGAGAGCCAACACCACGGATGAAGAATTGGAGTTTGCGGCGAGATGGAGAGGGGTTGGGCAGCGGAAATTCTGCTGGGAGTCGGATGGCAGGAATGTAAAGGATGGGGTGATTGAGTTATTAGAGATATAAGATATCAGGGCGGGAATTTTGGAGCGACGGATGAGGGCTTGGATTTGGGTTGTGTGAAGCATGGCGGCTTCATCCTCTTTCGAAATCTTTGGCTTCTGCGGTTGCGGCCGTGGCGTTGAGGGCTTTTTTACCTCTTCGCGCTGCTTGGCCTCTGCCGCAGCGATGGCAGCTTCGTCGATCTGACTGACCTTAACACGGGTGAGCTCCTTGAAGCATCGCATCAACTCGCTTTGAGTTGCCCGGCGAGTGCTGAATGGAAACCCTCTCAATCTCGGGTCATTCTGCTTCAAAACCTGGCCATCATACTGGCCAAATAGAATTCTTCGGTTCGTACTGCCTGTAGCTCGGATAAACAGCAACTGCGCATCGTTTATCATCTGCTTCCAATCCGATAGCAATTCCCGGATTTCCTTCTCCAGTGCGGCTTCATTGTACCGTCTCAGACTAGAACCGGCCGAATGCGCAGCGCCTCTAGAGGCGTCACTGGCAGACTGCGATCCACCTTGCTTTCGTCGTGTCGTGTATCGGTGGAATGTCTTGTGCGCAATAACATTGGCTTGTCTATCAACAATACCTCCCTGTCGTCGGTGAATTTCTGGGGCCAGCGAAACGAGCATCGCAGCGAAGTGGCCACCGCCTATCATACACATAAAGACATGAGGGCTAGGACCGGAAGGAGGGGCGGGATTTTTTGGAACGGAGCTGTTGTTTCGCTGGGGGTATGTAGGCGACAGCTGCTTCTTGCGAATAGACTCCACAAGATGCTTTGGCTCGTCTTGCTCAATGTTTGTAAACAGTGCCCTGTAAATACCCAACGACGTATTCGAAGGTAAAATGGAGCTTGAAAACCAGAAGATAGGATGTTTTCCAGTATTTCTCCGCGGTGAAGATTCATCATCATCATCGTTCGCCTCAGCTATCTTTGCCTGTTTCTTCAGCAGAGCCGTGAGTGTCGTGTTTGATCCATCCTCCTCTTGTTCATCTTCTTCCGACGACTCTGATCCAGAAATAGACTCGTCTAACTCTCCAACCGCCTTGTTAAATTGGATTTCATCAAACGTTGGGTTGCCTCGTAACTGCGCCTTGAGATTGTATCTGTGGTGGTCCGATCGGGCATGACCCCGCTGCTCTTCCACATTCACGAAGGATACTTTGCAAAGGTTGCATGTGGTAGATGATGCAATGGCAAGTTCCTGCGATGTCTCGTCTGATGCTTTGCGAACAGGTTCAGCGACGTCGTTTGCGGTTATGGTTTGGCTTTCGTTCTTTGTGGACAAGGTCGAAAGCAGTTCCTGAGGGAGATCATATACTGATAAAGGTCAGCTATCGCACTTGTTTATTCAAACTGAGGGGAATCCGCATTCACTTACCGTATAGAGGTCTCCTCAAGAGATCCTCTGGGTTATTTTCCACCGCCATTATGATTATTATGATTAGAGTAAAAGTTTTTCAAATGTGATTTTCCATAGACAGAAGATGGAAGAAACGTAGAATATTTAATAGGCGGCGTCGCTACACCCCTCGTAGAGACCCACCGCCTTTGGGACCCGCGTGGCTTAGCTGTGGCTTGACGGTCACTGACATCATTGCACAGCCATAGTTGGGAGTCATGTTTCGATTATGACTCAATTTCTGGTGATACACGAGTATGAGCAATGTGGACTGAATTCTGAAGGCCTGGCTGTGTCGATGTTGACTGGGGTCATCCTTTCATGGCTTTACGATAGTCTGCGGTGTACGAAGAAGGACGGAAATCTACAAAATGGTCGTTTAGATTGGATTAAACTCTCCGATGCAATTTGGAATTATCGATTGTAATAGGTTGCTAATTAACTGCTGAAGAACTGCTGTTGTTAGGTGTTCGTGTCACCGTATGTACATGATTGTGGCCAACATTGACTGGTGATATATATCGATGAGCTTAGTACTATTATACATCTACCACTGTTATTCAGTGTCTCCTCCAATGAATCATACCTATCTAAAGCTTTAATATATGCCCCCAATTGTAAATAAACAATTCAAATTTATGTAAGACTGTAGTTATGCAGTGTATACACTGTTCTATATTGAGCTTTATGAAAACGGCCAAATACATGCAGCATGCAGAAGCTCAATAAAACAACGAATTCTAAATAGGGTAGTTAGAAAACTACATATGGTACAGCTCTGCTAATTCCAATCTCGAGAAAGGCCGATAGATTTACAACTAGACTGCTGATCATGGACATATTCTAGGATGCTTTAGCCCTTAAGATAGTGTAGCAGAAATATCAGTGCACATGACATCACATGACATCACACCATAAAGATCTCCACCAGTATCTTCTCAGCCGTAAACTCCGAAGAAGAGTCCTTGCATTATACAGAAACACTTTGCCTTCCTCTCTCCTCTCGTGAAACATGACTGCACACGCCATAAGAAAACATCCAAGCTAGCAGGGAATATCAGGCTAACCAGATGAGTCACGTTCGTAAAATAACTAGTTACTCGAGTCGACGCGTATTCAAGCTGCTTAGAGATAACTACCATATCGGGGGTAGATAAGAGTCATGTGACACGGGCCCGTTGATCGGCTTTCTCCACGAGGAATGAAGAAGAACAGAAGGCATTAATACATAGTATGGACTACGCGGTATAATCTGCAGATATTCCTCTTTAGCAATTAATAATCCATACAATAAGAATACGAGAAAATTAAGTACTATACGGAGTTCTCCGCAGAACGGCGGTAAGCGTTAGGCCCGAGACTCCGACACTAGCAAAGTTGCTTACATGCTTTAGTCAGCACGAGCTGGGAATCGCCCCAGTTTCTTAGCGGTTCTGTCCCTTGCCCAGATGACCTTGGGTTCATTTTTTCCCTCTGTGGACAATTCCCTCCCCTTTGTGTCGTGATAAAGGACTAGGGATACGTGATTAGGGGTCGCTCATCCGGAAGAAAATGCTGGATGGCAGTTCCCAGGTGGTCCTAGGGGATTTGTCCCTCCCGGGATCATCGCTTCAATCGAGTCCGCAGTCGCTTTTGCAATCTACTCAGCGACAGCCCTTCTGCAGTGATAGCGAGGGTTGGGGTCCGATCAGTCAATTGCGATTTGATTTGACGCCATGTTTTCTGGACCTGGGGGTGGCTTTGGTCGCAGCATTTGGGTTGTTGATGGGATCCGGTGCTATCTGGTTGCTGCTTAAGAAGCGAGTCCCTCAGCCGGTATCCAAGAATTGGCATTTCTATGCCAAATTAGTGAGTCGCTTGTCTTTGAATTATTTTCTTAAACATAGGCGATGTTTGGTGACTAACTGGATTGATGCACACTAGGTTGTTCTATCCGCTTTGATCCTCACTACTGCTCTTCAGTCCGCTATTCAGGCTGAGGCCTATCCGAACAATGGACTGAGCGACTTTCGCTTCTGGAGCTCGATTATTACGCTTGCATCTCTAGGTGTTATCTTTGGGGTACAATATTTTGAGCACTGGCGTAGCAGGCAGCCGAACGGAGTTGTTCTCTTCTATTGGGTCTTCTTCATTATCGCATATGGAATCAAGTTGCGGTCCCTCATCTCCCGACATGCCTTCAAGAATGATATTCCATACTTTGTCACAATCAATGTGAGCTTAGGGCTGGCAGTGTTGGAATTCGTGCTGGAATACTTGATCCCGAAGAAACAAAGTGACTACGATGCATTGGGTGATGAGGATGAATGTCCTTATGAATACGCAGACATCTTCTCGGTTCTTACTTTCAGCTGGTTGACCCCAATGATGAAATTTGGGTACAGTAACTTCTTGACCCAAGATGACCTGTGGAACTTGCGTCGCCGAGACACGACTCGTGTCACCGGAGCTACCTTGCAAGAGAACTGGGACTATGAGTTGGAGAAGAAGAAACCTTCTTTGTGGATAGCAATGTTTAAAACATTTAGTGGCCCGTACCTTCTCGGTGCTCTCATCAAGTGCGGAAGTGATATGCTTGCTTTCGTCCAGCCGCAGCTGTTGCGAATTCTGATCAGCTTTATCAATTCATACACAACCGACACACCTGAACCGGCAATCAGAGGTGTGGCCATTGCCCTCGCCATGTTTCTGGTTTCGGTTTCGCAGACCATGTTCCTTCACCAGTACTTCCAGCGAGCTTTCGATACGGGTATGCGCGTCAAGTCTGCCTTGACTGCCATGATATATGCCAAATCCTTGAAGCTTTCAAATGAAGGTCGTTTATCCAAGACAACTGGCGACATTGTTAACCATATGGCTGTTGATCAGCAACGTCTTTCTGATCTGACTCAATTCGGCACACAGCTCTGGTCCGCTCCATTCCAAATCACACTGTGCATGGTATCCCTCTATCAGCTTGTCGGGCCGAGCATGTTCGCTGGTATCGGAGTTATGCTACTCATGATTCCATTGAACGGTGCTATCGCTCGGATGATGAAGAAGCTTCAGATCTCGCAGATGAAAAACAAAGATTCGAGAACCAGGCTGATGACGGAGATTCTGAACAATATCAAGAGCATCAAGCTCTATGCTTGGAACACTGCGTTTATGAACAAACTCAACCATATTCGAAATGACTTGGAACTGAATACTCTTCGCAAAATCGGCGCAACGCAGTCGGTTGCGAACTTTACCTGGCAGTCAACGCCATTCTTGGTCTCATGCTCTACGTTTACTGTCTATGTCTTGACGGGCGATCGTCCTCTGACTACTGAGGTGGTGTTCCCCGCATTGACACTTTTCAACCTGCTCACTTTCCCACTTTCGATTTTGCCGGTGGTTATCACCTCGACCATCGAAGCGACGGTAGCTGCCAAGCGCTTGACAGACTATTTCACAGCGGAAGAATTGCAAACTGATGCCGTTACCTATGAGGATCCTGTGGTCCATGCTGGAGATGAGTCGGTTCGGATCCGGGACGCCTCTTTCACCTGGAACAGATACCAGGAGGCCCAGGTTTTAGAAAACATTGATTACAGCGCCCGCAAAGGCGAACTCAGCTGTATTGTGGGCCGGGTTGGTGCCGGAAAGTCTTCTTTGCTGCAGTCCCTGCTCGGTGATCTTTGGAAGTCAGACGGCGACGTCACCGTCCGGGGTCGAATTGCCTATGTTGCACAATCACCCTGGGTGATGAACGCTTCCGTCCGCGAGAACATTGTTTTTGGACATCGCTGGGACCCTCAGTTTTATGAACTTACCGTCGAAGCTTGTGCCTTGTTGGACGATTTCAAAAACCTACCAGATGGAGACCAGACCGAGGTTGGCGAACGAGGAATTTCGCTCTCAGGTGGACAAAAGGCTCGATTGACATTGGCCAGAGCAGTCTACGCTCGCGCCGATATCTACCTTCTTGACGATATTCTATCTGCAGTCGACCAGCATGTTGGCCGTCATATCATAAACCGGGTACTTGGAAAGAACGGTATACTCAGCGGCAAGACTAGAATTCTCGCGACAAACGCAATTACTGTGCTCAAGGAGGCAGACTTCATTGGCCTGCTACGGAACAAGACAATCATTGAAAAGGGCACTTACGAACAATTGCTGGCCATGAAAGGCGAGATTGCCAACCTTATCCGCACCAACATGAACGACTCGGACGATGAGCAGGGCTCTGCTAGTGGAACTGAAGATAGCCGTGGCCTTGCTAGTCTTGAGAGTTCTGAATCCGCCACTGTAATCGACAACGCAGACTCCGACTTTTCTGATACAGAAGATGCTGAACAAATTGGCTCCCTTGTTCCAATCCGATCCGGCGGTGGTCGACGCAGACCCAGCACTGTCACTTTGCGACGTGCTAGCACCGTTACCTGGCAAGGTCCCCGACGCAAGCTAGGAGATGAAGAAAACCTGAAGAGCAAGCAAACTCAAGAGACTTCGCAGCAGGGCAAGGTGAAGTGGAGCGTCTATGGAGAGTATGCCAAAAACAGTAATGTCGTGGCCGTGTGCTTCTACCTGCTTGCCCTTCTTGGTTCGCAAACAGCACAGGTTCTTGGTAGCTTCTGGTTGAAGAAGTGGTCTGACCCAGGCGATCCGGAAGAAAAGAAGGCCCATGTCGGTAAATTCATTGGTGTTTACCTGGCTTTTGGTTTTGGATCCTCTTTGTTGGTTGTTATCCAGAATCTTATTCTGTGGATTTTCTGTTCGATTGAAGTATGTTGGAATTTCTCGTTTGTTTTATCCATGCTGACAGTTCTAGGCTTCTCGGAAATTGCACGAGCGGATGGCATTCTCAATTTTCCGTTCTCCTATGAGTTTCTTTGAGACTACTCCTTCTGGACGAATTCTCAATCGGTTTTCCAGTGATGTGTACCGCATTGACGAGGTTCTTGCTCGTACCTTCAACATGGTTCGTATAGAGATTCTCTTTGTTCATTTAACCTGCTAACACCTAGCTAGTTATTCGGAAACACGGCCAAGGCTTTGTTTACCATGATTGTCATCTCATCTTCTACTCCGGCATTCCTTTTGGTGATTGTTCCTCTGGGTTATGTCTATTTCAGCTACCAGAAGTATTACTTGCGAACCTCGCGAGAGCTGAAGCGATTGGACAGCGTTACCAGAAGTCCAATCTACGCGCACTTCCAAGAATCCCTTGGCGGTATCTCGACCATCCGCGCATACAAACAGGAGAACCGGTTTGCACTTGAGAACGAATGGCGTATGGATGAAAACCTTCGAGCTTACTTCCCATCCATCTGCGCAAACAGATGGCTGGCCGTCCGTCTTGAATTCATTGGGTCTATGGTCATCTTGGCATCGGCGACGCTTTCTATCCTCTCCGTTACCACAGGCAGCGGTCTCTCCGCAGGTATGGTCGGTTTGGCCATGTCGTATGCTCTTCAAATCACACAATCCCTGAACTGGATTGTGCGACAGACGGTCGAGGTTGAGACCAACATTGTCTCTGTCGAGCGAGTGCTCGAGTATGCAGCCCTCCCCAGTGAAGCGCCGGAAGTGGTATTCAAAAACCGACCGGGCATTGGCTGGCCGGCGCAGGGTGCAGTCTCGTTCAAGAACTACAGCACACGATACCGCGAAGGACTTGACTTGGTGCTCAAGGATATCAGCCTTGATATCAAGCCCCATGAGAAGATTGGAGTTGTTGGGCGTACGGGCGCAGGCAAGAGTTCCCTGACTCTGGCGCTGTTCCGGATCATTGAGCCAGATGGCGGCAGCATTAGGTGAGAACTAGTGGCCCAACATTTTTAGTTTCTGGCGGTGTATTTTCTAACGCCTTTCTAGCATTGATGGGTTGAATGTGTCTACGATTGGTCTGTTTGATCTACGAGGTCGGCTCGCTATCATTCCTCAAGACCCAGCGATGTTCGAGGGCACTCTACGCGACAACCTAGACCCTCGACATGTGCATGGTGATATGGAACTTTGGAGTGTGCTTGGTAAGTTAGGCTGGAGCTACTGCATGAATGGGGAGGGGGACTAACTGTTTTTTCGCAGAACATGCGAGACTGAAGGAATACGTATCTCAGATGGACGGCCAGCTGGATGCCCAAATCCAGGAAGGAGGTGAGTTTTCAGATTTAGTCAGAAAAAAGAAAAAAGAGGAAACTGACAGAAAACGATAGGGTCGAATCTGAGTCAAGGTCAACGCCAGCTAGTGTCGCTGGCGCGAGCGTTGTTAACGCCCAGCAACATTTTAGTGCTGGATGAAGCAACGGTAAGTCACTTGATCAACGGTTTCAGGAGGGGGCTAGTTACTCGATGGCTAACGGAGGAAACTAGGCTGCGGTGGACGTGGAAACGGACGCATTACTCCAACGGACCTTGCGTAGCAGCATCTTCCAAGACCGCACTATAATCACGATAGCGCACCGCATCAACACGATCATCGATTCCGATCGAATCGTGGTGCTAGACAAGGGGCGGGTGGCCGAGTTCGACACGCCAGCGGAACTGATCAAGCAGGGCGGCAAATTCTATCAGCTGGTCAAGGAAGCCGGGCTACTGGACAACGACGGACTGGCGCTTCTGCAATAATGAAATTGAACCCTCTGGACCCTCTGGGCCCTCTGGGCGATCCGTAGACTCCCCAAGGAAGAGCGATAAGTGGTCGGGGGAAACGGATGAGACCTGTTAACCGTCGGGCCGATCCCCTCTTCGAATCGCTTTTCAGTCAGCAGTTTGGATGCAGCGAGTTATTGCTGGATTGGAGACGCGAGCCCACTGCCCAGTTCTCCTTCCTGTTTTGCGGCCCCGGGCTGGATCTGTATCGAGGGAACTGTCTGTGCGCGATGCATGCAAGAGGGGTCTTCCTGGAAAGAGGCGAGAGAAAGAGGAGAAACACACACGCACACATTGTGGGTATAGGGTTTGAACCAAAAAAAGAATGTATGGATAAAAAGTTTGCGTTACGAAGTACTGTGCACATATCTAGATGTCTATATTTGAATAACCATTCATATGAAAATCATCGAGTCAGCTCAGCTCAGCTCAAAATCCGTAATATGTACGCCGTCAGTCGCAATTTAGCAGAACCGTTAAAAAGACCCCCGTCAACAGTAGCGGTGTAGGGAAGAGTCCAGAAGGGCAGCGGGAATTGATTCCACCATGCAAGAGGCAAAAGAACGAACAATCTGCAACTAAAGGCAAAGCCCGTCTCATCCAGCCATGGAATAAAGCAGAAACATCGTTCACGAAAAAAGATAGTTCAGTTCATGAGAAGATATGGAGTAACTAGCAGGGAAGAACCATCTACGATACTAGCCACCGAGAAAAAAACCCTTCAAGACCCCGCAATCGGGACATTTGGAAAGCGGATGGAAAGAAAATAAAAACGACAGTTCACAAGAACTAATAAGAGACTAAGACCCAGCCACCGATGAAACAGACGATGATTAAGTTCGCTGGATCGATTGGGGATAGAATAATACTGACGATGATGTGCATGACTGGAGGTTTTCTCCATACGTAGCTTACTAGCTAACGTAGCTAACGTAGCTAGAAGTTAGCAGAAAACGGGATTACAGGACGAGAAGAACGGACAGAAGAAGGAATAGACTTTTCGATGAATCCCTTGCGTTGAACAGTACTTATAGGCCGGTTTTTAACTCGCGGAAGATGATTGCGAATGCCATGAGTTTATCGATGGTCGATATTTATACATTTTATTTTGATCGCGTGGCAAAGTAAAACCATCGTGGCTTGTTCATCTATCCGGCACATAGGCGATATTATTTGTCTGTTTCAAGATAAGAGTTTCAGCAGCTGGATGGAATTGGCAAGCGATGATGGAGGAAGGATGGAGATCTGGCACGGACCGCTTGGATGACCTGGTTTTCGGGTCTGTTTGGGTTTGATTCTCGGTGACAAAAGTACTATTTTTATACAGACTCTAGAGATGGGGTAGAATATGGAGAGAGATTACGATAGTCATCTATCCATCCATCTATCCTACTCTATTCATAATAATATCCATAACATCCATAATCCATGGTAGAATTCCACGTCCAACATTCAACTCAACATACATAGTTAGCCGATGGGGCTGACAGCTGGCAACGGTGGATTTGTCTGTCGGATAATCCGTCTCCAGCCACAACCATCACTAGTAAGGTTCTTAGTGAGGATTAATTACGGATGGGATCCTGGTATCCTGCTTGTCGATCGTGGATGAGTTGATTTGCTCCTGACTCGTAGATGCATAAAATGATCAAATGCATGGCTTGACCGACTGATAACGCTACATACGGAGTACGGAGTACAGGAGGTGAATTAAGCATGCAAGTAGACCGTGGTGAAGTGAAGGATTATTAGGATTAGATAGACTGTCTTTGACTTGAAGATATCATATTATCATATTATTATGTTACATATATTATGTTGATGTTCATCATGTCATGTTGAGAGACAATGTCATTATGCAGATCCACTCGCGGCACTACCCAAAACGGGGAATATCTCCGTTCCTCCCCCTCCCCATGTCGACAGACATACATACTATGTAACATCCTCCCATCCTGGCTTTCTACAGATCAACTACGCTGCATGAGTCGCTTATTTGCTGCAGGCTGGCGAGGGGAAAACCTGGAAATCAAGGCTGGTGGCTGGTGGGATCAGCGAACGGGTTTGCGGTGTGTTCATTCAGCTGGTGATGATGGATAGGGAAGGATTATAATTGAGTCAATTAATTAGAAACGAACAGAATATTCAGAGTATTTTATATTTGGTGAGAAAGTGGATGAAAAGAAATTATTCAATAGCCACGCATGTCAAATGAATAACCCCGCTGAATAATACAGACATACACATGGACAATTACTTGCATAATTATATTATATAACATATAATATTGATAATATATGCAGAAGAACGATGGAGTAATAATCCAGTTATTATTACTATATCCCTACTATTACTAGTTAGAACCATTACTAGCACTATGACACAGAACATAACTATCCAAAACATTCTGACACACCATACAATCTGCATGGGTTCTGCAGAGGCTCGGCCCGGTCGGGAGATGAACTGTTTATCTTATAGGAGTTATGGAGTCTCCTATATAGGATTAGTAGGGCGTAGTTGAAGTAGTACGGAGTACAACTATTAAGTAATATCAACCACTCCGTACATATGTTTAGAATAGATTATCCAGTTACATCCACAAAGTCAATCCCATCGAATACGAAGCGTGAGGAGAGAAAAAAAAAAAAAAAAAAAGGCAACCGGAAATGTTTCATATAGCCTACCATACTAACGACTACACTACTAATGCATCCTGTTTATTGATCATCAACGGTAAGATGATGTCAAGCTGTACACATCTCTGCATGAGAACCAATAAATGGGAGGAGTCTAGAATTGCCGCAACGGTCTTTTTGTTTCTTTTCTTTTTTGATGTACACTACTTACATGTACATGGTGTACACTATCTATACATGGACCACAGTGTGAGTGTACTGTGTATAAGTAAGATCAAAAGTACAGCCACATGACTTGGCCTTTCCCATCTACCTGGTTACTTGGCCCGGTCCATTGGTTCCTGACAGATAGCCGGGTCGGTTAGAAGAGGGGAGAGGACGGATACGGGGTAAAGAACTCAGATAGATTAAAAGGATCAAGTCGCGACCCAAACGGTACTTATGTAGGGCTGTCCTAACCCGTCAATCATTTCCCGTTCATCGATGGGATACAACTAGTTACAAGGTTACAAGGGAGGATAAGATTTCTGACACCCCCGAAAGAAACTCAAAACAAATCAGGAAACAAAAACCTTAGACTCCATGATCGGTTCTTGGAAATCGAACTGGAGATGAGATGCAGCCAGCCAATCATCGGGCGTGATCTCATCAACGGACCTCCCTACCTCCTGCCCTCCAGGTGCGTATACAACCCTGTTGGGTATGGATGGTGCTCTGTCAGTGGTCGGCCCGTTCTCCCCGGGCCGCAGCAGCCCCACTCACACACCCAAGTTCGGGGCGGGGCGGTTGGGAGTGATTGGCGGCTAGTCGAGTCTAGACTGGGTCGTTGGTTGGGAAGTGACAGCGGGTAAAGTACGGCGGGGTTGGAGATAGGAGACTATGGACTTATGGAGGAGACGAGGTGACGCCATGATCGATTGATCGCTGCAACAAGATTCTGCAGCCTTGCATTGCATCGAAGTCTGTTGTGCATTATTACTAATTTTTTTCTGTCTAACTAATACAATTGCTACGAGTATCCATATTGTGATACTTCAGAGTAAAGGGGAAATATAGTACATATGTACATATCTGCCTAATGATCTAATAAAATCAGATAATCAGAAACCAATACTCCTGAATGTGATGAAATAGGGCACAACCCCAGCTGACAGGTGGGTGTGCTGGGGGGCTGATCCAATCGCCAGCCTTAATCCGCCTATCCCACGTTTAATCCCCGCCTGTCACATCCATCTAAGCATTTAGCATGTATAACTATCCTTATAGTCGCCGACTATCCTCTCTGTTGGGTTTCACTTTCTTTCGGGTTGATTCGTTTGTTGGTAGGCCTCCTTAATACTTGCTACTGCGGCAAACGCGGTTTTCTTTCTGCCTAACATTCTACCAGCCTGTTATTGGCAACCTGTCAGTTGGCAGCGTGATGTACGAGTACATCACTCGTATTATGCACAACTGCCAGGAAATCAATCCTATATAGCGGTGAGTCCCTGCCACGTTCATCAGCGAACATGTTCAACCAGTCAGCGACATTTCGGTCTAGACTTTCCCTCTGAAACCCCTCGATCATCATCAATTAAAGTGACTGTGACAGTCCGGGGTGTGTTTGGGTCATCTGAGACACCAGTAGGGAGTAAATGAGGCCTGATGGGCAGGAAAAAAAAAATAAACAGGGATTAAAAGCCGATGGTGTTCACTAAACCTGACCGTCTAACACCTTCAGGATGACCCGAGATTCGAAAAACCCTGCTTGATAAAAGTCATCTTAAGTTATTGGCAACTTGATTGGGGGCGAAGTAGGGGTACTTATGCCAGAACTAAATAAATAATAGTATCATTGCCCAGACAAAGGTAGGATGTATTGCCGAAGGGGGAAAGGATTCAACTGCCGAATGTAGATAATGCAATTTCTTTTTTTCTATTTTTTTCTTTCCTGGTCGGATTTCAAATTGAGTCTGACTGAGTCCGAGTTTGCCATGCGCCGGTTCGTTCTTTATAGGAAGGCAGTTAGTGATGAGGATGCAAACGAGATTGAAATCGAGATATCGTTTGGGGTTGTCGCGGTTGGTTATTCAATCGATTTTATCCTCGACTGGATATTGTTGAGTTGAATTGGATTGAGAAATGAAGATTGTTTGACAGTCTGCAGGAAAGCAAACACCCGATTGAATATATCTGATTCGACGGTGTTTGTTCTTTCTTTCTTTTCTTTTTTCTTAGGCTCTTTTTTTTTTTTCTTTTTCCAGCTTATCTAGCAAACAGTGCATAAGTACCAAGATAGTCGCCACAAACATATTAAACCTTCTGCCATCGTAATAGAATTAAATAGTAAATGTAAATAAACATCAACACTATTAGAATCCAACCTGGCTGATTGGACGCATGAAACATCCGCCTCCGTTCCAGGTACATAATTCCAGATATCCATGATCCGTCGCAATGGGATTCCGATCTGAAGATGGCGATACGCCACTGTAAGAAATAGATGCTTGGGGGATACCAGAATCGGTTAGTACTGGCTCACTACTACTAAACTAGTAGCAAGAGTGACATGAATCGAAAGTACCGTTGTTCTTTGTGTGAAAACTAGTTAATAGCCCTAGGCTAGCAATCCCTGTCAGCTGTGACTGTTAACTGTCATTGATTTCTCCGATCAGTTTCTATCCACCTCCTGAGTATATATTATATTATCTTATATATTATATTAGATATTATAATACTATAGCGATAGTTGTAATAGTATATTCTACCTTATTAGCACTATAAATACCAGATAATACAGTAAGAACTCTGGTATGTCCACCTGTCACTAGAGATCGCCCCGTTCCGCTCTTCCTATTGGTGCCGAGACCCGGTGGACTAGCCCTCGGGGCACATTTCTATTAGATCCGTGATCGAAGGGGGTTGTCCATCGTAATTTATTTCCTTCCTTTCTTTCTTTATTCTCTTCGCTTAGGCTCGCAATTTCTTCCTGTTGAGTCTTGGGGAGATCTATCTTATCTTCGGTCCTCGGTATTACTGCTGAGTTTGCCGGCTGTCTAAGTAGACACGAAGACTACGTACTCAACCTGGAGTACGTACTGGTACTCGTAGTCTCGTACTATCGTACATGGACTCGTATGTATACATCTGATCTGTCCTACGGCATGGCATCTACGTAAACCATCTGGTCCAAGCGCGGGGAGTCAGGGCCCTGACGATATGCGGGCCTGTGCGTCTCGGAAGCTCCAGAATCAAGGAGTCGTACTTTAGATGTCGATGCAAGCCATCGTGAACATGTTTGTGTATTATACTGTACTGTAAAGTCACCGACAATGGTAGGTAAACAACCCCGCTGATGTAGTTGATGGATAGATGGACTGTCTACTGGCCCATGCTTAGTTGACACAAAACGGGAAAAATAAAAGATAGTGAAGCTGAGCTGAATACTAAAAGACTCCCCGGAATGGCCATCCCTGACGCTCTCCACCCGTGTGGATACAGCTGCCAGTGCTTTATTTTCTTTCCCTAATATTACACGCCACCGTGCTTTTGATTAGGCCCTTTTCTTTCCCCCGAACAAGCCCTGGCTCGGACGATCTACAGCTAATAGTCATCTGAATTAATTAATACCCGTATTAATTACTGGCGCCTGAACCACTACTGCATCTCCTCCTCCAACCGCTGCAGCTCACGGTGCTTTTTAGCAGCTGTCGTCGTGTTTCGGCTTCTGATGCGCTTCAAGGATCATCCATGCTGCCGGGTTGCCCACTCTGGCCCTTTCCAAGCTGCTAAATCGAGAGAACTTTTGTCGAGATCCATCGATCCAATGCAATCTATCAATCTCTCTTTTCGCATTCACTAATCCTGCATTTCCCTCTTTTCCCTCACTCTTCTCCCCTGCTTTTCTCTTCTTCTTATATCCAGTCAGCCCATCATTTTTCGTCTTCTTTCTTTCTTCTCCTTCTCTTCTTCTCATCTCATCTCATCTTGTGTCACACAATCACACCACACAAACAAAGACTAAAAAGTACACCCGTTCGCTCCATCCTGTCCCACCTTCTCTCTGCGTGTCCATCTCGGTTGCCAGCATCCTCCCCTGCAGCCTCATCAACTCCCCGGATCTCTTCTTATTGCTCCCTCGACAACCCCGCGGGTCTTTGATTGTCCCCTCTTGATTGCCTCTCACTTGTCCCGTGAGTCTTATTGGTTCTCTCACTCTGTTTGATCTGCTTCCTGCTCGGCTTCTCCGTCTGTTCGGCGCCAATTTCACCTTCCATGGTGGGGTCGTCGGGCTGCTTCGCTATCATTTTTCCCATCCCACCTCCGTGGAAAATCCCCCCTCCCTCTCTATCTCTTTCCGTTGTCTTGCCTGGATAGCTTCATGCACTCCTACTAGATCGATCAAACCGGTAGCTAACTCGCAGCCGCCTAGTTGCCGGATTGGTGCCTCTGCAGTCAGAACTCGATCCCGCTTCTCTCTATTCGATCCCGTGGTCTCAAAAAAGAGAACACACTTTTCGTTTCTTTTTTATTCTAGCTGCTTTTCTTCGGATTTGGACCAAGTACAAAGTCACCGCTTCTTCCTGTTCCATATCCGACCAAGGACTGCTTTTTTTCTTTTGGATCTCGAAGCCCTCTTCTTTACCCCGCTACTCTTCTCTATGCTTTGACAGTGCCCTTCTATTTAAGGACTCTTGTGTTGGATAAAGCAGATTTGAGTCATCTTTGGTTTTCACTCGCCTATCTTCCCGATCATACACAATGGTCATCAGTGCTTCCCTTTCCGGAACGGGGGCCGTCAAGAGGCCCTCCTCTTCATTACACGATGAATATGCTGGCTGGGAAACTGCTCCGGTGAGTGAAGACGTCCTAGACCGAGCCGGACGGAGCTGATCCAAGCGACATGTAGTCCATGGGTCTTCCCATGCGCTCGTATCATCATATTCCCTATCCCCACTACGCCATGATCTATCTGGACAACACGGGCAAAGTCAAGGTCGACGAATCGGCCTCCATCCGGGACCAGAACTTCACTGTCTTTCCCCAAGAGGCTCGCCAAAGGTTCTTGGATGTCCTAGGAGCAAAGATTGGATATCACCGACCCATGTTTCGCAGTATGTGTAATTTTCCTATGATAAACTTTACCCTTACTGACCTTGGATAGGAGGCCCCGGCTTCAGGGAGACATCAGCTGGCTTCAGCTATGGCGGCTACCATGATGACTGGTCTTCTCTCCGTCAGGTCAAGCGCCGCAAGCCCTCCACCAACGACCATGCCCTTGACATGTCTTTTGGCACTCAGTTCTCTGAGCCTATCGAAGACCTGCCCCCCTACACCACTACTGACAAGGTTCCCCTTGAGATTGGTGATACCGAGAAAGTTCTTGCCTACTATGAAAGTGCTTTGAAGCACTTCCAGCAGCTCAACTGCCGTCACATCGCCAAAGCTTTTATCAAATTTATTGAACCTCGCAAGCAGGTTAAGCACCCCTACAATGGAGGTCGACCACCAGTGGGCTCTGCTCCGGGTGAGAAGGGTGACCCAGAGAAAACCAAGCCTGAGTGGTGGCCAGCTGGTGTCGTGCACAAGGAGCCCGACCACCTCAAGAAAGCTCGTGAGTGCTCTGACCATCTCAATAAGACTGCCTACTAATGACAATAGAACGTCTTCGTCTCTTGATTCACATTTTGCGCAAGCTTGGAAAGTATAACATCACCTCTGAGAAGTTGCAGGAGGTCGCACACGACGCCAAGAGACAGATCAAGCCTCTGGACAAGCTGGAAATTCTAGATGAGATCTTCAGAGTGAGAAAGTTGGAAGAGCGATACGAACGGGGTGAAGTTGGTATGCATGCCCATCTTAGCTCAAATCATTCAATACTAATCATCATAGATTCCACCCACTTCGCCTACGTCGTCAACAGAGACACGAACCCCAAGCCCGAGAAGGATAAGGACTCTGACTCTGTTAGTGAGCCGGATCACAAGTTGGAAATGGACGATGAAGACGCAGAAGACGACCTCTTGACATCAGTGACATCGGCGGACCACACTGCACCACCCATGCCCACACCCATTGACCACATGTCCATGGCAGCACCAAGCCGTCCCTTGCACATGGGAGGTGATAGAGCCCCGATGTTTTCCATGTCCGAGTCGCTCAGCTTTGGCGACCAACCCAGAGATAGATCCTACTTCCCTTCAGATTACGCTGATGACTTCTCAACACAAAACCTCTTGAAGACACCAGCCAGCTCGACCATCGTGAGCCCCAACGAGCAGCCTGCAGCGTTTGACTATCTATCACAGCCATCCTTCTCTTCAACAACAACTGATGACTCACTTTCCCACCACCGCCAACCACCTCTGCCGGTGCAACAACCAACCAGTCATTATGATGCCTGGGCACCACCCTTCCGACAGAGTGTCTTCGGCTCGGTTGACTACACCCCCAGTCAAGCTATTGCCCAGCCATCCCTCCACTACCAAATGCCTGTCACACATCCACATGACATCCCTCACGGTCTTCCCGACCTGTGCCGTCCCAAGCCAACCCACCTTGACCCCACTCCCTCTTTCCGCACAGGATCTTTGAGCCACCCTAACCTTTTGCACCCGCATCACGGTAATTCTGCATAATTCTTGGCTTGGCTACCTCTGGAGTATCGGAGTACGGGAGGGTTGCAACTGAGATGACATGCATGACTGTTTATGAATGAACGACTGTCGGTCTTTATAACCGACCGTTTTGCAACTACTGGAGTTTGGACTTGATCGTTCACATATCGTCCGCAATCCCTTCAAGGCGTCTTACTGCCTCTTTATTGACTTTTATTTATTTATTTTTTCCTGGGTATATATATGTTCTTCTCTGTTTTTCTTGTTTCTATGCTTTTCAACCTGTCTCATATTTTGCGCTTTCGATCTATACATACTTTTGGCTTTGACAAATGTGTCTTTTGATTGATGGTTGCGTTGGCGCGATGGGTTGGGAGCGATGCTAATATCTCTGCTTTTATTGTTTGATGTTCGGAGTATATCGTGGCTGTTTTGGAATATTTTATAGACTTACGGGAAAGGCAAGGGCGCTTGCGATGGTGAGCTCATATTTGGACATACGGCACTCCAACCTGTTTATTTTCTGTGTTGCCCTTGGGAGGAAGTTGGTCCACTTGGTTGAGTGGTTGGCGTCTTTGAACAAGCATAGCCTTTTGATTCGAGCATGGTGTAATTATGGATTAAAAAATGAATATTGAATTATTGAATATTTCTTATCTTGGATTTTCTTGAATTTTCTAACACAAAGCCTCTATTCCGTCTACTTTGTGCGAATCGTGTAGTCTTGTATAGACACCTAGGGCTCGAATAATAAACGCGCGTCTAAACGCGCCTGTAATTCACCTGGCCCGTGCGTATTGACGCAAATCCCGCGGCTGACGGAGAGCTTCACTCCATCGCCAAAGCAAAGCAAATCCATATTCGCCTCATTCAGCCCTGGTCCGAGGGTGCCAGAAAAACCTAATCTCTACAGCAATTACTCGCACGACAATTCGAACGAGGTTACCATCGCGACTAGGTAGATATTCTGTGTTTTGCGCGGCCCCCGTTCGATGGCCGTGTCTGGTTACGGAGATCTCCAGTTCGCTCCTCTCCCCACGCCTGTTCCATCTCGACTTTGACCTCACCCTCGACGGCTGTTGATTGATCCGGTATCTTGAGAAAAACAACCGGGAGATCAATTCGAAGCGATAGGTTTAGTCGCCGGTTCACGATTGTTTTTATTCGAGTGAGGAAATACCTACTTTCGGTCTTAAGGTACAACAACTGCTGCTGCGGATTCGGTCATCCATCCTGCTTCGTTCGCACCTAGCTTTCCTCGTCTCGTTTCGTCTCGTATCGCCTCGCGTTTTTTCCCTTTTTCTTTTTTATCTATAATATTTGTTTTATTCACTTTCATTCATCACCCCTCTTCAACCGTCCGATTCTTCATGTCGCGGTCGCGGTCGCCTTTTTCGAAATCGAAATGTCCCTTGGTAATAGGTCTGGGCTGACTCTTTATTCTCGCGCCTGCGAACGGTTTCCCCGTGGACAGCTTTTAGGATCTTTCGTTTATTCTTTATTTCGTGACGCGATTAATTTACGCCCATAACGATATCGAAAACGACGCTCGCAATTGAAGATTGATAACTGGAATTGAGCAGGATCTGGTCCCTGCATTGTTTCCCAGCAGGATGGCCGGTCCGGCAAATCCTTTCGCTGGTCTTGGCCAGAAAGACGTGACGGCAGGACGCGGTGGTGCTGGTGGAGGAGGGCGTGGGACGTTTGGCCGGTCGACGCCGTATCAGCCGAAAGCTCCTGGTGGTGCACCGACACGCGGGTCGACTTTTCGCGGCCGAGGACGAGGTGCTTCGACGACACGGGGGCGTGGTCGAGGAGGACATGCTGCGAATGGCGGTGCTCAGGGACAGAATCCGTTTCGGAATGATAATGTCGAGGCGCAGACTGGGTCTGATTCGAATTCGAGCTCGAGCTCGCCGTTTGCTCAGTTGAGGCAGGGTAATAAGCCGGCTTTTTCGCCCTTTGGTGGTCAGGTTTCGCAGCAGTCTACTTCGTCGCCGTTTTCGAGTGTGGGCAAAGGATCTGGGTCTGGGTCTGGGTTTGGAGCACCGTCGTCGACTTTTGATGGGACGATGGTTGATGCGAGTCGGGATCCGCGACAGCGACCGGTCTCGAGGCCGATGAATGGTGTGACTGGGTCTGCGGTGCCTGTGGAGGATGGTTCAATTTTGGGCAGTTATAATGACCGTTATGAGCAGGTTAGTCGTGCTGTTGAATCTGGGAGATGGGAGATGGGAGCATTTCTGACCACTAAACTTTACAGTTGAAACTTGATAGGGCTAAAGAGAGGGAAAAGGCAATCCGGGAAGGCCAGATGGCGGATCCTAATCAGCCTACTTCTTTGAACCAGGCCATTACACCCGTTGGTACCTGCACGAGCATGTGTCCTGAATTCGAACGCGTCGAGCGCATTGTTCAAAAGATGGTTGACAAGAGCGAAAAGGTACCGATTCATGGACTGCAAGGGTGTCTTTCAGACTAATGATAATCTAGTTCCTTCATCCTTCGACCAACACATTACAAAATATGGAGACTAAAATGCTCAAGCGTTTCCGACGTTCAGCCGCTGGTTACGACGAGCAGCTTCCGTCTGATATTCGAACACCCAAGACCCTCCTTCAAACCATGAACTATCTGATACGGCATGTCGTTGGGGGCACTGAGCCTCTTGGTATTATTCACAAGTTCGTGTGGGATCGTACTCGATCCATCCGTAATGATCTCTCCGTTCAACAGCTCACCCAGGAAGAACATGTCCAATTGGCAGTTACTTGCCTGGAAAGGATTGCTCGTTTCCATATAGTTTCTCTCCATTTACTCTCTAGCCCTGCCAATGAGGAACCGTTCGATCGCCATCAGGAACGTGAACAGCTCAACAACACAATGCTGTCACTAATGTACTACTATGACGACAACCGAGGCCGCATTCAATTCCCCAACGAGGATGAATTCCGAGCTTATTACATTATCTTTTCTATCCACGACCAACGACCCGACTTGGAAGCCCGTGTTCAGAAATGGCCAGCTGAATTGCGCAACTCGCCAAAGGTTCAGGTGGCATTGGAGCTATTCGCCGCTGCTGGAAACACATGGGAATACCAGGGTACATTGGACGCTAAACGGCCGAACGCGATTGCACAGGGTTTCTACGCGCGCTTTTTCAACCTGATTGATTCGCCTGCTGTATCATATCTGATGGCATGTGTCGCGGAAATTTACTTCAACCACATGCGCCAGACTGCTATCCGTTCGATATGGAAGGGATACTGCCGCGCACCAGCTTCTCAACAGCACAAGAATGAAGAATGGACGATTGATGAATTAACAACGGTTTTATGCTTTGATAGCGACAACCAGACAATCACCTTTTGCGAAGAGCAAGATTTGCAACTCGCAGAGAACGCCAATGGCGAGCTTTATCTCAACTGGGGAAGCCGTCCCGTTGACTCTGTTGGTACGTGTTATTCTCGACGACGATCTCGCCTGGTGTCTTTCGTCCGTTGGTTCAGTTTTCGCTTTTTCCGAATGGCGGCAAGAATGATGCCTTGCGCGTATCCTTATCAAACTCATACATTACGTCGACTGACCCGCTGAATCAAATAGCCTTCCAACCGTCCTCGGAACACTCATTTTCGGAAAAAATCGTCGAGTCGAAGCGTTGTGGTAGAACATTGGCTGCCATCATCCTTGGATTGAATATCAAAGAAGCAGTAAATCTGGGAATGGTTGACAGTTCTTTGTTGTCACAGCGCACAGCTCCTTTCGCAGCCCCCAAGTTTGGGGCTACCGACGACGACTCGCTCTTCGTTAGCGATGACGATAACGAGATGCAGACTTCGACTTTCCAACCGAATGGCGTTTTCTCTACTCTTTCGCAACCTGCTGCGCCTGCTGCACCAGCCGAATCACCTGACTCCGCTTCCAGTCTCCGAAACGCTTTTGACGACTTCTCGCAAGCAACGACGACCACTGCACCTTCACTCGTGCAAAGTGATTTTTCGACAGGTTTCCCTGCACAACCGAATGTATCTCAGCCTGCTGAGCCGGCCAAGCCATTCTCGTCGTTATTTCCCAGCGGTAACACAACCAATCCTTTTGGGGCGTCTCCCACACCATCCAATCCCTTTTCAAACGTCTCACCTCCATTTTCATCACCAAAACTACCTGAAACGAGCCAGAGTAATAGTCCATTTTCAGCTGCACCAACTACTCAGAAGCCACCAACCTTTCCAACTGGGCCAAGCATCTTTTCCTCTCTGGCTCCGAAATCTGATACTACACCCGCACCTGCTGCTTCTACGACACCCCAATTCAGACTCCCGGGCTTCACTCCTCCGACTACCTCCGCTCCAGCTTCTATTTTCAGTTCTCCTACTACAACACCTGCTACTACATCTGATAAGCCTGCCGGGTTGACTGCTGGCCAGCCTCCCGCCAGTCTCTTTAGCTCTGTCAAACCGCCTACCTTCCCTGCGACATCTGGTTCTTTATTCAATTTTTCGGGTCAGAGTTCAGTTTCAAATAATTCCGTTTCTCAAGTATCTGAGGAAAAAGAGGCTCCGGCGGAACCTGCGCCATCCCCTAAGCCAACTGGATTGTTTGCCCCGAAGACAGGTATGTTATTAACAATCTAGGGTATGATAACAAATACTGACAATGCAACAGATACACCCTCCATCTTTCCTCCTGCTTCAACCACACCTTCGAGTAGCATTTTCTCTAGCAGCAATTCTACCACGACATCTTCAGTGGGACAAGGAGGCACTTCGGAAACGAAAACTTTTGCCGAGACGGAGTCTTCAACAAAGCAAGATGGCGATGTGTCTACTTTGGAAGAGCATACGTCGTCTCATACCGATAGTGTTACTCAGCCAGAGGTTCCATCGTTTACGCCTTACGCCAGCATAACGTCCACTGCGCCTATCCCTGCCGCAGAGGAGCCTCCAATCACTACCGACGATCTTGTGCAGCCGCCTGAAGTTGAAGAGCCACCGGTTGAGGAAGAGAAACCTATTCGTAAGTTTACTTTCAACTCGCATGATTGCTGTAGCCACTAACCTTATCTTAGTTCCCGAGGTAGCTGATAGACGCAATGCTTGGATAGAGGCCTTGAAGGAGACTGCTAATAGGCGACGACAAGAATCCTCGGCTGGTCGCAAGAGGGTGTATGATGAAAGACCAGAGAAGGAGCCGGTAGACACCGGAGCCAAGGCTGCTAAGGTTCCCAAGCCTTCGCCGCCTGTTCCGCGCAAACCATCCATGGCACTGTCTTCTATTAAGCCATTGCCGAAGCTTCCGATCCTTGAACAGATTGAGTCTTTGACTGCGCGAAAACCTGCAGCAGAGCAGAAGAAGCCCGAGGAGTCGAAGCCTAGCCAAGTTGACGAAGATGAACTACTCTTGTCTGCTGCCCGTATCGCGGCGGAGTCATTGAGAAGCGGGCCCAAGCTTGTCCACAGCACGTCTGCGTATTATGAGCCGCGACGATCTTTCAGCCCAGGTAGTAGCTTTTCCTCGTCGCTACCGCTTTCTCGAAGCATGTCGCCGCCGCAATCACATGTGAATGGATACGACCTTGCTTATGCCCCTGACAACGACCTAGGTCTTGGTCGGACATTGTCTCGTACTGAACAAAGACTTCGACTTACCGGAGGCAAGGGTCTGGCGTATAAGCCATTGGACTTTACACCTGGAAAGAGCCGGAAATCTCTAGGAGGGAAGTGATGGTTTGTGATGTGATGGTTGGATTCACTGTTTATAATTTTTCTTTTTTTGCTCATTTGGATTCGCAAACTCCTAAATCTTGTCTTTTTATCCTGAATATTGGGCATTGGGGATATATTAACCTGTATTTGGCGATGGCGTTTTTCTTCTTTTTTCTTTTCCATCTCTTCAATGCTTGCCTGGCTAGGTCATGTTATTTTGAATTTGCACATTGCACATTGCATGGCGCTGGGGGATTGTATTTACACAATATATCATGATATCCAAGGCCTGATAATACTCAAAGTCCCGCATCTACTCTAGTGATACTCCGTAAATTGTGATAACCATACCGACTATCAATAAGATGCCTCAGGTATCAGTGCCATGTGACTCTCCACCCTGCCACCAATCACAATCCCATCCTCGATTCCATAACAACTTCAACCAAGAAACAAACTCGAAAGAAGTGCATAAAAATAACAACCATATAAAACATAAGCAAGTACAGACTTGCATAAAAAGAAAACAGAAGAAAAGACAAACCGCCAATATTTCGGCCATCACAAGTTTTACATCTCACCCAAGACTCGTCCACCCCCCAACGGGTAACCCGGGCCCGCTTTTCATTATCTTCATTGTGCAGATATTACCACCATTTGAATCCAACTCGACATTACCAACGTTTGTGGGGGAAAGCACCCACCTTATTCAAACCGGGTTATCCACAGCACCATCATCAGCACCAGCAGCAACGCAGAGAAATGAGGATCGCTACGTTGCAATTCGCTCCGAGGCTGGGTGAGGTTGAGAAGAATATTGAGCGGGTGAATGAGCTGCTCAAGAGTGGGAGGGTTATTGAGGGGGAAGTGATGATGGTGGAAGTGCAAATGTCAGGACTGGGGTTGAGGGGTTGGGGGTGGAGGTTTTGGTGTTGTCTGAGATGGCTTTGACGGGTGAGTTATACAGTATTTTCTAATTCATAACTACTACTATGGATGCATGCGTATTGTATGTGTGTATAGATGTTGATTGATGCAGGCTACAATTTTCCTTCTTTGGAAGCGATAAGACCATACCTTGAACCGGCTGGAGAAGGAGTATCAGCCAGATGGGCGAGAGAAACTGCCCAATGGCTGAAATGTAAAGTGTGCGTGGGATATCCGGAAATCGAAAAGACACAGTCAGAGAAGGGAGGAGAAGAAGAAAAATGTTACAACTCTCTTCTCATGGTTGATGAACAAGGCGAGGTGATTGTGAACTACCGCAAGAGTTTCCTGTATTACACGGACGAAACATGGGCAGCGGAAGGGAATGTGGAGAGGGGGTATCACGAACTGAGCATGAAAGACGACAAGAAAGTCGCGACCTCGTTTGGAATCTGCATGGATATCAATCCGTATAAATTCGAAGCGCCGTTTACGGCGTGGGAGTTCGCGAACCGGATTCTTGACTCCAAGTCGCAGCTTGTCATTGTCTCCATGGCGTGGTTGACGACGATGGATCGGGAAGAATTGGACGACCTGGCAGGCAAGCCGGATATGGATACATTTAATTACTGGATTCAGCGGCTTGTGCCTTTGATTCGACAGAGGATGAAGCATGGTGGTGATGCAGATGGACCGGGATCGGAGAAGAAGATCGTCATTGTTTTTGCGAATCGGTCTGGTGAGGAGGAAGGGGCGGATGGGAAGCCTCCGGTCCGATATGCGGGGACGAGTACTATTATTGCTGTGACGCAGCGGCCGCTTGGGTCTGTGGAAAAGGACGTGGTGGATGAGGACGAGGATGTGCCGTTTGACGTGAAGATTCTCTGTTGGGATCTCAAGGGGGCGACAGAAGAGGGGATTTGCTTTGCGGATACCACGGCGGATCCTGAGATGGTGTTTCGCCTGGCCAAAGCTTCAGGATAAGAGCACGGAGCATGGACCTTGGTGAATGACTAGATAATTTCATCCGATATGAGGGATATCAGGTTGTTGATGTTATACCCATCGATGAGTACGGAGCAGATCCGATTCAACAGAACAGTTGCATGATGATCTATCATTTTGTTGCATCGCACTATTCGTACTTCGTACTGTACTGTTTCCAGATTTATTCACATATCGCCACTCCCAGCAGTCGATCAGCTGGCCATTATTTGGATAATTGTCATGATGCTACCATCCATGTGACGAATCCCAGTCTTGCTGGACATTTTTCGTCCCCAAAATGAGTCAGGGAGAATCATGGCGATTCTCATAAGTCTCGGAAATCCCTAAAATCGGAAAACACCCAGTCTGTACTCCATGTACTCCATACTATGGAGCATTACGTCCTTACATCTCATGATCAACTGATCGGCAGCCCCATCAGATGGTCTCCAACGTAACCCCCCGATGGAGATTTGACTGTAACCCTTCGAGAGAGGATTGCTGCAGATTGCATTTCAAATATTACGGACATGAGGCAAACTTCAAATCCAGATGTAGAGGAGGGGTGTATCCAGATCCATATTTTTTTCTCCTCGCGTACATGTGACACTGGCGATGGTAGTCACATTCTTGGTGGGTGGAGATGGGAGGTTGATAGTAACACGAATACTAACAAAGATTTCCGGGAAAAAGCCTCATGGAGCCTGGGCGGAAAATGAAGATATGCTATCTTTGTTTGTCTCACTTTTCTTTTTTTCAGTCCTTTATTATGATTACCGGGTTACACAGACCCTATGCTGTAGATAATCTCAGATGGGTGGGAATCGGGATCCTTCGCGTAGTCAGATAATCATAGCACTGGTGTTGATCCACTGCAGAAGCCAAGGACACAAGATGGTCAAAACGTCTTCGCAGCAAAGGATCTGCAGCCTGGAAGGAAACATGGCGAATAATGGAGCGATCCATCAAAAGTAACGTACCCTGTGTAGGTTCATCTGGACGAAGCGACTTGCTCAGCCTGCTTATTACTCCAAGGAGGGTCGGGCCGACCGGGATGGACCAGGCGATACATTAGCACATACTGTAGTCTGGATGGGGACTGCCTCTCCAATGGACGGAAGGTGATTTTCTGCTAGACTGCCGTAGCACTCTCGAGTTAGTTTCCTCGCCCGTTTGGCGGTTGGAACGTGTTATTCGTGGATGTCGACGTCGCAGTCGATCTTCGCGATGCTCTTTTGGCCCGTTTGGGACAATGGGTTGGCGGCACGTGACCCGGGTGAACCCCCCTCCGACCACCGGGAAGCACAGGGTACCTCGGCCAATCAGAGCGCGCGGACAGGGAGCTGGATGAGGGGAGGGGGGCACGGGATTTCAGCACATGACATTTGGATAACAAGAAGGAGGGAAGAAAAAGGTAAAGGGGTATGATGAATGCGGCGAAAAAAGGAAGTTGATAACCGCAGTTCTTCAGACGAAAGGGAGCAGAAACATAATATATCGAATGAGATATCGCAACCTGCGAGTCCTCTGCGAGCTTGTCAGGTGACGTGCATCTTTGGTCACTGCCCCCGCCCGCACCGCCTCTCCTCTTTCCCTCATCGCCGCCTCCCGCCACGTGAGCTCTACACTCGACTCTCTATTCTCTCCCAATATCCCTTCTTTCTGTAAAATCCACCACATCTTTTTGTTCGTTTTCTAATCCGGGCCGTCCGCTGTTTCTGAATTGGACGTTTCAACCCTTTTCTTTCTTCCGCGGTCAAATTTCGAGTTTCTGCCTTTGCGATCGAAACGCGCGTTTCCTCTTGTTGTTGCCCGGAAGCAGGTGACTTCTTGTCAGGTGATAGATAGATCATCCAAGGTACAGCAGCTTCTCTCTTTCAGTCCTATTGTTCTCTCCACCCTCTGCCCTTTTCATCAGCGCTCAACGACATCGCGGCGCCTCTCCTGCCTTGATGCTGCTCGTCGTGGTCCGCCTAGGCAGGTTTGCTCTCCGTGATGCTATTCTAACCCCCTCCGTGTTACGTCGGTCGCAGACCGTCATGACGCGTTGCTGATGTCGTTGCTGTCGCTTTTGCACCTGTATTTTCCTCGCGCACTGTGCTTTTTCATCGCGAAGGAATATTCTGTAGATGTGTACTCGTGTGGTTCTGTCTCGGAGTTGAAAAGATTTCTCTCCCACATGCCTGTCGCTGGTGTTGGCTGCGATGAGGAGATAAGCGCGTCATATACACGCGTCTTTATTTACCCAAGCCCAGCACATCAGCTCTCTTCTCTGTCTATAGAGAATGATTCACTCATTTGTACTCTCTATTGGAGATTTGATTTACAATGTGCTTTTTCATCGACATGGCCTGGTGTCATGCCTTTTTATCAATACCTGGATCCTCACTCACCACTGGCAAGAAGGAATGGTCACTGACAAGGACAGAGATATAGGCAATATTTTGGTTATTACTAAATCAAAGGAGAATACCTGCAGTGTTTATTCTGAGTTCTACCTTGTCAACAGGCAAGTTTGGGTCCATCTGCATGTACCCTGCCTGCTGCATGACTAACCTTTGTTTCAACAGGGTAGTCATTTAATCATGTCTGATCCATCATTGGGTGCCCCTGATGGCAATATTACAAACAAGCGAAAGCGCGATAGCTCCGACAGTACTGGACCTGATCCCCAGCGATTGAACCGCTCTTCGAATGGAAGTAACGGCAGCATACCCGGCCCAGACACACAGAACTTCACACACAACTCACTTGGCTCATACGAACATGGTCTCCCCAGTACAACGTCAGAGTTGAATATTGACCAGCAAATCCTTCAACATGTTGGCCCTCAAAACGGCCTTTCGGATGAGAACGCTCTCACTGCGAAAGCCGCATTGGCTGCGCACACACCCCAGAACAAATACCCCCCGCCACCGGAGTCAGCTTTTGATGCCAACAATCTCACACACGGCCTAACGTTTGGGGATGAAATGGGCCAGGCCATTGGTGGAACACATGGTCATAACTCAACTGCTGCTGCGGTCTACGCTGCTCGCGAGGCTCAGAGCATGAACCAGAAGCCTTCAGTAGGCTCGCCTGAATGGCATCAGATTCGCAAGAACAACCACAAAGAAGGTAAATAATAAATCTCCTTGGATTGTATACAATTTTACCTCTAACCCTTCATCTAGTGGAACGTCGACGTCGCGAAGCAATCAACGAAGGCATCAATCAGATTGCTCGTCTCGTCCCTAACTGTGATAAGAACAAGGGTGCCATTTTGCAGCGTGCGATCGAGTACATCTGTCAATTGCAAGATGAAAAGAAAGCTATTAGTGAACGATGGGATCAGAGCAACATGACAACCAACCATGCTATTACTGAAGTCAGCAACCAAAACTCGAAATTGAAAGCCGAGGTCAACCGTCGTGGGGACATTGCAGTAAAGTGGCTGCAACGGTGTCGCGACGCTGGTCTTGAGTTTGACGACTACGAAGAATCCAAGGAACTCGGACCGTGCGATGTGGACCAGAGCCAGATTTGAAGTTCTTGATCCGGATGCCTCTTCATATAATGGCAGATTTTCCTTTCCTTTTTCTTTGCTAGGCGGTTTTCTCCGCTTCACGGTGCTACGACTTGTTCATTTCGGAGGCTGAGATCTGAACATACCCTCCTTTCGTCTTTCGATTATCTTTCTCGGTATTCATTTCGATTGAGTTCGCATCGACGTCACTTCGGTTTTCAGTATTGTGGTTATTATTTGAAGGTACAGTTTGTAAGGTCGCCTCCCCTCTGCTCTGGGAGTAAATACGCGACTTTTTGATCTTGATACATTAATTCCTTTTTTAGCCTGGGGTCGGTTGTCTGTTCCTTGTTCATTTTTTACCCTCCACTATTTTCTTTATCTTTTTTATCTTTATGTAAGCTATCTTTAAGGTTGGGCTGGCGAACTTATGGCTGGGTATGGTTAATCCGGGGGCAATGGAGCCTGCGATATCGCGGCGTGTTATCGGAATTCAACCTTATTTCTGATGTTTGATCTTTGCAATTTCCGTAGTACAGTTACTGATGATCTGATTGAAAATTAATGATATATTGCGTCTTGTGTTGATGCCCCTGCTGTAGTAGACTTGTGGATTTGCTCCATCAGAATCCAGTCCGGAGACTTGTCACTCCTGTTGAATTTGGGAGTTACCAAGTTGACTTATGTAGATGAAAATGAAGCCGTGATAGGTAAGTATGGATAACAGTAGATATAGAAATGAAAAGATCATGAAATGCTTGATGGCAAGCTTGGATAAGTCAATATGTACAAAGAATAGATGAACGCCCTAGTCAAGCGCCGATAAAGTCATGATTGATAAGCATGGTTAGCTCTCCTTATAGGAGAGTCCAACCCACAGATCAAAAGAATCAAAATGCATCCTCGTCATCTCCTACAAGTTCGACGAAGCCGTTACAGAAGACTCAGAAGCACAACTAACATTCTCCACCGTAACAGTCTTCCCAGACTTTCCGGTAACCCTCACATCAACAGTATCAGTTCCGAACCCAGAGCTCTGCTCGAAGTAGTTGTAGTACGTCCTAGTGGTAGATTGCCAGGTACTCCCGCCATCTGTGCTGACCTCCAGCGAGGTGACGGGTTCATTGGCGTTGACGACCTGCATTGCGAACCAGTACTCGGAGGTACCGTCTTTGTTCTTGAGGGTGAGGGGGAGTCGATGTCGCAGGAGACGTAGGACCAGTCGATGTCGATGACGCCGGTGGAGATCTCGGCTAGTTCGGAGAAGGCGTCTTGGAAGAGGTCGAAGTGGTTGGAGTCGCATGAGGGGCATTGGTCGACGATCTGGGATAATGTTGTTAGTTGATTCCATATTTTTGTGTGTGTTTGGGGGCTTTTTGGGGCGTACCATGGCTTTGATGGAGTTTCCGCTCGGTCCTGTAATGGAAACACATGCACCGCATGATGCAGCAGTGTCCCATTGGTCTACTGAGAGTGCAGTGCCAAAGACATTGGAGGGGAGGGTGTAGCCGCTAAACGAGCAGGTTCCGGCAGAAACATCGCCCTCATAGTATGTGGCTTCTCCTGAGACGCTAGAAGTTTGGGAAGAGCTAGAGGCAGAAGATGTTGTGGTGCTGGCAGCAGTGCTCGTGCTCGTGCTGGTGCTTGAGCTTGTCGGCTGCGACTCAGACGATGTCGTGGGAGCAGCAGCAGGGGTGGTAGTGGATGAGGTAGTAGTCGAGGGCTCAGCTGGGGGGCACAATGGTGGATGTCGTAGATGTAGTTGCAGGCTGGTATTCAGAAGACGAGGTTGTTGCAGGGGCAGCAGTAGTGAGAGTAGTCTCGGTCTCAGGATATGGCACGATAGTAGGTGCTTGTGTGGTAGTGGTCGAGGTAGTCTCAACTGTAGAAGAGCTTGTGTATACAGGAGATGCCCCTGGGACAACGCTCGATGTTACATCAACAGTGCTTTGAGCAGATGAGGATGTGATGACCTGAGCTGGTGTCTCTGGGTGAACAGTCGAATACAGAGTGACTGTAGAAGTAGAGTACAGAGTCGTGGTCAAGCCTACCGATGAAGTCGAGGAAGGCGTTGGTTCGGCAGCAACAGTAACGTAATAGACACTCATGGAGTAGCCAGAAGGACACTGGGAGACATCCTCACGCTGAACAAAAGGGACAGCAGACACTAAGGCTGCTGCGCTCAAAGCAGTCACTCCCAGAGAGGTGAGGCGTTGGCACTTCATGGTTCCGGATTTGTATGTATAAAGAATGGATACTGTCGCAAGCAACACTCGATGGATCCAAAAATAATGAATGAAGAATATCTATCGCTTTGATAGCAAATGATTCAAGTAAAGACAGAATAACTTGTATAGCTTTTCTCAAAATGAACGGACGCCTGGATGTCAAATCGCAGGCACAACCAAATCTGCTGTTCCAAACAGAAATGCAACGAGAAAGCAGTTGAAGCGAGAAAGAGAGAAAAGAGAGGCAAGAAAAATGGCGCAGAAATGAGCGCTGCCTGGAACGTACTGTTAGCCCATAATCTCGAACAATATACGATAGTAATTAATTTTTGCCATCTTTAATGAGATCGCGAACTCTGAAACACCGGACTTCGATAACAGCACCAAGCCTGGCGAGTACGAACGACTGGGCGAGCCCACTGAGACAATATCGACCCATCCTCTGTGTGTACAAGAACGATGAATGGATCGTCAATTTTCTCCGCAAGCTTAGCTGTTGAGATTCGTGTGGTTGTTCATTAAACTATCAGGACTAGGCCCACCGTTGGGAAATCACCGGCGCTAGAGCCAGTGCGAAGGTGGAAATGAGGCCCGAAAGCCTCGTCATCAATTGACGGATACGACCAGCCGGGCTATCCGGGCGCCTGCGGTGTGTAAATATTGTCAATCATCAGTATTGATGGTATAGATTAATAGCACATGGATTTTGGAGTCATGGATTGAAAACCCGCCCACTTAGGACTCCACAGTCCGGTTAAGTCTAGTCCAAGAATTCAGTGTCATCATCGACGAGGGAAAAACAAAGAAAATCTGATGTTGCTGCATTAATCTATAGCACTGCATTTCGTCTATCGAAGGAAAATGGACGCACGGTAGCGCCCAGACAGCTTTTGCTTCCAAAACAAGAGTCGTAAGGCTATGGGAGCCAAAGGGTATAGAAGGTCGGCCCGAGACGTGAAATACCACTATCTCGAGTCCCACATAATCTCGTTCAGTCTCAATAGCGCGTCAGCACTGGCTTTCTTTGCAGCCATAAAGTCCTCACGGTTCTCCGCACCACGGGGTCCCCTGAGAACATTTGAGAAACAGAGATCAACCAAGATCCTGAGCTCGTCATAAGTAAATGGCTCGCCATTTCCAGCAGATAATGCCTTTTCTCCTTGCGCCTTGAATGCTTCCTTTTCGTCTTTGGCATAATCAAGAGCCTTTTCAGCCCCTTCAATGAACCAATCTAAAAATTTGGCACTGCGAGGAAGCGCAACAACCTCATGGGACCTACCAGGGCCATCTTGCTCCGAAGTGCCTCCTTCCTTGGTCGAGTCTTCTCTTGGGTCAATGATGATGTTCTTGAGGTTTTGCTGCAGAACAAGAACATCCAATTGGAGCCTTAAGGCTCCATTCTCGTTCATGGCACCGATATGGCGAGTGTATGAAATAAATGTTTGGTCAATGAATCGAGCAAGACCCGAGGAGATAAACCAACGCTCGACGGTCCCTAAATACTTCGAGATATTTGTATCAAATGAAATTAAGTCGTTGTTGAGCTCGATCACCGTAGGGGAAGCGGCAGTGGGTTGGTTTGTAACGATATGCCACCAATTCATACTTGAATTGGGTGTAGGTGTCGCAGGTTCCGAGTTTCGGCTGGACGGGGGATTCGGTCCAGCCATCGTTCTGGACAGCATATGGATGACACCGCATCGAATATCAATGTGCAGAGCAAAAAGAGCATTAGAGCCGAGACTGCGCATTGACTCCATTATTGTATCAAAGGCATCAACAGTTTCTTGGTTGAGCGGTAGATATATCGGTGGGCTTAGGTTATCGCGCTGTGGTTTCATTGCACCGATGAGAGTCCATCGACGAGAGTTTGGAGTATTCTCAGATTGTGACTTTCGCGACTCAGCGGCTGATGTTGTAACCCGGCGCAATTTTATCAGATGGGTTGCGAGCCATTGCTGGAGTGAAATCAGCCGTCTGCACCATGAAAAGCTTGTATAAATTGTATAAACCTACCGTGCTATTGCAAAGGAGCGACAAAGATACCACGGTCTTGGGGTCAGATATGATGTCGTACGGCTCCAAAGACACTTTGTCGGTTTGCTCAATGAGAAGGTTAATTTCCTAGGTTTGTTAGAAACAGATGATAAAGGGAATATCATGGTGGGCACTCCTACTTTGTCTAGAAGCTCTTGTTTATTGTCGCCAGCTCCCTTCCACAGTTCGCTAACAGTGTCGTGGATAGGGCCCGATTCAGCAAATGCTGCAGCTGCCTTGAGTCGGACTCCTCCTTGCTCCCGAGGGGACACCTTGGTCACGATTGCTAGAAAAAGGGATTAGGGGGTTGCTCTACTAGCAATAACTGAATGATCTCTTACATTTATACCAACCACAACATTTATCATAAAAGGTCACCATCTGGGTGATGAGAAGCTGTGAGAAAGCTTGATCGTGTGGAATACTGGATAGCAGTTTGCAGAACTCCTTGACTATCGAGTAGAATTTAACCGCACCCTGATACAATTTACTGTTAGCAAAACAAGCCAAGTTTGCAAAGTCGAATACTTGCCTTGAAAATCGGCCGAGGGGAAACCTTGGCCCAGTGAGGGTCCTCTGTGAAAGCATCTGTTGCAATGAAGCAGAGAGTACAAAGATCCGTGACAGTGTCATCAAGTTGAGGAAGGAAAACATTGACCATAAAGTCGTCTAGGAACGAGGTCAAGCTACTCATCGCAATGTCAGAATCCACAGGGACGATGTCCTTCAGTCGTTGGATGAAAGAGATCGAAGGTGGGAGGAGAAGACCCATATTGAACACGCTCGGTTCGATGAGGATCTTATGACCTGTCCCTGAGTTTCCTTGCTTGGACTGGGATGTTTCAAGTGTGGCGGTCTTCTGTCTTGACTTTGATACCAATCCAGGAACCGAGGACCGGAGTATCTCATCCAACTCATCCTCTTCAGCTTTCATGTCTGTGTTTCCGTTTACTTCTGACAGTTTGAACATTTTCTGGGGCCTGTTAGCAACGACCGAACCCCTGACTAGATGCTGCACTGCACATACCTTGTTCTTATCTCTATGTCCCGAGAGCAGGTTACGTCTATGGTCAATTTCCTCGCCTCTCGGACGGAAGGACTCCTCCCCATCAGTGGCCAGATAATCATGCATAAGGGATCGGATCTAGCAGTTTTCAAGACTCGTCAGATATACCGTCGACGAAAAGTTTCACGATAAAATTGTATGCTTACCTCGCTTTGGTATAGCTTCCATAATTCCTTAAAGCCACCTGCCAGAGCACTGCTTTTAGGTATCCCTTCGCGTTCCACAATAGCCGCGACCACGTCATGGACAACTCGGTGTCCTTCAGCAATAGCCTCAAATTTGGCATAGAGCGCCAATAGGAATTCTGATAGCACATGGCCGCGTTTTTCGATGATTTCTGTCGGCGAATTTATCTTGCTATCCTGGGAGGTAAAGCCGCGAGCTGAATTCGGATGGCGCGCATCAACTTCCGCGTTTGTCTTATCAACCACGGCAAAAAGTTCAACGGGAAGCCGCTGTTCAATGCGGTCAACAGCTATATCCAGGTGACCCATCTTATTCAGCGATTCAATTAGCAGTTGGATGTAGTAAAAGGTATCGGCTTCGGGGTTCCGAGAAGCATCATCGATCATGGGCGAAGAGGCATCCATCTTTGCCAGGAAGCCGTAGACAGGCCTCTCCCATGACCCTGCACTATTCCAATTGGGAGGAGTTACGCCTCCACTATTTTCTCCCTCTGATGACGGGGGGTTTCCACCGATCCGAGCAATAAGGGGACTTGAGATACAAATGATCATGCAATTCCTCGATCAGAATATCAGTGATTGAGATCTCTTGATTGCTGAAATAGGCGCGAATGTCTGCGAGTGCACCGATGTTCTCAAGCTCGGAGCGACGTAAGAGTCGGAATGCATCATGAAGTACTTCAACCGCAGCAAGGAATCTCTTGTCAGATATCAGTGATTCCAGCTTCTCGGGGAGGGATTGGATTTCTTGGATCTGCGAGAAAAGCTGTATGATATCGTCATATTTCTGCGAGGAGGTAGCCAGCCCCTTCAACTCAGGCTTGGTCGATAGCAACCCAGACTTTGCCTCGTCAAGTGCGTTCCTCAGGCCACGTACCCGACTCTGTGAGCTCTGGATACTCGATTGAATCTTGTGATATGTACCGATGGAACTGTTGAATCCCTGGTGATGTTCTAGCAAAGAAAGCTTCAGTACAGGTCCAACAACAGGCACTTTAGTTCGTTTATAGCAACCAACCATTCACAATGGACTTCAACGTCTTTTGGATCTGATCATGTACATCCAAGAAATCGGGCTCACGATCGGCTTTCCCCAATGTACTAGTATCCATCAACTGCAGGGCGACTTGTACCGGTACGCAGTCACCGGAATTCATGAAATCCCATTCACTTTGGATAGATTGTAGAACATCTGTAACAAAACACCGAGACATTAGCGGATATTCAACAACCTGGAACGATCCTTTACGGGTCTATTGTGCAACGGTCTTCCAACCTTCGATAGCCTGCGGTCCCCTAGCATTGCTGCCGCCGCTGGTTCCATCAGGACGTTCCCTCTCCCGGCTCCTGCTCGTGGCCAACCAGCTAGTTTCCCCCCGCTGACGGCCGTCCCGTGAGCCCTGCATCCTTCTATCCGTATCCGCATCTCTTGTCTGCGATCGCGATGAGGATTGCTGTTGCCAGTCTCGATCGCTTCTTCCCCGACGCCCGTCGGGCGATTGGGTAGGCGACAAAGACTGTTGTGACGCTTCAGGATAGAATCCACCATATCCGCCCGGGCGAAGGCTTTGGCCTGCTCCTGATGATCCTCCTCCCCCTCCATATCCATTGGCTCCTAAGTTATTGCTGCCACCGTATCCGCCATCGCTGCGGTCGTATCGGCCGGTGTCGGAATACCCGTATCCGTTGGCGTAACCACTTCTCCCACTCATAACAAAATCGCAGGTCTTGGAATTCGATATATAAGGATGGTTCGAGATCAAATGTTACTTTGCGGCGGGTGAACGTCGACGGGCTGTACGTGTAAAGATCCAAGGCCAGCTTCAGGTCCTGACACTGTTGTTGTACTGTACGTCAAACGGGAAATAAAACGCGCATTATTGTCCCGCGAGTATACAGAGTGCTCTTGTATGGAATCGCCGAATATGCGATTGTAGTTATGGATGTTGCGATATCAGTCGAAAAGATGTTGGAGAGGTTGAGGGGCAGTTCCTGGGCCATGTTACATGAGACTCCGGACTGGAAGTCAAGGTGTCGCTCCCGTTTCTCCACACAAGCTTCCCGAATGGCCAGCCACATTCCGCAACGCAATATACAAATAGGTACGTATTCGGGCAATGATCCTTATAAAAAGTTTAAAAGACTCAAAAATATCTATATTTCGTTGGTATATCTAATCCTCAAAAAAAAAAAAAAAAAAAAACATTATTGACTAAAATGAATCAATCCTAGGGCAGGTTAAGGTCTGGTCAGACAACCTGTCCTGTTAATATCTATGCATTGCCCCGAATCTCCTCAAGCTTACTTAGAGATGGGCTGGGTCTCCCGCTTGAGCCAGTTCCGCGTGTATTCGTCGTTTTCAAAGTAGTGGTGAGTCTTTTCCCAGATCTCTGTGTGGTAGTCATTCACCCATTTGATCTCGATGTCGCTCAGGAGAGATGGTTCAATCAGATTACGACCGATAGGAGTCATGGTGACATGCTCGAAGCCCAACCACGGCTTATCGCCAAATTTGTGAGTCGTTTGCACTTCACGCGCCATAATGACATCTATAAATGGAGTGTCAGTTCTGCAAGGTTGTAACACTGGCTTCAGTAGGACACATACTCTCGATTCGAATACCAAACTTGCCGTCTTCATAGAATCCGGGTTCTACAGCTGTCAGCGCTGAAACAACAGTGAGCAAGTAAATAGTGTGTGTCCTACCGTCAGAAATGACATTGCCAGGAGCAATGGGAACCTCAGTGTACTGAACACGGGTGCCGATGCCCATGGGGCCTTCGTGGACATTCTAAAGTTGGTTAGAGAGCGAGGTACAGAATCAATTGATGTTTTTCTTACCAAGTAAGAGCCAATTCCGTGGCCAGTACCGTGGAGGAAATCAAGACCCTCTTTCCACAAGAATTGTCTGGCGAGAACGTCAAGCGCAAAGCCGCTAGTACCCTTAGGGAAAACGGCAGAATCCAGAGCAATTAGACCCTTGAGCACCAAAGTAAAAGCCTTCTTCTCAAGATCAGTAGGCTGTCCAAAGTGGAATGTTCTGGTCACATCGGTAGTTCCATCGAAATACTGGGCACCGGAGTCACAGAGATAGATGGCGTTGGGATCAATGATTGAGCAGCTTCCTTTCTCAGGCTTGTAATGAATGACTGCACCGTTAGGGCCCGTGGAGGAAATTGTGTCGAAAGAAAGACCGGCAAAGAGGTCGTGCTTGGACCGGATTTGTTCGAGCTTGTCTGCAGCATCCACCTCGTCAAGGGTCGTTTTCTTGTTAATCAATTCATTCTCAAGCCAGGCAAAGTATTCAGTCAGCGCAGCTCCATCTCGAATGTGACAAGCTCTCATTCCTGCAAGCTCTGTCTCATTCTTGACTGCTTTAGCGTCACCAATGGGGCTACGAGTTTCTTCGGTTTGCTCTTCACCACCCAGGTTGAGGCTAAGCGCCCACGAGGCTTTGTTCGACAGCAAGAATTTGGATTCTGCCTCTCCAGCAGCCTGCTTTCTAGACTCACTGAGTGCTTTGGCATCCGCGAAGATAGAATCATACGGCTTGATGACAACATCTTGGCCCAAGTGGTCTTTTACCTCTGGGGTCAGTTTGTCGTCATCGACGTATAATTCAACCGTGGTGGGTGTGATGACAGCATATGAGAAAAACACTGGGTTGTAAGGAATGTCACTTCCTCTCAAGTTAAACAACCAAGCAATTTCATCGAGCATGGAGACAATGAAACCGGCCTTCTTTCTGCTCTCTAACTCCTTACGCAATTCGCTGATTTTCTCCTGGAAACTTGTGCCCGCGAATTTTTTCGGATGGACCTTAACCAGCTCCCTTGGGCGCACCGGTCTATCCTTGCCCCAAACCAAATCGACAAGATTCTGCTGAACACCTGCTAGAGACGATCCGTTTTTTTCGAGGGTCTCGGCGAGTTTACGCGCGCCCGCTGCACAATATGAGCATTACTTCCCAGCCCAATATTGAGATTAACCCATTTACTTACAGGCCGTAATCAGAGAAGGGTCGACGCCGACGACCTTTCCACCCTCAGCCTGCTCGGTAGTCCTTGGAACAATACTCAGCTTCCTGGTCTTAAGATATCTTTGTGGATTGTCACGAGCCATACCATTCCTGCCATGTAGGGACACCTTCAACTCCCCGCTTCAGGAGCAACCAATTGCTGTCGAGCTGCTTAGCAGCCTGATTGAAGTATCGTCCGTCGGTGGACAGGGCTGCCTTGCTCAGTGAAACAATAGCCGTGCCTGCAGACCCCGAGAAACCAGAGATGAACTCTGCAAGGAAAAAGTGTAAGCGGTGTCCGAAAATAACCGTACGCGACAGAGAAGGACGAAATTCTAACCTCGACGACCGTCGCAAGGAGCAATGTATTCCGACTGATGACTATCTTCTGATGGAACGACTTTGAAAACGGTGAGAATGAGACTTCATTTGGGAGTTAAACTGAGGAAATGGGCTATATGATGTCATACTATATACATCAACTTTGTTCTCCTGCATCAACTGCCTCAACTTAGACAGGCGATCGGAAGTGTTCACGGTCCCCATATCGACAGTGTAACGTGGAACGGAGATAGAAAAAAATCTTGAGCGAGGGAGGGATAGCTGGCGAATAGACCGGAAAGACGAGGACCAACAAAGGCGAATTGGAGGACGGGAAAAGAGCATCGAGTGGTGATGTTGAATGCAGGTGTCCGACTGAAGGTTGACCGGAATTCACACACAACAAGCACAACCCCTTGAAGGAGGTAGCACAAAAGAAAAGCAAGAATCGCTGGGATGGGAATGAGGGGGGTTAAAGTAGCAGAGCCCAAATTGAAGGTCGCGTGTGCGGCGTGGAAACTGGCAGATGGTGGAAAGGTAGGATTGGGTGGTTAGAGCTAGCTGCTTCGGATGAGTTGTTCGCCGGGGAGTTGGAGTAGCAGTGTCAATACAGTACGCTACAGCTGTCAGAGCTTGAATGTATGGGCTGTTACCGTAAGTTACCGATAACAGGGTATGGTACTGTAATAGGTACGGCTAATACAGTACCGTCCCGTGACCGGGATACAGATATCTCGGGATTTCAGCTTCTTGCATGGGACAGAACGAAAACCATTTGCTTATTTATAAATTCTGTAGATATTATATCTTCTGTTACTACTGTTCCTGCAGTCAGGTAGATAATATTGTTAGAAAGAATGGCAGATTATTAGGCCTTGGCTTAAAACGAGCAATTCCGTTTTTGGCTCAGGCTGTGTCTTGTCTCACATGCAGGTGAAATACCAGGCCTTTCCTCTTGTCCCTCCTCCCACCTTTCTCTCCCAACTCTACTTTTTTTTCTTCTTCCCCTCCATCCCACCTTCTCACCGCCTTACATTTCAGTGATAGTGTTATCAACACGTGATATCTTTACACTGTCCACTGTTATCTATATCCATACCATATCCCTTTCACGAAGGCTATCATCATTTCGGCCATGTCTACGGACGTTCCAGGCCAGGCCTCAGATCTGGAGCTCCTTGTCAATGAGGCAAGGACAGTAAGTTTTTCAAGTTGAATCCTTAATCATTCAGCAAGTCTAAAAATAATTCTTCAGCTTGTGTCTCAGCTCTATGATCCGGCCAATGCTGGTAACCCCGCGAAGATCAAGCTTATCCAGGAACATCTTCAAGTCCTTCAAAAAGGCCCCCAAGCGTGGCTAATTGCCAATAGCCTTCTGGGTCATGAGGATACAGATTTGAGGTTCTTTGGGGCTCTGACCTTTACGGTTAAGATTAACCAGGACTGGTGTGTTCCTTTCCCCTTGCTCTTCTGTGTTCATTTCTTCCATGGATTCCCCGGTGCCTGGCGAATTTAAACGGCTAACTTTTCTCCCACTTCAGGCAGCAGTTGAATGAGAATGAAGCCCAAGAGCTTCTAGGACGGTTGATAGACCATTATGTGTTCCTAGTTAATGGAGGCGAGCGGCCTTTGGTCATCAGAAAGCTTGCTTCCAGCTTGGCGACTATTTTTCTCAAGCCAAGTGCTCCTTGGACTCGTGCTCTTCTAAACATGGCTGCTTCTTTAGCAAATGGAAAGTATCTCTCCGAAGAGCAATGCCAATCTATTGATTTGCAAACTGCCGTTCTTCCTGCCATGTCCGAAAAGCAAGTGGTGGCATTGCTTTACTTCTCAAACACTCTAGCAGAAGAGTTCAATAAATATGGCTCGGAAACTCGACGAGGTGTAGAAGGTCACCGTGTGGCCAAGAATGTGAATGATGCCTTTTGCCTTACTGGATTCGTTCTACGCCATCTTCTGCAACAGGAAGCATCTGGGAGTCCTGTTTCCGATGCAGCACCAGGGGTAGAAGCCATCAATTCTTACCACGTAAGTTGACTTCTAGAGTTCTCAGATATGTTCTTTGCACTGACTTCAAAATTAAGTCATGGATTTGTGTTCGAGGAGCGATCCAGATGCGCGAAACCATATCAGCCTCGGACCTTGAATCTACCACGAGCTACATAATCCAGAGTCTAAAGGCTTTGAGTCTTTCTAAGGCGGCAGCTCAAGTCTTGATTGAACTGATAGATTGGCGTGACAGTATTTTCAGTCAGGGTCACATTCATTCGATCTTAGAATTTATCATCAGCGATCTTGGTGCTGCCCATGTTTCTTCTCTCATGGAAGGTGACTTTGAAGACGAGAACATGACATTTTTGGAACTTGTACTAGCATATGCGGCCATCAAACAGCGAGAACTTTTCACCGGCACCCTTGACCCTGAGCATGAGAAAATTCTAACGCTTCTTCATACTCTTTTCAAGGCGCCTGGATATGCAGCAGTCGACGACTCGGCATCACCGTTGGTCCTTGAATGGTGGACTGAAGTTGCTGATGATCTCCAAGAGATATTTTTCGTGGCAGAGGAGACAGACGGTTTTGATCGTGCTAAACAGAATCTGGCCCGTGCCGCTCTAGACTGCTTCGAAAAGTTGAAGTACCCGAATTCTGAGGAGCTGAAAGATTGGAGTGACGACGATCGTAGTGAGTTTGGCTCGTTTCGCCGAGACGTTTGCGATTTTCTCCTGGCAGTCTATCCGATGCTAGGAGTTGAGTTGGTTCAGGTCTTCCAGGAACGCGCGAGGGCATCTCTAGCAAATCAGGACTGGAAAACATTCGAGGCTGCGATTTTCTGTATCGCTCAGCTTTCTGAAGCTGTTGACGAAAACAAACACGCCGACGAATGTTTGAATGTGATTTTCTTTTGTGATGAATTTGCTCGTCTATGTGGAGGGGAGGGTGTGAAAATTCCAGACAAAGCTCGCCAAACATTGGTGGACATGTTTGGAAAATACCAATCGTATTTTGAACGCACCCATGCTTTACTTCCTCGAGTTTTGACTTTTTTGTTTGCGTCACTTGACGTCGCTCCATGCGCTCCTACAGCGTCCAAATCCATTTCTCATCTCTGCAAATCATGTCGCAACGCTCTCACTTTTGAATTGCCAGCATTCATGGATCAATTTGAAAGCTTTCGGTTCAAACCTACAGCCACGGCCCTCACAATGGAGAAGGTTCTGGAGGGAATCGCTGCTATCATACAAACTCTTCCCGCAGATGAGGAAAAAGCACAATTTCTCGAGAGGATTTTGCATTTCTTTTTGGAGCAAGCGAAATTGGCCCGAGATGAAGCTGTTCGAGGTTTGATAGAGCCAGCTCACGCTCGCGCTCAACTTGTATTGCGCTGCGTTGCGAGCATTGGGAAAGGCCTGCGAACAGATGGTGAAATCGTTCTTGATTCCAATGACGGCAGCAATGGAGACTCATATCCTCCAACGTTTTGGAACACTGGAAATGGAGCTGTGTCGCAGAATCTTATTATGCAATGCATGCAGCTTCTGATGACCGACTTCCCATTGGATATCACTCTCATCGAGGCAGCATGCGACATTTTGAAAGCCGGTTATACCGAAAAGACCGGCCCGTACGTCTTCCCACCGATGATGACTGTCAACTTCGTGAAGAGTATTCCACTGGGTAGCTCTGGCGCCGACATAGTAATGGGCACAGCCTCAGCATTCCTGGCATCTCATAGTGCTCATCCGCAACGCATTCAGGAGGAAACAGTTTCACTGATTATTCACGTGTATGAAACATTCTGCTGGATGCACGAAAAGCCAGAATTTTATGATCCTGAAGTTGCAAATAGCGGGATCGACTTTCTCACTCGCTTACTCCCCAAGTATCATCTTTTTCTTTTTGCGCTCACGTCTACGCCCCAGGAGGCTGGGCTGGGCAAACCTAGCAATGGTGATAGCCTCCCACCACGACCGCCAATCCTACAAGCTATCTTGAACTTCATTCTACTCGCCTTACAGGGGCCAGAACCGCTCCCACTTCGTTCCTCCTCTCAATTTTGGGTAAGCGTGCTGAACATCCCGGGCAGTAGCAACCTGAACGAAGCAGGCCCCGTACAAAATGCCCTTAGAGACTGCCTGCCTGCACTCTGTCGCATTCTTATAACTCAGATCGCGGGTCGTTGTGCTCGATCCGATCTTGAACACCTCTGTGAAGTCCTCCGAAGAGTCATTTTCAAGCAGCAAGGACTGGCTCGTCCGCACCTCACTGAGGCGCTAGCTTCGTTGGAAAGCGATGATTCAAACCAAACCCAATGCCAAGCGGTATCGCCTCAGGAAAAGCAGCGTTTCCTCGCATCTCTTTTGGCTGCCAGAGGCGCCAAGACGCAAACGGTCCAGCTGGCACGATCCTTCTGGCTTAAATGCCGTGGTACTAGTTTCGATTATATTGGATAGATAGACGGTAATAATCACTATGGCTCTAACAAGGAAAATATTAGGTGCAATTGGGTTTGGCAAGGTAGTGCATACAATTGCGATAAGTCCAAAGTGAGGCGAACGATTCTGGTACAATGCCCATGAAAGCATTCTGCTCCAGTCGTAGGGCTGCTGACAGTAGTGCCGTGCTAATTTCGTGGTGTGTGGATGCCCCAGAGATTAAGTGGATATGGTGCAATTGTGCGGGCTGAACTCCTGCTCTGATCATACGAGCCACGCACAGATGACCGTCTCAGGAATCGCGAACACGCGCGATGAGTGGGTATCGCGATGCAGCACCGCCATTTATCGATATCAGCCACTGGGGCGGTGTACTCGATGTACCCCGTACAGCTGTGCCTAATATGCAATTCAGCCAGGCTGTTTCACGTTGCAGTCGCATTGATTTCCCTTGAAAGTGATTATGAAATGAAATAAATTTAGCATCTCCTCTCCTTATGTACTTCCCAGCTCCCTTCTTTATCCTTGGTTGCGTTACGTTATCTTTGTTGATCTTTAGCCGATACTCCGTACTTCCTGGTGGATCTCAGCTTGAGTGCGGCTGAGGTTTTGCTCTTAGTATTTTTTCCTCTCGGCGTTTTAGTTCTGACTATTTATTCACTGCCGAGCTGCTGTTCGTTCTGAGCTGTCTTATCTTTGCTGTTTTCTTTGATACCAATTTTTGATTCCCAAACGCAGCATTCTGGTCTTTACCATTGCATATTCTATACAGCCACCATTATGGCCGCTTTAGGTCGCACCGATTCACTCGACCCAGATTCAACATGCAGAGGCTTTACATCAGGCGGTGTCGCATGTCGCCGTGCACTGGGAAACCCTCCCGGGCCACACGAAACTGATATGACCAAATTCTACTGCTGGCAGCATGAAGACCAGGCCCCAGCATCTAAGCCGACTGCTGCGCATAACACAATCGAACACAATGTGAGAAGCAGCATTGATACTTTGATGGGCCGACTGGGTATCAACGACCCACCTGCAACCAACTACCGGCCCAACAGACCTTCGAGACCCGGAGGTGGAGGTGGCAGCTCGTTCACCTGCTGCTGCTTTACAATAGGAGAGGAAGATGAACCACAGGAATTGAACCCAATGCCGGCGTCTAACTCGCAAACTCCCTACCGGCCACCTGCCAAGCCGTCCATGTACAGTAACGAATTGGTTCCTTCTGATCTTCCGCCTGATGTGGCCAAGCACCTCGCTACTGAGCTGGCAAAGCCACTTTCCGAAAAGGATGAAGACGGCTATATCTACATCTTCTGGTTGACACCAGTAGAGGCGTCTTCTGCCAGAGGCGGCCCGCCTTCGGACATTGCGTCTTCTATCTTGCCTGGTGGGAGCCGGGGCATGGGTGATGCCATTCGCGCAGCACAAGACTTCAGTGCCTCTGGTCGCAAGCCCGATCAGAAGCCCGGCACTATCCGTTTGAAGATCGGTCGAGCAAACAACGTCCATCGTCGAATGAATGAGTGGTCGAAGCAGTGCGCTCACGACGTGACTTTGCTCCGGTATTACCCTTACCTGCCTTCATCGCAACGTACTGCACCAGTGGATATAGGAAGGATGATGCCTTTTGTCCACCGGGTGGAACATTTGATTCATTGTGAGCTGGCCGAGATGAGACTTCTCGATTTAGGAAAGTGTCAATATTGTGGAAAGGAGCACAAGGAATGGTTCGAAGTGCCTGCGAATGAGGAGTCGATCCAACGGATTGATGGCTGTATTCGTAAATGGACCAACTGGGCTGATTATCAGGCAAAGAAAGGCTCGCGCACGTGAAGCTCTTACGATAAAGGCTTGATTGGGAGTTGATGGAATATCGATTTGGAATGAATGACAGTTATCTGAAGACTTGAATGATACCATTGTTCGCCAGAAAACAGCGCCAGGTGACCAGCCAGTTCCAATCTAAAATAACCCCCATTCCCGTAGTATATATCTGGTTATTATCATTAAGAATAGTAATCATAGAGCGCATAGTAGCAGAATCGAAAAAAGAAAGACAGCCAAATCCATCATCCACGCTCTACTCCGAATCTGACAATTCCTTCTCAACCAACCATTCCTCCTTCCTCTCTTTCCCCAGCTCCTTCCCATCTCTCAGCTCATCACTCTTATACATCACCCCCAGCATCCAACTCCCAACTAAATAAACCCCCCACGCCCAGCCCCAAAGACACAAGCCCATGAACCCCGTAACCATCAAAACCGGCCCGAGAACCAGAAGCGCCACGCACGAGAACAACGTCGCCGCAACCACGGCACTAATGACGACACCCATACCGAACAACGCAACCGGAATCCCCGAGCAGATGAGCTGGCAGAGAAGGAGCGAAGTAAGGTGCGGGTGCGAGGCGGCGATGCGGAGAATCGCGGATCGGGTTTTATGAGGTAAGATGTAGGTATCGATGAGGGTGAGAGTTGAGGCGAGGATTTCTTGGATTGGACCGGCTGATGGGTCTGTTGTGGTCGTGGTTATGTCTTCTTCTGGTGTTGATGTGAGAGTTGGAGGAGTAGTAGTGGTTGTTTCGGATGATTTGGTAGGGTCGTGCATGGTGTTGTGCTCGTTCTTGGTGTCTGTGTTGGTGTTGTTTTGCGATTTTTCGATGTGAGGTGAGAGACTTGTGGGTGTGTCCATTGTGGTTAAAGAATGTAGTCTGATGATAGTCGTGGTTGTCAATTGATGTGGATGGATGATGGTGGTGTTGATTTCTCGAGTAGCGCATGTACTTCGTAGGGCGTGTAGAACTGTAGATACACGCGAGGATGGAGTTAGGAAGGAACTGCCTAGGCTAAAGCCGGCCTTGGCTGGTATTGTCACAGATTGTTATATTACATTAGCGTATGTAAACCCGTAATTATGTATTATTGAGCAAATATAGTACATGGATGGGAAGATATTTTCGTCAAATTATTAGGATTCATGACTATGAGTTTCATTTTCTTTTATTTCTAGTATGAGTCATTCTAGACTCTTCAATCTTATATTCCTACATGATTATCATCGTTGTCAACAATTCGTCCAGGTAGAACCGTAGACCAAATGGGACACCGGCGCTCATCGGCATGATCGACGGAGCCGAAGCTTATTGCCAAGTGTAAAAGCAATCAGTTACAAATATTTATGTCTAGACCACTTTCTACACTACGGAGGAGAGAAGGATTCAATCCATGTTTTTCATCTGCTCATGGCTCATAATAACAATTGTATATCTTCCTTTTTATCCCAGATGGCGTAAATGCAGATATCAACAAGCACAGGTAAGTCTTAAAGTGGAAGACGACGCTATGTCAACTTTTAAAACACCAAAGAAATAGTAATCATAACATGACGAAGGTTGAGAAAGGGCATTGGGGCAAATTTTTATACATCTACCATCCTCTCTTGGCCAACTTGTCGGCCTCGGACATCTGGGCAACGTTGATGCCAACCATGGCCTCACCAAGACCACTGCTGACCTCAGCCAGGACCTTGGGGTCCTTGTAGTGAGTGACGGCCTGGACGATGGCACGGGCACGCTTCTTAGCATCGCCAGACTTGAAGATACCGGATCCGACGAACACTCCGTCACAGCCCAGCTGCATCATGAGTGCGGCATCGGCCGGGGTGGCAACACCACCGGCGGCGAAGTTGACAACGGGGAGACGGCCCTTCTCGGCAGTCTCGCGCAGGAGCTCGTACGAGCAGCCAAGGTCACGGGCGTAGGCGCGCAGCTCACGAGCGGGGTCAATGGAGGACTGAAGCATGGCGCGGGCACGAGCAATGTCTTCGCTGACAGTGCGGATGTGCTTAACGGCCTCGACGACATCACCAGTACCAGCCTCACCCTTGGTGCGGATCATAGCAGCTCCCTCCGAGATACGGCGCAGAGCCTCGCCCAAGTTCCGGCAGCCACAGACGAAGGGGACCTTGAAGTTGGACTTGGTAACGTGGTAAATGTCATCGGCGGGAGTGAGGACTTCGGATTCATCAATGTAGTCAACGCCAACGGCCTCGAGAATCTATCGGACAATTGCGAATTAGCAATGAGATCTGGTGGCGACTATATCAAGGCGGATTTCCTTACCTGGCACTCGACAAAGTGACCAATACGGGCCTTGGCCATGACGGGGATGGTAACAGCCTCCATGATCTCCTTGATCATGGTAGGGTCGGACATGCGAGCAACGCCACCCTCGACTCTGATATCGGCGGGGACACGCTCGAGGGCCATGACGGCGGCAGCGCCAGCTTCTTCGGCAATGCGGGCCTATCCAAGTCGAGATTAAAATCGCATCAATTGACGATAGATCTGGAATTGCTATGATGCCATACCTGCTCCGCATTGACAACGTCCATGATAACACCGCCCTTCAACATCTGGGCCAAACCGGCCTTGACGGTGAAGTCATTAGCCCCATTGGGGGCACCGTTCTGCTGAGAGGCCATTGTAAAAGTGCAAGAGGGTGGTAAGAAAAGATTAGATAGAATTATGGAGATAATGGAGGAAAAGAATGGTGGAGGAAAGAAGAAATTTAAAAGGAAGCGAAAGATTGAGTTAAAAAGAGTGAGTCAAAACTGCCTCTCCACGATAAGCTCTCCGTCTTCGCCTCCTCTACTGCTTCCCCTCCCCCGCCGATTTTTTCTCTTGCTGTAGTATCCCGCCGCGGAACAACGAACCAATCAGAGACAAGCTGCCCCTCCGGAACACCCAGTAGAGTTCGCCGGTTTTCCGCGGATTACGTGACGTGTAAGGTACTGTAATGTCAGTTGGTATTACCAATACCGTCCTTGCCTGCCTATTTGGGTATCCATTGGAGTTGCACATTTTCATCAGTCTATTTCCCTCGGTGCAGATAATATGCTTATGGAAGGCACAATCCCCATGCTTCCTCAAGTAGCAACTACTGGTCTCTATCTCGATCCACAGTTGAAGGTATTCCAGAGAACAGACAGCCATGGTAGAAGGATGGCAAGACGACATCCAGTGCCACTTTCAACTTGACCCTGTGACTTTGCGATCTCAGATCAAATTGAGGGTCTATGTCATATATCAATTCATCTACGGGATATGCATCATCAGAGTTTACCTGGTTCGCTTTGAGAATACACAGCCATGGGGATATCTAGATCGTCCTATCAGTTCGATCAAGTTTCGATTCACCTGGAAAAGTTAATCGACTGATGCCTCGTGATCTTTCCTATCAAGGCCTATCTGAAGATGGAAATGTGTACCGAATGCTCAATGAATGATGTGCAGATGATAGGGCTGAGGATCTACAGGTATCTCAACAATTGAGGGAACGCGTTGGATGCATTACTTCTCCGCAGCCACTGCGTATATGATATGTCTCATGATCAGCATATCTACATAGACCAATGTCAACATCTTCATGCTATCTGGGAGCATGTAAGCTTCATCGAATGCATCCAAAGAGTCGACATACCGACTGACCGCCCTCTGACGTCACTGGCCATCTCCGCATATCCTGCTCTTCTTCCCCAACGCGCATTCGGCCTCGTCTTCACGTGGGCTGTTCAACGATCACTACTGCTCAATTGGCATTTATACCGATCTATCTCCAATTCACTGCTGTATTTCAAAAGAAACCTCTTCCCTAACATCGCCTCAATTTCAAACCCATCTCATACCACAGCTCTCAAAATGGCATCACCCTTTCTCCTCTCCCGCACATCCGCCGCCGTCGGCCTCGGCCTCGGCCTCTCCTTGTCTTTCTCTCCATTATCTCCCTTCCGCTCCACCCCTATCCAATGCCAGTACGCAGCGCCCTCTCCTCAGCCCGCAGAGCCCAGTTGGGCGGTTAACCCCAATGACCCCATCCCCAAGCAAGGCGGCACGACGGGACTGAAGAGGAAGTCGGGATTCTTGACGCCGTCGATGATGCGCCAGGTGAGCTTGGGTAGTGTGTTGGGTCTTGTTGCAGGTGTGGGATTGAGGGCTTTCTCGAGGGCATTGGCGGTTTTGTTGGGAATGGGGATTGTGTTTGTTGAGGTATGGTTATTGTTGCTTGCTATGCTTTCTTTTTTGTTTCACTTCTGGTTGGTTTGTTACTATTAGATTTGCTGACGCTTGTGTTTGAATGACAGTGGGCTGCTTCTAAGGGGTACAATCTCTTGCCTGTCAACAGGATCCAGAAGTATGTCAAGGGTGTCGATTTGCAAAAGGCCATGACGGAGAACATGCCGTTCAAGGTGACATTCGGCACGACCATGGCCCTCGGGGCCTTTGCGCAGCTGTAGGACGGTTGGATACTATGATCGATCAAATATAGGAGTCTAGAGTGCTATGTCTACACCATAGAAATATGTGCCCGCATGGACACTTTATCTATATAACAGAAGCATTGTACACAAAGCCAATGGATGTCTTGGATATTGATTCATTATTACATTTCTCTCTCTTCTTATATACTTGTTATACAGGGTATCACGGATTCATGCAAAGACGCCGCATCATCTACCATCAGCTCAACACTAGCTCTTCCAATACTCCTTCCATCTCATCGCGGGATAGCGGAACCCCCAGGATCTCCATTCCGCTTGTGTCCATCCGTGATGTGATCATTTGATGGTCGTGGAATTCCTTCAGCAGCGTCCGGAACATCATCTCCGAGGAAGCGATGAATTCCTCAGCGGCCTTTTGGTATAGTAACCGGAACTCAATGCCCGTCTCTTCTTTGGAGCCGTCTTCCCGGCCTGCGGCACCATCCATCTCATCATCCGAGACATGCCCTTCGTCCATCATTGACAATATTTCGGTCAAAAGCAATTGGTACAGATTCCGTGCGTTCTCCGGAAGACTTTTAAGGACGAACGCAACACCTTCTTTGCCTCCGATACGACGACCCTTACGGCCGAGTAGATTATGAACCTCTTCAACCACATCTGACTCCGTTTCAAAGGGTGCAAATGTGGTGCAGTCGTGGAAAACAAAATTGAAATGGTCGCGGAGACTGATATCCCACATGAGCAGAAAGTTAGGTGTATCCGCCGTCGCAAGTAGACGTATCTTAGGCGTTGCCGCGAGTCGAGCGAGAAGGGCTTGATTCACCGCTCGCCGGAGGGGAGGGGCATCGATGGAATTGATCAGGACGGTGATAGGTTGTTGAGATGGCCGTGATTTTAGAACAGACTGCAGCAGCTCCAATACCTCAATTGGCTGGGAACCCATCTTGGATGGAATATCAGCCCCAAGGACGGCGGTAACGATCATAGCAAAGATCGATCGGATGGAGATATTGGGGGTATGTCCGTTTACAATGACAATCGAAGGGGCCGGGCTATGACGTTGATAAAGCCAATCTGCAAACTGCTGCAGGAGCCTGCGTTTAGCGCCGTATCCGTATAAGCAAATGTTGAAATCCTGATCAAACTCAAAGTTCCACTGTGGGAATGATCGATGATGAAGGTTGAGCAGGAACTCTTTCTCTCGCATGCATGGATCCGCATACTTCGACAGCGTCTCGAAATACTCCTCATGCGTCAACAACGACACTTTGTTCAAGTTGTTGTTCGATGTGCGAGCGGGGCCAGCCCTGTTCTGGAAGAAATATCGCTCATGTGCCGGTAGTTCTCCTTCGGGGGTTGGAGAACGCTTATTCCTAGCACCCTTTGGTCGTCCTGCACGACGTTTTGGTGTCGCTTCCGTCTTGCTTTCCGAAGCTTCTCCCTCTACCGTCTCCGCCAACCCCTTGTCTGCATCCCCCGTAGTATCCAGGTTCTCATTCTCATCTTCTAAGATCTCTTCTGCCAAACGATCACCCCCATCCCAAATGTCCTCATCATCTTGCTCGAGCAAGAGACGTGCACTCTTCTTCTTAGCAGACCGGTCTGCATTTCGTGCTCGGGAAGGTGTAGCGACCGCGGTGGCCTTGGTCGGTGTCGAAAACAAGGCCTTTGCCCTGGATTTCTGTGTAGGAGTCTTAAGACCGGATGCTTTTAGAGTGGCCGGGGTTGCAGCACTGCTGGGTTTCTGAGGTGTCGATTTCAATTGCTTTGACGGGCTCGTTTCGGGGGAGCCATGACCGGCGTCATGACCAATTGTGGAGTCATCGATCCTTGCGGTTTTCTGCCTCTTGGGCGTCGAGACGATAGGTTGGTCATCGTCAGGACCGGAGCCTGCTTGTTTGCGCTTCATTTCAGTGAGAATGTACCAATCACGGACGCAACAGCGACATTCAGGCGGAGAGTAAATACCATCCAGACACAGCGAGCGGTCTTCGAGCTATTATCTTTAAGAGGAAGCAAAGGGCAGATCGAGGACGCAAGGGGTTCGTCAACAGCAATAAAGGAGTCGCGACAGGTGCTGGGAATGCTGTTTCCCTCGTGGCTTGTCTTTTTCTTCGCCGCGCCTGGAACGCGACGCTCAAGGCGATTGGGTTTCTCCGACTCCGCGATATCGGAGCAGCTCCCGTTGAAACCGCGTGGGATGGAAGATTGAATTGAATTACTGCATCGTCACATCGCTGGGAGATTTAATTTGAGTCTCAGTGGGAAGGACTCTTTGCAGGGATCAAGCCGTGTCTTGCACCCCACGGAGCTCGAAAAGCAAATAGCATTGGGCCTGTTGCTTCTGAGTCATTTGCGCCGGAGCTATTGGGAGCTACTTTCCCACAGGCTCATTTATATAGCTCACAATCAGCAGGTCTGCAACGTCGCACTGGTCTACTGTGAGTGCAACTTGGTCAATTAAAAGGTCGCGCATTGATTGCTAACCACACCACTGCTTGCAGAACACTCCATGGCGTCTCCTGTCCAGCCCGCAGCCACCATGGCTGCTTTCGCAAGAATGGCCAAAGGTCAGGTTCGGTACTATTCCGCTCCGTTGGACATGGCCATTCCCGCCTCAAAGAAGCAGTACATCCCTTCCTCCGGCACCTATCCCAAGGGCTTCCTCGTCTCGGGAACCCACGTTGGTGTGAAGGCCTCGAACACAAAGTTCCCCGACTTGGCCCTGATCTCGTCGGAGACTCCGTGCTCGGCGGCGGCAGTCTTCACTACCAACAAGTTCCAGGCTGCTCCTGTCCAGGTGAGCAGGAAGACGCTTCAGGAGCGTCAAGGGCAGGGCATTCGGTCCGTCGTAATCAACTCAGGCTGTGCCAATGCTGTCACCGGCAAAGGAGGTCTCGAAGATGCAGTCAACATGGGCAGCACGGTGGACGGGTGCAATGGTCTCACTGACCCCAGCACCATCGTCATGAGCACCGGTGTCATCGGACAGCGGTATGGCTTGGCTATTCATTCACTGCCCTAGTTCAAAGATTGACCGGGCGACTTCTAGACTTCCCATCTCGAAAATCCTCGACAAGATCCCTACAGCCCACAAGAACCTTGCATCCTCCCACGATGCTTGGCTCACCACTGCTCGCGCTATCTGCACCACGGACACCTTCCCCAAGCTTCTCTCTCGCACTTTCACGCTTCCCTCGTCCCCCGGCCGCACCTACAGCTTGGCCGGAATGACCAAGGGAGCCGGTATGATCCACCCCAACATGGCTACTCTTCTGGGCGTTCTGTGCACCGATGCCCCCATCGAAACCCCCGCTCTCCAGTCTCTGCTTAAGCACGCCATCTCGCGCTCGTTCAACTCCATCTCCATCGACGGCGACACCAGCACCAACGATACCCTTGCCATCCTCGCCAACGGAGCCGCAGGCGGCGCCCCTATCAACTCCGCCAACTCTGACGACTACGCCGCCATGCAGGAGATCCTCACCTCGTTCTCTCAGTCTTTGTCCCAGCTTGTCGTTCGCGACGGTGAAGGCGCTACCAAGTTCGTCACCGTCCGCGTCCAAAACTCGCCCCACTACGAATCTGCCCAGCTCATCGCCTCGACCATTGCTCGCTCCCCACTCGTCAAGACCGCCCTGTACGGTCGTGATGCTAACTGGGGCCGTATCCTCTGCGCCATCGGTTACACCCAGGGTGTTGCCCCTGGAGTCGTCATCCCCGAGCGCACCAGCGTCAGCTTCAAGCCTGTGGACGGAAGCCCCATCTTGAAACTCCTGGTTAACGGTGAGCCTGAGCAGGTCGATGAGGACCGCGCCAGCGCTATCCTGCAGAACGAGGACTTGGAGATCGTTGTCGACCTCGGCGGTGGTGAGAAGGGCGAACAGGGTCTTGGTGGTGAAGATGCCATGTACTGGTTCTGCGACTTCAGTCATGAATACGTGACCATCAACGGTGATTACAGAACCTAGAAAAGATAAGGTAAGAAGCAATCGATATGTTACAGTAAGATAGTTTCGCCGTAAAGCATTGTGTTGATATTACAATTCGAAAACGCAATTCACTTGTCGATATATATGATACACGGGAGGGTTCTACTTTTATTAAAACTGAGAGCATGTAGTGTGCCAAATTAGATGTAATTTTGTGTTTTTTCAGAATATGGTTACAAACCAGGTTGGCTGCTATGTACAGTTGTGGCTTCACTTTTCCGACGGGAAACTCCTCTCCAAGAAAGTAACATTAACCATACATTTTGAAACCCCGGGGGTTTGATGCTCCGTACTATACTTCTCTTCCCTTCAAAAATGATATAACCCGTCTTTAGAAAACACCTTTGATTCCGATTCTAGCCACAACAACGGCGCACCGACCTGGGGAAGAAAAAAATAGTAAAAAAACAAAACAGAGGATCAAAAAAGACGTTGATCCTTTCTCATGCTGCTCATCAAAAAATATGCAGCCCGTTTAGCTACCAGGGACAAGGCCCTTGAGGCCACCACCAATGTCTCCCTCACGAGCAGCAATTTCAAAGTATCCGTAGATAATACTAAATGAGCTGTTAGAAAAAAAAATTCGTAAAACGGAGAGAAAGAAACTTACGTGACAGCAAGAAGAATACCGGTACCGCTACCAAGGGCACCGAGGAGGTCAGAAGTAACAGAGAGGGCACCAATGCAAGCACCACCGAAGGCGGCAGCAGTGGGGATAACTCTCTTGAGCTCCTTGTACATGCTCTGCTCACGGTGGCCAGCCATGACGAGACCCTGGTCCTTGAGCTGCTTGGCAACGTCACGGGGGGCGGAGCCGGAAACCTCAATCCAGGTCTTGGAGAAGAGGGCACAGGCAACAAGCATGAAGGCGATGTAGATAGCGGTGTGGATGGGGTCGAGGAGAGCCTCCGTGAAGTTAAGGGGAGGAGACATGTAGTAGGCAATACCAGAGGCAGCGTGGAGCTGGGCGGAACCCTCACGGGGCTCCCAGACACCGAGAAGCTTGACAAGGATGTTGTCAGAGAAACGCGAGTACAGCATCTGACTGATCAGGAAGATGTTGGAGCACAGAGCAGACTGGAGCATGATGGGCATGTTGGAAGTGTAGAAGAGGCGAACGGGGTACGAGCCACGCATTCCACGCTGGCGGGAAGACTTGACGGGGATCTCAACACGGAATCCCTGGAGGTAGATAACAGCAGCGAAAACGGCGAGGGTAGCCAAGAGGTTCATGACGTTGGGGAGGTTCTGGCGGTAGAAAGCCTCGCGCAGAGCACGCTGCTTGTCGGACCAGGTCAACAGAAGGTGGAACAAAGCGATGATGGCACCCTCGAATTCGGGACCACGGCCAGTGTTGATGGTGGTGGGGGAGAAAGCCTTCCAGACAATGGACTCGCAAATGTTGGTGGCGATGAAAAGGGAGATACCGCTTCCAAGACCGTAGCCCTTCTGGAGCAGCTCATCGAGGAGGATGACAACCAGACCGGCAACAACAAGCTGGACAATCAACAGAACACAAATACCAGCACCAAGGTCACTGGGCTGGCCGTAGAGACCAGTCAGGACGTAGACACAGGCCTGTCCGAAAGAAAGGATGATGGCAAAAAGCTTCTGAGCAGTCTGGTAGAGCTCACGGTCGGTCTTGAGGTCGAGGTTGACATCGATGAGGTGGGTACCAGCGAGGAGCTATCGAAACACAGAATCCGTTAGCCATGGTCTAGAAAGAAACAACTGCTTGATGCCACGTACCTGGAAAACCATGCCGGAGGAGATGATGGGGGTAATACCCAATTCCATCAGAGTACCCCGGTTACTGGCCAGCATCATACGAAGCCAGTAAAGGGGATCCGAAGTGTCGGAGGACACGATACCATAGAGAGGCATCTGGCTCATGACCAAGAAGATCAACAAGGTCAACTGTGAAGCAGAAGCGTTAGTATTGCCATTCTGTCCCATCTGTTCAAAAGACCACGCCCACAACATACCCCAGTCCACATCAATTTCTGGTTGAAGGGAACCTTGGTCTCCGGCGCTGCCACCTCCGGGAGGAGGGGCGTGAAGGGCTTTATCAAGTCAAGGAAGCGAACTATTATCCAGAATCAGTATTTGCTGATCAATTGAGGCAAAAAGGAGCTGTCGCGATGGTGCTGCGATCGCGTGTAGGTGAACTCACGTCCGCTCATTGTGACTGTCCACCTCCCAGAAATAGATATTAAAGGGAATAAAGCTGGAGTGAAAGACCAGCTGAGGGAGTGGAAGTTACAGAAATGGAAAAGAGAGTAAAAAAGGAATTAAAGAAGAAAAGAAAAGGTCGGGGGAACAGAAGGGGAGGAGGAGGATGATGAGGTTCGAGTTCGGGTCGAGTTCAGTAGACGCCTCGCTGGCCACTTTCCCAGCCACGCTAAGCCGGTTGAGGCCACTTGGTCGCTTCACCCTGTTGGGCTGTTCGCGATGCACGATGAGGGTCCATGGATTTCCCCGTACTTTTATTGAGTCATTTCACCGATTGATTGAGGATAGCTGTTAAGATTACTCTGCTTATTCTATGCTACACAGAGCTTTATTGCAATGCTCTCTACTGTGAATCCATTCGGGTCAATACCTTTTCGTCACGTGGTATTGGTGAGATGAGACGAATCAATTCCCATACAAAATCAGAAGAAAACTTGTTATTTAGTCAAACTGATACATCGTTTCATTCATGATTTTCAAAATCTTTCGTGGATATGTTATGGAATCTTCGACCGCGCCAATAATGCTTATTCCTCCAGGGGACAAGTCCAACCAGCAATCTGTTCCTTGGTATCTTTGCTTCCACCCATTTCCACATATCCGTATGTAGCTTTTATATATGTACCTTCGTTCGATGGTCGTCTGAAACAAAAGAAATGAGCGACATATGAAATAAACAAAAGAAAACAACCCCTGAACTCAAGGGCCAACGAGACCGAGACAATCGTCGATGACCATTTCAAGTTCGCCTAGACGTCCTTTCAGACCTTGATTCTCCTCCTTCAGAACACCCATGACGCTCCAAGCCTCGGAGGCTGGCACACCGTAGCAGATGTTGCACTTGGAAGAGTTACGACTCCAGGAGCTACCAATACTGGTCGATGCAAGTCCCTTCAGGACACGATCATACGTCGATGGACGCGGCGAAGGTGCTGGTGCTGGTGCAGCTTTGGTTTCTTTCTGACTTGGCTGCAAGTGAGTTGCGGCTGGTGTTGGCAACGCGATTTGAGACATACTTGGGGACGGTGCGATGGTGGAAGCGGGTGATTCAAGACCATCCCGGCGGGAGAACACGCTCTCAGCTAGGCTTTCATCCCCGGACTCAAAGCCAGAATCGCTTGTGTACGTGCCATTGCTGGCGCGTTTCAGGCTTCTCTTGGGAGTCTGGAGCTCGCTTCCCGCATCCGAGAGGTCGTCGTCGGTAGGTCTCACAAGCAATATACTGCGATGGCGTGCCTCATCCTCTCTCTGACGCAGCTGTCTTTCGTTTTCGAGCTCCTCGGCCATCGCTTTCATGGCCTTTTCTTGTTGAAGAACCTTTTCTGCCATTCCATCCAGTTGGATCTTCAAGTGTCCGACGCGCGTGCGCGTTTCCTCGAGCTCCTCCTGCTTCTCGTTTTTGTCTGCCATGGCCTCATGCAAGGCAAATGTCCTTTGCTTGTAGGCCGACTGCAGTCGTCGAATCACATCGCCTGCGTTGTTCCGCAAGGCATCGAACGCTTCCTTATCGTCGAGGTCGTTGGAACCTGGCGGAAACAGCGCGGCCGTGATATCCAAATTCAATAAATCGTCATCTGCGGGCTCGGGGACGTCCGATTTAATTTCTTCCTGACGCTTCAACCCGAAGAAGGAGAATCGGTTCGTTGAAGTAACCTGTTTCAATGGGGACGTTGGCGTCATTCGTTTCTGTGCTCGACTCATGGGTGAGGAAGTTGGAGACCCAAGCCCCGTGAGTTCCTGGGTGGACACCATTCTGGCCGACTCGTCTTTTTGTTGCCTCAGAGCTCCCAAGTTCACTGGCTCCGACTTTCCTTGGAACCAACCAGAGAATAGCTTCGCGCCGTCTCCCAGTTTCTTTTTGGCGAGGTTTTCGGTCGGGGGGTTCGATAGCTTGCCGTGGGGTTCTAAATCTTCCAACGTTTTTGACTGGTCCACGAAGAGTTGCTTGGATGGCAGGGGGTCTGTCGTGGTAGGATTTCGGTGTTCGCCCGGCGATGAGAAGAGGGGGGTTGTTTGAGGGACAGTGGGGATAATAAATCGGAGCTCTGTGTCAACGAACTTGCAGGGGGTCCTCGTGGGAAACCTGGCGATCATTGTAGGGCTGCTGACCCTCTGCGACCTCGACGGATGATGATGTTATGGATGATGGATCTCGACTGTTAAGGGCGGGCACGGCTGTAGTTGAAGGATGCTCGGAGCCTTGGAGCATTGTCGAGCTCAAGCTTGACTGGACAACTGACTAAAAGGGATGGAGCCTGGAATGGTGTAGGGGTGCGACTTGTCACACCAACGACCACTTGGACAAGGGCTGGAATGCCACGTCGATAGGCCGTCAAGTCCAATGCACGGTTACTGGCCGAACCCCGAGTTTGGAGAAATAATTAACGGCCAACGGGGGAGGAAAAGGAGAGATGGAAATGAGCACCTCCCGGGTGGGTCTCTCCTATTTCCCGTTGAATATGGGGGAGATGAAAAGGAGCAAAGACTACCCCAGACGGACGCGTGTGATAATAATAATAATGCCAAATAGTACGTTCGGTGGCAGCAATAATGATAACCAGAAGAAGAAAAAAGGAAAATGAATAGGAAAAGAAGAAGAAAAGAGGACGTGATGGTCGAGAACCGACTTGATTTGACGGGCTTCTAAAACAAACGCCAAGCGATAGTAGACCCGCACGTGTGCCTGTCAGTGTCAACACGGCAGAAACAGACGGTGATGTTTAGGATTGAAGATGAGGTTCAGATGGACAGGGCTAGTAGGTGATTTAGATGGTTTGAGATCTCGTTCACCACCTCAGATTTAGGATCGAGTGGGAGTCGTTTCTATCGCAACTTGACCTGCAGGTGGGCAACTAGCGGCACAATTCTTTTTATTGAACATGAAATATCGCGAGGTTGGGCTCTTTTAGTAGGCGATATCACCATCGTCGATCGCCGAAAATGCGGTGGCTGAACATCACCAGCTTCTTCTGCTGCTCCACTGCTGGAGGCAAAGCGCCAAACACATTGTATCCTCATCTCTGCTCGGGAGCACCGCGTTTATTCTTAGAGCAATTTGCCCCATGGCCTTGTGGTTCTCATCGTATCGTTGGTCATCGTCAACCAGACGACGTCACCTGCAGGCATCAGAGATCGTTCGTTCGCTCGTGATGGTTTTTATGGTGACTCGAATGTTCGATATTCTTTGCTTCTGTCTGCTGGTTTGCTGGTCTGCTGGCCATGGTAAGTATGCATTATCAGGATATAATTCAAGTAGCAGGATCCTTGCTGGTCTTTTCCGGCCTGTAAATTAATGTCCAGACGATCCCATCCTCGCTTGAAATTAAGCAATACATAAGCTCAGCAATGACCAAGCAATTGACGACCTTGGATGGCTGGACGTTCACGGAGTAAGGAGTACAATAGCATCATGGTGAACACCAGCCATAAGATCCAAGTTGTGATAAATGGCAAATGTAAGGCTGTCGATATTTCTCTCATAGATGGAGGAGACGTTAGGATGGAGGTTGTTGGAGAACCCACGGGTGCTGCACAATAATCTCCACCACGTCTGCATCATATCACATCCACCTCTCTCTTTCCGACAACCACACAGCCCTCAAAACAGACACCATGGCATCGTCTGTCGTGGCTGGATTGAAGCATCTATCTAATGCTCTCGCAACACCGGATCAGTTGTCCAATTCCTCCTCGTCCATCGATGGCGTCGCTCCCGACCTTGAAGCTTCGATCCGCTTCGCCGGTGCCGAACTCACCCAAGCAGCTGGAATCTTACTGCGGTTGTCGCAGGATATCATCGCGAAGGCTATTGTGACTTTTACGCGTTTTTGGCTTGGCTCTGAGGGTGGAAGTCTCCGGATATACTCGGTCAAGGTTCGACAGAAAGCATCACAAATTAAAGCAGAAGAATCATTGGCTGACTATACTGGTACGAACAGGATGTGTCGGCCGCAGCTCTATATATGACCGCCAAACTCTCCTTCCAACCCACCTCACCTCGCTCGGTTCTAAACGTATACACATTTTTACTGTCAAAGGATGCGTCGCCTTTGTGGTTCGTGAACCCCAACGGATCTGCAGAGAAGCCGTCCCCGGAGACATACTACCTCTCGGAGGGAGGCTACCAAACCCAGCGAACGGTTTTGCTACGCATCGAATCGATCATCCTACGTTCTATGGGCTTCAATACACACGTCGCGCTACCTCATGCCATCGCCCTGACCTACCTTCAAACCCTTGGCACATCTTCATCCGCCGTCGCGCGACGAGTCTTTGAGCATCTTAACGCAGCTCTTCTCTCGCCCCAATTGCTATATGTTACTCACCAACCAAACGCATTGGCGGTATCTGCGATATACTTGGCATCCCGGGAGGAAGGCGTCAAACTTGTCGATGGAGATTGGTGGGAGGTCTTTGATGTGGACCGGGAAGAGCTTGGGTTTTTGGTGGTGGGCATGAAGAGTATGGAAGGATTTGCGCGCGCAGAGATGGAGAAGTGGAAAATGCGAACCGTTCCTATGGTCGTGGATGAAGTGGAGGCCGAAATCGAAAGGAGGAGAATGATGGAAGAGGGCGAGTGAGATGACCAGCCCATCATGATCTCGGTTCCTATACTCCAACTGTCTTGGATATCACATCTGAGACATTGCGAAGACGCATACCCATACCATCGGTGGATCTCTAATGACTTGCTATGTCTTTAGAAACCAGGCCAAAAACCAGGCGATCTGGTATTCTGGAGAAGATCTGGCTGTCTCGCCTGCCTGCCACAGGCCATGTCGCACCCTTTCAAATGCCAGTATTTAAACAGGCAGCAGGCTTTTAGGGAATTTCTATTCATATTTCTGGAGCTTGTCTCAGAGCGCCGATCAGATAAATATATACCTTTCCTGCTGGGGTGGTTACATAACCAACCCCAAGTGAATAATAATAAATCAATATTTCCTTAGGAATCCCAGAAGACTATAGATAGAAAACACATGACCAATACAGCAGATATCCCTATCTAAATTGCTGTTTTGTGACGAGTATCTCAGCCACATGATGTACATACCCCGCGTGCATCAGTCAGACTCACCCGCCACTTTCTGCCCATCACGATAACTCTCCGCTACTTTCATCATCGCCATCTTCCTCCCCTGCATTCTCCCCACCCTTTCTTCCAATACACACTACACTCATTCCTCTTTCATCTTCACATACACCGACCAGAAACAGAATATCTTCAAAATATACTGAGAAATACCATGAATATCCTTCATTCCACCCTATCAACCTGGCGAGACCGCCTCGCCCCCGTCTCCCGCACTTCCACCTTCCGCAACACCGGCCAGATCACACCGGAAGAGTTCGTCCTTGCCGGCGACTACCTCGTCTACAAGTTCCCCTCGTGGTCCTGGGCTGATGCCTCGTCCCCCGCTAAGCGCGTTTCCTACCTCCCACCCGGAAAGCAGTTCCTGGTCACTCGCGGTGTGCCATGTCACCGGAGACTGAATGATAACTTTGCCGGAGATGCGGGCCTCGAGGACGAGATTGTAAAGGATATGCTATCGGGCGGGGGTGAAGCTGGCGATGACGATGGCGATGACGGATGGCTGCGTACCGGCGGAGGTCGAGATGTTGGGGACCGCCAGGAAGCTAGAATACAGGATGTCCGGACAGTGGATGAGTCGGGCAATGTGGGCGAACGGGAGGAGGAAGATGATGAGATTCCAGACATGGAGGACGACGATGATGACGAGGAGGCGATCATCAGAGAACCTATCGGTGGCTCGGATACTACCCAGTATGTTTCCTCATGACTTGTCTGCGTCTGTCCAAAGTAATGTGCTAACAAATTTTCCAGACCTACTCGTACATACAACCTCTACATCACATACGCCAATTTCTACCGTACCCCCCGTCTCTACCTATCCGGTTATCTCTCCCCATCCGAACCTCTCCCTCCACCCCTGATGATGGAAGATATCGTGGGCGACTACAAAGACAAAACTGTCACCCTGGAAGACTTCCCCTGGTACGACGGCAACGTGAAAATGGCCACCGTGCACCCCTGTCGCCACGCCTCGGTCATGAAGATCCTTCTCGACCGCGCCGATGCCGCCCTCAAGCTACGCCGGGAGAAACTCAAGCACGCCCAGTCTTCTGCAGCGGCCTCCAACGCCCCCGGAAGCGGTCTGGAAGGTCTCGTCGATGAGACCAAGGGTCTTTCTCTGGGTGATCACCACGACAAGCACTCAGGCGATGAATGGGAGGTTCTCCAGCACGATGAAGAAGACCAGGTTGCTATCCGGGTAGACCAGTATCTGGTTGTCTTCCTCAAGTTTGTTGCCAGTGTAACGCCGGGTATTGAGCATGACTTTACTATGGGCGTATGAATTGAATTATAGCTGGTTTTGATTGCTTACACTGGGGATATCACTTTTCTTTTGGTGCTCGGCGTAGGGTATCTTACTATGATGATATGATATACGAGGCTAGTTGATTCATAACAGGCGCGATAAAACATCTAATAATATTACTTTTCACATCGGTAGACAAATATACTCTGAAGTATTAGACACCATGAATAGGAAAAATCTAGCCATACGAATATCAATATATTGGATTCAAAACCTCTGCACTAGTATGATAATCGAATCGATTCATATAACTGATAATGACACAATGAATAATAAAAATCTAAATAAAGATATAAATAATAAGGCCTCTCCAAGATCCATCCAATCTGATATATCAGACACGGGGTAGACAGAAACACCACAAGAAACAATATAACACATCAGAGAAATAAAGAGATAGAGAAAGAGAAAGAAAAAGAAAAAGTCAAAATATGTCCCCCCATCTGTTCTATATCACCATCACCGTATTTTCCTCCAGTCACTCCTTCTGATCATCGGTCACCTTCCCAGTCTAGACAATTCCCGTTGCTTACACTCGCACATACACCACGCGCTTCTCGACCCTGCAAGAATCAGCGGGTGGCTCGTGGTGTTCCTCGGCCGGGGGAGCAGGAGGCTGAGATTCTTCCACGGGAGGCTGAGGCTCAGGAGTAGGCTCGGGGGGTGTCCTTGGGCGGCTCAGGAGCAGGAGTATCAGCAGGAGGGGCAGGAGGAGCCTGCTCCTCCTCCTCCTCAGGCTGAGAGGTATACGAGGCCGACTGTTCAACATCGTAGCTGTTCGAGTAGTAGGCGCCCAAGTCGACAGATGGGCCATCGGGGATACCGGCGTTGAAGTTGTTTCCTGCGGTGGTTTGACCAGACTCGGAAACGGACTCGGATGCTGATTGTTGGGATGCGTCGGTGTTGGTGCTGGACTCGGTAGAGGCGCTTTCTGCGTTGTTGTTGGAGAAGTAGGAGCCAGTGTTGTAGGCTGGGCCGTCGGGGATGCTGGCGCCGATGTTGGTGCCTGCTTCGGTGTCGGTTGTGGTACTGGTGGTTGTGGTGGTGTCGCCGGTGTAGTCTCTTGTTTCCATGCCGTTCTGTGATATGTTAGTTGGTTACTGGTTTGAGTTGTTGGTTGGGAAGATGGGAAGATTGGGGATATACCTTAGCAGGGAAGGGTGCAGCGAAGACGGCAGCAGGGCCAACAGCCAAGAAAAGGCAGAAAAGAGCTTGACGAGCTTTGACGTTGTAGAACATTTTTAGTGATTGACGTACAGACGGTGTCTGAAAGAATGAAAATGTATAAAAGAGTGTGGGTTAAGAATGAATGACTTCCTTGAAGGAATGGAGAAGGAGTGACTGCCCAGTGCTTTGGAGGATGATGATGTACAATTCCATCTCGAATTCAGCGAAATCCATCGACCTTTTGTACTTTTCGAGAATGCCTGCTTGCTGAGATACTTCCTCGTAGGGGGCATGGGATGGAACAAAGGATCAGGCTAGACCTCTGCAGGGCAAGGTGTATCTTACCCCAGTATAAGCGCCACAGGGGTGTCTATATGCAAGGTGTTGTCTATTGTGAGCACAACAGACAAAAGAGCCGAGTCATTGTATAGGGAATCATCCCCGCATGCACGTCTTGGGGTTGTATTCATGGCACTGCAAACTAATGTACCGCCCCTTTTCATCCCAGGTCGTTTGAACTTGAGAAGCAGTCAGGTCTGGTGTTCCCACACGTGCGTCAAAATGAAATGCAGTAGACATACATAGATGCAAGGGGTCTGGGGATCCGAGACTATCGGATGTGACCGAGTCAATCAAAAACAGAAACTGAATGCATCAAGTCCAATAAAATCCCGATTCATTCGATACGGTTATACACATCACACGCAAGGCGGGCTGGTATCCGACCCCAAGCTAGACATACTATCCAAAGGTATCACCAAAAATAAAATCAAAATCCACAAATATAGTAGTTGCCGACACAGCCTGCACCAGGAAGGCAGCGCGAAACAAATACGTAAAACATCCATATATTGCATTCATCATCCGTGAATCATATCCAAATATGAGCAGTAGGTTCCGGACTGGAACCCCGTCCATAGCACATGAAATGAACAGGAGTACCTGTACTCCGTATGTTGAGGAGGGCGTATATTGGTAGCACGAACCAAAAATAACATCTAGATCCCATTGTAGTTTGATATTCCAAAAGCAGTCCCAAAATTAGTCGTATTTTTGAACTTCAGCTCCGGCTCTCCTTGGCTAGGGGGCTCGGTGCCTTCCTTGTGGTTGTCCTCAGGGACGGCAGTGGTGACGGACAAGGCCTGCTTGGCCTGATCAAGGAGCTTCTGGTCGAGCTCCTGCAAAAACCCGCTGTCATGCTTTTTGTTATTTAACAAGGAGAGCGGCCCTTTGAGGGCCGGGTCGTCCGGGGGGTCAGGAAAGTATGAATCAGAGTTCTCGACAGGCTGAGGAGCTTCAGTCCCTACAGGGGCGATAGGATCCTCCTCGTCCAACGCGCCTGGCGAAGTTTGATCAGTAGCCGTCGCGGGATCCAAGGGATCAATGACAGCCATGGGGGTGTGGCCTGCATCCCTTGTCAGGTTCCTGTCAGGTGGCCCTAGCTCGGAAAGCTTGAGCCTGAGGGCAGCTTTGTGTTCAAGGGCTGGCCGGTGTGAGGTCGGAGCTGAAGAGATATCTGGAGGCGATGAAGATGGCGGTGTCATGACACGGGCTACAATCTCCGGCGGCAATGCGGAGGACTTGAGCGTAATGCCGTCGAGTTTGCTATCCAACTTTTCAATCGGCACCGGCACGCTATCAGCCGCACGAGACCGGGGCGAGAGGGCTGCATCCAACGACAGCGCCGGGTGATTTCCCCCTTGCTGCGTAGGAGAGAGAGCCCGGCCAGGGCTGAGAGTGTCTGACTTTTCAACGTCGTTGAAAACTCTAGTGGGTCGCAGCGCGGGGCTAGAGCCCTCCCACACTTGGGGATGAGAGGGACTTGAATCAGACAAAGGAGCATCAAGCGGACGAGGAGGAAATGAAGAAAGGTGTGGAGGTGATAATGTATTAGAAGCGGGATCACGACTATCCCCTCTCTCCCGCAACAACTCCTCCAACTCGGCAATCCTCAACCGTAACAACGTCCGCTCTTTCTCCCACAACTCCCTCTCTTCAGCGAAGAGCGCACGCTCAGTCTCAAAATTCATCCTCTGGCGATCGAGGAGCGACCGCGAATGCTCGACGAAACTGGCGCCCAGCGCCCGCATATAATCTGGATTCGAGGCGGGGTTGCTGGTCGACACGGACTGCGCACGACGAACGGGAGTTGCGGTCGGAGAAAAGCGCACCTCCTTGTAATGGCTGCCATGACCGTTTGGAGTCTTTGTGGCAGATTTCATTTTTTTTCTTGTGCAAGAATAAGGATAGTCGACTAGACGGTGAGGGAAGAGGGGGAGGGGAGGATAGAGAAGGAGAAGGACAAAGGAGAAAGAGAAAGAGCAGGATTAAAGTATGCTCGATAAAGGAGGGGTGTGGTAGTACTGCAAGACAGACTGTCAGCTGGCTAATAAGAATGACATTAAGGATGGATCATGGAGGTGGTGGAGAGAGGATCAGGCACGGGACAGGACAGGAACCACGTACGAGGGAGTGGATAAAGAATGGCTGGGCTAATGATGGGGGAGAAGGTGAGGATATCCCGGGTCACACGGTGGTGGACAAGTGGACGACAGCAGTTCTAGTGAAGCTGAAGGTCTATCAGAACATTGTCGGAGGATTCCTGACGAATGAGCCGAGGATGCGAAGATGAGGCGAAGAGAAGAAGAGATGGAGATGGAGAGAGATGGAGAAATGGCTGGTGGGGAACGTCGTTATAGGGACGGGCCGAATGTGGGATGATGTAGACTACGAGGGGAATTATAATGAGAGAGGAAAAGAGAAAAGAAGAAGAAAGGAAAGGAGGAAGAGAAGAGAACGAGATACTTGATACTACTTATGTTCTTCTCATTTTGTTTTTCTCATCTTCATCGAAGCCAAAAAGAATCACAAGACAGTGCGATGACGTAGGGCCACGAAAACGGTGTATACAACAGACGCCCAAAGGTGGAGAGAATTCACTCATATAGCAACATCTGCTATGAAGATCAGGCATTGCATTAATAATTCCTTTCATCAATCATGATATCTACATACATAACACAGTACAGTAGAGTGGTGTCTAAACGCATTCTATACAAGACCAGTCCAAGCCAAACTCCAATGAACCGCAAATCCAATAACGCCATGCCTTTCCTGTTTAAGCCTCGTGCACCAGAAATCCAATCTGACTCCTTCAATATTCGATATGTCCCCCGATGATTGACATGAGTTATCTTGCTCCGAGATGAGGTTGATGCGCGATAATCCTTCACCCGACGTCATCTTGCATATCGTGCGTCTCCACCGGATGGAGTCGATGGAGTCGCGGTAACATCATGCGGGATTCCATCACCTCACCTCACTTCAGCAAGTGATATGGGCATAAAATAGATGTTAATGATTGTAAAGAAAAGCCCGCTCAGTCGACCGACTCCCCCTCTGTAACACCTTTTGCGCTTCATCCATGACATACCGATGAATCGCCGGCACAGGGAAGAAATGCACCTCTTTGCGCAACTTGCCAAACCTCGTCGCCAGGTACAACACTCCCCGCGCAGAAAGCTCCCTCCCCCCAACAGACGAAGAAGGGAAGTAAAACCGCGGATGCAGATAGAAATGCACACTCGTCCAGCGCGGCAGTTTCTCCTGCAACAGCCGCCCAGCCTGTTCGTACTGCTTGAGGGTTCGTTTCGGGACGCCCGTTTCGCAGTGCACGAAGAAGAAGACTTCAAAGCCCACGCTGCGGATGCGGTTTCGCGCGGTCTCGCTGAGCGTGTCGAGGAAGTCGCCTAGACGGTCGAGATCGAATGAGTTGAGGAAGAAGAGCGTGTTGCGCGAGTAGAGAAAGTCTTCGGCTTCGTCGTGGATGAGCCGGTTCACGGCGAGGAGTTTACGCGCAGTGCCATCTTCGCCAACCCAGCTGGGACACATGGAGAGAGCGCGATATCGACCTCGTGCAGTGAAGGACTTGCCCTTGTCGTTGATGACAATCAATGGGCGGTCCATGTAATCGTTGGGGACGGCTAGCGCATACTCATAGATCTTGAGGCGGAGTTCCGGTGGAAGTCGAAGAAAGGGAGATGGTTTGGAGAGATTAAGAGAGCCAGGTAAGATGAGATTCATCTTGATGAATTATTCAAGAGAGATAGATAGAATAAGGTGATATGATATAGTCAAAATGACGACCAAACCACGCAGATATATTAACACATGATTACAGAAGAAGAAGGGAGGAGAAAAAAGAGAAAGAAAAACCTCAAACTCAATTGAGAACAAGAAGATTAAATAAGAAGAAACAAAAATAAAATAACAGATGATGTGTCCAAGAAAAGAAGAGGCAAAAGAAAGAAAAAATCATACCACTAAGGAAAACAGCCTCACCTCCCGGACAATCGCCGACATCAGGAGATGCAGAAATTTTCTGACTTCTTCGTTTTCTGTCATTCTCGAAGAAGTTTCTTTCATAGGAAAGAATCGCAGATAATCTGGAACCAAAAGAAGAATCTCCACTGCGGCAATCATTCCGGCCGATCGGTTCTGCTGCTTGATTTGGGCTGCGACTCCGTCTTTTTTCTGTCTTGCAAAGGAAAATATCTCGGCCTCATTAATGTGTCTTTCACAAGCTAGGGCCATATACTCTGCAGAGTATATCATGCGAATTGTCTCGATTGTTGGTCTGGAAAGCCCAGAGGTTGAAGGCGAATCCCGGATCGGATCGTCGGATGCGTTTGTCACATGTGGCGATATAAACTTTGATTGCTCATCTATATCCACTCTTAAGAAATAAATAATAATAACGCCAGAAACACTCTATCAGTTCATCACGTATCAAGTCTAGTATAGTATTCACGTTCTATACACCCCTATAGACCACGCCGCTCGAAGGATCGCCAGCCCCCAAGCCATCCCGATACTGTCACGCAGCACATTCAACTTGCTCCCCTTGACCTCTCGCCATCCCACCGGCACTTCTGCCACGGGGATCCCGGCGAATTCAGCCAGCATGAGCATTTCTACATCGAAAATCCAGCCCTCCGAGTGCATGTAGGGAATGATGTAGGGCAGCGACCCACGCGAGAACAGCTTAAAGCCGCATTGGGTATCTTTGATCGTCGCGGTTTTGCGCGGAGTCAGAATCCGGAGGATCAGATGGAAGGAATGCATTAGGAAGTTGCGTAGTTTGGATCGCTGTATAATCGTTAGTCACTTCATCAAACAAACAGGATCAGACCATAAGGAAGAGAAACGCACCTTGACAACAGCTTCACTGCCAACCATATGAGCCCTCGATCCAACAGCCACTCCACGACCCTCCCCATCCTCAATCTCCCCACAAGCCATAACCAGCTTCCCCAAATCCTCAAATCGACTCGCCCCATCCGCATCCGCAAACACCACATACTGCCCACGAACATGTCTCATGCCATGCGTGACCGCGCCTCCCTTCCCACGATTCTGGCTCAGCGTCACCACCCGAATCGCACCAGGTGCGAGCCGATGATCCCGCGCAAACCCAAACGCCACCTCTTCAGTCTTGTCATTCGATCCATCCGAGACGATGAGAATCTCCCACCCTTTTTCCTTTCCACTCTCACTCTCACTCTCACTCTTCCCCTTGCGCTGTCGAACTGCTCCATCATCCTCCCCAGATGAGGCCCCATACCGCCCCTCCAGATACTGAACGGCCTCCTCCAACATACCCCCCAGCCGATCCTCCTCGTTATAAGCCGGAACAACAACCGACATGAACACACCCGCCTTTTCCACCGCAGACGAGTCGGGGATGGGTTTGCAATTGCGGTTGTCGCGTTTCGCGCTGCGCAAGACATCCCACCAACAAGGTAACGTTTCGGGAGTCGTAATCGAGCCGTCTTTCGCGATTGTTCTGTATTTCTTTTCTTGGGGGAATGGGGGTCGCGGGACAGGGGCGACGATGAAAACGAAGAGGTAGAACTGTTGTTTTGGTTGTTAGTTGGCTGGCTTGGGTTGGGTTGGGGGAATTGTTGGTTTGGTTTGTAATAGAACATACAAGTATAGAGAATCCCACAAATGTCGTCAGTAGAGTAACGAGGAGAATATGCAGAGGGACTTGCGTCAGGAGTAATCTGCACTGCACGCAGACATCACTCCACAAGTCCGCCATAATTCGCGCGTAGGATATATGTTTCTGTATCTGAACGGATTGAGAAAACGAACGACGGGAGGGCGGGACTAAACAGATAAAAAGGACGAGCTTAAGTGCTCTTGAGACGATCACTACTGGGCCCAGCCATGCGACCAAAGGAGAAGGAGGCAGAAAAATAAAAAAGAGGGGTTTCAATTGGCACTAGCTGGTGGTAATAAGTGATTTATATAGCATTGAGAAAGCTTGTTTCAAATGCCGATTGAGGTCGTCATGGTGTTCGAGACTGACGCGTTGCAGTGATGATTATGAAGCATACGAAGAGGGAATGGAATCGCCAGCTTGTCCTTTCGGCGGTTATTCTGGGGTGCGTTTGGCTTGCTTGGCGGCCCGCAGCCCCACTATAGAGATTAACTAGAGACTGCGTAGACAATATCCAGAGCAGATATAAATAGATAAGTAGATAAAGCATTGAATCGTGGTTTAAATGGGCATTGGTTAATGGGTATATTATGCAGTTTGGTTTCAGTTTTATTCATTCAGGTTATATGACATATATGCTGTTTGGTATCTTTGCAAATGGTACGGATCGGAAATATACTCCGTGCCATCGTTTGAAGAGAGGCGAGAGGAGAAGATGAAGATAAGAGAGGACAAAGGAGAAGGTGGTCTTATCTCAGGTATTGTATTCCCATAACATATATGGGTCGTTCAGTTTCGAGTGTGAGCAGACTGTTTTGCTCTTCCAATGTCCAAACCCATATGTTCTAGATATCCAATTGATATCACGTCAATTCCACGTTCAAGTTCCACGAGAGCAGTTGGCAGATCGCAAGCATGTATCTATGCTCGCCTATTCTGTCTCTCTGCAGAACTTCATGTCGATCGGCAGTCGACAGTCGTATAAAGCCACTTTAAAGCAGCTGCAGCTCAGCTATGCAACCCACCCTCTTGAACCAAGATCCCAAGATCTATCATATTAGTAGTAGCCCGTGTCCTGCACAGATAGATTCTATTCCAGTGCCATGGCCTGAAAGCGTCTGCAGCGCAACGGATCCACCCAAATTCGGCACCGCCGAATACTTAATAACCTGTACGATAGCCAGTATCATGCGTCTTCAAACAGTCTGCATTTCCACATCAGTGTTGGGTGGATCTTGCATCTCAACGTCTTTAGTATGGAAAGGGTTATGTTGTTCAGAAAACTCCTCCAGCACCGAGGCAAAGGACGTTGTCGAAAATCTCTTCGAAGCAGATTCATATGTGAACCAACGGTTGAACTGACTAGTTAGTCACATCGTACTCGATTTTGGATGAGGAAACTCACTTTGGCAATCCGTGCTCCAAGCCAGAGACATCGATACATCCTTGAGACATTCAGAGACGGAACCTCAATCGACCGCCCTTCATCCTCCGCCGGAGCGTCATCGAAAAAGTTTGCAGGGTAGTAATTTTGACTCCATGTCTGACCCCGGATGAGAAAGTCCTCGGGCATTTGCTTCCCCTCCTCAACAATGGGGAAATCCTCACTTTCCATTATGGTGGTATCTGTGTCGTCACGAATCATTGTCTTGAGGAAATTGGCAATTTTCCTCCACGGCATCACAGCTTCAATGAACCTGATGCTGGTATGGTTCAATGCTAAGCACCAAATAAACGCCAGACCACTATGCAGACTAGGGTAAACATTTTTGTCCCCAACTTCATCCAACATCGCTGAAAACGTTCGACCGGCCAAGCAGGCTCCGTAAAAAATTAGATGTGATGTACTTTGAGAGCTCCTAAGGGCAAGGAAATCAACCTTGACTGTCTCCGGGTCGTTGACAGATGTCCAGTTCTCTGATGCGTATGAATAAGCTCCTTCGATGAGCTGTGACCGCTGCTGCACCGTAGTTTGCTTGAATTCGGCTGACATCAGAGAATCCTTATGTCCGTATTGGAACATGGCTGCAAAGTTGCACGATGCCATGTAAACCCCTTGTAATCGGAAGGCGGCACCAACTCGACCGATATATTTTTCCAGATGGGAGATATACTCCCTTGCTAATGCAAAAAATTGATCTGTGGGTCCTTGGGTAAACAGATGGCCGTGAGTGCCAACAAATGTCGTTACTACTGGGTGCTGGTGATATGTTTTGACTCCATTCAGGAATGGGTTGAACAAAAGAAGAATACTTTCTCCCGCACTAGGAAACGAGTGCACACTGACTAGCGACTTTGTGTAGTAGAAGAGTTGTTGAACCATATCCGGTCGAGCCAGAACCGCGAGATGGTGTTGAATCCTGCCAACGTCAGGGTTTTTATCTGCTGCCTTGTTATACCAATATCTAGCCACTCCTGCCCAGACCTCACGGTCTCGCAGGTCCGCCTCTTCCACTGCCATGCGATACCTTGCTAAATCACCAAGACATTCTATCCATGTTTCTTCAAAAGCAGGAACACTCTCCAAGAGCAATGTCATCATGGAGTAAGCAAGATATATGAATGTTAGCATGTGTTCTAGAGAATCAGGAAGACGATGGCGCAGCAATTCGAGAAAGGAGTGAATCCCGTAGCGCCACATGCGAGCCGGCATCGAGTATTTCTCGGAAAGGCGTCTCAGCACTGGGCTGGCCGAGGGATGTTGCGAGGCCAAGAAGAAGTCGTGATGCTCGTGGAGTAATGTCCGGTGTAGGGCAATTAAAGCTTGCCATTGCATGGAGGAAAGATCGTTCTTCGATTCCGATTGTTGCTTGTCGATTTCGATGCACTTCTTTTCCACCATGACTAACCCGGCGTAGATTCCTCGGACTTCATTGATCAATTGCTCTTCTGTTATAGGATGAGTTTCTGGTTGCAGGAAGATCCCATGTGATTCAGTACCTCCGGCTACCGCAGAGACTCCTCCCGCTGGTTTCTGACCATTGTTCAGACTTCCCGTCGATTCGCGTGGCCGCTTGGGGCGAAGTTTGTCCTGCTTGGGACTCGCGTGTGCCGCAAATCGACTGTCATACGAAGCGGGGTTGTTGGTGGAGCGGACTTTTCGAGGATCCCATCGCGATGGTCCGGCGCCACTGTTGCCCATGTCGTCCCCAGACTCCGCCGATGCCGGGGGAAAGGTGTCACTGCCACCGGGACTTGCGTTCCCAGGTCCACTGTCAGCTGCAGGTCGAGTGATTGGGCGACCAAGAGTGTTGTCCGATCGTCCGCGCCGTGCGGGCACTGTTTGGCGACGTCCTCTAGACGCTGCCCCTAAGCTCTCGCGAAGATGATCTTTTAGCGCGGCAGCACCGGATATTGTCGCATCTGCATCGCCATCCTGAGGCGCAGCTCCAGCGGAGAAAGGCCTCTTATTTGACAGAGACGGACTGGCAGAGTGATGGGCCAAATTGGCCGTAGACGATTCCGACGGAGTTACTTCACCCGGAATCACTCTTCCAATTGACCTCCTACGGGAGACGTCAGACGATCATGGATGAAGAAGAGCTAGAGGGAGAGGGAAGACTGCCTTGGGAGAGAAGTGGCGGGATTACTCACTTGGGAGAATCGTCCTCGTCGGTGCCCAAATCGGGCGAGCCCATTGAAGGGGCATCATCCTGTTTGTTGTGACTGCTGTGCCGCAGCGGAACAGCTTGTTCTTGACGATGTGAAGCAAATCCGTCGCCCATCGTAGAATTCCAGGAAGTAGATGTATCACGTCATCTAACCCCACGTCAGCGATCAAGGCCGGGCAAATCGATGTGAAAATGAAAATAGAAACAGGAGATCGAGACCGAGAACCCCACACGCACATATTAACCGGGAGAACCGAGCAGACCAAACCAGGGAAAGATTCAATTCAAGAAAAAGCAATGATTGAGATCACAAGAGGACCAGACTGATTGATGGGGAATACAGACGTTGATCACGGCCATCGATTAAAATAGAAGCGATGACACTGGGGTAGGGTAAGAGATAGGGGAATGAATTGATTGGGTGCAGTGATTCTAAGACCTGACGAAGTTGAGGCTCTTAGAAGTCGAAACTCACCAGTGTTGAGAAGGGTCGCGCATTTATAGAACGAGCGCTAGGTTAGGCTGCCTAATCTACGCGAATAGGCAGACGAGGCTTTAATCGCGGGTACGCAGCCTGATGGATGAATATGAGACGGAAGAGTAGCGCGGGTGTGAATAAGGAATCCGAGGGTGAAGGAAGAGGGCAAGGCTGGAATAAAGAATGAATGAAAGTCGGTAAAGAAGAGCGACGATGATGGCGGAAAAGAAGGAAATGGTTGCCTCGTTGATTTTCCCCACTTTCTGTGGTGTTCAGACAGGGAAAACCCCCTGAAAAAGAAACGTATTTGAGGGCAGGGAATAAATAGATAATATAATAATATAATAATGATAATCAAGAGATGGTCTGAGTATTCTGTTTATTCAGTAAGTTATAAGTGTACGCCTCGCTTTTTCGCCCTGTTCACATTGCCACTTGTGGCGACGAGATGATCGTGGAATCGAGTCAATAAGTTGATTATCACCGAGCTGGTCCTTGATGAATGCAAATTCAAATATACATCTTCTGGATCAGAATGGATGCCTTTCTGACAAAGTACGCTGTCTGTCTGTCTAATCTGTTCTGATTCTTCTCTTCCGAGTCAATCAGTCAACACTCTGGTCGTACAGCTTGTCAAGTGGTGCGAATCCCTCTTCCTTTCTTTTTCTCTTTTTCTCTCTTTCTATCCTGTTTGTCTTTTTCTTTTTTTCTTTTTCTTCTTCTGCTTCTCGACCATGCATCATGCAGTGCGATGATGCAGGCATCCTCCCCCATCAACGGTTCAGCGCCATATGGCCATGAAGATGAAGAAAAAAGAGTTGGATATCACCAGCTTTCTCCACGTTGCAGAAGATGTCTCTAAGCCAACTATCGAATCTATCTAGACGCATCTGCTCTAGAAGTCCTGATTATCCTGGATATTCCTTAATTCGACCCAAAAGGGCCAAGTTTAGGCCTTTATCAGCCCGAAAGGAAGCATTGACACCTGTTCTGGGTCTCTATCTGACTCATATTAATCCTTTTGACACTTCCTTAATTGAAAGAATTATGAACTCATTATGAGAGATTTGCTGGCATCAGTAAAGTCAACCTTTTTTTTTTATTTTCTCGTTCAGGGCAACCAACGCCATGACCGCCAGTGCAACAATAACAACACCACCAACAACCGGCTAATCGTTGGACACTCGTGCGATTATCATCCTCATCCAGATTGGGTTGGCACGATTCGATGTGTCTTTTTTCTACCCTTGCATTTGGAAAAGATGCTCAGACCGTCTGGCCTCTTGACACCGCTTCTTTTGCCTCTTGTTTTTCCTTTTGGCGCACCGACCATTTTGCCTTTGGGGGGTATGCCGTGCCGGAGATCGGATACGGAGTCTCACGGAGTGATACGGAGTAGGTAAGGTTCATAATAGGGAACTTATGAAGGTGATTCCTTTGTGATGATCGAGATCGATCGATCGATCATCATCATCGAGGTAGAAAGAAGAAAATAAAACATGGAGATTGCTGGATTTCCAGGAATTGCAGCCGTACTATCACAGCTACTATCCTATGACTTGCATGGTGAACCGTCATAAATAGATATCAGTTTCAGGTGCATTCGACTACAGATACATATCTATCTACATATACCGTATACCATATACTACTTACTACTCCTATAATACAAATACTATACTAATGCTGTACTACATTGTCAGCAAGAATGAAGCTTATATATATGGCAGGGTGGCCGGCTGGGATTAAAACCAGGCAATGGAGCAACCCAACATTCTTCGTATTTTCTGTCTTTTTTCTAGAAACACGATCGAATAGCATAAGCATAGCATTAACCAAACTAATAATATCTTAGGCATAAGTGCCTATATTATAAAACATCGAGTATAACTAGAACTAACATCCTCAAATCCTCCTGGTTGCCTCGTACAATGCGAACCATTGCTATCCGCATGATTTTCCCAGTCCTAGTCTATTTTAAAAATACACCACACACACCCCCTCCCTCGGAAGACGTGGGAAAGAGTCCTAAGTCCATGGCCCATTTCCTTGATCTGCGTCTTTTGATTTGTTATTAGGTTTGTTTCCCATTCTTCCTTTTTCCCAGTGCTGAGGTGCTAGTTTGCCCGGGTGAAGAGTGGGTGCTACAGGGGGAGTGATGCTACTCCACTAACGAATGCATGGGAGGGGGAAGAAAAAGTAAATATAGCAAAAAAAAAAAAAAAAACAATCAGAGCTTAAAAGCTGGCAAACAAACATGAAAAAAACAAAAAACAAAAAAACAAGATAATAGTAATAATAATAATTTGTCAGTTCCAAGGCAGGTAGCCACGCAATTTTTTACCTATCATATTTCCTATATAGTTTAGGTAGTTTTGCCCATCAGCCTCACCTCATGCTCGACCATTTGGCCAGGTCAACTTAGAATACGGAGTCAATATCCCTGCTTCCCCGATTTGTCGTGTGTTACTGTTATGATATCATACCATCCCTGTGCTCTTTCGGAGGTTTTTCTTTTGGGAAAATGTAGGTCTGTATTAAGTATGGAGGGGGTTGCTGATGGTGATAGCCTCGTCGATTGAAACAGCTTCTTCTTCACCCCGAGCGAGGCTCTTCACCCATGCGGCATGGTTATGCATCATGCCACGAGGCTCGCGTTCTTATTTCTCATCCATCTGATGATGCCTGTAGATCATTCCGGCAAGGCTGCTGTCCCGAGCCACATGACTACGAATTATATACTTGTATCAAGAGAGATTGTCAGATCACAATCTATTCAAAATTTTATCCATAAGCAAAATTCATCCATAAGCAAAGATTTATGCATGGCAGGTCAGCTAAATACCCTCAGATCCAACACGATCCTAGAGATACTGCCAGGTAAGCAATGCATCTAATTAGTCCAGCAACGCCATGCTATGCAGTCATAACACATAAACAGATCATCATCGCGTAGATAATCATAATGATTCCATTCTCAATCAGCCGTTCGTAATCACGTAGCTTCCCTTTACGAGAGAAAGATTCGAAACTTTAAACTGTCAGTTTGCCTGATTTTCATATGCATCGAGACGTCATACCTTCTGCTTGACAGGTGTCCGACACATCGGGCAAGTTGCGTGTCCCTTGGGACGGCTTCGGTCAACTCGGCTCGATGGCATGTGCTGGTCGGCACACCATCGGCACAGAATCGCATGTCCACAAGGAAGCATCACCGTGTCGACAACCTGACTCATACATATCTTGCATTCCAAATTGACCGTCATCTCCTCCGTCTCCTTCGGTTCTGGTCGTCCGTCGTTCTGATCGTCAAGTCCCTTGGGCGATGGCGATCCTTCGTAGGTATCAAACTCCTGGTGGTATCTTCGACTATGCAGCAAGCTCTCTTCGTAGATCTGCAGGGCCCGCGCCTCATCTGAGTGCATGCTCCGCAGTAGGTCTCCCAACTGTAGTCTTCGAGCAATTTCGGCGCGCTGCTGTGCATTGAGCATTGGAAGATAGTAGTCTCCTGCACCGGTTGAAGGCATATCAGGCCGTCCTGTTGCTGCCACTTGCGTTCTCGGAACCTGTGAAGAAGATAGCCGGCGTGCAAGATGTGATCCCACATCGTCTGAAGGTCTATTCCGTCGACGGTTATTCGGGGTGCCAAACCGAGAATTATTTTGACCCGGGCTAGACCCAGCATTCGATGCGTGACTTTGCGTTCGTTGGTGCCTTCTATGTTGACTGCCTCCAGAAACACCTGATTGCGGGAATTGCACATAGGGGTTGGATCGAGGAAGAGTCTGTGGATAGATCGGTGAGGACCCCACACTTGACACATGCTGCGTGTCCGCTGGGACGGGAACGTTGATCTGGGCCTGAGAAACAACTTGGTACGCTGGCTGCGTCAGAGCCTGAGTCCCAATGTGCTGTAACACTGGCCCAGGATGTGCATAAACCTGTTGGTGTGGTCTTCCATTAACATAGAACGGGCTTGGTGCTGTCACCTGCGGAACCGCCTGGCTGACTGCGATCGAGCGTCTCTGAAGCTCGACTTGGGAGTAGTCCTGCCAGCGATTTCCAAAGTTTCCGTATTGACCCTGGTTATAGTTGATGGAATTGACAGGTTCCTCACCATGGCGTGAAGATCCCCCAGTCTCACCACTTCCTGGCCCAACAAATGCATTGGTGGTGTTAGGTGCTGGGGGCTGAGAATTAAACGGAGGAAGCTGTGCATTTGTATTGGGATAAGAAAAGTTTGCAGGTCCAGCAGGTCCACGGTATGGATTCGCGCCCGAGTCTTCTATTTATTGTTTAGTGCCTGATCCAATTTAGAAGTTCTTCCTTAGCGTACTAACCTTGAACACCGAGATACGAATGAGGCGCGCCTATATAGTAACCGCTCTGGGTAGATTGAGTGGACTGCGGGAAATTCTGCGAATTGAGAGCTCCATAGCCACTGAAATCCCGCGAACCTGGCCTTTCTGCTGAAACTGTGCTGCCAGGGCCCTCGATGGCGGAATGGGGTGGTCCTGTATCCATACCAAGATCGATTGGAGTGCTTACCCTCCAAGGGTATTGCACTCCCAATGGATATGTCAACAGCCTCTGATTCAAGAGGTGCAAGCCAGCAAGGACCCTGGTAATCCCGTTGTGGATGACCTGAAGCTCTTCTCGCAGTGTCTCAATGCTATTGTGGCCGGATTTTCTTTGGTGTGGAGTTCTTTGATGGGAAGAGGTCGGGCGAGGGAAAGCCACAGTGAGGTTGTAAGATGAGCTAGACGCGTTGACAACAGGAGAGGTCACGGCAGTGGGTTCTGGGCGATCGAAAGTAGCGGACCCGCGAGGTTGACCAGATGATTCACAGGCACTCCAGTATTCTAAACCACAAAGACTTGAACCAGTGAGTGATCTGTCACAGTGATAGAGTCAAACCAATGAATACACTGAGTGAGTATCAACAAGGCAAACAATGGGCCAGACATGCATGGAGTGGGATATGAGTCTTGGCAAGTGCAGCGAACAGGGAGATGAATACAACAGGGAAGCACAGACCCTGACACTTCCAGCAGTATCTGGTATACACAGCTAGACCGGTCTGTGTATTATTCTCATTTGCAGCTGACAGAGGCCTGCCAGAGGTATTCGAATATTGCTCAATACACGAGCAGCAGATAGGCGAGTTCAGCTGTTGACAGCCGATAACATGCTTATGGATGCAACTAGGCTGTATTGACATGGGAACCCAGGCAAACATATCTCTGCTGGTTTAACAACCTTGCTAATGAAGAGGAACGAAATGGAGTCGATGGTTTTCTCCAGCGATCTCTTTCATATTACTGTGGTCATGTCAACACCAGGTAGATAAAAAAGCAGGTGAAAGGAACGGAAAGGGAAAGGAAAGAAAAAGAAGAAAGAAACATACGAGCATGTGGAACAGGCTGTGGCTAAAGTCCATTAATAATGACGAAGATCATCCAACCACCCAGTCATGGGGTTTGTGAAGAGCTCGACAGTCGTGACCTGGTTATCAACCGGTAGTTCCGAGCCAGCAAGACTGGAGAGGGGAGAGATGAAGCTGTTGCAGGGCAGGAAATACCATTCAACTCCAACAGCAGGGCTGCAGGAACGTTTTAATACTGGAAATGATCGATCGCAACGTCTGGACGGAAGTGGGTGGGAACCAAACGGAGACAGGTCCACGACCGAGGAAGAGCGAAGCTGACGTCTGGACAACGTTTATCGCCCCAGACCAGCAGCAGGATAGGCCGCGACCGATCAGAAAAAGGAAAAAGGAAAAAGAAAAAAGAAAAAAAAGCAACGGAACGACCGATCAGGCACCTGGAAAGCCAGCCAGGAAAGTCTTTCCAGAGCCAGGATCCAACTCCAATCCAATTATTATCATCTCCATCCCGTGGCGGTTTGCAGGAGGTTTCGGAAACCGGGAAGCTGGCGGGTGTTACCATCTGACCCCGCAAGATGATCTGTACAAATTACGGTCCATGATGATCAGTAAGATACGGTATTTTGCTGAGGGGGAAGCCCGAAGAGAAGCATGCGAGAGAAAAAAATAGGCAACCTGCATTATTGGCTCTGCTAACCCCTCAACACACGAAGAGCTCTTGAAGAGCAGGACAAGAGCTCGAATTCCAATGCTGATCGTGTTCGGCACGAGAGTCCCGCAGCGATCGTCGACGTCATTTTGGTGCTATCAGTACGACCGTGTGGCCAGAATGGAACGTTCTCATCTATCCCGTTCCTTTTTATTTCCTCCTTCCCATGGATAGAGAGACGTGAGGCCTAGTCGGTGATTCAGAGACAGGAAACCCAGCTATCCATGAGACCCAGACCGTGGCTGTCCGTGCGGCATCTCCGACCACCCCTCGTGTCAACTCTCCGACCCCTCCCAGCAGCAACAACAACAACAACAACAACAACAACAACAACAACAACAACAACAGTCATAACAAGACCAATGTCCAGTTTCACCATACCCGCCGACAAGAATGCGACTGGGTCGGGGTCATTGGCAGTAAGCTGTCCACCGGACCTCACCCAGGAGGCCCTTTTGAGATTCCCGGCTTTCAAGATTTGGCTTTCCACACTGCAACACTCCCTGGGACGGCAACAAGACCCGTCGCATGAATTCCACCATGACCCTTACATCCTACGCAGGATTGATATCCAAACTGTCGATTACTTTGGTGGCGGTAGACTCGGGTTCGTGAAATTCAAGGCAGATGTTTCGAATGGGGGTGGCGAACACCTCCCCGGGAGCGTGTTTTTACGCGGGGGTAGCGTTGGGATGTTGGTAAGGGAGCACAGTCTCCTTTTTTTACAAATCACTTGACTGATTATTATTTGTTTCTTTTTTTTTCTTTTTACAGCTCATTCTTCAGCCTGATGACGTTCCACCAACAAACGAAGCCGAGGGCCGTGCCATCTTAACCATCCAACCTCGTATCCCAGCTGGTTCCCTTGCCTTCCCGGAAATACCTGCCGGTATGCTCGACGATAGTGGCACATTCGCCGGAGGTGCCGCAAAGGAGATCCAAGAAGAAACAGGCCTATCTATACCGCAGAATGAACTGATCGACATGACATCGTTGGCACTGCAATCCGTACAAGAACCAGAAAACGGCGAGACACTACAAAAGGCAGTATATCCTTCGGCGGGAGGGAGCGATGAGTTCATCCCATTGTTTTTGTGCCAAAAGATTATGCCACGGAAGGATATCGAGGACTTACAGGGACGGTTATCGGGTTTACGACATGAGGGGGAGAAGATCACATTGAAAGTGGTTCCTTTGAAAGATCTGTGGAAAGAAGGACTGCGGGATGGGAAAACACTTGCTGCATGGGCACTTTATCAGGGACTCAAACAAGAAGGAAAGCTTTGAGTCGGTACTTATACACTATTCTAGGAAAAAAGTCCCCGAAGAGTCCAAACTCGCGCAAATGCCCTGAATGCATTTATTGAAGCCAAACAGCGACCATCATAATGAAATCTACATATCATAACAGAGAGCCTTCTAGCACTTCTATCTTAACAAAAAGAAACCCGTCTTTCAACTCCGCAGACAATTCAAAGCTTCAGCTTCTTCGCAATCTCAATACCCTCTGCTATCGTTCCCACACGCGCATCGATCGCATATCCCTCATTCTCAAGCTTCTTCATCTCGTCAAACAAAGAAGCCAACGGCAGCGTAAAACATTCGATAAATTCATTATCCTCGAGCTGTGGCTTCGGGTTCTGGTTCTCGGGGAGGGACATGTCAACACGAACGTGGACCATGTTGAGATTGGTGTTGCAGAATCCGGGGTCTAAGATTCAGTCAGTCAGTCAACCAGCCAGTCGTATCTTGGGCCATGGGGAAATAAAAAAAATTCCCCAAGATAGGCAAAACTCACCGTTGTACATAACACTGCTGGTCTGCTCCGCAACCCCAATATACCCCGTCTCCTCCTTGAGCTCCCGCACGGCACAGTTCTCCACTGTCTCCCCGGCATCAATTAACCCAGCAGGAACCTCAATAACTACCTTATCAATTGGGGGTCGGTACTGCTTTTGTAGAAGCAACTCGGGGCCTGTAGACTTTTCGAGAATTGTCACGATGCCGACACCGTCAATGGCGCAGTTTGCGGGTCTGGTCTGTTTTACAGATTCACAGTTATCAGACTTGACATGATGAAAGACGGAAAAGCAGAGACTTACCTGGCGCTCAGCAGATTCCCAGGTCCTCTCGACTCCGTTGGGATCGATGTATGTGGTCTTGATCATTCTGGCCCATCTAGCTTCTTTGGGGTCCTATCATGTTCATGCTCCTGGTTAGATTTGCTCGAGCAGAGTAATTAGGCATGATAGTCGTTGAAATACAAATAAATAAACAATCCAAAAACAAACGCATAAAATAAGATAAACCCCAAACCTCAAACAAACTGCATAGTACATACCAATGGACCCCGCGAGATGAGCTTGGACTTTGCGTACTTTGGTTCCGACATGTCGAATCTGTAATATCGAGTATATGAATAAATTAATCAAAGATAAATTAACAGAATAGGTCAGTTTACGTGGGTAAATGTAGTATTTACAAGGTGTATGTAGGTATGTATGTTGCTCTAACTGACGCTGTCCGGCATGTAGTCGGCGATGAGGGGTTTGGAGAAGAGGGGATGACGAGGGCTAGCCCTAATCTTATCAGACTCAACACCAAATGTAGAGTAAGTGTGAGTACTTTAAGGACAGGAATTGAGGTCTGGTAGTTAAATTGATATTATTGTGGTATTATCATAAGACAGATTGTCTAATTCATTTCTAAAAATAATCCGGGGTAAAAAGACAAGACTGACATACGGCCGAGAATGAACAACAACCACCTCAGCATAGACTAATTTTGTCTTAAAAAGGGCAGTAGTATCACAAAGGCCTAGACTTTACAGGCACTCAGCAAGCAGGGCTAATATGTAGTTTGTGATTGTGTGACAATCCAGCATATCCTTTGCATATCCGACAAATGTCCTAGTCTTCCATCCAGCTCAGCCTGCAGTTTCCTTGCATCACCTGCAACGCCACGCTGGCAAATGAACCAGCCCAACCGGTTGTCACTCACCCAACCTAGACCAAATAATAGGCTCTATGTAAATATTCCAAGTTCTAAGCAATCAAAGTGGATTACATACCGGACACCTAGTCGGCAAACTCGGGTGATTGCGTGCATGGACTACGGTACTATCCGTCTGCTAAAGCAAGGAAATATGGAGAACAAGAAAGAATTGTGGAGAAATTTCTATCGTATTCCTGCAGGCTACAGACCTCGAGTAGGTATCTCTGGTCCATAGAAAACTATCTATGGTAGAAAATTCGAAATACTAATGCATTTAACCTTTTATCAAGGCGAAGAAAGGAAGGAAGAGAAGAAAAAAAAAAAAAGAAGAAGAATCACGGCGGAACAGTCAAGTCCTCGCGCCGATGACGTGGAAAGATGTGCGAAACGAGCTACCCTGTTGTTGATCGAATGAACAGGATAGGAATAGTTGTCGCGGAAAATGAAAAAAAAATATCCGTAAGGCTCCATAACGACCAACGCGCTGGCTATCATGACTTCGTGTAGAAAATCAAAGAAATAAAGAGAATCGGGAGTCGAGACATCATTGCGAGACCAGTGACCCACTTAGAGCGCTTCGATTTCCGCCATACACTTCTCGAATTCGGCCCAGTCCTTCATGATGACTTTCGCACCGAGTTCCTCGAGACGTTGGGCCATTTCGATCTTCTTGTCGTCCCCATTGTAGCTGCCAACGTACCCGATGACTGGGATGCCGGCGCGGATAGCGCTGAGAGCACCAGACTTGCTGTCCTCAACGGCAACAACTTCTTCCGGCTTCTTGTTGCGGACTTCAAGGGCGTGAAGGTAGATAGCCGGATCAGGCTTGGAAGTAGGCTTAGGCAGAGAGGTAGCAGCACTGAAGACATGGTCGGGGTTGAAGTACTTGTCCTGGTCAACCTTCTTGATGGAGGCCTTGACACGGCGCAGGGCAGACGAGGAGACAACCGCGAGACCGTACTTCTGAGACTTATGGAGCTTTTCGAGCTCTGCGTCAACACCAACACAGGGTTGAGCCTTGGCGTTGAGCTTCTCAATGACCTTGTCCTCTTCTCTCTTGACGTACTCTTCGAGTTCATCCTTGGACATTTCGAATTTGTACTTGGCCTGAAGAGAGATCATCATACCCCGGAAGTTCTGACCGACGAAATCCTGGATGAGCTGCTCACCCGTGTAACGATCGGGAATGTCGCGCTTCTCCAGGATTTCATTGGCGAGGTCAGCACACGCCTCAAAGGCCAACTCTTCCGAGAGGACGAGGGTGTTGTCGCAGTCGAAGAAGATTTCGGTGATCTGCACTCACAGTTAGGACTTGTAATCTGCTATATCAGGGATTCAAGGACTAACAACCTTAGGCATGGTGACTGTAAATCTTATGTCTTCGGTCTGTCAAGTGTAGAGAGACAATGGTTGAGAAGATTGAAGGATGTGTGAAGAAAAAGACGTGTTTGTGTTAATAGTAGAAGGGGGAAGAAGAAGAGAGAAATTTCTATGAGAGATTTTTTGAAGGGGTGATTCGAGTGAATGGAGACTGGTCAACACTGGCAGAAAAAGGAAGGGGGGACTTTTCCCTCTTAAGTAGTTAGGGGAAGCACGCCCAGGCTTGAAGCGTAACTTAGCCGGCGAGACAATGACGCTCCCGTTAAGCCAGCATGCCCTACTGCTACATAGTAAGGCGTATACAATGGAAGAGGGGCTTGAGGTGTCCGTGACGTCTGCGACTGCCCCAAGAAAGGCTAGAGCCCGGCAGGCCTCGGGTGCGACTAGACCTATGAGAGCAACTCATTATGGCTCGGTACCCCCTCTCTCTAGCCTGTTCGGGTTAGACCGAGGCAAGGTTTGGGGTTTCGTATGGAATGGTGTCATCCATGGTTTTTCCATCTGCCATCCAGGCACTATGAGAGTCAGAGTTAAGGTGATAACAAGATCGTCTATGCGCAATGATATCAAGATAGTACCAAATATCAGATATTCAGGATGTTAAGGTGTTTTGAAAAGTAATGTTTCATGTCTAGGAGTACAATTCAGTCAGAGCACATGGTAGGAAAAGTCATGTTCACAACCGAGTCACCGGGTATATCCATGCAAGGCATTTGATTGCCAGGAATCAGACTGTTCGTATCCCAGGCCTTAGGCAGCATACTAGGGATGGTAGCCCACGAATGGCCAACTTGTCCAGTACAGTCAGACTAACTCAACATCGTCCGACTGACGGGATGCAGTACTACTTAGTTGGGTATTGATGAAGTCAAATGCAACACTCTCAGTATATCCCCTCCGCCCCACCAACCGCGCGTGGACTCTTTGGCCCGTGATAACCGGGCCTGCCTTGCTGCAGGCCATTATTCTGCTTGACCATCGCTGATTGGCTGATATCTTGCCGGTGAAAATATTGCCCAGATGCTACTTTTTTTTCTGTGTTTCTATTCGCAACACATCCGGTTTGCTCTTATTTCTTCGCCCGTTAGTTTCTTAGGGTTGCTGCCCCTCACCTCACCCCGCTTCACCCCTCCCTGGACAGTCAAAAAAGGATTCGACCATTACTGTTCGAAGATGGGTGCTTCCGATAATTTTCCCGTCTCCTTATCATCCCTTCATTTCCCCTCCGCAGAACAGTCCATTTCCCAGACACTATCCTCGCTGCGACGATCAGCACTCTCTGTCGCCAATCGGTTGCATTCAATTGAAACCGATGCTTGTTTTGTGTCCGAGGTTGCAGACCACTATGGCCTCCCTCTCGTCGCCAACGAGCGATGTGGGAGCTGGTATATCCCACCCGAGACCAAGTCAGGCAGTGCCTATTTCAAGAGCACAGACGGTCATACTGGCCAGTGGGACTTTAGCTTTCGTAGGCTGAACTTGCAGATTCTCCCAGTGGCTCGGGAGCATGGGGGGTTAGTGATGCTTCCATCTTTCTCGGGTTTCTATTATTCCCTCATCCAACATCAGGATCTCTCATGACTGGATAGAGAGGTCTGAACTAAGGCTGTTTAAACAGAACTGACCACAAATCACCGTTGCAGATGCATCATTGTGGACTCGACTCGCCGGGGTAAACGTAAGTAACCTGTCAATAGTAGCCTTTGATTTCGGTTCCTTGTTTCCTCTTTGCTCGTGTTACTCTGTCTTACCATCACCCCTCTCAGTGATGCCCGATGCCTTGTCCAAAACGGTCCCAATATGGTGTGCCGTGATGAATCGAGCATTATTTCCTTCCGAACCTGCATACCATGCCGTACAATTACCGCCAAACTTTCTGGGTCCATCCGAGGAATCGCAAATTGAGCGCCGTATTGATGGCTTTGTTCAGTCCCTGAAGGTAGCCAGTCTTCTGTTATAACGGAGATTTCCGGTGCAAATGTAGACTGATTCCAGGATCCTAGGACCTTAAACTCGATTTAGATGACCTTAGGAAGCAGCTGGGGAAGCCCATTCGGGTGGCATGGGCCAACCGAACGTACTTCCATCCAACAGACTTACATAAAGGAGATGGCTATCATCTCTTCGTTCTCTGCTCCGCCTCAAAACGGGTCCATGGCGCGGAAATGTCGGAGGGAGGCTATATTCAAGGAGCGGGAGATGACAGCGAGGGCTGGGCTCACGGACTCACCCCGCCAGTGTTTTGGGCAAATAAATCCACCCTCTTTCAAACAACAGAGGAAGATTTACCAGGGGTAATCCAGGGTTTGGTGGAAGACTACCGCAATCAAGACACCAGTCAACAAGCCACTCTCATTACGCCCACTCAAAATCTTTATATCAGCCAAACTGATTCTCGTCTGAATGACGCGGGTATCTACGACTTGGTCATAGACTGCAATGGTAACCCAGCCGCCGCGGAAGGAAACCCAAAACGACTGAATCTGGGATGCGGCCCGGGAAAACTAGGGAGTCGTGATCTGCGGAAACATCTAGACAGTGTCCAAGCTTTTGTTAGTTCGCAGCTAGCTTCTGATCCGTCGCGGTCATTGCTGGTAACATGTGAGTCTGGGAAAGACCTCTCTGCTGGAGCTTTACTCGCGGTGTTGTGCCTGTTCTACAATGATAATGGTAATTCTCTTTTGTTGATCGATGTTGAACATCAAACTGACTGTATTTCAGGCGAGCTTACATCTAACCAAACCCAGGCAATCGGAAAGCAATTCATCCGGCAGCGTCTTGCTTGGATAACATCTTCGAAACACGACGTGAATCCTTCACGTTCCACCCTTCAATCCGTCAATGCATTCCTAATGTAGAACTAATGATTGGATATTCGAGGTTGTGAGAGAAATTAAGAAATATATGAAGCTTCATAACCATGACCAGGGTTGAATCCGATATGTACAGGTGGTTCACTCATTCACAACAGCCTCGACAATTGCCCCGGCGCTTCCTTGATCGAGGGCATTCAACACAGCCATATCCTCCTCGCTGATATTAAAGTCGAATACATTGGCATTGGCCTCAATTCGGTCTGCGTTATCGGTCTTGGGGAGTGGTACCCATCCCTTCTGCAATGCGTAGCGTATCAAGACCTGCTGTGTGGTCTTCTCGTATTTATTCGCCAGGTCGACAAGTGTAGGGTCGCTAGCTTTATAGTTTCGCACAATCGGGGAATAAGACTCGACAATAATACCGTTCTTTTTGCAGTACGCATCAATGACCCGCTGTTGGCACCATGGGTGGAGCTACAAATTCTCCTAGTCAGCTTTTGCGCCTTATTCGTCAAGAAATCTGGGAAAAAAAAAAAAAAAAAAAAAACTCACCTCAATCTGATTTACGTGCGGTGGCCAGATCTTGGCATATGGCTTCATTTCCTCGATATGTTGCACTCCAAAGTTGCTCACACCGATGCTCTTTGCTCTGCCTTCCTCCACAAGTCTCTCCAAAGCCTGCCACAGCTCCTTCCGGCCAGATGAACCAGAGCTGGAGCTGTGAATGAGAAACAGATCAACATATCCACCTGGGCCGCCGATCTTTTCGACACTCGCGAGGAGCTTGTTATAGGTAGCTTCGGGAGAGCCAGCGGGGCTCAGAATCTTGGAGGTGACGAAGATCTCGCTGCGAGGGATACCCGATGTGCGAATGGCATCTCCGACTTCCTTTTCATTTGCATAAAATTGCGCCGTGTCGATGTGTCGGTAGCCCGTCTGAAGAGCCTTGTGGCACGACTGCACACATACGTTGGTTGGAGACCGGTAGACTCCAAACCCGAGACGAGGAATTCTGACCGAGGAATTTGGGAGGGAGAGGAGGTCGGTGATGGCGTATGTCGCGGACATTTTGGATGTTGTCGTCGACTGCTGGATCGTGATGAGTGGAAGAAACTTTACAGGCTGTCTTTAAGCTGGCTTCAATCTGCAAACGCTCTTTGTCTGGTGAGTCAATGGGAGCGGGGAGAGAAGAATTGGTGGTTGGCGTCGGCCGCTGCAAGCTTGCCCCGCCGTCGAACCTCGCGGAAATGATATCATCGCGATCCGAATCGTATCATCGGGCCTGGATATTGTACCATTTGCTGATTGTCCAGTGGCGTTTGTTTATGCTGATTTTGGATAGATGATACCATGCAATTATATGTCAAAATATGATAATACGATTGCTCCCAGTGCATCGACTTTCAGGCTGATTAATGACTTGTTGCCGCTATCGGATGCATCGCTATTACAGGGACTATATGACTTCATTATTTCCCGATATATGATCTTCTTCTGGCATTGACTACTCAGAATTCCTGTATGATTTGACTATCGAAAGGAATAGGAGGTTTATATTGTCTAGACTCCCGAGGATCTTCATTGTTTCATCGACATTCCATCCACTTCTACGATAGCCCCATCTAGAGTGGGCCACCACTGGAATTGGAATTCAGTGATTCAAGCGATTTAAGGTGGCTGAGACAGTAATAAGAGAGATGTCCCTTGCACAGCTGCATTGGTTGCACCGGCAGAGAGCAGATGAAGCCGGTCGGTTCTACATATCTTGACTTGATATGCAGAATGCACCCCTGACCCTGACACCATGGACTTGACAGTAGAACCCCATCTCTCCATCCACTCTCCGTACAAGGATGACTCCTCAGACCCATCAATAATTAATTGCTTTCTCCTTGATCATTCCAGCTAAAAATAATCGTCTTCATTTGAGCAGAATTCCAACGGCGTCAGCCAAAGGAATGATTGGAAGGGCGGTTGCTGTGGAGGCCAATGGTTTGTTGACAAGCGCTTAGCAGCTGTCCACTTTCGCTCCCTCCCCGCCCCTGGCTCGACTGAACCTGGCGTGGCATCGACGCTTTTTAAGGCCTACAGACTAACTAGATTGACTGCTAACTGTCACTACTACCGCTACTGTTAATGAGCTAATAATATCCATCTATTCATGCCCGATTCTTTCACTCGCTGTACAGTAATCTGACGAAGCGTGACGATCTTACCCTTTCCATTCAGCCCAGCCTACCCTTTTTTGGAAGCGTCTTCCTCTCTCCACCATCCCCAATCTGCGTCTCCATTTATTATTGCGACTACATTTATAAAGAAGAGAAAAAACGAAAGGAAAAAATTATTTCCCAAATATTGAAAAAGCCCTGGATGTCCCCATCACTGTAAATCATCAATCATGTTGACGGTTGAGAAGCAATGGATTAATGTGCAACAAAAGACTTTTACCAAATGGTGGGTGCCCCTCTCCTTCTTTCTCGCGCCGTCTGCCATTCACCCCTCCCCCTCTTCCCCTGCAGGATGCGCTTGAATTCTCATGGGTGATGCAGCTGACACTCGAGGAACACCAATAGGCTCAATGACAAGATCAAGGTCCGAGGTATCACCATCGATGACCTTGTCTTCGATCTCTCCGATGGCGTGAGTCCCTTGGCCCTTTTTCTACCCCTCTCGCAAAGTTCCCTCCCAGGACCAGCCGATTGATCGTGTGTCCTCCGATATATTCTAGGTTATCCTTATCCATCTGCTCGAAGTCCTCGGCGGGGAGACGCTCGGTAAATATGCCGCGAGACCAAAGCTCCGTGTGCAGCGGTTCGAAAATGTCAACAAGAGTCTCGACTTTATCAAGGGGAGGCGGATTCCGATGACCAACATTGGCGCTGAAGATATCGTGGATGGTAACCGAAAGATTATCCTTGGGTTGATATGGACGCTCATTTTACGATTCACCATCAGCGATATCAACGAGGAGGGTATGACCGCGAAGGAGGGACTGCTGCTGTGGTGTCAGAGAAAGACCGCTTGCTATGAAGGTGTGGAGGTCCGCGACTTTTCCAGCAGTTGGAACGATGGCTTGGCTTTCTGTGCGCTGCTGGATATCCATCGGCCCGATTTGATCGACTTTGATGCGCTCGACAAGAAGGACCACCGCGGTAATATGAAGCTGGCATTTGACATCGCTGCCAACGAGATCGGTATCCCCGATTTGCTCGATGTGGATGATGTCTGCGATGTAGCGAAGCCCGATGAGCGCTCCCTGATGACTTATATCGCCTACTGGTTCCATGCCTTTTCGCAGTTGGAGCGAGTGGAAAACGCCGGTCGACGAGTAGAAAAGTTCATCAACAACATGCATGGGGCGTGGGAAATGCAAAACTCCTATGAACTGAGGATGAGGGAGCTCCTTCGTCTTATCAGGGCCCAGCGCGACAACTGGAAAAACTCATCATTCGAAGGAACCTACAAGGACGCAAAGGATCAGGCCTTTCAGTTCTCTCTGTACAAGAGAAACCAAAAGCGACAATGGGTCGCCGAAAAGTCAGATCTCGCTGCTCTGCTCGGAAATATCAAAACGAAACTCAGCACTTACCGGCTTCGTCCTTATGATCCTCCAGCAGAGCTCCGCTTGGAAGTCTGCGATCAAGAGTGGGAATGTCTTACACGAGACGAGCATGAGCGTAGTCAACTGATTAACGAGACGATTCGGGACATCAAAAACGCTCTCCGCCGTTCATTCGCTGACAAGGCCAATGACTTTGCCTTAACACTGAGAACCTTGTCTCTTGCCATTTCCGGCCTTGATGGTGATGTAGAAGACCAACTAGACCATGTTAAGAGACTCAATGACAACCTCCCTCCCCTCGATGCGTTCCTAGATACCATCGCCGCACTAGACGAGCAGTGCGCTGAGGCGAACATTGAAGAAAACGACTTCACAACATACACCTTAGACGAACTCTCGTACGAGCTGAGCCTGGTGAAATCAAGTATCTCAAAGAAGCTTGCATTCCTGGACAATCAGCTTGTGGCACGGAATATGACAAACCTAACACCAATTCAGCTGGAGGAGTTTGAGTCGGTATTCAGACATTTTGATCGCGATTCTTCCAACACTCTTCAGGAGCTTGAGTTCTCCGCTGCCCTGGCCAGTTTGGGTCTAGTATATGATGAAGACGAGATGCATGAGGTCTACGTTGAGACGTGCGGGCCAGCTAGATTAGCGCAAAATGCCGGCGTCGGTTTCGAACAATTCATTCGATTTATGGTCAGCGTTACCGAGGACCAGAATACTGCAGAGCAAGTTTATCAGAGCTTCCGCGAGGTGGCAGATGGCAAGGTACGTTTCCAAAGACGGGGTTTCCATTCTATTTACTCACATCGTTGCAGCCCTATGTTACTGAGCTTGATCTTCGACATTCACTTATTCCAGACGAGGTTATTGAACATCTTGTCTCGACTATGCCGGCACACGAAGGATTCGACGCAAAGGAAGACCGAGATCTGCCCAAGTACGACTACATTAGCTTCATGGAGAAGATGATAGAGCGCGAGCGCGAGGGCCATGACGACGTGTCTATCAATGGAGAGGACTAAGCATATTCTTCCTCACAGCATTTTTGGTTGTTCGGGATTTCTTTTTCCTTTTCTAATGGGTGCTGCTACTGGTGTTTTCTGGAGCTAATAGGAGGGTTTGAGGGTTTGTCTCTTGACCGGCGACCTTGCATACGGGATTATCATTCGATGAGTCCTTTTTCTTGTTTTGTGTATTGCATCTTTCCATCTTTTCTTTATTTCTCTTCCACATGTTTTTTCCGCCATTGCCCTCTATTCAGGCTCTAGCTACTGAACATGTGTACTGCATGACCAGGGGCGCACAAGTAACTAAATGCAAACAAAAAACGTTGATAACTATCATTCAACTCTCAAACTCCCTAGCCAGTTAAACCAGTTTCTCGTAATCATTATATAGAATCGATATCGGGACGCAGCAAAGTGGCTATGTATCACGTGACCCGATCAGCTCCCATGTTTCATCCATGGTTGGGGGGATCCATCTTCCCCAGTTTACTTTAACTTCAACCTCCATTGATTTGATTCTCGCGATTGAAGCGCGTCCAAGACTACCTTCATCCTCGTATCATATATTCCGCCTTTCTCCTCAACGAAATCCCCTTCACAGCGTGTCCAAGATGGACCGTAGCCTGGATGAGATCATCGCCGAGCGTCCTGTAAGCTGCCTCAGCTCCCGCAGTTTCGGTCAATTATGCTTCACTTCGCGATCAAATTTAACTAACAGAATACGCTTTTCAGCAGCAGAGGCAAAACCGTGGCGGCCGCCGCCCCCAAGGTCAAGGTCAAGGTCAAGGTCGTCGCCGTGATGGCGTGAAAAAGGTATCTATTTATCCTGGATTTAAATCTCGTTTTCTCTCGAAGAACTTTGCGGGCTGACTATTTTGTCTTTGCTTTCATTTTTATTCAGGTCCTCCCTCCTGTTCTCCTTTCGAGCCCTCCTGTCGCATCGTGACAAAAGAAAAAAATTCGCTGGTCTCGTCCGTCTTTGTTGTTTTTCCTGAGCAGACGAAAGGCGACGAAGAGCTGCACAGAATGATGGAGCAATTTCAAATACATTTAGTTTGACTTCGAGCTGACCTTGTCTGTCTTTTTGCGATTGCAACAGCCCCAGAGAGAAGATCGAGTTGACTTGGATCTGTAATTATGAACCCCTTCCTCTTATACGTGTTTCTTTGTTTCTTCGGAGAGGTTGCTGATGTTTGCTGCGTTGAAACAGTGATTGGGTCCACGACAAATACGAAGACGACAGAGAGAGTGCGTTTTGAACCGTGACATTTGCGATAAGATCTTGTTTTTAACAGCTTCCCCAGCACGCCCATCCCGAGGCGCTCGCCGTCCGCGTGGTGACCGTTATTCGCCGCCGCTGGAACAGTATGTTGACTGGTCGATTTGATCTTCAATGCGCCTTGTTACTTACTTCTGCAGTGGAAACGGTCCGTCGGGATCTAAGATTCGCGTCGAGAACATCCATTACGATATTACCGAGAGTGATTTGGAGGTAGGCAATCGTCAGGTCACAAAGTGAGTCATGCATCTGACGGGAAACTATTTTAGGAATTGTTCAATCAGATTGGACCCGTGACCAACTTGTCGCTTGTCTACGACCGAGCAGGACGCTCCGAAGGTCTCGCCTTTGTAACATACAACCGCGCCAGCGATGCCAGAACCGCCATTAGCGAATTCGACGGTGCGAACGCCAAGGGTCAGCCGATCCGTTTGACCCTCATTTCCGCCGGTGTCGGAAGACGAGACCGCAACCCGTTTGACAATGTTGAGAGACCGAGAGGAAGTCTGATGGATCGTGTCGAGCGACCTCGCGATTCCCGGAGTCTTAGCCCGGGAGGCGATGGTGACAGCGAACGCCGTCGTGGTGGACGTCGTGGTGGTGCTGGTGGTGGACGCGGCCGACGCAGCGACGTGTCTAAGCCTGCTCCAGAAAACATCGATCGGTACGTACCCGGTCAGCGACAGCGCTCGCCGGCTCGCAGAGGCGGCAACGGACGCCGCCGCGATGGCCGCCGCGACAACAATACCAATGAGAACAACCGATCGGACGGCCGCCGCACGGTCAACGGCAGACCCCGGAAAACACAGGAAGAGCTCGACCAAGAGATGGAAGACTACTGGGGTGGAGCTAATGGGGGTGCCGAAACGGCTGACAAGGCAGCTGCTGTCCCTGAGGAGCCACAGCAGGCTGCCGCACCGGCCACTACTGCGCCGGCTGGTGACGACGATGTCGACATGATCGAGTAGACCCGATTCAGTTCGTTCGTTCTTTCCATCCGTGCATATTGACGACCTTTGTGTGCGCGCCTTGCTATTTTCATTTTCATTTTTCTATCTAAATTGCAAATTGCTATGAGCATTGATCTGGGAGGATTGGGTTTTATTCGAAAAGCTACATTCTTAATGTTATTTACTCCTCTCCGTGTTCATTTTGATTGAACTTAGAATATATTCTCCTTCGGTTCAGGTCGGACGCTATTTTCAACTAGAATGTAAACTGGAGTCTCTTATGCTTTATATTTGCTTGAATTATAAGGCGTCGATTGAATAAACACTGGTAAAGGGTATTATCCGGTCATAAGTCTGCTGGCTGTAGATACATACATACATGGCTCTCCACTAAAAATGTATTGAAGAGTGACAGCAGGGATGCAAACACCGGCGATAAATACAAACGGCAAGCAGCAGTAGCGAACAAGCGGCTACCCACTACCGCCACAGACCATAAGGCTCTCTGCATGCCTTCCACAATTTGATTGTTCCGTCCTCGCTTCCGGTGCCGTAAAGCTTGCCATCCGGGGAGAAACTGACAGACCAGATGGGGCCGTGGTGACCCTTTTGAACCTCTGATGGGGTTGTTAGCTTTCGACTAGGTACAGCGAGGAGGGAATGGTCAACATACCGAGTTCTTCATCTGTGTGTAGATCATATACTCGAGCCCAGGTGTCATCGGCGCTACCAGTGACCAATCGACCGGTTTCGTTGTTCACCGCGACACTGGCCACCTCGTATCTGAAATCCATCTTCTTGAGAAGGCGTCCCGGGGTAATGCCGTCAAAGAGGTATACGCTCTTTCCGGCTGCGACGGCGAGGATACCGGGGTCATTAGGACGGACAGCAAGGCTATTCAGTTCGCAACTGCCAATCGGGCCTTCCACGGCGTATTCAATGACAGGGTGGCGCGAGCGGAGATCCCACCATCGGATCTTGCGGTCCTCAGCGGCCGTCGTGAGGATATTGTAGTCCTGGTTCCAGATGATAGATTTGATCGTACCCCCATGGACACCGGGTCCGATCTCGTAGCTCGTCACCGAGCTAGGGCTGTTCTCTGCGCTTGACGGGAATGTGGGCGAAGAGCTGTTACTACCTCCGCTGCGTGACAGGTCGAAGATGCGCAGCTTCTTCTCGCTACCTCCCGTGGCTAGAACCTGGGGAGTAGGCTGGATGGGGAATGCAACCGAGCGACAAATGTGCGAATGCTGGAGAGTGTGCAAGCACTCGCCGGTATGGGTGTCCCAAACCTTGCTATATCACGCAGGTTAGTTGAGGGCCAGCAATCTTGAGAGCTGCCTGGACTCACGCAGAGAAATCCGCAGCAGCGGTTGCTGCGATAGTGGCGTCTGTTGAAAGCCGAGCTTGCCAAACAGCACCCTTGTGACCAAGAAACGTGCCAATCCTGGCATAATGTTAGAGATACTCTGATTGATAGGGAATAAAAGTGAGCACATACCAGTCTCCAGTGATACCATCTCGAAGCATGGGATTGTTGTCTGTCAACCCTGTGTCAGTTTTGCCCTACTGGCAACCGAGATTGGAATGATCATACCCTTGCATGCGGAGATCAGGTAATACTGGTCATCCTCTACAGTAGAGGAAAAGCTCAAATGCGTCACAGGACGAGAGTGTCCGTGGCAAGTCAGAGGCACGACTTTCGGGATGTCTGTACAATGGCCTATCAGCCATCATCGTCCATCCAGTATACGCAAACATTCATCTTACCTGAAGCCATTTTAAACTTCGAATTGAGTTGTTAAGTAGTAAAATATTGATTTCCTCGAAATGGTAAACGAGATTCTTATTCCATGCGGCCGTTAGACAGAAACGATCAAATGTTCGAACATGGGATCTCGGCCTAATGCACTAGTACAAATAGGAAAAAGAAAAGGTCGTATAAAGACTTGAGAAAAGACGGTGGAAATATTCAGTATACGTAGAAGTACAGAAGAAAATTCGTCAGTTTCGTCAAGTCATCAACAGGAAAGCGGGGTTGGTGGAGGGACAAAATGATGGTTGTTTGGAGCAAAGACAAAAGGATAAGAGAAGAAATTGGGAATCAAGAATAGGAAACAAAGACGAAGGAAGAAGAAAACAAGATGACTCCGCCAACCAGCCCTTTGGCAACACCAGGAAGAAAGGAAAGAAAGACAAACGGACGACGTCCAGCCCACGAAGATCGAGACTGAAGGCGGTTTGTTCAACAGAACGACGACTTGATATCAACTCGTCTGCGAAATGTCCGACGTGTGGCGCTAGGCCGGATGCGGGCTAGGGCAAGGGCACGTGAGGGGTGTAGTTGGACCTCGTCTTCATCGACAGAGCGAATATGCGATATCAAGAAGACATCGCGCTTCTGTCACAGATATCCATTCCTGTTGGCTCTATTTATTGGTCTCCTACATCTCAAGTAGCCAGGCTGATAGAGACATGTCATCCTCACCGCCGATCTCTCGACGTTGCTACATCACCGCTACCGGACTCAACAATCATATATCATGTTGGGATGTCATTTCAGTCGGTTAGATATATCGGACTAAGGAGCCAGATGGAGTCATTTATACCAACAGTCTGTATCAGGTCTTCTGAACAGGTGTACTTCGTACGGAGTGCTATATTCCGTAGCTTATCGAGACTCAACTCTGGCAACGACAGCAACTATCAATGTAACGATAAAGAGCATCATCACGCATGCCTACATCTACTCAATACAACAGAACATTAGCATGTTTTATAAAATAAAGAGTGAATCTTCGAATTCTACCAGATTCTATACAATCCAGGACCCCCCGGGCTTACCGCCCACGTGATATGATGTGTCCCAGCGCTTCTCCGGGGTTCTGTTGTTATTATTAACCAGAGACCCCCATCGGCCTATCTGAACCAAACAGTGTCCTTCTTCTTCTTACCTGTCATTCTATTTTCAGAGCTTCCCTTGAAGATCTTTTCTGTCATCTCTCTTCATCTTATTCAAGTCTTGCTGTCACAGTCTTATGTATGCCTGACTTCAAGATCTCCGCTTCTTTGGAAGGCCACGGCGATGATGTAAGTCCCCGGAGATGACTGCAGTCACAACATCACCATCAACAACAAAAGAAAATTAATAACTAACTTTCGATCTTTAATCCAGGTTCGCGCCGTAGCCTTCCCCAACCCCAATGCGGTGCTTTCGGCTTCGCGAGATGCCAGTGTTCGGGTCTGGAAGCTTACCTCTACCCCGCCGCCAACTTACGACTACACCATCTCCACTCACGGCACAGCATTCATCAACGCTTTGGCATATTATCCCCCAACATCCGAGTTTCCTGAAGGTCTTGTAATCTCTGGCGGGCAGGATACCATCATTGATGCAAGGCAACCTGGGAAGGCGGCAGATGACAATGCGGACGCGATGCTCTTGGGTCACATGGGCAACGTCTGTGCATTAGACGTGTGCCCGGAGGGAGGATGGATTGTAAGTGGCAGCTGGGACTCTACAGCTAGATTGTGGAGGGTTGGTAAATGGGAATGCGACGTTGTACTAGAGAACCACCAAGGAAGTGTTTGGACGGTGCTGGCCTATGATAAGGACACAATCATCACAGGTAAGTTATTCCAGTGGATTGCAAGGATTACCACATTCTTGCCATATACTAATATTTATTATTCTAGGTTGCGCTGATAAAATAATCCGGATATTCAACACTTCTGGCGCCCTCTTGGGAAGCATCAAAGACTCCCGAGATGTCGTCAGGGCGCTCTGCAAGCTTCCTGCCGCACATCCGAGTGGCGCCCATTTTGCTTCGGCAGGAAATGATGGCGTTATTAGGCTTTACACTATACAAGGACAGCTTGTTGCTGAACTTCTCGGCCACGAGAGCTTCATTTATTCGCTGGACGTCTTACCCTCCGGTGAGTTGGTAAGTGCCGGAGAAGATCGAACAGTCAGAGTGTGGAACGGAACACAATGTGTGCAAACCATTACTCACCCTGCAATTTCCGTATGGGGTGTTGCGGCATGCAAAGAAAATGGCGATATTGTTACTGGTGCAAGTGACCGCATCACACGGATCTTTACCAGAGACCAAGAGCGCTACGCCGTTCCGGAGGTGGTTCAACAGTTTGAGAAAACTGTGAAAGAGTCTGCAATCCCAGAACAGCAAGTTGGAAAGATCAACAAGGAGCAACTTCCTGGTCCTGAATTCCTCCAGCAGAGATCCGGCACGAAAGAGGGTCAGGTGCAGATGATTCGAGAGACTGATGGAAGCGTGACTGCTCACACATGGTCTGGGGCAACTCGGGAATGGATCGCAGTGGGAACAGTGGTTGATGCAGCCGCTAGCAGTGGGAGAAAGACAGAATATCTTGGTCAAGACTACGACTATGTCTTCGACGTCGATGTTGAAGACGGAAAGCCTCCTCTCAAACTGCCTTTTAACGTCTCACAGAATCCGTACGACGCTGCGACTAAATTCATCCAAGACAACGAATTACCCATCAGCTACCTCGATCAAGTCGCAAACTTTATTGTCCAGAATACGCAAGGCACAACTCTCGGTCAATCCCAGGAGCCTGTACCAGCAGGTGCTGACCCCTGGGGAACAGAAAGACGGTACCGCCCGGGAGATGGCGCTTCTCCTCCACCACCCTCCGCCCCCGAATCTCGGCCCGCAGTCCTCCCCCAGAAGTCATATCTGTCCATCAAATCCGCCAATCTCAAAGTCGTTTCCAAGAAATTGCAGGAGCTGAACGAGCAACTAGTATCCTCTGGATCGAAAGATGTGTCTCTAAGTCCCTCTGAAACAGCGACGGTGGTTTCTTTGTGCAATGAATTAGAGTCATCCGGGCGCCTCAAAGATTCCCCAGCCGTGAGATCTGGTGTGGCTATGTTATTCAAGGTTGCAACAGCATGGCCCACCGCAAACCGGCTGCCTGGCTTGGATCTGCTTCGGGTGCTTGCCGCTGCAACCCCTGTGATCGCCACCGCAGACTACAGCGGTCAGGACCTTGTTACTGGTGTCCAGTCTAGTGGTGTCTTCGAACACCCTCTTAACGTGAACAACGCGATGCTATCTGTCCGGATGCTAGCCAACCTATTCGAAACCGATGCCGGTCGTCATCTCGCCGTAAGTCGGTTCGATCAGATCTTGGCGGCGGTCAAGTCAGCTCTGGCAGGAAGTGGAGGAGCCCCGAACCGCAATCTCACAATTGCTGTCGCGACGCTCTACATCAACTACGCAGTGTACTTCACTACCGAAGGGAGAGAAAAGGCACCTGAGTCTTCGGAGCGGGGTCTTGTGCTCGTCGAGGAATTGAGTAAGATGGTCACCGCTGAGAGGGATTCAGAAGCGGTCTACCGCTGCCTCGTTGCATTGGGTACTTTGATCAAAGCTCTTGGCGAAGAGGTCAGGACTGCTGCGAAAGAAGTATACGACGTCGGCGGCATTCTCACCAATATTTCGGGGTCGGGTCTTGGAAAGGAACCGAGAACTAAGGGTGTGATTGGCGAAATCAGAGATTCGATGGCATAAATTTTAGATTATTTGTGTGGTATGGCTCAGATGGTCTGTGACCAGCATGAGTGATCATAGATTTTTTTTATTTTTACTTCGTCTTGCTCTTGTCGACAGGACGAATTCTTAACGACGACTATGCACTTTCTACGCATAAATTAATGGACACTTTATTCGAGTTGTCAATTACATAACACTCTCGACTTTAAATTCTTCCTTTTCATATAATATCGTCGTATGGCCAATCATTAGTTTCATTTCCCTCGCTGCTTCAAAGTCTTCCCTCCGTGTTGACACTGACTTCAACAATCTGATCAATACCCGGATACTCCGGACAGTCCAGCCCATACTTTTCCAAGATCTCCTTAGTCAAGAACCGCCCACCAAGAAAGTGCCTACCCTGGTAATACTTGACACACGGCTTTGGCGCCGTCAGACTAATCAGCGTCTGCGGCATAAACTTAGCCCCGGGCCCCTCATTCGGCGGACCACTCTCTATATCCCATGAACTGGGCGCATCAACGCTAAGCACGGGGATAGACGTAGATTCGAGCTGGGAAATGATGGACGGGAAGGGCTCACGGAGAGGACCGCCAAAGGAGAAGCCGAAGATGGCGTCGACGATGAAGTTGGTTGATTTGAGGGCTTCTGTGAAGTCTGGGACGAAGGGGACTGAGAGATTGTGGAGTTGGGTTTTGAGGCGCTGTTTATGGATGTGTTAGATGGCTTGTCTATGTTGGTGGGTTTGTACTTGGGGAAACTGACTTGGTAGAGTTCGTTTTTGCCTTCCTTGGGGTAGTATACAGATGGAGTGTAGCCGTATTGAGCGAGATGTCGAGCTGCGACTAAACCATCGCCACCTGATTGAATGGGTTAGATGTATGTATATGGGGCTGATGGGAGTTTGATGCTACTTACCATTGTTACCTGGACCGCAGACAACAAGAACATTCTTTCCTGCGCTGAGGGGATGGACACGCCAGACTAGATGAGCAATATCAATGACCTGTTCGCGATATATCCATCTCAATAGTATCTCTTACCGGCTTGCGACACGGACAATCCCGCAAGTTCCATTAATTGGTCCAATGACCAGCCTCCTATACTCATGAGGTCTTTATCAAGAGAAGCAGCATCTTTGGAAGAGATTGCCTAGATGTCAAGACAGTTAGTATGATAGATCAATGATACTCTGCTGGTATCAACTCTGGTGGGATGAGTACCTTAAGCGACATTGTGGCTGTTCTACTATAGAAACGAACTGCGGAAAGTAGAGGAGACCGGGACCGTCTGGTCAACAGTGGACGTATCATACAATGCAACCACTAGCACTAATCTCTGTGAAATAAAAAGTATTTCAACGATGAGATGCACAAAACGATGTATGATCATTGACAAGAGACAGCCATTACATCATCCTCCACCGCCCAACGCTAGTCCGCATTCCGCCATTTCCGGAATAACTCTTCCTCCGAATCATCTTTCGAACTTCCGCGGAGTGGCTTTCAGTGAGAAGAGAACGAGCGAGTCATCCAATTTGTTTCTTGCGCTTGCCAGCAGTCATATCAGCGCATTTCAAGTCGTCAACATGGTTGTTCGGATTCGTTTGTCTCGCTTTGGCAATAAGCACCAGCCTTTCTATAACATTATTGTTGCGCAGGCACGGTACGTGTTGTTTTTTGATTTTTTTTTTATTGTTATCCCGTCTGCTCTATGCTGGAGACAATCGTCTATCCAGACTACTGAAACATATCCGGAAATTTTCATTAAGCAGTATAACTGATATATTTCCAATTTATAGGACAGCTCGTGACGCAAAGCCGCTGGAGGTTATTGGCACCTTCAACCCCGTTCCGCAACGCCCTACCAACCTGTCCGACGAGGAAGCCCGCAGCGCCAGAGCATTCAAGGAGATTTCTCTGGATCGTTCGAGAGCAAAGTACTGGCTCGGTGTGGGTGCACAGCCTAGCGATTCTGTGTGGAGATTATTGGGCTTGGTATGTTTACAATCATTATATGGGTGGTAGAGATGGAGATGGATGGGAAAGACGCATGGTCTCGAGCAATTACTAACGGGGGTAAATGATACAGGCTGGACTCGCTCAGCCCAAGAAGCAACAACCCCAGAACTAAGTTGGGTCTTTGGATTTCCCCTTGAGGATTGAATGATGGGTGACTAGCCTGAATTTCTCGAATCGCATTCATTCGAAAGGAATTGAACAAGCGGCCTTGCATTGGAATTATGTGTGAAATACTGTGCTTGGGCTGAGATCTCCTTTTTACGTTTACTGGCATAACTCGTGGCGTTTATTGATGGATTACTTGGGTGAAATAACTCGGGTTTATTGTATGTATATTATTAGCCTGATGGGCTGTTTATTATATCTGTGAGATATGAAGTCGTTATATTGTGTCTGTTATCTAACTGGATGAGAGTGTAACATTATCTCCACATCAAGATGCTTGCCTGTCATTAGGGAGCTAAGTACTAACCCTAAGCACATATATGGCTTCTATCTGCCTCGGTCTGTCATCTCATTTTCAAAGACTGGATTTTGAGGCGAGTTTAATTACAGGACCTCTGCTGGAGTATACCAATACCTCACATGACGCCGTGTATGCTGATGACAGACTGATGGCATATGAGCTGATGTGCAATACGAGTTCAGAGCGTGACCATGCAGATTAATAAGAATACTATCAAGACGAGGCTTGCAAGATACGATACCAGGAACCATCTTGGCATGATAAAGTTTATGTCAATTTTTCACTTGCAAGAGTCCCCTGTTCGTCAACAGCAAGTGTATTGAATCATGATGAATCAATCAGTATCAATAGCCCTGAGACACCTACATATTATTCCATGATCCTCCCACTATCAGTAGACTCAGCTAAGGTCTACACCACCCACGGACCAACCAGAAGCGGCCCCAAAACCTGCACCGACCAGGGCTTGTCCAGCGGCTGCAGTCGACCTGCAGGAGGGGCGGTGATTGGCCCGCGGGGCCAGTCGAGATTGTCGACTCAGCAGGCAGATCCGCCAGCAGAGTTTGGGCTTTCCATGGGTCCAGGACAAGCCACTCCAGGGCCCCGCTTGTGCCTTTGTCCAGTTCAGGCATCGACGGGGTGCATCCCTGTCTGTATTTATTATCTTTGGGGATTAATAGGGTAGGTAGGGTTAGTAGGGTAGGGTTAGGTTGGTGGTGCGGGATATTCAGAGTTCTTTGATAATACCGGTAGTTACTTTTTACTAGGTAGGTTGATACATAAGGTAACCCCTATTCCAGATCAGATGGAGATGACGAGTATATCAGTGTCTGCCTGATAGTACCAGCACATGTCATGATAGATAGTTGACTACCATGAGTCAGTCTCTCATGGCTATACCAGGGACAAGACACCCCCTATTTAAACCTCCACTGGTTCTTGTACAACGCCGTTGACGCCATTGAACAAGTCGACCCGTTCCCTAGAGTCATCCCATGATCAAGGCAGATGGTACCTAAGACATCACCCCAGAAGCTTAATGGAAAGACAGGCAGGTCCATCATCCAGATATCAATGGTTACCGGGTCTTTGTTATGGATGTGAACAAGTACGATCTAGACGGATTCGATGGTATGTACAGTACCTTTTGTGCGCCGGCATTTTTTCGTTCCGGCTAGTAGTAGAGACAGTTCTCGTACAGTATCATAACCTAGAGAGAATAACCTAGAGAATCAAGAGAATACTAAGAAAAGAGAATATGTACGATAAGAAATAGGATGTAGGATAAATGTAAATCAGACCGAATCCCCTGTCTTATCGGAATCGACTGGCTGACGCAAGCTGCCACAGTATAGCAGCTGTCCAACGTCTCTCTGACCAAACGGCAATTGTCCTTCTTCATCGGAAGTTTTTTAAGCAGAGAATAAAGTCGTTAGTTGGTAGTCAGAAGTAGAATCACAAAACTGATACTATCGAGATGATTTCTATTTCTGTTTTTATCGGTGGATTCAACTCCACATCCCCCAACAGACAGACACATTCCTCCACCCACGGGCCACGCACTTTGGCACGTTCGCATCCGGTGCTGTCGCTGTTCTCGGCGCATGGATGTATGTAATGTACAGGTACCTGTCAGTGTCAGTGTCAGTCTATGATATTCTGTGTGTATTGTTATGTAGAATCTTCTTCCCTGATCCCAACCTCGTCGGATGCTTGTCTGCACATGTAGTTGTGGTCCTTGTAGTGCCTGGTTCAAATGATCGACTCTGACCGGCCCTCGATAGCGCGTTGTCGTGTTTGTTCTGGACTGCTTCGCGCGCATCTTCTGTATTATTCCTATTATTCTATTCACTCTTCGCTCCTCTTAGCCTGCCTATTCTCTGCTCTCCTCTTCAGTCCCTGGGACGGAAACATCCTCGATCCGTGGACCAGACAATACCGTTTATTACCCGCCTTCTCGCCCACCCAGGCGTAATAATACCGTTTGTGACCCCCATCCACCCTCCAAGTTTAAGACTGTTCCGGACTCGACGGGGCCTAATCAGGACTAACCGTAATTGCTCCGTTACTCCCTACTAACCAACTAACGCTCCCATTCCCATCCATTCCCATCCTCTCCTCCTCCATCACCATCTCCCATCTCTCTCTCTTCCTCTTCCTCCCTCTCTCTGCCAACTTCTTTCTCCCCTCCCCCGCTCTCTTATCCTTCTCTCTCTCTCTCTATATTTCTTCTCTTCAAAAAAACTTTATATCCTTCATCTCTTTCTTTCTTTCTTCTTTCTCTCTTTCACCCCCCTCCCACCGTCTTGCTCCTCCCGCTCCCCTCACTCGCCTTCGCCTTCGCCATCCGCCTCCCACCTCCCCTCCTCTTCCTTTCTCTTTCGCATCGATCGCCTCCCGCCGTTGGTCCATCGCTTTTCGCCGCGCAATTCCATCTCATATACTGCTCTAACGCATTGTCCTCTTCTACATTTCAGGAGCTTGTCGCGCCATCCCGTTCACAACTCCATCGCTTCCGATGAGGGATTCGTTCATCCAAGAATAAAAAAAAAAGAAACCGCATCATTTGTGAAATTGGTGTCTGGTCGCGTCTTGTGTGTTTCGATTACTTTGTCTCTGGTTACTGTTCCTATCCATCGTCTATCTCCAACGAAGAAATAAAAAAACGCAAACACACCATATCTTTTCATCTTCAGCATTCTCGGGAGGCCAATTTCTCACGGATATAATCCATCGCATCGATTTCGAGGCATGAGTGCTAGTTCGAATCAGTCTACCCGTACCAGTCCAGGGTCCTACAGTACTACCCACCGCACGGGTTCGGTGTCGTCCGGCTCGTCGCCGCCTCACCTCCCGCTCTCCTCTTCCCAGGCGTCCTCGACATCCCAGAATGCGATGTCGACCGACGTGTATAGTCCCACTGCGTCGCAAGCGCCAACTTCGCTAGGCTCTACTTTTTCATACCCTTTCTCGCCGATCGGTCCCTCCACCTCGTTTGACAGCGTATCTCCCGGCACCATGCGTCTGGGCGACTCCGACCGGTCGCCTCAGGGCCTCAACGGCTTCACTCGAGCAGGAAATGGTGGGGCTAGTGGTGGCGCGATTCTGATGCGAAAGCTCCCGAGAAACACGAGTCGCGAGGCTTTGCGCAGCATGCTCCTTTTCGCTAAAGACTTTGTTGATGCCGATTTTGTGTCGACCGACTTGCCAGAGGATAACGGGTTCCTGAGTGCGATCGCACGTTTCAATACTTTGGCCGCTGCAGAAGAGGCGAGGTCACTGCTCGATGGCAAACCAAATTCCAAAAACGACGCGACCATGGTCGTGGATATCTTCCATAGCCCCGTCGGTTCAAGTCTGCAAAATGCCAGGCGCAATACCATCGACCACACGAATACCAGAGGCCTCTTGGGCAGTGTTCCAACAAACGGTCCCGTGTCGCGTCAGTCATCGCGTTTCAACGGCACTTTCCAAAGTCTCGAGAGACTCACAGCTACAAACTCGTCGAACAACGACGCGTTGCCCCCTTCATCCGAGTCCGGTTCTCGGTTGCACAGCATCTTCTCCCCGCAGTCTCCGATCGGAAACGGCGTCAATGATCTTCCGCGCGTCAGTGGTAAATCCATGATCGACCAAGACCCCGATGAGGATACTGGTGAACTCCTCAAGGATCCCGTTGGATATGCTGAAAATGGTCATTCGGGGTCAGTCTCGATACCTCGCCGATCTACGAATCCTCAGATCCCCACCAACCGGTTTGCAAACATGTCACTTTCGACCAATATGTCCTCCCCACCATTGCAGAATTACACAGGGGGCTCAACGCGGATGAGTGTCCCAACACCCTCTTCTGCGTTCCCACAAACCATCAATAACGGCAGCATTAATGGGAATCATGGATATCATTATGGCAACCAGCATAACCCCCGCCACAGTCTCCCAGCCGCAAACCCCAACGATTTGAACCCACCATGCAACACACTATACGTGGGCAATCTGCCCCCAGACACTTCTGAGGAAGAACTCAAGGCCCTGTTCTCCAAACAACGTGGCTACAAGCGACTATGTTTCCGAAACAAGCAGAACGGACCCATGTGTTTTGTGGAATTCGATGAAGTGGCTATGGCAAGCAAGGCCCTCAATGAACTCTACGGCTACAAGCTTTCCAACAGCGTCAAGACCGGCATCCGTCTAAGCTTCTCGAAGAACCCTCTAGGAGTCCGCTCGGGGCAGCCGGGTAGCATGAACCCTTCTACCCCCTTGGCTTCTACAGGCTCTGTTCCCGGAGGCACCAATCTAAGCGGGGTACACAATAGCCATATGTTTTCGACGGTGAGCGGTCCGCCCCCGGGCCTTTCCGCGCCTCCGGGTCTCGTGATGCCGCTGGCTTTGAGAAATAATGGGCCCATCCATCACCCATCAGGCAACCCTCACGCACCCATGCCCAGCAATGGCTCGTTCAACCCCAACACTGGGCTGGGGATCCGCACCAATGGTGCGAACGCGATGATGTCGCCCACTCCCCCGCTCGGAGGAGTCGCCAATGGCGGCAATGCAGGACCAAACATGGGAGGCTTCAACTCTTATTATCCCGACTACATGATGGGTCGGTAAAATAACCACGTTTCGCTTTGAAATAATGTCCGGCATGTTTGATGACAACTGGGGTATCTGGCGCATTGGGATTCCTGGTTTTCACGAGCTAGATCAGCATTTGGAGGGGCCACTCCTCCTGGGAGTAAGGATTATGGTAACTCTTTTTCTATACGTCTGTTATTTTGCTTTTTATCCTTTACATTCGCACAGCATGGGATTATGGGCGCTGTTGTATTCGTTTCGTTTGCCTTTGGGAGGATTGCATTTTCATGTGCTTTGTCTTTCACTCGAGAAGCTCTCAAGGATTTGCGTAGCAAATGTTCGCCTGATTCATTACCCCTGTCGTCAAGTTTCGTCATACCATTCATACCCTATGCTTTTTTTGCTTCTGTGATTTGCGTTTTGTGTTTGTTTACATTCTACAATGCCCTTTCGAGGGTTGCTATCCCGAGAGCTTCTTCTTTTTTTTACTCCCCTTCTTGTCTTTTCTCTTTTTACTTCCTTTTTTTATTTCTTCGTCCTGTCTATTGCTTCGGTGAAAATGATTCCCTCTTGCATCCATCCATTTCATGGCATCCTTATATCTTCTGGATGGTTGTCAATGCATTAAGACGTGGGTGGGGATTCGTGCTTTGCAGGTGGCTATTGTCCATCTCACATATACTGTTGGTGTTTTCGATTCACAAAGGATCATGTTGCTTGGCACTGTTCTCGGTGCCTTGCTATAATCAGCCTGTCTTTTCTTTCTTCATTCGCCCTTGAATTGTATCGAACACACAGATGCATGTGGAAAAGGGATTGATCTGGACACCCATTGTGAGAGGCGTTTGCTTTATACGGATACACTGAGATACATTCATGGGATCTTCATACTCTTCCTCGGACCGGGAAGAGGCGTCCGGCTCTTGTTGGCCTGATTTTTGTAGCGCATTGCTTCATGATTTCACCTTCTTGTTTTGCATTGCTATTGTCGTTTTATATTCTTATTTTCTTCTTCTAATTCCATTGCTTCAATCAATTGGCTTATTCTGGATCTTTCGATGTTTCTTCTATAATTCTTTACGGGGATGAACGAAAAAGAGGCGTGTTTACCTATGTTTTACATTCTTGATTTGTGATAAATTTGCTACCATATGTACTTGATACAAATATCCCAATTTGTGACTGTGACTTATTATTTTTTCTATATCTTAGTAGTTTCTTCTTTGCAGTCTTCGTATTCGATAGCGGCATCTTGTAGTTTTGGCTCACTTGTTGAGCTATTAGTCACGTGACCTGCACAGACCACAACGCGGACGCAGAAAAGTTTCTTCGCTTCCCATCTTCCCCTTCACATCCGCATCACCTTTCCTCCAACCACAACCGAGCACAATATTCCCCATTGAGACGTTTCAATCCTTTGTCTCTGGGAATCTGCATTGCTGGTTCAATCAGACGTCTTGATTTTGTGACTTCGAGTCACGTAATTGACTCCAATCCCTCCATAATATCCTTCACACAAGATGCCTCCCCGAATACAGAACCAGCTTGTCTCTAATTCCCTCCTCCCCTACATCTCCTCTTCCTCTTCAGCCACATCCTCCTCTTCCTCATCAGCTTCCTGCCTCTCCAAGCTCACATCATGTTCCTCATCCTCCCGTCCTTTCTCTTCCACCGTGGCCACTCAAACAAGGCAGCGTGCCCAGATGTTCGAATGGCTCAACACTGAGGGAACTGCTTTGAAGCACCATACTCCCGGAACACCGAACTACGTCGGCTCCTTGAAAGATCGTCGATTTGCAGGGGAGGACTCGTCGGTACCGGACGCCGTATTGAGGAAGCCATTTCCCTTGAACCCGCACTTTATCAGTGAGAATATCCTGAGTGAGGAGTTGCGTAATGAGATCTACAGGCGGGTCACTGCCGAGAAGCAGAGTGTGCGTGCCGTGAGTGTCGACCTTGGTGTGGATATGAGGAGAGTTGCGGCTGTGGTTAGATTGGTGGAGTTGGAGAGCCGATGGAAACAACAGGTATGCGAATATCCTTCCTCCCAGTTCCTTATTTCCCTTGACTTTCTTTTCCCTCTTGCAATGATGAGACAAAACAAAAATTCGATTAGTCTTTAAGACACCTACATGGTTACAACATGCAATGTTCCTGATCTGCAAACCTTGATTTATTTTTCAATGCCAACATCACTTCTTCATTGCTGTTCTATGTGCTGACTGGTGATGCTTAGGGTAAACCTATGGCTCTGCCATATGCCCGCGCCATCCATGAGATGGTTCCCACAACCCCCTTGCAAGAGGGAAGCGAGGCTCGCAGGAGACCACACGAGTCTATCAACGACCTTCCTGTTCACCGTCTTACGGATCCTCAAATTTTCTACCCTGTATCTGAGTCTCGCCAATTTACTCGTGTTGATGCTGGTCGCGTGTTTTCCGCCGCCCCAGCTCTCGAGCACGAGAAGGTCAACGAGGCTCTGGCCAACCCTGATGAGGCTGTCAGCAACATCACCCAGAACCCTGGCCGAATTGAGCACGTGGGCAAGGGCAACGATGAGCAGCAAGTTCTGCAGCCTGCTGACGTGCGAATTCCTCACCCCCATCTGATTGCCCACGAGCGTGAGCGCATCAACAACCCTGAAACACGACAAGTCTGGAAGCGCTACGGTGAGCGTCTAAGAAAGGAGGAAAAAGCCGAGCAAGAGCGCAAGAGACTCGCCAAGGAGCGCATCGAGCAGAAGACCACCAAGGTCCAGCCCGACGCGTCGCGCTTTGAATTCCGCATCAAGGATGTCGTGGTTAGCAAGGAGACCACCGGCCACGACGGACGGGGCTCCAAGGCTCCCGGCCGCAGATACGGTGTGCCCAACTACGATCGTAGGAAGGGACAAGTTAAGATTCCCACTCGTGTTGAGGTTTAAATTATGGTGTATTCATTTTCACCACTGTGACAGTACTACTTTAATGTTGATGTACTTGTACATATATGTCGTGTCGAGGGTTTTAGCATCATCTGTATTTATATCATGTCTTAACAACACCAGCCAATGCCACATTACACTATTACAACATGAAATTTTCCAAACAAGAACAAATGCAGTACATTCAATCAATGCTACTAATGAATCTCACTTCGGTTTGACATCAATTTCGTGCCGAACGGATACCAAACACAACCGGTTGGGAATATATAACCGTCGTCTTGCAGCTATATAAAGGCTTTGAGATATGTTTTGTTATTTTGTGACTGTTATACTACGAGTCTATCATGCGAATTGTGTTTTTGGCCCTGGACTTTAGATTTAAGGATAGCCATGGGAATTATAATTTGGTCTATGTCTCAGCGCAAGAATCTTCTCTCTGAGATGGGCTATAGCTTGACTAGGGGAGATAGCAACCCTAGAGTTTAAATACTGTGCAGTACAATAATTGTAAGAATATAAAGTGAATTTTCAAATAACAAAAATTTATTTAAGCTAGATACTGTAGACATGAAGATAAAGCAGAATGTAAGATGACGAAAAAATGTTGACATCTTTTTTCGTGTACGTATGGTCTCGCGATGGTGCGTATATAACCAGACAAAAAAGAGATCAGAAAAAGCAGCAGCATTTCCTCCCCCCAGAACACCTCCCAGTTGACGAAAGGAAAATACAAGATTGATGGTTGGTTGGTTGAATGAAAAGAAACGCCTATCCGGACCAGGAAATGAAAGATATCAAACGACAGGGTGAGTAAGACAAACGGGCTATGCTGGGTATCCAATGGGTAGACACAAATAGCTGAAAACATTCAGGAGGGAGGACAAGGATGAGCCCAGCCTAAGACTATGTATGCGTACACTGTCAAATTGGTTGAATGACTTGGGTAACGCTTTAGCGAAAAGATTATGGGGTTGGTTTACTGTTTTTCTGGAATCATCCTACGCCTGGGTCTCCGGGGACTGCAGATGACATTGGGCTGGCAGGGTAATCTGTTGCCGAATGATTATCAGGAACTTGTCGAGGAATAATATCCGCCTGCTCGGGGAGATTTGGTGAAATAAATTCCGGGTTATCCCCAATAGGATCACGTTCAACCTCCTGGGGAGCTGGACTGCGAAGAGATGAGGATGTTGCAGGGGCCGTTGTCTTCGGTACGCCGTTAGTGCCCACCTGCATGGGACTAGCATGTCCATCAGTAGTCGGTGAAGGGTCATGGTCGTCAGGCTTAGATTCATTTGCAAAGCCACGCCATTTCCGCCATCCTTCGAAGTCGATCAGGGCCTGCATACATCCCCACTCCGTCACCTTCTGTTCTAACCAGGGGAAGCCAACGGGCTGAAGGTGCATGTTAGCAAAGTATAATCGGCAGATCTAAAATTAGATGACATACCTTGGTCAAGAAATCATTGCAGCCAGCAGCGAGCGCCTCATGACGGTCACTCTGCAAGCTGCTGGCCGTCAAAGCAACGATGATCACAGGACTCTTGAACAAAGAGAGATCATCCAATGTATCTTCCTGGGTCAAGGAATATTTGGGTTCATGAGGCCGTTCCGCTGGTGACGTTGCGCTTGCACTGGCAGCACTTGAACGTCCAGAGGCAGTCTTGGGAAAGACACCTATTCCATTCAAACGCTCCAATCTTCTGATTTCTTTTGTCGCATCCAGTCCGTTCATGACGGGCAGTTGGATGTCCATCAGTACAAGGTGAAACCCACCCTGGCGCCACTTCTTCACAGCTTCTTCACCATTCGCAGCGCATTTCCAACGAACTTTAAGGCGTTTCATGAACGCCTCAAGCAGCTTCTGGTTGATGATATTGTCTTCGACAATGAGAACGTTGATCGGAGGAACAGTGCCATCAATGAGACCACCAAAGGCTGCGCTCAACGATTGCGAGTTGCTGCCCTTTTTCGGCTTAATCGGAGGGCGAGTGCGCGGAGATGCTGTCGGGGGCGTATGTGTCTTGGTAGTCTGGGGGAGTCAGGCGGAGGGCCTGGAGGCGTAGGAGCTGAGGGGGCAGGTGGCGCAGGTTGGGCAGGGGAAACGCCGGCTTCTGGTGCAGTCGTTGCCTGGCCAAGCAATGTCGGCGAGTTTGTTGCATGCCGGGTGAGAGGAGGTCGACGGCCATGCCTTGTGCCACGACTGCCTGGGGACGGGAGTGGAGGGGCCATGCCTGTGCTGAGGATTGATATCGAAGGTGCAGGGTGAGCATTGGCATTGCTCGATGAGTTGGACTGGTGCGTAGGGGGCGTAGGATTGATCGGCATGAGAGGGAAGTATTCGCCATGCTCGCCGGGCTCAGAGTGATGATAGTAAACCGAGTGACGCGGAGAAGGCTTTGGCGTTTTACGTGACGGAATATCAATCATCAACGCCTCCTCTATTTTCTGCCCTCCCGGATAGTAGGTATCAATCACTGTCATCAACGGCTCTTCAGGGCTTAATATCCGGTCCAAAACTGGCTGTCGATTGGTGCCTTCCCGGGGTGCAATCCTGATGACAATATCGGGCGAATCGAAGTTTCTCCCCAGCGAGTTGGAATATTTCATGATCACCTGGTCACGCAGCTCATCGACCACTGCGTCCTCCAGTATCGGCACCAAGGTGGCCGATCCACCTGGCCGTTTGACCCATATCTTGCGGGCTACCATTTCCGGGTTGACGGTGGCAACGCGATTGTTGGCGGGGCCACCGTTTTGGAAAAGAATTCCCGGATCTAGCAGACCGTTTATCAGATGTTGCTGCCCAGGTGGAAGTAGAGACTGTCGACGAGTCACTATACTGGGACGCTTCGAGGCAGAGGGAGTGAGCAATGGTGGATTAATGTGCTGTTGCTGCTTCGAGGGGTATTCCGTGACGGTACCCAGCGACGGGGTCAATTGAGGGTCGGCGATAGTGCTCCCCGGGCGCTCACGCGCTTTGGAGGATACTGACGGGGGCGCAGTCGTGTAGGTGAACTGGTCTGAAGCCGGAGTCGAGGGAGTCACGGAAGGAGAGGGGAGGGTATGTAAGTCGTTCGTCAGAGGTGTCTCTGGTGGGGAAACGGCAACAGGTTGAGTGTCGCGCGAGCCCTGGGGTGGTATCCGGTTGTCTTTCCCCTTCACGAACGGCTGGTCCTGGCACTCCTGCCCTCTTCCGGTGGTCGATGGAGTGGAATTGATGATAGGGTTGTCTGATCGCTGGACTCGCTTATCTTTTTCTTCGGCCTTGGCTGGCGGCCCGTGGTCGAGCTGGCTAAAGTAAGATAGCCCCTGATCCGCAGAGGAACCCGTCGCAGGGCCAGCGATCTCTTCGGGCGAGCTGAGATGGTCGACAGGCAAGGACGAGACGGTGCTGTAGGCGCGGGGCTTGATTTCTGCCTCGTCGGGGGCAAAGAAGTGCGGAGAGGAAGATTGCTGGGAGTTGGAGTTGGGACGCGGATCCGCCCTCGTGCCCGCCTTGAGAGCCTGAGGAACCGAAGAGGTTGACGATCGCCGGAGCAGCTTTGCCTTCATCAACAGACGAGACAGGTGATCGTGCATTTTGACAAAGAAAAGAAGGACAGACAGAAAGAAAAAATAGGAAGAGGGGAAAAAAGAAAGGAGAAAATAAAGGGAACAGCGCTGGTCACCACATCGTCGGTAGCAACCTCCTGAGAGCGTCCCGCTAGACCAACAAGTCGACGAAAGCTCGAGGAAATCCACGCGGTGTGAGATGGAGGATGGTTTTCTATCCGTAGACGAAGCCAACCACCTTGTGCAGCTTCGCAGGGGACGGTGAGAATAGCTCAGTAAATTATCCAAGAGAGGGGCTGTCTGCTCAGAAAGAAAGGAAAACAAAAGGAAAAGAAAGAGAGATGAAGCACGAAAGACAAAAGACGGAAAAAAGAAGAAAGATAGACAGACAGACAGTAAGCAAGAATTAAGAAAGCAGAAACAAAAGCCAAACAGCAGCAGTCGCAACAATGAATGCTGATCTCCCGAACGGACAGGACGAAAAGAAAGATGGGGATAGCAGCGCAACCTGCTCAGCATCACCAGTTCGCTTTGAGGGGAAGCCGAAACCCACGCTTGGGCCGGACGGAGTTCGCTGCGATAAGAGGAGAACGAGACGACCAGTCCCACCAGACATTCTCACCACCAAGTTACCAACTCATCGTCAACTTAGACCTGAATGGCACATGCGCCATCCCTGTTGCTTTGCTGCCCATTGTGAATCCTCCAGCTGCATTAGTTCTGCATTGCTTGCTCAGGCTGTTGACGTCCATCCTCAACCATCAGATTCCAAATGAATTGCGTACTCTCCATCGCCGTCTATTTATAATACAGTTGGTCTACTATTTCATCTTGATTTGGGGCGATTTGTTTTTTTTTCTCATTCCTCAGGCATTACTATCTATTAACCGGTATTCTCCCCAGATGATCGTCGTTCGTCTCTCTGCCGTTGACTCTCCAGATCGTCCGGCTGAGTAGTAACAACATCCTTTTCAGCATCATTCGTCGACGCCTCCACCGCATCATTTTCATCCTCAAGCATCTCGTCAATGGTTCTTCCAGCTGCCTTGGCCTCCTTGCGCAGCTTTCGATACCGGATTCGCCAGATGATGTGACTGGCGTAGATTCCAAACTCTAGAACGACCCTAATAGACGTCAGCTTGTCCCAAATGGAGGATACTGCAGCACTTACACAACGATATACATGACACCCCCTAGAATATCAAATGAACCCTGCGCAGCTTCAAACGGTCAGCCAGAACCAACAGACTAGAGACGGAACCATACCCAACGCAAAGAGAGAAAACAATCCCCCAAGCGTATCGATGGACAAGAAAACCCAATCTGAATCCGTCAGCAAAAGACATTTCCATCTCTACATAGATCAAACTCACTAATTCCAATTACTCGCCCGTCTCTTTTCCTCAGCTCGAAATATGGCGGTATCAATCCCGATGCCAGCAGAACCGTCGCAACCACACCAACCACTATATCTGGCCATGTCACACCTTTATTATATGGGATCTACATACATTGTTAGCTTCGTCCCGGCTGAATCCAGAATAGAACGAACCCTCAACGTGAGAATAAGCAATGCTTCAATCCCACCAAATAAAGCACTCGTGCCCAGCACGAGTGCAAACACCCTTACAAGGCTATAATTACTAGACGATATCAACACCCCCACACCAATACTAACATGGAGCCTGACTTACTGATTATAATATAAAATCTGACCCAAGCTCACCAGAGAAAAGAATCCGAATATCTGCGGCTGTATTTGAAGCGGTATATTCACTTCCTAGACAACCTCACGTCAACACCACAACCAATCAAGCACGCATAAAAAACTAACCTGAAGAATCAAATACGCCCCCATCGGAACAGCACCTATCACCACCATCATCAGCACATACAACTCACCAGAATAATAAAGACGCAGAAAACGGAATAGTGATATACACACAAGAAGCCCACAAAAACATCATCAACGGTGGAAATCCATCCGTGTTCTTGCGTCGCCAGTTAAACCATATCTGTGGGATTAGTTGGACGCACCAGAGCACTGTCCCGATTGTACCCAGGACATTGGATGCCACGGTTACGTTTCCATCTCCAGACATGATATCGTATTATGAGGGTGAGTAGGTATGGGTCACAGTCACAGCTCAATCATTCGTATTTCGCAAAGAGTAAGTTGATCCTGATATGAAGCGGGGAAACCAAACCCACCAAGTACCTTAGTGTAGCAGGAAAGAAGAGCCAAGAGATAGAATAACGAAAAGAAAAAAGAAGCAAGCAAGCAAGCAAGAAAGAAAACCACCTCGCCTAATATCCCAGACCAAGAACCCTGGACTCGAAATTGAAGATCCCATCATGTCCAGATACAGAATAACCAACTAGAAAATCCCAATACCCACCATTTGTGGTTCTGGCGGCAAAAAATCGCCATCGTTATTGGAAGGTAAAGAACTCTGAACTAGTACTAGACAGGTAAACGGATGGAGAGGCCGAGTATGTATACACTAGCTACTGGTAGAGCCTTAGAGGGGGGATGTTCTTGGCCGGGCTTGTAAAAGCTTCATTAACTCAAGCTATTTTATGTAGCTAGGTAGGTAGAGATTTGTGTCTGCCTTTTTTGGTAATTTTGATTCGTTTTTCTTTTTTTTTGTCTGTCCGTTTGGAGATTGAAATTCTCCGAGGTGGCACGGGGCATTTTGCACGCACGTGGCGCCAGCCATGTCTTCCCACAATGTTTTCTACAATATATAATTTAATTCAAGTCTATAGATAGTAGATAGATAAAGCAATTGTATGTAAGATAATGACACTGAATTGACGACATTTCTAAGACTGGTCATGAATTTGCAAGGCATGCGATACATGTACATACAGAAGACCACTTATCATCACAGCCCATCATAAATATCCAACCTGCTGTGTTCGGTTCATGTGTCAAAGTCGCAATAAATCAACATAACAAAATAAAATGACACTCGTTTCCAGTCGAAAAAATTCACACAAAAATCAACCATTGAGCCGCCAGAGGGTAGGTAATACCCTATTGACAATAACAGATACAACCCACAACCCATGACATATAACCGGGCGGACGCCGGGCTCGATCCAAGAAGATATGAAAAAAGATATAGTCAATCAAAAGAATACACAAATAAAAAAGCAAAGATCAGATCCAAACAGGGCCATCAGGACATAACATAATTTTGCAAACCAGAATCGCACCGAGATACTGCGCAAAGGGTATCAAAGAAATTTTGCGACAAAATGGCAAGAAAGAAAACCAGACGAAAAAAAAAAGAGGAAAGAAAGGAAAACACGGAAGGTAACGTTCCCACGTTCCCAATTTGATCACAGAAGAATCAAATAGTTGGATGGAGCGATACCGGTGTCTCCGGTTGCTTTCCTTGCTTGCCACCATCTTCCGCTTACATCGGACACATCCAGTATCTCATGCTTGGCGAAGCTGATCTCGTTGGCATCTTCTGGGTTGGCATCGTACGAATAAATCGCCTTGGCTCGGTAAGGGTACTCGGTCGGCTGAGGAACTTCTCCCACTTCCCCGTTAGGATTGGAGGGCAAAGTGTTGTTCGTTGGGTTGCCAAAGCGGGGCACAGATGAGTTGCGCTGTTCTTCGCCAGGGAGACCACCAGGGTATCCTGACACGGGGGATGAAGTTTCGAAGCCGTTGAGCTGGGCGGACGTATACATTTGCGGTGTCGGTGTCGCGTCAACCCGAGGTCCAAAGGCGGTCGACATAGGCCTGCTGTTTCGGTACGAACTGGGCTGCTGTTCCTTGTGGAGGGCAAACGAGTCGATGAATCCACGGTGAGAGGCTTGCGGGGACGATCCAAAGTAGAAGATCCACACAATCTGCACACGCTATTAGCAAGTCTACATACATAATGAGATACCAAGGGTCTCTTACAATCACCATGGAAAGAAGGATGAAGCCAGCCGCCGCGGCTTGGGAGGAGGAAGCCGGCTCGTAGACCAGAGTGTTCACGGCAAGAGTAGTAAACACTAAGCCGGCTGCAAGATAGCCCACAATCTATTGCCCGTCAGTATTCATCCCAACCACAGCCAGACCATGGAAATCATACCGCGACCCCGTAAACCAAACCAGTATCGGAACCAATGACAGTCGTAATGCCGGTAATGACACAAAACATATAAGCGATCGCCCACCACGCATAGTTGGGATATTTGTTGTTAATGTCTGAAATGATGGATGAAATGAATGCGATGATCCAGGCCAACTAAACCCGGAGACACTGGTTAGTAACCAGAACAATCACTCCGAAAGAGCCATGGCACCTACAATGGAGATGGAAATGGTCGCGAGTGCGAACGGATCGCCGAGGATGTTGCTTGCTCTGAAGCGCGCCATTCTGCGAGGGGACTCTGGAAACGGACTCGGTTTGTGAAGAGAAGGTGAACCGGCGGAGTATGCCACCATGAAGGATGATTTGCAAATTGGATCGCGAGAGAAGATATATAAATAGATCGATGTAGGAAGGTGATGTTCCTATATCCGTCCGGCGATGAGGGGGTGTTGATCCAACGACCGATGATCCGCGGTATCGTATCAGGGGAATCCGACCTCGTTCTTTGGTGAATTGATGTTGTATTCTTTTTTCCCTTTTTCTATCTCCAGAAAAGATCGATAATGAGTTGACCCAGAAAAATGAAGGTATGAATAGAACAGATATAAATCTAAATGCCGTTAGTTGATGAAGATGGGAAGGGTGGAAGTTGCGCGCGCAGGAGAGGGTCGTGGACGATGATAAATTGATATCATGTGGGCAATTACAACAATAAAGAAGGGGAAAGAAAAATAAGGCAAATTAAATGAACAAACGGGGTGGCTTTGCAGGCGAATCATACCGTGAGACAACAATCAAGGGAAACGAGTGGATGACGATGAGGCTGGTGTAGGAGCCAGAATCAACAGTTGAGTTAGTGAGAGTGAGAGACTAGGCAAAGAGTTGTCTCAAAGAGAGGGCCCCTTGCAGAGTTAGAAGAAGAAAAGTACAGCACCAGGCTGGAGAAGAAGATGAAACGCTGGAGGAAAAGAAGAAGAAAAAAAAAAAATGGAATGAAAAGCGAAGAAGCGAAAAAGGTGAAACGAGTGAAAAGTCGATGGAAGAACCGATCGATCTGGGGCGGGCAGTGGGAATGCCGGAAAAAGGAGAGAAAGTCGTTGGTGGGAAAAGAAGAAGAAGAAGAGAGAGAGAGGAAGAGGGAGGAGAAGAGTAAAGGCAGACACTTGGCGGGTTTCACACAGTGGAGCGAGAGAGAGTTGGACGGCTTCTTTGATTAACAGTATGCCCCTGGAGGGTTCGAGACCAATAGGTGGAGATTGAAATGATCGAGACGTGGATGAACCAGGCACCGAGTGTATTATTATTGATGGATGGATGATGATCTGAATGACGAGGAATAATAGCAGTACCCCTGATGCTCAAAATTAATCCCTCCCAATAACAAGAGGCAATTCAATAATTGTACAAATAACAGAACACACAGAACATGTCGGAATGTCAGACACCAGACCCATGGGCCTTAAAATTAAAATGCGATCTATTAATGGGTCCCTGCTAGGCTCCGCTTTCAACCGGCACAACACGCAAGACACACTGGAAAAATAAGAACAATTCATCGTGCGATTCTGGCCCCGTTTCGACTGGGGCGGAACGCTTGGATGTGATTGTGGCACAGTGACGATCCCTCTGCTTATATCCATTGAGACATTAAGTCATGGAATGCTGCGATCCCTCGTGGAATACTCTATCGATGATGGTTTTTGACAGACACGTCACTCACTGGTGCTGTTTACGGCGGTGCCTCCGTATAGTGGCAAAATACCCCTGACAAATAAACAAATAGTATCAAATATGCAATATTCAACATAACAACCCAGACGCCCAATATGATTAATATGATCAAAAAAACAAAGACAAGGTCATAACAACTCATCGCCCTTCCAAATACTAATATTTCAAGGCTCCTTCGCTCGTCGCTCCCTCACCACCTCCTCTCGCTTCACTTCCCTCTCGACATCCTCCAATCTCCCCTCCCATTCAGCCCAACACTCCGCCTCACCCACCAATCCCACCTCATACCAACGCTGCAGCACCCGCGCAGTCCGGACTCGAAGTTCTGAAATCGCCTGCGCCTGCTCCTCCTGAGTTTGTGCCAGTTGGTCGAGTTGCGGCTGTAGATGGATGAGAGAGGCCGACGCCCGGGCGTCGGGAATGGGAAGGTCGTTTAACGAGGTAAGCCGGGAGGCGGTTTCGGGGAATGCGGACGCGTAGGATAATACGATAGATGCGAGGTTTTGGGTCGTTAGGTTCTCGGGGATGTTTTGTGTAGGTGTTGCGCGGAAGAGGTCAGGGAAGCGGTCATCTTGTTGGGCTGGATGTTAGCGATTTGCCTTGGTATGGTAGGGTATGGTATGGAAGACGTACGAAGTTGAACCACATCTCGTACGGCGGGGATATTCCTGCTCAGCTTCTCGAGCTCCTTTTCCAGTCGAAGCAGTCGCCGCGATACCGTCTCATCGAGTGTCTCCGGCTTTGCGGGCGCCGTGGGGACCCCCGTCCAGTGTGTGTCCCCAGTCAAAAGGTAAGTGAGCCGGCGAAGACGCGCCTCCAAAAGCTCAACGGTCGCTCCTGCTATCGCATCATGTTCGAGAGCCATTGTCAAGATATTTTGTCAATTGTTGTAGCTCAACAGAACAGGTCCCACGTACGGGCAACATGGGCCAGAATCGGGGATGCAAACAGTGCAAATCTCTTGTTGTAATGGGGTCGTTCCCATGATTGGTCAGATAAATCCAGCATTTAACTAATTTTTGATTAGATGAACTATTACTGTGTGCATATTCCCTCTATATTATAGAATTTTACACCCTATCTATATGTCATGGGCTGAATTTATGGCTATCTACCGAAGAACTTATACAAACAAGTTGGACTTTCAGAAGCGGATCCACTCGTATTCGGGAAGAAAAGCATTTCCCGACCCCCTCAAACCAACTCAATCACCTGAGAGAGTAAGTACATCATGAGCTGCGAATCCTGCGAGTCTGGCTTTAGGGCTAGAGCGAGCAAAGAGATCGGCAGCGAATTGGTTTAATGAATGGCTTCACTGAACGTTGTAAATACACTTTATCCTTTCCAACCACCCAAACGCAGTCCCAAGAAATAAATCAACCTATAAGCATGTCAACACATCTCCAAATCTGTCATCCATTGTTTTTAAATTCCAACAAAGCAGATCTTCCCCTCAGTGCCAGTATCTCCGAATAAGCTCCTGGATCAAAGCCCACGCTTTGTCCCTGGCCTGCACAAAATCCTCGGGAAGAGGCCCCTTCTCCAGGTCCACCATGTTGCCCACCAGCTGCGATGGATTGCCAGCACCGACGAACAGAGCGTCACCATGCTCCCTTTTCAAGGCCGAGTGATGTGCCAGCCAGCGATAGGTGCACTCAGGCACAGTCAATGGGTGACGCTGCGAGACACCTTGAATGATCTCCAGCGCGCCAATGGCTTTGTGCCAGTACCGGGCATTTAACAATATCACAGACGAGGCACATCCGAATAGCAACAGTGGGATCAAACCAATTCAGCCCGCCGCATACGTACTCATACCCCTCAGCTTTGGCCCAAACCTCCATAGGAAGATAGGCGCCGGAATGCCAATGCCAATCGCCACAAATCCCAGCACACTATTCCCCCATCCATAGTGCAGTGCATTATACATATACGGTGCGAAGAGCGGAAACCCAAAGCCAGCCAGACACCGCAGGAAAACCACCGCTGACAATGCACTAGCGGCGTATTTTGTGTACGCATCCACGACATACGTCTGGACGCACAGAAACCCACTGATGATTCCGATTGCAATCACGCAAGCGCCGATATCCGGTCCGATCCAGTGCGTGTGTTCTTTTGCGGTCCATCCGTAGATAAACAGGCCGATGGGCGTTAGGATGGCAGAGAGAGTAAGCAGCGGGACTCGAAACTCGGGCTGGCCAACGCCGTTTCGTGTCGCTGCCAATGCGCGGTAGATGCGGTCGTTGAGCGGAGCGCATATCTGGGAGCCGCCCCAGAAACCGATGCCCAGGGCGATGTAGTTGAGGCAGCCGATGCCGACGCTCTCGTTGTAGTAGTTTGGGCTGGTCCAGAGGGTGGGGAAGGTGGACAAGACCAGATACATCAGGCCGTATATGAAAGCCATGTAGACCGCCAGAAACTGGATGATGGGCTGTGTGGCGAGCATCCGGAACGGACGAACAAGGGAGATTTGAAGAATCCCGAGGATGGTCTGCTGGTCAGACTCTGTGTGGAAACCGGCATCCCCGGTGCTTTTGCGAAGGAGCTTGGCCTTGTCGCTGAGGATTTTGGGTCCATATGTCTCGTGCAAAGTGAACAAGGAAGCCGCCTGAAGAAGGCCGTCAAAGATGGAAGTGGTGTAGAAGATCCATCGCCACGAGATATTCTGGGCGATGAACCCTCCTGCGATGGGCCCAACCGCCGGTCCAAGTAAGGGTGCCAGAGTGTAGATGGCCATGGATTTGCCCCGTTGCTCTGCCGTAAAACAGTCGCTGAGCACTCCTCCTCCAATCTAGGTATACCCCGTTAGCCATTCCTAACAGACTCAGCTGATCTCTGTCATGTTTCCTCTCACCGTCGTGGGTGCGCTGCCTCCAAGCCCTGACAAGAAGCGAAAGGCAATCATCTGGCCTTTGGACTGGCATACTGCGCACGCAATATTGAACACAAGGAAGAAGAGATTGGACAGCTGCAACACAATCACCCGTCCGTATATCTCTGAGAGAGGAGCAAGAAACAAAGGTCCAACCGCATACGCAAGGACAAAGACGGACAGCATCATCTGGGACTCGATTTCGTTGTCAACATGAAAGTCTTTTGCAATTGTTGACAGCGCAGGGGCCACCATGGAGGACGATAGGGCTGAAACAAAGGCGTAGAAGGAGACGACGATGGTGACAGACCACTTGCGACTCGCTGTCCAGTTTTTGGCGTTGAGGGGGTCATCAGGGCCATCCCATGTTACCTGCCATGTCAGAAGGTGAGAAGAGGCATAGCAAGAGACATTCATACCAGTTTGGGATTGCCTTGCTGCATGGCGGTGTTCCCTTTTTCATGGTCCATGTTGGACATGTGTGACACTTGGAGATATCCATGAGATCAACTGGTTCTTATAAGACGAGAGCAAAAAACTCATATCTACATCGGAGTTGCCATGCTCACTATACAAAAGAATTACCCGTTTGGGCAATTCCATTCCGGCGCCAGAAATAGTTTAGCGGCTAATCCACATACGGTAACTTTTGTCCGAACCCCGAATTCCTCTGCTATCCAAATATCAAATCCGAGACAGCAACAACTCATAACGAATAGACCTCATGTCCGACTCGTCCAATCCTCTCCGTCGCAATGGAAGAGAACCATCCTGCGAAACATGTCGGCAGCACAAAGTCAAGTGCGACCATGCAGTGCCAAAGTGCAACCGCTGTGTCCAAAAAGGCGCCGTGTGTATCTACAAGACAGCACCAATGACAAGCAAATTTCGAATCTCTCGAGTCACGTCCGAGTTGATTGCGAAACCGCGTACGACATCCAAGAGATCAAGCAATGCTGCAGGTTACACAGCGTGAGCAACCCCTTGAGTCAACATGGGTATACACATGGTAGCTGACTGGCTGCAACTAGATGGCCGCGGCAGAAACAGACTATCATGATCGATTCCTCGCCTCTCGATAACCCGGGTTTCCTGGGTCCCACCAGCTACCAAGCCCTGATCAATGAGAAAGATAAGCCTCAGACCTGTGGCATGACAGAAGTGCCCCGGACAGCATTGACCATCGAGGCCAGAAAGCTCGATCTGGGTCTCCAGGCCGCCAGCTTCCTTGCGACACACTTTGCTTTGCTGAAAAGTCTTGTTCGCCGCGTGTATAACATAGGGCGCATGTCGATTATCCCCGAGGGTCTGATGCTGGCTGCAGTCGAACACCTCGCGGACATATTCAACGGGCAATCAGTGGACAATGAAACAACGTGGGTACCGACGGTTGTTCGCATCTTCGAGAACTCATACCAGCCGATATCGATCGCCCAGTCGACCACATTCGAGGCATTCTGCCACATGATTACTGGGGACAATGTCAGGTGGGAGATGATTGGAAATGTCTTGGTGATGGCGAGTATATGTCTGGTTCAGACCGTAGAGCCCGAGGTGGTAGGATATGCAAAGGGAGAGCTGTACGCGCAGATGCTCGAAATCACAGACCATGTTCTCTTACTCTGCAATGGATTGCCACTGGTGAACGAGCTGGTGGTCTGTCTTAAGTACAACCAGATGTTGCTTGCATCTCAGCGATGGGGATATTCAAGTATGTACCCCCCAAAAGAGGTTTACTTTCAGGCTAACATAGTTAGGTCGATGGCTATGCTCATCTTTTGGGGAGCTCTCTTCGTGCATCTTCGTAACTGGAATGCATCAGATGGGCAGCCCTGAACGGCAATACCCCGACTTCATCAATCAATGGCGCAGAAGATGTTTCTCCATGGTCTATACTATGGACAAGATCTTCGCCACCATTATCGGCAGACCACCCTTTCTGAACCGGCACTACTGCATCCTGGATCTCCCAGAAGATCTCAGCAATCAAATGAATGACCACAACTTTTCATCCACCTTCTGTTCATCCCATTCGCCTTCAGTCAGCTATATCCGTATTCGCTTCCTTCTTTCTATTGCTCGAGAAGAGATTCTCGAGTTGCACCTCGGCACCAACAAAACCAATATTCCAGCCCGAGTCAGGTATGTTGAGATGGAAATGCTCCTCTGCATGCTAACATAGATCCAGCCAAATAATCGAGAAGCTCCAATCCATCTGGGATTCCTGTCCTCAGCACATGAAATACTCGCCGGATATGTGGCATGGACATCTGCCTTGCCAGGATATCTGGATGCTATTCTCCCTTTACCTCGAGTATCAGTATTCTCTTTTCTTAACACACCGACTAACAGCACAAGACCCTCTCCACGCCCCACGCAATAATGACCTTGCCCATGTAGCAAAGGAAATTCTGTCCACAGTCCTCGCACTGAATGATCAGCGCGAGCGCCTCCGAACAATCAGAAGTAACTTTAGTGGCGTGGTACGTTATCCACAGTCTTATCCCGAGACCATATCTTGAGCCTAATAGTATATACAGCTCCTCCCCTTCGGCCTCCCAACCGCCCAAGTCCTCATCGCAGAACTCTTCAACCAATCCTCCACCTTTCCCATCCCAGCTAAACAACTGCCCAAATCAGAAACGATCCGTGAGCTCACTCTCTTTGTCTCCTGTCTCGGTTGGGCCACCACCCCGGGCACTGGGCATTTTGAGTTCGGGCAAACGGTGCAAGCAAAATTGACGAAACTTGTCGATCAGCTCATTGAGCAGTCTTCTTCTACTCCAATGGAGGGGGACGGCGGGCTTCAACGGAATGATGTGTTTCTGGACTCGACGTTTAATCTGAATAGCTTTGTGGACTGGGATGCGGGAGGTCTTGTAGATCCTAGGTTTGATTTATTCTGTGGTTCGGTTTTGTAGATTTGCTTTGGTTGCACTTGGGATATAACAGGCCCATGAGTTTCAATCCTAGCAGGTAACCTTGCTTCCCCCTCTCATACAAAGTGAAGTAAGTATACTGATTCCTGTACTATGACAAGAATAATGTAAACTGATAACATCGGGTGCATAGCAAATAAAATGGATGACGACCTTGTGATGTAACTGGTCAGTATAATACTAAGTTACTCCGGGACAGGTCTGTTTAATATTAATGGTTAAGCTAACTTTAAAGCTAGGACTAGCTTAATTAGCAGTAAATAGTAGCGCAGAAAATGATTCGACAAAAAGTCGTCTCATCTCAATCATCATTATGTATGTGCATTCGATGCTAAAATAGCGAGGACGTAAATGGGGATTGGTATTCACTTCGCCTGCTCAATATGACTCGTTTCCCCATCCCCAATCTCATCCCAGTCAGGACCCGCAGACCCCGACGACTGTGCAGTGGCCATACCGCCGTGGCTGAGCAACCCTCCTCCGGTTCTCTCTTCCATTTCTTGCCCTGATTTCTCTTCATCATCAAAAGACTGAACTTCATAATCAAACACGTTCACGTTAGGGCGGGGAGGCACCTCAGGACCCGCCCTTGGTAGTCTCTGATCCGGGTTTGTAGGGCCTACGTCCTGCGAATTCCCGCCCTCCACTTGGTGCCCAAACTCCTCTGCGTCGTGAAATTCAGCCTCGAATGATCGATTGTCAATGTCCACGAAATTCTAGATGAGTGTCAGCGGAGAACAATTTCCCAAAATATAGCGAGGCTGTTTTACCTTAAGCTGAGGAGGAATCGGCTCTTCTTGAACGCCCAGTGCATTGTTATTTGCGTAGACAAGCAATGCCGTGTTTGACTCTTCACGGGCCGCTCGAAGGACCTCAACTTCCCGGACTTTGCGGGCAGTATAGCCAATGACGTCTGCGTTTTTGGACGCCGAGCTGCTAGATGTGTTCGATTCTGCCTGTCGTGTCTTTGCATCGTCTGTCGAAAAGCTGATACGCCACCATTGCCATTCATTTTCTGCTGTATCCATCGCATCTCCAGCACCATCTGCCCCACAGCGTCTCAGAACATAGGTCACATGCGGCTCGGTGCATACACCACGGAGAGTGTACGCATGATGAGGAGGTTCCGCTGGAGAAGTTGAAGGCTCGGTAAGCATCTTGGAATATCCCCGAAGAGTTTCCATGGCACTTTGCTTTCTAACTTCCAATTCTATACAGTTTAGTGTTAGCGAGAATGCGAATCGATAGACTTCAGGATATCCCTACCCTTTAACTTAATTTCGATTTTGTCAGACACCGTTTTCAACTCATTTGCCAATCGTTGAGCCTCCGCAGTCGATTCCTCAGGGGTTAGGGACAGTCCATTTGCTCCGTTGGCAACGCTTTTTGGTAAGAGTAAAGGAGCAGCAGCAGCAGCCTTTTCCAAAATCTCCTTGGAAGTAAGTCCTCGGATAACGGCAGATTTCGAAACATTGAAGTGATTCATGAGCCTTTCCATTTTATAGACTTCATCAAAAATTTGAAGTCTCTGTGTACGGAAATCACGGGCAAGATCTCTGCAGCTGGCAAGATATCGATCCGGATAGAAAACGGCGGGGATTTTCACGTCAACAGACTGGGTCGAACCCTCCAACTTGATAGTAAAAATCTCCGCAATATGTTCCAACCACACATCATCAAGCTCTTCACCGGGCCTGTCTGACCACATAGTTCGATCTAGGACATCGTAGAGCGTTTGACCATGTTCAGGTTCGACAAAGGCTTCAAGGTTGGAAAATTCTTTTTCAACCGGTTCATCGTACACGGAAAGTGGCCTTTTAAGCGCCTTTGATTGAAAGATAGTCGCCAGCTGATTGGCCGGGTCCGCTCGAACGGCAGATTCTTGCCATGATTCTAAAAACTTGCCGATACTTCCTTCAGAGCTGAAGGTGGACATGCTTTTGAGACTTGCCAGAGCATCGCTACTGCCGAAAGCTCGGTCTGTAGAGTCCAAAAATGCAATAAGTCTCTGAGTCTCATGAAGAATATCATCCCAATCCGTGTCGCCATCCTGCGCATCTTGGATGGTCACGATTTTCGGAAGATTAATCGGCTGTCCATTCCACCACTGCGAGTCATGGCCGTAGTCAGAGAGAACCCGATCCCGTAGCAAAAGAGCCTCTCTGGCCAGGGGAATTGAATGAAGAATCGTCAAAAGTCCTCCCAGATGCAGGCTATCTTGTGATGGACGAATAAACGCGGGTTCGTTGTTTACCCTCTTTCGCTCCCCCGGGTCTGGACTGATAATAATTTCTCGGGCACTGGAGTCGAATAAAGTCATGGCCCATTCACCGTCGTCATAGTTATCGCGAGTAGCCTTTCCAAAGCTCGATTGGCCCGTGCCTGTGACCCCGGTCTCCTGCTGCCCAAGGTTCGGATTTAATGACATGGCCACTGCTTGTTGAAGTTCGCGCTCCTCACGTTCCGCCAGTGTCAAGCCTTGTTTGTTATCTCCTGTATATTTGTCCATAAAGTTAGCAGGTTCCAGCAATGTTTGTGCCGACAGTCTCCTCACCCTTCGTGCTTGGTGCGGACGCTTCAACCCCACCCTGTTGCTGAGTTGTTTTCGCTGGATCGTTTAGGTTCAATCTGGACGGTGGGCGCGAAGGAGGGGCAGCTGAAGCCGTACTAGCCACCGGATCTGAATGCTCAATTTTGAAAGCTGATAAGGAGAGCCGTCAGTAAATCCCACCTGATAGCCTTCAATCAAGGTGGGGTAGCTGCATCGGACATACCTGGGTCATTTTGATAGCTGGTCGTCTGTACTGAGAAAAAACCACCAGGAGGTTGAATCAGTCAATTATTCCCTGTAAGCCAAGTATGTCACCAGAAGTTCACCTGTGTCTGAGGGCCTGTCGGATCTTCGAAGTAGGCGTTGATAGCTTTATTGGAGTTGAGGTCGTTTGCCTGGTCATAACAAGTTTTATTTTAGCCTGAACGAGAAATATAGAGTCGCTCAATCGCAGCATACCTTGAGAAAGCTGATCGCCTGCTCCCGCGAAGTGCTCGTGAAGCTAACGAAGTTCGTGATAGCTTCCTCTGTCGGTTCGGAAGTCATCTCGGGGCGCTCCACCTCTTCCCAACAGCGCGGTACGGATCGAGAGGTAGAGGAAGTGGTTTAGGCACGAATCAAGAAACCGGGATATTCTAGCTCAAGCAGATAGACAATCGAGGCCCGGGTCCTTCATGGAAAGCGCAAGATGGTGGTTGTCTGTCCTGAACCTGCCGAGCTTCCCCGCCACATGACATCCGCACGCCAAGCCATCCGCTGCTCCACCTGCATCTTCCTTCACTTTGGCTTCATCTCTCGTCCACATACGGAGATTGCCATTGTCAAACCATGGGATCCCGCTGATGACATGGAACTTGCCGTTGTTTGCTCTACATTTCCACTGACTTCTAATGCGCAGCGACTAATAATAGCATCAAAGCTGACTTGAATGAAAACATGTCAGCCGTGAATGGCTCAAAGCCAAACAAAGCAATTTCCAAAGAACCAACAAAGAATGGCTATAGGGAAAATTTCTCACGACTTGAAAGACAGTAAGATGAAGGAACTGTGCTATATATAGGCATCTATTTCAGACCATGCCTATTTGATTTACTACATCACCAAGATGTCGTGGGATATTTAAAGCCTCGAGTGCACCAGACAGTCTTTCAGGGTCTCTGAAAATCCAAAAGTCACTCTATCCAAACTCTGAAAAGCTTTATACTGCGTTTCGATCCTCTTAACCTCTACTGTTTTCTTTGATTCCAGAACAACATGAATCCCCGCAAGCGAGACTTCGATGACTTCGAAAACTGCTGGCTTGATTGTCCAAGGCGCACGCCACCAATCTACAGGAGGCCATATAGGACAATCAGCGAGGCGCGCAACTTTGCTAGGAAAATAATGGCAGCCATTTACTTTGACATCAATGCCATTTGTGTGAACCAAAACAATGTCAAGAATGACCCAGAGTCACCCGACATAGTCCGCTACTGTTTCGAATCCAAGGAAGCTGTCAAACTGGTTGATGAGGCTGTCATGCAACAAGTCAACAAGGTAAACTCGTCGTCTCAAGGGGAACAACTTAACCCCCAGCAGAAGTACATCGATGCCTTTCTTAAAAGACTTGACTGGCGGACACTTGCCATCTGTGCATACTCGAGTGGATTCCGTCTGGCACGCAGAGAGGATTTCGAGGTATGGGAGGAGCTGATAGAGATGATCTGGATAAATCGCACAAGTCTCAACCTATTCGCTCGAACACGAGCGTTGGAATTCCGTGACCTGCTGTTGAGAAATGCCAAACACCTACCGGCGGTTCGCCAGGCATCAGAGTCACTTCGGAATCTAGCCGTAGGCAACCCACACTTGTTCTACCAGGCATCCACTGGCTTTCTCAAAGTTCCGACCTATGAAGGGGTAGCTCAAGTGCCTGTCAAAAGCTGCATCTTCGATCCAAAGAAATGGAATGGCGAGGAGGATCCGACAATCCGTACCAAGGACGACGGGTGCTGTGATCTATGTTTTTCGAAGGAAATCTGCTCGTGTGCAATCACCGCGTCGGCAGCACCGTTGGTGGAGCTTAGTGAATACCAGTACAAAGGCGTCGGTGTACGAGCCCTGGGCAATTTCAAGAAGGGATGTATTCTCGATGAATTTATTGGGGAGCTCTACCCAAAGGGATACGATGGTGACCCCGAGTACTCTCTCTTGCACGAATCGAAATCCAATCCCAAAAAGCATTGTGTGATTTCGCCCAAGCACCTCGGAAATTGGACTCGTTTTATCAACCATTCATGCAACCCGTCGACCGTGTTCAGAAAGAGAACGATCGGGAAGCGAACGATGATGACTGTGGAGACGCTCCGGGACATATCGATTTTTGAAGAAATCACCATTGACTATGGATATGGCTATTGGAGAAACCGAAGGTGTGCTTGTCGGGCGCCTAATTGCCCTGACTTTTAAGAACCATGCACTATCCTGCTTGAAGGGAAGTTGTTCTTCTTTTAGTTTATGTTTGTCAATGAATAATGATGTATGGAGTATTTGGATTTATGTTTTATGTGCACCTAGATATGGTTTATTATGGCCCATGTTGAAAATGAAGCTATTCACAAACCAACCCAACAAATAAATTAACAGAGCAAATTGAGCTCTTGCATCAAATAATTACCGAAAAATGCAGGATTAAAACAATTTTAAAGCAGCAAATGGCTGAAATTTGAATCAGCTCGCTGTTCCCAAAATATCCCAACCCCGCACTGCTTGCAGCTCAGATGCGGGGAAAAGCTCCCACGTCGACTTGTCTCTCCCCCAGTTACAATCCTTGACGACCATCTTCCTCTATCACAGCTATTGGAGGCTTTCTTTTACGCATTTCAAATCTCACTATCCACTGCAGAAGTAGCGTACTTCGTCAGTATTTTGCAGCACGAGTCAATTCAGACGCAAGGGGTGAGAGATCTCGCATCCTACCACCTCATGTCGTGACAGAGATTACACTCCATCAAAGTCACACAGAGAGACTCCAAAGCCATGCGAGGGAATTTTATTTTTCGTGTGGGAATCACGATTGGCTCTGCAAGACGACCGAATCTAGCAGCTAGTCTTGCGTCGAGACGTTTACCGTCCAAGGGCCATGTTGTACGGAGAGGATTGTTAACAGAGAGCTATGCTCGTGGTCCATCAGAGGTAGGTAGGGATTCATAAGATACGGAATTATATATCCGCTCGGAACTGATGATTCTTTTTACTCTTCTTTATAGCCTCCTTTGATTGAATCCACCGTTGGAGATCACTTTGCCACTATCGTTAAGCAATATGGAGATCGGGCAGCGTGCGTTTACTTTTCAAATAAACATTTTCATCTGCTGATTATTTATCATACAGAGTTATATCCAAGCATCAAAACGACAGATTGACCTATGCCTCTCTAGATGCCAAAAGCAATGCCATGGCACGGGGCTTAGAGTCGCAGGGAGTGCGAACTGGCGATAGAGTCGGTGTCATGTTGGGGAATTCCCTCGAATACGCTATTGTATGGACTCGATACCCTTTCGATAATATTGAAGGGTTTATTTTTAGCTTACATCTTCCAGGCAACATACGCATTGTTCAAGCTGGGGGCTATTCTGGTACGTTCTCGATTGTCTGTATGGCATCAAAGTCTCTAACTGGGCTATCAGGTACCGATCAACTTGTCCTTCAATGCAAACCAAGTAGTCGCTGCTCTGAGCCATCTCGGTGCCAGCCATCTGATCATCAGCTCTGAATCCAATTTACCACGAAAAGAACCTCGAAATAACATCCCACTCCTCAAACATCTCGTGCAGGATCTCTCCAAGTCTACTCTAGAGTCTGAATTGATCCCCACGCTGAAAAAAGTCATTTACATCGACAACTCATCTGGCCGCGTTGACGCCTCTGGTTATCGATCTCTTACCCCATATTCATTAATCATGTCAGAACTCACCGCAGATTGTCTCCCATTATCGCCTCGCAACCTCTCCCCGCATGATATCGTGAATATCCAGTTTACATCAGGGACAACAGCCATGCCCAAAGCGGCATGTCTCAGTCACAGATCCATCGTAAATAATGGCTCTCAAATCGGTGATCGAATGCGTCTCACACCGGAGGATATCGTCTGTTGTCCACCGCCACTTTTTCATTGCTTCGGCTGTGTATTGGGATACATGGCGACAGCAACCCACGGCTCAGCCATCGTTTTCCCGGCAGAGTCATTCAATGCAAAAGCTGCTCTACAAGCAGTGCAGGAGGAGAAGTGCACAGCACTTTACGGAGTCCCCACGATGTTCCTCGAGGAGCTTGGTCTCATACAGAGTGGCGAGGTCTCACGTGAAGGATTTCAACACTTGCGTACCGGAATCGCAGCTGGTAGCACTATCCCCGCAGAACTGATGAAGAGATTGCACAAAGTATTGAACCTCACTGAGTTGACAATCTGCTATGGCATGACCGAGACAAGTCCCGTTTCCGCCATGACTACGACAGATGACCCAATCGATAAGCGGGTCAACACTGTGGGCAGACTTATGCCACATGTCGAGGCCAAGATTGTTGACCCAGCTGATAAATCAAAAATTCTCTCTATTGGCTCACGAGGCGAGCTGGCAGTGAGCGGATACCTTCTAATGAAGGAGTACTGGGACGACGCCGAAAAGACAGCCGAAGTTATGATCCCCGATGCTGATGGAAAGGTCTGGATGCATGTAAGTTGATGCCCCAATGAACAAAAACAAAAATAACATTCCCATTAACATTCAACGCCCAAACCAGACCGGAGACGAAGCATCCCTCTCACCCGACGGATACATTTCCATTACAGGCCGAATTAAAGACCTCATCATCCGCGGCGGAGAAAATATCCACCCACTGGAAATCGAAAACTGCCTTCTGGCCCATCCCGGTGTGGCAGATGTATCTGTTGTCGGTGTCCCAGATGAAAGATATGGAGAGGTTGTTGCTGTTTTTGTGATTACTCGGGATCTTGACCCGAAGACGATGACGGATGAACAGATCAAGAAATGGGTTGATGAGCGATTGAGTCATCATCTTGGTAAATCTCTCAATTCGTTATATTCTAAATACCCTTCTAGGCTCAAGTCACTAATAGCACGCATATATAGTCCCGAAATACGTCTTCTTCCTCCCACCAACAGATTCATTCCCCAAGACTGCAAGCGGCAAGATTCAGAAGTTCAAACTCAGGGATTGTGCAGTCAAAAACCTGAATGAAGGGAACGGCCCCTATCCGACTTTGCAGTAAATTGATATGGGTATGATGATGGTGATGATATCTAGCGTTACTATATAGTATCCCGACTTTTAATCCGATATAAAGCCATTTTCCGACATACTATAAATCAATTATCAAGAAAAGCAGACATGTCTGCCAATTTTGCTATAGCCATATACCAGGAAATAATAGATAGTCTTATGATGAGACCACCGAGCCATGGTTCCTGATATATACCAAATGTACCAACCCAAAAGCGACCCGGTAGAAATAAGACTAACAGTAATGGTAAAGTGACTTCACCCTGACATTTTCTCATGCCTCTATGAATTTGCTCTTCAACTGTGAAGCAGCCAATGTACCCAACGCCATCACTGTACCCGTCGCCATCAATTCCAACACACTAATCTGCAGACCAAAGGCCATTTTCCACCACCGTCGCAGCTCAATCGCCATGAGAGAGTCGAGGCCCATCTGCGCCAACGTCAAATTGATGTCTAAATCGTCATCGGGCTTGAGCATAAAGCTACAGATCTTCTTCCCAATCTCTGTGGCTAGGAACTCGGCGCTCTGGGGACGGGCCAGGACGGCAGGGTCATCCGCCACACCAGATAGGAATTTTGACAGCTCGCTGGAGCCACCGCGCTCATATCCCTCCAGCTTCTGGTTGTTGTTGTGGTAGAGTCCCATGCGGCGATCACGCCGCCAGTTTGTGCGTGTGTTGGGATCGTTCAGGTCACCTTTAGCACGTAGACCCATCACAATCTGGCCTGGATTTCTCCATCCCTCGTGCGCGAGCTCTTCACCGGCAGTGGGATATGATGATTTTGATGTGAAAATGGAAAGCTCCAGAAAGTCCAGAAGCTCTTTTTCTCCTAGGAAGTATAACTCTTGTGCCTTCAAGCTTTTCCTCGCGGAGTTGTTCTCGGCAACATTTCCAACGCCGTCTATGGGACAGATGTTGAGGACTGATGCAGGAAGGGAGCGCGACCGACGATATTGACAGAATGCCTCTAGATATGTATTTGCCGCACTGTAGTTACCTTGGCCAGGTTGCTCGACAACTGTTACTATAGAGCTAGCAAGAACAAAGAAGTCGAGCGAATCTCGATCCGGGAAGATTTCGTGCATGTTCCAGGCTCCATTCACTTTGGGGGCATTTGTTGCAGTCCAGTCAGAGTATGACATGCTTGCAAACGGTGAGTCCTAGTGCTATGTTAGAGCATAAATAACTTCCGAATCAAACAGAAACACCTACCTGCAGAACCATTGCCAGGTGAATCACCCCCTTGATCGGTCGAGGTGCCTCTGTAACGGCCAACTCAATATCTTCTTTGGACTCTGCTCTTCCTGTGACGATAGTGACTGAACAGCCACAGCTTGTCAGTTCTCGCAAAAAAAGCTGCTTCTCGGGAGATCCTGCACTGCGAGACAAAAACACTAACGATCTTGCACCTCGCTCAACCAACCAAGTGGATATTACTCTCCCGAGACCCCCAAACCTCCGGTAATAAGGTAGGATGCCTCACTGTCCAGCTGAAGTGACTGAGGCCGAGGGGTACTTGAAACATGAGAAAGATCTTCAGGCATTTCGACCACTGCCTTTCCAATGTGATCAACGTTTTGAACATGGCGGAAGGCATCCTTGACTTGGGAAGCATCGAAAGTAGTAATCGGACTAAGAGTCCCGATCTTCCCAGAGGAATACAGCTGCATAATTTGTTTTAGTATACTGAAGATCAATTATCGTTAGTCTTGCGCCCCTCCTTCGGAATCTTTTGTACCAGATCAACTCACCGTCCTGAATATTTATATCGCTGCTGGGTGAGATGTGCAATGTCCACACAGCAGTATGATCGATTCAGCAGAAAGTTATGCATTGGCAGTTTGCCAAAGTCTGCACAGTCTTTCTTTCCAATCTCGATCAGTTTACCAAATTCAGCCACACAGTCCCACGATGCATGAAGTAGCTCGCCGGAAAGTGAGTTGAGGACAACATCAACCCCGCGACCCTGAGTCTCATACATCAGACCAGTGACGAAGCTGTCGTTCCGAGAATTGAAAATGCGGCTTTGGGGGATGCCAAATGTCTCGGTCAAATATCTGGCTTTTGTATCATTGCCAACGGTTGCATATATCTATTAATATGGGTTAGGCCAGTCGCTTCCCTTTCTTTTCCAATGTGGTCATCCTACCTCAGCTCCAATCATCTGGCATATTTGAATGGCAGCATGTCCAACTCCACCGGTTGCCGAGTGTATAAGAACAGACTGGTAAAAGTCGATTAGACATTTAAACATAATAACAGTAAAGGCTTCTCACCTGTCCTTCCTCTAACCGTCCAATATTAATCAGTGATTCGATAGCAGTGGAGAAGCAGATTGGCATTGCCGCAGCATCCACGAAGCTCAGATGATCAGGGATTGACTCAACAAGAGCAGAAGGAACGGTCACAAGTGACTTCGCACAAGCAGAAGGAGGCATCGCCACTACACGGTCTCCAATAGAGACGTTGTGCACATTCCGACCAACCTGACGGACAATGCCTGAGACTTCGAGACCCAGGGGGCTAGCGTTTTGTGGAGTTTTGAGAACACCCATTGCATGGAGAATGTCCTCCAGATCGTGTTAGTATATATCCTGATGTAGAAACACCTGGAGTTGAACTTACTTTGAAATTCAACCCGATTGCTCGAACATCAATGACCACATCTTCATCGCTTCTAAATAAGCAATTACGCTCGCTCATCCACTGAAGTGAATCGAGTGATCCAAGGGTACTGATATCCAGGCTGTAGGCTTCCTCTAGAGTTCCTGCTTCATCGACCACCGTACTCTGCTGCCCAATTTCCTCTTGTAATGAGAATGGGTGATATCGGCCAACCTTGACAACCCCATCATCCACAATATATTCTTTTTCAGGGCTCAGAATCTCATTATCTTCGGTGTTGATTATTTTCTCCCAGATACGCTGGATGAGGGACGAAAAATATGTCTCATTCTCGTCAATTTCGACTGTGTAAAACGGAATCGAAGACTCAGCTCGGATGGATCTCGCAACTCCAATCGCGTGCGCAGAGCGAGGGTCATTACATTTCACCTGTGTTGGTCGCAAGAGCCAAATGATAGGGAACTGGGTATTCAAGCGACTCAAAATATTCTGGAAATCTTCCAGCCTCTCTGGAGTGATGGTCTCGAAGAAGTAGCCTTCAAGATCGAGAAGAGAAATAATTTCTTGGTCCGGCGCTGGCAGCTCACCCAGAAGACAGGCGGAAACCACGATTCCAGCAGCTTGGAGGTCGCCAATGAATCTTTGAGCAATGCCCTGTGCTGGATTTTCACATAGGATCGTAAGCTTCCGGTTCTTAATCGAAGTTTTATTTGCAAGTGGCTTCTGAGACACAATTACCGCGCAGGAATGATACGGTTCTTCGGCATCACGGACTGCTGTCTCGACGCCACTCATTCCAGCTTGCTTGAGCTCGTCATTCCAACGATCTACAGAGATGTAAGGCTCATATGGTCGGCCATCGGCCTCTCCCAGCCACCATCCGGAGAAGCTGCCAAACAGATAGTTCGGCATACGAGCCACTCCACACAGTTCCGTCATTACCAGATATCCACCTGGACGAAGCAACGGTTGCAGATTCCCAAGAGTCGCTTTCAACGAGGGAGTGGCATGGATCACATTCGATGCCAAAATGACATCGTAAGAGTTGGGCTTGAATCCTTGATCAAAGGGCGATATAGTAATGTCGAATACTTGATAGTCCATGTTGGGAGCATAGGCAAATCGCTCCTTAGCCTGGGGGAAGAAACCAGCGGAGATATCGGTGAAGGTATACATCTCGTAGTTGGAGTATTGATTATCTCCTGGGCGAGCGAGCTCGCGCAGAATCATATCGGTGGTGCCCCCAGTTCCAGCACCAACCTCCAAAATACGCAAGGTCGGTCTGGAATGACACAGCAGGTGGAAGAGTTCGGTTTGTCCAAAACCTATCGAATCGTATATGTGTGTCAGAATGTTATCTTGCATCAAGATGTCCAGAGTATCTCTTTCTCCCGTGAAGATGCTCGCGCAATGGTCAAAAATGCGTTTGATTCCAATAACCCCATAGCGCTTGTCGGGTATGCTCAGAAGCTGCTGATATAGCTCCTCAATCATCTGAACGCGCTCTGCGGATGACAGCCGAACTAGTTCTGTTGCAGAGTGCCCCAGTATAGGGTAGGTGCCATTAACTGCGCGCTGGACTTCCATGCCCAGCCACTCTTGGAATTTGGCAAAATGCGGCTGACAAGGAGTCAGTTCCTTGACTATCTCGACCGATTCCAGGATACATAGCAGAGTCATTTCTTCTTGCATTCTGGTCTCCTCTTGATTTGATCGGGGAGGGGTGAAGAGTGTACTGTGGTCGATGAAGTCAAAGTCAGGACACCACTCGAGACGCGAAGCAGCATGCACATCGTTGGATGCTTGCTGCCGACTGTTATCCATGGGAGTGAATTGCAATCCGCGAAGACGAAGAGCTGTTCTGCCATCCGAATTGCAATCGACTGCCATGCCTCCATCACCGCGGCTCCATGCGATGGCCTCCAACTCTCTGGAACTGGGGAAGATGACTAGATCTTCGATTACGGTGGGAACCTTTAGACCACCAAATTTGCGACCAATTCCTTTGGACAACGCAACAATAAGTAATTGCAAACAAGCATCGATCGATGCGGGGTGTAAGAGATACTCAGGGCTCTCGCAATGGGGATTGGATACCATCGCAGCCGCGATGTTATTCGCCGTGGAGCACAAAATGCCTGAAAGCCCCTGGAATTCAGGGCCATAAGTGATTCCAATATCCGAAATTGCTTGATACCATCTGGTTGGGTTGATCTGGCGCTGCAGCTCGCTCTCCCGCGGACAAGATGATGGAGATTGCTCCTCTACACAAGCCTTGACTTGGCCTTCACAGTGCTTGATCCAAGTATCCCCGCTGAATGAATAGATTGTAAACTCAAACCACGATGACTCCTCAGAGTCACTGATTTTCAGCTTCCTGAGACTGCTCAACAATTCCACGGATTTGCCATCTGTCAATACCATGGCAGCTCGCGCAATGGCATGGTGAATTCGGAAACCACCTTCAACACCAGTGGCCTGTCTCACAGCTTCGCCTGCCATGGCAATGTATCCAGCAAAAGGAAAGACAACATCATCTAAGACCTTGTGATCTGCAATCCAGGGTTGGTCCTCTAGAGATAGAATGTTTCTCCAGATCGGCTCATAACTAGAACTCTCGGGCACACGTAGGCCGAGAAGACTATGATGCCCGACGTTGCGCATTCTCCATGCTTTGGACACTCGGGATTCATACCAATATGATTCATCATGCTGCCACGGATAGGTGGGAAGAGTCGTCAGAACCTCACCGACAGGGTACAGTCTGCCATAGTCGATCGACAGTCCGTTTTGGTACAGTTGCCCGATAGCAGCCAGGGCACTTTTCTCGCAATTCTCCCCTCGCCGCATGGTGGGAACATACTTGTAATCGACGCCTTTGGCCGAGCATATCTGGCGAAGGGGTCCAGCCAGAGCTGAATGAGGACCGATTTCCAGGAGAAGGATTTTCGGCTGCTCTTTCAGGAGTGCCTGTACGGCAGTGTTAAACTGCACTCGGGATGTGAGATTACTTTCCCAATATGCCGGGCCAAGTTGTTCGCCATCCCGAATCACCTTGCCAGTCACAGATGAAAAGAGTGGAATACTGGTATGTTGGCGGCTGGCGTGCTGTCTACCCAGTTCCCGGACGAGTAATCTGAGATAAACCTGTGCCAATGCCTTCATATGATCTACTATTTGTTAGAAAAAGGTTCAGATCATGTAAAGATGCAAATGTGACTCACGAGAATGGTATGCTATATCAACCTTCAACTGCCGTGCGAGAACATCAGGCTTGTCGCTCTGAATGGTTTGCAACACGGCACAGAGAGTCTCTTCATCACCTGACAGTGTCACACTATTAGGGCTGTTATCACAGGCAATCACAACCCCATCAACCAAATACTGCGATGCCTCTGCGCAGCCCAAGCCAACAGCTGCCATGCCTCCCACCAATCTCTGATGCGTTGTCACGTAGCCACGGTAGTAGGCCGATAGGATGGCCTCTGTCAAAGAGAGAGCGCCAGTGGCATACGCAGCAGCAATTTCGCCGCTTGAATGGCCGACGACTGCGGTGGGAACAATACCAACACGACGCAACCGATTGACCATGGCGATTTGGATCGCTGTGCACAGCGGCTGGGCGAACTCAGCTTTGTGTACTTGACTCATCGTGGCAGGCCTCTGGAGCTCAGCTATTATTTCGAGCGAATTAGTCTCGATTTGAAGTGGGTGCATAGTAGGTATATAGCCAATGAAGATACTTACTGAATATTGTCCACGTAGGCGGATACTCAATAGACTGAAGAATGTCATCCATCTCGTGAATATCCTGTGCAAAGTGTGCATCATTCTCTAGAAGATCGCGTCCCATTTCCGGCCATTGTGCGCCCTGTCCACTGAATACCATTGCGACATTTAATGGACTGGAAGGCGCTTTGGAAACTGCTGATATTTCACTACTGGACGCGCGGTCCAGGATTATGAAAGAACGGTATGGGAGGTGTTCCCGGTGTAGGGCCAGTGTGTATACCATACTCGAAATGTCCAGAGGGTGCTCGGTTGCATATTTCTGAATGTTACTGGCCATTGTTTTAGCTGATTCTTGCGTGTTGGCAGAGATTAATGCAACCTCTGCATGCCGATGGCCCTTCTGAGGACGTGGTTGTGGAGCATGTGACTCTGAAAAGGCTTCTAGGATAACCTGGTATAGAACGTAAGTAATTATGTATAATTACAGTTTTTTATACTACTAACATGTGCATTGGAACCCCCAATTCCAAAAGAGTTGATACTGATTCGCTTCGCTCGACTCTTCGGCCATGGGGTTGCCTTGACTGGTACGATGAGATTCTTTTCGGCAAAGGGAACTAGAACAATTTAGCAGTGCTGCCGTATTCCTCGGATGACAGTAATAAAAGGCAAAGAAAACTTACTCCGGGGATTAGGTGTCTGGAACTTGATATTCGGGGGAATCGTCTCGTGTTCCAGGGCGAGAGTCGCTTTGATCAGGCTCGTGATGCCAGAAGCACCTTCCGAATGTCCTACATTCGGCTTCACAGATCCAATGTAGACCCCAGCAGGCCCGAAAATGTCTCCCACGGCATTTGTCTCGATAGGATCCCCAGTGGCGGTACCAGTGCCATGACACTATCTCTGTCAGTCAAATAGCGAGAATGAGAATCATATAGAAAGAAACTGACCTCGACAAAGCCCGTCAAGGTAGGATCCAAGCCAGTATCGGCATATATCTTACGCATCAAAGCTGCATGGCTCTCACCGTTGGGTGTCATGAGTCCCTGGCTCCTGCCATCACTGTTGCTAGCCGTATTGCGAATTATGGCTCTAATAGGGTTTTTGTCTCGAATTGCATCATCAAGTGGCTTAAGATAAACGGCAGTGACGGCCTCACCACGGGCGTATCCATCCGCAGCTGCATCAAAGGTCTTACAGGATCCTTCAGGTGACAGGACGCCCTCCTGGAACATGCCTGCGGTCATGGCTGGGCCCATGATCAGATTACTTCCAGCGACAATGGCGCTAGTACAGTCCCCAAAGTTCAGTGCTCGACATGCTTCGTGAAGAGCTATCAGCGAGGCGGAGCAGCCGGTCTTGATCACTATACTGTGAAGGAGTTAACTTTGACCTGATACTTATAGCTCTATTAAGAAAGAAAGATGAAAGACTTACCTCGGCCCTTTCAGATCATACTCATAGGACAGCCGGTTAGCCAGCATGAGGTCACAATGCCCCGTTATAATATAATTCCCCGAATGCTGTGTCTCCTTCGAACTCATATGAAGCCAATCCTCGCCAAACGTGCCTACGTAGCACCCAATTGATTTGCCTCGATATCCAACCTCGCCGGCACTCTCAAGCACCTCGCGAGTGACCTCGAGTAGCTGCCTTTGCTGCGGATCGGCTCGTTCCAGCTCCGTCTTGCTGAGCGTGAAAAAGGATGTGTCAAGCTTCGTCAAGTCTTGATCAAGGAAATATCCCGACTGGGACTCAATGGCACCCTTTTTCCCTATCTTATCACTGAATCCTTGGGCGTTGTAACGATCGGGCGGGATAGGACCTCTGGTGTCCTTCCCATTGACGAGCACATCCCAAAAAGCCTCTTCATTGCTAATACCTCCCGGTAGGCGCATTGCCATGCCGCATATTGCAATTGGTCGAACATAACGGGCTGGATGCACCTCTTTGTCCGTTGGTATGGTGTTGGAAGTTGGAAGCTGCTGGGGTTGGGTGAGGGTCTTGAAGAAGTTGGTGGGGCGTGTTGCTGGAGCATGATTGAGTCGATTTTGTTTGGACTGAGGGAGGGGTGGGGGCAGGGGGATTTCTGCAATGCTAGGAGCCATGTTCAAGTGTTTCAAATATAGGAAAAATAATAACCAATGATATATATTAAGTCAAAGCTGTGATTTCTATGTTTCTTCATGCAATCATCTACAAAAGGCGCACCATGACAGCTTTATAAACTTGTTTTCAACCACTTTCCAGCCTGCCTTTAGCATCTAGGTCGGCGCAGTATCAATTCCATTTCATTCCCACCTGGGTGATGACTTGTCTAGAGATGAGTGAGATTAGAGACGCCACTTCATCGTTTATTAACCTTAACATAAGAGGCAGGTCGAGTCCGCACTAAAAAGAGGCGTTTTATGAGCCCACATAAGTACAACAGCTGATCACCCAAGTGTCGTATTAAGGATGGAACTTAACTGATAAGGCGGGTGATGAAATATTGAGTCAGACTGAAAAACAGTCTCAAATCAGGCATCCGATGAATTGATTCCCTCTTGAGAAGGATATCCGAGAAAGATATCTACCACGGAACCTGTCTCATGACCCCCTCTTCAAACTCCCAAAAAGTCCCACCAAGGTATGCTTTTTTCTCGTCCGCCAACAGCCTCACAATCACCTCTGCGCCATCATCAGGCAACTTAGGCCCCCGAAACCCATTGAAAGCAGTCTTGAGCGGCCCCGGAGCAACAGTATAGTAACGAATACGAGGTTTGGCTTCACCCTCACCCTCGGTGTTGATCCGATCATTCTCAGCGACTTGCATGTGGACCGTTAACCCGTTCATGCCGATCTTGCTTGCTCCATAGGGTGGGTGGCGGCCCATTTTTGTGGCGAGGGCATTGCTCATACTACCGAGGCCGGAGGAGATATTGATGACTTTGGGGTCGGGCGATTTGTACAAAAGGTCGGTGAAGGCGATGGTAACGACGGCGACGGAGCTGATGTGGAGGTTCATGAGATCATTGTATGCTCGACGGATAGCTGATAGGCCTTCTTTTGGGGGCATTATGAGTGTTCCGGCGTTGTTGATTAAGACTGTGTTTGAATTTCAGCACATAAGGCAGACAAGGCAAAAAGGGTGGTGGAGAAGGATTACCGTCGAGTCGACCGTAGTTGGATTCGACATATTTGACGGCGGCAGTGATTTGCTCATCGTTAGTCACGTCAAGCTGCAGAAGATCGACGTTGGCTTTCCCACCCAGAGCCTTGAGCTCTTGCACTGCCTTCTGGCCTGTTTCGAGGCTGCGGCAGCAGAGGATGTAGGTGTTGTTGGGCGACTCGCGCTGGCCGGCAATCTTGATGATGGAAAAGCCGAGGCCTTGGTTGGCACCAGTGACGAGAACGATTTGAGACGACGACATGGTTGATTCTGGACTTGACACAACCAGTCTCATGATATTGAAAGTTATTTATGAACGTATATCCTCGGAGTTAATCAGACATTAAAACCGCTTATCACCGTCTCAGGTAATATCAAGACATCTACATCACCTATCGCCGAAGATGTAGATCATGAAGATCAAAGGCCCATATGTTCATTATTCGACCTTTTTTGTAGCGAGAACCATTCTCTATTAAGCTGTCAACTAATCTGCTACTGATTTGCTTCATTGGGAAGTGAGTGACAATTATATTATTAGCAATCCTATCCATTAAAACCCCCGTAATAATCTATCTAGCTATTACCATTAGTTTTATGTGCCTGATGAGCACGTTTCCATACCCTTTGCGCCAACAATTCGGCCCAAAGGTTTATCAGCAAATCCAACAAAAGAAGAATTTTAGATTCCTGAAGACTGATAAGCAGAGCAAAACACTATGAAAGCCCATTCCTCCGTCAATGGCGTTTGAATAGGCCTTTCTTGGCTGGCGGGCCATGTCTGTGTCTTATCTTTTTGTTCGAGCAACAGCACACAATCCTTTTCACATAGGGGGTATACAGTACGGTGTCAATGGTGACTCTCTTGTATGGATCAGGATGAAGCATCTGTAGAAGAACGCGCAGAAGACTTAAATGGGGAACGCCTCTGAAGGCCGGCCCGCATAAAGGGTATTCGTGGCCCTCGACAATTCCATCGGGCTTCTTTTCGAAGAACTTCTCCCAGCCCCCTATAAAGCGGGCATATTTAGGATCCTTCAACTCAGCTGCTCCCCAGGGAGTGCCACATAAGAGGAGTGCAAGGCATACAATGCCGCAAGACCAAACATCAAGTGCTCGTGGATCATAGTCCCCTGGATACAGAAATATCGTGAGAAACAAGATTTCACAGCATATCTCAGAGGCAGCTGAATACTTACCATTCTTTTCCAGGACCTCTGGCGCGATATAAGGCAAACTACCGCATATTCCTGGTGGGCATCTGCGAACCTCGTCAAGTTCCTTGTCATATTCCTCATAAGCTGCGCGCAAGCCGGGATGCAGACCACTAAAAACCTCCGCGACACCGAAATCAGTAATTTTAAGATGGCTGTTCTCAGACAGAAGCAGATTTTCCAGCTTGATGTCACGGTGTGCGATTCCCTGGCTATGCAAGTACGAAACTCCCTGAACCAGCTGTTTAAAGAGGCACATTTTATCGTCCAGCTGCAAGTAGTCCTTTTTCACCAGGGAAAATAGCTCCCCATAGCTGCAATACTCCATGACATAATTCAAGAGACCAGAATCGGTGCAGAGACGCACAGTCTGCACAATATTTGGATGGTTCAGACTGTTAGCGATACTGAACTCTGATTTTACCTTCCTCGCGTATTCCTCTTTGCTTTCATATGTGTCTTTTCGAAACACTTTGACGGCGTATGCAACACGTTTGGGGGAGTCTTTCTTGTACATGATATTGACGGTTGCTGTTGCACCTCTGCCAATCTCCCTTCCCCTTTTACCAGGGATCATACTGGCGCTCACAAACTCGTCGCTGAGTTTGCAGCATTCCACTGAGATGTCATCCTGAAGACTTGCACCAGAATTGACTGGGTTTGAGAGCGGCATGTCAGCCTGGTCCTGTTCGTTTCCGAGGCAGGGGGCTTTCATCTTGGGTTCTGAGCGTTGACGGGAAATGGTACCCAATTTGATCTTGTTCTTCAGTTTCAGAGATGTAGCAGATCGCATATGTTTTCTGATTCCTTGCAAGGGTTGGGACGCATCAGATGAGCGAGGTGTAGTATTTTCTGAATCACCAGGTGAAGCCTGCGCCTTCGAAGACGGATTACCATTCTCTGGGATGGACTTTGACGAGGGGTCAGGGCTAGAACAGTTGGTCTGCTCTGTAGAAGAAGGATTTGCGCCGAAGCGGTCGACGAAAGATTTGAATGTGTCCGAGGATAGTTTCAAAGACGACAGACGAGGCATCACGCTTGAGGAAGAAGAAGAAGGCAGCTTAGAGGATGAAGGAGAAACCGAAGACGAATTTGGATTTGAATGCATATCTTCCGTCTTCAGTGTCAACGATGGACGATCACCCTGTCGAGATGTCTCCCCAGCTTTGCCTGTCGACATACGAGGATCTGCCATTTTGCTGGCTCCAATCTGCGGGCCTGGATCCCCAGGTCCGGCAAGCAGAGTAGGCTTGACTTGATGACAGTGCTCTTGTCCCTGTAAGGGCTCTTCACCTATTGGCTGGAGGGTTGCAGGTTGAGCCATGACTGAAGGTCGCCAGTAAAGAGTGCTAAAAAGATATCTCAAGCAGGCAAAACGAAAGAAAGAACGATATGTGCTGCCTGAAGAATCTTTGCTGGATGAAGTTGGCGTGTCGCTGCCTAGGATACTTGAAATGAGTGAAAAGAATAATGTCTGAAGAGAAGAATACCAGAGGAAGTGGAAGAGAAAGACGGAAGAGAAAAAGAGAGGGAATTTCCCAAAGAGGGAAAGCAGCACACCTGCCAGGCAGCCAAACCGTCATCCATCTCTCCTTCTTCACTCTACTGGGCATCAGACGCGTCACCAGAAGACTTTGATCTCATTATTGCAGCTACATTGCGGCTGATGGATGCAACCTCGAGGCTCTTTTCGTCAACTAATTATGCGTCAGGCATCAGAAGAATAAAGCCTATGAAGCAGTATAGTGCACCCTCGGGAAAACTGAAGATCTGAGCATAATTCTCCCCTCTACTAGAATTTCCCAAGGCTGACGTTTTCATGCATTTCATCATAGATTGAATCCGATGATGAACGAATACTGATAGCACCGGATGACGCTAATCACAGCTTCACAATCAACCAGATACAAACATATACTAGCAAACGCCCGAGACCCGCTATGTTCTGTGCTTAAATTGAGAACCAAGGGCTATGCTGGATCCCACTTGCGCATGTGATTGAGGTGCCTAAATGCGGTACATATATCAAGCAATCCTTAGTCTTCTCGTACGTTAATCCACTATAACCATTGAACGCTGCAGATCAAGATCCTGATGGCTTTTATTCTGAAATTTCCTAGAAAATTTTTTCTTATTCCTCCCAGCCTGTTTAGGCGGGGGGTACAAGAACACAGCATCGAGTGTTGAGTTAGCCAAGACGGTACATAAAAAGCTGAGCACCGGCAAGCCGCCAGTTAGAACGAAGTGACACGAGATAAGCTATAAGTCCTGTGTCAAGAACGAGAGGATACAACAAAGCACCTCAGTAAAGAGACCAAGGAGCCGAGCCGCTGACGTTGACAGCATTTATTCCCATTCCCCTCCATTGAAGAGAAAAGCACATGCTGTAGCAGTTTTGCGTGGCTTTACTTGACAACCCAATGGAAAATATCGGCCTGGTAGTTGCAATACTAGTCCATGGATAATTGCAGCACAGTCAGAAATTGAATCTGATATCGAGTTTCAGTGCAACTGAGAGCTGCAGACACAACTGCTGGATCGGCAAAAGTACAACTTTGCTACCCAGGGGCGTTGTTATCGGTGCCAGTCTTCCAGAGCAGGGAGCTAGTAAAGTTAGTATATTATAAGATGAGATGGGCGACGCTGGCTAGATCGTAACGCCTTGAGGCGAACAAGCACTCCAAGTAGGCATAACTCCTCATAACAGCAGTGGTCTGCTGAAATGCCAAATTATGCCTGGCTCAAAAGTCCTGTATTCCCGTCTCCCCTTGCAAATGTGATCGGACATCTTCGTTGTTTCCATCAACAACCCATTCTGGTTCTTCGTCGTCAAAATATCGATCTTGCTCTTCGGTCAAATCATCGTATTCGTCGTTTTCATCGACCTTGGCGTAGTCAAAGTCGCGATCCTCGCCTCTCAAGAACCGCAATGTCATCTCCCATCGCCAAAGCTTTTCTCCCTCCTCTTTACTCGGCGGGATTTCATCCCTGTCTTCGGCAAGAATCTCGCCACTGGGGCCGCGGGTATAGTTGAACATCGCATGGGGGTCAGGATGCGCAAGTGCATCAAATTTGGCTTCCGACCGTAGCAGATCCGACTCAAGGACACCAGAGAATCCTTTCGCTCGACCTTCGGCCTCCCTTTCCGCTGGCGTCTGGAATCGACGGATCAGGCGATCGTATAGTAGGGGGTCTGCAAGGCTGCGCATTAGCTGTTCAAGTCATTTCCTTTTTGATTTCGCGATCCAACGCAAAGGTCAAATCGACCTGTTGGAATTTAAAAAAAAAAAAAAAAAAAAAAAAACAAGGATAGAGCAAGCGGACCGGCGAGCTCGAGATCAGCAGAGAAATACTCCGGGTGCAGGTCCAAGTAGCACTTTCGACGGTTCCTAACCCGGGTCTCAAGCGAAGGCTCATGGGGCCTCGATCCGGATGCTATATCCTTCTGGACGGTATCATTTTCTTGGTCGGTCATGACTCCTGTGCCCATTGGCAAATACGGCATAATGATATTGTTTCTGAACGTGGTGGGAGAGAATGGGGATGATGGCGACAGAGATGGACGGCGATGATGATGACGGAGCCTAAACAAACCGCTAAAGAAGGCGAAGAAACGCTCGGAAGCAGACGGCAAAACTCCTTCATCTCCGCCGTGGACAGACCAGCAACGAATAACAGTCTACAATTGGCCAGGATAGGGGTTTATTATGGATAGTCGGCTTTCTATCTGAAAAAAAGAATTGTAAGACCAGCTCCTGTCTGTTTCATGTCTGTTTTTGCTTGTCTGCCATCGTGGAGGGGAGTTGCGCATCCCCGACCGGCTCTCGTCGCCCCCAATAAAGGCCACATGATTTGAAGAAACGAAAAAGAAATGGATTTGAATTGACAAGAATTTCTTAGTTACGCCTCCTGGGCAACTTATATCTTTCGTCTTTGATCACCCTTGATTGTACCAGACAGGTTGTGTTGGAGATTTAGCACCATGTCGTCGTTGTCTGTCAAGAGTATCCTTCAGCAGGCCAACACCAAGAAGGTGGTCGCTGGTGTGGCTTTGCTGTTCATTATAGGATTCTATTCCCCAGTCTTTGAGATGACCCTGTCTCCTGTGTATGGAGCTGCGGCGTCGCATATCTTCCACGGTTATGGCGTGGGTGTTGTTGCAGGCTGCGGATGGCTTCTGAAAGACCACATCCAGCGATTGTCCAATCGACGGGCTGTCTATCTGCTACCTGCACTGGCATTCTGGGTTCCCAGCATCCAGTACTTTGTGACCCAGGGAAGCTCGTCGCTGGGAAACCCAACTGGACCTGTCGTCACGGAGCTCTTTACCTTCTATCCTCTAGTTCTATTTACTGTGGCATGTGCTGGAAAGCTGCTCCAGTTGGGCCTCAAACTTCAGCCGCATGGTGACATCGTCTCAGAGCATGTTCCTCTTCTGGGATCTTATGTCATTTACTCTGCAGGAGATCACTTTGCTAAGGCATTCCTCTCGAAATTTCTGGGCACGACTTTCCTTCTGTCCCGCTGTGGTCTGCAGTTCTTGGTCGGTGTGTTCTATGCTGCGGTCATCCCATCCAAATGGCTTGTTCTTGCCATTCCGTCTATTCTCTTCTCTCTCACATCCGACGTGCATTTGCCTCTGGAACATACCACTGCGGTGCTGAACTCCGCGCTTCAGGAAGAAGGCTATGCCCTTTTGGCTAGACAGGATTCAAACACTGGCTACATCTCTGTTTTGGAGAACATGCACGATGGTTTCCGCGTCATGCGATGTGACCACAGTCTCCTTGGAGGACAGTGGACGAAAATGCCCGCGAACTATCATCCCGCTGTGAAGGACCCTATCTATGCTGTGTTTGCCATGCTGGAAGCCATTCGACTGGTCGAGACCGATTCGGGCGAAGCTCGTGCAGATGCTAACACCAGAGCCCTTGTTGTGTAAGATCCCCTTGGATGACTAGAAACAGAAAAATCTACTTGTATGATCATCTTACTGACTGCGAATAGTGGACTCGGAGTTGGCACTACTCCCGCTGCCTTGATTAACCATGGCATTGAGACTACTATCGTCGAGATTGACCCTGTTGTGCATAAGTTCGCCGCTGAGTATTTCGAATTGCCAGGCAACCACATTGCAGCCATTGAAGACGCGACGACCTTTGTCAAGCGCGCCCAGTCGTCTTTGGAGTCCGCCAAGTACGACTACATTGTTCATGATGTATTTACCGGAGGTGCAGAGCCCCTTGAGCTCTTCACCATTGAATTCTTGAGAGATTTGGACTCGCTCCTCAAGCATGACGGAGTAATTGCCATCGTGAGTTCACCCTTTTGTGTTTTACACGGTTCATCTTACTGATAATTGAGCCAGAACTTCGCCGGAGATCTCTCCCTCTACCCAGCCGCACTTACGGTCCGCACAATCCGTGCCGTCTTCCCAAGCTGCCGGTTTTTCCGTGAAGATGCCGTCGCAGAAGGCCACGTGGACTTCACAAACATGGTCATTTTCTGCAAGAAGACCCCCACTCCTGTTCAGTTCAGAGATCCAGTCCGGGCCGATTTCTTAAGTAGCAAGTCTCGGGAGAATTACCTCGTGCCCAAGCATGAGGTCGACCCATCCATCTTTGACCACATCGAGAAAGGCGGAAAGAAGGTCTTGAGAGCCAAGGAGACTGGACTTCTCCACAAGTACCAGGATCGTAGTGCTTTGGCCCACTGGCAGATTATGAGAAATGTCCTGCCAGATGCGGTGTGGGAGAACTGGTGAAGTATTCGAGTATGCTTAGGAAGCCATATCGATGATATAAAGCATAAGGAATGTCCCTAGGCTAGCTGTATAGTATCTGTTGTGAATTGTCTATTAAAATAGGAGGTTGAACTTTTTGTTGTGCACATAGTGCTAGTTTATTAAACGATAATATTAGCTGTACTGCTATCTCAAATCTTCGCTTTGCCGGTAAAAGTCGCAGAGGAATCCCCAAAGACAATTCTGCGATCCAACTCAACGCTCTTCTTTGATACATCATCCTTGCCATCTTCCATAACGGCAAACCCATAGAGAGCTCTCTCCTTTCTCTCTATCCACCTCCGGCACACCTCCCGAGCTACTTCACTTCCATCCCTTGCCGCATCAGCAGCAAGCAACGTAGCACAGATAAGCCAGCCCAACCGAGAGAGAAGTATCCGACCATTCAGTTTGAGGTTCTCCGCGGACTCTGACTGAACATGTGTAGTCAGAACATCGGTCGCTTTGAGCAGAATCTCTGCAACTGAAGTATCCCTAACGACCTGGTTCGCAATCGTGCGCACCCATTCTGTCAAGCTGTTGATGACATTGTTTCCGTCACGACCCTTGAGAACCCGTACAACATCATCCGCCATCACGTTCGTGGTCCCTTCCCAGATACTGAGCACATTTGAGTCTCGGTATATGCGGGCGATGTTGAGTTCTGGATCTTCATTTTCCAGATAGCCTACTCCACCTAGTGACTCCATACACTCCGCAAGACCGGCGATGGCTGCTCGAGCCGTAATAGCCTTAGCCAGAGGGGTGACGAGACGAAGAAGACGAGCGGGAACTGCAGATTGGGAATCAATCCCTATATGACTGGGCAGGGGTGCAGATGCGTTAGAAGCATTCTCTGTGATACCAAGTAACACAACGGCAAAGAATGCTAGATGTGTCATTGCGCGGTGTTCGACATGCTGGTGAGCCATTGTCCGGACATGAGCTGGTGTTTCAATAAGTAGTCTCCCGCTTGTTGTTCGAACACGCGCAAAGGCACGGGAAATCGCTAGACCTCGGCCCCATCCGCCAACAGATGAGACTGTATTGTGCACACGGGTGATGTTGAGGATGGTGCTGATTTCCTTGACTCCAGATCCCGGAGACCCGATGAGGTACGCTCGCATCTTGGATAGGACGAGCTCAGCAGTTGGCAAGGCACGAGTACCCAGTTTCGATTTTAGACGGTGGATTTGGACACCGTTCAATTCGGTCTCTGGAGATGAAATGCCCGAGGGCAGCGATGGCAGGCTTTGTCGACGCATCGGGGCATAAAACGCAGATAAAGTACCATCAGGCATCTTGGCAAGAAGAACTGACATTTGGGAATCAGTTGCGGAGCTGAACCATTTGAACCCGTTGATTTCCCAGGGTCCTAATGGCTGGCCATCTGTGTCCTGGCGACTCTCGTCAGCCTTGAAGGCAGGCGAGTGAGTCGCCTGCGTCTCCGTGTTCCGGACATCACTCCCCCCAGGCCGTTCAGTCATCCATTGTCCACTGGTCCAGGCATATCCGGGATCCCTTGAGACCAACCGCCGATAGGCCTCGTCGAATACCTGTCTCTCCGTTTCAGAAAGTGGCTGGCCTTTGGCAAGTTGTCGAGCCAGCAGTTTAGCCGCACCGTCTGTCATCGCGGATGGACATGTAACTATAGCGTTACTCCCTGACCAGAGGTGGTATTTGAGAAACTGATAGACTCGACTGTATAGACCATACTGGTTCTCGTACGGTATGGCCACGATGCCCTCGGCTATTCCCATGGCAGAAAGCGAACGCCATCCTTCAGAAGTTACCAACGTATCGACACGATGCCCAAAGCTGTCCCATGTTTTCAAGTACGGGGTATTGCGCTCTGCATCGGCAACATGGGCGAAAACACGGCGATCTATAACGCGCGATCCAAATCCAGAGAGGTCAGGCGTCAAGGTATCTTGCAAGGACGGAGGGAGATAGACTGGTGGATTTGTGAGAATCTGATTCGAGTATGGTCAAAGAGCAGAATCACAACGCACATGAAAATACTCGTTTATAACTTTCATCTTCATAGAACGAGTTGGTCAGTCTGGGGGTCTGTTGGAAGAAACCCGAGGTACCACTGGATGGTGGTGAAGTATGGGATGTCGGCTTCTGCGAGGAATCTCCCGCCATTTTAGAAAGATGTGGGATTTTTGAAATATCGGCAACATCCAGATGGTTGACTGATTATTTAGAATTGATTTATAGACAACATCGAACGCTGGAAAATCATGCTGTGGGGAACAGATCGTCGCTCCATAGCCGGTCAAAATGCGGAGTGATGAAAGTTCCGAGGTCAAGTCACACACACAGGCAATCGTAGACGGTCTTGCTTGTTTTCCTGATCATGCGATGATTATAATGTTATCGAATGTGTAACTCTAATCAGTGGGTTAGCAAGACATTGAGATGAATACTCTGGGACGATACATGCAATGATAATTGGTATTCACATTGGTGCGCTAATGAGATATCATTCCATTGACAAAAACAAGTCCACAAAGGGGAAAATGGGGAATAAATAATAAGTGCTATTTCAGATCCATCGTCTCTTTGACTCCCAATCCAGCCCAAAAAGCCACTTCCTTGTCAGAACAATGACTGACCGTCGCTAAGCCGGGATGCTCAATCCCCGGGAATATGTACTGTGCGAAAGCGATTAAAAATACAATCCAACAAAAAGTATCATTCGAATATGTGATGTTTATGCCGATGGGCTGCCACGAGGGCTGCCACCTGGTTTCTTGACCAAACCTGCGAAGAAATTTGCCAGAGCTTGGTTGTGTGCTTTCTCGTCGCCAGGCGAGGACAAAGCCTCCTTTCGTTGAGCCCGACTGGCTTCTCTCTCCTGTTGGATAAGTTAGAATCATTAAACTATTTCACCGGTAACAGAAAGTATTTCCTGTGGGCTGGTTACTCACCTTTAATTTCCTCAGCATATCATCCGCATCAACTTGAATTCCTCCCATGTTAAATTGTACGGGCCCAATATGCTCGTTGACCCGTCCGTTATCATCCAAGGGTGACATCTCCAACTGGGGCACTTGCTTAGTTGCGCGGTCTTTCTCGTCCTCGACTTTCAGTTGCTCCAAGACTTCAACCTGCTTAGTCAAGAAGCCTTGCATATCAGACGTCTCAACCTCGATCTTGTTTCCATTGTGTTGACTGCCCGGGTGTGTCATCGAAGTATCCCGCTTGGGGTCTTTAATAGTCTGCTCGAAAACTGTTACGGCGCTTGTACCATCGTCCATTCCCTCTCCAGTTTCACTTTGTGGTTGCTCCACGGGCCCAGGAATAAGTGGCTCAGGAGGATCCTGGATCTCAATTGACCAGCCAGTTGATACACCTTCCATATCAAACCCTTCTCTAATAATCCGGATTTTACCCCACGAGTCCCAATTCGATGGTACCAGGATCTTGTCTCTGTCAATGACATTATGTTTAAGTGACTGGCGTTTCAGAAGCGAATGTATCCCGAGGGAAGAATGTATCAAGCTCTGTAGGGAATTCGCAAGAAAGGGTGTGGTATAAATCAATGACGCGCCATCTGTCCCACTCATATTAGCAAGACGAGCGAGCCAGTCGGCATAGAATTTGTTAGCACTCACGCTTCAGGAGGAGCGTCCTCATAAATTGAAGAATAAAGTCGAATTCTTCTTCGTGCCAGCCATGATCCTTCTCTAATTTCTCAATCTTATCGGCCTGTTTTCCGAGCAAATTTTTGATGAGCAAATGTTTCCTTTAAAGCTCAATCACGTGGCTTCACGTACCCCTTGGCAAACGACACACATCGGAACTCCTAGTCCTTCATCCCATTCACCAGGGCCCAAAGGTATAGTAACTGGTCCACCAGAGCTTGTCACCCCTCCAGCGGCCGAATCCATACCCCTCTTCCGATCGCGCCACTCTGTCATAGTCTCCTCCATGACGATTTTCGTCTCATCATCGAGGGAAATAAGCACATGTCGTAAAAGACGAACCCATTCCCTTAGTCGCCGAACCCATGTCCAAGGGTCCGACCAGTCCAGCAGGATAACGACCAAGGTCTCGGGGACGGATTGGGGGGTCAAGAGCGGTTGAAGGAGGGGCGCAAAGGACAGTGAAGGTTCAGAAAGGAGGTATGCGGAAACACGCGCCAGTGTATCTTTCAGAGGAGCAACCATTAGCCTGGATAGCTATAAAGGGCGTACAATATCACCCGCATTCAAATAAGAGCCATTTACCTTCCTGGTCAGCATCTAGCACGTCCTGATATGTGTACCCCAGGGCAAATTGGTTGGCGACCGGCGGTATTCTGCCTTTTCGCTTCTCGTTGGATGGATTGGGGTCCGAAGTGTCTGCGGATAATGTATCTAGAAATTCTCTCTGGCTCTCAGGTGTGCCTCCTAAAAAAATGATATATTAGCAACACGTCATAAGAGCCGGCAAAACGTGTGGACATGCGGGACCATCAAGGCACATGAAATAGAAACACCGCAGAGACCGAAGCCACAAGAAACAGAAACTGACCTAATATCAACAGATTCTTCTCTGGCAATCGCTTCCCATTAGCGACACTATCCAGCATGGAAGACCAGATGTTTTTCTTGGGGCCATCCTTGCTCGATGGTCGACTGTTATTCCCGCCCGATTTGGAGCCGGGAATTTGACTTGAAGTAGACATCGTCCTTATCTAATTCCGACCATGCCTCAACCTGCGCGGATCATTCCAAGACGTTGGGTGGGGGTGATTCTATAGGGCGCCCGACAGGAGTTCACGCGTTGATGCCGAAGTTTTGGGCGGATGGTGAATAATATCGAGACTGGCGAGCGGAGCAGGGTCAGGGGAATCTCGAGACGGATGCCTGTGGCTGATGCACTCTGAACTGTTTCAAGGTCGATAATTTGTCGAGTAAGGAAGGTATCCGTGGCAGAGCCAGGTCCTTGCTTATTCAAACGATAATCCCCCGGTTTGGCTGCCAAAAGTCGGTCGTGCTTGGAGGTGAAGATGTATGGTGGTAAACATTAGTTAATGTGTCGGCGGCGGGTGGAACCTTGCGCGGAGAGCCCGTGATACAGATTGGCCTGCGACTTTTCGCAGCTTAATTAATGCCGACGCCGTCCATCTCACTCCCCCCAACGCAAGCCACCCACGTTTTACGAGACTGCTTATTGGGAGTGCAGCTTGTGGCTCTCGCTTCGTTCAGTTCCAATTTCAAAATCTAATAATGAACGGTATCCGCCAGGTCCAGGCGCTCAACAAGCGCGAACTCGAAAATGCCATGTACGTCCTGTCCTCTCTTCTGATCATCTCCAACCCCTCGCGACAGTCGCTTTGCTGACATTGAGGAATACATAGACCCCCTGAAGCCTCATGGCATGCAGACTACCGGGATACAGCTTATATCTACATTGGTGGTCTCCCTTTTGACCTCTCCGAGGGTGACGTAGTAACCATCTTTTCGCAATTCGGAGAGCCGGTCCATGTGAACCTTGTGCGCGACAAAGAGACAGGCAAGAGTCGAGGTTTTGCATTTCTGAAATACGAGGACCAGCGCAGTACCGATCTAGCTGTCGATAATCTAGGTGGAGCGACCGTTCTAGGAAGACTACTTCGGGTGGATCATGTGAGATACAAGAAACGCGACGATGAGGAAGAGGGCGATAATGTTGCACGATTGATGGGGGATACCGATGCTAAAGACGGGGAGGATAGCAGACGGAAGAAGAGAAGGACGAGCGAGGACGAATCCCACAGACGGCCTCTTCTGAAAGAGGAAATCGAACTTCAGAAACTCATGCAAGAGCACGATGAGGAGGATCCGATGAAGGAATTTCTCATTGAGGAGAAAAAGGAAGAGGTTTCTCGAGCTTTGGTGAAGGCGCGAAGCAGCGAGAAGCGATCATCTCGAAGACGAGACGACAGCCGGGAGAGATCAAGTCGTCATCACCGTCATCACCGTCGCCGGGACGAGGGAAGATCTGACTCCAAAGAAAGACGACATCGGGACCGCCGCTCACCGTCGAGAGAAAGACGTTCTTACAGAGATAGCTCGCCGTCAAGGAGAGAAAAGTCTCGTAGGGATAGGTCGCCGAGATCAAGATCCCCCGAGTCACGACACCGAGATAGACGCGAACGTCGCCGATGAACATGATTCTTTTAAAATGGCAATTATGTCTATTCGCTAAGCTAGTTGTCTGTTATATATCTCACAGCGACCGCAAAAGAGCGACTAATTTGAAATCAAATCCAAGACTATGTCTCATGGAAATGAAGGAATGGAAATGTCAGCTATAACAGTGGACAATCCGGGTAATTGTTGCCTGTTCTAACTGCATAGCGCAGCAAGCTGCAGCTATCATTCAGGCTTCGCACTGGGTCTCAAAAGACAACCCTGACTGAGACAAGAGAAAAGGGACCATTCGCTGCAGGATAAGGCCATTGAAATCTCAGGGCGAAATGCTTAGATAGGACTTGAATATCAATCCTCACAGCCGGAAGAATATGCGTCTATTCAACCACCGCCCAAATATCTTTTCCAGCCCTCTCTCACACAGTATCGTTTTCCATCGTCTCCGTCACGAATAAGAAACTTCTCCCACCTTCCATCTCGTCCCGAGCCAATGACAATGATGGTGTGGTCATTAGGCCAACCTATCACCCCCTTGACCGGCCGTCCAATGGATGTTCCAAGGGACTGGACATGTTGTGAACCAGGTGGTGTTTCTTCGCCAATTTCAAAGTGCGCGCTCGCAAATGAATAGACGTCCGAGAAGACCCTTGGGAGCAGAGGGATTTTTCCCAGAATGCCCCATTTTTGGTTGGTGCCTTCTTCCGATGGTGAAGATGGCGACGGGCTACGGTGAGCGACGTTGCGTGGGTTTGGAATATCGAATACATGGAGAGTAGACTTGTCAGACGTCACAGCTAATAAATTGTTGGAAGGGGAGATAGCAAGTGAGAATATCACCGCTTGATCGACTCCCCGTCGTAATTCGGCCATCTTCGTGCAGTTCCTCGTAGAAAATACACGAATCAGAGTACCCTTAGAATGCGATTAGTGAAAAGGCGCTTATTGAACTAGAGCATCAATCCTCACCGCTTCACTTGCCGTTGCCAACACCTCCCCATCAGGGCTCAACGCCATGGCGCGCAAAGGAGTGCTGTGGGCAGGTATGATGCTGACGTTTCCTGTCTCTAGTTCAACTAGCTGAACCTGCCCTGGGGATCGACCTGGAAATGCAAGAAGCTTGTTCCCCAGACAAGCGAGTCCCATTGGGTTATCGGAGGTCTCGAAAACAGAGAGCTTCTGAGGAGGGTTGGAGAAAGCGAAGATGTGAATATTGTTCAGTAATGCAACAACAATACGTGATTTGGACAAACGGACGCCGAGAACAGAGGTGCGGAACTCGAGCGTGATAACCGCCTTCTGCTTCGCATCATCCCAAATGACCAACTTGAAGCCGTGAGTAGATGCCAAAGAACTGGATGTCTGGAAACAGACGCACCTTGTTCTGGGGGAACTTAGGTTGTTTTCCTCCACCAACGATGGCAAGGTAGTTGGATTGACCCAACATTTCCGCTACCCCGATGCCAGCATTGAAGTCTTGTGTCCAGTCAGTTGTGATGGCGAAACATGCAACACAAAGGGTACGTACCTCTAGATACTTTAAGCTCACAAGGGTCGGTATTAAAGACTAGAAATGTCAGCCGTATATAAATTTACGTTTGATATAGCCAACTGAAAAGCTGCTGCAATCTATCTCCCCATCTATATATATGCATGTGACCGAGGCTTACCGCAGAAACCACTATCCAGACCGACTGAAAAGCAGGTATTTTCACCATTGAAGATGGCGGAAAGAGAGTATGGTCCCACGGACTCATCGATAACCTGCCTAGTGTTCATCTTGATGAATGAGACAGAGTCACTAGGTAAATATAGAGACTAAAAAGATGAGTTTGGTGTATGCGACGATGGCGAGGGAGAATCTTTGATGCGCAATGCGCGGGAGAAAGTAAGAGAGAGGTTTGGATAAACTGTCAAGTCATAATAATAGATCCTCTGGAATGCTCTCGATCTAGCTCCTGTGGAAATCGCCCTGATGGAAACAATGCGCTATGTCCAGAAAATCGGGAATGACGATGAGATAACCGCGAGACAAACAACAATAGTGGATAGCTCTGTTCATGCCTGAATGCCTTGATTCCTCAGGCCACAAGACAGTTTGGGCTTACATAACAGGGTGTATCGTATGGACGTATCAAATACCACTACGGCGGGCCGCAGAGACCCACGGCCGCGGAGCCCCTGAGAGAGACCTAAACGGGGTGGATTCGGCCAGCAAGCAGCTTGGGATGGCCTCGATTGAGCCGCTGTTGTCGATTCTCAAAATAAGATATTTCAGGCGAAGATCAAGCGCATGGTTTTCCTTTTTTTCCCCTTCGTTTTTCCTTTTTCACCGTTTTTCCTGCAAGAACTACACTAATAATTACCTTGTACCTGATTATCATTGGAACTGTCGTAAGGTATTGTATCAGAACCCAATGTTACCTGTGCTTTCCAGTCTGGAGAAGCAGAATAGCCGTCTCTGATTGGTCCCACCGCCGCTGCTGCACAGGGAAAGGGGGAAGCAATACCACTCCGTTACTAGCCCCGTATTGCCCCCTAGTCCTGCTTAGGCTGGCCTCTGCTCTCTCTCTTTCTTACTCTCTCTAACGGAACTGCTCTCAACTCACTCAAGAGACCTCAGGAGAGAGCATCCTCCACCCCCAAATCCATTCCCTTCCCAGCTTCCCTCCTCCCATTGTCCTTGTCCCTGCCATTCGCTTGCTGGTTATTTTTTGGCTTCATCTTCTCTCGTCCTAATCTCATTTCTCTCTTTCTCTATCAATTTCCCCTCTCCTTTAACCGACCATGTCGTCAGCTCTCAACGCGGTATGTTGCTTGCTTCCCCTTTCTGGCTTCTTCCTAAAAGATTCCCGCTCAACCCCCCTCTCTCCCCCAAATGGCCCTGCACGGGTCTCTGTTTCTCCCCTTTACCCACTCAATCCCATTCGCACTTTCATTATATAAACGAATTGAGTCTCATTCTAGATCAAGCTCCGTCGCAAGAAAAATGTCAAGAAGGGTATCCAGTTCTGCTTGATGGTCTGTGGCGCCAGCGGAACCGGTACGTGATATGAAAATCGCATCTCCTCTCCCAACGGACATAAATTGATCGATTCGGTGTTTTTTTCTATTCTACAGGACGTACAACCTTTGTCAACACACTCTGCGGGAAGCAAGTTCTTGAGGGCAAGGATGCCGACGACGCTGCCAACGCTCACATCGAGGAAGGTGTCCGCATCAAGCCTGTCACAGTCGGTAAGTTGGATCCACCTCTCTTATCTATTTGAGAGGCAAGGGATATACTGACAGCTGAGGTGAAGAGCTCGAATTGGATGATGAAGGCACTCGAATCTCCCTAACCATTGTTGATACCCCGGGTTTCGGTGACCAGATTGATAACGAAGCAAGGCATGTTAACGCACGGATATGACATAACCATTTGGTTTCCAGGGCTGACCGCTCCTTAGCTTTGGTGAGATTGTCGGATACCTCGAGCGCCAATACGATGATATCCTTGCGGAAGAATCACGAATCAAGCGAAACCCCAGATTCAGGGACAACCGTGTGCACGTTCTTCTGTATTTCATCACACCGACCGGCCACGGCCTGCGTGAGCTGGACATCGAATTGATGAAGCGTCTCTCCCCCCGTGTCAACGTCATCCCCGTCATCGGAAAGGCCGACTCTCTCACCCCTGCCGAATTGGCCGAGTCTAAGAAGCTGATTATGGAGGACATTGAGCACTACCGTATTCCCGTCTACAACTTCCCTTACGATATCGAGGAGGATGATGAGGACACCGTGGAGGAGAATGCTGAGTTACGTGGATTGATGCCATTTGCCATTGTTGGCTCCGACGACTTCGTGGAGATCGATGGCCGAAAAGTGCGAGCTAGGCAGTACCCTTGGGGTGTTGTGGAAGTCGAGAACCCCCGACACTCTGATTTCTTGGCTATCCGAAGCGCTCTTCTGCACAGCCATCTGGCAGATTTGAAGGAGATCACGCACGACTTCCTTTACGAAAACTACCGTACCGAGAAGCTCAGCAAGAGCGTCGACGGTGCTACTCCGTATGTGCTTTTTCTTACAGATATCCCAGTGTCATACATTGGCAGCTAACAGGTTGAAACAGTACCCAAGATTCCTCTATGAACCCTGAAGACCTAGCATCTCAATCTGTCCGCCTTAAGGAGGAACAGCTTCGCCGCGAAGAAGAGAAGCTCCGCGAGATCGAGCTCAAGGTGCAGCGTGAGATTGCTGAGAAGCGACAGGAGTTGCTGGCTCGCGAGAGTCAACTCCGGGAGATTGAGGCTCGCATGACTCGCGAATCAAGCCAGGGTCAGGTAGGCGAGACAAACGGAGAGGCTTAGATACCCCCTGTTTGTTAAACCCTTGACTTATAAGTGCGGGTTATGATTTCGCGGTTTGACACCGTCAGTGCCAACGTAATGGATCTTATGGCACGAAGGTAGTAACTGTCTATGGGGATAATATTGACCGTTTATTCACGTTAATAGCTTTTTCTTATTGAAAGGGAGGAGGCAAAAATGCAATGCTCCGTTTTCGATGACTGGCACCATTTCCTCCCTTTCGTAGAGAGGAAATGAGAACAAGAGGTGATGGGATCTCTGGCTGTCGCACTCGAATTTCTCTCTCGATTTTTTCTTGGTTTCTTATATGTCTTCCTTTCCTTCGGCTGAAGATTTCCCCTTGTTTTCCTATGCCCGTGTACTGTTATTTCCGGGTCAGATAGCATCCTTTTAATTGTTGACAATTGTCACTGGAACACTCCTGCATAAACCTTTTTTTCCTTTGCCCATGTCTTTTTTTACATCTCGATTATTTTTTTCGTCAATGGCACTTGTCCCAATCTCAGCAGCGCAGCAAGATTCCCTCTTTGTCATTTCATCTTTTGTGTGTGCTCTCGTGGCTTATGTCTCTTCTATCCTTCTATGTCTTCTTAGTTGAATAGTAGTAAATGAGGAAGAAAAAGTATCTACACTGTTTACTGTCTTGGTCGTAGCTGTCTGTGATAGGGCATATGTGGTAGTAGTTTTTTTTTTTTTTTTGGTGATCATCGATCATCTTCGATCGACAGGCACCGAGGCAAAAATATATTTTAACGCAAGGCCCAAGCTCCTCTAAGGGTTCGTATGACATAACAGTAAGAGATCTCGAGACAATTTATATATATTGCTTGTTTCAAGCTTAATGACAGTGCATTGATTGAATAGCTTTTATATAATGTTTTATTTCAGACGACAAGAAGCTATGGGTATGGATATGGATATGGATATGGATATGGATATGGATAGTGTGTCCAGAGGTCATTTAAACACAAGCCAAATTGAGGATATGTCAGATCATGAGATGGAAACAATCTCCCCTGGACTTTGCGAGCGATCAGGCATACTTTCAATAAGAGGAATCAATGCATGCAAGAGGCAGCAGGCCAACTAAGAGAGTAATAGGTTTTAGACATCACACAAGATGGTGTTCATGCAACTAGGAGGATAAAAGATTAGATAGGAAAGAAACAGAGAAAAGGAGCAACACTGAAAATGAAGAAAACAATAAGAATAAGCATGTGGTATTTGCGCTTCATTGTACACAGAAGAAGTGGGCAAATGATAATGCTGACCTAAACATGTCAACGGCATGAGGTATTAAAATGAAGAAAAATGTGTCACAGCTCAAAAAAGAAAGATAACAACTGCTTAAAAGCAGGACCGAGATGCCACTTGAAATGACAAGAGGTCTTTTTAAGAGCAATCAAAACAACCTGCAACAGAAGCCATCGCCTATCCCCCAATCTGCTGGCCTAATGCTGCTGCGGCTGGCTCCAGAAATCCAAACTGGCCACCACATCCGCGTTGGTTTCATCTTCGTAGGCGTAAAGGATCTGCGCAGAGTTAGCAAAGGGTTGAATCCAGTTGCCAATGGGAACTCCAGGTCTTACCTCTCTTGTGGAGGAATGTAACATGCGAATGTTCTTCCCAGTCATGATATGAATCAACTCGCTCGTCTCAATATGTCTGATCTCGATGAAGTTCGGCTCGAAAGCGAGGATGTAGGGGTAAGAAAGTGCAAATGCGTTGGGATTACCCTCCCAAGAGATCTTCCAATCTGAACGGGCACGCCAGCCGTTTCGGTTGACAAAGAAGGAAAAGTCGCTGTAGTTGAGAAGGAATTCGCCGTTCATTCGTTCAATGTAGATTGGTTTGACGTTTTCTTTCCTTGCAACGAAATCAAGGGACGTGTCGGCCTGATCTAGGAGCGACTGTGTTTCGGTGGTTTCCAGACTGACCACTTCAAAACCACGGGCACATCCAACACAGAGTGTCGATCGAAGGAAGTGGATGGACGAAGATTCGGCGGGGATGTAATATTCCTAATTTTCAAGTTAGATTGCTGATATTGTAGATGAAGTAAGCACGGTAGTTGACAAACCTTGAATGGCTTCAAAGTATCCTGGCCACTTTGGAACATTTTACTAACGGCGGACTTCTTCTTCCCCTTGGCCAGGTTGTCCATTGGTTCGTAAACCTTAATAGTGGTCGACAGGGCAGAGGTCTTAACGGAGCAGACAAGATGCCGTCCGAGTCCGATTCCAGCCTTGAAAAAGTTTGCATGGCCTTGAATCTTCTTGGGCCGCTTTGCTAGAGTATTCTGGCCTTCAACTATTTCAAGAGCATCCATTGGATACGAGGAGAGTGTTTTGTTCGCCAAAACAAGGAGCAGCTGATACCCCTCCAGGGTATCTATTTGGGTAACCCCACTGACATCAAGAACTCTCCTTGGCTTCGCAGATTTGTCCTTCGGCCAACGCTCTGATAGGTAGATACCACTATCCGTACCATAGACCAATTTCCTGCCACCGTCGACTGGAACAAGACAATTAACCCGGTTAACACTCGTGAAGAAATTCTCACAGAGAACAGTTTTCTTGTAGAAGTTGCTATTTCGCTCCCTGAGTTTCCTTTGCTGTTCCTCGACCATTTCAATGAACTTCCGCCTTTGCGTTGGAGATGTAGCATACAAGGTCTGTTCGTACCCGCCTTTGCCAAGATGTCTAAAAGTGATGGGAAGTCCATCTTTCGTGGTAGGAGGGTTTGCGGCAGCTTTGTTGGAAAGTAAACTAGACGAAGGCCTCTTGGCGATTCCAACCCTTGGAATTACTTCATCCATTTGAGCGATGACCAAGAGTTCAAGAGGAATGGGCTTCCTGTAAACCCGGTACTCTTCGCGTTTATTGACAACCTTAATTCTGACGAGCAATACTGCATGATCAAAGAGATATGCGGTAACTTCAGAGCTATCGGTGGGTGTTTTCTTGAACGCCATTTTGGTGAGCATTTGACGGTTTTCCTCTGTGAGCTTCAGGTCAACATAATCACCCGGGCCAAACTTCAAAGCCGTATTCAGCTGCACAAGGTTGAAATGGTTCTCGGCTCTTCCACTTTCGGTATTAACCCGTGACAAGAAATCTTTGATAAGTTTGATGGCCTTGGGGATGTCTTCCTTGTCTGGGCTTCCCTCTGCCGTATTTTTCACAACTTGTTCGAGTAGGAGTGGATATCTTGCAAGACGTGTTGTTGGCTTTGTCAAATATCCGTTCAATTCCAGTTTCCGAGACTCCTTAAGACGCTCTGTCTCTTCCACAAATCTTGCGAACGCTGGATTCGATGCCTTTTCCTTCTCAAATTCATATTTGCCGTATAGTTGATTGGCACCGTACTTGATGAAGGGGTCGAATCCTGGCACATGTTGGAGGAAAATATCGCCAACAGTTTGAACAACGTGCATTTCCTTCTGTCTCGCATTTAGGGCTTCACACAATCCACCATTAACCTTCAAGACTTCCAAGCAGTTTCCGAATACCGTTCGAATGAACTTCTCTCGTCGATGTTCTGGGATCGGCGAAAGATTGGCATTGCCAGCGGACCGCAACGGCCTCATCCAGAAATCTCTCAAGTATTCTAAATCCTTGACGAAGTCACGCTCAGTGTACATGATCTCGAATATGATCTCTTGGCGTTTCTTTTCCCGGTCATCAATGGTGTCAGAAACCTCCTTGGGTACCATGTTGATCCATAGTTTTTGGTTGTCGTTGTCATCATCGCCGTGCAAACTGCCTTTAGAGGCGGACGTTCGCAATCCCGGTTGTGGCTTCAGATTCAATCGTGCCTGTTGTTCCAGTCTTCTTGGGCATGCAATTGAGTAACAAAGGCTGTCCCGAGTACAGGTCGGCGAGTAACACTCGGTTAGGAGCGTAAATACACCATTGACCTCGGAACTGGGTGCCTCTTCTCCCATCGTTTCCTTGAACTGATAAAGCTCACCTGGAGCATCTCGAAGGCGATGGTCGTATGTGACATCATGGAAAAACTTCTGCGCATCAAGAGCACGTCCCAGCAGAAGAGCCAAATTCCGATCGTTTGTTTTGATGATGTAGGAAACCAAATCCACTGCTTCTGCACCTGTGAAAGCATTCTGGTATGATAGCCCGTTTTTCTGTCGTTCACCTAGTGCTATCCTTTCACGGAAAACGTCGGCAATTCGCGAGAGTAGGGCAGGATAAACCAGCGGTACCTTGCTACGGCGTGAGTTGCTTGACACTAGTGTTGTCTGACCATTTGATTTTTGGGTCGACTGGCTCTGTATGCTCATGGTTCGGTCCGGCACAACAGTAGACGCCATTGACATGGAGCGAGCGCTCATTGATGGGTCACTGGGCGGGCGGGGAGGTCCGTTGGTGTTGGGTAGGGGAACAGGTTCTGATTCGGTTCTCACAACCGGTGGTTGACTCGGCCCAGATGGTTGTCGTCTGGCTGGAATCACTCGTCCGGTGCTCGTGGTCTGAGACTGGTCCCGGTCTGCGCTGTAGGAAGTCATGGACATGGCACGTTCATTACCGGTTCTCGAAGGTACCGGTCGTCCTTGGGCGGTCATCGGAGACGAGGAATGATACGGCTGCTGGCGGAAAGCGGTGGCAGATGTGTGATTGAAGCTACTAGGGGGCGGCTGGTACCCCTGAGCTCCCATTCTGGCCATTGACCTCGACCTATAACCATCGGAGTTAAGGGCGGGTGGGGGCATCGGCCGACCCGGTCCCTTCACGTCCGGATACTGGGGACCAGGGGCTGGTCTTGAATCCAATCTCTGGGGTTGAGGATAGGCGAAGCGTCCGGGGTACGGTCGGGGGAGGTTCTGTGGAGGAGGTTGGGAAGCCATGGTAGCGCCTCCAGGGTATGCTTGATAGTAACCATTTGGCTGTGCTGGTGCATATCCATTCTGCATCTGCCGTGCAGGAGGCGGCGGACCCCTCTGCATTTGAGGATGTGGAACATGTGATGACATTGTGTGAGCCCGATCCTGAGAAAATTGAGGCGTCTGTGAATTCATTGTTTGGGAACGTCCCGGTGGTGGTGCCCCGCCGAAGATCTCAGAAAACGCGGCATCTCGCTGGAAGGACGAAGGGTGTCCGTAAGGCCGGTAGTTCCGGCCATTCTGGCCCCCCAAATCTGCCATACTCGGATTGATAGCCCCTCGATTTCCTTGTTCGGGGGTGTACTTTTTCGATTAGGGATAACAAAAACGACAAAAAGAGTCAGCCAGCAATTCGATTTTGGTATAATTGGGTATCGGAACCGGTCGTAGAGAACGTGCAGAGCGTCGGGAGATAAATCGTTTCGAAATCGTGGTTGAAAGGAGAGGGCGAAGAAAAATACTCCACAGGTGACAATTTATAGGCGAATGAAATGAAACCAATCAAAGGAGAAGGAAAAATCTTTAATACAAAACCCCCTTCACTATATCATGCCTCAATGAATTCCGGTTCTGAGGCGAAATCACAGCCTGGGGAAAGACGTCGAGACCGGGTGTGTTAAAGACCGAAGTGCGCTAGGAGCCTTGAGCGCAACCGCAAACCAGGGCCCCTGCAAGTTCATAACCTCAGCATCCTCCTCGGGACTGTCCGATCGATCAGATTAGCAGACCCGGAGGGGAGGGGTTCAGATAGACGAAAAGAAACTGAGGGGAGAGTCAGAGAAGTATGGTGATGATCGTGGTGGTGGTAAGTGGTGGTGGGGGGTAGAAGGGGGAGGGGGGAGGAGGAGAGGAGATTATTGAGGGAATGAACGGGAGGTGGTGAAGGATGGTCCGTCCGTGATGGAAAAGCACGGGGGTTTGTTGGGTTGGACAGGCACATGTCAGGCTTAACCCGGATAGGCCAGGAGGCACTACGGCGGGCCGGACGAGCAACTTGGGACACTTGCCTTCCGACAGCTTCTCCAGACACGCTGCGTCTTCCGACTCCATCGCTGTTCAACGAGCTTGTATCTACGACTTTCTTTTTCTACTTGTGTGGTCTTTTGTCTGCTTTGCTGCAGGAGGCTTTGCTGGAACTTTTCTTTCATCTAGGACAATCCGCGGTGTAGTGGGAGGTCGTTCACAATGGCGGAAAGCGAGTTCGCTCCGAAGTTCGCCCCGTTCTTCTCCTTTGTACGTCACTTCCTGGACAGTGTTTTTTTCTTCTATGATGAGTTGTACTGACTGAGATTAGGCTGGCATTGCAGCTGCAGTGAGTTCCTCGAGTTCCCCTCCGTCCGCGACCGATCACTGACATATATCCCCCCCGAAGATGATCTTCGGATGTACGTTTTAGCTCCTGGACTCGATAACGGATTGATATATTGGAAAGAAACTCACATTTTTGATAGCAATGGGGGCAGCATATGGCACAGCTAAATCTGGTATTGGTATTTCGGGTGTGGGGACTTTCAGGCCGGACCTGATCATGAAGGCATGAGAATTCATCTGTCGCCAAGGTTATTATATGAGCGTTACTGACTGTAATAGTCCTTGATTCCCGTGGTCATGTCCGGTATTATTGCGGTCTACGGTCTCGTTATTGCGGTTCTTATTGCGGGTGATGTCGCCCCCCTCCGACTCATATCAGCTTGTATACGTACGTTTTGGTAAAAAAAACGGCCGACGGGTGACATTGATGCTTACGGTTCACAGAGGTTTCATGCACCTTGCGTCTGGATTGTCCGTGGGTCTCGCAGGTGTGGCCGCTGGATATACTATCGGAATTGTCGGCGATGCGGTAAGTAATTCTGTATAACACCATCTGCATTGCGTCTTCTCACAATTCCTTAGGGTGTACGTGCCTACATGCAACAATCTCGGGTCTATGTTGGAATGATCCTGATTTTGATTTTCGGCGAAGTTCTCGGTCTTTACGGGTATGTTCTTTTAAAAGGTTAAATGGGTATATGCTAACATGCAGAAGCCTCATCGTCGGTCTGATTCTGAATTCGAAGAAGAGCTAAGCGTTACGCCCTTCAATAATTCGCTGCCTCTACAAACTTCAGTCCCTAGGGACTTTCTCTGAAACTTTCTCTCCTATACAAATGACATAGATGATGCGCTCACTGTGTTGGGGGAACCCGCCCCCTCTGCTTATGAACAACTACTGTACTTATGCCACAGCTCTTTCGGGTTTTCGGGGGATGGAACTCCTGTACCAGTAGACTCTTTTGGATAATAACGAAGCTGATTGACATGTGAGCCTTATTGAAAACATTCATATGGTTAACAGCCTGTGTTGGGAACTAGATAATACATACTGGGTAGAAATATGGTCCAGCCACAATTCATGTGATTTGATAATCTCTTCTTTAATAGATAATATTAGAAACATCAGCGATCCATGAAACCAAGACGGTAATCCCCGTCTTGACTGGTATCCCACCCCTAAGCATTCCATGGGGGCAATGCCACCCCCAGCCGCGTCTGCCCCGCCAGTCGGTAACGTCAGAGCCTCCGTACTCGTAGCGCCGCCATGGGCTCTACAACAACGGTTGAGCTGATCTTCCCCAAGCTCTCCTTCATCCCGCAAAACACCCTGTTTCTTCCGCATCTCTCCAATTCATGCGCTTTATATTCCATCCGTGCCGCACCCTTTTTCCGTTATAATACTCGATCACATACCACTTGTCTGATTGCTGTTGCCGCGCTCTCCTCGGTCCATTTCCCCCCACATCTCTTCCCCGCTGTCCTTTGAGACATGATCTCTTGCCATCGCCATGGCTACCGGAACCGTCGAACCTTCGACACACAATGAGGTGCAGGGCTCTTCTGTCCCTCCTCGGAAGGTCGATGCGGGATCGGATGAGAAGGAAAAGCAAATGGTGGCTTCCGTCCGGCCGACTCAACACCGACTATCGAACCCCTTTGTTATCACAGAACGTCCGGAAGAGAAGCAGTGGAGCGTTTCAGCCCGGGGTTTGCGGGTTAGTGATTTTGCGCTCCTAAGAACGCTTGGAACTGGTACGTTTCGAGTCTCTGTTCGCGCAAACCTTTCAGACTCTAACCGTGGCTGTTCGAAACCCCTTAGGAACCTTTGCGCGTGTCTGGCTAGTGAGATTGAAGGAAGACAGAGAAAGAAGGGATAGGGTCTATGCATTGAAGATCCTACGCAAGGCCGATGGTGAGGAATCCATCAGAACTAGCATGCTTGTTAATCCGGGGAACTGACAAGGGTTCGGCTACACAGTAATCAAACTGAAGCAAGTCGAGCACGTACGCAACGAACGGAAGACACTCGCCTCTGTTGCCGGTCACCCTTTCATAACCTCTTTGATCGCGTCGTTCTCTGATGACCAAAGTTTATACATGCTGGTACGAGCCCTACAAATCCTTCCTTTTTTTCATCCCTGTCAAGCTAACATGTCGCTAGCTTGACTACTGTCCCGGAGGCGAAATCTTCAGTTACCTGCGGCGTGCGAGGCGGTTCAACGAAAATACATCAAGATTTTACGCAGCCGAGATAGCCCTGACGATTGAATTCCTGCACGATGTTCAAGGGGTTGCTTACCGGGATTTGAAACCGGAGAATATTCTTTTGGATGCTGAGGGTCATATCAAACTTGTCGATTTCGGATTCGCGAAACAAGTGGATAATCGTGAAACATATACGTTGTGCGGGACACCAGAATACCTCGCCCCAGAAGTCATTCATAATAGTGGCCATGGTCTTGCTGTGGACTGGTGGGCTCTTGGAATCTTGATCTATGAGTTTTTGGTTGGACAACCGCCATTCTGGGATCAGAACCCCATGCGCATCTACGAGCAAATTGTGGAAGGGCGCCTCCGTTTCCCCCATAACATGTCACCAGCAGCCCAGAACATTATCTCCTTGCTTTGCAAGACCAGTCCGACGGAGCGACTGGGGTACATATCGGGCGGTTCTGCACGAGTCAAGTCCCATCCATTCTTCCTAGACATTAATTGGGATGATTTATTCTATCGCCGTGTAAAGGGCCCCATTATCCCGAGAGTTGATCACCCGGCGGACACGGGGAACTTTGAAGAGTACCCGGATCCCCCAGACTCGAGGACTCTGAGTCATTATAACGATGATATGAGGAAGAAATACGAAACTTTGTTTAGCGATTTTTAGGACTGATGGCTTAACCCAACTGCATGGAATATTTGATACCTGGCAGTGTGCACTGCCAGGAAATCAAAAAGGTAGTATCGCCACGCCCTGTACAACGGGACTTCAACCCTTCATCCCGCCTATGATACGGCCACTGGCGGCACCATCATTTCGAATCGGTCTGCTGCCAACTAGATCACGGCTTGATCTATTTCAACAACATTTGACGTGCACGAATTTTGATGATCACCTATCCTATCACATGCGTCACGTCACACTCGCGTGGACCTCTTGCCATGGCTTCCCATGTTTACATGCCTATTTCTGCACCTTATAAGCGAGCACACTCCTGCCGTCCATTTTCTCTATTGGCCTCATGGATTCGCCTCCCACCCAGGTACCTAGCGACGGGGGAGACGTCGAATGCTTTTCCTTTTCCTGTGCCAATACATTTAGTCTATATATTGATATATTTCTGACATATTCTTTTCTTTATCCGTTCGAGTCTTTACTAAACGCATACGTTATCGACAGGCTGTACTTTGGGGGGCAAGTCGTGTTGTGTTGTATACACATTTGAGATTGGAAAGCAAACTTACGTTTATATATTAATGATGCAAAACGATATCTATAATGCTTGCTTCTTCTTGTCTTACGCTTTACTTTTGCTTATTACGATTTCGGGCTCATTTGAAAATATACGAGAAATCATGACTGGATCTTAATAATGCTCCTTCATTACCTGTCATTATATCTATATAAAAAAATCTAAACCATATACTATGCAGGAAGAGAAGTAAAAGAAAAAAAATGTCTGTAACCCCTGCAGATATAGCGGAAATCATTCCGCTCCTCGCAGGGGCTAAAATGGAAAAACATGACGTTATCCATAGTCCATTTTCAATCAGTACATATAAGTACCAAAAGGAAAGTCCCGCCCGTCCACCCGATCCATTTCTAGGTATTGGTATTCTATTCCAAACAATAACTCCGTAGAAAGGAGAGAAAAAAAAAAAAAAAGATCAAAACAAGATGACAATGAAAAAAGAAAACAAGGAAATTCATGATATTCTCATAAGTAAAACCTTTTCTTTTGTCATAGACGTGAGGATTCAAGGGATGGTAGGTAGGTAGGTAGATAGTCGATTCGATTCGATTCGGGGCCGTAGCTCGTTGCTGTTGTTGTTGCTGTTGCTTTTGCTTTTATGGCTTCTGGTGATGGTACACTTCGGGATAATAATGGCGGTTTGCCTAGTGGCGTTGACTAGGTGGATGCCTTGTATAGATAAGGACGTAGCCATCGTTTATAATGAAACGAGACTCCGTAAGGCTTTAGATTGGGTGCGGAAATGTAAATACTTCCGCTGGCTGGCCTGGCACCCTTGTTTTAAGTGTGAATTTGATTGATCAATAACGGATGTTATATCAGTGAATGTTTTTGTATGTTTTAAAGCGATGGGTCCGTCTTCCATGAACCTGGAGTAGATTGTCAGCTTTTTTTTTCCCACTTGGTATTAAACGAAAGAAGCTGAAGCTAGCTTACCGTCAAAGTCATGCTTGACAAACGCCATGGGATCATCATAATCCTGAGCTCCCATTTGCTGAACACCAGGACTGAAACTGGTAATAGGCAAGACAACCACATCGCCAACCTTCTTGTGTTCGACCTGGTTGGTGAAGTCTTCGTAGGTGACGTTCGTCGTCCCCGGTTCGATATTGAAGTAATCCGGGTTGTTGAAGTAGCGGAAGACGGCGTCCGTCCAGGCCGCGGGGCCGGTAAACTCGACGATAGTCTTATCCATCTTGCCCTTGGCGAGGATACCCTTCTTCTTCATGCGCAGGGCTTCCTCGGTGATGTGGGCTACGATGTCGCGCAGGATCGGATGGCCCGGTTTGGACTGGATGGTCCACTGGCAGAATTGGATTCGGCGCGAGTACCAGTCACTCCAGTCGGGGCGGTCGGGGTCAGCCTCGATGCCCACGACGAACCCGACCGTCGACAGGTCCAGTTGGGATGGGAGCCAGTCGGAAGCGGGCTTCAAGGCGCTTGTGTCGATGTCGCTGTAGATTCCTCCACGGGCAAGCAGGATGAGGTATCGGAAGAAGTCGGCTTTGAGGACGGCCAGGGGCATTGCCTCGTACGCCTCGAAGACGTCCGGGAGCGATGCGAACAGATATTTGACCAGGTGGCGCTGGGTATCGTCGGCGATGACCTGGTGGACAAACCCGGGGTGTAAATCGGTCCAGCTGGCTTCAGCAACCCGCAATTCGGAGTCGAACCATATGGACGAGGGGGCATATTTCCATGTCTGCCAAATGTATGCGGGGAACTTTTTCTCTAGGTCGTAGGGGAAATGGTATCGTAAACGCTCGCGCAGGGGGGCATTCGGAGCAGGCTTGAGAGGCTGTAGCGTTTGCTGCTGCGTTTGTCCTTGTGCTTGCTCTGCCACTGTTTCTCCATTATTGTCGATAGCGCCTTCGGGGGCGATCGGCGGGGGGTTCGAGGGGGTCGAGGAGTGGGAGGTTCGGAGGATGAGGATAAAGGCGATCAAGCAGAATGCTGCGATCAAGGATTTTCGAAAGGTGAGCATGGTGAAAGGCGACGAAAGGTGTCTGAGACTAGCTTGATCGGCAGTGGTAGAGATTCTGCACGCGTGCTCCGCAACACTCCGCCGGCGATCAACGACAAGTGAACCAGAACCCCGGGAGTCGACAACGGTCGAGGCGAGGGCGTCGCAGAAGAGGGAATTAAGTAAATATCAATCGAATCAAATCTCACCCCAGCCGATGGTACGAAGCAGGCATATCTGCACGATTCGGAAGGGAAAAAAAATAAAAAATAAACAGTGTCAGAATTGCGTCGTTATTTGTGGCTGGCGATGGGGAAAAAAAGATTGCGACAAGGAGCAGAGGACAGCTGCAAGGCAGGAGATATAAAAGAGAAGGAAAAAGAAAAAATAGAATGAGAAATAAGATAAAAAAATTGATTTCCTCCGAAGCTAATATAGACCAGGGCAGATGACGACAGCAACAAATGCTGCTAGATAGCGTCACGAAGAAAAGACCGACCAAGCGTGAAGGTGAAGCCGGGGCATGCGTAAGTGTCGTGGAGCCAGTGACAACGGCGTGGATAGCGCGGTAGATGGACAGTCAGATGGATAAAGATGCATATGAGATGAAGATGAGGATATTTAACAATGATAATGCTGTTCAAGAAAGTGTTGAATATTCAGGGGCGTTTCTTCTAATTAATGCCATCTAATCTCTTCGGAGATGGGCTCAAGTCCGAGTGTCAAAAGCAATTCTGCAACGTCGACCAGTTCTTACCCCCATCCGCAATAGGAGAAGATCGTCGAGATGCGATACTGAAGATGCTGGGAAGGCAGTAGATCAACTGCGATTCTTGGTTTTGATTCTGTTCCTATCCAACGTTGTACTCTGTGTCTCTGGATCTGAGAGTTGAATCTATGGATCTTAATCTCCGTGACCGTTCGCAGTCTGCAGAATTGAAACTCCACTGGTCCAGCCAGACTATCGAGATCACAATGATACAAAGGTTACACATTGATCTTCCTTCATGGTGACTGTTGGACCTTGAATCCTTTGATTCTAGATAAAAACATGGTTCGACTGCATTAATCAAACTGCAGCAACGCCGCGTCAGATTCTCCCCGCTTTGGCTGCAGCGAAAAACTTGGCTTCAATTCGGCTTATCCGGAAGAAAATGGACTAGATAGGATAGACCTTGTCATATTGGCCGATTGAAATGTTTCTGACTGGGATGAAATGCGGGGGAGTGCTCAATGTACTGATGCTGACGGGGATCACATCACCAATTGATGCTATCCCCATCAATGAACTGAAAATCCATCTCAGTGTGACTGTAATGGCGACCAGCAAGGCCTCAACCATGGACTTTGCAAAGATCGACTGCATTCAATCCCTTTCATCTGTCGTTAATCAAATTCCATCGCACGTGGGATCAGAGCCATCCTTGCTTGGTCCGTCGCTTGGATGAGGCCCGCCCGAGTGTAGTGTAACAGTGAAGAAACACCAGGAACTGTTGAATTTGACATCACGACTAGCAGAAAAGAGTAAAAAGGGTCTCAGAAGAAGAGTTATACTATGGTTCATCTGTTGCCAAAGAATCCATCCAGGCACTGAGTGAGTGACAGTGCCATTTTCATGTTGCATTCAGGAGCAGTGTTCCAGTGTTGCTCATGATCTCGTGCACTCAAGCAACACCATCTCTTCCCTTCTCCTCCTTTCCTTTCCATCTCTTTGCCTCAACTTTACAGGCATTTTTGCCAACCCACATTTTATCTTCTGCAATATCTCTCTGTCTGTCGATTTATTGACTCTCACCACTTCCCGTCCTCTGCCGTATCCACTCTATCCTGCGGTTCAACCTGAACCCTTGGACCCTTGAAGACAAAACTCTGAGCAAAAGCCTCAAGTCTAACCTGACAGAGTAAAGATGACCTCTTTGCAAAGCAAACTTTCGAAACCGAAAGCTTGACTATTGACAGCGAACATCAACTTTCATCTTGTCGCCTCATTTGCTCTTTTTGAAGTTGAATGCGTGATTAGAATATTGATCATTCCATCGTGTGCAATGGCCTTTATCATTTAAAGGAGATGAGCATCCAGCTCTGCCTGAAGAGATAAACCCTATTTTATCACCATGTTGCGCCATTTGAACCTTTGATGTCCTCATTACTGACCCCCATCCTGCGTCGACAAAACATTGCAGGTATATTTGCTGGCTACAAATGACTTTCTATTTCAATTAACACCTGGTTCAGTGTTAATCAGCCGTTCGGGCATGCGATGGCATAAACCATATCACTATCTCTGGTATAACACGGCATTAGCAAGAGTCAGTCACAGGACATCGCATTAGACGCATGAAGGGCAGATTATGCCTGGTATCGAGATCAAGAATGCCTCGTCTCCTGAGGGTGAATCTGACGTCCCTTGGCAGTCAAGTTAGTGATGCTTCGAAGCAAGCGGTATTACCGGGTTCGGAATCCCAATCTACAAAACAACCACCGAAACGATGGACCAGAAGAAAGATCATAATATGGCTAGGGATCGCATTTCTAGAATTGGCAACTCTTGTTCTCGTCACCACTCTTCCAATCGTCTTGCTGCGACACCGAGACCAACGGCCACCCGATCACCCTAGCTATCACGTCAAAGAGAATCATCCGCTTCGAGTCGTTGATAACTTCCCAGACCCTGGGCTTCTTGAGTTTAATGGAACATGGTTTGCTTTTGGGACAAATGCAAAGAAAAACACCACAAATAAGGTGCATATCCCCGTGGCCACGTCCGACAATTTCCAGAGCTGGTCAATATTGATCGGCCATGACCTCCTACCCGAAGTGGAATGCCTAGTAGGCACGAGTCATCAACTCGGGCAATTGGGAAATGGACCCGCTGGCCTGCCCGATGGAATATGGGGGCGTCATTGACCCGTCTTCCTTCAAGGACACAGACGGAAACTTCTATGTCTCCAACAAAGCTGACGGCAACAGCGTTGGACATGGAGGGGACTTTAATAATGGTCAAAAACCATTAGTCTCAGTTCCAATCATGCTCCAAGAGCTTGAAAATGACGGAGTTACTCCAGTTGGTGACCCTGTCCAAATCCTCGACATTGATGAGAGTGACAGTCCTCTTGTGGAAGCCCCAAATATCATTCGAACCGAGCAGGGTATCTACTATCTGTTTTTCACCTCGCATTGTTTTACTTCCCCTGGGTACAATGTCAAGTATGCCCACTCGACATCACTCAAAGGCTCATACAAGCGGGCTGACAGACCTTTGCTGAGAACAGGAGATTTTGGCCTGGAGTCTCCCGGGGGCGCCACGGTCTCCCATGATGGGACGAGGATGGTCTTTCACGCAAATTACGATCTTATTTTCCGATGCATGTATGCGGCAGCAATCCATATTAACCTCAATTCGACAATCACATTAGCGAGTTTTTGATATCTATGCTACATCCCCGCAATAACTTTCTCTAATTCTGATATATGTTGAATTTGCTTTCCATAAACCATAAAATAGCTACACAGCAATTAAATAATATCTTCCATCCATCATTCTATCAAGAAGAATCACCAATTCATGCAGAAATACTTGCATATTACATAAGCAGAGTTCACTGACCAATCAGAAAACAATGAGATGACGCCATGAGCATCGGCGGGATCTTACCTGAAGTAGTTCTCCGCCTACATTTCCGCATCCGCAATTAAATATCGACTCCGCGGGACAGTCATTCTCGACTCTCGAGCTCCCCGAATTCCCTCCCAACGATAATTATCGCAATGAGCTCTCTTCAAGGTGCAGCTCGCTCAGCATCCCGGAGCTGGAAGGCTGCAGGGCTATTGAGGCAGAGCGACGCTGTCTCGAGCTTTGCCGCAAGAAATCGGTTTCCGATTATATCATCGTCTGTGAGAAGTAAGGCATTGCACACTGCTGCGGCTCACAAATCGCAGTCTGCTACTGCAGAGAAGGACTCCTCCAACCCCGCTCTTTCATTCCCCTGTCTTGACGCCCAGGAAGCAAAGTCGGCGCTTCTCTCCGCTCGCTCTCTTGAGTCGGGCCCCGAGCCCTCCTACACCACCGGCCACCATGAGCGATTCCACTGCCAGGAGCCATTGTTGCTCGACTGGGGTGGTGTTCTGCCGGAATTCGATGTCGCATATGAAACTTGGGGTCAACTGAACGCTGATAAGAGCAATGCTATCCTCCTGCACACCGGTCTCTCCGCTTCGAGTCATGCCCACAGCACCGAGGCAAACCCGAAACCCGGCTGGTGGGAGAAGTTCATCGGACCCGGTCTACCATTAGATACAAGCAAATACTTTGTGATTTGCACGAACGTTCTTGGAGGTTGTTACGGAAGTACCGGGCCCTCGTCCGTTGACCCTTCAGACGGAAAGAGATACGCGACCCGATTTCCGATTCTGACTCTTGACGACATGGTGCGGGCACAGTTTCGTCTCTTGGATCACCTTGGTGTGCAGAAATTGCATGCGTCGGTTGGGTCGAGTATGGGAGGCATGCAGAGTCTTGCGGCCGGTGTCTTGTTCCCTGAGAGAGTTGGCAAGATCGTCAGTATCAGTGGATGTGCCCGTAGTCACCCATACAGTATCGCCATGAGACATACTCAGCGTCAAGTCCTGATGATGGATCCTAAATGGTCCCGAGGCTTCTACTATGACTCCATCCCGCCGCACTCTGGAATGAAGCTGGCCCGAGAGATCGCCACTGTCACCTATAGAAGTGGACCAGAGTGGGAGATGCGGTTTGGGCGCAAGCGTGCAGACCCAAGCAAGCAGCCTGCCCTCTGCGCCGACTTCCTTATCGAGACCTATCTGGACCATGCAGGAGAGAAATTCTGTCTGGAATATGACCCCAATAGTCTACTCTACGTGTCCAAGGCAATGGATCTCTTTGATCTCGGCCATTCCCATCAAACAGAGACCAAGAGACGCAGGGCAGAGTTTGAAGCCAGAATCGCCCAGGGAGGCAAGACCGTGGATCACGACGATGTCGCCTGCAGTCTGACCCTGCCCGAAAAGCCATACGAAGAACAGCCCTCTGCGACCACCTCTATCCCATCAACAGAGCAATCCGTTTCAGGTGGAGAAGCTGGCCCAGACGCACCACCCCAGGATCTTGTTGCCGGACTTTCTCCGCTCAAGAACCACCCTGTTTTGGTGCTGGGTGTTGCGAGCGACATTCTCTTCCCTGCTTGGCAGCAGCGTGAGATTGCCGCAACCCTCCGGGCCGTTGGTAACAAGGGAGTTGAACATATTGAACTCGGCGAGGATGTCTCGATGTTCGGACACGACACATTCCTTTTAGATTTGAAGAACATCGGTGGAGCAGTCAGCAGATTTTTGTGATGAGCTGCGCACGAGATGAGATTTGTTAATATGTATCTGTGCTTTATGAAGCGAAAATGATTTAAGTGATGCATTTTAGGCGTTGTTTTATATCCTATCCCTTCCACCAAAATTGCCTATATTCTATGCTTTGGAAATACTTTGTTTGTCACATACTCCTCTCTAGCCATTGTATCTATATGTGGAAGCCACAAAATCGATTGCATAGGAATAATAACAAAGATTTAGACAAATGCCCTCGGATTAGCTCTCAGGTTCTCATTGATTTCCAGGCCCGTATATTTCAATTCCGTGCCTGAGCACGAAATCGGCCGGATACCGTTCAACTTTGGCTTTTGGTGATAAACACTCGTCATCGGGCGATGAAGTAGGTAATAGAGATGAGAAACAAGAAAGAGGAAGGGGGAGGTGAGGAATAGCCAAAGCTGTAATGCATAGCTGTACGCTATACTGTTAAAATGGATATAGACTTGGTTAGCTGTGTGCTGGATAGTCTGAGCATAATGCCACTGATTTCTCATGTCTTATCATGCCTTGTCAGGGGATTTCTGTTGAATTGGTGATTCGCTGTTGCTTCAAATAGACTGAGCAAGTAGGTTACGGCCTCACAATGAGGGAAGGCATTCATGTGTTATGTTGGAATATTTTGGCTGTAATTAGTAAAAATTAACCAGTGAGTATGAAAAGTTAGTGAGTAAATCTTATAGAATAGATCCTGCCCCTGGATATCACGCGTTGACCGGCTTCGTCAATAGAAAAGGAGACACAACATCAGAAGAATGAAAAGTGTCCAACTTTTGGTAGTCCCTAAGATCTCTGTTCTATTTCTCAATCACCCACACCTAGGCTATAATGTCTTCTTCCACTCGGAAGTGCCAAGACCCCCGAGGGATGAAGTCCATTGCCTGAATTAGCTTGAATTCAGGGTGTCATGAGAAGCTCGTTGTGATTGATTATCGTCATCGAGACTAGGAAAAGCGGTCTTCTCAGTTCTATGTCGCAGTTAGTTTAGGCATATGCCGACGAGAGGATATTCAGAATCCCAACGTACCTGTGTTGTCTTCCAGAGTGAGACTAATGCCCTCCTTGGTTTTGGTTATTGGGGGAGCTTCGCGGCGGCGGAGGAAATAATGACGGCAAAACATTCGGAGAGCACGTGATCTGGCAGCAGCTATCGTGGTTCCACTTTATTCGAGTTTCATGCGGTGCAAGATATCGAGCTACTCGTAAAGTGCCCAGGAGATTTCGGAATCGAAAATGGTAAGTACAGCTTCTTCCAGAGATGTGATATTAAAGCACGTAATTCTGGCCCTTTCCTCAGAATTACCTGGTTCTGATGCCGTTTTAGATATCCCGGACTTGATCGAAAGCGCCGTCGCAATTTTGTACCGAACCGAGAAAAGCAGCATAAGAGGGAAACGAACACAATAAGAGGAGAGATAATTCAAGAATGACCTCCTTTATCCAGCATCATGCCGGCTCCCACCAGTCGCAACTTGCCGCTACCGCGGTGATTTCGGGAGCCGCTGTCGCAGGCGCTATACTTGGTTACCAGGCTTATAGGCGGAGAGAAGCTGTAGAGAACCTCAAAGCTTCGATTCCAGATGTCAATGAGAAACATCATGCGGAAAAGGTTTGTTATCTTTGATCAACTTGCGTACGATTGTGTCGCATAGCTCAAGAGAGGCTAATCGGTAAAATAAAGCTCACGGAATATGGCGCTCCAGCACCGCCAATGAGCAAGGAAGATGAGCGCAGTGCAGCACTTGCGCGCCGGGCTCAGCAGGGTGACTACGATGATGGTAAGGCTCTATTATGCAATATCTAGCCTGGATCTTGCTAATGATGCTTTACTTGTTTTATAGAACTTATCCTCGAGCAACTCGCCCGCAACCGTGTGTTCCTCACTGACGAAGGTCTTGCGAAACTCCGGTCATCTTTCATAATTGTTGTGGGATGTGGTGGTGTCGGATCGCACGCTGCAGCTACTCTTGCCCGGTCCGGAGTGTCCAAGATCCGACTTATCGACTTTGACCAAGCCACATTGTCTTCATTGAACAGACACGCTGTCGCCACTCTGGCAGATGTCGGAACACCGAAAGTGCACTGCATCCGCAAGAGATTGGAGCAGATCACACCATGGGTCCAATTCGACTGTCGGAACCAACTGTTTGGCGGATCGGTTGCTGATGAACTGCTCGCACCCTGGTCCATGGGCAGTGATGCAGGACAAAAGCCGGATTACGTGCTTGATTGCATCGACAATATTACCTCAAAGGTTGAGCTGCTACATTACTGCCACTCTCACTCGATTCCTGTGATCTCTTCTATGGGAGCAGGATGCAAGTCTGACCCTACACGTGTCGTGGTTGGCGATATTTCACTCAGCACGGATGACCGTCTTTCGCGCAGCACCCGACGCCGCTTGAAGATTCTGGGTGTTACTTCCGGCATCCCTGTGGTTTTCTCAACCGAGAAACCTGCTCCTGGAAAAGCAAGCCTTCTCCCGCTCGCCGAGGAGGAATTCTCAAAGGGCCAGGTTGGAGAGCTGAGTGTTCTGCCTGACTTCCGTGCCCGAATCCTTCCTGTGCTCGGCACCATGCCTGCTGTCTTCGGATACACAGTCGCAAACCACGTTATCTGCGATGTGTCAGGCTACCCCAATGACTACAGCATTGGTGGAAAAGGCAGAGACAAGCTGTACGATACAATCATCGCGGGCATGCAGGGTCTATATGAGCGCTTGGCTCGGAGTGAAGTCGGCCAAGATCTGGTCGGACTTCGTCTCCCGATCAGCAAGGACGATGTTGGATATCTCGTCGACGATATCTGGAGAGGAAAGAGTGTTGTCAGCGGCCTTCCCAACCGTTTGCTGTTGATCTCCTGGGAACGACCAGCACGGGGATTTGGACCCGATCCTCAATGGGAAAAGGAGGGACAAAAGTTCATCCCACTTGAGATGAAAGACCTTGTCTGCATGACTAAGGAGGAAGCTGCTCGGCACGAAAAGGAAGTTCTCCGGGGTGGAAAGAAAGTGGAAGAGTTGTACGACGAGAAGACCATACAAACGGTGAAGCAGCGGATGGAAGAGATCGAGTTTTACGAACGTTACCGATAATGACTGTGCTCGGGAGTTTAGTATACTGAAAAACTATTTTGTATAAAAGGAAAAGAAAGAATCAATGAAGCCATGAAATATCTATACCGAACATGTCAGTACGCAATACGCATGTAATCAACCAGGTAACGCTGCTGCTGTATTGCCTACCTTTGAGTTGGTGGCGGAAAATAATCATGTCAGCCTGGCTGGATGCGGCACTCCGTCACATGTCGAGTTCTGCGTGCAACAGGGAGCTTGTCACACACAAGCTCTGCCGCTAGTCTTGACTGCTTTAAATCGCGTCGTTTAATTGACTGATTGCCATTTCAACCGAAGCTAAGATCTCATCTCTGCAAGCCCATGCAGGGATAAGAGAAAAAAAGTTTCGCTGGAGGGGCGACTGTCTACGTACGACATGACGGCGTACTCTGACCGCAACAACGACGACTACAACATCAACATCGAGCACTCCGAAACCAATGCGGATAATGGCTTCTGTGATTCGAGTAACAAGATGGGGATATACGAGTACACCCGTCCTCTAATCAACTACGTGCGGGATGAGTGGCAGAACAAGGTTCAATTCGTCCACACCAACACGTCAATGAGTCCCTCTGCATCCCCACGCTGGATGCATATGCTTTACTCCCTGGTTTCTGCTTCATACTTTCGGCGCTATTTGGTCGTCTTGGTTTTTCTGCTGGTGACTGTCTGGATTGGTTGGAGGCTTGTGCTGTCCCCTCGTCTCGGGGAAAGTGCATCCATCTCTTCCTCGCAGTCGAAGAACGTAGCGGGGGGCTGGTTTGGATCAGACGCCATGCTGAAATCCGACAGATTGGTTCATTTGAAGACTCTGGATCCGTCTTTGTTGCCGGCTCATATAGCACCAGCCGCGGACGAGCCGAGTAGCAGGCGATTGGTCTTCGTGGGGGACGTCCATGGATGCAAATATGAGTGTAAGTTACCTTGCATTCTGAACCCATCTGTCTGTATTTATCTAACTTGTGTGTGAAACAGTGGAGAAACTTCTCGACAAAGTCACATTCAACCCTGAGCGCGACCATCTCATACTCGCTGGCGATATGATCAACAAAGGCCCCGACAGCCCAGGTGTCGTTGATCTTGCTCGCAAATATTCCGCATCATGCGTTCGCGGAAACCACGAGGATAAAGTCCTCGCTCTGCGCCATGAGATGGCTGCCTCCAACACTCTAGCCGATGCCTCCGAGGACGACTCTCGTGAGCGTCGGCTCGCGCGACAGTTCACCGACGAGCAGGTTAAATGGCTTGACTCTTGCCCGGTTATTCTGAGGGTTGGTCAAGTTAGTGGTATGGGTGAGGTAGTTGTGGTTCATGGAGGATTGGTGCCGGGCGTTGAGCTGGAGAAACAAAATCCAGAGAACGTCATGAACATGCTGACCATCGATATGGAGACTCTTGTCCCGAGTTCCAAGCGGGATGGCACGAATTGGACAAAGGTAAATTCGACTTGTCCTTTGAAAAATCGTTAATATTGAAATTCGCTGACTGTTTCCAGTTGTTCAATAAATATCAAACTGAGCTGTATGCCAGTCTGGAGAAAACCACATCAGACGCGCAATCGAAGATGACCACCGTCATATATGGCCACGATTCCAAGAGGTCTCTTTCTCTCGACGCGTATACCAAGGGCCTTGACACCGGCTGTGTCAAAGGCCAATACCTTACGGCATTAGTGGTTGAAGATGGCGGCAAACAGACCATCGTCCAAGTGAAAAGTGATGGCTCAAAGAATCATAAGTAAATGTGACGAGTTTCGGTACACAGACGGCTCGATTCAAAAATAATGTGTTTTCTCTGCGGGTTCGGAGCTGGTTTGGGCTTGGCTATGGGTACATAAACTTGGAGTGTCGACGATATTGTTATGGCGTTTTCATTGCTCAGGTGTATTCAAAAAATGAGTGTTAGACCTGAGGGTCTGTTTCTATTGACACTGTTTCTATTGACACAAGATAATATATACATGTAAAATGTTTCCAACAAGTGATTCAAATACATCCAAGGAAATAAACCCAGTATGGCACGAAGGCATGAAAATGTCAACCGGATTTTGTCTGGTTCCAACCTCCATTTACATCCCAAGTAACCGGCGGAGAGAAATCTTCATACCAAAACCCACCCAACGCGTTCAACTGAATATATGCAAAACGGAAATACTCAGGATCGTCCTCTTTATGACGAGTCCAATTAAATATATCAACTGTACCATCGTCCGCTTTGAAAGAGCGAAAACGCTCAACATCATTAACAAGCACACTGATCCCGGCAGCCTCGTTTAAATCGGGAAATAAAAAGATAATATCCTGGCTGGAAGGAATGAGAGGTGCTGCTACTTCCGGGAGAGCACTTCCCAGTTGAGCACCATTGAGCAGGGAACCTGGGGTTTGGAGGATGCTATCATAGCCCCATCGTGCGACACCATTGACGAACAAGCCAACCAAAAGGCCTTGATAAAGCAAACAAGGTCTGGTCTGCATTGTTGTCCCGGGTAGAAAGAGAAGGGCAAGGATATAATGGTGGATTCGCAAGTTCATTTTTGGTACGAGAACCAGGGCTACAATGCCGCCGACCATGGTTCCATAGATAGCCAACATTTTGGGAAGTCGACCTTCATTTCTGAAGGCGAGGGCTTGGGTAACCACGATGAGAACGAGGAGACTGACGATGATGATCAGGGCGGGGATGGCGCCTGGCTGTTGTTGGAGATCATGTGGAGTGAGACGCGAGATTGGGATTTTGTCGAAGGTATCTGTGTTTAAAGCTCCAACCCAGAACGGACCAAGCCACAAAACCGTCTTGTCCCAGTGGGCATCGAGGTCCTTCAGTGTATGCCGAACACAGAAATAGTATATGGCGAACCCGACAAATGCGGTGGGAAGAAACCGGCCCAGTCCCGTGGAGACGACTTCATAATAATCCGGGTTCTCTGGGGGGTCAGAAGATAGAGCGACTTGGAAATAGGAGATGAAGAAAACGGAGGCATAGAATGCTGCGGGGGAGGCGATGAACAGGGATAACACCGTCGTCACAGCCACTGCAAGGGCGAACAAGGGCCATCGGAGATCCTGACTGCACTGGATGTCCTGATCATCCGAAGGACCTCCACCAAAGGTGAAACTGAGTGGAAAATTGGACGGATAATCAATGCTAGAGATCCCATTCTTATCGACGGAAGAAAATTTGCTCTTCTCGCCCGTACGACGGAGAATACCGCAGCCGCCTTTCTGGTCGGCGATGACTCCAGCATGCAATGCTGCAGGACAAATAAAAGAATCACCGCGATAGATACCAGAATCACCTCCAACTACCAAGTTCCGGTAATTGATTTCCTGGGGGCCCACAGTATATGGCTCCAGAACCATAGCTGCCGAGCAGCCCGCAGGACAACTAAAGGCGAATGCTTCCTTGTCAAACGGACGACAAGCATCACCGTTGAGTCCACATTCAGAAGAATCGTCCCAGAGTCTACTTTGACAGGAAAGCTTGACCGGCTTTCCATATCCTGGGACCACCTGGCTAGAGACAGAAGAATGCAAAACCGAGATGAACACAATCCCCCAGAGGGCCAGAGCAGCCAAAAGAAGGCATATTTTGGATCTTTTGCTGGGGAAGCGTCTCTCGATTAGACGCTCTGGGGCAGTTTGCCAGCGACGCAGTAACGGGGTTATGTGGTACTTGTAAGGCGGCAATGGCCCCTTGATCCACGCGATAATCCCCGGAATAGTACAAGAGAAGCGATCTGTCCTTTTCTGCTCGGGTTGAGGATGCGGGACAGATGTGGGCAGCAGAGGCTCGCTGCTATATTCCTGCTCGTGCCTGGCGGAGTCGGCGCTGCCACGCGGGACCGTCACGAACTGGCTGCTGGAGTCATCTTCGGGGTCCAGGATCTCCAATGGATAGTCATGGTCTCCACGAGGGGTCTTTTCAAACGAGGAAGATCTCGAGCTTGAGTCTCCGACGTTATTTTGCTCCGATCGCATCTTTTCCCCGGATGGAGTGGTGGGAAAGTGGAGGAGAGAGAGGGGAGATTGGCATGTCAGCGATCAGCCTTAGTCAGATTGTTTCATCTTCACAACAACAACTGGCAGGAAAACCATCAATGTTTCATTTAATCTGTATCAATAATGCTCTAAACTGCTGAATATCCAAAAAACCACCCTAATAACAAAAGCAAATCTATCCGTCGGTGAATCGTCATGATGCCTCCCAAAGTTGATCTTGCTACGCCATCACAATTCGAAATGAGCCACTTGATTGCCATCAAGCTGGCATTTCTGGAGATATCGCTGTCCGGTGTAGCTGGAAGATAAAAAAAGTCATTAGCCATAATTTAGATCACGAAAGACGAGAGAAATCAAAATACCTCCAATGGATCAGCCCATTAGCGACGTTTCTGCATTGAACGGTGAAGCTATCCACGAGCTGACTCGAGAGATTCTGAGCCTCCTTCAGGCGCTTTTCTGTCATACGAAACTCGGTTGCTTCGACTTTGGCCAATTCAAAGCCAAGCTGCATCGCATCATGGGCATTGAGGCCTTTGTTCAGCATGAGCACTGGAATCAGATTCTCGATTTGACCATCGTTCTGCGAGAGTCAGCTGTCGATCCTATGCGAATCTTGATAAAAGAACACACAGCTTCTTTGCGCATTGAAAACATGTCGTTGGTTCTGCATCATGATCAGCATTATACTCTCGATAATAGGAAAGGAGACCAACATGTGCACAATATACGACGTGTGCTTCCACAGCTGTCGAATGTCCTTGTTGTTTAATTCTTCTTTGGTGAAGTCAATGCCGCAGATAAATCTACTGAGAATTAGCATTGCTCTAATCTTGCATCGTCAGGGCCCATACGGAATAGTGGCTATCACTGGGTATACTCCAGCCGTGAGGTCTCGACGATTGGAATATTCAGTCACAGAAGGGACGCGTCCATTACTGCAGATGGTGTCGACGCTATCCACACTCGAAACATAGCCGACCATCATGTCGAGCAGTACCTCGCAGACATCTAAGACCGTCAGGTCCGTAACTTGGGAATTACCCTTCACAATGAAAACAAGAGGAAGGTACCTCTTGAACACGTCTCCCGGATATGATCGCCCACTTCGTCCCAGCAGCGAAGAGCCTTTTGAAGATGTAAAGGAAAACCCGAGAGATCTGGGTCTGTTCCTTCCCTGCACAAGGCAAACCGGAAATATTCGACGCTCTTTTGTCTGTATATGCTCGCACCGTGGAGATCGTATGATAGAGTACCGCAGTCGAAGACTATGATTGAAAAGAGCCGATTAGCAAAGCTCACGCCGAGAGTGGGAAGGATGCAGTCATACTATCGTCCCAAATGAAGTACTGATACACGAAACCAACCGTCAGCTCTGGAGATACTTAACTGATGAACCACTAACCCATGCAAAGTATTTCGCCACAGTACACAACTTCTCAAAGCTATAATCGGCGCACATTATGGCTGCAAAAAAGCCAAAATCGGCCTTTTTAAGCTTAAAGCATGTTTCTGGATCAGGCACAAAGCTGCTCTTGTCAACACCCTTGACCGTATGAAAGAAGGGGATGTATAATTGGACATACCGCTCAAGCCAAGGGTTGTAAACCTCATCTCGGGCCCTCTCATAGTCGACGTGTATTCTTGCCTTCCACTCTGGAAACAGGGTATACAGATTAGGGATGGAGACTCTCTGGCCCTTTAGCGAGGCCCGGAAGTCAACGTGAGACACGGGAAGGCTTGGAATGACTGCCATTGTGTTGATTGAATCGATTGCTTAATCGAACTCTATCAGAGGGCTATGGCGAAAGGAAGACTAATATACCAGAGCCTTGGGTAGGTAAGGTTTGCGTGTGTGCGTGTCTGCCTCTCAGCTGAAATCATAAAAGCATCATTTTCTCACGCTCATCTGTGATACCGAAAACCTCCCACTCGCTTTTCGGACGCGGTTCAGCTCGCTACAACCAGTTCATTGCTCCATAATCTTCTCAATTCAGCTACGCTATCTGTGGATCTGCCAATTTACAGGCGTCTATTGCTCCAGATTGAAAGCTAAAAGGCGACAACTGTCAGACATCATGCAAAGTGGGCTTGGCCTGTCCTTAAAAAACCAGCATTCTGGAAGGATCCGCTAAGTAGCTTGGACACGGACTACACCACAATCTCCTAGCAGACGCTTTCAGATCGAGGCAATGCACAGCTAGTCAGCTACACGATCTGGCCAGTGGGATCTCTTGATACAGCCACCATTGATGCAGCACCGTGTCCTGGGATTCGGGAATCGATCATCTGTCTGTCAATAGCAGCACAGGAGTCCAGCGGGATCTATGGCTATGTCCTCAATATACGCCTGCTCATCGGGGGTATTCGGGGATCCTATTTCTCGGCCAGACCGCGGGATATTATACGATGAGTGGGCCGATGAGCTGCTTCGACTTCTGTACTAGGGATGTACTGGAGAGTTTTTGAGATTCGACCACTCCGCTGGAAGTCCCTGACAGCCGCCAAAAACCAATTGGTATCATGGCAGCTGGCAATATTTCCTCTGCGAGCCCAATTACCTTTTAGCTGTCCCGCTTAACCCTGTGGCTGATGGCAGGCTGTGCACTATACTAGTTGGGTACAGTATAGCCTGCCTCTTTAAGACTAACCGTATACTCATCATAAACCTTCTACGAGCTGACTTATCTTAGGCGCACATTGTTTGACGCAATTTATGCCAATCATGGCGTTGTGTGCCAGCGGAGATAATATCCGGCTCAACATTTACACCGGTAGTAATAATAATGCCCTGGGACGGAAAGAAAAATGCAATTATGCCCACTGTGGCGTTGACCATGGAAGTCAAATGGCAATGCTGGATCGGGAATTTTTAGTCTCGAAGACTCGATCGTATTCTTCACTTTCTCCACTGATCACTCCACTGCTGTGGTTCATGTTACACCGCTAGTTTAGGCTGCATCGATTGCATAATAAGAATGTAAAGCTGTCACAAGCAAGGAGAAAGAATTGAGAATCTCAGCTGATAGAGGAGCGGTGAGGTTATAGACAGTAGGAATAAAGGATAAACCAGGCAAGGCAACCGCTCCATCTCTAAATTACTTTATATTATAAATTAAGTACAACAGTAACAGTAACGAGCGACAAGATCTGCCACTAACATGCCACGTGAAAATAGCCCATCATCAGCACGTCAATAGAGTGGGTATCAACATAAATCATCAATTCGTTCTCCTTCTTCCCTCCATGTCATCCACTACTGGATAACAGCACAAGGACTCGAACGAATGAGTCAAAGCGATTAATTGGGTTAAAGACACAGAAACCCATTGGGTCTGAACGAACAGTCGAGATTGATTAATAAGTAAGTGATTAGCAGCGTAACGAGCGTTGATATATTAGTGTCTTTCATAGATCGTCCATGTCTAGTCACAGTACTCGGAGAGTATAGACAGACATGATTGAGAGTGTCTTATAGTTTCCAGCAGGTTTAGACAGCAGAGCGACGGCCCCAGCGACGTCCACCAGAAGAGTCCTTGGAGCGGAAGGTAAACCAGACACCCTAACAGAAGCAGAATCAGCAACGTGCAACCAAGAGAAAAAGAGAGGGAGGGAATGACGAACAATGATAGCAGAAACGAGCCAAACACAGGCAGACAGGAAGCTGAAAGCCTCGGCGGCCTTCCATCGGCCACACTCAGAGTTCTCCGTAAGACCAGTCCAGTGCCAGACACCACCGCAGTTGAACTTGTGGATAGCATCGACGAGGATACCGAAGGCGGCGAACCAGGCGAGGGAGATGATGACATCAACTGCATTACATGTACATATTAGAATCTAGTTTGGATCAAATAAAGGAAGAGTATCGTATCACATACACGGCCAGGAAAAGAAGCTTGAAGAGAATGGGATCAACCAGATCAGGCCTAGGAGGATAGATACACCAGCCACGGCTTCGGTGTAGATCCATCGGGCCTGAGGCCAGGCCTCGAGATGGTGGAACTGAGCGAGGTAATGACCGATGATGCCCGCAACGACCTAGAGATTAAGAGGGCCCGGTTAATGCTACTGCAGGAGATGGATAGACTGGAATCGCGGCGGACGTACAGCACCAAAGACGATTTGCGCCACGCGGAAGACAATCGAGACCAGACGCGAGATGACAGGCATGGTGTACTATGTAGAAGTATAGTTGATTCTGTAGATCAGTTGATAGATAACGAGGAGGTACAGTGCTGACTGCAGAGGAGAGAGTAGAGGGAGTCAAGAGAGAATGAATCTGCGGCCGAAAAACGAGCGATGCGAGCTTTAAAAACCCTTTTGGATCTGCAAAAAACAACCGCCGCGCATTGTCTTCTTATTCCTCTTTGGGAGCTGCCATCGGTGGTGCCGGAATGGCCTGATTGGCTGGGCAGAGCATGGTTCACCTTGATATGGTGGGTGCACGGGCTACTAGTATTGGGCTCGGAATTGATCTGCCTAGTAGGAGGACCTTATTATACTTTATTATATTCTCATATTCTCGTATTCCTCTTTATATATATTGTGTCCATCATCACCCCAACACTGCCCCATACTGACTATAACACATACATAAATAAAAAGAAACAAGCAGAGTCGGAGTAAACGGCGATTTATCAATGAAGGAAAGTGGATCCTCCAGCACGACTAGCACCACTAGTGCTGCGTGCCAAGCCTCTAAACCGCAAGGGAGAGTAGATCGCTAGACTACGTACGGTTAGCGCACGAGGTAAACTTGGAAGAAGAAAAAAACATCCATAAATTTTCCATTGAATTTTGTTTTCTTCAAGGCAGCAGCGGATTCGGATGGTATTCGTCTATAAATGTAGAATATAAAGAGTAGACAAGAGGTGGGTGGTTGAATATAGATAGATTGTACACAGATTATCTATAAGAACAGTTGGGGGGAACAATGCTTTGTATGATCAGCCCACCTTGGGGCTTTGACGTCATCAGCCCTACCGATTGTGCTATTCTACTCTGAATACATCTGAGTAATCTAATCAATAAGTAGAGTGTTATGAATTCAGTATGAATATATCATACATTAACGATATGCCCGTAGTTGCAGCTGATATAGACGAAATCCAAGTCAATAGTGTTACATTGTTCCCCGTCCGATCACCCCAACGCCTTGAACCACGATAATAATACAATTAGATACTTTTCTTAGAATCCAAAAACCATTCCATCACCGTCCGGAACACCCCCTTCCCTCCACTCTCGATGATATCCCCATGGCAAGGGATAATCCGGTTAAACTCCCACTTGTCGATCCTCTTCATCGATTCCGCAAAAGCCGGCCGATCCGCCGCGGAGAGAATATACCACGCAAACCGCTTTTGCCACGTTGCCGGCGGAGCAGCCGACAGCAACGGGGTGACCATCTTGGTCAACATCCCAGCCCCAGCAGCCTCGTTGGTTCGCGAGTACTGCTCCCTCGCCGGAAGGTTGAACAGCAGATCTGCTTCGATCATCGTTCGAGAGCGTTTGTGCAGGAACACAATTTCCTTTGAGCCATGGCCGTAGACGTACTCGGTTTCGAACTCCGAGTCGAACTCGTCTGAGATATGTACTTGGCCTGCTTTTTCTTTCGTGAGGATGTGGTCGAATGCTGTGCCTTTGAAGTCGGGGTTGGATTGCCGCTTCTCCCATAGTCCTTCTGGGGCAATGATCTCTGCTTCTGGGAAGGCTTCTTTCCATGATGTTACATGGAGGTGATGCTCCATATCAAGGGCTGCTATGTACTTGACTCTGCCGCCTAGAGAGTTGATGGCCTGTTGGACTTCTGAAGTCAAGTTGACGGGAGAGAACACCGCCAGCGAACCACTGGCCATTTTGACTGTATATCGTTAGTAGATGAAATAGAGTAGATGGATATATCAGTATCACACACCTAGCGTCCCCCGCCCCCGAACTTGAGCTTTCCAAATCTTGCAAACGGCAGACTCAGACTGATAATGTCCGAGGTGACATTCCGGATCACCATCACCTGCGCGGCATTTGATGGAAATAGTTGTGGCATGATGAATACCCAATATGTGATTCAGTATTATTGTAGCTGTCAGATTGTAGTCGAACGTAATCAAAAGCAGAGGTTTAAGTAGGCGTGATGACAGTCTGGATTGATGAAGTCACGGGCGGGAATGACGTCGATGCAACGTTAGGCTGAATCTCCTAGAAACACGGAACCAATACGGACAATGATATTAATATGTCTTTTCCACGGTACGATAACCTGATAGTTATTTATCTATAACCTGAATTAATATTCATGAGGAATTTGTAAACATTCTCATCACTTGCTGACAGATTTCCATCGAGTCTAGAACTCGGGACTCGGGGATTTTCTATCCGCGGATATGAGCTTAAATTGGGCGAAACATGCATAACATTGCATTTATGACCAGATGGACTGGATAGTCATAGTGGCAGTGCAGGACTCCGGTTGATAATCATGATTAGGTAGGCTTCATCATTCCAAACATTATCCGATACACCGTATTGACATAAGACATCAGGCAAAAATAATTACATACAAAAAAAAAAAAAAAAACAATCAAAGCCATAATGCTCTAAACATTTCGAAACACCAAAAGGGGTATCGCATCTATCAGCACCTGAACAGAAACCAAACACTCCTCCAGCTAAAATCCTGCCCTGAAAACCGAAATCGAATAAAAAACAGTTAATAAAAGCAGGGCAAAGCGTCTAACCGTGCCACCCCCGTCTGTTGTTTCGCTGCGGTTCTTCTTCGTTGCGATGGGGAATGATGGACTCAGTAATGCCAAAGGCGTCCACCAGATTTTCCCATGTGTCAAAGTCGAGGCTGAAAACGGCTTGGTGCTTTTGAACGCCTTTTCTCTGAGCTTCACTAGGGACATACGGTAGTGAGGTTTCTAGAACCAGAGTTAGCTCTTGTGAAAAAATTTATATGAAGGACAAGGGACATACGTAATGTTGGTAACCCTCGGCTATCCTGAGATAAACCAACGATGCCGTCTCTGACCAAGAAGCTCAGATAGAACAGATTCTCCACACTCTGTCCAAATGATCTTGGGTTTATGCAAAAGCGGAAAAGTGGCACGCCACCATCGTCGGAGACATTGTACTTTTGCATTGCGTCCTGGATCATTTCCTCACTAGGCTCTTCCTCGAGTGACGATAGTTCCCGGTTCACATTTTCTTCACCATCACGCTGTGTCTTTGTGAGAAGAGTGTTGATGTTTTTGCACATGCTCGTAAGGTTCGAAGTCTCTTGCTGATCAAGGTCTTCTTCCTGGAGCTCCTGTGGTCGAACAGCCTGAGAGGGATCGATGCGCTCTCTTGCCCTCCGCTGTGTCATCTGACGAGTGCGCTTTTGAACGGACAACGGACCCAGCAGAAAACCAGAAACCGATGGTCGAGCATTATGACGGTAGCAGGCAGCACGTCCAAGCCAGTCCCAGTTCATTCCTTCTCCTTCATCATCGCTATCCTCGGGGTCTGCCTGTGTTCTGCCGGAAGCGCGGTGACGACGACGCTGAGTACTGCTAGGAAGTGCAGTCGGGTCTTCCGGGCCCCTGCGCATAAATGTGATGCATTTGGAAACAAACTCATCCACGTCGATACCTGCAGTGGCATCACCAAGAGACAGTTGTGCGGTCTTTTTATGCGACAGGTCAGCGGCGCTGACCAGAAGGCGTGAATCGATTGTGGCATCGGAGGTCTGCTTGACGTGTTCGAAGAATTCATTCGCTTTGTAGATGGTATCGCGAATCCCGTGGTTCCCGGCCTGCAGGTATTCATTGCGGGAATCTACTCGACTGTTAGAAGATGACTGAAGAGAAGCTTTCAGAGAAGTTCTTCACCGTGTAGGTCCCGTGTTAGGTCGCGCAGTCCTTTGCGAATCCGTCTTCTTTCGTTTTCATCCTGATCCGGGTCGTAATACCTCGTGTCGATTTCTTGTTGCGACAGAGGTATTTGCGACTGACTAGCCTGGATGTTCGACGTTCTGTTTGCCAACCGCTGCCGCTTCGTCGTCGAGGCACGTCCACCAGAGGCCATTGTCTGCGTCTGGCCTCTCTTGCGGCGAGTAGCACGGTTTTCTTTATCCGATGAGGTTGGCGAAGGGGATCGGTTAGAAGATCCACCGTTTTCTTGATAAGATGTTGAACGTTCTTCCTGCAGCGAGCTGTCGACAACACGGGGATTTCGTGCCATTGCGTTTGCACTAAGTAAAAGCAAAGTGGAACACGGCGATAAGCAGATACAAGGCTGTCAAGAATGGAAGCGCAAATCGTAAGGCACTATTGCATCATAAGCAACCTGAAGGATTATGATCTGTTTTTTAGTCCGTAATTTCACGCTTTCATTTCCCTAGCGACCATCAGATAGTAAATCCCCTCCAGGCACGAACCCAAATGCCTTAATTTCGTGCGGCGCGTCCGGCGCAACGCGTAGCGATAGCGGTCACGTGGTGCGATAGGCGACCCCGCGTCATCGCAGCGGCTCTCGGCCAATCAGAGGCCACAGTGCTGATTACAGCTGTGAACCCGTCTCCTTCTCCAACTTCCTTTCACCAAGACGGCGTTTGAAGCAGTCCTGAGATGAAGGCGCAATAGAGCCAGAAAAGTGTCGGCTCAAGGATGGAGGCATTTACTTTTGCCGTTTCCACTCAGGTGGACTTTCCGGTTCATATCAAGATGTACGTGGATCTCCCCGGGTTCTCCGATATCCGTAGACACTTGGTCAAGCGTCTTTAATCGGGGACTTATCCAACTGACTAGGTATATAGCGGCTCTTTGGAAGGAAAGCAGAAACAGATTCCCTTCTCCGAGCTCCTTCGGCGACCGGAAATACGACACATTGGCTCTACCCAGAATCCCGCTTCCGACCTGTTCGTCACGGCGCAATTATGGTCGGACTCCAAGCCATTAGGAGTGCCGTTGCAGACGGCGTATAAGGCATTCAAGAACTTTCGGGCCTGGAATGAATGGTTACAACTGCCTATGTCTATCAAAGATGTGCCTTTCAAGTGTCAGCTGGCGGTTACGATCTGGGATCTGTCCCCCTTTGCCGGTGAGGGGACATACGGACATTACATTCCGTTTGGCGGAACAACCATCCCATTGTTTGATGACGAAGGAAAACTGAAAACGGGGCGACAAAAATGCAAAGTGTATCGAAACAAAGCTGCAGATGGCTTCTCTTCCACCACCACACCATCGACCCCGCATCCTAAACGACGAAAGGCCAATGCTCCCGACCCTCTTGCTCCTTCTCTGGAAGAGCTGGAGCTGGAACGAGTCGAAGTTCTGATTAAGAAACATGAGATGGGCGAGATACCTCGGATTGATTGGATGGATCAGATGGTATTTCGACAACTGGAGAAGCTCAAGCTCGGTGCTGAAGAAGCTGCGAGAAAGCGGGCTATTCGTTTAAAGGCGACGAAACGGGCCTCAGAGGCTAACGGTGGGGGTGAAGAAGATTCTGATGAAGAAGGGCTCGATGACGAAAACTTCACACTCTACGTCGAATTTCCGCGCTTCGATCATCCAATTGTTTGGTCCGATCATCAGTATCCACCACCTCCCATTTCATCACATCCTCAAACTGCTCCCACCAATATGAATCCTGCACTCAAACCTCTCCCAGAAGTTCGGTTTGGCCCCGGAATTGAAGGTGCGGATGGCGATGGTGTGATCAGGATATATGACCCTGAAGTTGGACAAACGGGCAATCCTTGTGAAGACAAACACAGACGATTGATTCGTAGCCATCGCACTGGCATAATGGATCGCGATCTGAAGCCAAACCCTAAAATTCGTGATGAACTTAATATCATTTTGTCCTACGAGCCAACGCAAGATCTTAGTGCCGAGGAAAAGGATCTTGTTTGGAGATTCAGATACTATCTTACTCGTGAAAAGAGGGCATTGACCAAATTTGTCAAGTCAGTTAATTGGAAAGACGGTGGTGAATCCCGCCAAGCGGTCGACATACTTCCTAAATGGACAGATATCGATGTCGATGATGCGCTGGAACTACTTGGTCCCACTTTTGACAATGCCGCTGTTCGATCTTATGCTGTTGAAAGACTCCGAAAAGCCGATGATGATGAGCTTCTTCTTTATCTTCTACAGCTGGTTCAAGCATTGAAATACGAGGATAGCGGCGACGAGAACACTGAAGATATTGCACATGATTCCTCTTTGGCCAATTTTCTCATCTCACGTGCTGCCAATAACTTCAAACTTGGAAGCTACCTTCATTGGTATCTGATGGTTGAGTGTGACGATGCTGGTCCGGGGACTTTGTCAAGTCAACGCCGGCTTTTCGCTCGGGTTGAATATTACTTCATGACTGAGCTAGAGCGATCTCATCCGGAAAATAGAAAGACTCTGCTGCGCCAAGGTGAATTGGTCGCGGTCTTATCCAAGATTTCCAAGGATCTCCGCTTCTCGCGAGAAAATCGTATCCTCAAGATCGAGAAGCTAAAAAAGTACTTGAAAGACCCCAAGAATGACCTCACCAATATCGATCCTCCGTTACCGCTGCCATTGGATCCGGATGTATTAATCACTGGCTGCTTCCCAGAGGAGTCCAACGTCTTCAAGTCCACACTGTCTCCTTTGAATATCACCTTTAGGACCTCGGATGGCAACAAATATCCCATTCTGTTCAAGGTCGGCGACGATCTCCGCCAGGACCAGCTAGTGATACAGATCATCATATTGATGGATCGACTTTTGCAAAAAGAAAATCTAGACTTGAAACTAACTCCGTATCGCATTCTTGCAACCAACTCTACCGCTGGGGCTGTTCAATTTATACCATCTACCTCCCTGTCTGCCGCCTCAGCCAAATACAAATCCATTCTCGCCTATCTCAAAGCCAACAATCCCGATGATAGTGAGCCCCTTGGCGTCCGCAAAGAAACCATGGACACCTACATCAAGTCATGCGCTGGGTATTGTGTGATCACCTATCTTCTCGGCGTGGGTGACAGGCATCTGGAAAATCTTTTACTGGCACCGGACGGCCACTTTTTCCACGCCGATTTTGGCTTTATCCTAGGCCGAGACCCCAAGCCCTTTGCCCCCATGATGAAGCTTTGTAAGGAAATGGTCGAAGGAATGGGCGGCACAACATCGCCTCATTATCTCCAATTCAAACAGTACTGCTTTACCGCGTACACCACTCTGCGGAAGTCTGCCAACCTCATTCTAAATCTGTTCAGTCTGATGGTGGATGCCAACATCCCCGATATCCGAGTTGAGCCTGACAAGGCTGTTCTGAAAGTCAAGGAGCGATTCCATCTTGAGATGACAGAGGAAGAGGCTATCAGACATTTTGAGCAGCTCATTAGCGACAGTGTCAATGCTATATTCGGTGTAGTCATTGATCGACTTCATGACTTTGTACAGGGATGGAGGGCATAGGATATCTAGTAAAGACCTACAAGTGTTTGGGTATGGTTTTTCGTTCCTATTATCTTGATTAGAGACATATAACAAGCTCCTTTTTTGCATATAGCGGTTATGGGCAGGAGTCTTGATACATGGATAGGCGCAAAAGGTATAAAATCATGATGGGACGATACCAAACGGGGAAAATTGTGACTTCTATGTGTTGATTAATTTATAAAAAACTAGATAACTCCGTTTTGATTATACTTCATATCAGCACCAATGATGAATGACCTACAAACCACCGTATCTCATGATGGGAGTATCAACGAACGCTAACTAATCTTCCTTCCAATCTCCTCGTCCATATGCATACGAACATCCAGTTCAATCCAATCATTCTCTGACTCACCACTACCATGACCATCTGCTCTCGCCGCTCTCGAAGCAGTATCTATGTTGATTGCATCCCCATCACGACCAGAGAGAACACCATCCTCCCCACTTCCACCACTGGAACCCTCTCCACGAGGCTCGTCTGTCTTTGAATTTTCCCTGGCATCCTTATCATCCTCTGGAGTCCCTTCACGACAGGCCCATGCATCAACGAATCTGAGAACCTCACGTGGCCACCACCGGTTCATCACAAGTAGTCGAAAAGGCACCAAGGCAATGATGAGCACTGGGAATGCAGGTGCGGCTCGTGTTAGAGTCAGGATGAAGATGGCTACGGTAATGACAATTTGCAGGATAGTGTAGAGGTGAATGGGAATATATGAAGGGTTTTGAGGAGGCTGGTTGTCCGTGCCAGTAGAGGAGCTGTCCCTCTTTGCTAGAGATGGGGGTAAAGATGGAAGTTCGGAAGGTGGGGTGAGAAGGTAGAAAGTTCGGTATAGAATTGGACTATAGATAAAAGTGTTAGAACTTGGTCCTTCCTCACTTGATGTTGGTTCACATACTTCACCGATAAACTTTGTTCTCCCATGAAGAGGAAGAGACCAGCAAGCACACTCGTGGGTGTCAAACCGAGCACTGTCATGAATGGAGGACTGATAAAAAGCAAAATAGCGCCGGAATGTAGAAAAGCTGACCACCGCTGCTCATAAACCCGTCTCACTTCACGGTTCTCGACCTTTTCCTCGCCGTCTACAGTGATTGTGTGTTGTTCCTGTTCGGTATGCATCAACGATTCGGAGTGCAAGGGGGCCTGTGGTAGAAGCCCATTGGAAGGTGGGATCCCCAGAATTCCACACAGGGCTGTCGTGGTGCCGAGCAGAACGATATCCCATGCAAAGCCTCCAGGTTTCCGTGTCCCATACCGATCAATCGTGCAAATAATCGAACTTACTTCATGGTCGAAGAAGAACAACATTGTGATGATGATTCCGGGGATCACGGCAGCAAATATCCATCCAATTGGCAGCTTCCAAAATTCAACAAAGAATCGGTCACGGTCTGGGGATGTTGGTCGAAATGAATGGCTGACCGGAAGGGTCATCTTGTCCAGGTGAGCCAGCTCACCAACATGCGGTAGACCGATGAAGAGTATGATGGAGATGGCCGCTGCATATTCTGCCAACCCAAGTCGTATATAACGATGGAAGAGAGGTCGCCAGTTCTCGGCTGTTGATAGGAAGATAGCCAAGAGCATTGTTCCTGCTGCACCGATAACGGCATAGAGAAAGGCTGCAAATGAGAGGGTTTTGTGTGCTCTCTCGAGCTCCTGAATGGCTTTGTGAAAGTAGATTATGCTGTTGAGGAGTGAGAATATTTCCGTGGCAAAGGTAGTCACATAGCGCATTGTCCAGTCATGAGCATTGATGATGGCCAGTACATAGTGCAACCAAGCAGAATGGATCAGGGACCACGCCATGAATGGCAAGAAAGGAATCTGAAAACACTATAAGACAGGATACGCCGAGGGATATTTGGAAATCTCACATTAAATATTTCCTGGCATAGCGAGTATATATTCTCAGCTAGGACCGAGAAAGGACCAGTTACCCCTAGGATTGTCAGTGGTTGGATAGAGAATCTAGGGCTGTGTTTAGTATTGTTTAGTGGAGCAGAAGCAAGGACCAAAATCATACAGCGAAAAGATAATTCCGCAAAGTCCTGTGCTAAAAACGACCTCGATCGTCCCCCAGCTTTTGCCTGTCAAGACATAGAGATCACTGGCAAACGTGATTCCTGGCAGTAAGTTGGTGAAGAATACGTAGACAGCGCTGGCAAAGACTAGCTGGTTAAAGATCTTCCAGTCCGATACGTAGCGCCGGCGCAAATTGAGAATATCCTGCTTCACCAGTCGAAAGGGACGCAAAGGACCCCCAGCAGAGACAGATCCCCGCAGGACTCGCAACGGCTTGGGCGTATGCTTCGACGGGGTGATGATGGAGTGGGCATCGTCACCATTCTCCTCTACTTCGGATTCAGTGTGATCCTGACGTCTATGTCCTCTTCTTAGTCTGAGACGGGACTTTTGATGAGAAGTTTCTCGTGTTGAGCGAGGTCGAAATGCTGAAATGAGAGACATCAGTATGGCGGGGTTGACTATATATCAGCACTCCGTAGTAGATCACTGATAAGGTGATAAGAGCTAAGATTGATCCTCAGAGTGTGGAGAGCAGGTTGAATTGGACAGGTGTCTATAGGATTAAGACATCATCATCCTAGAACTCGAAAAACACCAGAAAAAACCACACCAGCCATTTGTGACGGTCGAGAAGATTGGAGATCATCACAAGAAGACGACGAGAGGTGGAGCTTACTGGCTCACCGCCTTTGCTTTCCGCCTTCATCGCCCCGATCAATCCGTTTATTTCTCCATCGCCAGTCCATGACTTGTGGAGTCGATTAAAATGACTCGCAGTTTCATCGCTGTGTCCCGTCTATATAATCATCCGTCTGGGGTCGTCTTATGATGGCAGCTAAATTCATTCCGCGTCAGGTTTTTCCCTCATTATGGGTCAATCCCAAGGTCCTATTTCTTGGGCCATCACCGAGCTGGACTGAACAAGATGAAGAGTATGCTGTCTTCCATCGATTATGTTATTGAATGCCGTGACTACAGAGTCCCAGTCACTTCTATCAATCCCATGTTTGAGGAGGCACTAGGGAAAACCAGACGACTGACGGTTTACACCAAGAGAGATCTCGGTGCGAAGGCGCAATCAGCAGCGCAGCAGCAGGTAAGTCGGAGAGATTCACCGGAGGATATTACTGCGGGAAAATCGCTCATTTGCTCTGTCTTATTCCAGACCGAAAAGTCAGTGCAAGGGTTCAACCACAGCAGCGCAGTCTTCTTCGTTAGCTCATCTTCCCGCCAGGACGTGAGTCCTATCCTCAAACACCTTCGAAACGATGCCGAAGGACCCGACAAGCTGGTGGGATGTCGTGTACTCGTGGTTGGAATGCCGAACGTGGGCAAATCGACTTTGATCAACAACTTGCGCAGCCAGGGCGTGAGAAAAGCAAAGGCCGCGCAAACAGGGGGTCAACCTGGTATTACACGGAAAATCGGGACACCTATAAAAATCATCGAGCGCGAGAATGACTCGCACGTCTACGTGCTCGACACTCCTGGTGTTTTTATGCCATACGTGCCGGATGCAGAGAATATGCTCAAATTGGCACTCTGTGGCTGTGTCAAGGACTCTGTCATCTCGCCCGTCACACTAGCGGACTACCTATTATACCATATAAACCTGCACGACGCACGGGTCTATCAACGTTGGTCAGAACCGTCCAATGAGATCATGCCCCTACTTGAAGGTTTCGCACGGTACACGGGCCTTCTTGCCAAAGGCGGAATTCCTAATATTGACCTTGCAGCTTTACATTTCATCCAGAAATGGCGAGCCGGTGATCTGGGGCGATTTCTGCTTGACGATCTCCAGGCGGAAGCGCGCCGTCTTGAAGACGGAACCGTGGAGGAGACGAGAACCAGTATTTCTCAGGCAATCAAGGCTGAACGAAAAGCAAAAAAGCAACAGGTTTAAAAAGACGTTGAAAATAGACTGTAAATAGCATATCTCATCCCATTGTACAAAAGAACGAATATCATGTTGGTATCATCAGTGAGCTTTTTGCTCCACCTTCAAACGGCGAATGTTATGAAGTCATCTAAGGAAAAAATGAAAATAGACAAGATGTAAAAATGGACCAAGATAAGAAAAAGAATCATCCGTAACGCCGGAAATGAGAAGGTGAAACGAAAGAAAAACAGAAAAAGAACAATCTTCAGCTCCCCCTCTCTTACGACAACGCCTTCTAAGAAATCTTATCAAGAAGCCTTCTTCTCCTTCTATCCACGAGTTCTTCCTGGACCTCCTCTAATGAAGGTAGTCTCCATTCAACTCCATCACCAGCATCGCCGGGCAAGGGCTCCCATCCATCTTCGACATCGTCTTCCTTTTTGCCGCGCAGATGTTCAATGGCCTCCTTCTCCTTTTGCCGTTCGTAGACCAACAAGGTGCCATCTTCTTCGTCGAGCCCATAACCGAAATAATTGGCATCCACTTTCTTGGTCGCGATATCACCGCCTCTCCCCCGCGCTTCGTCTTCTTCCTCCGGCCTTCGACCTCGCCTCGCTGCAGCCTCAAACATCTCCTTGACACCTGGTAATTCCCTCGCTCGACCAAAATATCGATACCCTTTGCCGCCGCCGGGAATTTCCCGTCCTTCATCGTCGTAAACCCTGCCCGAGCCACGCATGTAGTTTGGCCCGCCCAGGTTCCGGATTTGCATCTCCCACATCCATTTCTCGCGCATGAGCTTGTTAATTTCATCGTTCAGGTCCCGGATCTGATAGTCGCTGAGACTGGACTCTTGGATGCGGGAGACCTTGCGCGAGATCTCCTTGAGCACTTGACCACGCCATTTCTCGCAATTCGGGATCGACTCGACCGTGGTGATGGCCTTGGGGCGACGCGTGCGTCCGATATCGATGATTCCGAGATCCGCGGCTTGCTGTGCCCGGAATCGGAAGAGCATCGACTGCGCTTTCTCACTGTTACGGGCCTGTCATGTTGAAAGAAAAAAGTGGTGCGTTGGTTAGCAATCGCGGTCTCATATTTTCTTCAATTATCGCACAGGGTGGAAAAGCAAAAATTTCGTCTATTCCGGGTGTCGTATAACTCACCATGATGAAGGTTTGGGCCCGAAGAGGGGACGGTTGGGAGGCAAAAGATGAATGAAGCTCTCGACTTGACAGCTCGAATGGGTTCAAGTCCGTCGGAAGCAGCGCTAAGAAAGAGTAGGCGCGCGGCTAAATTTATCCGCGTTTATGCCCAACGGTTGCATTTGATGAATGTGATTGGTGGAATGGATTCTCAAATGACATATGCATGACTCTTGGTCAAATGCAAATGGTTTCAAATGTATTAAAACGCAAATTTTGCTAAAGGGAGATTATATAATATTAATATTGACTCTTGGAATTGCGGGTGCAAACGCTTTGAATCTAACTCTGAACAATGTCTATATATTTCTGGTGCAGAATGCTATTCAGAATTAAGTCCTAATATTAAGAGTCCCTGTATCACCAAATAATCAAAATACCGCACTTAACTAACTAAGAAAAAAGACAAAGATCATCATGGCCATTTAAGCATATACACATTAGAGAACAGAAAAGAAAAGAAAACAAAAAAAGCGCCATCCTGCCAATGCATTTCCCACTTAAGCACCCATGGCTCCTATTCCATCATACTCGTAAACCTGTCTTTCAGGCCCTGCTTTAATATTTAGCGCCTGAATTCAATTCACATGTATCCCTGCCGAGCAGGATCAACCTGCTAGGTCGTGATGTTCCTTACAAGAATCCTTTCGTGTTGCTGGGCATCCTTTGTGGTATATCACCGCCAAAAGCGCTGCTTCCCCGACGGCTGCCAACGTCGCTGAGGCCGGCCATGGGTCCACGTCCAATGGCACTTCCTCTCTCGACGCGCAAGGCTTTCCATCCGTCAAGCTCACGTTCCACTCGCAATAGCCTCTCCCGCTCTTCGCGAAGCTCTCGTTCGGCCCGACGGGCTTGAAGTTGCGCTTCCGAGTCACTCTGCTGGAGTTCTTCGATATTGCGGAGGAGACGCTCGATTTTCTCACGACCTTTGCTGACATCGTCGTTGAGCTGAGCGTTGATCTTCTCCCGTCTTTCGATCTGTGACTGGAGATCCTTGACGGTACGGTCCACATTGCGCAGTGAGCGTTGCTCAGCAGTTTGCTTAGATTCTTGGTCTTCAAGATGCGTTTCCAACTGTTGATATGTTAGCATCTTGTTATTAACAGAATAGGAGGATCGAAAATGCTTACCTCCTTGATTCTCTTGTGCAGGAACCTGACATCCTGGCTGCCAGATGAGTAGCTCTTAGTCTCCAAGTCGACGCACCGGAGCTGCGCTTCCTTGAGCTGCTTCTCCAACGCGGCCTTCTCTTTGAAGAGCTGAGCATTGGATTCGCGTTCGGCTGTGACCTCCTTCTGCATTTCGGTAACCAGAGCATCGGCTCGTCTCATCTTGCCAACTGCAGCAGCAGAGACATCTTCTTGCTGCGCCAGTTGTGACTTGAGTTCCAGCAGTTCGCGGTCCATACTGGCGGCATTGCGCATTGATGGACTGCCTCCCTTGGCAAGGTCTTCCAGTCGTTCTCCTGCTTCTGCTAGTCGTGCCTCCAACATCTTCTTCTCCTTGAACAACATGTCTCGTTCCGCTGTCACGTCGTCAACAGATGTCCGAAGGCTTCTGACCTGCGACAGGAGAGAGACGACTCTGCCTTGAGCTTCGTTATGGGCATTGACAGCTTCGTCACGGGATGTTGTGACATCCTGAAGGGTGATGTCCATCCGGGACTTCTCCTTGGCCCATGTTGAACTATTGAGGACTTCATTATCCCATTTGCTGCGAAGGCTCTCAAGTTCTTCTCGGAGACGCGAGCTTTCTCCGCGAACATTCAAGACCTTCTCGCGCTCCATCTCAAGCTCGTTGTTTAGCGTCAGGAACTCTCTCTGATACTTTTGCCGTGTCTGCTCCATTGAGGTCTCCTTATCTTCAATGTCGATAGCCCGTTGGTTTCTGTAGTCCTCGAGTTCATTCTGAAGGCGCTGCTTTGTCTGTAGGGCACCTTGCAGTTCGGCCGCTTGGTCCTCCATCCTGGCTTCCAAGGACTGAGTTTGTCTTTGCAAATCCTCAACAAGGGCATCCATTTGCTTGCGCTCGGCCATTATCTGGGCGTACGTATCATCGGCCTCCTGGGCCTGTGATTTGGCGAACTGCTCAGCTCGAGACGCTTTCAGGACCGCGATTTCAGCCTGCTCAAGCTTGCTGAAGTATTCATCAGAGCGAGTCTTGTAAAGGCTTAGACTTGAGGCAAGGTCAGCGGACTTAGACAGCTCCGCATCCAAACGAATTTGCAGGTCAGCAAATTCCTGCAAAAGCTGATTCCTGCTGATCGTGTCTTGTTCTTTTGCCAATTGCAGCTCCTGATTCTCTGAGTTTGCATCGCGAAGTTCGACTTCTAGAGTCGCCTTGGCTCGCTTCAGCTTTTCATAATGACCCTTTACATCACTGAAATCGGCGATGGCTTCATTGTGAACCTTGAGCAATGATCGCCTGGATTGTTCCTGGGAGTTGATGAGGTCGTACAGTTCTTCGTGGGACTTTGCCTGAACATCACGTAGCGATAGATCCCCGGAACGGATACTTCGCTCTAACGAGGAAACCTTCTTGGAAGAATCATCGAGTTGGTCATGCAGGCGACCGTTTTCACGCTCCAGAAGTTGCATTCGTCTGACGGATGGGCTTTCATCTTGCCAGATGTCTTGAGATTGCGACCCGTGCTGAAGTTGATTCTGAAGGTGCTTGTTCTGCATCTCGGTCATCTGGAGTTTGTTCTGAAGTTCCTCGATCTCGGTCGCCAGGTCCATTCGCTTTTGGAAGCCAATGGTGTCCACTGTCTTATCGGACCGACCAGAGTCATTAGCAGCATCATTGAGATTGAACTTTCTATTTGGAGTTGTTGGCGTGTTGAACTTCTTGAAAAGCGCATTGTCGGAATGTTTTCGCAAGTGAGTAGGGGTGCGGTTGCCCACTTGGTTCTGATCGATTTCCTCCAGCAATGCACGTTTCGATGAAGAGTAACGAGCGTCAAGTTCCTTCATCTCGTCTCCGTGCCGGCGACGCATTTCCGCGAGCTGACTCTCCGCTCTACCGTACTTCTCCTCAGTGACCTGCAACTTACTCTGTACGGTATCCAGCAACTGAGCCAAGTCTACCTTCTTGGAAATATCAGGCTGAACAGCTTCCCAGGACTTGGTAGATTCATCAGCTGTCGGCTCGACGACCTTATGCAGCACCATCAGCTGACGGTGTAAGTTGTCAATCTCCTTGTTGGCCGTGTCCAGTGAGCCCTGCAGTTTGCGAGTATTGGCCTGAGCTTGGGTCCGAAGTTGTCTCTCTGTTTCCAGGTTTCTGTTTGCTTCCGCTAGTTGAATTCCGGCAGTGGAGGCAGCCTTTTCGGCGTTTCGGCTTGCTTTGTGTTCCCGATTCACCTCATGGTTCAAATCTTCCAGGCTCAAGGACAACTTCTCCTTTTGCTTTTCCAGGGACGTGATGGAAACCTGTAGATCTCCCATTTGACGAGTGGTTTTCTTATTTTCCTCTTCGAGCCTTGCTTTCTCTCTTTGCAGATTTGTGATCCGAACTCGCTGGTTATCACTAGCTCTCGAATTGGACCTGGCGATGTCAAGGTTCTTTTGTTGGATCTTGGTAAGCAGAGCCCGATTATCATTCTCCGACGCCGTGAGTCTGCCTTTGAGAGTCACAAGTTCCCGTTCAAGCCGTTCCTTATGCTGGTCGTGGCGAATGCGGAAGTTGTCAGAATCCGCAATAGCTTGGGTAAGCTCCTGAATTCTCCCCGAAAGACGCGTTCTCTCAGCCTCAACCTCCTCCAGCTGCCGTGTCTTTTCGTCGAGATCCGACCGCATACCGTTCAATTGTTGATTGGCCTGCTTCGTGACAGTGCGCTCAATCTCCGCTTCAGCATCCAAGCGAGCGTTTTCAACCTTGGTAAAACGATCCCGAAGCTTGATCAACTCTGCTTGCAGATCCTTTCGCGATTGTTCGGCAGCGACACGTGCCTCTGTAGCTCGACGAAGGGAGTCTTGTTGGATGTACATTTCCTTTTCAATGGTGATCTTGGAATCGTTTAAGGAGTCGTACTTGTCCCTCAACTCTTTAAGGTTGTGTTCTGCAAGCATTTGTACATCGTCTCTTGACTGCCGCTCACGACTGAGGTCCGCTTGTGCTTGGAAGAGCTGACTCTTCAGATCCTGGATCTGTTGCTCGAGCAATCTCCGGCTCTGCCCAGCCTCTTCGTCTTCAGTCATTTTCTCCTCGAGGAGCTTCTTGACATCGGAAATCTCGCGCTCGAGTTGAGTCTTCTCTGATTTCATCGCATCCGCTTCCGCCTGTAACTCCCTGAGGCGCTTTTGCATGTTATCATGCCGGGTGGAAAGAGAAGCTTTTTCAGTTTCCATATACCTTGTCTCTTCCTCATGTCGTTTAATATCATTGCGAAGGACGGCCATTTCACTTTCTTTTCGCCTGAGCATTTCCTCGTAGCCAGTTGAAGTCGATGAAAGATCAGAAATCTGTTGTCGAATAGAACGATTGTCCTCAATCAAGTCCTTGACTTGTTTCTTGGACTTGTCTAGTTCTTTCGAAGTGTTGGCAAGTTTGATATCAAGGTCTTGGTCCGATTTCAACAGCTTCGCTTCTAGATCATGTAGTTTGCGTTCTTTCAGACTCAAGTGGCTTTGGAGCATCTTGATCTCCTGGCCGAGATCGTCGATTTGCCTATCTTTTGAGGAGGAAGCGCTGTCTGCCTCAGCTAGTCTGGCGTCGAGCTCCTCCAGGCGACTCTCCATGTCGTGTTTATCATTCTCCAGACGTTGGATGATTTCTCCTGCCTGCTCCAATTGGGTTATTCGAAGTTCAAGTTGGTCATCAGCCCTCTTCTTCGCGTCTATCAAGCTGTCCAATTGATCTTCGAGACTTTCCTGGTCGGCGATTGCACCTGCGAGCTTCTCGCTCAGCTCCACTTCTCGGATCTGAAGTCGCTTGAAGATCTCTTCCTTGTCAAGGGCAAGAGCTCGTTCGCTTTCCAAAGTTTGCTGGATTTTTTGGATTTCGACTTCAGTGCGACACCTCTCCTCGTCCAATTTCTGGCGGTCCGCAACGTCTTGCTTCCTCTTCGCTTCCAAGGCCTGAATCTTCTCGTCCCTTCTCTTAACCTCATTGGCTGTGCGGGTTTCTCCTAACAGGGGTTTCATTCGGGAGAATAACCTCCACCAAGGGTCGGCCTTCATGTCCAGATACACATGGAAATTATGCTGGATGATTCGGGTCGCTTCTGCACGGTATAAACGCTTGTTCGAGATGCGCCGCTGCACAAACCCCCTGGCGAGGGATTGGAATCGGCCCATAATAGTGCGGATAAGCTGATCACGCTTCTCTTCGAGCTCAGCTAGAACACCAGCTCTGAAAAAGACTTTTGTCCGGCCGACTCGATACCAAGCCGGGTCCATTCCCAGTTTCTGTAGCATTGTCTGGGCGGCAGTTTGGCCGTCTAGATAGCCCTTGGGCATGTGTGAACAGAGCACTTCATATCGCTGCCTAAACTCGGCGAACAGAAGTCGATTGGGAAATCCTGTACGGGCAATTCGAATACCTTCCAAAACACCGTTGCATCGTAATTGATCCAGGACTAAAGGAGCGTTAAGCATCTTTGGGCGCTTCTTGTGGTTTGGTATAATGCAGCGGACGAAGTGAGGGTGGGTTGAGTGCAGTTGGTTCATGAGACTAGACAGCCGCTCCTTGTGTCTCTGAGCAACAGTCCGGAACAGGCCCTTCTTCACGCGGCTCTTGGGGAAATCCCCATCATCGTCACCGCCTCCACACTCAGAGAACAGATTTGCCACATGACTGTCGTTTGAACCTGCGAGAAGTCGCGTTACGTTGTCATTCAGGGGATCCTTGTTCTTCTGTAGCCAATCCTCAGTGCCATATTCAACCTCGGCAGCATAATGAGTGAGAATAAATCCCTGGTTCAAACGAGCAGCGCGATACTTGGGGGACTTTCGATCCCACAGTGAATGAAGCTTTTCAGTGAAGGACTTGTCGGTGGCTTTTGGCATCACACAATCCTCGTCCAGACAAGAAAAGATACCGATTGGGTTTGTCAGTTCAATCAAGTCGATTGTTGGCTGCAAGTCTTTGCCAAAATCAATGAATTGCCACTCGATTTGCTCACGAGCATACTCCTCCTGTTCCAAAACAAACATATGGTGGTTGAAGAATTGTTGGAGCTTCTCGTTGGTGTAGTTGATACACAGCTGCTCAAAACTATTGTTCTCAAAGATTTCGAATCCCGCGATATCAAGAACACCGATGAAATGAGGGTCTTCGCCTGTCATAGGGCTGCGGTCCAACTGCTTGTTTATCCGAGTAACAAGATCTCCAAAGCCACGTTCGTAGATTCCTTTCGCTAAAGCGTCAAGAGCAAGGCGAACCTGCTCTGGGGTTTGTACCTTTTCCACCCACTCTCGGCCTGCCTTAACCTTAGGGTGGAGAAGGCCTTTGACGAAAGGCTCTGGATCGATCCCCAGGAGGTGACACGCCCTGTCAATGCTGTTTAGTGAATCAGGTCCTAGCGCAGCCTGATCCGCACGCAGACTCTCCTTGATGACGGTGACATTTCCGAGGTGCAGAACGGCGGCAATGGTCCGGAGAATACACATCTGGTCTCCCTCTGAGAATCTCATGGCATGGAACGCCTCCATCAATGAGTTCCATTCGTCCACATCAGATACCCCAGCGATTGTGTCATTACCGTCTTTTGTGTAAGTGAAGTCTTCAATGTGGAGATCGGATAATAGTAGGCTTTCCCGCAACCTGGAATCAGCACCTTGCAGTAGTTGATAGAAGATATGGTAGTTTCTTTCGTGAGCATTCGGTTTCACGACTCGAGACTTCTCCAGCAAGTACCAGTCAATAGAAGCGCCTGATATTTGCCCAGACCGGGAGAATTCAATCCTGATGAACTTTCCAAATCGAGAGGAGTTGTTGTTTCTAACCGTCTGCGCATTACCAAAGGCTTCGAGAATGGGATTCGCTCTCAAGATCTGCTGTGAGAGAGTGGAAAATTGCTGTTTCGCCCCTGACCGAGCATACGGAGTGTCTGTTGTCGCAACCGCAGCAAGATACTGGATGACCTTCTTCGTATTTTCTGTCTTACCAGCTCCTGACTCTCCCCTGTACGATGTGATTAGACATTGTCTGGTTTTTCAACTTAAATGAGGAATAACTCACGTCACCAGAATACTCTGATTTTCACCTTCCTCAACCATATTCCGAAATGCCTTATCGGCCATCGCAAATATGTGAGGTCGAGTTTCCTCTCTGCTGCTGCCTTTATACATCTTCACATACTCATTTGTGTATATCGGCAACGGGCAGTATGGATTAATTGTTACCAGGAAAAGCCCAGAATATGTCTAAAAAAAATCAGTGCATTAGTGGAATTTGCATGCAAAGTGCAGTTGTCACGGGTTCACTGACATAGATGAGATCTGCCTGATACCGTGTGTGCAAATTATGCACTACTGAAGCTTCATTTAGATGCGTGAGCTCGGCCATGTCATCTGCCTTGTCGAATTTGGCAGGATTAACTTTATCGACCTGGTCCGCATCGATTTCCCGTTGCTATAGAAAAGTGGAACATATCAGCTTTCTGAAATCAGAGAAACAGGCTCTTTTCCATACATCACCATCATCGGTCTGGACTAACAACAGTCCATCTTCCATTTCTTCCAGCACCAACCCCCGAATAAATGCTTTCTCCTTGTCCCGTAACCACACATATTTATTGCCTGAGAAGTCATTCTCACCCTCGAGTCCTCGAATCTGATCCGCTCCCCGTTTCAGCTCCTCTGACTTGATAAATTCGGGCGCAAATGTCCCCGATGAGACATTATTTCGCAGTGAATTCGATCTCTGACGAACTATCACCTGTGACGATTGTTTCGGTGAAGAGGCGATGTGTGAGTTGTTTCGAAAATGGTTCTTGGCCTCTTCAAATTTGCCTGGCGATGACACTAAGGCTGATTTTGGCCGTGGCCTATTCTGTGGCCCAGGAGATCGAGAAGGAGAAGGAGAAGGAGATGTGCGATTGAATGGGTTGGCACGCTTTGGCGAGCCATTTAACTGGGAGGGTAACATGGCGGCGTTAAGTCAATGGGGCATCATTTGGCAGCAAGCTCGGATCGTATAGGTATCAATGACATAGAGTCAAGATGAGAAAAGCAATAAAGGCTAAAAGACGAAGAAACACAAAGCATAAAAGAGGAAGACAAGCACGATGGCCGAGTGGGGGATGACAGCACTGAGATGTGAAGCTGAGCAAGCTCTCATGCAGCCGGCTGTCAAGGTAATTAATTAAGCCCTTGGAATGCTGCTCCGCAGTTTGCCTGTTTGTTTACATCCTGCGTTCCTCAGGCTGCGGATGCCGCTCCACCCACAGCGCTAGTCCCGATCCGCACGGGGCCCTTCACGTGATGGAATGCGGCCGCGACACTCGATCCTTTTCGTTTTTGCACAGCGACTCGTGCTCCGGATCGATATTGGAATATTCTGTGCTGTGAATCCTCCGTGTCTGTCTGACCACTGCCGCCCCTTTTCTCCTCCCTTACTTGGTCCGCTCTTTATAAAGACAGATATATACCGCCTTAGAGCAGCGTGTATAACTATTGTGCTGTTCTCAAAAAGAAGTCTTGGATGGCATTCGGTGAACTCGACCTGCACTTCCTTCCGTGACGTGCACGAAACACCAACGAGACCTATATCCGTTGTTTTAATGATGTGCGATGCTTAATCACGCTGTAGTCTTTGCAGGTCACTGTTTTACTTACTAGACGCAGAATTTCCCCCACGCTGATATCCAGTGCCCGCCCGTGTACTTTTTTAAAAACATGTCTAATTATCCCCCTACGCCTTCCTTCGAGGCGTCGTCCAACTACACGCAACCATGGCCTCCTTCCCAATCATCTACAATGCCATCACTATTTCCGCCTAATTTCCCTTTGCCTACTGATTTTGCCGCATCTACATCCCATCAGCCGCAAGATAACGCTGGACAACCGTTTGAGTATGATATGAGTGCATTTCAAGCAAACTCTCGTATCCCCGGCCTGGGAGGACTCGGTGGTGCTGGGCAGTTACCGCCGCCGCCATTTCCCTTCATGCCCGCGATGAATGGTTCACAATTTCCTCCGCCTCCATTTCCCCCGATTCAAATGCCACCTTTGAGGTACCCACCAATCCCTCTGCCAAGTGCTGCGATCAACGCGCCGCAAAACGAACCCGCGATGAACGATGCCCCTCACACGAACACTGCGGTCATGAATGGATTAGATGCCCACGCTGCAAGCTCACAAAGTTCGAGATTGAATGGTGATCGAGAGGAAGGTGAGCTAACGGATATGGAGGGTGGGAAATCAACAAAATCGAAAAGTGAGATGAAGTATTCAAGACGGACCAAACAGAAGCAGGCAGCTTCAACACGTTCGTCTCAACGTGGTAAAGGTTCGCACGCGTCCAGGGCTTCTCACGGGCATAACGCTTCCGAAATGGATTTGGACATGCCACGAACAAATACACAAAACTCGGTGAAGCCTGCTGTAAAGGCGTCCGGTCGAGCAAGCTCGGATCTGGAAGAGGGCGAGGCTTCATCACCTGAATCTAGTTCTTCATCTAGAGCTAGTGGATCCCGTAATAGCCCTGAATAACTCACACTTATCTCACCTGCTAATCACTTGCAGCTTACAACCCTCCCATGTCTATTTCTGCCAATTCACTTGCCCCTCAAGAACAACCAGGAGCACAAACGCGCGACGCGTCGATCCCGCCCCTCGAACAAGCCCCGCAGGAGCAGGCCCTGTCACATTCACATGAATCCCACGAGATCCCCACTGTCAAATCTCTTGCGCAATTACGAGTCCAAGCCCAAGGTGCCCTCCTCAGCCTAGCACCACACAACATTCGATATTCGGAGCTGGTGGGCGAAGGAATTAACCCAGCCGTGCTGAAACAATTATATGAGGAAGTTGGAATCAAAGTGGCTACTCCACAACGCGAGCCATCTCCAGAAGGCCTACCTCCCAAATCAGCCGTCGTGCCGGAGGGTCTGTCTAGGTTGGAGCATGATCAACAAACCCCATTAACCACTATACCAGAACCTGTAGGACAAAGGACGCAGGCAGAAATCCCAGAGCATGCAGCGCAAGAGGCACAACAGCCCAGCGTGATAGAAACTAAAGCCGTCGCCGTTCCATCTACTTCTCAGCCAGCCACGACCAAGCCTATGGAAAGAAAGGAAGTGATTGCACGTATGCTGGCCGCTAAAGCTGCGAAAGCTTCTGGGTCATCCGTGTCCCCTCAGGCCAATACTCCAAAACCAGCGTCTGCCACCCCTGCTGAAATCCAGAACATGGACAAACCAGCCTCGACTACTCCGAGCGACGCTCCTGCAAAAGAGAAGGAAGTCCCTGCTCGAGAAAAAAACAAAGCCCAAACAGAGCTGGCAAGACAGCGGATAGAACAGCTGAAGAAGCAGGGGCTGATGAGGGCCCAGCAACGGTCACAGCCGGATCCATTTGCTCAAGAAAAGTCGCAGCCCGGCATCGAAGTTAGTGAAGTTTCAGCGCCACCACCCGCCGAGCCTCAGGCAATTCAACATCCCCTGCCTGAGCGCCCCCCTGAACCTGAGTCTGGTACTCCTGCCCGTATACCGGGACTTTTCATGACGGAATCAGAACCCAGCCCGTCTCGTGACTCTTTCGTTACACCTACTCAAGGTCTTTATCTTGATTCGACGCCACAACCTCGAGCTTCCCAGCGTAAGCGTCCTAGGGCATCTGATTTCGATGAGCCTGTCAATGTGCCCACATGGCCTTTTAGTCAGGGGGCGGAACCGCCTGTCCCAGAGGATAAGCTCATTATAGATATCAGCGACGATGATGAGTTTTACGGCGATGATGAGAACGACGTCATGGATATGGACACATCAGCGGACCAAACGCCCCAAGAGTCAAGCCTGTCAGGGTTTGCTCGGGAGTTTATCCCTCAGAATCCGATGAACCACATCCTTTCCAAATCCTCAACGCCTCAATATTCAAGAAATAGCGAACAGGAGGACCTTCGAAAGAAAGAGCTGGAAATACAGCAAATGCGGCGACAAATTGCCGAGATGGAGCAGCGGAAAAAAGCAAAGCTGACTGCAAGTGGCACGCAGTCGCCCCGTGTTTTGAATTCTTCGGGCTCATCACTGGTTGAGAATTCAGTCGGGCCTGATGTAGAAATGACCAATGGCGCAATTGTGGGCTCTACAACTGCAGCTGATTCTGAGGCTGATAATATGACTGCCGTCCCCAACATTGTACCAGCGAATCATGTCGCTCCGGCAAATAAAAGAGATGTCTCGGCGGGCGTGTCTCATCAACCGCTTGCTTCCCTGGGTGCTTCCCAGCTGCAGGAAATACGAATGAAGATCTTGCGCAAGAATGAGATCCAAGCTGGCCTTCCCTCCCTGGATGCTGAGATAAGGAAATCCCAGGCGAAGCTTGCCGAATTCAAGCAAGAGGAAGGTATCATTTTACTTGAAATTTCAAGGGGCCAAGAAGGTCGTCGGCAGCTTGTGGAAGAATTGGAAAATCTTGGTTACGAGATTAATGGCGTGTCTCTTGAAGAGCTGGACGCTGCTCAGCATCAATCAGAGATCGCCGAGCCACAGCCCATCTCAGATGAAGGTATGTCTTGCTTATGATTTGGACTTTGTTTCCTTGTGTCCTGCTTTTAACTCTATCATTCAACCTTGGTGGCTGCTCTTGAATTTTCAATTCACTTACATTTTACACCTTTCTAGCTACGACTATTCCACCACCTCCATCCGTTCACAACCGTATATCGCCGCATGTTTCTGCGTCTCCGTCAATAAGCCAGGATGAATCCGATCACATTCAAGATGCCGTTTTCGCTGGCCATGCACCTGAAGATACAGTTGAACTTCCCTCGAGCCAGTCTCAAAATACCGACACAGGCGAAGTTGAATACGAAAAAGAACCATCGCCTAGTTCCTTATCTGAGTCCACCGGGTCGGCAATGGACGAGTCTGATGATAGTTCTAGTGCCGATTCCACCTCCGTTGCCCACACGTCGAGTGACAGTCTCGAACCAGCAGAACTCAGTGCGCCTGAACCCCTTGAACACCCTCAAGAAGCTGATCAAGAGGAAGAGAATGGTTCGGGTTCTGTGGACGGCTCTCATTCCCTACCTGCACGTCCACGGTTCCCAAATGCTGATTCTCAGGGTGAACTCCCCGAATCCGACAACCAAGCCGAACAAATTCAACACACATCCTCTCGTGAATCTTCTCCTGATTCGGAAGCGTATGAGCCACCTGAGCCCGTGCCTAATCCCGGCTCACCGGAATCCGTTGAATCGATTTATACGCCCCCTTTGAGTCTAGCTTCTCCTGGTCCCGTAGAACCCACTGAGGCTTCCAGGCCTTCATTAGACCAGTTGCAAGCTGATGAGCCGCTAACGGGAAAGGTCCAGGGATTGGAAGCTGAGTCGCAGAATCATGTTCAGGTTGGCGTTCCCGACGTATGATGAAACTCGATCTTTTGTCATGCTATGGAAGCTTGGATACTGACAGCTCCTAGCACGAGCGGCAACCAGAAGCGCCCGAGCGCAAATTTACACCATACTCCAGCCCACTCAAATACTTCAAGGCCTATCGCTACCATCCCGCCTACACTGATGACGTTTCGGATGGCTATCGTTCTCTAACATATAGCCACAACATTGATCCTATGAAGTATCTTTGTCCGTTTGAGGCTGCAGGTGGCGTCTGCAATGACCGGTCCTGTGAATTCCAACATTTCCGTGACATGACTCTTAGCGGTGCGTGGACCGACTTGAAACCATCAATACCTTCATCTGATCCATATCTATCCCTCTTCGCATGTCCCTTTGATGCTTTAACCCACTCCATCTGTTTACTCTCCTACTCGACCTCACCCAGCGTGGTTCAATTTACATTGTATGAATGCTGACACGCAGTGCTATTAACGTCGGCAGATGACAAAATTCTGGTCCAGATGGGATCCCTCCGAGAAGGCAAGAACCCAGAAGAGAAGGACCACTATATTGCCGGCCTGAAGCAAATCATCAATGATATGCGACGCGACAAGGTGAAAGACTTTAACACTGTGGCCACGGAGATTGCCGCATACCGTAGACGCTTCCTTCAAGACCCTTCGCGGGTGTTGCCCTTGTAACAACCTTCGCCCACATTCCCACGGTACTTCCTGAGAAGGGCCCATTTCTTTTCTCTTTTATTTTCCCTACCTTGAGCAAGGTGAGCTGCCGATACTATTGTTTGAATCTGCATCTGCAGAGCACTTGAGCATGTCAGAAATGTGCCGAACGTGCAGCGATTCTTAAAACGGTCGCATCTTGCGTTGTGCTGGCTTCAGCATAGCAGCTTCTTCTTGATACCTTTTATCAAACATTTTTCATTGCGCCAACTCGACCATTTTACATTCTGTCCAGCCAGGCAGCTACCTTTTTATCTATTTTATCTTTTTCTTTTTCTTGTTGTCTCATGCATTAGCAAGCACGGCGTTCCGGCGTGATCTTGATACATCTGGGAATTCTTTTTGGTCCCTCGAATGGATATGATCTTGATCGATCTACCGATACCTTGGCATAAAAGACGGAGTATGGTGCTGGATGGGTACAGGAGAAAAAAAAAAAGAAGAAAGAAGAAAGAAAGAAAAGAAAAGAACAAACAACCCAAGCAGTGGGCGTAAACGGCTTCTCCACATCCATCCACCCAGCAGAGGTAAAAGCTTGGGGCCGTTCAGCCAGAGTCAAGCACAGTGGAACGGGGAGAGCACGTGGCGATGGACGTTTGGATTATAGGAGTACATAGTGTTAGCACACGGATAATAATTACTACCATTGATCTGCCACAGCTGATAATTTTGGAAATGAATGAGATGCTCTAAAATCGTAGATGAAGATCTCCACTTGGCACTTGAACCGGGCGTCTAGCGTCTACAAGGAGACGCAGCAAGGCGCAAAACGGGCGATTTGAACAGTGGATAATAGGAAACGGTGTCCTGAGAAGAGAAGAGAAAGAGTAACTAAATGAAGTGCAATCTGACTCCATTGACTGAACACAAAGTGAAACAAACCCCGGGGTCCTTGGAGAAGAACGCCCGGTAGGCGCAGTGCCATGTTGTACAAAGAGACCAGTCTGAATAGTTTTATATAATCAACCGCAGCGAACAGGGATAAAAGAATGAAACCCAGACCAACCAGCATGGAACAATCTATTCTCGGCTAACATTCCGAGCGACCATAGTCATCAACTGTGAGGATGAGTAGGAAAAAAGAGGCAGTGTTATGCTGTGACAGGAGATAGGAGTCATCGAGTGATGGCCTGACTGCATCAGAGGTATAATAGGGTTGAGTCATTATGTAGGAGAATCAATCCAATGAGTTGACTAGGAATATAGTGTTTAGCAGGATGATATCACATTGCTATGTATGTTATTCTTTCAACTATTATTATCCATCTGTTACTTGACTGTCTGAATATATTGATGTTCCTTTCCTAGTCGAGAGCCCGACTCGACTACCTATCATACGGCGTAGTTATTCAGAGGATAAATAATCCTTAGTCGATCAAAGGATCAATAGTAAAGTCAGTAGTAAATAATCAAAAAACAAAAAATAAAATAATAATCTAGAAAGAAAGTCTAGAAGGAAAAAAGTCTAGAAGCACAGCCCCAAAATGCAGTCCAAAATGCAGTCGACAGCCGAAACCGAGCACGACCGCCATTTCACACGCACATGGAAGCGGCTACAGTGGGAAAACCCGGTGGAAAGGGCGGTGATGCATGTATGTCATGATCGACAGCCACTGTTGGATTAAGAATGCGGCTCTCGTATTTAGTTTTGGTTGGGTTTGGAATTTATTATTATCATCATTATTATAGATATAATTATAATTATTATATGCTATTATTGTTATACGGGTTGGATTTATTTATTGTATAGTATAGATTGTATGTACGACAGTCAGCTGAACTGCTCACGACCAAGATAGAAATTTGGCCCCAAAACGAACCGGTCCAGGCATGCAAGGCAACGAGGCTCTCCGTATCAAGTAATAACACTTAATTTATTCTATTTTTTCCTACTCTTTTGTCTTGCAGAATCAAAATGTCAATCATGATAATCAAAATAAATTGATCAGGGCTGAGGGCTGCATGACTGAGTAATATCGTCTCAGTTCTTGCAGCCCTCAGCCATTCTTCTAGTATAACATGTAGTCATCTTTATCCCCGAAATCTATGCAGCCCGGCTATGCAAGTCGTAATGGTAACAGAAAAAGAAAAATAAGAAAAAGAAAAAACATAAATCAAAACTCCCAAGATCCAGATATCCCAGAACCCTGCATGCTCGTTTCATCAATCAATGGTATGTAGTATGTGTCGCTCAAACGCTCAAGTCAAGTCAAGTCGAATAAAAATCAATCAAGGCATTGTCGTAGCACCTGAGGTGAGATATGTTAGAATCCATGTAGTTTGATGAAGATTATGATTTTTCGTACCTGGTCGTATTCATTTGCAAGGCTTGCAGTAGGAGCAGACATTGTGGTTGCATATCACACACTTTGGCTGGTTGTCCCATAGTTTGGGGCCGTCGTTGCATTGGCAGCAGATGTATAGAGAACCACCAGCAGTCTTGACTCCCTCATTGGACATGTTGGGGATTCCGCGGCCAGACACATTCTCAAAACCGAGTGATGGGCCATTGGGCAAGGCGAGGTTGGCCATGGCCGGTGATAGTCCCAGATGGTGCGATGTGTGGTGGCATGCTGAAGTTGGGACTGGGTAAGGAGAGAGCTCGTGGCAAGCGTCCATTGAAGGTTGACGCTCGTAGGTGCAGTCTTCGCAGCGTCGCTCTCCACACTCGAGGCAGGTAGACTGGAGATCGGCGTCGTGAGGGCCGAATGAGCAGCCACAGCAATACCAAGTGTAAGCCATTGTCGAGGAAGTAGAGGCAAACAGTAAATTGAAGACAGTGAGGATGTAGAAAGATGGTCAAGTCAAGTCAAGAAGAGAGATGAAGTCTTATTATATTCGTACTGATGATGATGGAGAAAGAAGAAACAACACCTGAGGAAGCAAGGAATTAAATAGATCAAGAATCGACATCACAACCATCATGGACCAGGTACAAGGCACCTTTGGCCAGGGTAAAAAAAGTGGCTTCCCCCAGGCAAAACAGCCCGATAGGCTTCCGCGCCCCATACCAGAGCGATAGTATCGAGCAGGAGTAGGTAGAAGCCTCCATGGTGTCTTCAGGATATCCTCAGTTTGTCACGGGGCAACAGGGCCAGTATGGGACCGGCTGTAGATCAGACGTGGCTTGGCGGCTGCTTTGCCTGGGCTAGATGCCTCAGTCACAGTCATTTTGTGAGAAGATGACTTTGAATCATAACGGTCTCTGTTTGAGAATCATCACCGCCGCTTCCAGTAAGAAGTTGAGTCAATTTGGTAGCAAAAGCTCCACTGTTTGCCCGCGAAAAGGCGGAATCAGCGAGGCTTGGACACGCCCGTTTCGCCCGGGGTCGAATGTCTTCTCCGCCATTTCTTTTTCTTTTTTTAATAAAAGTATTATTTTTTCTGGCCCGTTTTTTTCTTTTTCTGTTTTGGGTTCGTGTTATTTTTCTTTTTTCGTAGTGCTTGTTGCATCTTTTCTTTTTTTAATCTGGATCGTTCTCATTCCTGAGAATTCCTCGTCTGGCATTGGCGGTATTCTGTCTATGCTCCGATTGATGCCTTGATGGTCGCTAGACAGCCACAGATATCAGGCAGCTGCCGCAGTTTCTGGATCCTCTGAGTAATTCCTCACATCACAAAGTCTTTTGGAGTCATCGCCAACGATGTTTTGGGAATCGGTGATTTCAGAATGGATGTGAGTGTTTGCCGGAGCACAATGGCTTCCCCCACTAGGGATTGCTGCCTAAGCCATCAACACGAGAACACAGAACACGAGAACACGGATGCTGTCACTCGAGACTCGATGCTGTCCTAGTCTTCGGTGTCCTCCGATCTGTTCTTTCCTTTCCTTTCCTTTCTTTTTCTAATCTCTTTCATTTTCTGACTATGTGGTTGGATTACTATGCACAACTGAGCATAAGCATCAGCTCTCCTGCTACGAAGTCGAGTCGAGACTCGAGTATCCATCACATCTACCTTGCTCAACGATGCTGCCTCACATAGACTCATATTTGACTTTATGCTTGCTTCCTTATCAACATATTGCCGGCCTGAAAACGTGGCCAATGCCATCCATCAACCTAGGCAGAGATATTTGGGTGCCGGATCAAACTAGGAGCTAATCACAGTGCAGAATGCATCATAACTCGTCCCAGTTTGCTGTCTTCATATCACATCATATCACTTCGATAACCTCGTCGCCTGGACCCATGTGGATGTATCGAGTACGTTTACTGATGCCTGCTACTATGACTTCGTCTGATCGGTGATGGATTCAATCCGCTCGTCTGTATCATATTTCACTCGAGTCAATTGTAGGCAGCTGTCTATCAGTGTGGGGATCATGATGTGTATCAACAGTTCAGCACTTGAAGCTTGGTAAATTTGAAGATTGTCAAGTCAGCGTAACGCATCAGTCAACAGGGTGATCACTCAGCTGCAGTGCACATAGCTGTGCCAATACTCCGTAGATACAGCAGTCGAGCTCAAATGACAGATCATTCGTCAAGTAGAGATCCTTGCAATCGGATCTATCGAGATCGCCAGATCCAGGAATGCTGTGTTTACCATCACGTGTATCACGTGCAGCGACGTCATGGTTTGCCCTGTTTGCATCCTCCTTTTATCGTCATCCTGCCATGTCCTGCAGCGCATCGTCGCATCCATCGCCCGTTTGTTCCCCAGGTGGCTGTACAGGGCATTTCACCTGATCGAACATGGGCGCAGACAGGTCCCGATCACCCTGATATATCACCTATTTCATCCTTTCACCTCCCCCCGGGCGATGCTTCCCAGTTATCGCCTAGAAACTACAGCCTTATTTTGCAGATGGCTCCTCCGAGCAAGCGCGCGAATCTAGCGGTTGCCCGAATCATCCCCCCGATTCTCCTGGGCGTCGTGGTCTACGCCTGCTATGTCATCACCAAACCCTTATGCAGTAAGTTTCTTTTTTTTTTTTTGGGTCAGTGCTCGGGACTCGATTTGCTAAGCACTTTGATGGAAATAGTCGACTATCTAATTCATCCTGCGCCTCACCATCCTCATCGCAGCCCCCGGGTGGGCGCGGGTGCGGCCATTATCGCCGTTTTTTACTTCCTATTGATCCCCGTAATTGTTACATATCTTCGCTTATTGTATAATGTTGTTTGGAACCCCGGTTACCTTCCCCGGGGCACGCCCTGTCTTGAAACCCAAAATGCCCAATCGTCGAGCCGCCGGAGCCGAAGTTGCAGCCAGAGTCGAAGTAATCAGAGAAAAGGTGGTGAAGAAAGTCCGAAGACAACCGAGAAGACAGACAGGCCCGAACCGGATCCAGAGAGTGGGCTAGAATACGATGCAGGGGGCAAAGCATTCCCGTTGGATACCACCGGGCTGGAGAGCTTTTACACCAAGGACGTTTTTGTTTGCCAGGCGGATGGAAGACCCGCATACTGCTCGACATGCTGTCAGTTCAAGACTGATAGGGCGCACCACTGCCGCGAAGTGGATCGCTGTGTCCGGAAAATGGATCATTTCTGTCCTTGGTAAGTTGGATTTTTCCTTCAAGGTGAACGTAGCTGACAGGCTGCAGGGTCGGAGGTGTTGTCTCCGAAACATCGTTTAAATTTTTCATACAATTCGTTTTTTATACTATGGTTCTTTGCATATTTACTCTTATTGTTTGTGCATTGTTTACCGCTGAGCTGAAGCGACAAGTGAGTGCATCTTTCTTCACCTTGGGCTATCGCTAAACTTGGACTAGACTGGTAGTGTTAATCCTCATTGGATCGTTGGCATAGCATTGTGAGTACTATCTAGTCTTAGCTCTGTTATCTAGATCTAACAAATGTAGGAGTTCTCTCCTTGGCTTATTCGGTTTTGGAATGACCGCCAGTTCGCTGCAACTCGCCATGTTCAACCTGACGACCATTGAGAATCTTAGTCGCCGATCTGCCGTCTGGACGTTGGCTGTGCGGGTGCCTAATCATGTTCTCAGCAAGCTCAACCCAAATTCGCAGTGGGCACCTACATTCCGCACCATCACCTATCCATTGCAGCCTACGCCTGCAGCCCCTGAGGTTCCCCGACAGGGCCCACCAACCGAATGGCATGTATTTGCCATTCTTCAAACGTTACCGGGTGAAAACCCATTTGATCTAGGCAGCGCCTTCAAGAACCTGCAGCAGGTCATGGGGCTTTCAGTATTCGACTGGTTTCTCCCTCTCAAGCAGAGCCCCTGTGCGGACCACAGTAGCCGAGAAAGTGCTTTTGAACTAGGGCCAGTGGTGACTCGACTAAGGCAGGAAGCGGGACTTGAGCCGGCAGATGAGTCAAATCCTGAACGAAAACAAGGGAAACATAGACAACCTACTTAATTGTGAAGACATAGATTAATACATAGACATTCTTTTTATGTGTGAGACTTGAGCATTGTCTCAGTATTTGAAATTGATTATAATTCTCATCAAAACATAATTCATAGTACATGGATATCATACATGAAGCCCATCAATGCAGAAAAACAGATATGAAGAAGACCCGAAAAAGAAGAACAGCAGAACGACAGACAGAGTCGAATCAGAGAAGTGTGCAATTGTAGTCCTTGGAATGTCCACAGACAGAGCAACGCTCCGGAGCCAAAGCCGGGCTATTCTGCCCTCCACACGAGCAGCAGATCCACCATCCTGCCATCGACGGCGGACGAGCAGATAGCCGGGTATGTTTGTCTGAGATGGGACGAGAGGAAGTGAGTCTGGCACGGGAGTTTGCAGGACGAGTATGAGTACGAGGTTGAGTGTTGATGGGCCGAACCATGGGTTGAAGGGGAGGAGTTGTACGAGCAGTAGTAGTTGATACAGAGGAGAAGAGAGGCATTTTGATGATATTCTTATTGAATACGAGTATGGTTGACTGGCAGGCAGACACAGACAGTGGTATATAAAGCGGTTTATACGACCTAATGCAGATAGAGGAAAGACTCGACTAGATTGACTCGATTGGAACGGAATGGAATGGAATTGACTCGACTCGATTTGAGATGAAAGAAGACGATGAAGACCAACTCAAATCCCCTTCATCACAACCCATATAAATACCTTCTTCATCACAAAACCCCACTAACAGCCACAACTCATTACGAAAGTAAAACGAACCCGGGTACCTGGAAAACGGGCAGAGAAAGAGAAGGGCAGGAGAAACCAAGTGCCCCATAGCACTGGCATGACAGGTCGTGTCGAGTGAAGCAATTCCAGAAGATCCACAAAACACAAGCTAACTAACTAGGCTAGCCTAGGCAGTAATAGGTAAAGGACAAGGCAACGAACGATGGATGATGTACTGTATAATGGATGATTTGGGGGTGTGGCGCAGTTCTTCACTTGAACGGTACTTCGACTTCACCTTGAACAGAGTTTGTAGTCAAGTCGTGGTCACGAGGGGGTTGATTGGGTTGTATGGACATAGGCATAGTTAATTCAAGTCTGGCGAGTGTCTGTCTGTCAGGGATAAACCGATCGCCTTGAATTCTGTGGCTGTGTTGAAGGATCAGGATCATTCCGATAAAGTAATTGCCCTAGTGTTGATGCGATATTTAATTCTATTCTCTCTGCATGTATGATGAAGATGCGATGCCCTGCTTGCCCGGTTGACCTAAACTTGGGCAAAAAGAGTTGACTGTGTCTGTTTGTGGCTTGGGTGGACTGTATGATGTGGCATGAGGCAATCGGTTACTTTATAGATGACAGAAATAGAATATCATCTAATAATGGAGGGTTTTATGCGAATATCTTGTGCTGTTTCGTTCCTTTTGTTTGGTAGTATGTATGTACTGCAGTTATGGGGCGGAGATGACGGAGCGGAGATATGAGCAGTAGCAGGAGCTGTGCTGTGAGACAAGGGCAAGCCTGCATACATTAGTCTGAACGTTCATGTTAATAGATAGAAAGATCCAGACAGGCCATCTTTCATATTGGCCCGAATAATGATAATGGTTGGTTACCTGTAGATCTCCGAAGCCTCGGACATATCCAGGTATAGTGCGGGCATAACATGGCATAAATAGTGACAGTTTCTTCCATATTCAAAATGTATCTTTTATCTCTATCGAAGAGTTTGCTAGGTTTTGGGAATAAATTGACTTGGATACGAGCCTGGATCAGATCGAATCGTTCAATCATACCCGGTTCTAAACCAACGACAACGACCTCGCATGGCGATATCCATCCCAACCCCAAATAAACCCAGACAGTCGACTTCCCCGAAGGCGGCGCCAGAACATGGGCCGTCGTATGCGGATGCACTGGCTTCTCTTCTGCTCTTTTGGCTACGTCAATGCCTTTGGTGTCTATCAAGAGTATTACCAGCTCGCGCATAAATCCCCGGACGCCATCTCGTGGATTGGATCTCTTCAGGTCATTTTCTTATTTAGTGGGTGTTTGTTTGGAGGACCGTTATTTGATCTGTTTGGTGTTGTGGTATTTGCATTTCTCTCTCCCTTTTTATTTTATTTTCTTTTTGTTGACTTTGTAGGTGCTATATCCCCCGGCAATTGCGTATGTGTTCTCCGTCATGATGACTTCGATATGCACATCGTACTATCAGTTTATTCTAGCGCAGAGTATCCTGAGCGGTCTTTCGACGGGCATGATCATGGCGCCTGGGATGGCTGCAGTATCCCAGTATTTTCGAGCGAAGCGAGGCAAGGCAATGGGGATCGTGGTCGCGGCGGACTGTTTCATGATCCTGGGCGTGTTCATCCCTATATTCTATCTATCGTCTTATGCGGTGCAGCATGGGATGAACATCGAGCTCGCGCTCTATCTAACGGCCATTCTGAACTCAGCTTCCCTTTTTGAGTGAGTCGTCCCCGGTATCCTCGCGAATCGGGCCCTGGGTCGATTGAACACACTGGGCGGCGCGGCGATGATTACAGGGATTCTATGCTTCCGCTGGCCCAAAGTGACGACGACGGCGGGGATTATCGTCTTCACAGTCGTGTTTGGTTTCTTTTCCGGCGTGATTGTCAGTATGGTGTCGACGTGCTTTGCGCAGGTGCCCAAGGATCCTCGGAATATCAGGACATGTATGGGTATGGGCATGTTTTGCATTTCGTTTGCGGCGCTCATCGGTACGCCTATTAGTGGTGCGTTGCTGAAGAGTCATCACGGGGATTACTTTGCAACGAAGGTTTTCAGTGGGACGGCGTGTGTTTTTGGGGGTTGTTGGTGCTGTGTGTGAAGATGGTGTCGGGAGCAGGTATATGGTCGAAATTCTGAGCTGGAATCGGTCTGTCTTGAACACAGTTTGTGAATGTAATAAAGCCCTAAAGCATTTCAGAAAAGAACGATGGTGTTAGGAAATCAAATCCCAAGTCAAAATTAGACTCGCCGATTCCCATTTGTCCACTGTCGCCAGGAAACCCAATCTCTTCGAGATACCTATCGAGATGACTATCGTCCTGAGAATTCTGGACAATTTTACTAGCCATGATGGTCAGGAGATCTAAACAGCGCATAGCACTCTGTTTGGCTGCCTCCAGCATATGAGGCTTTGCATCTAAACCCGCTTCCATCGCTTCAATCTGAGCCAGAGCCATCTTCAGGTACACATAGCCCTTGATGTTTGTTTCTCCGAATTCGAACCGCTTCTCGACGAGGTCCAGGAATTGATTTAACACGGATAGGAGGGACTCGTGGCTTGCCTTGTCTGTCTGTGCGAGGATTTGATCTGCTTTGATTTCGTCAAGTCGTACGAGTGTCTCGATGCAGAGAGTGACTGCGGCGTGCTGGCTGGTTTCTTTGAATTGTTCTTGTCCAGTAACCAGAAGACGTTGAAAGGTTTTGTCTGGCGTTGGTGATAGGATTGCCAGGGCGTTGTCAATACAGACTTTTCGTGAGAAGTAGCACCGGGGGTCAGTTGTATTGCCACCGGCAAAGGGTCGATGCAAGGCGAGGAGAAAGCGTCTGGTTAGATGATTGAGAAGATTTCGGCAATATACCGGCTCGACATATCCAGTTTGTGGAGGTCCCAGCGCCTGCAGTGACTGGTCGCTTACCCGGCACATGTCCACTGTTTTAGAGCTGAGACACAATGTATCATCATATGAAGGGTGTGAAAAAGCATCATTCACAAGATGAAGAACTTCTAGCCGGATCCGTAGCGATTGCTGCAAAATAATCTGTAGTGAGGATCGTGTCCAGCGAGAAGAGGGCATTGCCGATGGGGCTAGGGTAGTTGTTGCATCGATTTGCTCATCATCGATATTCGACGGTGGTTGCGTGTCAAACCCATCGCAAGCAATGAGCGGCGTCATCCCGTCATCCAACGCTGATTGAACATGGAGCTCAAGAACCGTCGCCCACAGTCTTCTTCGCATCTCCCCCTCAAATACAGACACTTTCGGGAGGTGGAAGGGGTCCCGATGTAGGCCCATGTAAATGGCCGACTGCAGCAGACTCCCTGCCGCTATGGATGTCGGACCGTCGCCTATTGGATTCACCTTGCGAGAAAGCAAGAGCAGGCATTGTGTTTGAATGGCCCTGATTGTCAAGCAGTCTTGATATAGAGGATTTGAAATTAACCACTGGGCATCAGAAGCCCATTGACGAGCCTGGCGTAGCTGATGTTCCGGGGCTATATCCTGGCAGAATCGCACCCCGATACACATTACCAGAAGCAACTGGGAAAGGAAAATCGGGCTGGCATTGCTTGGTCTGGACCAGGAACTCTCGTACTCGGCGTTAAAAGAAGAAATGTGGAAGATGGGAAATGGTAATTCCATCGTTCTGAAGTAATTCTGCACTAGGGCATCAGCAGTCTCGCGAGTCGGCATGTTCTGCCAGATCTGTTCTAAAGACGATGCAGACGAAGGAGTCTGGGCCTTGATCACTTTCCCCATTGCTTTTGACCTCTTCAGGAGATCGTTTGCCTCTGAAAAGGCTGCCTCGTCGTGTAGGGGATCCGCTTCATTGCTGCTCGACCTGACAACCGCAGCACACAGTTTATTGTACTGACCAGGGATTAGCAGATGTCGATCATACAGAGGGAAGACAAACCTGGGCAAAAGTAGTCATCCAATTGCTCATTCCTAGCAGACGACCTTTTGTGTAAGTACCTTTTATATGTGCTGGACCATCCTGCACTGGCTTCGAGATAGGCGCAGGCAGTGGGACATGAGGTCTCTCGGTGGTGATTCCAGTGGAGGTGTCTGACAATCCCAGCGAACTGGCAGTTGAAGGTCCATTCTCAATCCCTGCATTTGCAGCAGGCATTCCAACAGGGTGAGGAGATTGAGGTTGGCTGCTGCAAAGGCCAATGCTCTTGTAGACGCAGGGCGATTGGACTCGGATGCATCGGCTACAAGGTTCTTTCCGGTCGCATTTGAGCTTTCGTCGACGACATTCAAAACAGGACAGTGTCGGGCGTGATCTTCTGGGTTTAGTGGGATTCATTGTGATTCTGTGATGGCATCATGATGGTTGAGGATGAAGTTGTGGTAGTGAGTCTTTTTTGTCGGAGCGGAGCGGACATGTCGGAGATGGCGGACATAACGATGAAGAATGTCAATTGATGATACTTGATGCTATTGATTACAAAGTAGTATGATCATAAGATGAGTCTTATGAGTCTTATGAGTATTATGGATATACTATATGTATAACATAATTGGAACAATGTTGAAGAATCAAATGCAGCAGATTGACTACTGCACTCGATCATGTTTCAGGCAAGATCTCTATTATTATTATCATTGTTAATGTAATTATATCCAATGTCTTGAATGTCTCTGATATTACTATTTCTGTGCCCGAAATGAAGGCAAAAGTGGAGGCGATGATGGATGCCCAATGATTGCCCACTTGGACTCTCTGTTGGCCACAGTGATGATTATTCCAGTTGAGTGTTATATTCATTCATATATCCGGGTATGAAACTATAACGATAAATTCATTTAATTCGTATAATTCATATAATTCCAGGAGACATGATGTCATGAATATTAGCCTCGGTGGATCAAATCAAGTGAGACGCCCGGCGGCAATTCGGAACAGAAAAGGCGATATTCGACGATGACAATGGCTGGGAATCGTCAAAGTGAGGCAGAAGTGGAGCAGCAGAAACACCATCCCAGCTGAAAAGAAGAAAAGAAGAAAAAGAAAAGAAGCAATTGAAGGCCAGTAACGGCGTCCCTCCGAATGGCGGGCGGTTTCGATTAGGTTTCTGGATGATCTTCGCGTCGTCCATTTCTTTTCTTCGTTTTCTTCTTTCGATCCATGGTTGAGGCTATATAAGATCCATTCTTTATATGTTGATATATTGACCCCTCACTAAACCTCCTCTCAACTTCAAACATCTCATCAAACAAGAGATCCAACTTCTCCTGGGTATAGTATGCTGCTTTATCCTCTTTGTCTCCTATATTAATCTCATTCCTCGAGCAGAAAAAAGCAAAGCAATCCCCGCCGTTGCGTCATTCCCACAATAATCATCATCGCAAATCCCCTCGTCTTCAGGGATTTATCAGCTTTTATCTATCTTCATTTTATCTCCATCTCCTTCTTCTTCAGCTTCAATTTTGTCCTCTTCTTCTCTCTTCATCTCTCCAGTTATCTATTACTCATCTGTTGGGCGGATCGTCCACTTCTTCCCCTCCGACGATCCCCTCAATTCCTCTTCTTCGCTTCTCTTTCTCTTTCTTTCTTTTGCCCCTCAACAACATTCCAATTTCTCTCTGCTGGCAGACCCCCACCTGACCTCCTCTTTTTTTTCTTTCTCCTCATCTTATCTTTTTCCTCTTTCTTCCTCTCTTATCTCACCTATTCGACTCTCCACTACGCCAACTCGTATTTGTTCATCGCCACCGCAACCTTTTTCCCACAAATCCGACACCTGCACTTCCCTTCCTATATACACAAATCTCCGATATACATTGACCCTGCATCTGCAAGGACCGTCTGCGAGGCTCGTCATGGATCCTTCTGCGCGTTATCGGCCCATGTCGCCTGCCGGCCGTATGATCGATCCGATGCGCGCCTCCACCGGTACAATGCAGCTGAGCTCATACGATCCTTACGAACCCCCGCACCTCGGTACGCATACAATTACAGCGGTTATCCCCCTGATGTGCCCTACCACGCACCCTACGATCCGCGATTGCACCGTGAATCCACCCTCGAAGCTCGTCCCATCGCGTCCAAGGCCTACCGAGACCACGGCCATCCGAAATTGAGAACCGAGTATGCTGTACGTCCAAGACAGCGAAGCAATACGGCGTCGGCGGCTGATATTCCCCACTCGCCGTTGAGAGTCGCCATCCCCTCCTCGCCGTTGAGCAGACAACCTCCCGTCATCAGCTCGAGCTATGATCGACCTTCAAGTCCACTGCCTGCGGATGAGCGGTATATGGTGCCGGCTTCGTCTCGGCACGGTCGGGCCCATCACCGGCTCTATAGTAACGACTATTCCAGTGATACTGGACGATTGGGCCACAACGATAAAGCGATGGTAAAGTCGAGGGTGGACCCTGGCGCATACCGGGCGTACGAAGCCAGGCATCCGCCGCGATACCCACATAGCGCTCGGAAGGGACAGGATATTGATGACTACGATTCATACTCTTATACGAACCCTAGAGAGCAGTTTGAAAAGGACTCTGCCGCCAGGATGAGCTACGATAGGGGTGTCTACAGACGGGAAAGACCGTTGAGTATGACGGGCATTGAGGACATCCCTCATTTGATGGCCAAGAAAGAACCACGGGCTCTTGGGCCACCTCCCTCTTCGAGAGGATTTGATAAGCTCGAACGTGAGGCAAGAGTGCGAAGCTCCACTCTCAATTCCGGGGATAGTGACGCCTCTCGTGACTTTGCGAGGTCCCGACGACGGTCCCGACAGCGGACACCAATTGCTTTACACCAAGAATCCGACGATGGATATTCCTCTCTTACATATGACCTTAATGACAGTCGCCAGCACCGCCGACGACGACGACACCGCCCCGAGGATGAGATGGGTCGACAACCTCACGACGATCGAGCGCTGAGAAAGATTACCGCTGGTGAATCCGTCGCATCACGGTCCAGTGCTGGACTGGGTACAGCTGGTCTGGGCTACTCTGATGACTTTGATTACGAGCTGTCTCCGCGATCCGATCGTCACAGACCTCGCGCACCTGGGTATGATGAGCACAGGCACCACAACCGATCGAGCAGACCTTCGAGACGGCGAGTGGAAAGCGACTCGGATGCGTACACATCAGACGAGGACCTCAAGGACTACCGCCGGGAGCCAGCAGCTCCAAAGGCTCCTGGATCGGACTCTTCTGCAGGAAGTGGCAAAGATCAAGCACAGCATCTGACAGTAGCTAGGCCACGGAGACGGTCAAAATCTCGGCCTCGGATTCTGGAGGCTTCACCTACCCAAGAACCAGGCTCGGGCAGCAGCCAGGAGGACCTCAAAAAGAGCGTGACCGTGGATCCGACACCGACAAAGGAACTCGAGGCACCACCACCCAGGGGGATTTTGAAGCCTCCCCGGGAAAAGTTCCCTGAAGAGCCCAACCCGGTGAGAGAAGGCGTTGCACCTCTGAAAGACGCGCACAAAAAGGGAATTCCGCCAGGAGCACGATGGACCAAGGTCGATCGGCGGCTGGTCAACCCGGCGGCACTGGAAGCATCGAACGAACGGTTTGAGGAACGGTCCGAGTATGTGATAGTGTTGCGGGTGTTGACCAAGGAGGAAATCCAAGCGTTCGCGGTTAAAACGCAGGAGATTCGAGGTAAGGTCGAGAGGTCTTCTGACATGATTGAGACTGACAGCAGCCAGATGCCCGTCAGCAGGAGTACCTGCGGGATCGACGTCGACGCCGAGAAGAGGACCGACGCCGCGGGCGGCGGGTGGATGATTTTTCGAGCGATGACGAGGAAGAGGAGGAGGAAGCACCACGGGCGATCGAGGCGCCACCGGGTCAGGGATGAATGTTTGCTTAGTTGTTTGTCAGGTGTCAAGTGTTTTTGCTTTTGTATTAGACATGATAAGACTAGACTCATACAGCATAGTCCATTCGGAGGACTGATTTTGGCGAAATGACTCGACAAAGAAAGGCGCAACATCGCAAGCTGTACAAGGTGTCACAGATGCTTATGTACGCACATGCAGTGTCACCAATAGTGGACGATAGCACAGCGGTCACTTAGGATTCTCGTAGCATTCGACGGAACATTGATGATTGGATGGGTGATGACATACAGAATGTCGTACGAGGTGACATTCATTCATTCGAATACGATCAGCCTGTCCAACCTGACAGTTAACTGTCATGTCATCTGTCATTGTTGGAGTAGAAGATTGTCACATGGTACGGCCGAATATATGGAAATATCTCCATAATCTACCTGAAATTGAATGTAACCTATACAATCTCAGATTATACTCCTTGAAACATGAGGCCACATCCAAGTTACATTACCAAAATACCTCAACCTCCATCTAAAGATAAACAGAAATAATGACCTGCCTAATACACACACTCCGCCTGTCCATCAATATGGATAATAATATTCAAGAAAAAAAAATGAAACGAAAATGAATCCTGTCATGTGCACTGTTCTTCTGTTTAGAACAACGCCACACACGAATTGCGGGATTTTGTTGCTGACGGATTCGGTCTGGCCATTAGCGGGTCTACTTACTACTTACTTACTTACTGTCTATATGTATGCACGGAGAAATAATGCAGAGTATGATTATGATTATCATATACTGAGTAAGAAACAAAATGAGGGGGATGGATGAGATAAACTCATGAACTGTGTGCTATTCAACTCTAAGCAGGGAATCGACGGGAAGGCTGGGGGGGTACCCTGCTCTGTCATGGTCTTTCTTTCATACATATTCTCCAGGAAGTTAGTATTCGTATAGTAGTGTAGAGAGGGGAAAGGCAAACGTTGCCTTTGCTCTGCTGCCTTCCCCTCTGCGTTAGTGAGTAGCAAACAATTATGACGACAGACATCGGGTCATCGGCATGAATATCAATAATATTGATATTAAATAGATATTTGGTTAATAAATAATAAATAAGTAGTAATAAAATGCCTAGCTACGGACACTACGGGACTAGGAGGAGCTACATGGTACATACATTAGTTTCTGAGGTCAAAGCCCTTTGCCCTGCCAGACAGAGTCCGGAGTAGGTGGAGGAGGATTATGATACTTCTTCACAATTCCTTATGGACAGTAAACACTCGGAATAATCAAGAAGCGAAGCTTTTTACTGCTCACATTTCCAGTCGGTGAATTATATATTATACTTTCATCCACGTTCAACCTTAACATCCTACTCACTAACCACAGTATTAACTAGTAGAGAATACCTGGAATCCACATGGCCCGATAATCTCCCGTTGAGAGAGCACGGACACAGGAGATGGGTTATATCCATCCTTGCGATGGTAGATAAACCGAGTGTGGGTGTTTTGAATCTCATTTCGTATGGTTGGAATTATCACCAACTCCGGTACTTTGTTGCGGGTGGTGGGGCCGGTAGTGTTAGGGCTCAGATCACATGTTCTCCTACTGTGTAGACCATACAGAGTCAATAGGCAGATACGGAGTAAATAGTAGGGGAAGCGTTATTATTTATTAATATCAGCAGTCACATCGCCATAGCTCAGATGATTGGCAGATCAACCTGGAGACAGCCGGGCATTTTGTTGGACTCCACCAGAGCAAAACCAGGCAGAACTCCATACTCCATCTCGGCATCTCCATCCTGATCCCATCGTCTCATCTCATCTCGCCTTAACCTAAGCTAGCATACCTTACCCGTCGGAGGAATCCGTCTTAAATAGCCTAACTTGAATGTTTGGTCCGGCCTACGGAGTAGTGTTCCAAACTTCCCTTTTCGATTGACACTGGCCCGTGTGTTTTCTGATCTGCGGAGAAAAAATTATGGAAATCAGTAACCACCTATTTTTTGCGATGACTGATGATTGGGCGAATAGGTCATGTCGGTAGGTCTTCCCAGACTCCGGAAACCGTTGGTTGGTTTTACCTGGTCTGCTGTAGGGGAGCTGTTAGTCGGCATGGATGGATCTAATTTCACTAGGATTGATGGAGCCCCTTAATCGATATTTTATCATCGCCATAGCCAGTATTGACAAAATACATCCAATACTACTTGATTACAGAACAGTTAATAGTAATAGCAGATATAAGAGGAATAATGCCAAGAGCCAAGGCAAGAGCAACAAGACACTGATAGGCGCATTTGCTTATTATAATCAACATCTCGTTTGTACGGAGTAGGCAAGAAAAGTTAGCGCGGGGTGGGTATGGCATTCTGCTCTGGTTGGTGTGGCACCATTCGCTGTGGCCTAATGATAACAGTGGAGTGGTGCGGGGCTGGTCTGGACTCTTAGATCATGAGCACTGTTAGTATTCAGAGTACTATTGTAGAGCGTAGACTGTACACTGTAGAGAGGAGATAGTATTGTTACTTGGTAGATGCTGAGATCAAACCGGGCACTACAATTGATGTGCATGACACCCCATGCCGTCGATCACCACCGAAACAATCCTAGTCCAGGCAGACAGTGCCAACTGTTGAGAAAAAGAGATATCAACCCTGGAAAATGTGGCGTTGATGATTCATTTCCTCGACTCGAAGTTGCATGTTAACTGCATATTCTAATTTCCGTGACTCGAACAACATAACGATTACTATTACTGGAAGGGAAATGTTTGCCCTTCATGTCATGTTTACTCTGAACCTTTGATGGTCATTGTTTGGTTCGCACAAAAGTCAATCCAAGAATGACGTACGTCTTTGTTTGATCGCCAAAGTTACTTTGCCTACAAAGAGATACATACAACTGAATTCCACCGATGATGTTGCGATGATGCTCTATCGAAGCCGATCCGAAAGCGAGGGAAATTTGGTTGATCCGCCCAGGGGTTCTCTCTCTATTTCTGTCTGTCTGACTTGTTCGGGATTGTTGGCCCCCTCCCCGTGCTTCGGAGTATACTGTGTACCTACAGTAGTATCTGTCCACGGAAACTGTCGTACATTATTAGTATTCTGTACAGACGACAGACTACCCATCAATCAAAGTCGGAGCACGACCCCCCGATGTGATGGATTAGTACTCAGGTACGGTAAATAATACTGATAATACAGTACTACTGGGTTACATACTCCGCGTCAATCGTTCGCCAAAGCTTCGCCCGCCACCCGCCCCTCTTCCCATCCTTTGTCACATCCATCGAAGTTAGGTAGAACCATCGAACAACCGTTATGGAATGACCGGACACGAACAAAAAAAAGTAAACATGCTGAATTCTAAATCCGAGCATTCCTAAATCCTAAATACGAAAATCTAAAACCCCCCAAACTTTCTCTCAGACAAAACGAAAGGAAAAAAAAGAACGAGGGGTGTGGGGCCGGAGACGGCAAGCTACCGGGGGGATACGGAACTATGGAGACCAACGATGAGCCGGTCTCGAGCACCCTGCATCGATCACAACGCCTTTTACCAATGGCTGCGAGTGTGAGCACGCCACACACACATGGCCAGATATTTTGTTATTTATTTTATTCATTTATTATTGAGTTCCTATTCTGCGATTACGACGACAGACACCAACTGCCGCTAAGCCGGATTCTGGCAAGTACGGTCTCAGTTCTCTCCATTCTCCTTATTCGGTTATTCCTGACTGGTTGGTTGGTTTAGTTCTGGTTGAGTTGGCGGTGATTGAGACATCTTTATCTCTGAGTCTGTAGTCTGGAGTCTGTACCTGCCTTGTCAGTGCTATGGTGGGCTAGAACTGTGCTGAGGCCATATGTGGAGGACGGGACCTCCACATTTAGTCTCTATTCAGCTACCATGTACAGGCCAGATACATCCACACTACACTCTACAGAGTACTCCGTACTCGTAGAATATGACATGATATTATCCCGTGACAGATCTTCACTCACATGGCCCGAAGCACGAGGTGCTGAATGATAGATAGGGAAAAAAAAAAGCAGCATCTGAATGTCTTGTATGCACGTTTTTGTTACAAAACAAAAAAGCATAAAAAATGACTCGACCGACGGAGGGCACCGCTTTTATCGATTGCAACCGCCAAGATCCACTAGGCCGGCCAAACTACGGCGCTGATTGCACCGAGCAGGTGGAGCCGCCCGATAGGCCCCGACGGTCTCGAGGGAAGCGGGAGTCAAACTAGAATATACTTTCTTTTTTGATTTTGATTTTTGATTTATTTTTTTTTTTTAAAAAAAATGAAATTTAATCTTCTGATTTCTATTTTATTACTCCGTAGTACTTTTACTTAGTGTGCTGCGGCAGCTCCAGTTATGAAATTTATGTACTCACTCTGTACTGTACTCTAGCCGAGAGGTTTAAACAGCTTGTTCATATTGCAACTCAGTATTCATTCTACCTACAGATGCAGATTTAGTCGCCGGGAAGCAGCAGCTACTAGACCAGGGAGCCCGTGATTGATCAGCCACTTTCTGTCTGGGGTTACACGGCAACATTATTCCAGATACTTACCTAGGTACCTCCTACTTACAGTGTACTCAGTACTGTATTCACAGTACGTATTCGGATGGGCGCCGTTAGGGTGTTTCGAGTTTATTTAGACCGGGGCCGAGGAGGGGGTGGATTTGACTTTTGGACAGGGGCAGCGCGACTGGCTAGTGACGACGAAGAGGAGCTAAAAGACCAGCCACTAGAGAGGGCGAGTGGGGAACAAAAGAGGAAAAAAAGGTAGCGGTCCAATGGCTCGGTGTGTGGCGCCAGTGGAAACAGTGGAAACAAGGCTGACGGCAGCAAGTCAGATCGATGGAGACTCCACGTACCGGAATGTAACCAGATCAGTTGGAAGTTGAGAGTAAAAAGGAAAAACAGAATGTGTAAGAAACGGAAGACAAACCTAGATGGGAAGACTAAGAAGAAAAAGATAACTAAACTACACCTATTTCGAACTCCGTCGGTTACTATATCTAGTATGGTATAGGTCGAGCAGGACTGACGATCTTTTCGATATAGGTCCATGCACACCAAGTGGAGGCAAGCAGGCTGTCAGGGCGCGGTTTTGGTTCGTGCGAATGATATGGAGGACTACTCGATGGAGGATTGCGATTTTCTGAGACACATCCAACTGACAAGGCGACAGGTAGAAAGTCGAGAAACCGTAGAAAATGATGGATAATGCTCGTGTGAGTGAAACTGGTGGTACCTGAATTTGGTCTCACTCTGCAAGATCCTAATTTCTCACCAGCGTCAAAAATAAATAAAATATAAAATATAAAATAAAATAAAATGAGAGAAAGGAAAAAGGAAAAAAAAAAAAAAGGAGACTAAGGAATTGAAGCTGCTGTCTGCCAATCTTCATTATTCCAGGCCATCCGTTCTAACTAGCGGCGCAAATAAAGACCCCGTTCGAGGCCTTGACGCCGTTGTCGAGTTATGCCCAACTCCGATCTGGCTTGGAAATTATGGTCTAGTCAGAACATTGTCATCTCCACTGCATTCTTTGTTTCTTTTTCGACTCTTTGCCCAACCCCGCGGGCCAATCACAGCCCCTCTGCTGCTCTGCTTCTGTGCTTCTCTTCTATTGATATCGATCAATCTCCGAGAATACGCTCAAGGCCCGCAGTTTGCTTCGGTTAATCCTGTCATCCGCATCTTAATATCCCTATTATTATTTTGATTATTTTGTGATTATTATTTCCCTCCTTCCTTTCCACGCACCGTCTCTGCAAGCTGCAAATCATCCTGCTTCCCCTCCTCTCCTCCTCCTCCTCTTCCCCCCATCCATCTCGGCTACAACCGTCGAGCTTCTTTCCGGAGCCCTGATTGAATCTGGTCGAGTCTTTTTCTCTTCCTGCAGTCGCGTCTTTTTTCTTTTTTCTTTTTTTTTCCTCTGCTACCCTTTCTTTTTTTCTGAAAAATCCCTCTTCTTCTTTTTTATTATTTTTCGCCCTCTCTCACTCTCTCTCTTCCTCTCCTGCATCCATCCTGGTCGATATTACACCACTTTCCCGCTAGTTACAAGCTCATCCTGATATCCCCACCAGTCACTGAATCCCTCTGACGCCTGTCCTGCCCTCCTTCGCTCTTCTTCCAGTTCTTCATCCCGTCCATTTTCCTCTGAAGGATCGTCCTTAATTTTTCCCTTCTCCATTACCTCCATTATTGTCGTTATTTTGTTTATTATTATCTTCATTATTTCCATTATTATTTCGCTGCTTATTGATCATTACTGCCTGAAGGATGGGTCTGCCGTGCAGCTAAATAACTACCCTGGACCCTCCACATTGCACTCGCATCGCACCGTTCGAGCCCGTCTGAATCTCCCCTCCCACTCACAGCCATCCCGTCTTCTGCCCCCCAGTCCCAGTCCCAGTCCCAGCCCAGGCCAGCAGCCACTGCCGTTGTCTGTCCTTCAGCCTCTCTCTTAGCCTCAACTCTGTCGACTCTATCTCTGTCGCCCTCGAGCCCTACTCTATACACCTCTCTACCCTCTCTCTACTATTCCTCCACATTTCCTGGACAGCTCTCGACATCCCGACAATCAGACGCACTGAACGAGGATAATATCCAGCTCAATTCCATATCGCCGCATGGTCAGTCATGACCGGCATGGTTCAGACTGACCTAGGACCTCCCACGGCGAAATACAAGGAAGAACCTGCTGACGATGTGAGTCTTTCTTTCTATATCTCTTTCATTCAATCCATCGACACATGGTTATCCCCAGAAAAGCGTGGATGTATATCAAAACATTCTCATCCTGGAGCATCGTACAAGCATCTCCCACTTCACTTCAACCCCCGGTTTTTTTTCCCCTGCACGAATCCTTCGACTTGACGGGAAACCCTGTCAATTGAGCCGTTATTCCTGTTTACACGTTTTGTGCCTGGCTCATCCGGGTGAATCCATGGTTGAGCTGGTTCTATCCATGGAATACCCTACATATGGCGTCTGCTTCGTCTGAAGCTTCCTTTTGAACTGCACCTATCCTCCAGCCCATCATTTACCCCACCAGATCATTGGCATACACCGAGAAACAAAAAAGAATCTTTAATTTGGACACATAAAGTGGTTGCCTGAGTGTGTAGCTCTTGCGATTGCGAACGAGCTTTCCTGGGACAGGCTGAAATTGCCATATCTACTCCCATTCCTTCAAGCGAATACCAGCAATATTCACATAAACGCGAACGAGCTTTTCATAATTGAAAATACTTCCGTTGACAGCATGGATCGACTGGTCTGCTGCTCTTCATGTCCGCATTATAATCCTCAATCTCATTTCTCTAATTCATGTTTCTTACTATTTCCCCTTGAGCCATGTACCATAGAAATACAGTCTCGATTAAGCAGACACTGACAGTATCTTCTTCAGCTTCGACACCCTGCATCTGGACTCGCGGGTCCGCAGCCCCTTACTCTTCAACACCCTAGAACCGCAAGCTTTGTTCACCCTAAGCAACATCCGGCCTCTCCCCACCAGCCTACTACAACTATCCCTTCAGGTGCATATACGCCTCACGCCCTAGGAAACAACGTCATTCATCAGACCCATTACGGACATCCAACGCAGGAATCTACTTACTATACGCCGCATACCGCTTCTTACGCTACCGCAAGTGCGCCAGGACATTATCCCTCGAGTGGTAAGCCAAACCTCTTCGCGATAAGCAAGATGACTGGTCTCAATAGAGTGGTTATCTCGAGAATTATCAAATGAAATAGGGCTAATTCTTTCTAGGACCACCAGAAATCATGGCGACCAGTGCCCAGATGCAGAGGCCTTACCCTCCTATCTACCATACCCCTCAGTCAAGCTCCCCAGCATCGGTAGCTTCCCAAACTCATGATCCCCACGGCCGAAGTATTTATGCACAATCCCCACAAATGACACCCCAGATGTATGGATATCAACCGTATCCGTCTATGAACCCTGTGCCACCACAATATGCATCGCACCCGTCACCCCAGCAGCATCCTCTCACGACGCAGCCGTTGATGATGCCTCACCAGACGAGTGCCGCTCAAGTACACCCTATTCAGGCGCCAGCCGCCATAATGTCCAGCCCAAGATCCGCAACACAGCAACCAACGCCAGAGCAAAGGGCAGTATTGAACCCACCCCACCCTGGAACAGCTGGCGCTTCTATCGCCACGAGCAGTGTCCACCAGAGCCCATCTGTTGGGACAAGCTCTAGTGCAGCACCGGGACCAATTCCAGCCACGACCCCCCTGGTAGTCCGACAAGATAGCAACGGGGTACAGTGGATTGCTTTCGAATATTCTCGAGATCGGGTGAAGATGGAATATACCATCCGATGTGATGTTGAATCCGTCAACGTGGACACCCTAAGCCAGGAATTCAAGACGGAAAACTGTGTCTACCCCAGGGCTTGCTGCAGCAAGGATCAGTATAGAGGTAACCGACTAGTCTACGAAACCGAGTGTAATGCCGTTGGCTGGGCGCTGGCGGATCTTAACCCTGCCTTGAGAGGAAAACGAGGGCTGATCCAACGGGCCGTTGACAGCTGGAGAAATAGCAACCAAGACCCTCGCCTACGGAGCAGGCGTGTGAGGAGAATGGCCAAGATCAACAAGCGCCAAACCGTTCCGGCACACCCAACCGCCCACATGGCCACTACTTCTCCCGTTGCCCCCGGCATTCCGGGCAATGTCATGGCCACGGGCGGCCCGCGTCCTGCGGTCGGTCCCTTGATGGGACCTCCCCAGCTGCACCATCACCATGCCCATCCTGATACAGTTACAGGCAATGAGGAAGTCAGCGGTATGTTCCACCATGTATGATGTGTTTGCTGCTTTTGCCGTTTCTTTTTAAAAAAAAAAATAATCCGTCACGGTGGGAATGTCTGATGACCCTGCATGACCCCCCGTTTTGTATAGAGCCACTAATGGCCCGGGCGTATTTGCGAAGATTGATGGAGATGTATTTCTTTTGTACTTTTATATGTCTCGGGACTGGTTTGATCTTTAGTTCTGATTTTTGATTTTTCTTTTTCCTTTTAACCCATACCCTATGTTGTTTGTTATGTTATTGGATACCTACCCTCCCTGCTTTCAATTGTGACATGCCCCGAGCATTTTAGCCGTAGGCTAATTTCTATATATCGTGATATGTTATAATATAGGCGCCGCTGAATTTGCGAACGCTACTACTCATCGTCCATCCACCGCAGAAAGCCATCCACCACCAGGGCAGACACCAACGGATATTCGAACCGCGCAGGTCTTTCACGGATACCAGGCCTTCCCACCACCCATGGCCACTCATGGAGATCCGAGAGGCCCATCGATGCCTCCCCTCCTTCGAGACAGCGGCATAGGAGCCCTGGGACGACACCATGCCGTCGCAACGTCCACGAACAGAGCCAGTGAAGCCGAGATTGAAGACGACGATGAACGCAACCCAGACAATGACGACCTATTCGGGACACTCCCAGAAGGCAAACGCCGCAAGTTCATCCTCGTCGATGATACCCAGCGGGGCTGTCGTGTCCGGGTCAAGGTCATGCTCGACAACGTCGACATGAACGAGATTCCCGATTCGTATCGCATGTCTAACTCGGTATTCCCGCGGACCTACTTCCCCGTGCAGATGAAGAACCCGCCGAACCGCGTGGTTCCTGGGAAGAGATATTTCAAGGAAGAAGGGGAGATGGATGACGACGAGGAATCCGCGACGATCGGGAGGACAATGGTCCCGGCCCCGTCGCTTGATGGAGAGAGCGAAGTGGCTGTCCCCAAGATCTCAAGAGGACGACGCAAGAAGGAGGTTCTGCTCAACGACCTAGGATACCGAATGAGCTGGAGCCAAAGCCGAGTTTTTTCAGGAAGGATGCTATTCTTGCAGCGATCTCGTGCGTACCCACACTTCCCCAATTCACGCCCCCTTGCTTGTGACATTCGCGTGCGGCATGTGTTGACAGTTATTGTCATGCTTGTCCCACGCCATGGCATTGGCATGGTGTCTCACCGTACTGGGCATGGAAACTAACTTTATTTCAACAATAGTTGACGCGTACCGCAACAAAATGCGCAGCACAATGGTGGTGGGCGGCCAGGATGTCTCATCCATTCCTTCGCATTTTGAGACACGAGCCGGAAAGCGACGATTCCTAGAGCGCGGAAAGCGACAGACCAGTGACTCGAACGCCTCCAAACGCAGCGCCGAAGAAGTCGAAGCTTGATTTAATTAATCTCCTTTTCTTCTTTTTTGTTTCTTTTATCTTATGTCTTTTATGTTTGACGTTGACGTTCTACTTTATGGGTTGATGATTTATGTTTAAGCTATGGGAATACAGACGTGTAATCTAATAGAGATGTGAGATGTGACGAAGGAACAGGAGATTATGAGAAGGATGATTTGAAACGGACGGAAAGGAGAAAAACGACGCAAAAAAACGCTGACGGAAATGGTGTTGGTGGATTTGGGCTGGATTGACTATTTCTTCTTTTTTTTCTTTGTCTCTTTTATTATGTGACTTTTTTATTTTCTTTGTTCGATACGACCTGATGATTACGCCACCTGAGAAATCATGACGAATGGATGAACGAAGAATGAAACGAATGCTTGTCTTTTCTTGTCTTTTTTCTGGTTTATGGATTTGTATTTACTTCTTATTCGATGTGTGTGATACTTTTTCGTCTCGAATACTTGATATATCAACAGTGGCATTCAAGTCTAGAGATAAGGGAATCCTACAGTTGCATTACATTTACAGAATACAGAATGCATTATCTCGAATAATAAGCAGCGACATAGTACAATAACTCTGTAGGCAGATATAATTAGAAACAACGCAATGTGACTTGCCTATTCGGGAACTGCCGCGCGCAGTGGCCGCTTCCCAATACGGCAACCAACGGGTATTCCGGTCGCATATCGAGATCCACCGATTTTCAGGGTCCATCACTTTATCTCACTGTACAGAGATGGATTACTATTACAGTTGCAGCTACTGGTGAAGGAATAGTAGTGGGAAGATGGATGAAATCAGCCAGGATGAAAACATCCTTTCTGTCATTGTGACAGGTATCCAGTGTGGGGATGATCCGCATCCAGGGTCTACAAGCACCACCACGGCGTCTGAGCGTTCAGCGTTCCAGTATACAGTACTCAATGTCTCTGTCATCTGTAGTAAAAAGTATCGAGGAAAGTCAAATAAGCAAATCAGCTGATGGCGCATTTCTTGTCTGGAATAAGACTTTTTTGCCTCGATCGCATCCAGTGGTGTCGTGGTATTGACATTGTCCAGTCCCCAGTCCTCGCGTTGTCCGGGCCACAGCCGCCGTCAATCCCTCCAACTACACCGCATGCAGCAGCTTCAACTGCCCCTCTCGCCTTCACTTTCAGCGGTGGTTTTTTTCTTTTTCTTTTATCTTTCTCTGCTCGTTTATTCACTTTTCTATCTTCATTTCTCCTTTCTCTCCTCCTTTTCCCTTCGATTCCCTCCTACGCTTTCCTACGCTCCCAGTACATTCCATTCTCTCTTGGCTGTCGCTGATCGACAATCACAGGTTTGATTGTTGATCCTACGGAGAAAGGATTCCTTGCTGCTGACTGACTGTCTGTCTGACTGTCCACAGTTGGTCCTTCATTTCTTCATTTCTGTCATCCTCACAAGATTTGAAAGACTCAGAATAGAACCACTGAATCTGAATCAACTCGAACCACGGTTCGAGGGTTTCTGACTTGCCCGCGGATTTCATTCTCGCCCGCGTTTCAAGGAACGAAAGTCAGTGCCTGGACCGGACTTCTTGTTAATAAGGGTCTGTTTTCGAATGAGGGCTTTTTGATTTCTTTCTTTCTTCTTTCGTCTATTTCTCTTCGTCGCTTGGCTTTCGTCTTCTCTGTTCTAGATCACCCCCGCTATCGCTACAAGACAGTAAGACTATACGAACAAAGCCATGTCCGGTGGCAACCGGGTCTTCAGTTTTAACCCTGGCGACGACGGGAATGGAGGAGCTGAGAATCGACCCATCTCGCCCATTCCATCATCTGGTGGCGAACACAACCCAGCCCGACAGACTCAATACAGCGATGTCTCACCGGTTTCTGAATCGCCGCCTCACCACTTCGAGGGTTTAAATTCTTTCTCACAATCGTATGGTGATCGATCGCAGTCGACGCGCACAGCCATGACGGGCACTCCGGGCGTGGATGATCTGGGCCCAGCAGCGGCGGGAGGTGGAATTGGTGGAATCGCTTTGGGTATTGCGAATAACCATGACCGTCAGAGTGGAATCGAGGCTTTTCGGGGCACGGATGGGAATGGCGATGAGTACATTGGTCCTCCGGAACGAGGGTTTAATACCACCGGATCGGATACGCCGTATATTCCCACGCCGCCAGCTCGAGGGGTAGCGTTCGCAGGGAGTACGGATACACTCAGGCCGAGAGATTCGTACGGTTCGAATGTCCCTCTGGGAGCCGCGGGTGCCCCCCGCGGGCCAGGGAAGTCCTGGACAGCTTGGGGCGTTGACTCCTTCCCAGCACAATCTGTTGGAGCAGTCTGGAGATCCGTATCAGGGCGTTGGACCTTTGAATGCCGGACCGTATCAGCGACAGTCTGCTTATGGGTCTGGGGACTATCCCGTTGATATCAATCCGGACGAAATCGCCGATGATGGGGATGACGGGTTCCACCCCGCCCCGACGGATACTCGCAGATCGCAGGCAGTTCCGGCCGCGGCAGCTGGAGGAGCTGCCACTGGAGGTATTTTGGGAGGATTGGCAGGTTTGTTCACGGGGAAGAAGTCTGCTGCTGCCGCTGCTGGTGGCAGTACATCTTACAACCCAGTCCCGGGTGCGGGGTTGGAGGCCGGTGAAAAGAGTCGATGGGCGAAACCGACAGCAAGTGCGGGGAGCAAGAAGCGAGCTTTGATCGTGGGACTGATTCTCGGGTTCATCGTTGTCGGGGCTATTGTTGGAGGTGCTGTTGGTGGTATTTTGGGTCACAAGGAGAACGAAAAGCCGGATAAAACGTCAACGTCATCTGCAACGGAGGACTCGGACTCTAACGGCGACCTCAACAAGAATTCCAAGGAAATCAAGGACTTGATGAACAACAAGGAATTGCACAAGGTGTTTCCCGGCGTCGACTATACCCCGTGGGGTGTCCAGTATCCGCTGTGTCTCAAGTACCCGCCATCTCAAAACAACGTCACTCGTGATATGGCCGTGCTTTCTCAATTGACCAATACCGTTCGACTGTATGGTACCGACTGCAACCAGACTGAGATGGTTCTCCATGCTATCGACCGGCTGGAACTGACAGACATGAAACTCTGGCTGGGAGTGTGGATTGACACCAACAAGACTACGACAGAGCGACAAATCAACAAGCTGTACGACATCTTGGACAACTCCAATGACACTTCCATATTCAAGGGCGCCATCGTCGGTAATGAAGCACTCTTCCGCGCGGGCCCTGACACTTCTACCGCCAAGAAGACCTTGATCAGCTACATGCAAGACGTCAAAGACCACTTTAAGAGCAAAAGCATTGATTTGCCTGTGGCCACGTCTGATCTGGGAGACAACTGGGACCAGGAACTCGTCAAGGAAGCCGACCTAGTCATGTCGAACGTGCATCCGTTCTTCGCGGGTGTCAGCGTGGACCTTGGAGCCAGCTGGACCTGGGATTTCTGGCAAGAACACGATGTCAAGTTGACACAGGGAACGAACAAGAAGCAGGTCATTTCCGAAGTAGGATGGCCCAGTTCTGGAGGAAATGACTGTGGGTCTGGCAACAAGTGCCCGGATAAAACCTCAGGGTCTGTAGCTGGCATTGATGAGATGAACCAATTCATGTCGGACTGGATTTGTCAGGCGTTGGACAATGGCACTGATTACTTCTGGTATGTTTATCTATTATTTCTTCTAACATATGATCTAACAATGAGCAGGTTCGAAGCGTTCGATGAACCATGGAAGGTCCAATTCAACACCAAAGATCAAAATTGGGAAGACAAATGGGGTCTCATGGACGCAGACCGCAAGGTGAAGCCCGGTCTCAAAATCCCCGACTGCGGGGGCAAAACGATCTGATGGGTGGATATTCTACCTGGATGGACAGATATTTCTTTTCCTTCCTGTGAACAATTAATGATGGACGATTTCAATGTATAAACGCGCAAATCAGCGTGCTGATGTGATGGATCGGCGCGTGCCAATGGCTTCTGGTTGACTTTTCGGTGTTTGATTCTGTATTCTAGTGAGTTTGGGAGACTTGCTTTTTCCTTTCTTTCTCTCGCATTGTTCTTTTTTATGCTTAATCGCATTGTGTATATAGCGTGGGGGCCTTCTTTCATGGATGTTCATGGTTCGTTACATGTTGGACATGGCTATTAAAATGTGACTTTGTTTCTGCAGATATGCAAATCATTCTATTCCTTGTATACTCCAACCCATGCAATATATATTCATATACTCATATCAATATTCACGTCTATCCATGATAAACTCTCATCTCCCAAAAGGCATGTTCCAACGGCTCAAACACAGGTACCCGTCTCGAGTCGGTCTGCGCACAAAACCGATCCAACACCTCGGACTCGGTATCCTCGAGCGGACCACCGAAGAGCAGACGAGGCTGGTGTTGAAGTAATTGTTCGAGATGCGATCGTTCTGCGCCGGGGCAGTAAAGGAAGGAATGTGGGGAGACGAGGTCGAAGGCAGCGGGGTGATCGAGGACGGAGACGCCGAGGGAGGAGAGAAGAGATTTGTCGAGGGTGTTGAAGACGGGGTCTTGGGCGTAGATTGGGATTCCTTATAACTTAGTTGAGAATTTCCATCAGTGTCCAAGTGAAGGAAGACACCTACCTTTACCTATTAGATCTATAATTGTCGTCAACGCAGCGAGTTGGTACATGGAGACACTTCTCCGATCGACCCAACCCCCGCGAAGAAACCCACTGGGACTTCCGAGTCCAATGCAGATTATATTCTTCACCTCAATTGTCTTCTTATCCTCATTATTATCATCATCGTCATCAACCGACGCAGCGAGAGCAGCATGCACCGCCTCCCTCAACACGCGACACGTCGCCGAACCGACCCATTTCTCGCGATAAGTCTCGAATTGCGCCGAGAGATTTTCCAGGTTCAAGTTGCGCGGTGCTTCGGCGGGGACGAGGAAGCGCTGTTTATCTTCATCTTGGGCATTTGCATTTTCTATAGTAGGTTTTCGCTGCTGGCGACGGGCATTCTTCCCCTTGTGTGTGGTGGTGACGTGAGTCCAGCCGTCGTCGGAGGTGACTTCGAGGCGCTTGGAGATGGTGTTCTTGCTTTTGTTGCGGGCGCCGCTGTGGGGCATGATTGATCTGTGCTGTAGCTTGCTGTAGGATGTAGTGTGGTGTGGTGGTGTGTAGCTGTCGGGTGTGAGGTACTTTGTGTGGCGCTTGGAAATGCAGGTTATGTATGTCTGGTATGTATGTGATGGAGTTAAATGGGAATTGTGGTTGTCATTTTGGTGGATAGAATTGATTTTAGAATTGGGGATGGAAGTGGGGGAGTTGGAGTCAAAGTGGTTCTACCAATCTACTGCTATGAGATGTAATCGTATGATTGTAGGTTTATTCTATTCTATCTATTCTATTTTGTATGATAGAATGTCTATGTGAGGTTATACCTTTAGGTACTGTATAGCAGTTTCTATCCAGTAAAGAAGAATCAAAAACACAGGTCACATGGGTGAACTGCTAAGCATTTTGCCAGCGTCAAGCATTGGTCGACACAATCACCAAAAAGAAACACCATCCAACATCTCCTCCATTTCCTCTTCCTCCATCAAGTCCAAAAATCATCCAAAATCATCCAGAGTATCCACATCACACTGATCACCCACTTGCTGCACTCACAACGCATCTCTAACCGCCCTGCACCCTCCCCCCGTGTGATGTCTCCTCCTTTAGCGTCCGATCGGGCGCTTCCACCACTTCCTCTCCGCGAATGAATGGCCTCATCCTGCCCTTGGCCAACGTGATGTCTCTTGCAGTCCGCACATCTTCTTCCCAGTCTGTTCCTGCGGGCCTCATCACATCCTCCAGTCTGCCTCTTCTCACTCGTCCGACCATGGCCTGCCATTCCCCGCCCCGGCGTGTAGATGCTCGTCCTGTCCTTGGACGTTCCCCCTCAAAAAGACTCGCCAATCCTCCCGTCTCTTTTTTTTAATTCTCCCCCTCCTCCCGGATTGCCGCTTGGAAGCTTGTCATGGACGATGATCTTTTTGGGTAAATGCGGAATGGTTTGCTGTTGATACTTTGATCTGAAGTCTGAACCTTTTCGAACACTTTTTAAAACTCGAGACGTTTGAGAATAAGTCTTGGTGAAGCTTGGTTTTCTTCCTTTGCTTTTCTTTTCTTCTTCTTTCCCTATTTCTTCTTTTAATCAAATCACAATGGAGTTCGTCCAAAAGTCGATATCGCGATGGTCGGCCATCGTCACTATCCTCTGTGTGGCTCTGGCCAACGCCCACAGTGTCATCGTATACCCAGGATACAGAGGAAACAATCTACATACCAATGGTACCGTTGAAGATGCAAATGGCTTGGGTGCAGCATATTTTAACAACTCGCTGATCTACCCTTACGGCATGGAGTGGATTTATCCATGTAAGACATCACAACCAAAGACAATCAAGTCGATTCTTTCCATGGCTAATACAATCCTCAACAGGCGGTGGCATGCCTACTACAACAAACCGAACCAAATGGCCTACCACCGGAGGTGCTGTCTCGGTCCAACCTGGCTGGTTCCCAGGTCACTCTAGCGCCCTCATCTACATCAACCTGGGTCTGGGAACTGTGCCTCCGAACATGAGCCATCCCATGGTTAAGCCCTTTCAGATCGTCGGCCCTACCAATAACCCTTACCCGGGTACCTTTTGTCTGCCCCAGGTCCCGCTGCCAGCCGATATCTCTGTCAAAGCGGGTGACAATGCCACTATCCAGGTCGTTGAGACCGCTCAGCACGGTGCCGCTTTGTATAATGTATGTTCTGTCTAGCTCTTCTTTAACCCTTTGCTTTCGGTAAGCTAATGTGTATGCGTGCAGTGTGTGGATATCACATTCGCCGATCCCCAAGACCCCGAACTCCAAGAAGTTACCCGCGATAACTGCTTCAACTCGTCGGACATTTCATTCGACTTAATTGTAACTACCTCCGCGCTGACGTCCGACGCAGCTGTGCTGCCATCATTCGGACTGGCTAGTTTGATCTTGTCGGCGGTGGTAATGGGTGTACTGATGTTCTAGATACCTTTTCTGCTTTCTGTTTTCTTTTTTTGCTTTTTGTTTCTTTTTCTTTTGCTATCCAGTACTATACATACCCCACGAGTTACTGCATGATATCTTTGATCCGTCCATCTGATCCTGTTTATACCATGGTTTGATCTATTATGAAAACTGAAAACCGAAATGACTCTGGGCGTCATGGATTTCATTCTCTTGTCTTGATGACAAACATATATACCTATCTATCTATCTATCTACCTAATCTGGCGTTACGCTACTATCTCTTCGATAGTTGACTGAATCAAAACAAATCAAGTCATTGAGTCGAGTATATTAAACTACACCCATCCTTAGTTAATGCCCTTCACCAACTCCAGAATAACCTCAACCACAACCTCCGGACTCTCCTGCGGAGTCCAATGCCCAGCCCCATCAACTAATCTCACCACCCGAAGATCACTACAGACCTCCCCTGCCATCATCTTCTCCAAAGCCCCGGGTTCCTGATAATTGCCCCAATCCTGCTTCCCGGAAACAAACGCACACGGTACCTCGATCTTCTTCCCCGCAAACGTGTCGTAGTCCCGCATGTATCGTCCCCCAGCCGCCGTCCGGACCCGGTACCAGTTCAATCCACCCTGAAACCCGGTGCGTGCATACTCAGAGGCATAGACGGCTAGGTCGTCGTCGGAGAGCCAGGCGTGGCAGGCGAGTTTGTCTGCGTCGCTCTCCTGTGCCATGTCTAGTTCTACGGCTTCGGGCATGGTGGCGGATAACGGCATGATATAGTAGTAAGGAAGCTGGGTGAGTTCTGGTGCTGACCATGTCTTGAGGGGATGGGGGTTGTTGCGTTTCCAGGATCCGCTTTTGAGGTGGAAGTAGCCGCGGAGAAAGTCGTGGAGGCCTGATGGGGAGGAGAAGCTTGTCATGTCGTGGTTTGCTGTTGGTGTGGAGTAGTACCTGTGTATGTTTAGTTATTGCAATATACAGTAAATGAGGACTGAGATGAAGATGGTATACCATTTGTAGTGACGTCTGCCCAATGCCGCTAGATCGTTATGGACATCTGCACCACTACTCCCACTCGTTTGGCCTCCGTCTGATGTATTGGCCGTATTGAACGGAAGAGAAGGAGTTCCATTGAATGGATGGCTCATGAGAGTGACGCCCTGGAAGAAATCCGGCCGGATAAGCGCACACATGGCCGCAGAGACAGCGCCGCAATCATGCCCCACGACGCAGCGGACGGAGCGATATCCCAGCGCATGAACGAGGATCACGACATCCCGGACGAGAGATGTCAGCGAAAAGGTAGATAGGTCTACATTGTTGTAGCTGCTTGTATCCCAACCGGTGGTCCGGCCGAAACCGCGCTGATCCAAAGCGACGGCATAGAAGCCGGCATTTGCTAGGCGGGGAAGGACTTTGCGCCAGGAGAAAGCGATCTCGGGGAATCCATGGAGGAGGATGATAAGCGGGCGCGAGTTATCTGGAGAATAGCCAGATTCTAGGATGTGAAAGTTGAGGGCGGAAGTGGGGATAATTCGACTTCTAATAGAAGGAGGGAGGGGGAGAGGGGGAGATCTGGGGATGAAGCCATAGTGGAGATATATAGTCGATAGGGGGGTGGGCCAGTGTCGTATACGAACTATGCAGTAGATGAGGATGAACTGATCCAAGATGATGTTGTCTCGCATAGGAGATCTCGCGAGATTAAAACGAGGAGCAACACCTTTTATTTATTAATCTACTCAGTGCAAACCGGGACCTGGTTCAGGCAAATAAATCATCCTAAGCGCATGGAAGCTGTATGACGAGGTCCAAAGCGACTCGAAGAAGCTGCAGAAGAATGCAGGAACCGGGAGCCATCTCGCCCATTCGCGCTCCAGGGCCAGATTCTTTCTTCATCTGCCCCTCGCTCAGACAATCAGAAACCTGAAATTAATCCCCTCCTGTCGCCAGAATCGTCTTCCATCTTCGATGATTGCAAGACCCATGATCATGATCTGCATTGCCGTCCAGTCATGACGCAAGTCTCGAGTCCAACTCAACAAAAAACCTCCTCTTCTTCCCGTTTTTTCCTTTCCCTTCCCTTTCTCCCCCTCCTGTCCTGGTCGTCGCGGGTTTTGGTAATAATTCATTTTCTTCCTTCATTCTTTATCTTCTAACAAATACAAATCTAATTTTTATTGTCTTTTCTTTCTCCCCTGTCTCACTTTCCCCACTGTTGCCGATCCCAGCCAGCTTGATTTCTAGCGACCGTCGCCCCGTCGAGATCCTGGATTCCCATCCCTACCAGCCTTTCTCGCCAGAGTCTGCAACGACCGAAATCATCGATATTTTCTTCTTCAGAAAATTCAATATTATTTTCACCATTATACCTGAAATCCGTGACTCCGGTGTTGTCTAGTCCCACTCGCGTGTCCGCCGCCGAAAGGCAGACACGGCCTCGTTCCTCTCTTGCGGACATTCACCAAACATGTTCCGCCGTAAGAGGAGCTCTTCGCATCATCAGGTACGCGTTTTCTTTTGCATTAGACATAGTGGCAGAAATCAGTTGGACGAAAATGCCCTCAATGTGATTTACCCCTACGAATGGCTAATTTTGTTGCCTCCGACAGCCTCTCTCCACCAGTTCATCGCAATCTGCGCAGAGCGCGGCCACTCATGCCTTTCTCAAATCCCAACCCTCATCCAGCAGTCTATCGTCTGCTGCCGCTGCAACTGCCTTAAGAAGTCTCACGCCAACTCCGCAACCCGTGGAAAATGTCCAGACCAAACGAATGGTCCAGCGGCGGGCGTCCGTTACATCGCAGACCAGTTTTACCCCTAGCCTTCGCTCCAACAGCAGAAATGGCCTCCGTCGAATCAATAGCTCAAGTTCCATGTCCAACCGGTCTTTTCGAGACCCGTCCCCCCGTCGACCTGCGACCAGCTCAGGCCCCGTTGGACCTGTCGAAGTGGCCCCGCCGCTGCCTTCAATTCCCCCGGAATATGCTGGTCGGAAGACCCAAACTCGACGTTCCGTCAGCCTCGAACCGCCAATGCGATCGACTCCGTCCCCGAGGCGTACGCAGAACCGTGGGATAAGTGTTGACCCCGGAGTGAGGGCTTCAACTGGTCAAACGCACAGTGGCCGGCTTAACAGTCTTACCACGGTCCCAGAACTCGACAAGGACTTGGAAAGATCTGGGAGCAGAAACTCTATCAATTTTTCCTACCCAATGGGTGCTCGACCTAGTCCACCACCGAGTCCTTACAATAAGCGCGATGGTTCTGCGGGAGCGTCATTGGCTCAATTGTCTCCAGCGGAAATCTCCAATATCCAGAACCAGGCCGCCAAGAAGCCGACCAACAAGAATTCGAAAGGACCTTCTCCCCAAACTCCTGAGAAGAGCCATACGGTTGGAACTGCTGTCGCAGCGGCGCAGGCTGCCATTGTGCCTAGCAGAGAGACCCCGAATTCAAACACCCCCCGTTCTGCAGCTTCTCGCGATCCCGCTGACCAGAGGCCGTCACCGTCCCGCCCTGGCCCGAATAAACGACCACAAACTACGGCCATTGAAAATCACGAAGCCCGTGCGGAATTGGGCACCTCGGGTGAAAACCCTGGTCAAAAGCGTGCTGGTAGTGGGTCCCCAGTAGACGGGTCGGTGCCAGAGCAAAATGGAAATTCCCGTACTGCCAACCCACCGAAGGAGCATCTGACAGGCAGAGTCACACCAACTACCGAAGTGACGATTGCTCCATCACTGAACCAGGCTGTTGGTTCGCCCGGATCTGACCGTTCTATCGAGACGGAGCCTGGGTCTTCCACTCGGCAATTGAACAGCAGCCCGGGCAGATCCGCACGCTTCTCGAATCGACTCTCTGTCACGGGCCTTGATCAATTGCACCATCCTCCCCCGAGGTCGGTGTCTCCGGTCAAATCTGCAATGAAGCAGTCGAATTCGCCGAAGGGCTCTTTGTCTCCAGAGAGACGAGTTGGAGTAGTTGTTCGCCCCGGCCCAGCGCTCAGCGAAATATCAGACGGTACCTCGGTGGCTTCAGACGAAGGTTACAGGCTGGGCGTCAGGAGAAAGCCTGTCAAAGTCAGCTTTGATGACGAGGCCGAAATTGTTGGTGTTGCAGCGAGCCCACCTACATCACCAGAAGAAATGTCTCCGGAATCCCCCCCAGGCAAGTTCAAAGCGAAAAACAACTGGTTTGGTGTCGCAAAACGAAAGCCGCTTCAGCTGGACAATTCCGGCATGGATGAGTTCGATGAAATGCTAAAGCCCCGGCCCGCGCTCCCTTCATTTGGCAGTATACGGGGAGCTAGGGACCCGGAGCAGCAAGGTGTTATCAAGGAAGAGCCAAGTGACAACGAATCTACTGCTTCATCGAGTTCCAATATGGTGGTGCCAGGTTGGTCCCTTTCGAACGACCATGCCATTGGTGGTATTCTATCTAGGGCCCAGTCAGAGGATGTTGAGGAGCGTAAAGATATTGACCATGCGCCGCTTCCTACAGTTAACGAAACAACTACTGCCCCCAGCTATGCGGAGAAACTCAAAGAAAATCTACCAGTTGAGCCGACTTCACCGACATTGGTGGATGAGTCCGTGCCAGGGTTGGGAACAAACCCGAACTCGGATGTGAAAGAGGAAGTAGCTACCACTGCGGATTCGAAATCGTCCATCCCTGCCATTGCTGTCCAGCCCGCCACCCCAGGGATTGAGAAGGAGAGATCGAGTCTTGAGATCTATACTGTTCCCGGTGGATTTCCTCGGTCCTCCATGGAGTTCGATCCCAAAGCTTCTGGAAAAAGAAAGGCAAAAAGTCCCACGAAAGGTCTGGTTCTGGAACTAGTATCTCAATTGATGAGTCTGGCATGCCGGTCCCAAATACCAATCATTCCGATGAAGACTCTGGTGATAGTATTTACAGCGATGCTGCTGAAGATATGGAAGGTGACGGTTTTGGTTCGATCAATGCCATAGTGGATAGTCGACAGGCTGCTGGTGCAGACCCATTGATTGCTACGAACAACCCTACTGAGGCCACTTCAAATGGCATTGTGTCTGATGTGCCTGATGCCACGGATGATACAGATCAAATCGGTCGCGCGGTGACCCCGGCACAAGGAGCAGCCATTCCGGATGTTGCGGATTCTCCCTATTCTCCCAAGATGTCTCTGCCATTTTCATCGCCATACCCACCTTTTCCAGTCAACAACAAAGGAGGTGTCGCGAGCTCAAACACCACTTCGAAGAAAGCCGCACGGCCCGTGTCGGTGGCTGCCCTCCGTGAATCTCTGCCACAAGCTACTCAGGGACCTGGTCACGAGCGAAAGAAGAGGCCTGTTTCCATGGGTCCAGTTTTCCACAAGACCAAGGACGTTGGCTTTGATGATGCCGGGCCACGTATGAACGGAAGACGTGCCAATTCCTTGGCGAGGCCAACGTCGAGTGGTAGCGATTCGTCAAGCAGTTTCAAACGAACCAGTCGCTCGCCGAAAGGGGACTCACCACATGCCATGCGACGGACAATGAGGGGAAACGCTCAGGGTTCTCAAATACAATCACCTTCTCGCAGCCCGACATTGCCAACTGAACGACGACCGATGTCCTCGGGATCTACTTCGAGCAAAGCGATGCGAACAACTCTCCGAGGGAATGGTCTTCAAAATGGAAAAGCTTCGTTTTTCACTACAGGCAAACCGCCTCGGGCGAAGATACCCAAGGCGCCCACCACAGTGTTTTCTTCGTCACGATTTGCCGACTCCGATGATGAAGACGGTGGAAACCAGTCACGGAATTTCCGCAGTCGATTTGTGGACTCGAGTGACGAGGAAGGACCAGCTACGAGCAACCTCCGCCCTGTTCGAGGTATTCCCCGCCGTCAAGGTGCATATGATGGGGACTCTACTGAGCTGGAGGACAGCTCAGATGAGGACAAGCGTCAAGCTGCACCGTCTACCCCCGCAAAAAAGCAAAACGGAACAGGCCCTACAGGGACATCCCCATTGGCTGCAGTGGCTAGATCCCGCGGAGTGAGTGAACAGGAATTGGAAGAGTTTCTTCACCAACCGAACCGGGGGCGAGTATCAGGGTTTTTCAGTCGTCTGAGTATCAAAAAGCCCAAAAATCCCGACCACAGGATCCGCAGGTCTACTTTGGAAAGCCCAAGCAGACGCGATACGCCCCTAGAGCGTTCGCGCCAGGAACTCGATCAAATTCGAGAGGAGCCTCTGGGTACGGTAACGACCGTTACATCTGATAACATCGACAGCAACCATTCACCATCGCCTTCCAAGCTTCTGAGAAAGGGCTCTCGCAGAGCGGGACCGGGCGAGAAGTGGCCACTTGAACAGGACCCGAAGGACTCGGAAGCAGCAAAGACCAACGGGGTCCCGTTAGCCAACCGACAGCCTGAGCGACCTCGAACGGCAGATGGTGTGCTCCGCAATGGGAGTACCATGGTCAATGGCAAGAGTAATGGGAATGGGACGGCTAAAGAGCCAGAGAGTCCTCATGCCCGGATCAATGGTGAAGGATCACATTTCGGCAATCGCAACAGTACGGCATTGGACGTGATCATTGAACCCTCTGGACGAAAGAAGCGGTTTCCCATGCTCCGCAAGGCATTTGGCCTGCGGAATTAACCTTAAAAATTTTTTTTTGGATCCTTTTCTTTATTCGATCTACCTTTAATACCTTTACGACTTCTAATATGCCCTGGTTGCTGTCAGCGATGGCAACCAGGGGATTGTTATATCGGAAGAGTTATGACATCTACACGCTTTCTACGCTTCAGACTAGGATGGGATTGGATACCGGGTTTGGAGTTTCAACTTTTTTCTTTTTTTCTTCTTTCCTTTTTTCTCATTCTGACTTGATACCCTCGTTTGATTGGCTCGGTGCATCTGACTATCTGCGATGATGGCAGATGGATGGAGTAATTCACCTCTTTCATTCTTTATATTATATAAACTGTTCATGGTTATTTATTTTAATCTTTTTTTTTCTCCCTTTTTTGATATATATATTTGGTTGTGATTTATTCAGTTCAGAGTTGAGAGAAACATTGGAGTTTGTGGGAGTGGGTAGAAAAGAAGAGTCAGATCATTGGGGGATTTTAATTGATACCAGTCAGACAGCCCCATACTATATTTAATATCAATCAATCTATGACCACAGAGCAAGGGCCACGAAGCGCAAGGTCAATGGCTACTCCATGCGCACGTAGTACGAAGCAAAGACACCAAAATGATGAATTCGACTCCAGACTCCATATCTAAACCTCGGTGATGGGGGGAAAGCTCTCTCCACCCCGGCCGATCGATAGGCAACCTGATTTCTGAGCTGCGATGGAGACCAGCTCCATAGCAACCAGGGTCGCTAAGCTAGGAGCGAAAAAAGTACCGAGCGTGCAGCCTCTCAGCGCCTGTGATGTGACCATGACCGGCCGATCACATCTAGACTCCAGCTGAGTGGCAAAAAGAGGGCTGGGAATTCGCCGTGGCTGGCGGAGAGAGTGAATCCAGACGAGTGGAGTCGCACGGGGAGACCGGAGAGTGTATCAGGATGATTGCTGCGTCTTGAGAGACCTTGCCAATGAAGGAAGACCACGACAGCACGTCGGAGAAAGATGTATGAATTCCAGAGCAATTCTTCCCCATTTTCTTCTACACATCGTATTCCATCTCAATTCCATTATCCTGTATCGTGTATTTTATCCTATCTCCATCACAAGAACCATGGATAATCGGCGCGTCGATCGCTGGACACCCGCGCCAAGAGGGTCCGAATCGACCCGTGGAAGATGTTGCCATGGAAATCGGGCGGCTAGAGGAGATGCTAAAATCGGCCGATGGGGATGTGATGGACAGACGGTGGCTGAAGCTGGCCAACCTCTCCGCATGTGAAGAAGAGCTGAGGGTATCTGTGCATCTGCAGACAGTTAGTCGGACAGCTCCATATCATATTTATTATACGCAGCACGGAGGAATTGAGGAAGAGGGGACAAGAAGAATGCTAGCTGCACGAGGTCCACATTCCACCTTAGATATCGATAGATGTAGATGTCGATAAATGAATCAATATCTGTAGAATAATCAGAGTCAAGAGCAAGGGATTGCCTCGGGATTGAGAGAATCAGAGACAGATGGAAAGCAACAGCGTCCAAAACAAAAAATGGGAGAGGCTGGAGGCTGCCCCGATCCGGCAAGGCGCGGTAAACAAGCCCAACAACGCGTCACGAACAGCTGCCCTCACGCTCGTCCTTCAAATCCCCTCTTGTTCCCCTCTCTTCTTCTTCCTCTTCTTCTCCTCTTCCATTCCTGCTCCATCATTCTTCCCATCTCTAATTCCTAATCTTATCCCCAATTCAATCTCAATCTGATAGTCGAGGCATCTTTTAGATCCCTCTTCTTTTCACAAACCCACTTCTCTTCGAGAAAGACTTCTTAATCCAAAGTCTTTTCTTGTCTCGTCTTTCGTTCTCCAAAGTTCGAAAGGCATTCGAGAAAAGACGCTCAAAGGACAGCCAATCTGGACTTTGACGCCCGCGTCCCCATCCCCTTCAGTGTCTTCCCGTCGTCGTACCGGAGTGACGCTGTTCCTGAGCCTACTCCAGAAAGAGTAGAGGGAGAAGAAGCCAATCTCGATCGTCCTTCGCACGTCGAACGGGAAGATACTCGAACCTCCGCTCCTCTCCCTGACCCTCGTGTCTACGGAAAGGAAGAAGTCGATCTTCACGCTCCTCCCCAGCAGAACTATCCCCAGTTCCAGCACCAGCACCAGCCGCAGCAGTACGAGCAGTACCCTCAGCACGAGCAGTACCAGCAGTACCAGCAGCCCCAGGAGTTTCAGCCTCAGCAGCCTCAATATCCCGAACAGTACTCTACTGCCTACGAGGACCGTGCTAGTCACAATCCCCAGGTTGATCTGAGCCGTGAAAGGTACGTGATAGTGATTTAGTGCTTTTCAGCTCCTCCCGGGGGCTTTGTTTATATGGCTTTGTTTTTCTTTTTGTTTTCCCGCCAAAGTGGAGAGACGCAAGAAGCGGTGTCGCCTGGGCTGCAGCCCAAAAGTGGCGCCATCTTCGATCGGCTGTTTTTTGGTCTGTTTTGGTGTTTGTTTTGTTCTGTTAGGCTCGGATGATATTCCGGGCCTAAAAAAACAACAACACCTTTTAGTTCCACCCACTCTTACGTGTCCCCCCAAAAAGAAAAACAAAACCAAAACAAAACAAAGGCCCTTTCACCCAATCGGCGGTGTCCATTGTGTTTGTTCCTCTTGTTTATATGTATCTGACCGTGCCCCAGTTACCGTGAACCCACCTCTGTCCGCTACCCTGAGCAGCAGACATACGACAAGCAAGGCCTCGAGAACCAGCTCGACATCACCGAGAGAGAATATCGTCGTCGCGTCAACCCGACCTACGACGTTAACCCCTCTTCGTCCTACCAGCCTACCGTAGCCCCTAACCAAGGCTACCAGCCCCAGCCACCTTCGGACGTCTCGTACAGCCGGACCTTCCCGTCTCAAGCTTCGTACGACCGCCCTTACAAGGACCAGCCCCTCGAGACCTACCGAGGAGCCTCTTCTTCTACTGGTCGCAGCAGCACCGAGTCCGTTGCACCTTCTTCTACTTCTTCTTCTTTTGACAAGGTTAAGTCCTTGAAGCCTTTCACCGTTCTCGATCAAGCACCAGTTCGCAAAATGGGCTACTACGACGACGACGGTAAATACCACTCCTTCCGCCGTGGGGTGGAGCGTGCTGCGGACCGCATCATGCACCCTCACGGCCACCACCACCAGCACGACCATGATGAGATTGTTGTGGCTGACCAGAGTGGCCCAGTCGCCCCCTCCCGTGGCAATGTCCGCGTTGTTGAGCCTCGCGGCCGTGGTGGCTCCGACGGCAACGTCCCGATCCCCTGCCACTTCATCCGCATCGGAGACATCCTGATCCTTCAGGGCCGTCCCTGCCAGGTCATCCGGATCTCCGTCTCCCCCCCAGACCGGCCAGCACCGCTACCTTGGTGTCGACCTCTTCACCCGCCAGCTGCAGGAGGAGTCTAGCTTCGTTGCTAACCCCTCCCCCTCTGTCGTGGTCCAGACCATGCTTGGCCCCGTCTACAAGACCTACCGCATCCTTGACATCCGTGATGACGGTGACATCGTTGCCATGACCGAGAACGGCGATGTTAAGCAGGGTCTGCCTTGCATCAGCCAGGGTAACCTCAAGCGTAAGATCGCCGATGCCTTCGCCGATGGCCGTGGCAGCGTTCGCGCTCTCGTCATCAACGACGGTGGTCACGACCTGGTTGTTGACTACAAGGTCATCCACGGTTCTCGCCTGTAAACCCTTTGCCCCTTTCGGTTTAGGGTTCGGCACCTGGTTAGTCTTCCCGTTCCCATTCACAATCAACCCTTGGTTCCTTCCCGGGGCCGCTTTTACTGACGTCAATTTTCATAGCTTTTCCTTTGTACCTATGGCTCGACGAATTTTATTGAAGTTTGTCATGATGTTGGAATTTGTAACTTGAAATGATGGACCATGATCAAGCCTGGAAAAATGTAACGTTTGCACTTTTGTATCAAACATGGCCTACCTTTATGTACCTAAGCGATCTAATGCTCATGTTTCTCAATTCGTTTTTCCCTTGTAAAAATCTTCTTATGTAGTTGACTCTTTGGTCTGTAGAAATAGAACAACCAACACATACCTTATCGCAATTTTCCCTTGAACTCTGTCTTCGTCCTGTGCATATCTACCAAGTCATCTCTACTATGGACTTACTATACTTTAACCTTTGACCAATCCATCTACAAGTAACACAAGTCAAATAGATACCTTCAAATGCATTATTAACCTCCGTCGCTAATTCCTTTACAATCAATCACATTGACAACCAACACAACAGACCAAAGAACACCTGGAAACATATACAACAAGATCTTCAATACAACGCCTCCTATAAGCCAGTACATAGAATCTGAAAACAAAAGAAATGAACAAAAACATCCAGCGAGTATAGAACGAAATAGAAGTAATGATAGAGGAATCATATAGAAAAAGGAACGCATCATGCCCCTTCAACCAGCTCAGCTAGTGAATCCCATATATCCTGGATTTGATAAAGATGAAGTGTAGAAATGAAATGAATAAAGCGACATGTATGATTGTTCACAAAACACAAAAATGGAGATATCGCAAAGATTAATTTGCGGGAAGCCCAGAGGGTCTACAAAAGACCTTGGACAAGTGGAGAGAAGAAGTAGTATAGCAAAAACATTCGTTTCAGCCAGAACTAGGTAGTCAAACAACAAATCAGTCTCGTCATGTCCTCAGCAGAAAACAGTCATTTGGCGCATGAGAATGGCCGTGTGATATCTGATATAAAGTACTCCGTAAATGGACTGGACCCAATCAAAATCCCTGAAAAGAAATAAATAAAACAAAAATATTGATGCCATGAGATTCTCGCGACGCCGTGCCCGATGAGGTAAGTTCAAGATGCTGTTCCAGAAGCCGTAGTATACATATCCACAGGTGCGATGAGATAAGAGTCGAGGGTATCGTGCGTTCTCGAAACCTCAACAACAAATGGGGTTTCGAGTATTAAAACAAGGGAAAGAAGTGAAACAGTGAAGGCGATGGTGGTGACTGAGGTATAGAGAAGTCGAGTTAATCGATTGCGGTGTCACCTCTCCGGAAATTTGCCAAACTCCTGCTGCCATTTTAGAAGATGCCGTGTAAGCACGTCCATCATCTCAACACTGCTGAGATCCTTGAAATCCTTCTCCTTCGGTGGCTGGACGGCTCCGGATTCCCCGTCAGTGGCTGGACCGGACTCTCCGCCATCACTGCTACCCGATGGAATAAAGGTCTCAAGTGAGTCGACCATGTTTTTGAGAAGAGCGCCGTGCATCCGGTCCCCATTGCTGACAGGGGAGCTCTCTCCGGCCACAGCCATCTCAACTTGCATCCGTGAGATGAATTCAAGGATCGCAGCTACACGTCTCTTCATATCGGGCATCGTTGTCCGCTGGGGATTTATGTAGCGTGGCCTGCTCGGTTTCCCAAGTTCTGTGCCATTCAAATGCGTTCCATTTGCACCTCCTACTCGGGGTGAATCTCCACCGGTATCATTCGAATGTCCTCGGCGTGGAGAATTTAGTATGTTCGACTCTGCCCCATTGCCATTGGTATCACGATCCCTGGTGTATTGATTGCGTCCCACTCGAGCACCACGGCGCGCGGGTGGGCGGCCAGATTTGCGTGTCGACGGACGAGAGGGTGCAGGCTCTTGAGCGACCGCAGGGGTATCAGGGCTAGGCTGCGAAGGTTCTGGTTCATTGACGGTTGATTTTGGTGGTGACCCAACCTCATGCTCGGATTCTGCTTGGCTTATTAGTTTTTTATGACCACATTGTACTGCATCGGAGAAACCTACCATCGTCCTTCCGCTTTTCCGTTCTTCCCTTCCTACGGTTCCCTGTTTCTGGTCGTTCAGCTTCTGGTTCCTCTGTGTCTTTGGTTTCTTTTTCGCGATGGCCCCGAGACGTTGCTCGCTGCTTTTTAGCTCCGTTCGTGGCTAGCTTTGCTTTCGACTCGTCTTCGGAAGCAGGCTGGGAATTGGAATGACTTTGTTTCGAGGCGGCGGTTGGGGATGGTGAGCTCGTTCGCTGTCTTTTCGACGTCTGCCTGTGACTGCATCGTTGGTACGTCAGCATCGAGTGCTAATTTTTGTGCAGTTATACGCTTGCTGTATCGAAAGCAGCGTAACAATTCACTTACGCTTCGCTATCACTTCGACTTCTCTTGCCCCTCCGTGTGGCTGTCTCTTCATCGGACTTTGTATCTTCCTTGCTCTCCTCAATCGCACGTCGAAGCTGCTCCTCTTCGTCATATGCAGCATCGCGGCTGTTCATGGTGGAGCGACGTTTCACATTATTCGGGTCATTTTGTCGAGACTTGGAATCCTTCCCACGTCTAGAAGTATCTTGAGAGGATGCTCGAGAGGAAGGAGCGGGGGATGAGACTGGAGCGACAGGGAGGTACGAAGATGAGTATTGCCTGCAGAATTGAAACCAAGATCAGCATTTCTTTCAATTGTACATGGAAGGCAGAGAGCGTAGAAAAGCAAGTAGAAGACCTGATACTGAGGACTGCAAGAGAATTCTCTTCGTGGCCATTCCTCCAGTGGGGACTAGACCGCGAAGGTCCGGGAAGCAAATTTCAAAATTCACCCAAATGAAGGTAGCGGAGAGAAATTGATCCTCCCAAGAACCCGGGCGATACTTAGGAAATGATTTGGATGACTTACCCGTTTGGTTCGCTCCGAATTCTGTGGAGGTCCTTTCGACACTCCTCACAAAAATATTCATCAGGGCTCATGGCCTCGTCCATGATTCCGACACAACCACCATGCTGCCAGACCTTACACGAGTCACATTGAATAAACATACTCCCAACATCATCGGATAATAGGTCCGATGAGTCCAGGTTCAATGCAGCTTCGTCCTTGACACCACCCGCAGGCAAACCACTGCGACCGACAGCCTCCCGACGAGAGGGTGGCAGACCTGGGTATTCCTGCTGTCCGCAAAGACATCGGGTGATTTCTTCCTCTTCCTCTTCATCTTCCCCGTCCTCTTCTTCGTCTTCTCCTTCACCTTGTTTCATTGTTGGGTCCTGGTCGTCTTCCCCTCGGGCGCGACGTTGCCGCGTATGTGGGAAGTCATTTTTTGAGCCAGCATCCGCATCATCGATGGACTGGGAACGTTGGGTCGAAGATCTCTGGGGGAAGATATCTTATGATTCGATCGAGTACTTCTCTCGCCTCGATTCAGCGAGGTTGACGAGCTAGAGGAGTTGGTGTGCTGAAGAATGGCCGGCGAGGGCTGGGAGGTGCGGGCACGGGAGGAGCGACGAGGCGTCATGATTGAGAACGGAGGTTGTACTGGAGGTAAAGATAGAAAAAAAAATTTCTGTTCTGAAATCAAACAGTAGAATGTCGTCACAAGTAAAGATAGAAAGCAAAAAAGCAGGCAAGCAGAAACTGCCCGTGGGCGAGCTGTCGCAGAGAGAGAGCTAGGATTCGAACAAGCGACTCGTACAAAAGGATCGCAGGCAAGATAAAAGAGAGCTAAGCAATTGGGATGAAAGAGCAGAAAGATCCAAAAACAGAGTCTGCGAGCCCGTACCAGAGCTGAGGACTACATAGTCTGAAGTTTTTGGAGGAACGACATGAGAGGAGCGGGGAGCAAAAAGAGGAGAGGAAGAAAGCGAGCGAGAGGCCGGCGAGGGCGAAAGACGGAACGGGCCTCCTTCGCGGATTTCTTTCTCGTTGCGGCCACAGCGAGAGAAGAGTCGGCCGCTTTTTTCCCCGCTCAACCCTCGTCATAATCATGGCTCTCGACACGAAGGAAAAGAAGACTGCTTTTTGAGATGCTGTTGCAGAGTGGTTTAATCTGGTTTTATCTCTACGTGGACCGTTCAATCTGTGCTTACCTGGACCAGCTTTTTCTCTAGGTGAATGATGGCATCGCCGATTATTGAATCATCCTCACCCCGCTTCCCAACGCGTCCGCGAAGATCCCTCATCGTCCTATGCTCGCGACTGACCGTGTTTCTTTCTTCCCCTCTTTTATCCTGCTTCTTGCTCTGTTATAACCCTGTCAGAGTCTCAGGTTTTACCTCTTTGATCTTCATTTAGAGTTTTGCTTGGATCGAATTGATTGCTGTAAAGAGTATGGAGGCTGATATGACACCGACGCAGATGATATCATCCCCAGTTAAACCTCTATACCCAACTTTGCGATACCCTATCGCTAGAACTTAGGAGATGGTTTATTGCAAATTATGGTCATGAAGGAACCCAGTCAAGTGGTCGTTTATAATTGACAGTCGCCTACTGGAGGAAGAATGAATGACATAAAGGAGTCAGCGTTGGATAATGGAGCATAATTCCTTCATAACTTTTGAAGTTCAAGGATATATATCATGGTAAAAGCAAGAGTCTTTGCTTGCTCAATTTGCCGCTAGGAACAGATGTACATACTCTCAACAGCTGCTGAGTGCGCACTGGGTGCCAGTTGGCGTACGAGAAAAGGGAACCTCGTACACGTGCACCCATGCTGGCTGTGCTTTGGTACTGTTGATATACTACATCACGTATGCGTAGAAAGCTCTGGACGATCAGCGCAAGGTGAACAGGTGCCTTGGGTGCTTCGAGTCCTAGACCTGCAGGGGACCTGATGGCTATTCTCGGAAGACCTTTGCCCAAATTCCCCAGCACTAAGGTACTTATACACGACGGCCTGTATATCTCCACCATAGACAAACATAGCTTCTGATAGCTCCTTTGATAGTAATAATTAACAAACCCATCTGCATGCAATGAAGGCATTATTATATCACCGACGACTCTCCTCGGCAACAAATCGGCAGGGGGGCACAATGGGGGATTACCGAAAGAGGACTAGCGGCCATGCTCCAACGAATCCGCAGTTCAACGCTGTCCAACACTGGCGATGATGATTATTATTATTCCACCCCCTCCACATTCTATCATCATCCTCCTTTCTCTTCCCACTCCACACTCCCCTTCTCAAAGCCTCAAGCTTGTCCGTTCCTTATTGTTGGTCTTTACTTGTGCTTCCGCCAGGGAGCGGCGGTCTGGATTTTGTCACCTGCTTCCTACGCCGGGATTCCTCAAGAGTCTACGTGGGTGGTGCTGATTAATTCTTGACTGTGTGTGTAAGTACCTGACTCTTTTTCTTCTCGTCTACGGAGTTCCTCCGGGTTGTTTCGTCTGCGGAGGAAGATGCTGTAAATTGTTGGGACCTGCTTTTGTTCCATCCAATTTAATGATCTTCGTGTTCTCCGAATTGCCAACGTTGACCACATGGCACTCACTGACTGTGGGCGAGATACAGTTTTGTCCAGGATCACCCCCGTATTTATACGCCCACCCCTTGCCAGAAATACGGGATATAAAGGAAGGAGACACCTCGTATTCTGATAGGAGGAGACATCAAAAGGATAAAAAAGAAAGAAGGAATACTGCGGGGCTGGGGCTCACAGACAAAACAGCGTTTGGCTGTTGCTGTGGCGTCTGAGACGGTTGACAATTTACACACTATGACTGCTACGTTGAGTATGTCCTTTTCATCAAGGATGGATACTGCTCCGGAGGAAATATTGCCTGGTATGGGTTCACAGAAGCTGGATGGGAAACTCCAGAAGAGGAGAGTCTGCTGGTTGCTCAGTTGCTGATACTGTTCACCTGCAGATGGGACGTATAACTCGGCCCCTGATACACCATCTCCAGTCTACCCAGATAGATTGATTCGGCCCCTTCCCAAACGTACCCTTCGTTCCCGCCTGTCCTCCGATGCCGCCGAATCCATTTTCTACCCTCCGTCTCCCGCAGCCACCCAACTGTTTTACGGATCCTGTGCGGATAACGGGGAGGTAGTGAATGATTCCAAGGTCTACGTGCAGCAGAATCTGGATACCGAAAGCCATGATGAAACCTTAGATCGCGATTCCCACCATTCATATGACAACGGAGTGGAGTATGAGAGCGGTGATGAGGATGGCCCCGTAGTTGTTCGTCGGAGTGCCGGTTTCCGCGGCTCGTCCCTGTCTCCTTCTGTTTCCAGCACACAACCCCACGGCCCCTCTGTCAACGCGGAAGGAACCCAGATCAAATCATCTTCGGCAGGTCCCGATGGGTATGACGCCTTTGAAAATACAAACAACAAGAAGAAACGTAAAATTCCAACACCTGGCAGTTTGAGTGGTCATCCCTCCACGCTTTCTCCTGAATTTTCGAATATGGGACTGGCGAGCTCTACCCCCACACCTTCATCAGGGGCAGGTGATGGCAATAACGCCGGGACCTACTATGGTACTGGGAATCCGGCATCCCCTGTGGGCAATGGAATTTCCGGCGCTGGTAGAGGCCGACTTGGGCGTCATGTGGCACGCAGTAGCAGTGGAAGGATTCCGCTTTCTGTCCAAACCCAGAGTGCGTGGACAAATGCTCGGGCGTCAAATCGCCACGATGGGTTATTGTCTTCGCCAGGACCGACAGGTATACTTGATATATCTACCCCGCTTTCTTCACGAATATTCGCTCACAATGTTTGTAGGTGACTTAGCTGGAAAGCCTGACCAAGGTATCATATCTGCTGCCATAGCGAACGCAGCGGCATTTTCGTCACCTCCCCGAGGTCCAGGAAACGTCAGCTTGCTCGAGCAGCAGGCCACCACTCCTACCAAGACCCAGTTTACTTTTACGTGCGAATCGGATTCGTCCAAGGGGATGGCGCTTCAGGCACAAAACCCCTATTCTATCCCACACCGCTCGCCCACGTCGCCTTTATCCGGCGCAACACAACATCCGCGGGGCATTCCCACGCAGGGGACACAGACAAGTCCAAGCATGGCTGCACGGATGAACCAGCAAGGGCACACTGAGCAGCCGCAAGGGCTGGGTACCGAACCGACTAGCACGGGCAGGAAGAAAAAACGGTCCCCTGGCAGCCTTTATGCGATGGCCGCACGTCAACGCAAGATTCAACAGCAATATTCCAACCTCCACCACCCTCCTAGTATGGAAGATATTTGGATTTGTGAATTCTGCGAGTATGAAAGCATCTTTGGGCGTCCACCCGAGGCGCTTATCAGACAGTACGAAATCAAAGATCGCAAAGAGCGGAAGCGATTGGCAGAGAAGAAGAGACTTCTTGAGAAGGCAAAGATGAAGGGTCGCAAGGGCAAGAAGGCGACCAAGAACGCAAACAAGAACACTGTGGCTCCCCAGGGTGGATATCAACATGGGCACCATCGAGCATCCGTCGACCATTCATCTGCGGGTGGATCCGGAGCACACGAGGATGACGAATTGGGCAACGACTACGAGGAGGAATCCATTCCTGAACCTTCTGCTGGGGCACCGACATCTTTTAAAACCCCTCTTCCACCTGGGAATCAACCCAAAATATCAGCGAACGCATCCAATAGCAAAAATGCAATAGACGCGGAAAAGAATCGACCACCCTGACAATTGGGTTGAACGGCTCGCAGGGCGCGTGGGTAACATCAGATGGCAGGCATGATTTGGCAGTCTTGCTAAAACATGAAGACGCCGTCGAATTGTGATCAGACCACCTCGTCCTGTTGGATGGGGCCGTTCCTTCTTCCCTTTGTCTATTGTTTTGTGCCTGTTCCGAGTCATGATTCTGTTTGTTTTCTTGGTCACAGTAATTTAGCCTTTGTTTTGGTTGTTTTTTTCTTTTCGCTTCTTTTCTTTTCTTTTCTCTCTCTTTTTTTTTTTTTTTCTATTCTTTTCTTTTCTGCAAATTATGTTGCATAATGAAATCGCCTCTCCACTATCAACGCATTGACGAGCATCACGTCAGCATCATAACGCATTGAATTTTGTTCGGGATGGGCGAATTTCTCTTATTCCTTTAATAATTAGGGCCGCGTCGGAGGGTCAAATTGGAGTGATCGGGGTATGCATATCATGAAGACAAAATGACGGTTTGGAAATCATGGATGTTATGCAGAAATGCTCGAGTTGGATTTGTTTATTTCTGAGAAGGCAGAGGATGGAGATTGCATCAAGCATGAGTCTGTGTGGAGTTACAGAAGACAGTTGATGAGTGTGGATAATACATACATCGCATGAAGACGGTTGAAACTTGAGTCTGGCCTTGTAGGGATCTGATGCTGAGGATCGACAGTAAACGTGAAGGATTCCAGGATGAAGAACCATTTTTAGACCATCGCAGCCAGTCGTTCTGCAACGGCGCCTCGCCGGCTATATTTACAGCGCCAATCCGAACAACCCAATCTGGAACTGTCTAGTTTTGCGTTCATCATCCTTTAAAATAGCTGCCTATTTTTGCAGACAGTCTAATAACTGTGGGCAATGGATAGAATTGTCCTGGTATGAAACGTCCAGGCCAGTTTTGTTAGCGCGCGCGAAGAAAAGAGCTTCCCCCGGCATTTCTTCCGCAGAAGCTGTTTCATCTGGCATTGGCAAGCTGGACTTTCTGGCTGAGACGAGCTGAAGCTGTGGATATCGTGTAATAGAATGGAGAAGCAGGGCGGCATGAATCCATCTTTAGATGTTGAAAGAGTAGCTATACAAAATATATAAAGCATTGATGGCTGGCGACTGCTACAATCATTCATTCAGCATCTTTTCTTTGTTCAGCTTCATCTTCACGCTCGACTGTCTTTCTTTTGTTCTTTTTCTTTCCATCTTCCTTCTTTATGTGTTTTGTCTTTGTGGCATCTTTCATTCACTGAGCTTGCCAGACTCAACTCCAATCATTCACTTCAATTCAATAGATATAGGGCTGTAGTGCTGTGCACCGTCCTTATCTTTCATTGATATACATTGACACTACTTCTACTTGTTTAAACACCACACCACATACACACTCGCATATACCACACATACAAAACTAATCCATGTGGTTCCTCGTCCTCCGAATCTTCAAACTCGGCCTCTCCCAAGCCAAAAAACACAAGACCAACAAAAACCAACCTCAACAACCTCAACCTCAAGAAAACACCAACATGCGCCTCCCATCCGCCTACTTCTCCTCCTCCAACACCCGCAACCCCCTCAAAACCCTCCTCGAAACCCTCTTCCGCTTCTTCCAATTCATCCTCGGCCTGACCATAATCGGCCTCTACGCCCAAGACATCCACACAGGGTCTGACGCGCCCTCCCCCGACGCAAAATGGGTCTACGCCGTCGTCACAGCCTTCCTCGCTACGGCCTCAGCACTGGTTTACCTAATCCTGCCTTTCATCTTGAAGGATAGGCCGCTGGCTACGCGGAAAGTCACGCACCTACCACTGTTTCTCTGGGAGTGTGTGCTGTGTATCCTGCTGTTGACGCTGTTTGGGCTGTTTGGGAAGATGTATATCGGGGATCACGAGGAGGGAAGTAAGACGACGCGGATGAGGCATGCGGTTTGGGTGGATTTGATTACGTTGGTACTTTGGGTTGGGACGGGGTTTTGGGCGGGGTTGAGGTGGTGGAGGGGGGAGCAGGATGGGAAGGATGAGAGTGAGACTAAGGAAGTTGATGGTGAGAAGGCGGAGGTTTGATTGACTTGATGGTTATGATGCGCGCGGTTCATGATATATGAGGGGATTTAGATGGGATGGAGGAGGATGATTATGTACCACCAGGTGTGGGATTGGCATGGGATATGAAAACGGCTGTACGGTTATTGAGATGTTTTTCTTTTCTGATTATCTGTTTAATAATGCACTGGAAGATTGACTTTGGAGTATCGAGTGATTCATAAATCGTAATAACTAACTGCATGCAGCAGTATGTTCAGTCTACCTACCCTATCCGCTGACACAAATCTAACACCGTATCCAACGGCCGATCCAGTAAATCAAGCAGAAATAATAAAAATTACCGTAAGTCTCGTCAGCCCTAAAACAAACAGCCAACATGCAAGAATCCATCCAGGTACGTAAATAGGACAATGCCGGTCAAAAAGGAAGAAAGAATGAGAAAGAGAAGAATGCCCGAGATGTCTACTCATCATCAGTTACCATCGTATGTCCGCAACTGAGAGTCTTGGTGCTGCCTCGGCTTTGCTCGATCAGGAGACTCAGCTGGCTTCGAGGTCGTGGTATCGACATGGCTGGTGTTTGGAAGGGTGACAAGCCCGAGGTTCCGGGAGTGATTGGTGTAGGAAGGCCTCCGGGATTCTGGCTATTGCTGAAATCATCGCACGAGATAGCAGGTACGGTAGAGCTTGCTGGTGTCAATCCATCACCGCTGTAGTAGGGCGGAGACGAATAGGCCCCGTTGGTTTCCGTGCCAGACTGGTTGTACGGGCTCATGGGGTTGAAATACGAGGCCGCAGAAAGCTGTTCTTGGCGGACTTTCTCTGCAAATCGGGTTCGAAAGTCTTTCTCAACTAGCGACTGTGATGACGGTTGGAATGATGCCGGCGAAAGACCCGTTAGATCTCGACGGGCTGGTGTGCAGTATCCACTGGATGATTTCACTTTCGAAGGCGGTATGTTCTGAGTACTGAGAAGCAGCTTCAAGCTGGAGACAAAAGACGAAGGCAGTGCGCCTGGCTTGACGTTCAACGCTGGATCGGGAAGTGGAAGGTCTTTGGAGATTAGCAGGATCTCTCAGCGGGCAGTTAAATAGCTCCTTACCGTCTGCCCACTGCCACTTCGATTCATCCTCTTTATCATCATCATCCTTTTCAGATTCCTTTTCGGGGTTATCAATCTCATTCTCCGACGGAGAGACAGCTGGCTTGGGATGCGGGCTTTGCGCGCGGGTGGAATTCGTCCCCGACGACGGCTGCGACGACTTGCGCCGGACGAGACCCGGTCTGCGCTTTGCACCCTTTCCTGGTTTACTCGCCACAAAGTACGTCTTCTTGGAGTTCTGTCGGTTGGTCACATCACCTGTTGACGAGTTGGGGGTGATGGGAGTTGGAGGGTTAGATGGTTTGCGCGTGGCGTTCTGACCCCCTAGGTCTGTGATAAGTAACCTGGTTTTCTTTTGTGACTCTCCCTGTGCTGGGTTTCCTTGGACTGCGCTAGGCTTCTTCAAAATAGGAGGCAAAGGCGGTCGACTTGTCCCACTGCCACTCATCGACCGTTTTGATGACTCTTTATCCTCAATCTGCTTTTTGGAGGACTCGTGCATCTAGTTCGACTCAATAAGTAGGTCGTCCGTGACCAGAACAAGTACAACCCACCTTGATCAACTTCTTCAACGAAGCCAACGACGACGGGCCCGGCTGGGAGACATGCGAAAACAACTGCGCCAGCGTCGACCCCCGAATTGTATCCAAAATCCGCTTACTGCCCCATATCCTCCAAAAGAGATTGTCGAGTCTGTATCCCACATTGTCTTCAAGTACTCTGGGGTTGGTATGATACACTGGCCCGCAGACAAGCGAGAGGTCAGCGCCAAGATAGTAGCATTATTTTTTCGTCCTTCCAAGAAAGTAGTAGCAGGTACCTTTCCATAACTTCACAATGTCTTCCACACGGACTAGATTCGGGTCATTGAGTTCTGATGACAACTTTCCTGTTGTGGTCACTAGGCCTTTGGGGAGACCTTCCATGCTGGCTGTGATCGTCTCAGATAACTAGATAAACGAGATGGATATAAAATGCTGAGTGAATAGTCGTATCCACAGCTACATCATCAGAAACATAGACATGGTAGCGTGGGCTAGCAGGGGGTATCGTATTTGAGACGAAGAAAGAAAGGCGGGAGAAGAGGAAGAAGAGAAGAAGACGAAGAGAGGAAAACACAAAAGGGTCAGACTCAAACTGGACTTGCAACGCCCACAAAAACCCACGACAAGCTGGCAGTCATCGATGCTGGCTTAGTTTGATTTTTTCTTCTCTTTGGATCTGGCGGTGAATTTTAGGGTGGGTTGACAACAGAGCAAAACAAAACGAAGAAAAAAAAAGCTGAACCGGAGTTCAGTCGTCGATGGAAATAATGCAGGGGGCGGGGAGGACCAAGTGTCAGTGCTTTGGAGGAAATCGAAGGAGATCGAAAGAGAAGAAGAAGTTCTTTTGGAATTCCCCTTGAGGCAGCAGGTGAGGCTTCAAATACCGAAACACGACTACTATAACAGAAGGGGAAGGTCACACAGATCGAGTAATACTAGGTAGAAAGAAAGTTGCCTGGAATCGACATTTAGATTTACTACAGCAAAGGGAATGTAGGATTAGCCGCAACGCCGGGGAAGAAAAGAGCGAGAAAAGCACTAGAAAAGAGAAAGAGAGAGAGGGGCAAAAAAAGAAAGGAAGAGAAGAGAAACAGACAGGATGTCTGCCTGACTGGGGTTAGCACCGGCGATTGCCGAACAGTTGCAGAATTCAAATGAAAAAGAATCGGAAAATAAAATAGAGAAAAGAGTTGCCTCTTGGACTGATCAAGATGAACAAAGAAACGCATCATTGCCTTTCGGGGATTCGGAGCCGTTGGGATGATAAGCATCCTCATCATCCTCTGTATAGAAGATAGATGGAAGATGACTCTCACCGCATCAAGGCCGTCGCAGTCAGAAATTAAGGCAAAACGTGGGGCGAAAACAGCGTCAAGTGACCGGCAGATTCAATAACAAGAGGCATTAAGAAACACAAAAAACCAGCCGATCGGATCAATCCCGAGCCTCATTCTGGCTGCTTGCAGAGATCTGTCAATAGTAGACTAACTATAGTCTGATCCTGGACCCTGTGCTACAATCTAAGTCTGCTAACGGCAGAAGAAACACCTGGAATGTGTGCTAATATTATACTATCTGGATGGATGAAACATGGCATTCTGATGGAGTTACAGTATCATCGTCTTCTACCCCACACTTTATCCCACAGTATCCCCAACTGGAATGCAAGGGTGGAACTTCACGATGGAAAATATGGCGGGGTTGCAGTGTTACACTCTACGTACACCACATGTACATCCTCTACTTCTATATAGCTAGCAATAACTAGCTGTAGCTGTATGATGCTCAACGAAAATGCTGGAGATGAGATGATCTTATTCAACCAGATCAGGTGCGTCTGCAGCCAGTCTGGGGTAGTTGTGATGGAGAAAAAGCAATATATCGTCTTTATCATTAGCCGCCACTTCCTGCGAATATTCACCGACTGTCGAGTCTCCACTATAACTGTTCTACAGCACTCTCTTGGATGAACATTTATCACAGTGAATAATGAAATGTTTGTTGTTGATCTTGTCAGTAGCTCATATAAGAATGACATCATGCTATGAGCTCATCCGACACAAATAATCATGTCTATCGCTTGCAACCAATGGCTATTTTTCTTGTACTCCATAGGAAATAGAAAAATCAAAGCAAACCATTTATGCTCAAAAAGAAATACATTCCCTGCGAGATAGCCCTGTCCGAGGAGAACTCTCGAAAATCGTCGTAACGCATAGTTTCGTCAGATCACACATCAATATGATGTAAACATCCAGTCCACCGGGTCACATCATGGGGTATTAACTATGTTAATGGACCTCTCGTAACCCAGAAAGAGTCCAATGATTTTGTAAAATAAAACAATCCGATCTATATCGTAGCCCATAATCAATCCCGTACATCATGCCGTAGATTAAGCAAAGGAAAATCACATGTCCAGATAGGTTTGGCCTAGGTCAGGGTGTAGCCACCGTCGATACGGAGTTCCGCACCAGTCATGTACCTGGAGGCATCACTGAGCAGGAAGGTAACGGCCCCCATCAGATCCTCTGGTGTACCCATCTTCCCGACGGGAATAAGCGAGATCCACTTGTCTCTCAGTTCGGGGTTCTCGTCCAGAATCTTGCGGGTCCTAGATAAAAGTGGGCTGTTAGTATACTCCACCGACCGACCTGACGGTTGGGTCCACTCACAAAGCTGTCAACATGTATCCGGGGCTGATCACATTCACACGAATATCGTAGCCGGCCCATTCGACGGCGAGGGATGAAGCCAGATGGCGGACAGCTGCTTTGGCAGCATTGTAGGGAGCCTGGGGCTGAGGAACGTTGACAATGGCACCGGACATGCTACCGATCATCACCATGCTCCCTGGGGCTTTACGCTCCATCAAGTGCTTGGCAACAGCAGTCGAAAACAAGTATGTACCATCAACAACAACACCCCACAGCTTCTGCATGCGATCATGGGGGTATGAAATGGCGTCAAAGTTCTCGGTGAAACCGGCCGATGTGACCAAGTGATCAATCTTGCCGTGCTTGCTGATGATCTCCGCAATCGATTCGTTCACCGAGTCAGGGCTGGCCACATCGGCATAGTGAGCAGTAACATTGGGCAGCCTGTATGTAGGATTAGCTTTATTATCCAAGTTCTGCTCAATGAACATACTGTTCCAAGCCCGGGTTCTCCTTTTGGAATTGCTCGACAAGCTTCTGTGCCTGTTCCTCAGCTTCCTGGCCTATATTACATTAGCAAAAAGAATAGCTAGCTTTGAATCACATACGGTTCAAATCAACAATGGCAATATCAGAACCAGAAGCAACCAGAGCCTGAGCCATAACCAGACCCAAACCACGGGCACCCCCGGTAATCACGCTAACCTTATTCTCCAGCGAGAACTGAGCCAGGGTTCGCTTAAAGTGCACACCTCCACGGCCCTGAACAATCGGACTGCGAGGCATGTGGGCATCATCGGGGTATTCAATCTTCACGTTCTCATCGGTACGAGCGAAACGACCTTCCTGATCGCCTGCGGCACCTTCAGGAGCCTTGGTGGTGGCAGAGAGGAGAGGGTCTTTCTTGATGCTTTCATCTTCGTCGTCTTTTTTGAAGCGAGGAGCGGTGTGTGAAAGGGGACGGGAGAAGAAGGTACTGGTCACAGCTGGTCGGGAGGAAGCCAACGCAGCAGGGCGGGAGCTCTGGCTGAAAGCCTTGAAGGCCTGGCGAGCGATTGTAGGTCTGAACATGGTGATGGGACAGCTAGAAGAGCTGTGGAATTGGGATGAGATTCGTGTGTAGGAATCTTGCAGAGGGGGTGGAAGAGAGAGGGAAAAGGGAAAACAGGAGGAAGGAGGTGTATATGTAGCAGGGAAGGGGGAAGATGAAAGACGAAGGAAAAGAAGGTGAATGAAAACCTTGTTGCTTTTTTTTCGTCGGCTAAGAGTGCTTCATCAGTGAATAATAACAGTCCGACACAGGCGACAAAAACGAGAAGAAAAAAAAAAAAAAAAAAAGAGGGACGCAAGAGAGAGCTGGGGAATGCAGGAGGAGAGCTGCAATTGCGGAGGGATCTGCCACTCCACAAGTCAGCCCAGGAGACGGTGTACGATTCTGTGTCTCTTCTTACAGAGGGTTCTAAGTTTATTTTTCCTTTCCAGCTTTCAAAATAAAGCATCACCATCCAAATAGCTACTAAATCCCCTAACAGTGATGTCAGGCGGACTCTTCCTGGCCAGACCCAACATGCAGCGATCGCACCAGGATCTGCCCTTCCGTGGATCCAGCATCGCCTCCCATGGACTGGGGTTTGTTTTGCCTCCCGCGTGACCTCGAGCTCTCCTATTGTGTTTCTATTTCTGCTTTATTTGTTGTCCATATCACCGACTATTATTGACATTATTGATGAGCATTGACGGCTCTTTGACTACCTAACCACATATAGAATGTGAGGAGGCGAAATTGATGCTGAAACAAGCCACTCCCATGCTGCTGCTTGACCGCCCTGTTTTACTGTCTGTTCGGTGAGTAGATCGATACATCAGACTTCTCTAGCACGTTGTTACGTATCCTCATAGGATAGGCGATTATTAGGTGAGTGGCAAATGCAGAAAGAGGCAATTCCAGATCAACTCCACCAGGCCATCTCTGAATATTGATTGATTGATTGGTGTCTGACCACCGGCCAAAGTACGGCCGCCATGGATTGGCTTTCGGCTGTTTGGCTGGGCATCCCGCCAGTCTGCAGGGATGCATGCAGGTAGAGGCATAAGCTTGTTGCTTTCAACCGGGGTTGATAGGTGCTAAAAGGTTAACAGATAACAGATTTATCTTGGTTGATATTACTTCAGCTATCTACTTCTTGAGAATCAGGCTCATATATTGCCCCAAAGCGGTAGAACTCCAGACAGCCCACATAGATGACAGATAGCCTCGATTTGCTCGGGGGCGTGTATACCCTGTCCCTTGTTGAGAGCTGCTGGTAGCTTTCCGCGGACGTCTCATCCTTACACCATACATCTCGCCAGTCGTATCCGGTGGTAGTGGCCGGGCTGTGGGGCGAACTGATGGACAGTTTAAGCCTCTTGGACTCAGAAAGCTCCTTCTGTTCAACCTCCAACTCAATCCCCATAAGCTTGCGGTCTGTTGTCCCAACCGACAAGCCAACAATCCGATCTTCCCGCTCAAAATGAACTGTTTGACAGACCTCGTGTCAAAATTACCTATCCTCGCTCTTGTACCTGATGCATAGACGAACGAAAGTCCGATAATCGCGTCGTCTCGGAAGTAGGCTTCGGCTGTGACTGGTCTCTCTACAGCCGTCGTCATTCTGCATCCCGAAGTAAATCTTCTGTCCCTGATCAAAAGGAGGCTCTTGTTGCGGGATCAATGTATGAGCTCTCTGGTTTCGGTTCGTAGAAATGAACACGATCAGATAATACATTCAATACCCATGAGATAGCCGTTAGTTTCTCTTCAGAGTCACTCTGGTACTGGTCGTGCAGTTTTCGCGGCGGAAGGGAGTGAAACTCCGGAGAGCGAAATGTCACCGTACTTCTGCGTACCAAAGACGAATGCGAGTCTGAAAAGATACTGAATCATCATCACGATGGCGATCAGGTAGTAGGAATACACCACAGAAAGGACAGAGCGTTAGAAGGCATCACGTTAAGATGTCGCACGTTCTGTATCCTTGGTCGGAGCGCTATAAGAATAGGGAAAGTTCCACAATATGAAAAGTGCGCAACTGCCCCTGGGTTGGTTGATGACTTCAGGTTGGCGTGTTACCTAAGGTTGACAGTACCTTAACAGGTGCAGTCTTTCAGACCTGATCACTGCCAGATTTCCTAGGCAACAAGGCCTCACTGGCCCTGGTGAAAAACAATCAGTTGACACTGTTACAGCACCAAGTTCCACATCCTAGCGCCTAACAAAAGGTAGTTCATAGGTAGTGATCCAGGGCATACCACACAACAGTGAGGCTGAGCCCATGATCTACTACAAACTCAGCGGCTCAAACATTAAGTATGCTGCGGCAAACCGATTGCTTGAAAATGAGTGGCTCTCACTTTAGTTCGGCGGCTATAGTTGATGGCCGGATTCGCAGTTATCTAAACCACCGAGAATGTTTATAATCCGTATCAAGTTTTCAAATATTCCTTTCAAACTACTTCGTTGTCACTGAGTACCTTGCTCAATTGCCCCCTTGCTGAGCGCTATTATCTACAATTTCCACCTGTTCAATATCACCACCACCATGGCCACCTATACCCCGTCATTGAGGCAGAACCTCGGCTTTCTCAACACATTGCAGTTGGTAAAGCCAGAAAGCCTGGGACAGACGGTCCAACATGTCTGGCAAGAGATAGTCCTCGAGCGGTTCCCTGGCCGTGATGGCTTCAAGTGGGACTTCAAAGCTCCCACGCTCGCCAACAACAATATGTCTGGTGCCACTGTCATCCAAGTCACAGCAGTAACTCAGAATCCTCTACAATCAACCGAGTAGGCCGAACGTCAAGTCTTACTAGTCGACTGCAAGCGCCCATCCAGCAATACTGAATCGGGGTGGGACGACATTATCACGGGCCAGTTCAAGGCTGATCTCTCCCAAACTTCAAATCCCTCCGATAGACTGTTGGGGGCAGTTGCTATAGGCAAGAAAGTGAGGTTCTACCGATTCGATGGACGAGCAGCAAACAATAAAATCTTGTTTCAGCTTCACCAGGGAACTTTCGATATAGACGACCTAAATGGTATTGCTCAGGTTGAAAATACGATCAACTATCTTAAGGCAAATGGATGGCAATGGGCTAGCTCCTAGGTGGCTTTGGAAATAGTATCTGGTTCTTCCAAGGTGATGCATAATCGCTTGTGTATTGTGTTTGGCTACAGTTAGTACTGGTTCGAGATCGAGGGTGAGGTGGTTTCGATCGTATTTATGATATTTCGGTCTATATACACTACCTAACTAGGTACCTAGGTTCTAAAAAGATTCTTTGACAAAACGAGAAATACAGAAGCAACACTACGATTTCGACCTAGGTATGACAGTCTAGCAGTAGGAACTGACTAAACCCACTGAGTGGGGTCGTCCCCTCCATTGGATCGACTGCTCCGTCCGGGGTGTGGGGCATGGATCTGCCAGTCCAGCTGCGAACCCCAAACTCACCTTCTGACCTTCTGGCAAGATTTCCTTTTAAACGAATATTATCTTCTGGGTAATGTCATGTTTGGAAATAAACGTCTCTGAAGGACTGGTTGAATCTGATTTTTTTTTGTGTCTATTTTTTTGGCATTTCGAGCTGATGTTTACCACTGACAGATATAGTGGGCCTTGCTATCAGATCAAGCAGAGATATACCTTGTTTGTACTAAAACCACAACATAATTAGATACATTACAGAGTAATATGCCTTTGCCACTGCAATATTCTCGATAGCATTCAATCAACTGCAATAAAACAAAAGCCCGGGCTCTTGCCTGTAGAATCGGTATGTAAGTCAGTTTCCAGCCCTTGCATTACTTCGATATGTGCTCCCTGATTACTTTGATATTCGCTTCACTATCAATTCCATTCTCCAACTCCCTCCGATGCGTCCCTGGAAAATCTCCTTTCCCCGTATTGTCAGGATCTACTATGCAGGTTAAAAACCTCAGCGTATCCCGCCACCTATTTCCACCCCTATAAGTCCTCAGTTCTCACCGCTCTCTTCCGCAAATTCGACAAGCGGTGTTCCGCTCTTGCATTGGTCCTGTAAGGTACATGTTAGTCATCATTCATCGCTAGAAATGGTGTGGTTTTGCCAAAAACGAAGCGAGCCCGCATGGAAACTCGATACCCAGGGACCGTGCTTTCAGCGGAATTAGGATCGTATGAGATTTATGTCTGATCAGACAGGTCTTGGGACTGGGCCATTTTAAAGCATTTCTGGTCCCTGGGGCCGATCATTGTTTCCTCGCAAGCCACCAGACTGAGCTCAAGCCCTCTTATTTTCAATAGGTCGAACTATCGATGGATAGATGGGCAATAGTAAATGTTCAAGGGCTTGGGTCTTGCAATAAAAGGGGCCGCGTGACTTACTCCTGTTTTATGTACCACTCTGGAAATCGTTCCCCGTTGCGGGCTGCGGATAACCGTCTCCATCTTCATGCTCTCAATCACGACCAGCGGCTGGTCCTTTTCCACAGTGTCACCCGCTTGAACTTCCACGCGCAGAATTTTGCACGGCATTGGGGCCAGGACGCTGTTGGTGATGTCTTTCATGCCCAATGCTTTGTCCATCCACCCTGCCCTCGGGACTGTCAACCGATATTGAGTCCCGCGCTGGAAAGCGATGATAGTGTCCTCATCTCGGATCACAGTAGTATCGAGGCGTGTGTGAGGGAAAAACGAGGTGATGACTTGGGAAGCCGGGTTGCGGTGACTCAAGACCTTCTCAAACTTTCGTCCACCTACTTCAACATTGAACACATTGTCGCCTACTTGTTGGACGTGAACATGGAACTTGGTGCCGTCTTTGGACTCTGGGACCGAAAGAGTCGCGAACGTTAACTGTCGTGTTTGGTAGCTTGGGAGGAAGCCAACAGCCGACCCTTCGAAATCGGCTTGCTTTCGAGATGCTGGGTCGGAGTCGCCATGCAGAACAGCTAATGCCACTTGGGCGAGCACTTCGTCTTCAATAACCTCCTTGTTGAAAAGCTCCTCGCGGTGCTTTTCAATATAACCCGTTTCAACTTCGCCAGCAATGAAGTCAGAGCTCTTGCAAATGGTCTTTAAGAACTCAATATTCGTTATTGGCCCTGCAACTTCGTATTCTTCTAATGCTGCTGCAAGTTTGCGTATCGCCTCTTGCCGGGTGTCTCCTCTCACAATCAATTTGGCGATCATCGGGTCATAATGGGCCGAGACTTCATCGCCTGCGACGAAGCCTGCATCTATTCTGGTGTCCTCCGTCGTTTCAGGGGTGCGGACATGAAGCAAGCGACCAGAGTCTGGAATAAACCCTTGGTCAGGGTTCTCTGCATAGATTCTAGCCTCGATGGCATGCCCACGGCTAGCCATTTGAGCTTCCACTTCCTCTTGCGTCAGTGGCAGCACGGCGCCCTCGGCCACTTTGAGCTGCCAGTAGACCAGATCTTGACCCGTGACCATCTCTGTTACGGGGTGTTCAACTTGAAGGCGAGTGTTCATCTCCATGAAAAAGAACTCGCCCGTATCATTGTCGAATATAAACTCCACAGTACCAGCACCTTCGTAGCCCACAGCCAAGGCAGCCTCTCTTGCTTTTGCCCAGATGTCTTTCCTTGTCGCATCTGGCAGGTGAGGGGCTGGAGACTCCTCCAAGATCTTCTGATGCCGTCGCTGTATGCTACAATCCCGCTCTCCAAGAGCAACACAGTTCCCGTGCTTGTCTGCAAAAACCTGCACCTCGATGTGTCGTGGCGTTGTGACAAACTTCTCTACCAATACCTGGTCATCGCCGAACGAGTTCATGGCTTCTGATTTTGCAGACTGCAGTTGGGCTTGGAATTCGGATTTAGAGCTGGCTATCCGCATCCCTTTGCCACCTCCACCTTTGATGGCTTTGATGAGCACGGGGTATTTGATTTTGTCGGCCTCGGCTTCGAGAAAGTCGACATCTTGATTGTGACCGTGGTAGCCAGGAACGCAGGGTACTCCTGCAGCTGTCATGATCTCTTTCGACCGGCTTCAGGAATCTCAGTACCATGTTCCTAGGGATAACGAAGACAACGGCTTACCTTTTATCCCCCATATCCTCTATAGCTTTCCACGGAGGGCCGATGAAGACCAGCCCGGCTTCTGTGCACTTTTGTGCAAAAGCCGAATTCTCGCTGAGCTACATCAATTTAAAGCATTAGTATGCATAGTGATCACTGATTACAGTCCAAATTCTGAACTCACGAAGCCATAACCCGGGTGTATTCCTTGACAACCCTCTTTCTTTGCAATCTCTATGATGCGGTCTCCGTCGAGGTAAGCGGAAACTGAGCCCAAGTTGTATGCAAATGGTGAACTGAGTGCGTGTTGGGATTGACTATCTGGGTCGGTGTAGAGCGTAGTTACTCGGATGCCATGTTGAGCAGCGGTTCGTCCAACGCGTCTAGAGCACGGTCAGCAGCAGTAAATTATCATCACATAGAGGACATACAGAGCTATTTCTCCTCTATTTGCAATGAGGATTGAATCTAATGAGTTTTGATATTTTGGGACACTGGAAGAAACGGTGGAAGCAGTTCGTCTTGACCTCCGAACTGCGGTCGGCCCCAGGCGGGGAGTAATGCGGAGAAACGATGAAAGTGGCATTGTAGAAGAAGGCACTGATCCAAAGCCACTAGCAGACACAACAAGAGATAGAAAAGACAATGTGCATATTCCAAGTGACTTCCACAGGGTTATAAAGAAATTGGGAAGGTTCAACAAGAGAGATGCAGCTCATCGTCTTCCAAGTGTATGCGGACAGGAAGCTCCCCCTTGAGCCGACGCAAAGCGAGCTGCGGGGAAGCGCATGTCACGTGACTCGGCACCGACCGAGCTTTTCTGCCTTTTTCTTTTTTTTCCCGCCGAACGAGCGAAGGCGCGGTCAGCAAAGCGACCATCACGACGACGACGTCACAGGTGGGCTTTTTAACCGGTTGCTCTAGTGAATTTGACGTCTATCTCATTCAATTCCTTCTCCCTCCCAAGATACCCTTATCAATTGGTCTTGGGGTATAGCCTCGGACTGCCGCACACGCTACTCTCCCTTTTCGCCGCGGCTCATATTCACTGGGGACCGGATCGCATGGTCTTATCTTTTAATACTTAGCGTATAGAAATTTCTGAGTTGCCGCTCTATTTCCATCCTCTTCGAGCATTATACTTCCTTTTAGAATACACAGCAAACCTTTCAGAGCCCTACGACCATCATGTCTGACGACGAATATTACGACGAGTATGACGAGGATATCTTCTGGATTGAGGAGCCGGAGCCGGATATTGCTGTTAGTATAAGGTTGCTACACTTCATTTCGACCTTTACTGACTATCATCTATATAGGACGACCTAGCTGCAACTGCAAACTACGACGCGATCTTCTTTGGCGACCCTTCTCTTGAGGTGGAAGATTTCTACAGTGACTGGGATGACCTATCCGACGATTACTACGATGACGATCCGACTGCCGTGCGGCGACAACGAGTTATGGATCGACAAGCGAAGAAAAAGCAGAGCAATGGCGCATACCAGAAACCCAACGGAGAGAGCACGAAGGAATTGTCATCTTTGAAACCGAATGCAGCGTTCTTCCAGAGCGTGATATGGAAAAATCCAAAGCATAATGATGGAGCTGTCAAGCTTCACGAACCAGGCGATGGAGAAAAAGTGGCATTGCTAAAGAATTGGCGAGAGGTATTCAGATCCTCTCACCCCGCCATCGGCCGATCACGAATGCGGAAGGAGAGAGTGTTGGGGTTCCTTAACTCCGATGCCAGCACTACTCCTTCAAACACCAATGATAGTATCATGGAAGATGAAAACAGAGAAGTCAGTGCCGACCTAACGTCAGGCGTATCTGCGCTTGAAAACCTTCGCGAATCCGATGTTGACTCTGGCAATACGTCGAATACGACCCCCGGGAAGTCAGTGTCTCCACCCTCCATGCGTATCGACAGGGATCTTGCAGCCAATACGAAAACGGCCAATGATGGACACTTGATTGAAGACTCAGGACCCGCAACCCGAAGTTCTCGTTCCTCAGCGTCTAACGGTACCAATCTCAATAAATTGCCCAAGACAAGCGCGCCCTCTCCAGCGAAGAGCAGAAAACGCAAAGCGCCTGATTCCTTTGATGAGGAGGCCAGTGAGAATAAAAACACCATGGAAGATGTCGAGAAACCCAGATCCAAGAGAATTGCATCCAAGAAAGTCAGCCAGGAAACCAACTCGACGTCGACATCGTCAGCTCCCGTGCGAAGATCGACGAGGCAAGGCAAGAAATAAAATCCATGCTTGTCAGTTGCCAGTATAAATTGTTCTGCGGCGACAGCGCTTAGAGTACATATTCACGAGTCAACAACATATGAAGACAAGTGTAGATGCCATCCAGTTATATATAATGTATGACCGATGAAAAATTAATACTTGACAGTTCCATTTCGTCCCTCTAGTATATACTTTGTACACACCGCTAAACTAGGCATACTCTTTATTAAACGCACGACCGATGACCATACGCCTGATCTCACTAGTCCCAGCCCCGATTTCGTACAATTTTGCGTCCCGGAGCAATCTCCCAGCCGAAATTTCATTGATGTAACCATTTCCTCCCATGAGCTGGATGGCATCAAGTGAGCACTCAGTCGCCCTCTCCGCTGCATAGAGAATGGCACCCGCACAATCGTGTGTCCGGATGGTCATTTCGGAGGGGGTGACGGCGGCATTGTCAACTTGCCGCGCCGTGGCATAGGTGTAGGCACGAGAGACGGCAAGCTTGGTGTACATGTCTGCCAGTTTCCCTTGGATGAATTGGTTGTGGGCGATAGGAGTCCCAAATTGTTTACGAACGTGGGTGTAGGGGAGAACAAGATCAAGAGCTGCTTGCATGATTCTGGAAGATGGTTAGAATACTTAGATAGTCTGAGGGCTTTTCAGAACTTACCCCAGCGGTCCTGCGCTCAGAACAAGACGCTCGAGATCGAGGCCTTCCATCAATACTTTGACTCCTCGGTTCACTTCCCCGAGGAGATTCTCCTTGGGGACGAAGACATCTTCAAAAATAAGTTCTCCGGTGTTAGAGCCACGCATTCCAAGCTTGTCCAGCTTTCTCGCGCACGAAAAGCCTTTAAAGCTCTTTTCTACCACGAATGCGGTGATGCCTTTCGAGCCTTTCTCGGGCTCTGTCTTTGCATATACGACAACGTAGTCCGCATCGGGCCCCTATATGGTGAAAGCTATGAATAAATAATTCCCGTTGGGACGAGTAATGGAGGCGAGGCAACTCACATTTGTAATCCACATCTTTGTTCCATTCAGCAACCAACCGCCATCAACTGTTTTGGCTGTCGTCTTCATACTGACGACGTCGGAGCCTGCAGAGTGTTCTGACATTGCCAGTGCTCCAACCTTTTCTCCAGAAAGAAGGCCGGGAAGAAAGCGAGCTTTCTGGTCCTCATTACCGTTTAGGGAGAGTTGGTTTACGCAGAGCTGGGAGTGTGCAGCGTAAGACAACCCGATACTCCCTAAAACGAAAAGATACCGCGTCAGAAAATGAAACAACGTCCCATTAGAGAGGTGGTAAAAGGAAGTAAATACCTGAAGCTCTGCTAATCTCTTCCATAACTACACAATGGGCCTGGTAGCCCATTCCAAGTCCCCCATATTCTTCATTGGCAGTAACACCGAGGAATCTAGGGAGAAACGACAATCAGATAAAACCGAATAATCAAGCCAGATAGATTGTGAAATAATACCCAGCATCTCCCAGCTTTCTCCACATCTCCGCTGGGAACTCATTCTGTGTATCTGTTCGTGCTGCGACTTCCTCGGATATTTCACGCCCTTGATTGAATTGATTGTTAGACACGGATGCGTATTGTAGGGATTCTGCTTTTCATGAAATACTGACTGGTGAATTCCTGAACACTATTCCGTAGTTCTAGCAGGTCATCCTCCGTGGGAGGTACAAAACCCTTGGGGTGCTTTGTTGACAACGTTCGTAATGCGGGGGTGTGGATGAGGGGTTTCCGGATCCCATACACAGCCCTCGAGGAATTTCGGAGGAGAGACGAAGAAAGTCTCGATAAGGAAGCCATTATGAGCGAGATTGTTCAGAGAAAGAGGGTGTGAGAATGGAAGAAAGGGTATGAACAGGTGGAAAGGCGCAAAGAGTGTCTTTACATGACGGAGGATGAGCGGAGAACACTCTCGGCGGCTACACGCGGCAATCGTCGCTTCGCCCATTCTTGTTCTTCTCCGCAACTCCTCCCAGTCCGGGGAACACTCGTCGTCATTTATTATCCCTCATCTCTCACCTTCTTCTGCTGTCCCTTGACAGACTACTACAAGACAAATTATTTTGCAGCAAAGGCCGTGGTCTATTTGATTTAACGTGTATTTCTGAACACCTGACACAAAACCCATATTGGCTCCACGGCTGTCATCCTTCTCCCCGCAATGCGTGCTCCATCTCCGCTCCTCCTGCGGAGCTTGAGCTTGAGCTCGAAAAAAGCGCTGCCATATTCTCGACGACTTGTTGCCCAAAGGCATCTCAGATCAACTTATATCTGCCCGTCATCGTCAAGATCAATTGCTAGTTACACGCACCCTCATCATGCCTCGGCAATATCCACCCTCCCTACCGCCGTGGACACCTCCTCGCCAGACTTCCAGGAAAATTCCCAACAAATGAAGGAGCTGTTGGACCGCATGTCTACCCTGCATGGCACCATCGCCCAGGGAGGTCCACAGAAAGCCAGGGATAAGCACGTAGCTAGAGGGAAAATGCTGCCACGAGATCGGGTTACAGCTTTGATCGACCCTGGCACATCATTTCTAGAACTCTCTCCCCTGGCGGGCCACGAGGTATATTCAGACGATGTGCCTGCGGGAGGTATCATCACAGGGATCGGAACCGTCGAAGGGGTTACGTGCATGATTGTTGCTAACGATAGCACGGTCAAAGGCGGCACGTACTATCCTATTACCGTGAAAAAGCATCTACGCGCGCAGGCTGTTGCACAAGAAAACAAGCTTCCGTGTCTGTACCTCGTGGATTCGGGTGGTGCAAACCTGCCGCATCAAGCGGATGTCTTCCCTGACAAGGAGCATTTTGGACGAATCTTTTTCAATCAGGCTAGAATGAGCTCGCTTGGAATTCCCCAAATCTCCGTGGTCATGGGACCGTGTACAGCCGGAGGCGCGTATGTTCCCGCAATGAGCGACGAGACTATCATCGTCGAAAACCAGGGAACTATCTTCCTTGCAGGACCTCCTCTGGTCAAGGCTGCAACTGGTGAAGAAGTATCCGCGGAGGATCTGGGCGGAGGCCAGCTTCACAGCTCGATTTCAGGCGTGACAGACTACTTGGCCGTCGATGATGCACACGCACTTGTCCTGGCACGCAGATCGGTTGCCAACCTAAACTATCCAAAGACAAGTGTACCTTCACAGGTATCTGAGGCCATCAAAGAGCCCCTGTACGACCCGAACGAACTAAATGGTATCGTCGGAACCAACCTTCGCCGCCAAATTCCAGTCCACGAGGTCATTGCTCGCATCGTAGACGGAAGTGAATTCGCAGAGTTCAAACGCGACTACGGTAGCACGCTTGTGACCGGATTCGCCCGTATCTACGGTCACCAAGTGGGCATAGTCGCCAACAACGGCATTCTCTTCTCGGAGTCATCGTTGAAGGGAGCTCACTTCATTGAACTCTGTGCGCAACGCAAGATCCCCTTGCTCTTCCTACAAAACATCTCTGGCTTCATGGTTGGTGCCGATGCTGAAAAGGGCGGTATCGCAAAGAATGGTGCAAAGCTCGTTACTGCAGTTGCTTGTGCAGATGTCCCCAAATTCACAGTTGTGTTTGGGTCTAGCGCCGGTGCAGGAAATTATGGAATGTGGTAAGTTACTGGATCCCCACTAAAAGTGGTTCAACATAACTGAACAATAATACTAACATCAACCCCAGTGGCCGCGCATACTCCCCTCGCCTACTATTCATGTGGCCCAACGCCAAGATCGGCGTGATGGGCTCCGAGCAACTCTCCGCAGTGATGGAGGCAGTTGGCCGCAGCGCAGACCCCGAACTGAAAGCCCGAATCGACCGCGAATCTGAAGCAATCTTTTCGTCGGCTCGTCTTTGGGACGACGGCGTCATACCACCCGCACAGACGAGACGCGTACTAGGCCTCAGTCTTGCAGCTGCCTTGGGCGGAAGAGACGACAAGGACGTGCAGACCCGGTTCGGTGTGTTCCGGATGTAATGGAAGATAAATATAGGAGATCCAAACACCTAATGACAGGAGTTGATGAAACTGAAACCACTTATCCTCACTAAAAGATAGCCAAAAAGTAGAAAAAGGTCATGTTATATAGGAACAATCACGACAGTCATGGATTCATAAGTATTTCTTCCATTTCACAGAGATTGTCACATTGACATTCACAAAAAAATAAACGGCCGTATCACTGGGAAGGTGTGTCGCGAGACATGAGTTCTTGCTTCTTAATCAGTCAAAAACGGCAGGTAAACAAAACAGAATAAATATAAAAGGGGAGAGTACCCTGCCGTTGACTACCACCGTAAGACAAGCAAGACTTAACTAAGTCAAGTCTCATAGCGGGGGACAGTCAACGACAGAGAGAAGGTGAAATAAATATAGAAACTTTTGTTCAGTTTTGAAGACAAGGGGAAGGGAAACGAAGATAGGCGGATGGAAATATAAAAAAAGGGGTGTAAGAAGAATCGTGTTAAAAGAAACAAAGCAATAACGTTATAAAATGGATATAGATCTATCATTCGAGGTAGCACATAGACAGCGTATGATGTAACATGATATAAGATGATAAAGCTGGACATTAGAAGCATGGTGTAATTGTAATGTTAAAAATGGGTTTCGTATAATAAGTAACCACAGGCGATTGCCTGGGTTTGTAGTAGGGGGTGGGGAGGCCGTATGGGATGAGTTTCGTCTTGTAGTTTTTGTTCGTATAAATTATAGGATCACACAGGGGCGTCCGTTCTGTCGTCTCTTATCTCTCTTTCTGTCGTGGCGGTTCGGACCTTCCCGCTTACGCGATGACTCGCCGTGCTTCGATGATCCTTGCAGATCCTTTCTGATGATTTGGCGACAGAGGTCGATGAATACCTCGTTGACATTGGCCCTTCGACGAGCGGAAGTCTCATAATAGGGTGCGTTGCCCCAGCTTTGGGAGAGAGCGAAGGCTCGGGCACGAGCGACGGCACGGTCTTCTTCCAGGTCGGACTTATTTCCCACAATTACTATGGGGACCTTTTCGTCGTCTTTGATGCGGATGATTTGCTCGCGCAGTTCAGATAGCTCGTTCAGAGACGACATGCTAGTGATGGAGAATACGAGCAAAAAGCCTTGGCCTTGCTTCATATATAACTCCCTGGATATGAGTTAGTATGGTGGTGTACAATGCTTAGAAACAATGCACGCTGAGCGTGGTGGGATATTTACCTCATAGCAGCTAGATAAGTTGTTAGTATGAGATTGGAGTTGGCTTAGAAAGTTCGCAGACTTACTGAATTGTTCTGTTCCTGCAGTATCAAGACTATAAGCAAGAAAGTGGGTCAGCAAGGTTGTCATTCGCAGGTATCCACAATACCAATGACATGGCATGGGACATACATTTCCAGGATACATTGTCGGCCCTAAGAAGATTAGCAAATGGCCTGCAATAGAAAAAGAAGGAATAACTCACGTCTACTTCGATCTGCTTGCGGTATGAATCTTCGATGGTAGGGTCATAACTCTCAATCCAGACATTTTGCACGAATTGGGCTGCAAGAGTGTTAGCCTCGATAAAAGCTAGTCGAATAACCTTCTGTAGGAAGATGTATGGCATAGGGGCAGAAAAGAAGTGGAGTATGTACCAGTTAGACAACTTTTTCCCACACCACCTATTGCGCAATAAATATGATCAGTGACGTGCACTTTTTGAACTTGAGACCATGAGTATATGCCTACCAGCACCTAGCACAACAATGTGGTATTCGCGTCTGGTTGAAACGACGATTAGAATCCATGTAAAACAACTCCGACACCAGCTCCGAGGGGTGACTTACTGTGGTCGCATTGGGATGGCAGCTGTGGTTTCTAGCTAGACAAATCGGTATAAAACAAAGCTTAAAGCTCAAGCAAGTGAAATTTCGGCAAATGTCAAGGCAGATAGAAAATATGACCGGGGTATCGATTCGTTATAGTTCCTTCAACCGAGGTATGATGTTGCGGTGTCCAACTGGGCATCGACGTGAAATAGAAATATATCGTCAATTGGATCCTGCCAAACCGAATCCTTCTTTCTCGTTATAGTATCTGGACTTCCTGGCAAATCCGCTGGGTAGAGCAAGGGCAGCGACACACGATCCGGTTTCATGGGTCTCGACGCCAATTCCTCGCAGATATCTCCTGGACGCGGCAGAATAATCGGAGCCTGCGTTGAAATAAGCCTCCAACAAGGCACGACAGTGGAGAAAGGTGGCTGGCAAAGAATGCGCAGGACCAAAAAGGAAATTTCAATGACAACAGATCGAGTTGGAATTGGAAGAGGCTAGGTAGACTCAAGGCCGTGTCAGGAGATGAGGGAATGGGGTCGGAGGTTGGATGGGGATGGGGAGAGGGATCAATTGGAGATTCTGCAGGGTCGTCAATGGGTCGTGGACTCGTGGTGCATGAGCTCGTGGGCAAAGGGAAGAGAAAAAAGAAAAGAGAAGAGAAGAGAAGAAGGGAAAAAGGTCTGTCGAAACCTTCTGGGATGAAGACGCGATAGAGAAATGCTAGTTCGTTCAAGTCTTGCTGGGCGGCGGTGAGAATCTCGATTTTTGTGCGGACACGACGGCCGATCCTATATCCGCCAAACTTTAAGTGATAATATGATTGTAATAGTAATAATAATAATATGGATGGGGATATATTATTATTATGATTAATTATTGTGGTGAAGCCCTAATTATCGCAAGGGTTAGTGAGCTGGGCAATTAAAATAATATGGGGAGTAGAAAGAGAGAGAGAGAGAGAGAGAGAGAGATCCCCAACCGTGTCTGTGTGGAGAGAAGAACGAATTCATCACAAGAAAAAAGCATAGAAAAAGCACCAGCCATGGGATTATCATCCATCCCCATCACCTTCAAGGGCTGCTCAACGCCAATAATTGAGGAATAATCAACCATCATCAGCGTCATCCCCTTCTCCATCCTTCTTGTCAGGAGTGGGTGTGTTTGGTGGATCTGCCATCGCTCGCCCTGGTCGCAGGCTGGCTTGAGCGTTGTCCCAGATTTCGAGACAACAACTCTATCACGAAACAAAACTGATGACAGAGATGAAACAGAACGAACAGAAGCGAAGATGAAACAGATGAGATAGCAGTCAACTTACCAGACAGAATAATGTGAGTGTGGATTGTGGATGGGAAAGCAGACAGACGGACAGACAGACAGCAGCAGATCGCAACATCTTTAGCATGTCTTCTCAACGTCTCCTCCTCGTCGAATGTCGTGCAGAACGTGTCAAACTGTCAGAAAAATCCATCCATCACCTTTTCCTGCCGCCCTCCTTCACCTCCTGAAACCCAACAAATATTGACTCCCGCAGTCGCACTGTTACCTATCACCCTCGACCGTGATGGATTGTCGGGGATACAACGGAATGATCTGCTGGTCATCATCGTCTTCCATCATCATGCAGGATGGATCTCATTCCGAAGCAGCCATTGGGGAATAGCACGGGGTACTTCTTCAGGTGCATCCCGGGGAACCAGGATTATCCATCATTTTGTGGACGCTGCCAGGCACCGCCAGCCTTGTAGGCAGGCCACTTGGTAATTTGATCACCAGGTTGGTTCGATAATGGATACATAAATCTATCGATCGATCAATCAAGAAAATTATTAAAATATGGAAAATATTATAAACACAAGGAACAAAGGTGCGTGACTGAGGAGGACACGACATTTTGCATCCCCCGACGTTGGGTCAAGGGGAGTCAAGCTGAAGAAGTTTCCAATGAACAGGATACACATTTCCATCTCAGCAGCAAACAAAAGGAAGCGTCTACAGATTTACAGACGAGAAAGGGCAACAAAAACCAAATCCCAGTTCATTTGACGATCTTTCACACCGTATACTCGGGTTCGATGTTCCAACAACACACTGATTACCATCCAAACCACAAGAATTGCTACCAGCAGAATCCGTCATTTCCGGGTCGATGGCACATCGTACTTTGTACAACATCGGGAGATGCGGTAAGGGAGGGGAGGTGGGCCAGGGTTGGACGATTTAAAAAAAAAAAAAAAAAAAAAAAAAGCCCTGCGAATATACCCAATAGAACGGTTCTCCTGAAGGATCTCGACCTGGTACAGCCTCACTTGACAATCAAGTGACAATGGAAATAAATATGCATCAAGGGGCGGCAGTATAATTAATCGGATTGAGTTCCGGCCCCAATAATCATCTTGAATGTTGCAGAATGCCGTCGTCATACCCATGGGAGGGAACTAATCTACCTGCAGCAAACATGCTATAAAAAGCATTCTCGACTTACGGTGTAAATTAAATCGAATATTTAGAGTGACTGATTTTGTCGTGATTTTGTGGCATATTATTAAGCGGCCAGACTTACATAACTACTACATCTGAATATGCTATACTTCAACTCAATATTAACTGTCTATAAGTCATCTACTAGCCTGACCAGGAACATAACCGAAAGACAGTCCACGCAAATAACTGAAAGGTATCATTCAGCCCTGTAAGATGAGTCTACTATCGAGGCTATCGTGTCGGATTAATAGCTTGCAGTTGTATTCTTCCAACTGAGCCGAGCTAAAGTGGGGGCATGCTGACCCTCTTCATCACCACTGAGTTTTATATTCTATACTAAATTGAATTGCAGTGAATTCATACTATTTATTATGAATATCCATGGCAGAAACCCTTAGGGCTACTCTTCTTCATCTTCATCACCACCACCAATTCCCACCAGTCCCATCACCACTATAAACCACCTCCAAATAACCTATATAATCAGACCTGCTCACCAGTATGTCCCTCCAGCATATTTTCTCCCGTCTCTCCCATAGTAATGAGTAAGTCATTACACACACATACTGCCTAGCAGGTATATTGATTCGTAAAGGGGCGTCTCCTAACAACCCCCACGTTCAAAGTACTGCTATGATGTATCACACAGATTGATCCACCCCATGCACTATCTTACCCTGTACAGAATGGATGTATAAAACCACGGATCATATGAGGGGGAAACCAATGTGACTCGTGGATTTTTCCTGTTCTGGTCGCGGTAAACGCGAGATCTAAGATTATTGTGGGTTGTGATAACCAAGATCAGTTGGTTGCATGTAGGAGGTGGGCTACGAGTACGAGGATATTATATAGGTAGGTGATGCATGAGTCTTGATCAAGAAGTGGTACTGTAGATTGGATAAACGACATGTCTCAAGAGTGGTTCTATCAACCATGATTATTGGGTTCGATGTGGAGTAACCAACACAGAAGAAACAAGTACAAGAAGTATTATCAAAAATCAATAACGATCTACAGTACATGTCGGGTCTAGGGCATACATAAATCCCACATAGAAGTCGGAAAAAAAAAAAGGCGGTTACGCTCACGAAAAATATCACTTGCATCTTGCTCTCATGGACCAACATTTCCAGAGGCAAGATGGGTCCTGCGTCCAGACGCAGTGTTTGCAAGTGGTTTGCCGCCCAGCAGTCTTGAATCGGTATTAGATTGCTCTCTATCGCCATTTGTATCATCTGCCATGTTTTCCTTGGTGCTCAATGACAGTGACGCTTTGTCGCTATAACACTCGAGTGCCTCGAAAACATGGCCAAAAACTTTGTCGTCTACATCCGTTGCCCACAAGAAGTCGAGATGCTCGTACTCAGCAATCTGTTTGGCAACTATATTACGCGGCAGTCCTTGCAACATCACATCAATGTCGATAAGACTGTCGCTTCCACCATAAAGCAGAACGATGGGGGTCTTGATGTTTTTGGTGGGGTACTTGACCGGCTTGTAGAATCGTTCGCTGGCTGCAGCGTTGAGCGGAGCATGGATCTCGTCGTCATAGAATTGGAAGTTTTTGTTGCGGATGACCTGAAACCAATGAACCACCGATTTCGTGCTAGTAAATGAAAAGAGGTGGAGATATCCTGCAAGCTTCTGAAGCCGATTAATCCTCTTGCACTGCCAGTTGAAGAGCAAAGACAGTGATGAGTCGATGATCCGGACGAAGATCGGCGGGTACAGAATAGTCTGCCACATGGTCGTCGAACTGAGGATGCTGCGCCGGCCAAAAAGCAGAAACAGAAAGTTAGGCGACGCTTTCATCAGGGAGTCCACAATGCGGTTGGGCAAGCCCGAAGGAGCCATCGCTGGCGCAAGCGCCACGAATACATCGACCTTTTGGTTCAGCAAAGGGTGGATTGCGAGAGTTGCAAATGCCTGGGCTGTTCCCTGTGAGAATCCGATATATGACAGCGAAGGCTGTCCTGTGACTTCAAGGATATATTCGATACTATCTGGGATATCGTGAAAGGCGAACTGATCAATCGAAAAGTCCCAGAATTCATTGCTCGATGGAGAATGCCTGACGGATTTCTTCGAGTACTTGTTCCCCCGGTTGTTGCCAAGCCACACATCGTAACCTCTTTCCACAAGTTGGAAGGGTAGACAGCGTTGCTCCTCTGACAGGCAAACCCAAACCTCACTACACATCATAAGACCATGGTGGAGATAGACAACCGGCTTCCTGGTACTGTTTTCACCCTGGTTAACTCGCGACCCTTCTTCTCCTTTCCGATAGGGCAAACGGTGGAGACCTAGAAGGTAACCATCGCCGGTCTGAACAATATGCTCTTCGGCTTCGTAGCCAAAGAGCGTGCATATGTCCGCAAAGTCAGATGCTTGAGCAATTTTCACGGCAAAGGCCTCCTTTGCATCAAGCTTGACTGGTTCCTCTTGTGGTAACAGCAGGTTGAAAAGGGTTTTGGACCGATCGTAGAAGAAGTTAATCACCGGCTCCGCTGTTCCAAGTCAGCCCCTATTCCCAAACAAAACACAAAAAAGCAATGAAAAGGCCAACGGGCAGTAGCGTGCAAGTACTTACGGAGACAAAAAGTGATAACATGAATAGTAGATTCCAGTAGAACCAAAAGAAGAGACATGAAGAGAGCAATGTACTCGAACCAGAACAACCGTCCGAAAAGAGGTACTTGCGCCATGGTGACAGTCGTATCAGGTACAGGAGGTATTCAGTTGCAAATATCAGACAAATATCATCGAGCAACGATGTCAATAATGGCACAGATATAGAAAACTGAATAGACAGTTCCAGTGGCCTCCATCACAGACTGGAAGGATTCAAAGGAAATTGTCGCCTCTCCCTATTCCTGTCGTGTTGACAATTTCCGACGTCATTTTCCTGACGGCCAATGCGTTTCTCCCATGTGATGCTTACCTAATCTGGGGAAGTCGAGAATCACCTGATTTTTGCCGAAGAGAGAACGCATTTGGATGATCGTCTCAGGTTGTTCACCAGGGCCGGTGGTGTCAGGACGTTGTCTCTCGCGTTTTCAAAATGCCTAGCTCTTGCAATGACATTCGTAAGTGCTCTCAGCCTGTTTTTTTGCGATCCGAAAAGAACACCCTCCTCCCAGCGAACTCATCCCGGGATCATCGGCGGTGATGGCTTTGCGGAAAAGTGCCCCCATTCTAACAAGTTTGCCAAATATCTACAGGAGATGCCCTGGCGCAATGTCTCCAGGAATCGGACTGTATCATGGTTCAGCGCCATACCCCGCGTGAATGTCTGAGCTCTCCGCACGCCGAGGAACTGCCCATGAAATGTCAGCAATTGCGGAAAGGTTTCAGCGAGTGCAAGTATGTCTCCATCTCCGCTTGCTTAAAGATGCCCCGTGGATGAAATGAACTAATCGCTGGATCTCCCTTAGACGCGGTTTGATCGATATGCGCAAGCGATTCCGTGGCAACCAACCCATTTCTTTATCCAAAGAGCTCGACGGCGGCAAACCCAAGAAGTCCGAGCAACTTTACGCCGGAAAGCCAGCATTCGAGAGTGTCAAGGAGATTAGTGGCGACGAAGTCCAGATGGATCCCGAAAAGACACGCGGTCTGTGAGCGAGAAAGATTCATGACATTGGATATACAAACAATTTGCAACATTTTTTGAGGCGCCATGTTATTTCAAGTTTGATGATAATGTTATCCTCTCCCTTGGCATGAACTGGAGTTGTGTTTGGGAAGATTGATGTCGAATAGAATCTGGTGTACGATACTGGGCTATATAGGACTGTACATAGTAAACAAATTTTAAAAGGAATATGTCTATTTATATTCATCCACTTGATCAAGCTGTGGACTCATGGCTTCCTACAGGCCAATGCATCTACACCTATAGAAAACACAAATACCAGCTTGCGCTATTTTGCACAAGATTCAATAATAATTTCAAACAGGATTGAATAATACACCGCTTACTGCGTCTTCTTATTCTTGGACGCAGCAGCTGAAGTTGGCTCGGCGTAGAGCCACACGAAGACAAAAGCAAGGAATCCGGCAATGACAGACCAGAGACCGGCAATCCAGACCCATCCACCGGTAATCTTCCAGCTGCGGGGGTACTCATCGTGAGCATAATGACGGACGGTAACCTCGTGCTTCTCCTCGATGTTGGTGAGGAATGGGCGCTTGTAGTTGACGCGGAAAGAGAAAATTCCGTGCTGGTCAGGAACGACGAAGCTCGTGCTGAACACGGTGCTGTTTTCGGTTCGGCGGACAGGTTGCAGGTTAAGACGGTGGAAGGGAGAGAGCATGGTGAACTCGAGCTGCAGGTCATCCTCAGCTGGAACCTCGAAAGGCACGTAGCGGTCGTTCTTGTATTCGGAAACCTCGATCTCGAAAACCTGGAGGATCATGTTAGCAAGTTCGATTGAATTATAAGAATGCATCACATACAGTCTCGTTCTTGATACGGTAGAGAGTGGGGTTCAGTTCGGTTTCACCCTTTCCAGCCAGATGGTGCTCAATCTTTCCAACCTTCAGAACTCCAGTCTCCTTGAAAGTCCACGAAGTCAATTGCTGGGCAAAAGCCTGGTTGACAGTGGTAGTCTCCTTTCCGTTGGGTGCCTTGACGCTGGCAAAGAACCACTTGTCCTGCAAACTTTCGACAGAGCCCAAAAGGGTGAAGCGAGCCGAGTTTCTAGCTTGCATGGCCGAGACGAGGCCGAGCTGAGAGCCAGTAGCCAAAACATCCTCGACCGCGTTGGTCGACTCCTTGGGGTTGTAGCTGTAGGCAGTCACCGGAGCGCGGAGGATAGGCGCGAGGAGAGGGTTCGAGGCACCCAGAGTGTGAGGGGCAGCATTGGGGAGAGCCAGTACGCCCTCACCACTGAAGTAAGCTTTGGTGTCGGGTCGCAATGGACCGGGGCGCTGGACAAGGAGGACGTTGTGCTTCTCGGTTGCCGAAAGAGCGTCATAGTTGAAGTGATCGACGACAACGGAGGAACGGTCAGTGGCCAAGTGAAGATCAAGCTCGATCAAAAGCGAGCTAATAGCGCTGGGAGTTGTGGATTTTCCGGAGAGGGTGAGGAGGACGTTGCCGTCCTTGTTCATGAAGTCAACGATGTTCTTGGGACTGAGAGATGGGCCAAATCCTGCACCATTGAGTCAATTGGATTGCACAGGATATATCTTTCAATGTTTGTCGGATAGCGCTAACCTTTCGACTTGGGGGAAGGAGAAGAAGGTGGTCGTAAGCTCTGTCGCCATGCTGGAACAGAGACAGCTTGTCACTCTTGGGCGATTCGAAAGTAAGACTGTATCCTCTGGCTGTTATAACTCATTAGCATCTCCTCAATCCTTCCTATCAGACATGCGCACCTTCCAAGTCTGCCCAGAATGTAGAATACAGCTCCTGCTCTGCTGCATCTTCCAGAACAACCAAAAGGCGATTTCCCGCACTGCTCAAGGCATTGACAACAGCCAAGAAGCAGAACAGCATAAGAGAAAGACACCACCGCATCATGAGGAAATCCGCACAGCGGAGCGGAAGGTTACAGAAAATATCCGAAGCGACAGGAAAGCGTGGAAACCGAAGTTGTCGAGAAGTTCGTCGATCTCGTCCCTCGTTTCTGTACAGTTGGTAAGAAACGGGCGACGTGTTTGGACCCGAGAGCGCCAAGACCCGTGACGGCTTTCGTCACCTCCAGCCTAGTCCGACGCTCTAACCTCTCTCCATTGCTTCCCCTCGCCTCCCCGTCGCATCATCTCGGCCCTGTGCTGGCAAGCTTCTCGTCGTCGTCGGAACCCCGGAGTCGTCCGTCTTATCTGTGATACGGCTCAATTGTCCGTCTGGTCTGCAAGCGATCTTCTCTCCGTGTCGTTGTAACCGAATCCCGACCCCAAAAACTCTTGCGCTTCAATTCAATCCAAACCACCACCCCCTTCACCCACCGTCACAATGTCCAACCCTCAATTCTGGTCGGCTCCTCTCCGCTACCTTCGCTGGGCCTCCCACGAAAAGCCGGCCATCTTCTACTCCATGATTATTGGAACAACGGGACCCGTCCTGCTTGTGTCTCTGCCCCCGATCCGGCGATTCTTCGGCGACGTTGACCCGCAACCCATCCCATTGACATATCCCAGTAAGACCTCTAACTGCTCGAGATGATATGAATGTATCCAGGTCGACATGATACTGATATATCAACAGTTCCCCAGGGTCCCCGAAAGATCCCGCAAGGCTACGACGACGAGTAAATTCCCTCCCATAATGGAAAAAAGATACAAAAAAGAAAGCCCGTGGAGTTATATTCCGATTTGATTTGCTTTGGTGTATTTAACTGGGAGTCAACTAAGCACAGTTCTGGGAACTGAACCATGAGGGGGAATGTGCGAATATGCGAATACCTATCTATCAATTGAGAGACAACTGAACTGGCGAGCGCTCATTTTTCTTCTTCATTTCATACCCCCGTGGGAAATCGCTTCAGCTATTATCCCTATTTTTCGTCTAAGAGTCTTTTCGTATTGAGATTCGAGGATGGCCTTGAGAATGGCCTTTTCGGTCCAGTGCGAGAGATCGAGAGATAGTGTATTGTACATGGAAACGAGTTGAGAATCCTCATTTCAGTTATTACTGCATTCTCTAAGGTACTCAGTATAGTCTTGATACTGTCCAGGTATCCCTTACCGATCTATTCACATGCATCATTTCTATGACAGTCCAATGCAATGCAACAATCCGAACTCCTTATTTCATAACCAGAAAAGGCACATAAAAGACTCCTTGCAATGCAAACCAACCATATCAAACTAGCAAAAAGGAAGGGAAAAAAAAACCCAATCACCCACGAACTGGTATCATCCAAGGATATAGATATCAAGAAGGGAAGCAGCAACAGTGATAGTCCCTACATCCCCCCCAAGACATCCCGCACCGAAGGATCCCAACCCCCAAGTATCTCTTTCAACCGCTTCATCGACCAAAACTCTGCCACTACCAGCTCCTGCAGCGAAGTGCTCGTTAAATCATTCATACCCTCCATATCATCCGGCCGTTCCTCCCAAACTATATCCTCATCCTCAACTTCACAGCACGTCAAATGCGGTAACAGCTTCGCCATCGGATTCTGGTAATGCGTCCGATTCACCATCAACGGTCTCACAAACTGCTTCATCTCCTCTTTTAACTCGTTCAGTATACACGTCACGGGATTTATATCCTTCGCGGGCATTTCAAGTTTTTTATAAAATTTCATTAGCTCACCTGCAGTCAAGTACCGATTCCCGCCTTCGGCGATGGCACGATAGAGAGCCGCCCCGTCGTCCCTGGCGTTATGCCCATGACGATCGTACACCATTTTGCAGAGCCACTGTCTATATACAAACGCCGCTGCCTGCGTGTGTCTTTCCTCGGTAAGTGTGGCATCTCCGGTAGCCTTGTTCTTGGATGTGATGTTATCAGGGGAGTGGGCTAGAATGAGGTTGTTGATGGCGATTTTGCGTTGAGTGAGATCCTGGCATTTACTGTCACAGAGTTGACCTATCCAGAATGGTAGGGAGCCGCGCTCCTCGTCTGGTGTTCTTTTCCACGCTCCCGCGATATGGATGATGGTTTCTTTGGCGATATCTGTGGACTGGATTTTGTCTGCTAGGATCGCCCAGTTGATCGCGAGTTCAGGTATGGAGTTGTAAACGTTCTGGTCCATAATGATGGTTTTTCTTATTGCATCACTGATGTAATTGCTAGCCTGTATGGTTTCAGCTATATCAAACAGTTCGCAGCCAAGTGCTGGTACATTTTCGATGCCACCCCCGTAAATATCTGGCATGAAGCCGTAAAAGGACTTGAAAATGTCCAGCCATAGGTGACGGGTCACCTCCGGCCAAGAGGGGGATAGACCTGCGTTTGCTACTTCCCGGATGAAATCGCCAATTACCTATCGCACTGTGAGCACTTCTCTTGAAAGGTGAATTGTATACATACATGAACTTCCAAAATCCCATGCATACACTTCTCTGACTCGACCAACACCAATTCAATATAGGTAGGAGTAACACCATCGTAAGTATCGTCCAACATCTTCCTGATATCGTGAGCCTCTGCAAGAATATTCTTGAAGAACCCCGAATGTTTGGATAGAACTTGCGAGTGAAATTGGTAGTGTTCTGAGGCTATAGTAATTACGACATCGCCGTTTGGGAAGTATGGGAAGGGGATGGGGTATTTGGTCATCTTTTCTGGCTGGCTGGCTAGGCAGATTCGAGGAAGGGGTATATTGGATATTGAAGTAGTAGATAGTAGATACAAGTCGATAAGATAGACTACCAAAGAAGTAGGATCCAAAAGGAATCGACCGCATGTTGAGGTTTTTGTAGGAGGGAAGCAAATTACAGCCACAATGACATTGGCACATCCTGCAAGTTTCATCTTCAATCGCCTTCCACGAAAAGTGATCAATCTTCTTTTGACATGTTTCGTATGAGCAGTCTTTGTTATCTGTGTTTTGAAAGAGATATGACACAATGAAACCCCGTCAAGGAGATTGATGGTATGGTATAGTACAAAGGAATCCGAGAAAGATGAAAGGCCATCCAAAACCAACACCCGAGTCAGTCAACAATAAAGGTGTGTTTCGTGAGTTGAAAGAAACCATTTCTGGTATGGCATTGTGAACGGTACATTGTCCGAGTTATGAGCAAGGATGGCTGGGAGGATAAGTCGATTATAGGTGGTTTATTTATGTGACCAAATCCAACGGACCAAGATGGGATCAAAGATGCACGCATCCAGGATGTTCTAATGGTGGCAGTTCCCAATGGATATCCGGAGATGGCAGATCCAGCACGGTGCCTGAGGAATAGAAGGATGATGTCCCGGACGCATCGATAAGGGAAAACGGGGGGGCAAGTGGAACTTTCAACAATGATGATTTATTAAGAAGCTTTCGAGACCGCAGGCCAGTGTCAAAACCATTGAACACCCAGAGAAAATAAGAACGCCGTATAGTATGCTCATATCTACATGTAGCTCGTGGACAGCATCAGTGTGTATCGAAGCCCCTGACTGATGCAACATGAAATCAGCTGGATGCTCCCGCAAAGACTCAACATGGCTGTGAGAAATAATCCAAAGCACCTCTCAAACCCAAAATTGGAAATGAAAAACATACAAAAAAAAAAAAAAAAAAAAAAAGACAAAAGCACCTGTACACCGTGAAACAACCAAAAGAATATAGGCATATACTGCCAACATGAGATGAGTGTAGCCAAAACCGGGATTAGAACAACAGAAAGCCAAAAATCCACCTTTTCATCACCCCGTCACACAAGAGCAATAGGTTGGTCAATCTCTTCAAACGAGGTGACCACAAAAAAAGATCGAAGCAAATGGCCAGATATGGGGCAAGCACCAGTCGGCAATATCTGCAAAGGTGCTTAGCAGATTCCAACGGAATCAACCAAGGCCAGCTTGAATGGCATCCATCAAAAGGGATCCGGACTTCCTAGGATTCTGGCTTCACTGGAAGGCATTTTGATATCAAATAAAACATAATTTATCCGGTCTAATATCCCTGGATAGAGATTTGAAAATTTTGGTCCAAAAAAAGAAAAAAATTGTAGAAAAAAAGTGAAGAAGAGACGCATGAAAAAAATTGCTTTTTTTCAAAACATTATCGTCAAGTTCTTCTTTCCAAAGGTGACTGTGATCCCGGAGCACCAGAAAGGTTGTAATTAAATCCGGGAGTTCTCCAATGACTCGGTTAAGTTATATTAGAAACATCCTCTACCGAGGCCGGCGAGGCTGGGTCTCTCTAGCCGGTTGTGGCCTAGGGTTGCGGTCAGGGTATGTTGCCGAGTCGGGAGTATATCTAGGGTCCATTCCTATCCGGGGGTCTGGGGCTGTAGTGGCAGGGTAAGGCATTCCAGAGGTCACAGGGGAATAGTCTGGCTCGGCATCATAACCAGGCCCAGTATATCTAGGGGCGTTGTTTCTCCCAGCATCGTAGGCATAAGGCGCGTTGCTCGTGTATGTGTATGTTGGGTGCATATCAGCAGTGACTGCCGGCTGGCTTGGAGCAGAGTAAGGAATCTGGGGAGGAGGGTAGGTATTCTGGCTTGATCCAAAGGGCGAGTGACTGGTTGGGTAGGTAGGTTGAGTTGGGTACGGTGGACTCTGGGTCGCACTGTACGGGTGGCTCTGGGGATAGTCCATGTATGGTGGCTGAGCAGGGGGAACACTGTAAGTGGGAGGAGATGGTCCTGGCTGTGGGCGCCCTTCATGCATCGCAGAGCCCGAGTAGCTTGCTGAAACTGGAGGGGGCTGTGAAATGCTGTAGTCTTGTTGGATATAGCTACCGCGGGGATAGCCTTGGTCAGCCCGACGCGACACATCTGCCTCCCAGCGAGCAGAGTCGGCCTTGAGATCAGCAATCATTTCCTGTAACGCAGTCGAGTCAGCTTCAAATTCCAAACCAAACATCACAAGATCCCTCCATAAAAGCGCCTCGACTTACAGATGTGAGATTCCGGTAGGCACGAATGAAAAATCCCTGACGACCCTGTTTGCAAGTCAGTAAGAATTCAAGGGGGAGTAAACATTATTTTCAAAGAGATTCGGAAGGCAGACATTATGGTTTCCAGGTCTTACGAGCGCATCATTTCCAAGGTAGCGGCAAATGTCTGCTTGGATGACTTCCCGGCTGATACCATCGCCGGGAATGAAATACTCATTTTGACGCTCCGGGCGTGCATCATAACCGTGGCGTCCAGTCATTGTGTCCAGGGAGAGTACAAAAAGGTCACCGGTATTAAGAGATTAATCACAATAAGGATCCAAGTGGCCACAATTCAAAAGTCCGGAGATGTTATAGGAATAGCCGAGGTCCAGGAAATGGGAGAGATTGCCGGCAGAAAGGAACTCTTTTGGGTTGATTGGAAGAAGAAAAGTACAGTTCTATTAAGACTGTGTCCAGGAAAATCCAGGGCTGGTAATGAAAGCTAATCCGACTTTTTTTTTTTTTTTTTCTCGCCTTTTTTCTTTCTTCTTTGTCTTTTGTCTTTCTCTTTTGTGCACACACAAACGCAACGCAATGCAGAATAGGCAGGGCGTCAATAATCCAGGGAGGGTCCAGGTCTGGTCACTTTGCTTCAAGTCCGGGCGAACGAATTATCCAGGGGTTGATCAAGAAAACTGTTCAACAGAAAAAAGAAAAATCCTCAAGAGGTTTCTTTCCAGCAGAAAAGGGAAGAGTTGTTGTGGTTGTTGAAGAAGAATCGAGGGAGGATTCAAGGAAATGAAAGCGTTGATGGGAGGGGCAACCAGGAAGATAGATCCTTTTCCACGGGGGGGCTCTCCTCTTTTTGTCCAAGAGAATAAGTGTATTTTCCAACACTTATTGAACACAGAGAGGTCTGCGTGAATTAATATCCCTTTTTATTTCCAACTGGCCGAAATAAAAGCCAGAGTAATCCAGGGAGTAAGAAAGAGAGGGAGGGGTGTGGGGGGAGAAGGAAGAGGGCCGAAAGAGATGGGAGAGGAAGAGAGGAAAGGAAGAGAGAGGAGTCAGAAGACGGACGGGGAGGAGATAAGAAAGAAAAGAACACGCAGGGAAGATCGGGAGAGAGGAAGAGAAAGCGTGAAAAGAAAGAAGAGGGGGGCGAAGGAAAACGAGGGTGTTGTGGGCTCTGTGAGTCGAAGCGGTTGGCTTGGGCGGTTGGGCCGGTTTTCCCTTTGGGCTGGTGTCTGGTGCCACGCCGACTCCACCGCTGATTGGCTGTACGGGCCATCAGAAGCACAATGACAGAGGAGTTGCCAGAGCATGCATATCGACTAATAGGGCTTAGAAGAGAAGAAAGGCTGAGAGGGGGGGGCGACAGAGTGCAGAATATTCTCTAGCCGCCGTGGATCAACATGAGGCAAAGAAAGACGCAAATGTTTCTACGAGAGTCCAATGGAAGACTGGTTCATATCGTCGTTCAATAGTGATGCTGCCATCGATCTGCCCCATTTCAGCCTTTCCCAGCCTTCATTATTTTCGTGTTGTAGTATGTAGTTTTTTGTTTTTGTTTTTGTTTATTATGAGATGCTCGGTTTCTCCGCTTTAGACCCATCGTGGTACCACGGGTCCAGGAGTATTATTCGTTTCCAAAGTGTGGGACAGGCGGTGATATCAAAGCAGTCATGGCCACCACATGAACAGGCCGGTGTAGCCTCACTATTGGTACTCTGCTGAGTGATGCTGATGATGATGATGCTATGCTTTTGCACTTTTCAGCTGAAAGGATAGTCCTCCAGCCTCCTAGAAGGAGGCGAAAAAAAAAAAAAAAATCTGATCATGACCGCATCTGGTCAATAGGCCCTGGTGTATGGCTTGTTTTGATTTTGGGTATCCCTGTATGAGTCAGTAGTGTGACCTCAGTTTTCTTTCCAAGGCTATATTCGTAGGCAGAAAACAGAGCAACGCAATGCAAAAGAAAAGAAATCATCATCTCCAGATGACAGAAACGGACGAGATTCTCATCGAAGTTTCAATAATAACATGTCCAGTCCATGGAAAATACCCCGAGATGGACGCATATTATTAGATGTTTGGAGGGGGGTTGACTCACACAGCCCACCATGAGGAGATGCCATCCCCGTCTGCCAACACATCTGCTCTTCTTCTGCAGCGGAACTGGATGGAAGCAGCTGCAATCCGTCTGGCTGGTTGTTCAGCCAATCACAGTGCTGATTTCCCTTGCCACAGACTGGCTGTTGGGCACAAATGCAGTTCGGGCATGCATGCCTGATTCCGCTCCAGGCCCCAAGGCTCCAAGGCCGCCATCGTACTTTGCTTTCTTTTCCGCGGCCGTTGGAGATCTTCTCTTCGCTTGCCACAGAGTACTTGTTTTTTTTTTTTTTCTGGTCGTGATTTCTACAAATTCGCCTCCCTCGCACGGATTCGAGTTTGGCTGATTTTCAGTCGATCGGAGGCAACATATTATTGCGGTGTGCTGATATGATGGCACTGTGCAGTGCATCGATATCAGCATCCCATATGCATACCATGGTGCTCTGGCGCTGTAAGCCCAGCGGTGAGACGCAACGCCTTGTCCTGCTTGCTCAAATAATATTAGACCAGGTGTCCTTTTCCTGCATCTCAGTGCGGATAGAATATTCGATTCCGTGCTGTCTAAGCTGAGTAGGCTTTTTCCAGAGAGAATTAGTGAAGCTAGAACTCGGTAGTTTGTCATCATTAGCTCTGAAGTAGTAGTACATAGTAAGAGATAGAAGAGTTTATTTTCCTGTCTAATGGAAATATGGTTTTTGGGATGGCTAAATAAAGTGCAATTTAGAGACCAAAGGCAATCAGAGGATGGATACAGAGTAGAGCATGGATGATATTGACAGAACGACTTGTATCATCATCGCGGATTCATCAAGAATTATTTTCATAACTTTAAATGCTTTGATTCCTTGTTATCGTATCGAGAGTTCGGTAATATATTTTATAATGTAGAGTGTCAATTGGATGCCAATATATATATTGGCATATATACTCGAAACTATTCATATAGACATTTTTATATATACAGACAATCAATGGCCTCTCGTCAAATCTCCCCAGAGCCACAAGAGACGCTAAATATATATACAGACCGTGTAAGAATCTAGAAGTCGCCAATGAAGATAGTGTAAAGGAAGCCGTGAAGATTGTCGATGAGATACTCAACGGAAGAGGATCGGATGTCCACATGGCTGGTGCCCAGTCTATGGGATCCTTGGAGGAGATGTATCTGCCCTATGTCTGACCTCTAGGTTGACGATTCTGACTCGATAGGAATGACCCCGAAGAAGCATTTTGCATCAACGTCAATGACCCACATATCACGACCAGATATTTCCTGCCGTTGCTGAGAAGAGGAGGGAAGAAGATTGTGGATATGTGAGTCCTATCCAGATATAGGTGTTTAGTCTGTAGTCACTAACTGCTCTGCTTTGCTTCAGCTCAAGCAGCATTGGCTCCATCTCAATGCAATCCAATTCCAGCGCATGCCAACGCCTTCATACAAAGCCAGCAAAGCCGCCTTTAACATGCTAACAGTGCTGTACGCACAAGAAGTCGACAAAGAAGGCTTCCAAGTGTTCTGCATAAGCCCGGGTGTAAGTATACATCTATCCTACTCGCTATATGGCCGAAACTGTTCCTTAGTTATTCCATATAGTGGCTACAAACAGACATGGGTACTTCCTACGTTGATTTCCCAGTTCAAGTCGGAGTCAAGGCAGTCTTGGATAAAATCCGTAGCATTGGAAAAGAAGGAAATGGACGTTTCTTCAACTTCCATGTTACCGACCAGTATGGTGGGATGGACTTGCCATGGTAGACTAGATAGGTAAATGTGAAGTTATTCAGATGAAACAAACAGGGGCAAGAAAGTAATTGATCAAACATGCTAAATTATGCAAACTGATCAAACACAATTAGCTAGGTTGATTGGACAGTGCGCTTTGTAGAAGATGGTGTATGCAAGGTACTTATTGCTTGAATCTCTTCAGTGGGAGTAATTCGGCAGAATCCAAGTATGTGAGACTGTGCTGTCATGCTCCATTTCCATTTCATATAATCCAGTTATTAGTTTATATAAGGTTTTGGCCGTGTGCAGAATCAGAGGTCAGACTGCCAAGATGCTTTCTCTGACGATATTGAGTACAACAGATCCATGATGTGGAGTGGTGTCAGGTCAATTTGATGTCATAAAGTACTACTGTACCTGGATGAACCACTCACTGTCTCTAGTGCGCTACCAGATCTTGATTCCCAAGCGGTTGGGCTCGGCACTATGTCTAAAGTGGCTACTTTCTCTCGTGTGGTTTGCATGCTACTGGCTGGATCGACACTACACTTAAGTGGGGTGCGATCTTAGCGAGTATCGTGAAGACTTTGACGCGATTATTTCCAATGAGGGACAGCATTACCAGATGATACTCTGTCTACCGTCTCTTCTGAGCGAGGGGTTTTTGTATCTGTGGAAATTAGACTTTCGTAGTGGTGATTGATGGGATGGAAAGAGACTAGCATTGATTGATATCGTATGCTAGATCAGTAGCTACTCCATTTCTCTGGGACCTTTTTGTATCGGCCTGGCAATACAGTGCGGCTTCTTCCATGGACTTGGTAATATTATTCAGGCCCCTTATATATGGCGAATGCACTCAGAAAAGGTTAGTATTGCTTTCATACACTGAATTGCCTCTAGTCAGGCTGTTTCCCTAAACCAGTCTCCAGAGGATTTTAGACCTCTATACACAAGGTCATATCTGCCCTGTTCGTCCGGTTCAGACATTGTGGCGGACGCAGTTGTCGATTGCCTCCGATATATGCAGAGCGACCAACATGTTAGCAAACACCGGATATCATTCAACAGCCTTGGGAAGCAGCTAGAGCCCTCGTTCCCTCCAGAGACTATGGCTTTCCGCAGTGACGCTGCCTATCTGCTCGTGGGGAGCCTAGGAGGGCTGGGTAAGGGAATCGCACGGTGGATGACCGAACACAATGCGAAAAACTAGATGTTTTTGTCTCGAAGCGCAGGGGTTACTGTGTCAAACCAAGAGCTTTTCCGTGAGCTCGAGAGCCAAGGGTGTTCCGTAACCGTTGTCCAAGGAAGCATCTGCAATATGGCTGACGTTGAAACTGCGATTTCATCGGCACCAATGCCACTGAAGGGAATCATCAATCTTTCTATGGTGCTAGAAGATAAATCACTACTGCAGATGTTCCTAAATGAATGGAACACTGCCACCGGACCAAAAGTGCAAGGCACTTGGAATCTACACAAGGCGTCCGCGGGCCTTGACCTTGATTTCTTATGCTTCTCAGCTCCATGTGCGGTATTCTTGGCATGCCTGGTCAGGCCGACAACGCTTCAGCAAACACATTCATGGACTCATTTGTCCAGTATCGTCACAGCCTTGGCTTGCCTGCCTCTGTCATCAACCTTGGTGCAGTTGACGGCATATGTCACGTTGTTGACAACCCGCAAGTATTGGAACGTTCCAAGTGGATGAAGCACCTCATCATGAGCCAGAAAGAGCTATTTAGCATCGTAACTGTTGCAATAAGTCGGAGTCTTCCATCGCAGGATGAGAGGGAGTACTCTGGCTACACGAATCCCACGCAGATAGTGACTGGGTTCCGCAACACGACAACGGCAAGTGCTCCAGATCCATTCAATGGTAATGCTTTCTTTTTTGATGGCCGCTTAGCGACACATTTGAATAACACCACTGAGGAAAATGCCATTGATCAATTGATGGGTCAAAATCAACCGAGCCATTTCGTTGCTGCGTTGGCCGCGGAGCCCAGCAAGTTGTCCGGGCCTTCTGCCGGTGAATTTATTTCCAAGCAGATCGCTCACTATGTTTTCGACCTCATGTTGAAGCCCGTCAATGATGATTCCGAGATTGACCTCTCACGCTCACTGTCCGACGTTGGCGTTGATAGTCGCAGCGGTGGAAGTACGATCTTGGTTGAAGTCCACCATTGGACTCGATATCAGTGCCCTGGAAATCATGTCATTGGCTAGCTTTGTTGCACTTGGAGGTCTCGCGCTTCGAGGACTGAGGCAAAGATTTGCTTTCGAAAGAATAAAGGGGAAGAGAAGCATCCCCGCTTGGGAATGCATTACTCGCGACCACGTGTTATCGTACTGTTAGCATGGAGGAAAACTTCGACAATATTGGATATATAATTGTATCTCGAAAGCACAAGTAGTTCAAGCGAGGAATTAAATCGAAGGTTGTTGAAAGCACTAGGTTATTGTCGCTATGCAGGAAATACTCGTATATAGTAAGCTAGTCAAGCTAACCCCTTTCGGCGTGGAGCCGTAGACCAACTCGTCCCCACCATGGAATTCCGGCTTCACCATTGAATCTCTTGCAATGATTCCCATAACGCAGGCAATTGGCAATCTACGCTGAGAATATCGTGACACACTCACGCTGCTCCCTTCCAATGAGATCCGCCATGACTGTATCACCCTCGAGATGTCGCGCTCTTCCCCGGAACCTTTCATCGCCTCGTCCCCCGGCGATTCCCTGAAACCCCAATCCCGCTACACCTATCGTCAATTACAACTCCTTCGCCAGAATTCGACCGCATGCCCACTGCGCGTTATTGCCCACGTCGATCTCGATGCCTTCTACGCTCAATGTGAGATGGTCCGTCTGGGGACGGAACGCACGACGCCCCTCGCTGTTCGACAATGGGACTCGCTCATCGCCGTGAACTATCCCGCCCGATCGTCGGGGATTAGCAGAATGATTTCTGCGGCTGAGGCACGGAAGCTCTGTCCGAATATTGTATTACAGCATGTTGCGACCTTTCGAGAAGGCGAGGGTGGGAGATGGGCGTATAGGGATGATTCGTTCAAAAATATCAGCACGGATAAGGTCTCGTTGGATCCATACCGGGCAGAATCACGGAAGATATTGGGTGTGATGAAGGAGGAATTGTCGCGATGGCATACGGATTTGGTCGGCGATGATTCTGTCCATGAACAGATACAACCTGCCGGACTTGAGAAAGCTAGTGTGGATGAGGTTTTCATTGACCTGTCGTCTTTGGTATTTGGGGTTCTGCTTCGAAGGTATCCGGAATTGCGAGCATCGCATGGTAGTGATGAAAAAGTGGCGTTGTTGCCTCATCCGCCGACAACGGCGTTAGAGTGGAATGCTGAGGACTGTCTGGTTGACTTGGACGAGAAAGAGACTGAAGTCGATGACCCTGACTGGGACGATCTTGCTATGCTTATAGGGTCGGAGATTGTTCGGTCAGTTCGGGCAGCCGTTTGGGACAGACTCAGTTATACCTGTTCTGCGGGAATTGCGAGGAACAAGATGATGGCGAAGCTTGGGAGCGGCTGTAACAAGCCGAATAAACAAACAGTTATTCGAAACCGGGCAGTCCAGAACTTTCTTGGAGGATTCAAATTCACCAAAATTCGGATGCTCGGGGGCAAGTTAGGAGATCAGGTATCTGCGTTCTTTGGAACAGAGCAGGTTAATGATCTTCTCAACGTTCCCCTCGAACAGTTTCGGGCCAAGCTAGACGATGATACCGCTGCTTGGCTATATGGGATTATCCGTGGGGACGACAGAAGTGAAGTCAATCCCAGAACGCAAATAAAATCCATGCTGTCAGCCAAGTCGTTTAGGCCAAGTATCAACTCCGCTGAGCAGGCAGATAGATGGCTACGCATCTTTGCCGCTGACATATACGGTCGCCTAGTTCAGGATGGGGTGCTTGAGAATAGACGCCGTCCAAAAACGATCACTCTGCATCATAGGCAAAATGCTCAAGTCAGATCTCGTTCGATGCCAATTACAGGCTCGAAATCTATCGACGAGATGGTGCTGTTCGAGCTTGGCAAAACTCTGCTTCGACAGGTCATGGATGATGCGCGTGCGTGGCCTTGTGCGAATCTCTCGTTAAGCGTTGGCGGGTTCGAAGATGGTGTCACCAAAAATCAAGCAATTGATGGGTTTCTACTTCGCGGAGCTCAGGCTAAGACTTTGGGTCATTCTACGAGGGAGCTGGATAATGAACCTTTTACAGAACAGCAACCTGATGGGAAGCGCAGGAAAGTTGAAGATAACAAAGGCATAAGGCAATTCTTCACCAAACCGCCGGGTGTTGACAAGGGTCCAGTTCAGCTCCCTGAGACAACTGCTGAACAATCACAAATATATGATTCAGGACCAGGGCACACAACAGATCATGTCGAAAATCATGGTCATATATTTCCTCCCGAAGAGCCTACCGTGGATCACGATTCGGATATTCCACTAGGACTGTACACCTGCAACCAGTGCGGCAAATCAATACCAGAATATGAAAAGAATGAACACGACGACTGGCATTTCGCTAAAGAGCTGGAAAATCAAGAAAGACAAGCAGCGAGAAGCTCTCAGCAAACATCACGTCCGACAGCTAGTTCGGGTCCATCTCGTGGCCGAGGCGGTCGTGGTCGTGGTAAATCGGAGAAAGGGCAGATGCGACTTACTTTTGGGTAGAGCTACTATGTACAAATTGAATAATTGTATACCGGCATCTTATAGCATATACTATACTGTTCTTTCTCGGACATGTTATACCTGCTTGTCTTACCCCTGTTGTTAATAGGCGGTCATTGATATTGCCACACTAGGGCTGAGCCCCAGATCATGATGTGGCTGACTGAAGTGGTTAGCTCAGCTGTCAGCAACCTTCTGGAATACTACTACTACTACACAAGTGCGAAACAGCATATATAAGGCTCAACGTACATGCTGAAGAGCTGCTGAGAGCACGCTGTGGTAGTCAATTGATGTGGTAGTAAAAGCTTGATATTTTCTTCCAAGGTGACTATGCTGACGCGGGAAACAGATGCAGCTATATCAACATGGAGCACATGTTCATCAATGTCAAAAAGCCAGGAGATGCCCTCAAGTTAGCAAAAGGATCTTCAGTTCGATCGCACGTGGCTCGTCAGCAATGGAAAAGCCATAATGAACAGCGATTGCTAGCTACATCTTCGACGGCTGTGAAGACACGGGAGGAATTCCTTCCAATCCGTGTCGAATTAGACTGTTCAGCCCTGCAACCGAAAGGTGGCAAACATGCAATAGCATCAAGTCAAGAGATTACCAATCCTCCTGGTGACTTTCTTTCAATACCGCCCTTAATAGGCGGGTTTCGGGTTGATCCGTTCAGATCCTACCCAATCCCATGGAGGCCTTTTATCCCGCCACTCGTGGATCATTGTAAGGATCATATACACAAATCTCCGATGCATGAGACTAACAGGACTTTACATCAGATCTAGGAACCATGGCAGTTGACATCCCCGAGCTCGACCAGCCGGGAAACCGGGGACTACTCCGAACGAGCTGGTTCCCACTAGTGATGACCGAGCCATGCCTGTTCCTGGTCATCGTGCTGCTTGCGGCATCAAACTATGCATCCGTGCACCAAACCTCCATGGATCTGAAACTCAATCTCCTTAGTCTGCGATGCGAAGCTGTGAACTCGATCAACCGCGCCTTGGACGATCGACATGGAACCGTAGACGACGCGCTAGTGGGCGCAATAGCTAAAATGGCAAGCTACGAAGCTATGTTTGGCGATCTGGATAATTACAGCGTGCACATGCAGGGCCTTCAGCAAGTCGTCGGGCTACGTGGTGGTTTGACATCACTTGGTCTGGGAGGCTTGCTTCGTCGGATGGTGGTTTGGATTGACCGCAACGGGGCCTTTCTTAATGGATCATCGCTATATTTCCCTGGTGCTACTTTTGCCCCTGGCCAACCACTGCCTGATCCCAACCCTGGCCACTTTCTGGGAGCTTCCTAGTCGACCCTTTCGGAGTTCATAGATACCCCCGAGAATAATCACTCGGAAACAAGCGGAAATAACGGATTTTTTGAATTTAAGTTCTGTCTTCTCTTTCATATGAATCATCCACATATCCAGATGGATCACTACCCACCATTACCGCTTTCGTCAGTTGCTGCCATTTAGGGTTCCAAGCATTCCCGATTAAGGCATCACATCAGCCCCACTACAACAGATCTTTAAAATTCAGCCAATCATATCTTTAGATGTGACATAAGTTTCGTCATTGACAGCCTGAAATGCTCCACTATTCCGTTTTGGGATAACGCATCCTAAGCCAATCCAAACTGCTGGCGGCCAATCACAGCCGATTCTGGCTTGTCTCATCTTTGAGCAATTCAGCTGGAAGTTTAGCTGAAGGTGGGGTGGAACATATACGCAATCATGAACGGGGGATAAATAGAGCACAATGGTTCTCCAGAAAGCTCTAATGATCCTTCATCAATCCTCTTCATTTACAACGCTTGAATAATTCAGCCCTCAAATCACCATGTCTCTCACTGGAAAGGTCGCTCTCGTCACTGGAGGCGCAAAGAACCTGGGCGCTGAGATCGCCCGCCAATTGGCTGCTGAAGGTGCCAGTCTGTCCCTCCACTACAACTCGGCCAGCTCCAAGAACGATGCCACTCAGCTGGAAGCCGAGCTGAAGCAGAAATTCCCCTCGTCCAAGGTCGTCTTTTACCAGGGCGATTTGACCTCTGCTGCGGCCGTCACCAAGCTGTTTAAGGATACTGTGCAGGAGTTTGGAAAGGTTGACATTGTTGTCAACACGGTCGGCAAGGTCCTCAAGAAGCCCATTGGCGAGATTAGCGAGGAGGAATATGACTCTATGTTTGCGTAGGTCACTCTGTTCTATACTGTCTTGTGTCGACGATGACTGATATGATTGATTCTTAGGATCAACTCCAAGGCTGCTTTCTTCATTCTGAAGGAAGCTGCTGCCCATGTGTCGGATGGTGGTAAGATCATCTCGATTGTTACTGCTCTGCTGGGCGCTTTCACCGGCTTCTATACCTCTTATGCCGGAAGCAAGGCGCCAGTTGAGCACTTCACTCGGTAGGAACTCTTGGACTGTGATAGAAAAGTGCTGTACTGATATATCCAACAGTGGTGTCTGCAAGGAGCTGCAAGGCCGTCGCGTCAGCGTCAACTGTGTCGCACCGGGTCCTATGGACACTCGTGAGTTACTTCTATCTTGACTATATCTGAGACAACGACTAATCGATTTCGCTTATAGCATTCTTCTACCCCCAGGAGTCTCCCGAGGCTGTCGAATTCCACAAGGCCAACGGTATGGGCGGACGTCTTACCGAGGTCAGCGATATTGCGCCCATTGTCAAGTTCCTGTGCACCGAGGGCACTTGGATTACCGGTCAAACCCTCTTTGCAAATGGTGGATACACAACTCGGTAAAGGATTGAAGATAGCCATGGGCTATGGTGGTACGATTCTCGTCTGATGGATGATGACATCAGTATAACCATGAGATATTCTCTATGATGTTTATAATATAATGAAAGTTATGAATTTATCATTTCGGATACGAATGTACAGCGTTGTTATTCTGGTGATGATGGATACGGATGATGTAAAGACATATATTTCAAAGCTAAACCATCATCGACCCACGGGTTCAGAAGAGCCAAATTAAGCTTAACAGAAATACCCGAGAAGCTACATGTATATCAAAATAAATCCTCATCCTCATGTCTTGCCGGAAAACGTGCGAATATGGTGTGGAAAATCGCTCCCACCCAGCCCGTAGTGTGACATCAGCTGCCGCGGGGTCGACAACAACTCCTCGTCACCGAATGCTGCTTCTCGCTTCCTGGACAACAAATGAACAAATCAGCCATGAACACCTGCATACGGGCCTCGACTTGATCGCCCTCATTGGATGCGTGTTTCTTTCTCTTCCTATCTCTGACTCGTGCCCTTTCTTCCACGCAGTTGCTGCTTTTCTATCGAATGGGATGTTTCCTAACCGACTTATTCCACGGCGGAATTATTCACAGCCAGCCCACACAAATAATATCTCGTCATTGAATCTCGCTGCCTCGTCCATTTAACTACTCTTAACTCTATCCGAATCTGTCGATAATTTATTTTCCATCTAACACACACCGCCACGTTGCACATTATCGGTTGGTCATGCCTCGACGACCCCCTCGTGAGTATTACGAGGAGGAAGTCAAAAAAGCAGCAGCAGAAGGCCCGCGAGATCGAGATCGCCATCCCCGCCGCTCAAGACGCCAGCGCATTGTCGACGATGACTCCGACTTCCGCCGTCGATTATCCGTCCCTCCCCTGGAGGAGTTGGAACGGCTCAATCTCCGTGCTCCATCCCCGCCCGATTTCACGCGTGAGAGTTTCGGGGGTCAGAGAGATAGAGGCCCTGGTCCTGGCCCTGCTATGACTATGAGACGGGAGAGGGAGAGGGAGGAGAAGAGAAAGAAGAAGCCGGATACGGCACCACCGCCGCCACCGCAACCACCGCAACCACCACAACCACCATCACTACATCCTCGGGAGAGAGTTAGAAGGGAGAGGGATGAGCGGGTGTTCCGGGGTCGACCACGGCGGCTTAGGGAGGCTGAGAGTGACGAGTCGAGCTCGGAAGAGGAGGAGAGTAAGAGTGGTTTGACGGATTATTCGGACGATGATGGGATGTTTGCGAGGAAGAGGGAGGCTGCGATGCCGCCGCCTCCTCCTCCACCGGCACCACCACCGTTGGAATATGATAGTGATGAGGAGTTTGAACGACGAAAGAAAGCTCCGAGATCTGCGAGGCCTCCGACGTCGCCGTCTGTACCAACACCGATGGGATTTGATAGTGACGATGAGTTCGAACGGCGTACAAAGAGAGTTCCCAGGAATGGGATGCCACCGCCACCACCGCCTCCAGAAGCACCACCGTTGGGATTCGACAGCGATGATATAATTGAACGGCGTACTAAAAGGGCCCCGAGGGCTGCGATGCCACCTCCGCCGCCTCCAGCAGCACCATCGCCAATGGCATACGATAGTGATGAGGAATTCGGACGACGTGGTAGGAGGTCTGCGATGCCTCCACCACCGCCTCCAGCAGCACCACCACCGATGGGATACGATAGTGATGAAGAATTTGGACGACGTGGTAAGAAAGCTCCGAGATCTGCGATGCCTCCGCCGCCGCCATCTGCACCAACGCCGGTGGGATTTGATAGTGATGAGGAATTCGAACGCCGTGATAAAAGAGCGCCGAGGAAAGGGATGCCGCCACCCCCACCCCCTCCAGCAGCACCGCAATTGGAATACGATAGCGATGATGAGTTTGAACGGCGAATCAAACGAGCTCCGAAGTCTGCGATACCACCTGCACCACCTCCGCCTGCTCCGCCGGGAGCATATTATAGCGATGATGAATTCGACCGACGTGATAAGGGACTTCCGCCTCCGAGTGCGATACCGCCAGAATTGGATCATGGAATTGGGGCTTTCTTCCCTGGGCCTCCTCGCAGGGACGGTACCAGAGGGGGCTACGAAAGAGGGCACCCAAGGGACCAGGGCATGTTCCGTCCTTTGGAACGTCCTCATATGGAAGTGCGGCGACCTGCAACTCCCGATTCTACAGAAACTACAGATGGTGATGATAGCGATGACAGCGATGATGAAGATGAGGAAGAGGAGGAAGGAGAACATCCTGTCGTCCAAAAAGACCGACGAGGACCTAGCAGAAAGGAGGAAATCGAGAAGATAATAAAGATGCAAGAGGAGACGTCGTCATCGTCATCATCTGAAGAAGAACTGCCTGCTAGAATGTCTCGATCTGCTCGAATGCCGCCAAAGCATCGAGATGCAGCGCCTCGCAGAGCTGTAGATGAAGGTAAGGATCTTGTTGACCTGCACAACCGACCAACAGGAATACTAATGTCTCGCTAGATGAATGGACTCTACCTCACGTTCCTACTCCGGAACTTCATTCACCAAGTAGCTTTGAGGAGCTGGAGACCCATCACCGGTAGGTAAATACGGATTGATGGTTTACATGTCCGCTGACGGGATCTAGAAGCGCACCTCCCCTCCGCGAGGTCATTGTTGAGCGACGAAAAGACGGCACTCCCCCTGTACGCCACATATCACCAGAGCCATTGTCCCAGCGAGGAAAAGGGGTTGTCAACATCGCCCACGCTCTACCCCAACCCCTGGATCGTGAACGAGACCTGGTGATTCTAGAACGAGAACAACACCGACGGAATAAAGATCTGCAAGAGGAAGTCGACCTCGTCCGGGGAGATCTTAGCCGACGCCCCGAGCACTTTTATTCTGAAGTCAGTAGCTCTAGTCAGGAGACGCGGCGACGACGCAAAGGAGAGCGGAAGCCCAAGGTTATCGCGGAAGACACCGAAGAGACAGAAGATGACACGGATCGCAAAGGAGGCAAGGTCGGACGACGATATATCGGAGTCAAGAGCCGACAAGAACGACTGTGGACAGAAATAACAAAGGACCTTGTGGTGAAGGAAGCGATCGAGCGGGTAGGATATGAATACGACGAGACGGAGCTATACTACTACATCTTCACGTACCTTCAATATGTGAGTCCATCCATCGCCGGCGATGAGTGTCTAGATCTCTAACAGCCTGCAGGAGGATATCTCCGCTCTCGTTGAGCTGTCCGAAGAGATTCGCCGTGCCCGCCGGAGGCGAATCCATGAGATCCAACGGGAGCGCGCGTCCTTGCCTCCTCCCCCACTGGCACCAATAGCCGATAAACCAGGCTCCCTATTAGTCGAACAGCCTCCGCCGCCCCGGTATTGGCCTCGGAGAGAGCACTGGATGCCGGAGCGGGAGATGATTCTAGACGACAGTCGGCGGCGACTCCCTCCGGGGCGATCCGGAAGGTGGTAAATAGCTTTGATCAAGTGTTATGTTTCAGCATGTTTTTTTTTCCCTTTTTTTCTTATTTATTCATGAATCATGAGGGTTCTGTGCTGGTTATATGTGATAGAATAAGCAGCTGATACGAAGCCCGATGTTTACGTTGGGCCGAAGCTGTAAGGGAGGACCTTACAGACAGACAGCTTTTCAGATGATGCCACGAATGTACGGAGTATTATGATCCATATGCAAGATCCACAGGGGACAAAAAAATTCAAGGAAGAGTCCAGAGTGGCTTACTATTCTAAGTTGTATTCTGGCCAAGCAAAATAGCCTTGCTGTCAGTTAATAACCTACTCAAAGGAGGGCGATCGTCTCCTATAGTAGAAACCTGATATATATAGCCAATCTGGATCTGGACTGGAGGAGAATAGAATGAAGGTCTGGACAGAGCGACACGGACAAAGCCTGAACGATAGCAAAAAGGCCAAGTAAGTCTAGAGCGCCAACGAAGTGGCAAAACTGGATTTGAAGCTCAGACGCAAGCAGAAGGAAAGATTGTTTCACACGGGGCTGGATGATTGGTCATTATGGAGATGGATGTTATTATGGTGGAGTGTGTATGCATACCCATTTATTATACAGAGTACATACATACAGAACAGTCAGACCCATCCCTGTGTTGGAGATTGATCATTTCAGTATGATATTAAGATGATTTATTATGATAGATCTGTTGTTGGTGGTTTGAAGTGGATATGGAATAAATCAATAATTGCCTTGTTAGGGATGTTTTTGTTTTCTATACATAGCAATGTATACCCAGTATTATTAGTATTCCAAAATTAGGTACAATAACAAACGGGAAATTGGGTTGACTTCTTTTTTGTTGTGTTTTCTGCCAGCCACAGAAGTCAAGGGAAATTTGTTTACCACGAGTTGATATTTATATTCGATATTATATTGATTGTTAATTATAGATGGATGTCAATTGAGTTGCTATGTGGAATGTAGAATGTAGATAATAGGATGTGGTGTTATTGGTCAAGCTAGGATCGGCAGGATTCTAGGTGATAAACAAACTGATATCTATATATTGTACTCGGTACTCTACATCGTGGTATGTACTGTAGCTACAGAGTTACTTGGAATAAGCATGCTAATTAACAAAACACTGATAGTAATCGTAAAATAGTAATAATCTGGTTAATATTCCAAGTGGCAGGAAAACCGGATGCTAGGTTATCTACTAGGTTGTCTCAGACACTGCCGATGCATGGATGGGCTGGTAAGTGGGACTCAGCCACAGTATTACATACATACACACAGTACAGTACCATACAGTACGTACGGTATGTAATATTCTAGGTGTGTTCGATGTCATCGATGGAGCTTTACAGTTACCCCTGGGGGTCATCGCAATTTGCCACCAGGTACTGTGGATAGGGTTATTCGATATTTGTGACGAGGATAATGATGGGAGAATATTTTATATAAGTAACTGAGTAAGTAATATTCAGTATGCTCAGCTTTCATCAGCTCAGGCTATGGTAAGCGGGGTTTTGTTTTCCAAGCTACCGATCGTTGGCGTCATTGGGTTGTCTTCCCCTCATTCATCAGCACTATTACTACAGAGTGGCTATGGCGATGCTTATGAATATGAGTATGAGATGAGATGATGGCTCATGATCCCAGTATTAGATAATGAAGATCATGTAGATGATTTTCAGTAAGCAGTAGATCATCTTTTTCTATCTTATTCAACATTCAACATTGTCGAATAATATACCCTCCAATTCATAGCGTCCCTACAAAGAAAACTCAACAGAATGGGATGATGCCACACAGACATCGGCTAGTGCGGGGGTGAGAGAAAAAAGCAACGGAAAGAGGGGGAGAGAACTATTCCGGAGTCCGAATAACCTCCAGAGTCCGGGACAGTACAAGCACAGGTGAGATGCAACTGCAAGGACTCACGGCGTATTCCGAATGTTGTGATGCGATGAGGCTGGGTTACACATGTAGAGTCATCTGACTTGATGCCACTGTATTTGCCTACATATGTAGATAGAGTAGAATGAAGGCAACTAGATACAGTTCATATAATGTCGCACTACTGCACTCTGTTCACAATCACAGTGCTTTTCCTAGACGAAAAGCTTGTTGTCTGGGAGGCTTCATCTCCCACAGGAACGGAGCCACTGCAACAACACGGCAAGATATCGCGTCAACCGTGGTCGACTGTGATTGTTGTGCTCCCATCCAAGGATGTCGCTTGCTCTCATCCTTGGAATCGTGGACGGGAAGAGCCCGGCCGAAACCAGCAGATCCACTACCATCGTACATATGTATGATGACGGAGTCTGCTAGTACAAGTATGAGTATTTAGCTTGTATCCCATCATCAAACCGAGTTTCTTTCTTCTTCTTTTCTGATCTCTTTTATCTGTTGCTTGAGTTTATCTGGCTTACTGTTACGGCTTACCATACCGTTCGTCTCATTCCACGCCCACCTTCACACTGCCCACAGAGTGTACGGTATGTAATATTTGGAATTACTAGCCCCCCCGGCTATCCACCAATCAAATCACCGAGATCTACGGTGGTGGTCCTGTCTCGGTCGCTGAAAGGTGGAAAAGTGGCTTTCGTTTTACCATTATTAGCATTTGCTGTCTCTGGCCGCGTGTCAGTTACAGCAGTGACGCGGTCAATGAGTTGATATATTAACTGACTCCTGGACAGTATTCGAATATCCTATGTTATAGACCAGATACCTAGGTAGTGCTTATACGGAGTACCTAATAGGTAGAGTATACTATGTAGAGGTAGAGACTAGAATTCAGGCAGCATCTTATCGTGATTTTGCCAAGTCAGTGGCGCGCCACACAAACATCCAGACCATCGGATTTGATTGGTATTTTGTTGTACACCGATTCTTACGTACAGTACAAAACATTGCATCATCATCGCTTAGTCGGTTGATACAAATTCTCATCCTATCTGCTGATAAATGCAGCTCTATCACTATCTTCAAGTTTATTTATTTCCCTACTTACAGCAAATCTGTCGAGTAGAATATGTAGCAGCTATTCAGATCGGAAGCGGGTATGTATGCCGGACTGTATGATACGTCTTTACGTACATAAACATACAGTGGACATCCTGGATACAGGATGCATACATGATAAATTTAAATAAAATAGAGATAATTTGAATCATTCCTGCAATGAGATTATTTTCTCTACTATTTCTGCTAAACCATCCATTCACTGGCTCATACAGACCATACCGTACCATACAATACAATACACAGTACACTAAGCTCCGTACCAGTAGACTAATACCATCGATCCATCCTACCAAATCCTCTGCATTATTTCCATCCCGCTGCAGCTGAATCTCTCGCTCGCTTTCTTTCTTTCTTCTCTCTTTCTTCCTTTCCTTTGCTGCTTTTTTGCTCTTTTCTCTTCGTCTCAACTGCTTTCTCTCTTTTGCTACCCCTGCCGCCAAGTTGTCAGTCGGTTTCCATTCTCTCTCTTCTCCTGGTTTTACCCCCTCGTCATAGCGTGCTGATGATGCACATCACCTTCTGATCCCGTCGGTATCGTCCTTGGTCCCTCCCAAATGCCTGGCTGTGTCCGATCGCAGGTGAAGGAAGACCTGGGAATATTTTGCTAGTTCGCTGTGCTCTCTCTCTGTTTATCGGTACGACCTACTTGCCTACCTACCTATCTTTCTCTGCAAAATCTTTTCGTCTCGCCAAATGGAAGGATCGGATTGACTGATCGATCGACAACAGAACCGATACATCATTAATTTAAGTTGCGCAAGATCGCCTCTTGCTGCAGGCCATTGTTTGCTCGACTTTTATTTTATCGCTGGAGGATCGATCTTAACTATCTTGCCCGACTCATGACCTTGCTCCCTTTTTTCTCACCGAAATCGTTTTGACCATCTTCGATCACGATCCGTTATCTCTTCCGACCCATTGTGTGTTGATCGATCTCGGCTGTTGAAGCTTAGGAGGATCCGAAAAAAAAAAAATACAAGAAAAAATAAAATATTCTGGGGAGGGTAACCGGCTGTCGACAGCTTTTGGGATTGATTATTGGGGTTGAATATACAGCGGCATAGGGGCTGGCTGGAGAATTTCAAATATCGCATCTTCGACACGTACCGGAGGGGGACTCGAATCGTCATGCATTTCGTTCTCGGTCTTCCGCTGCTTGCTTCGCTGGCAATGCCAGTCTCTGCATCCTCCGACCTTGCATATTGTTCTACGGTGAACACTGGGTCGTCGTTTAACGCAAGTATGTGTTCATGCCTTGCTGTCAGTGAGTGTCTACTGACCGTTTTCCAGACAGCAGTATCTACCAGTCAAACGGTGCCTGCCAAGAGCTATGCAATGACGACTATGCTTTTGGTATTCTTATGGACAAACTTTGCTGGTGCTCGAATATCGCACCAAACAAGGCAACCAACGTCGATGTCTCCAAATGTAGCGATGGGTGCCCGGGTTATCCTTCTGATAGCTGCGGCAATGAATCCGAGGGGTACTATGCGTACCTGGAAATGTCGATGCACATGGCTTCGGGGACAGCCACGGTTTCATCCACTGCTACCCCAACTGGAACCTCGGTTAGTCCTCCCCACCCACGGACAACAAATGCTATCCTGGCACTTGATTACCTTAAATTTCCGGACGAGTTATGTGCCTATCTTACAGTTCACTAACTATCATCTAGTCAAGTTCTTCGGACTCGACAAGCTCTGGAGATTCCACCACCACCGGAACGGTTGCGGTCCACACTGTCGCTGGCGTGGTAGAAACAGTCACCGTTGGGGGCTCGCAGTCCACCAGTTCATCTTCGTCTAGCAATAGCAGCGGCGACAGTTCGAGCTTGAGCAAAGGTGCTGTGGCGGGTGTTGTAGTTGGTTCTGTCGCCGGATGCGTCGGTATAATACTTTTAATTTTCCTTGTCCTGGCTGCCAAACGTCGGGCGCGTGCCAACAGCCCTGATCCAAGTGTACAAAATATCCTCCTCGATGGACGACAAAGCAAAGGCTCACAGATGAGTTTCATGAAGGGCGTCTTTTCCGATAATCACAGCCATACCTTGTCCGCCGGCTCGTCGATCACACCTCAACGTATGCCAACCTTTACCGATAATCGCATGAAGACCGACGCAGCGCTTTATCACCACGGTCACCACAGAGACAGCACCACATCACTGCAAGATAACGAAGACTATTCTCGGCCTGTTTTGCGGGTAAGTAAAATTTATTGAAACAATGATGCACAACTAACGAGTGTCTAGTTGACCAACCCCGACTGAGCGTTTATTTTTGCGAAAAAAATCTCCTTATTTTCTTTCCTTGTGTCTTTGCATCTCATTGTCCTCTATTCGATTTGCGCGTCTCGGCGAAAACAGCGGTGTTATGATACCCAATTGTCACATACTCACTTCTCTTTACTTCTTTTCTTCCCTTCTTGATATGAAATATGGAGAGACCCGGGCCTGGCACTCTTCTCCGTCTATACCTGCTCAATCCATTGATCATGGATACTGGGTTATGGTCCCACTATTCGACATCGGAGAAGAAAATTTGATGCCCGTGGATTGCCCTTTCAGCAGGGTAGGCGGTGTTTCCGGATCAACCACGATAATTGAAACAATCGTTTGATCACCACCTGGAGGTCCTGGAAGTCGACTCAAGCGAGCTAGGCTTAATCAAGCTCTCCTTTGATTGTGTACATGGAAGCACATGGTTTGTGTGCTTGCAAGTTGAGTACATACCCTAATGAACTTCTCACAGATTGTGTCTTGTTTCTTTTACTGTATTTCTTTTCCATTCCTTTTCTTTTCTGTCATCATTTTAGCCTCTTCAGGATCATTCAATTATTTCTTTAGAATTGTGGACGGGATGGATCGCAAGATTGACAGATAGTGTTATTATTAAGGGGGCGTTTCATGTAAATCATAGCAATAATGGGATTAGTGTGAGGTCAGGTTTCTTAGTGAAACATAATTGCATGGTATTTTGATACGACACTGGTTTTGAAGCGAAGCAATTGATTTCTACCTATTGAATAACAGCTAACTCCTGTAGGTTTCACACTAACCCGCTACTCTATAACATCCCGAGGAATCCAACAGTGCCTAATTCTGTGAGCATAAAAAACGAGGGGAAAAGCGTACTTTGATAATATCTGAAACCTCAGCTTGGCGTATGATAATACAACAAGAGCCACAGCTCACGTCTCTCCAAAAACGCAGCCAAATCCATCGGCGTTCGTTGGTCGGTATCTGTAATCGATAAATCTGCACCACAAGCAATCAGCTTGCGCACGATATGCGAGTATCCCTTTTCGACAGCGAGGTGCAACGGCGTTTCTAACCAGTTAGTCTGGGCATTGATATCAACGGTTCCCCGCACAAGAAGTGGACTCACAACTTCAATCAATCCCGTGTTAGCTGCGTGGTGTAATTCGGTTAGGCCCCTGTGTGCGCGGACGCCGACGTTGATGCCTCGCTCGATGAAGAGGAGGGCGGGCTTGGGCAGGTACAAACTGATCGCGTAGTGTAGGGCGGTGTCGCCTTCGTCGTCTTGAATGTTGAGATCGATTCCTGCGTCGACGAGCATCGTGATGATATCCATGTCTTCGAGGTTCAGGGCTGGCCAGAGGAGCGACTGTCCGAGGATGTTTTGCGTTGAGACGAGATCTGGGAGCTCTTTCAGCATGAGAGGGAAGACTTCGGGGTAATCACTGTCCATGGCCCATCGAAGCACCGTTTCACCGGTTGCAGGCAGTTGTTGCCGCAGATCTGCGCCGGGCGACACGGCCATCTGGATCGTTTCCACCCTGCAGAACTTGACGATTGTATGGATGACACCTGGAGCGTTGATGTCCGCGCCGGCGCGGAGGAGCTTCTGCACCAGAAAGTCATTTCCCATGTACGCTGCTGCGCCGAGAGGCGTCCACTCACTGTTTTGAACATTCGGCAATGACGGATCGGCACCGTACTCCAGCAACAGATCGACGATCGGAAACCCGTTCTCGGGCGCCTCATCACCGACAGCGAGACACAGCATGCGGAAGCCGAAGATGGTATGTGCGTTTGGATCCACGCCTGCGTCGAGCAGGAACTTGACGGCGTCGTACTGGCCCATCACGACGACTTGGGCGAGCCGTTCACGAGGCCGGTCGAGGATTTCGTTTGCCTCGGATACTTGGAGCAAGCCGGAGATGTCGGTGTAGATGCGGCTTTGGTATTCTTCTTCTGATGGAAGGGCGGTTTCTCGTGCTGCTTGCTGTAGGGTGGTGTGGAGGAGGGTGTGGACCTGTTTTGAGGTCTGGGAGAGGTGAGCCAGGGTTATGATGTCGAGGAAGTCAGACATGTTGAGGACGAGCTCTGGGGGAGATTGGCGAATTGGGGGAATGTTTGGAAATCCATTGTGACGGTGGTAAGTTGGCTGATGTTAGTTTTAATGCTTGAGCAATTGATGCTGAAATTGAGATTGAAGGTATCTATTGAGATCTGAGAGACCTGAAAGATGGTGTCCATAGCTGACGACCTCAGCCTGGTATATATATCCCAACTTAAGACATATATCTTGTATACTGAAAGAAATGAAGCTGGACAATGGAGACAATGGATAAAGAGCATTGTTGCTATTGTTTAAAACTGATGTCTCAACTGGATTGGCATTTTCATTCTTCTATTCTGTTGTTCCTTTAGTAATTGTCTTATTCTACGAAAGAGATGTCTTATTTGGATAATGATCTTGTTTCTTCGAATTTTTGTATAGCATTCGTACATGATATCCTGGTACAAGATCGAGTTTGAAGACGCTCAACAGAGAGAAGTAGATCATCATGAACTTTGGCATAGTCATACTGAACATATCAGTTATCTGGACATCTTTAGATAATCTAATTCTATCTGAATACTGTGACTCTTGATTGTGATTCACCGTAAGTCGAAGCACATGACCACGGGACTCTTTTACCCTTTCGGGCAACGCGATTCTTGTCTTTCTTTTCCCCTTCAGTCAACTCGATCCAGTCCAGCAGCCGATATTACTGTCAGAAAGAGAAGAAAGCAAAATGCAAGTCCGGAAATATACAAAGAAAGTATCACTGTCCGTGATAAGTGAGCTATTTCCCCCTCGTTCTATTCAATTGACTAATTCGACTCCGACGAGACGAGCAGGACCCCCACGCTGACTGCCATAAGCAAGGAATCAAATTTCGATAAATGAGAGCTGAAAGAACGAGAGAGATGGAATATATAAGACTTACATACTGTCACTTTTACTTACACACCGTATCCGATGCTATCAATTCGACCATCCATCCCCCGCCTCCAACATGTCGTCATTGCCATACCAAACTGCTACTCAAGGTTTTTGTCCAAAGATAAGGGGACTCGGTGATTATATCCTATCGACGACGCTCATGCCATATCTTATCCTTATCTCTAACTGATCGGCGTCTTTTCGCCAAACACGGTAACCGCATTCGCATGTATCCTCCGTTAAAGGCAGGCAGAATGAGCACCTACGCCTGGGAAATAGTACATATTGACTGGCTGGCTGGATGAGGGGATTTGGATCACATGTACTACTGTTTCCCCATCTTTTGTATCCCTGGCTGGATTTAGGTTATGGGTATATATGGGATGTTTCCTGTTTTTGTGGTTTGTTCTTAGTTTGGTTCTTGCATGACTTCACTGGCAGGTGTCGCTTCGGTTTTTATTATCGCTCTACTCGTTCTCGCCTCGCTTTTGTTCACCGCATACGACGTTTGATATGAATACGAGCGTCCTGCCGACTCTGAATAATGTGTGGCCTGTTGGCCTGGTTGTGGTGGTGCTGACTGGATTCTACATCGCGTTGGATAGATCGTATGGGAAATCCATTCTGAGACTTCGCTCCCGTCGAGTATCGTCTGCTGCAACGCCCCCGCGATCGATCTCCCCCGATAAAAAGACAAAGACATTGTCACAGTCGGGTTATTCGCATGCCCTGCCACCACAGCGTCGACAGGCTCTCGCCGAACTGAAGGGCTACACCGGACCCAGAAAGGATGTCGATGAGACAGAGGTCAACCGGCTTCCGCTGCCCATGGAGGCAGACTACCGAGAGTCTGAAGACCAGAGATACACGCCGACCGGGTTTTCCGTCGAGGAAATCAAAGCGTTAGGGGATTTCCCGGACTATTCGATACTCAGCGGTGTGCCTATGCCTTTGCCGTACACCGAGTTTGATATTGAAAAGGCGTTGCCACGGCCTTATCGTCCGTTTAGATGGGGTTATCACCAGACTATGTGTAAGACACTTTAATTCTACGTCCTATACGGAGTACCCGACTAGAGATTAATCGTTACCGTAACAGCACTCACGAAATTAGAAACGGACTGGTGGCTCGAACTCGAAAATACCTACAAAGCCCGAATCGCCCAGCGAAAGGAACTATACGCCAAACACGGCTCTGATCTTCTGGGATACCTCCCCGGCTCCGAACTAGCCTGCAAAGAACTCATGGAGATGGTCTTGCAGTTTGCCTGCGCACGATACCCCCAGTACTTTTCCATCGTGAACAATCGAATCTTTCAGAACAGAATCCTCGGCACAGAGCAGGACGTCACGTCTAAGCATCCATTGGAGATTCTGCTCGATAATATACCCGAGGACTTTGCGATTATGCTGCGTGATGAGAAGACGGGCTTCTACTTTCTCCGTGCGGGCGTGATTTGCTCTGCGCTGGGCTGGAATGTGGCTACCAAGGTTGGCCTTCAGCTTCATGAGATTCACCAGCCTATCCCGGACTACAAAGAGAAAATGCAATTCTCCATGGACAGGTATGACCTCCCTGAGACTCGATTATATTGATACATTCCTGACCAGTGATATAGATTCTTCACCAAAATGCCCACCGAAAAACCAATCCAGCGAGGATCCTGGGGCCTGGAAGTTGGAAAACCGCTCTACATGCCCAAAGGCGACCCGCACGAAGTCCAGCGACTATCTCAAGACCCCAACCTCAAACTGGAAGACTGTCACCTACGCGTCGACTGGCAGACACTGCGCCGTCTTCCTCTCTCCGCGGCGATCGTGTTTAACTTCAAGGCGCTTTTCACGCCTATTAGCGAATTCCGCGATGAACCTGGTGTTCCGGCGCTGGTGGCCAAGGTCTTGAAAGAGGGGAAGAAGAATCTGATGGAGTATAAGAGTACATGGCATGTGGAGCATGTTGTACTCCCGAACCTGGAGGAGTGGGCCACGGAGCAGGAGGAGAAGGGATTGGTTGAGAAGGATTGGGAAGTGGCTACTTTGGAGGATAGTCCGTGGTTTAAGAATTGGGAGGATAAGTGGCACCGACAGCAGGGGTTCTAGCTTTTCTTCAAGACTGTACTGTGTTTTCAGCTGGCTGGTGGTTCTATGATAATTTGGGAGGTATGCGTTTAATCTTGTATATGGGTAGGTTAATTGTTCAATTGTTCAATGATGCACATGATGAAGATAAGGATATCGATTATATTTCAGTAGATATTCAGAATATGCTAAGAGTAACTCGTCTCATTCAAGAGTCGAGTTCAGTAGAAGCAGCATTCCCGGTGCGTTTAAGCGAAAGGGCAAATCAGTCCATCGCGGGTATATCTTATGACAGTCTGCAAGCGAAGCTTCATCCAATATTGATATGTCCGGAAGCTGGATTTCAAATTCTTCACCGATATCGTGGTATGCGATTCAAGAGAGGTATGTCAGAGCCACCCCGTTCGAAAATGACGGCGTGGTATTTTCCTCTGATGGTATCGGTTGACAATAAAGTCCCGGACGTGTGACGATCGTTCGACGATCGAAATCGGAAGACTCCCAAGATGCAGCTTGGTAGAATCAAGATGCGTCAAGCAGTCTTGAAGATTCAATCGTCACTCCTGCTCTTCGCAGACCCTGCCTCGCTAGCATCCTCACCCTCCGCATTGCTCTCATTATCCATCTCCTCCAACTCCGCCGCTAACGGGCTGACTCGTTCTTCCAGCAAGTCCAGATCCTCCAACTGCTGCCGCGACGGCAACTTCCACAGACTGGTACCACACACACGGTCCTTGGTGAGAAGGTCATCGACGAATTGATCCATATGCGTGAGCATAAATGAGTCGCGAACCCGACGCTTTAATTTCCGGTAATCGAGGAGAAGAGGCTCCAACGCCCTATACACATCCGCCGCGTCAAAGGTGAGCCGGATATAAAACGCCGCCAGCGCGCGCAGATACTTGAAGTCGCCTCGATCTTGAAGGACACCGTTCCGAGCTTGTTCATCGGCTGTATTTTCTCCTTCGTCGTCACTGCCGGGGTCGGTGAAGTTGAGGTATTCGAGGACCATGTCGCGGTCGGGTGAGAGCTGGAGCATCTTGAAGGCTAGGCAGAGGAATGGGGTGGGTTTCTCCGATACGCCGTATGTGCCACCGATGCAGGTCAATTCAACGGCTCGATCGCATAGAGTCGCAGAGTTTAATCCGAAGCATTGTTCTTTCCAGTAGTAGGAATCGGTGATGCGGTCGCGGACGGCTTTTTCGAACAGCGTGGCGGGGTTGACACCGCGGACTAGAGGACCGGTATAGCCGCGGTTGTCGAGGAGAGTGCTGGCATCCGCACGATGGCCAGACATGGTGTAGGGTATATATGACGCGATAAGGGAGAGTGATATTGTGGATTGTGGTGATGATGTGAAGATTGAAGAAGAAAGCGAAGATCACGAGATGCGCCAAGCCGGGCTTATCGATAGTCGCGCCGCCAACGCCGAGTGGTAAACAGCGAAGAAGTCAGGATGAAACACCGAGTCTCACCTGCACAATGGCTGCTTGGCCAGGCTGTCATCGTCTGTCTGTTTGTGTTATTCTTCTCGTCAATGTCGTCTCATAATTGGGACTGTCTTCGATGGTGATCCCCCATCCACTTTGACAGCAGCCATGGTGCTTCTGACCTCCTCGACCGTCTCCGTCATCATCTCGACCGGCATCATCTCTCTCTTCACTCTTCTTCTGTTTCTCTCGGGTTATGTCCTGCAGCAGCAGTCCGTCCGCAGCATTCAAGATGCTCTCCGACCTGATCCCGCACCTAATCCCGTCCTGGACCCTGCAAGGCACGGATCATCGAGATCGTCATCTCAGAAGGCTGAACGAGGACTGCTCTCTGATATCGTGCCTGATGGCCCAGTGACGAGGGGGAATTTTGCCTATCTTCAACTCCTATCTACTCCAGATCCATCCAACATCTGCTCTGCGATTCTCTTCTTCAAGCGTCTCGCAACAAATGGCACGGCTATACAAGACCGTCTTTTTATGTACCCACAAGAATGGGACCGGATGTCTTCCAAGAAACTCTCGAAACCCGTCTCAACCGCGCTCTCTCTCCTCCGTGCAGCGAGTCTCAAATATAATATCTGGATGCTTCCCATTGACATGACGGCGGCTACTTCTGCGGGGTATACCCCCACCGACACCAAACTGCTACGTCTGGGCCAGATTCAATTCCTGCAGTATGACAGCGTGCTGTATGTGCAAACTCCCGGTCTACTTCTCGACACGGAAAAGCTGGATTCCGTCATGCTCTCTCGACCTCTGCCTCTGCGACATGATAAAAATAGACTGGAATCCTACAACAATGAGGCATGGATTCCTATGCCCCTCCGCGCAGACCGCGACGATACATTACCACCTGTGTATCTGATCACAGTCAACAATATAGGATCTGGGCATATTGAGGCCCGCGCCCACATTCCCAATGTTGCTATTCCAGGGTTTGGCCAATTAGCTACTGGTCCCTGGGGGGCCAAGTCTGCTAAGGATAGTGATTATGATGCCGACCAGCAACCGGGTTACGTCTTCTTCGAGCATGATCGCGATGGACATGTCCGGTGGGCAGATAATCCGTTGTTTGGGGCTTGGAGAGCACAGCAGTATGAGGTATGCGATGGTCTAGATCTTGACGATGCTATTCATGACGAGGAATGATTTGTCTTTATTTTCTTGTTTTATATGGTTTATTGTATATGGCGATTGGATGGGGTTGGACATACTGAGCCTAGGCGTTGATCTGATTGATATGGGTATATACATTGATTTCTTCTATCTTGCATATTTTATCTGAAATTATATATACGATGATATGAATCAATCATGGCATTTTATCACGAATGAGTTCTTATTGGTTTGATGACTGATTCCATCGGACCACAGTCAGCCGATCACCACGACTCGCGACGGCGTTGTCTGCAACACCTGCATCGACTATCGTATATTAAATCGATCAATTGAATGGCTTATTTATAATGCCCCGATCATCAAGTCCAGTATCAAGGCAGATTGAACTCCGAGCAGTATGTTCCCATCCATGTCGTACTCCACCCTGCTAACCAGCAAAGTGTTTAGAATGTCGGGTAAGAAGGCCCGAGGATATGGAGTGACTTGCTGCTAATTATTATTAAATGCTGCAGAAACGTAAGAGCAAGGTAAGTGGATCTCTTTATATAATATTATCTGCTATATATTGACTTGATCAGTGCTCTGGAGGTTCGCCCTGCCAGTACTGCTCTCGAAGCAAGAAGCAATGCGTCTATGGCCGTGCTCCATCTCGCACTCCACTGACGCGAAAGCAAGATCACTCTGATAGCATCCTTGAATTGACTAAATCTAATATCGGCAGAAATCTTGATGAAACAGAACGTCGCTGTGCAAAGTTGATGGCGCTTCTGCACAAACTCAACCCGGATGTTGACATTGAAGATGCGCTGAAGCAGGAAGGCTTTGAATTCCCATTCGAGAGACTACAGAGCGCGGATTCTCAGATAGAAAGCCCTGCTTCTGTCGATCGATTCGAGTGGAATGAAGCTGCGTTGGCGTCGCCATCGCGGTCGCAAAAAGAGTGTCCGGACGGGATGGCGTCGTTGGTGCCGAGTGGGAGGGCAGGATGTGGATATCTTGGTGAGTGGACTGAATGTATATTGAATATCTGTCTGATGAAGTTTAGGGAATAGTTCTGGATCGCATCTGCTGCGGAATATCTCGGGCTTATTCCCTGATAACCCTGACTCTGTGGCTGCTGGGGAGCAAACATCGCCTGTGGATGCGAGTCAGATCGAAAGTCCATCGTGGTCAGCCCATCTAAGCAACACTGCTGTCTTGGATAGTCTGGTTGACGCATACTTCATGTGTTATAACCCATCATTTCCGATTCTACACGAGAGCACATTTCGACAAAAGTACCGCAATCGCCAGCAGATTGATCTCCGCTCGAGTTGGCATCCGATCTTTTACCTCGTCCTAGCAATTGGAGACTGGATCCTGGCTAGTGGAGCAGAGGCTGAACAGTCGAGATATTATACGGCTGCACGGTCACGCATGTCGATGCGTATGTTGGAGTCGGGCAATCTGCTCACCGTGCAGGCTTTTCTACTGATGGTAAGTGAGGATCACTGAGATGTTGAAGGTATACTGACGGAACAGGGTAATTATCTTCAGAAACGAGATCGCCCTAATACTGGGTACAATTTCATTGGGATTGCATATAGGATGGCCCTTGGACTGGGACTTCATCGCGAGCCACCCGCGGATACACCTGATTCACTGTTCAACGAACGGAGGAGAGTCGTCTGGTGGATTGTCTATTGCTTCGACAGTGGGTTCAGCTTGACTACGGGGAGACCTGTGATGGCTTCTGATGGGTTTATTGAAACGCGACTTCCCCGGAATATTGACGACTCGGTTGGTTGGATTCATTATGGCATAGAGGAAGACAGCTAATATCTTCAGGCGTGTACTCTGGATTCTCTTCTCCCAGCACCGACGGAAGAGCCAACCACCTACTCGGCGATTATAGCACAGGCACGACTGTCTTCAATTGGAAACATGGTGTATCGCGACGTAATATCCGCCTCGAAAGAAACCCCCCTCGATCTGAGAGTGGCACGCTCGATTGACCACCAGTTCAAAGCCTGGAAATTATCATTGCCAGTCTACTTTACAGCACAAGACATTCCGCACTGGTTTCATGGCCCACGGGCAATCATCCGATGGAAGGAAGAGAATGTGCGAATGATGCTGTGGTGGGGAAGCCAACGTCTGTGCCGTCTGCCATCAGACAGCGACGAAGCACAGAATATGTGCCATTACACTGCGATTGAGACGATCCAGGACATTACGACCTTCTGCCTGGACCATCCAGATACCCTCCACGCCGGAACCAACTGGTACGCCACGTACTTTTTATTCCAAGCAACGATCGTCCTTAGCATTCACTATCTACGACCGTGTCAGTCCATGGATACCACAGCCACGCAGGAATTATGGTTTCTCTCCATCTCACGAGCACGAGATTGTCTCGCCTTCCTGAGCACGAATAACAAAGCTGCCTCGCGATGTCTGGCTGTGCTTAATAGAATCAGAGATCAATCCCAGTTGTCACAATCTGCGTCAACACCTGTAGCTCCTGACCCTGACTCGACGCAGTTACAAGCTATTCCTGGAGATCCGGGCATGCATTCGCCTACTTTTGCGATTGATCCGGCCCTTCAGATCTTCTTTCAGGATACTACGTGGGATAATGATATCTTTGAAGGTCTTCAGGGCTTTCCTAGTACGGATGAGATTGAGTCGTTTGATTATGTCCGGCTTACTGATCCGAGTTTGGAGCCTAGTTGAACACTTTATATCAGGATTCAGGAAGACAATGACTGTATCATTTTTATGTGATTTCAACAATGAATAAACACATTGCAGTTAATCAGGCCCCCTGATCAACGTCTTAATCCCCTCTCCCCGTTTGGCAGCCTCCCATGCCTCCGTAGCAGCGTCAAACGGAAACACATTGCTCACCAACCCAGTCAGCTTCAACTTGCCCTGCCCAACAAGATGAATCCCCAGATCGAAATCCCCAGCACCATACCGAAAACACCCCTTCGCCGTGATTTCCTTTTCGCACATTTCTGAAATCGGGAATTCAATCTTGCGCTTCCCCATCCCAGCCTGCACATACGTGCCTCCCTTTCGCAGCGCAAAGATAGCCGTATTGATAGACGACTCTGCACCAGATGCATCAATAGCGATATCAGCCCCCTCACCCAATCCACACTCCTCAACAAGACGAGCCGCATTCTCCTCCGGACTACGCCCCAAATCCGGAATCATCGTCCTACTCACCCCCTCCCCGACAAACTCCCTCGCAAACGCAACCTTCCTCTCCAACAAATCAACCGAAACCACAATCCCCGCCCCAAACTCCCTCGCCACAGCCGCCGTGAACAATCCCACCGTCCCAGCCCCAAACACAACCACCTTCTGTCCGATCTTCACCTCCGCCTGCCGAACCGCGTGCACGCCCACCGCCAGCGGCTCCATCAACACCGCTTCATCTAACCCAATCGTCTCAGGAACCTTGTAACAGAAATCCGCAGGGAGGCGGAAATACCGACTCAGCGTCCCGTGCAGCTTGGGCGGGTCTGCGGCGAACTTCATATCAGGACAGAGATTGTATCGCCCGATTTTGCACCGCTCGCACCGTCGACAGGGGTAGCCGGGTTCGATGGCGACTTTGTCGCCGGGATTGAGTGAGGTCACGGCTGAGCCGACGGCGTGGATGGTGCCGGATGCTTCGTGGCCCATTGTTAGGGGCTGGGAGGGGGAGACGAAGGTGCGGATTCCGCCGTGGAGCCAGAAGTGGACCTTGGATTTGATTAGTATTATAATTGTTATAAAGGGGGAGTAGGTGCTTACATCGCTGCCGCAGACGCCTGTGTAGGCGATTTTGACGATGACATCGTGGGGATTGTCGAGGGTGGGAACGGGGCGGTTTTCGAAGCGGGCATCTAGTGGTCCGTAGAGGAGGCAGGAGGGGTTGTCTGTTTTTGAATCCATTTTTAATCCATAGATAGAAGATGCTGAAGAATTGTCTTTCATTTGAAAGGATGTTGAACTGTGTTCTTATAGTTTCGGCACTATCTCCGCTGCAGATGATATCGGCTGACAGTCGACCGATATTTTGATAGATGGACATAATCCCTGGAATATTGCTATTGGAGTAAAGATATTCAAGATCTAAGAAAGCTGGTCAGATCTGTTCCTAATGGAATAATAGAATCATCAGCAGTCCTCTATCCCAGACTAAATAAACAATCCATTTTATATACTAAATTACTATATAGACAAAAAAGTGACAAGAATAGAATAAAGCACAACAGGTATCACAATTAACCAGCAAGTTCATGAATATGCATGTCCTTCAATTCCTGTATAGGCACAACCTTAGGCTTATGCTCAGACTCAACAGGCGATTCCTGAGCAACATCCGATCCCCCCAACTCCACCGCACGAGTCGAACTATCATTCCGCTGCTCATTCTGAAGCCGAATCTTGCGCAGAGCTCTTCGTCGATGAAAGAACCACAATGCAATCAAAGATAAGAACGCGACACCAGCCACAGCCACACCTGCTCCGATCCCGGCTTTGGCGCCTGTCGACAGCCCGGTTGACGGGGAGGATAAAGGAGCGGCGGAGGTGAAACTGGGAGCTTTGAAAGAAGGGAGAGGAGATGCGGTGGAGATTGCTGAGGCGTAAAGAGTCGAGTCTGTTGCTTGTAGTTGGACCGTGATGGGCTGGGCTATCATGCTCAAGGGGCCGGTGACTTGGGTGCCTTCGTTTAATCCCGTGCGGCGGACGGAGACGATTGTCGTGCTGGATGATGGGAGGCTGCTGATGCATCCGGCCCACATGGAAGAGGCAGAATAGGAGAAGTTTCTGATATGTTAGTCTTGTCTTGCATGGTGAATCTGGATCAAACTTACGACAGACAGCAGATAGCAGTAGTCTGGGGCCCGTTGATGGCGACATTGGCCGAAGTATATCCCATCGGACAGTATCCAGGGCTAAAAGTCTGCGATCCTTGGAATCTGCCCAGATTGGTGAATCCAGATGGAAAGCAGGCCGAGTCGACTGCGACGGCATTTTGAAGCAACACGCCGTTTTTGAACGTGTTGTAGGCTGGGGGCTCGTACGTGAACCGGGTGGAACATGATGCTGGGGGAGTGAAGATAGTCGTGAGTGGGATTACCGTGGAGTCTGTTCTTTTGGTGGATGATTCTGATGTCGTTGCTGTGGATGATGTTGAGGATGCTGATGTTGCTACTGGAGCTTCTGCTGGAGCTGCTGTTGTTGATTTTGTCGACTCTGTTGTTGGAGCTGCTGCTTTTGTTTCTGCTGTTTGTGCTTCTACCGTTGATGAAGATGAAGACGAAGAAGAATCAGAAGAGTCAGTTGAAGGAGAATCCGAAGAATCCGATGCCAGCATCGCCAGTAATGCCGGATCAGTCGTAGTCACCATATGCGAGATCAACATGACGATGGATCCCACTTAGGGCATGCAGCAACCAAAAAACAGGTCTCAAGAGCCAAAGATCGTGATGCATTAGCCGCCAGGCCCACGGATTATGGAGCACTGGCATGGGTGTTTATATTAGGGTCCCTTCAGAGGGACCCATTTTCGAGGGTGCAAGGCACGAAATGGCGCACCATCGATACCGACAGCAGGACAAAGAAATCGTGGCGTCAGCCATCGTGGTTGTCAAAGGAGCAACAAGAAACAGTTCAAAATAGCGGCACCAATGTCGAATCGCTCGAAGCATCAAAGGAAGATTTCTAGCGCCAGCCAAGGTCTCATGGCTCGTGTTCTTTGTTGAAACGCGACTTCATTTCGCTAAAAGTTAGTACCTGCGATTGTCTTCAAGTTAGCCGGAAAGGGAAATCCCAGTGGTATGGCACCCAACCGGATCGATATCCCCTCAGCCCCAGGGTCCATTCACTGCCATTCGTAAAAAATTGAAATTTCAATCAATCCGTCATGAAGCTAACCAAGCTGTCACATCGAAGCACACGAACTGAATATGAATAACCCTTGAAACCCTCAGCGCTGTCCACAGCTACTCATTCGCGTGTTGTTGTTTTAGAATATTTTCCTCAAGCCTGACTAAAAGCCCGGACACCTGACCTTCTTCCTTGGGTTTAGTGTTAAAATCCATACTCTACTTAGTACTTTGTATATCAGCATGCTTAAAAGATTTTGATTTAAATGAAGAAGGTAATCATTAAACTCATCGTAAATATAATAGAGTATCTTTGATTTTCAATATATCTATTATAATTATATATTGCTGTTATACAGTATAGCCTTATTGATAATCAGACCTCTTTAAGTGACGGTTAGCGGGGCGGCCCTCATGGAACCGCCCGTCTGCCGTCCGCACAAACACTCCATCTATACAACATCTATGCAACTATATAAGCCTGGCTTCCCTGGCAGGATGGCATCCCCCTCAGCCGACGATGCACTTTCTCATTCACTGCCCCCCTCTAAGGATACCTCGCTATCCGACGAATGCCCTTTCCAGTATGACGCCGTCCACACTCGAACAATCGACAAGCGGCTGTGACAGAGTTAGCGCCTTGTAGCGTCAAGGGTCTTGGCCTCAGGGCTCAATTGTACGCCTTTAAATTATTGGGTATCGCAGCTAAGAGGGACTAACACGAGCGGGGATGTATCAAGTACCAGCGGCTAAATCTCAGGGTCACAATGCGATTTAATAGATAATGGTCGTGGGACCCCATAAATGTATTAATCTACCGTTACTTTTACACAGACTCATGTTCGAATCGCACAATGGCTTTCATCCCCAGCGTCCAGCGAACTGCCCTTTCCTGGCTTGCGATTCAAATATCAATCCTTCCGGCTGCCCTTGCTACACAATGCTTCTTTACCGATGGGTCCAATGCAAACTCGGAAATGCAGCCTTGCTTTCCAGAACAGAAGAATAGTGCTTGCTGCTCAATTGACAAAACCGGGAACCAGGAAAATGATATCTGCACCACGACTGGACTCTGTTTGACGCAGGTGAACCCATATAGAGGCATGTTCCTGCTGAATGCCTGCACGGATCGCTCGTGGGGTTCGGGTTGTCCTCAACTTAATGAAACTTACTGTCCTCTCGGTACGTATTTCGCCCTTTGCGGAGGATAGTAATAGAATAATAATCGCATGACTTCTAGACACCACCATGCAGCAATCTTCCGGCATCCACGTCTTACCGTGTCCCGCCTTGAAAGGTGGCTTGAACCATTGGTGCTGTAGTCTTGACGGTAGCGATTGTTGCGACAAGGCCTTTCTCCTCGACATGGGCACCGTGATGCTTCCGAACACTTCCTCCACGGTTTCCTCCAATTCCTCCTCCACAACCACATTCACAACCTCATTCGCAACCACGACAGTAACGGCCAGCGCTGGGAGCGCGAGCAACAACAACACAAACTCCAAGACAGCCGTCGTCGGTGCCGGTGTGGGCGCTGGCTTGGGTGCTTGTCTCGCAGCTACCATCGGCGCAATTATCTTCCAAAGGCGGATGTACCAGAAGAAGCTGCAAGAGATGGAACAACTCAAGGCTACGACAGTTTACCACTGTTCTCATGGGAATTCACCTGCGTATCCAGCAGAGTTGCCTTCGAATCAAAAACCCGCTTTGTTTGAGTTGGAGGCGGATCGTGGAGAGGGTTCGGAAACGACGCAGCAATGAATTTATATTAATTTTGATGTGAGGATGCCGGATGGGATCGATCTGAATCCGGGCTCGCCGCCGCATATTGCAGAGTCGCATCTGACGGATTGGGAGATGGATCTTGAGGAGATTGGGTATGTGGAGAAAGGAAGTTTTGGGATCTGCATTGGTGTCGACATCATGATACCCGTTTTTGGTTAGGCGTTCTATCATTGTAAATACTATAGACAAGCTGAGATATCCTATTCAGAATCATAAGCGTACATAAGCCAAAGGATATAGTAGATAGTAGGTATATAGCAAGAGCCAGAAGTCAAGTGTATATCATCACCGAGGAACGCCAATCTCATATCCGAGCAACACTTCAGTCGTGTTGCCTTCCCAACCTCTATTCCCGCTCGTCGAAATCATGTATCGGCATGCTGGATCGACGTATAGCTGTGAGATGGTTCCTGTGCGATGACCTGGAATGATGAGGAATGGAACGGTCGAGTGTTTGGTTACTTGTTCATGTTTCAAATCGTATAGTCGAAGAATATCATGCGATGCACTAAGAAGTTAGCAATGGACCTCAAATCTAAGGTGATTCAGACTCACCAGACAACATGTCGCCCATTTGGCATCGCCTTCAAGGCCGTTACAGGCCCGCTCCCGGTTGGGAATTTAAACACTCGCTCAGGGTTCCGTAGTCCTTTGTGCACGCTGAACTCTTCCACTGTGCCGTTTCTTCGTCCTGCATATATGTAGTTCCCATCTGGAGACCAGCAAGCATTCATACACCATGGCGGCGAGTTGTATGGAGTTATCCGAGCCACAGGGTCCGGTTGCCGTCTGTCCCATACTCGAATAGTGCCGTCGATGGAGGCGGCCAGAAATGTAGAGTCCGATACCATGTTGTTTGACTCGGACTGACTTGGTTGTGTAAATGCCTGACTCTGAGAAGGCTGCTCCAGCTCCTCGGCATGGGGTAGTCCATTGACCATGGGCTGCGACGACCCGTTGGGCTCTGTAGGCTCCGGTTTTGCATCCGTCATTTCCACATCTGGATTTGCGTTTCTTTGAGGAGCTGGTGCCTCTGCAGCGCTGTTTTCCTGGCCCATAGTATCAGGCTCTCCCTGGGCATCTGCTTCTAGAGGTGCGCCATTGGCAATCACCTTGCCAAACTCATCGTCTTCGTCGACACCAAACGCATCGCCCGACGGACCAGCTCCTTCACCAGGGCCATCGCCATCTCCAAATAGAGAATCAGCTCCACCAAAAAGCGAGTCTGCCGGAGAACCCGCCGGTTGATTTGAGGCATCACCGAATTCACCTTGATCGTTTGAAGTATCCATAAAGCTGTAGTCTTCGCCCCCACTGGCCTGGTTATTAGACGAGTATGTCCCATTTGATTGCTGCGGCTCGACCGTATCCTTTGGAACCGGAATGTTCGATTCCGGTCGGATTTCGATTGTGGAGATCTGTCCAGCAATGGATCCAAAAGAGCGCCTGGTCTGACCGGTGTTCAAATCCCAATCAAAAATTCGTTTATCCCAGCTTCCCGAAAGCAAAGACTTTTCATCCGGTGTCAGACTCAGAGCGGATACGGCCGATGTGTGCTGTTGCAGGAGGGCAATCTCCTTGCCCTCTTCATGACGAACCGATTGCAGTCGGATACTGCCCGATTCCAACCCGGAAAGCAACCAAAGACCTTCGCTATGACTCGCCAACGAGTAAACCGGTGACAACGAAGGCCCGTCCATATTTTCCCAGTATGTCATCAACATGCCGGCTTTCACCACACTGTCGACAAATGGGTGTCTTTGCGCCACGGTCAACATCGACTTGCTGTTGATCGAGTCCACCCAGTTGAACTTGCGCACGTATCCATCCGATCCACCACTGAAAACCCATCTCATATCTGCCGTAGCCGTCACTGCATTGATCGAAGTGCTGTGTGGAGCAGCAGTTGTCGGAACAACATCGTAGGTGGAGCATGTCAAACATTCTGCGCGCACGGGGGGATGAAAAGCGGAGATATAATCGGATACTGTGCCATTATTACCAGGACCAGGTGTAGACATCGGAACATCAGCATTTGGTTGTGATGCTACTCCGGCGCCCTCGGAAACATGGCTGGTATTAGACGGGCTCTCTGCATCCTGGTCCGCATCCTGATCCGCTTCGGGTTCGTTATCGCCATCGCCGTCATCTGCGTCTCGGAGGTTGTCCTCGAGTTCGTTCTCGGAACTTCCGTCTTGCGAGCCTAATACACCGATCATGGGTTAGCTCTTCTGGCTCGAAGCAGTACATCGCAGGGAGCTTACCTGCAAGATCTCGATCGTCGTCGTCCTCTAGCGAAGCCATCGCGGGGTGATCGCAAATGATTTCAAACCCCCAAAATGGACAAGCAGTAGTATAATAGAGTAATAAGCAGATCCTAGATTTCAAAAGATGTCCCAGTTCGAATATCAAGAAAATGCGCAAGGCGCAACGATATCACTCAGTCAAAGGCGCGCATGCCCTCGTGAATCAAACAGCCATCTGCCCTTGAACAGCAGCGTATTAATATAATTTAGAGCATATAGAACAGAGAGGATCAGAAGAGCATAAATAAAGATAAAAAGAGCGACTGAGGCTGCTAATATCCTCTGCGATACGTCAATTGAAGAACAATCCGATGATGCGTTCCTCGGATTTCCCCAGATGCAGTCACGTTGCCTGCCCGCCTGCTGCCTGAGGCACCAAGTCTTCTTATCCGCGCCTTTCCTAAATGGGTAATCGATGCCAAACACCGGGCATTCGTTGCTCAAACGCGATATCATTGTCATCTTTTCAATATTTACAGTCTCTATCTAATTACCGAAGCCATCATCAATTCTCACGCAAACTTTAGAAAAGTGCTTTTGGGCCATCATATACTCATATGCCTCCTTTACCTCCTCATATCCAAACACCCTCTCGTCAATCACTGGCCGAATTTGGTGCTGCTGGACAAACCGATTCATCTCCTTGAACTGTCGCCTAGTACCCAAAACAACACCTCTTGCAGTACAGGGAGTGAAAAGTGTATGCATCAAACCGGGAACTTCTGAGTCAGGAGCGCTGCCTAATACCCCTGTAGTGGAAATGACTCCATCAGGGCGTACTGCCTTGAACGATTGATTGAGTGTCGACAAGCCCCCGACATCGACGACGAGATCACATCCTTTTTGACCAAGCGTGAGTGTCTTGGCTGTTTCGCCCCAGTTTGGGTTCGTCCGATAGTTCAAAACATGATGGGCGCCTAGTGACTGGAGTTTCTGGGCTTTGGCATCAGAGCTCGTGGTTGCTATGACTGTAGCACCGCAAGCCAATGCAAACTATTTCTGTCAGTTAGCATTTCAAAGAGCGTAGAAGCCCCGGCTAATGGAAAGAAATTACCTGCAATGCTATCACGGAAACGCCGCCCGTTCCCTGCACCAAGACAGTGTCTCCTTTCTTGGGCCCTCGCCCCTCCAGCCCAAAAAGTGCATTCCAGGCAGTCAGTCCTGCACATGTCAATGTGCTTGCTTCTATAAATGATAGACCGGAGGGCATCTTGACCAGCCCCGATTCATGGAACACGCCGTACGGACGTAAAGTCCCGTCGAGCTGTTGACCGAGCCCGGTAGTAATCTGTCGGAGCGAAACTGGCTCCGACTCAGGGTATTCTGAGATGAGGTGTGTGCATACTTCGTCGCCAGGTTGGAACGAAGTTACTTTTGAACCGACGGATTGAACGACTCCGGCTCCATCAGAGCCGGGGACGACTTTGTCTTTGATGACGAGAGAGTGATCACCCTACAAGTCCAATCAGCAACTTAGCAATCCATGGACCAGGCCTCTGATATGGAAAGCAGCTGTGATGCATACCTTCGCTATGGCTAATTCACGGTGGTTCAAAGACGTAGCGTAAATCCGTACCAACACTTCATGGTCCCCTGGTCGAGGGATTTCCTTATCAACGATCTTCAAGCTTTCAGTGCCGTTCTGGCCTTGCAGGACCCAGGAACTGGAGATTTGCATTTTGAATATGGTTTGAACTTGGCTTTACAGGGGTGATAGGTGAAAATATCCTCTGGAAAACCAGGGAGGCACATTTTAAATGCTTATCGAGCATTACAGAGGCAAAATCCTACCTGATTCGCGACAATGGAGACGAGGTGGACCGACTGACTCCTGAAAGTGGATACTAAAACGACCCTGACTCGAAAGTCCTGTCCATCTCAGGGGACAACTGAGTTTAATGACTTGATCAAGGCATTCAGGCATCAGTTATAGTGGGAAAGCATACAACCCGACCAATTATATCGTCTTCCGATTTCCTACCCATTCCACCAGCCTCCTTGACCTGCTTCTCAGTTCCCAGAGACATAACCATATCGCCACATTCCATGTGATATGCACTGCGATTGACAGGTATTCAGGCATTATTAATATTATCAGGCTTGACTACTACATGCATACGACGGCACTTGCATGCAATGGGACAGAAGAGTACCTATTTTTCCACAAATTCGGTCTCCATTTCCAACCAAGCCGCAAGATCCTTCTGGCCAGAATGTATTCTCTTCAGTTGTTGGACATCTGCCCTCGGTACGTCCGTGATTATAAAACTACTGGTACATCCATTCTATATCTTTCACCAGCCACATACTTAATACACAGCAAATTGGAAACAAAGCCGCCTTGTCCGCCCGTAGCGCCGGTGATCAGTATAGCTCCAGCTGCCATGCTGCCTTTTCGATTGCAAAATGTGGCACCCTTGACAAGTTCTTTTGGTGGAGATGGAAATAGTGACAATTGAGATATTATGACTAAAGATGAAATACTTTCTTATTTCTTGATGTTTTCATTGTAAATAATACTTTATTTTCTATCAACGAGTGGTTTGTTAATGGTAATATCTCGGGCTAGAACACGCCGAGTTTGGATGTTGTTTATGAAGCTTCATTTGTGCAGTCAATTATTGCAACATGATGTTTGATTTTCAATGATAAAAACCACAATTAAATATATCTAATTCTAACTAGCAGCAATTGATCAAATTGAGCATAATCTGTGAACATCTCTGCATTCAACCGTCGTTCTGGTGATTCGGGTAGTGGCATCTACATCATGCACGACTACACAAAGAGACTTGACGGCTTTCTGCATGCTTCCTAGTGTATGATAATAGTACGTTGGGAAAGTCTTTGATATGATATATCAATTATACTGATTGCTCGAATTCTGATGGATAATTTTCTGTCATTGTATTTTGGCAATGCATTACTATCAGTCCAATAAAAACGGTTCATTGATTTTATGTAGAAGATATGAAATTCATATGGTTAGTGATTGATTCCCAGTGAATTAAAGAACTGTTAATTACTCTGCTTCACTTGGATTTAGTTGCACCAATTATTCCTATTTTTTTGGTGTGAAACTCTGGCTTTCCCTGCAAACGCAGACTGCTGCCTCCCTCGACTCTCTTAAACTGCTCTCTCTCTTTCTTTCTCTTTCCTGCCCCTGACAGCACCCTCATCTCTCATCGTATTTCCTTTCACCTCTGCATCAATTCAGACTCAGTGCAAATTTCGTTACCATGGATTCTGCAGATGAGACAAATTACATGCCCCCTGTCCAAGATCTCAATGAGAGATTGAAACCTATCCAGGCTGACTCCGTTGCCCTCGTCAACCCAGATATCAGGAATTACTTTATCAAGAGAAGTTACGAAGAAAATCCGGAGAAAGATGCCTGGCTTTCAAAGCCAGAGATTCCTTCGTCGGACGAGATTCTGGGCACAGACTTGACCGAAGAAGTTGAACTTATGCCAAATAAGATCGACGGTCCTTGGCCATCTAAAGATGCTTACCTGAAAGCCCACTACGAGCTTCTCAGAGAGGATGCGGTTGCTCCATTGCGAGATGCTGTGGCTTACTTTCGAGAGGATCCTCATATGATGGACTCCCAGGCTGTCTCGATCTACAATAGGGTGAGCGTCTGGCTCTAGTAAAATTGAATTGATTGCTGACTTGAGGCTTCATGGTAGGTCTACGTAACGGGTCTTACCTTCGCGCAACGAGGCTTGGCCTTTCGACTACAGTTCTCAACAACTCGGGCTGGAAGAAACATTGTCTGGGAATACTCCAAACGCTTGGTTACTGGTACAATTGTTGCACTGTCTCCTGCCGATGACTGCTTCCAGAATGAATGCATCATAGCTGTCGTTGCAGCGAGGCCCTTGGAAGGGGTGAAGAAGCTGCCCCCGGAGATTGATGTTTTCTTCGCCAGACCTGAAGAAGCGAACTTTGATCCCCAATTGGAATGGATTATGGTGGAGGCGAGGACTGGATACTACGAGTCATTGAGACATACAATGACTGCTCTGCAAAAGATGAATCACGAAAGGTTAGTCATCGTCCCGGGAATATCTTGAAGCAAAACTAACTCTTTACAGTTTCCCTTTAGCAGACCATATTTGCTCGTTGGATCCTAAGATTGATCCCCCTGAATATGTCCAGGAAAGCCCTGTCGTTGATATTCAATCCGCCATTGACGGCCCCGGCAAAGACAGCAGGGTGAATATTCTTGAGGATTGGCCAAGGCTACCAACCGGTGACCTGGATAACTCGCAATGGGTAGCTTTGGAGCAGATCCTGACTAAGAAATTGTCCATTGCCCAGGGGCCTCCAGGCACTGGAAAAACTTACGTCTCAGTTGTCGCTCTGCGAATCTTGCTTTCCAACATGCAAAGTGGTGATCCGCCCATCATAATCGCTGCTCAAACCAATCATGCCCTGGACCAATTGCTCAATCATATCTCTCACTTCGAAAAGAACTACATTCGACTGGGTGCGAGAAGCAGTGATGTCGAAATCAAGAAGCGCACACTATTTGCCGTGAGACAGAAAGAGCCCATGGTTACTATTCACGGAAGTGTCTTAGGGCCGGCCAGGAAGACATATAGAAGTCTGAGTCGTTCAATCGCAGAGCTCTTGCAAGCGTTTAACCAGGAAAATGCCGACGCACCGCTTCCCTCTTCCTTCTTTGCCAAGCACGGTCTTCTTACGCAAGATCAGTGTGATTCTCTGGAAAAGGATGCAAAAGGCTGGATACGAACCCAAGCAGATGACAACTTTGATCCCTTGGATACCTGGCTGGGTGATGAAGCAGTTAAGTTTGAAGTCAAATACTCACCAGAGAACTTTGGCTTTTCAGAGGATGAGGTTGACATGGAGTATGAGCAGTTGAAGGAACTCGAAGCTGAACAAGGGATTGAGGAAGACGACTATGAAACTCTCAAGGGCCAGTTCATTCATCTCAGTGATGGGTTTCAAGGACGGGAAGTGACCTCCAGCTCCGAGGATGCTGCCCTAGACTACCTCAGATTATCCAACATGCGAAAGATACCTTTGAGGGCACGCGGGGCTGTTTATAACGCTCTTCGAAGACTCTCCAAGGAAAAGCTTCTGCTCGATTTTCGCAAATTACTAGCGCTATACAACACCAACTGTGACGATCTTTTAATTGGCAAATGGGAGAGAGATCACCTCATCCTTCAAAACGCAAAAGTGATCGGGACGACAACTACTGGATTGAGCAAGTACCGAGGTCTCATATCAAGCCTGAAGCCGAAGATTATCTTGATCGAAGAGGCAGCCGAAGTCATCGAAGCACCAATTTCGGTGGCATGTCTCGATTCGCTGCAGCATCTGATTCTAGTGGGCGACCATCAGCAGCTCAGAGGACACTGTTCAGTCCAGGACCTGGAAGGAGAACCTTTCTTCTTGGATACATCAATGTTTGAACGACTTGTGCACAACGGGATTAAATACGTGACCCTCAGACGACAGCGAAGAATGGCTCCAGAGATTCGTCAATTGCTAGAGCCCATATACGGAGACCTGCAAGATCACCCATCCGTCCAAAAACGTCCTCCAGTGCCTGGAATGGGCAAAGTCAGGTCCTTTTTCTTCAGCCACAGCTGGCCGGAAAGTAGTGATAGTATGTACTCGAAGTTCAATGAGATGGAAGCTAATATGGTCGTGGGATTCTTCGTTCATCTCGTCCTCAATGGAGTTCCGGTCAAAAACATTACAATCCTGACATTTTACAACGGTCAGAGGAAACGCTTATTGAAGATGCTGAGGAACCACCCCTATCTCCAAGGCCATTACGTAAGGGTGGTGACCGTCGACTCTTACCAAGGAGAAGAAAACGAAATTGTGATATTATCACTTGTCAGAAGCCCACCAAACAAGAACATTGGATTTCTCTCCATCGAAAATCGTGTTTGCGTTGCCCTTTCGCGCGCAAAGAGTGGATTCTATATCTTTGGAAACGCCAAAATACTCGCTTCTGCAGATCCGCTTTGGTGGCAGGTTATCTCCATCATGGGTACAGCAGAAGCAAATGGGAAGACAAGACGCTTGGGATTTTACTTGCCCTTAAGATGCACCAAGCATGGAAAAAAGACATTTATTCAAGGTACGTAGTTACCCTTTACGAGCCGACTGTTTACACTGCTAACACATAACAACAGATCCCTCTGAGTGGAGCAAGACTAATGGAGGATGCGAACTTAGTTGCAATGAAAAGTTAGAATGCGGCCACACTTGTGCCTTGCGATGCCATAGGTAAGAAGAATGGCCATACTACGATTCCCAATGAGGATGCTAATTAGATGGCTACAATAGCTTTTCCCACGATCAGGTAAAATGCGATAAAGTCTGCGACAAGTTGCTCTTTTGCTCTCACAGCTGCACACAGCCTTGCGCACCAGGCCACAGTTGTTTATGCAAGGACAAGTGTAAATTAGTGATGGAAGCGGACGATGAGGCCAGTCTCATTCACAACTACAGCAATGGCAGGTCCGACATGGAAAACCTGCGTGCAGAGTCAATTCGAAAGTACCATGAATTCGCGAATGGAGGAGTCAAAGAACACGATGCAATTCTTCTGGCCAAGGCAAGGAGCTTACAGGATTATGAAATGTCGAGAACCTTGGATAGCATGGCGCTAGAAGATGCCGGCGAAGGCGAGGTTGATAGAGCAGCTCATAGGAGCTTTGCTTCGTCTAGCGCTGACTCCGAGGATCCCAAATACCTCCTTTCGCAATTCACGACTACGAAGGCAACTGTTTCGAAATCCAAAACGTCCAAATCAAAGAACGGCAAACAGCCTCAACATGTGCCCCAGGGAAATCTCCTTGACTGAACTATAGCCATTGAAATGTATCTACATATCTTCACTCAAGTTGCAGTTGATTATTGCAGAGTTTAAATAGAGAATACCGACGATATAGTATTGGTAGTCTTATGATAATTTGAAGTAGTAATATATGCTATCTCGATCCCCCAACCAGTTGGAGTAAATACACGAAACATTCTCATTTAAAAGTCGTCAAAGAATAAATAAAAAGCAATAACTATCTTATTTCTTCTCCAGTACAGCCCCTGGCCTGGCTGGCATAAGTGCCCCAGCCGCAGGAGCATTCTTGCTCTTGAAGTCGTCGCTGACTTGCTCCATTGTCACGAACTCGACGCCTTCATGCTTTTTGAAATGCTCGATGAGTCTAGTAAAATGTCAGACATGCATCGATAAAAGATACCGGGGGCGGTCTGAATAAATACCTTTCGTGCATCAAAAGCGCATGTGGTCTTCCAGATACATCGGGATGAATCGTAATCGGAAAGATGAACTCATCATATTCCCGGTAGAAATAATCGAAATGGTCACGCCAGATGTCCTCAACGTCGCGAGCATTCACGAACCCGTGGCTGTTGGGAGCTGTCTTGACGAACATCATTGGCGGGAGATCGTCAATGTACCAATTGGCAGGAATCTCAACAAGCCCTGTCTCCTGTCCAAAAACCATGGGCTTCATCCACTCCTCTGCCTTTTTGGTGTAGTCGATGTTTGTCCATGTGTCGCCTGTTCGGAGGTAGTATGCTTGACAATCTTCGTGGCTCATGCTGTGGTCGTATTCGATTCCGTAGTCAAGTAGTAACTGGGCACCTTCTTTGCTGGTTTCCCACCTGTTCGAATATGTCAGTATCTGCTATTCTTATATTTCCAGGTCGAGTGTAGCTTACCATGGAGCCACACTTCCTCTAGGAGGCTTTCCAGCAAACTCGGTGAGCATCCGGTATGTCTTATCCAAAATATCCCGCTGTTGCTCCAAAGTCATATCCTTCGGGTTCTCGTGGGAATAACCATGCAATCCAATTTCGTGTCCTGCATCGCGAATAGCTGCCATCTCCTTGGGGAAGGACTCCAACGAATGACCGGGGATAAACCATGTCGACTTGATTCCGTACTTTTCGAAGAGCTTTAGAACACGTTGTGTTCCAACGGTAGCCGCCCAGACACCTATTTCATAAGAAATTAGAAACCACCCTGGATGTAGAATAACATATATTCATTCATAGATTAACCTACCTCGACTAATGTCGCTGGTTGAATCTTCTCCGCCGTAGGAACCGAGCCATCCTGCGACGGCGTCGACGTCAACTCCGTAGGTGATGAGAACGCGCTTCTTGCCCATTGTGTTGGTGATAATGTTGTACAGAGGCTGCAAGGAAGAGATTCTTAGTTAAAATTGCACGAAGTAAAGAGGAAAAGAACCTTTGCTAATTGCAAGCCAGTCGATTGTCCAGAAAAGAGGGGAGGGATATTTAAATTCATACTGCAGCCGATCACCGAACCCCTCGTTCCTCCCGTGTATTTCCAATCAGGTCGATCGCAGTTATCACTCTCCACCTTCTCATTGCGGAGGCGGATATCTCCAAAAATGCTGGAGATAAAGACGATAACCGGTTCTGGAGGTCTCCGAATGGCGTTGCAGTTCGAGTGAAGCTGGCTGCATAGCCTGCATACTATTTGGGGGCAGTCGGCGAGGTTCTCCAACTCGACTCCAACTCGCTTGGAGAATCGAGAAGCGACGGTTTCTGGGCAGGTCTTGGTCATTTTCAATCATTATATAAAGCGATTTCTAAGATTGCAAGTGAGGGGTTTATCTTGAGAAATTCTGCTGGGGACGAGAAGCATTCCAACAATTTTATCAGCTTTACGCTGTCAACCGTTGCCATGTCGGTTCTATTTACTTCTATTTCTGAGTTAGTCGAGGCAATTGAATCGGAAATCATGGCATGCTGATGAATTGAATAGAAACAACCCGGTGCAAAGGGATGATGCGCAGCGACTTGTGCAGCATCTCGGTCTCACCATTGAGCCTGACGAGGTCGACGACTTTCACACGCTCCTCGCCGCCGTCCACGACTGCGCCGAAGATGTTGCGAACCTCCCCGATTATCAGCCGATCCCAGATTTAAAGCGATACCCGCGGGAAAACATTCGGAGACCATCCGAGGAGGAACAGGTGTTCGGACATGCGTGGGCCCATAAATTTCTCATCAAGGGCAATCCCGACGGTGGTCTTCTTGCTGGCAAGTCAGTTACTCTCAAAGATGTGATCGCTGTTGCCGGTGTTCCCCAATTTATGGGAAGTGATGTGGCTCCTCCTTGGACGCCTTCGACAGATGCGACCGTCGTGACTCGAGTTTTAGATGCAGGCGCCGATATTGTTGGAACTTCCACATGCGAGAACTTGTGCCACACAACATCGTCGTTCACAAGTGCTCAGGGCACTGTGGAGAATCCATATGCGCCTGGATATTCCTCTGGTGGGAGTACATCTGGCGGTGCAGCATTAGTTGGAGGTGGCTTGGTGGATATTACAATCGGTGGAGATCAAGGAGGGAGCATCAGAGTGCCTGCAGCATTCAGTGGATGTATGTGAACATTCTATCTGAGATAGATTCCATGCTATATGAACCTAACTAATGAGTTCATCTAGGTGTCGGGCTTAAAGCCACATATGGATTGGTCCCCTTCAGTGGAATCGCCAGTGGTGATGCTATGATCGACCACACAGGCCCTCTTGCCAAAACAGTATTGGATACTGCATTATGCTTGGACGCCATCAGTGGTTATGATGGGATGGACGATCGATGCCTGGGGAGCCCTCAGCATGGATCGACTTCCTTCGCCAAAACATTACAACAAGAACCAACTAGACTGGACGGATTCAAGATTGCTATTCTGACCGAAGGGTTCGAACACAGTGCCGTAGATCCAGCCGTGAAAAAATCGGTCATGGGCGCTGCACGGAGATTCGAGGAGCTGGGTGCAACTATTGAAGAGGTCTCCTGCCCCGACCATCTCCACGGCCCGGCTATTTGGACAATTCAGCAGCGTATCGCGGGTACTCAGAATCTTCTGGGACAGGCCCATGGAAGACGAGGACTCGGTTTAACGGAAATGGAACGCGGACGACTCCCTGGACAAACGAGGCCTTTCAGCGAGCTTTCCCGGCCACCAAGAACGTCATTACCAACGGATTATATCTCACTTCCAAATTCCCAGGTCTCTACAGCAAGACCGTAAACATTGGTCGAAAAATGAGAGATTCATACGAGGCGATCTTTGAGAAGTATGATATTGTGATCATGCCTACAACGCCTGTTGTCGCTCCCAGAAACGGGAAACGTGGTCTTCCTCTGGAGTCTGTCAAGCCTAGCTCGGGATTGACTATCAACACTGCCATTTTCAATATAACTGGTCATCCGGCTATTTCGATACCCGTAGGGTTCGCGCCTGCGAAGGATCAACCTGACGTCCATTTACCGGTGGGTATGCAGATTGTCGGAGGGTTGTGGCAGGAATCCAAGATTCTCCGCGCTGGTCATGCATGGCAGACCCATTTCGATTGGAAAGAAACGCAAGCAGCCGATATTGATTAGAGACATAGATAAGCGTTAGTTAGATATCGTGTATATATACATAGTTCAATATAGAAGACCCATTGCACAAGAACTTCCTAGTTAATAACATAACCTCCATCAACAACTAAGGAATGGCCTTGGATAAATGAAGCTTGTGTTGAACACAGGAACATAACAGCATCGGCAACTTCTGTCGGTTTACCCATCCTTTTCATCGGGGCTATCTCGACTGCAGGCCTCAATCGCTCACTGACTTCTCCATTGTGAGAGGTCATGGGGGTCTCGATCACTCCTGGACAAACACAGTTTACCCTGATTCCATCTGCCGAATAATCGATCGCATCCGCGCGTGTCATGGCGATGATGGCGGCTTTGGAGCTACAGTATGCAGCTGGAAAAAAAGCCCGTCAAATCATACTCATAAAAGAGGCATGCCATGGAAGAATACTTACGAGCACTGGGTCGCCCAACGATTCCTAACTGGCTTGCGATATTGACTACCGCACCTCGTTGGGGGCTGCGATCCGGGTCATGACTTGGCAATGGGTCTTGCTTCAGCATCTCTTTCAATGCTGCCCGAGATAATAGCCAGCTGCCCCGGTAGTTGACGTTATTTACAAGGTCGAAAGATTCTGGAGTCATGTCTGTCGACCGCTCCGCCGCCCCGAGTATCCCGGCACAGTTCACAGCATAGTCCAGACGCCCGAACGTGGCAGTCACTTCTTTTATGAAGGTATCAACAAATTGCTCATCCGCAATATCTCCAGCCATATAGACCACGCGAGCCTGGGGGTTTGCGGACAGAACCGCTTGTCGCGTTTGTTCTAACGAAGTCGCATTGAGATCTGTGATTGCAATTCGGCTGCATCCTGAGGCAGCGAATCCTTTGGCTACTGCAGCTCCGATTCCTATCGGTTTTATCGTTAGTACGGTACTAGTAGTCGTTCAATGAGGTCCTGACATCATACCTGTGCCACCAGCGCCTGTGACGGCCGCCACGCCTGGGAATGAATATTGCAAAGCCATATTGATAAAGTAGCCGATGCTCTCTTTGAGATCAAGATACGATATCTCGCCAAACCACTCGGCCCAGCAGAGATATAAAACACCCCTCCACCTCCCCTCCTCTTATCACCGCGTTGGAGTCGCTGTCCCTCTTATCACGGAGTGGAGAATGTCAGGTGCCAGTTGGGGTCGCCGCCTTACCGCATTAGGACCGGATCCCACGCAATTTCGGCCCGAAACAAAATGTTGGAGTCATTTTCTCCTCTCCGGACCTCAACTTGTCCCTTTGTCTCCTGAAGTCCACCTGCATTGCCCACCTAGCTGCGTCCTGCGTCTCCAACAATCCAGTGGAGAGGCCTCGCTATCACAATCATCGTTGTATCCCATCCCCAAATGCCTTAATGCTGTCCCAGTCGCCTCAAGTCCATAGAGGGACTCGTCGCTCGAACGTTGGAGCAAAAGCTCGCGTCTGCCCTCATTGCGGTCGGGGTTTTAGGCGGACTGAGCATTTGGAGCGCCATATTCGGACTCGTAATATGCCCCCTCCTGATCTGTAAAATGGGGTCGATCTCTGTTTTTTATATTGCTTTTTTGTCATAGTGCAAAAGTACTGATTTTTTTTTTGCCTGCTCAGATACAAAGGAAAAGCCGTTTACTTGCTACTGTGGTGCCGCATTCACGCGCCGTGATCTCTTGAAGCGGCACAACCGCATCGCACACCAGAATGGTGATGACACCAATGGCTTGATTTCGCCCCCCTCTCAACCCGACCAGGACATCGCTGAAGGCCAAAATGTAAATGACCTTCACACACCTGAAGCTCCCGCAACCTCACAGCCGTTCGATCCGCAGGCCGGGGTGGGACCAGCCGTGCCTGTACCTCTTCCTGGACCGTCTGCTGTCGAGCAATGGGCTGCGCCTCAACGTGCGCCGTACATAGAACAAGCTCAACCCGTACTTAGTACAGGGGAGAGTAATGGGGGCTTGGTCACGCATGCAGGGGTTGTCCCAGATGCAGAGATCCTGCAGGCCGCCCAGCTTCTTTTGCCAGGTAGTTTCCGAGATCCTCAGCCGACTCGTAAGAGGTTATTAACAGCCATTGATCGACTTGATGACTAACTTGATATCAGATCAACCCATGCCATATCTGCCAGAAGAATTCAACCACTTCCAAGACTTCACCCATTTCCTGGACTCTATTGGATTGCCAGCTGAATGGGTCCCCACTGGGGTAGAAGCCACGCAGGTCCAGAGTGCTGTTCCTGACGATGTCCCCGAAGTCAGGCGGATGTCTCGGGATCTGCAAGGAACTTCTAGTCGCGGTCGAGAGGGCTCACGCGCAGATTCTCCGTTTAGATCCTGGCTACCATCGGTGCCTCCAGGGGATCAGAGCCTAGGAACTATATCTGATTATGGTAGGCATCCTTCATTCTCCATCCGTAATGGCCTATTTGTAAAGGCAGAGCAGCAATTGTAACCTTTTCATATAGAACCACCACAGGCAGCTAAAAATCGGTCCCCTTTGAAGGTCAGCGAAGAGCAAAGACTGCGCCTCGCGGCTTCATTGGAGGAGTTTCGTCATATCATCCCAGATTTCGTCTTACCTTCTCGGCATACCTTGACGAGATACTTAACCTCATTTTTTGACGGTTTCCATTCTCATTTGCCCTACATACATCTTCCTACGCTTCGGATCAATGAGCGTTCACCGGAATTGATACTTGCTTTCTTAACTGTGGGAGCTCAATATCGCTTCGAGCACCGTAATGCAGAAAGACTATTCTATGCTGCGAAAGCGATTTTATTTGAGAGATTATCCAAAATGCCCGCCCCATCATCCTCGTATAACAACGGTTCCAAAATTCCACACCAGTCCGGAAAAGCACCGGTTCTCCCACCTCCTGACGCTGTTGCAGGGTTCAGCACATGGAGACAGATAGAAAATATTCGTACTCTTCTAACACTCATGGGTTATGCCTCATGGGAAGATGCTCGGTTGGTCCAGGAGGCTTTTGCTCTTCAAAACCTGCTTGTACGATGTCTCCGCGAGTTTGGGTTGACAGAAAATATCACAATTGGTCCAAAACATTCCCCTCCGCAATGGCATGAATGGGCAGAAGAAGAATCTGTCAGGCGGACAAGATTAATTTCTTTCTGTTTTGTTCATGTTCACAGCATTGCGTACAATATTTACCCCATGCTCCGGAGCAGCGAAATCCATCTGCGCCTTCCGTGTTCCACGAAGGAGTGGAAAGCAAACAACGCCAGCGAGTGGGAGGCTGCTCAGAAAGAGGTTCCTTCTCAGCAGCTATTTTTCCAGGATGCCTTAGCACTTCTCTTGCAGCAGTCACGGAACTCGGTTATGCTGGATCCAATCCCCGCGCCCCTAGGTAATTATATCCTCCTACATGGTCTTCTCCAGCGGATCCACCTGGTGAGCGAGCTGTCTTTACCCACTGGTAACCAGACATTCTCCCTACCGACTGAGGAATTGAACAAATTAGAGTGAGTTTCACCTTAGACCATGATACTTTGTGATAGGAGTTCTAACAATCTGGGTATAGGAGAGCACTCCGTTCTTGGACTTCCGTTTGGCAACAAGCTCCAGAGTCAAGTCTTGATCCACATAATGAAAACGGCCCAATTCCTTTCACCTCGAGTTCATTATTGGGTTTGGCTTACGTTCGACTCTCACTCAACCTCGGGCCGTATCGTCAGCTAGAGACCCGAGATCCGTTTACCATTGCCGCAGCACTACATAGGTCGCCCAGGCCCGGTCGTAGCTATCGACTGACGCCTGCTCTCATCTACTCCGCACATGCATTAAGTATTCCCGTGCGGCTTGGCATCGACCATGTTGCGCGCAGCCAAGCTTTCTTCTGGAGTGTTCGGCATTCCATTGCGAGTCTGGAGTGTGCAGTCCTTCTAAGTAAATGGCTATTGTCTCTGGCAGAGCCAGGAAATGGCCAAAACCTCACAGGTATTTAATAAGAGTCTGCACTGTCTAATTTTTATACTAATATTCTCTAGAAAATGAAAACCGAATCCTGCATTGGACCCGCTGCATAGTCCAGGAAGCATATTCTTCAATGGACTTGGATGACGGTGATAGTCTGGAAAACCTCGAGCCTTATAGCCTGGGGTGCGCCGTGATAAAGCTTTGGGCGCGTTTGTTCGTGAGAAACACTCAGTGGCCATTTATAAACGTCATGGGACAAAGTCTGGAGAGATATTTGGCCATTATTCAGGGAGGCTGAAAAGTCCTTGCCCTGAGTTGGGCTCGAGAAATTGGAGACTCACTGCCTACTTTCACATACTTCCATTGAGGTGGTATCGTGTCAACAGGCTCCCCAAATATCGACAATGATGGGGATGTTCCATTCATCCCGCCGATACCCGCCCCAGCTACTGGGCATTGTTTTGAGCAATTCCTTCAAATCATCTCCAGGAAATCGAACAGGTATACGGAATAAACCGGAACCTCCAGTCCGGATATTCTGTGATATTTCTTCTTAACATCTCGACTGTTGCAACAGTCGATATATTTGGTGTTGCAACCAACCCCGGCACGAGCAAAAGCCCCGCCCAGGACACATCGGGAAATCATTGACTCATCATTTTGGGCGCCCCTCGAGGATTTGCAATGTACTCTTCTTTTGTTCAAACTATTATATGAATGGATTTAATCGATACGAAATATACTACGTTCTTGTGTAATGAATTTGTAATGCACCGAAAAGTCTATCACGGATGTAACTATTGAATTTCTGAAGACTGATAACTATATTCACAGAACTTTCCATCATGAGCTGCCTGAGAATATAGATCAAACGCAATTTATCATGCGAACGAACAAGGTAACTAAATGAAAAGCTTCATAGAATCTTATACTGAACACAAGTTCCCAGAATATAAATCAGATCCATTAATATTACGCACGTTGATAGCATTAATTACAAGAACGAGTGAAGTGGTCTTGTTCAAAATCATTATTTGACGTCAAACATCCATTACTCCGATCCATTATCCCTCATTCAAACACGAATGCATTTTTTCTCATTCCCTGATTCCGTCGCCTGATTTATTAGGAGAAACTAGCTTAAGTCGAGCTAGGGCTTGCGGAGGCAGAGGAAGGGGTTCCCGCCGCGGCAGAGCTAGACGCACCACCAGAGCTAGAGGCGGCAAAGCTAGAGATACTAGGAGTGCTAGTGGCGAACGCGGAGCTGGCAATCTCGGCAGAGCTAGAAGCAGCAGCAGCAGCGGAAGGCTGGACCAGATTGGCAGTGAGAGGGCCAATCACCAAGTCCTGGCCGCAGGGGGCAGAGGGGGCGGACAGGCAGCCACCCAGGTAGTCGCCCAGCTTTCCGGGGCCCTCTCCAGAACTGAGGATCTCTTCCGGAGTGTACGCTTCGATAGCGAAGGTGGTGTTGGACTTGAAGACGAGGGACTGAGTGTTGCTAGCAATGTATGTGGCTTGCACGCCGTGCTGGGTGGCTACACGGGCCAGGAGGAAGGAAACCTCAGGGGCCTGGGTGAACCCTGCAAGACCGATGAAAGCACCACTGATGGTGGACTCAAGCTCCAGGGCAGCCTCCAGGAATGAGGTGCCATTGGTGACCTCAGGGAAGGTGTAGCTGCATGTGGGAACCTGGAAGCCCACCTTATCGCCGAGCTGCTTGATGGCGCGAGTGCTCCAACGGTTCTGTCGCTCCAGGTTCCGAAGGTTGGTGAGATAGTTCACAGAAGAGCGGTTAGGCAAGGTGGAAACCAGGGACTGGTTGACCGGGAAAGAGGAGTAGAATTGGGTGATGAAGTTTTGGATGCCATAGGCAAACTGGAGAACCCCATTGTCGGACGAAGTAGGCGAGCAACTGTTGTTGCTGGCGGCGAGGGAGGTCGATGCTCCGGCCAAGAGAAGGCTACCGAGGGCGAAGAAACGCATGATTATAGTCAATTGGCTGATTCAAGGGAAATGGAAAGTGTATATCTGGAGACCAAAGCGTGATAGGATTGCGATGGATGAAACTGCCGGGAGGCAGAAGTATCCGCCAACTTATACCTTTGCCCGAGGACGCCCCCTGAGGACAGGAAATTTCACCATCGCCAGTATTCAATCACCAAGAGAGACGAATGCAACTGTCCGATGGCAAATCTTGAGGGTTTGCCTTGTTATCCCCAATGTACAAAAGTTTATCGCACGGTCCTTGCATCATGACACCCCGGAACGCCCGGGATACCAACCGACCAGCCCGGATGAACTGGGCATAAATCCAAGTATCTCAATCATTCATGAAATGAATGATCGGAGAGACGCGTACTCTACTGCTAACCAGCGCGACAAGTGCAAGATTTTTGAATAATTGCCACTCGATGATATCATGAAGCCCAATAGCTAGAAGGCTTAGCTGTGGGGAGATGAGATCATGCCTGTAGAGTCATGACCCTTGATGATTTTTACACGGACTGGTTGCATGCTGGATGTTCCTGCTCGCCCTGTTTGTCCCTGTATGCGCTTGAGGATTCATCTACTGATGATCCTGGGATATGCGTGAGGTTTCACTGTTGATCTTGGAATTTCGATGATCGATGATCAGCACTACATGGTGGATCTCGATGCCAAGGCGCTAATGCACGTTTATCTGAGACAAACAAAACAAACACCATCTTACATCTGGATAGCGTCATCGTGGAAGAAATTATAAGGTTATCTACTTCATATCTATACTTCTTACATATTATAATCAAAACTACTCAAAGTAATGCCTCCAGTTAACTTCCCGCCCGACCTGGAGTCAATTCGTCAAGCTCAGCCACTTTCCGTGGCTCACGATAGTACCCAGAACCTTGATTACCCTTCCGTTTATATATAGTCGGCACAACCGGAGAATTCGAAATGATGCATCCGTCACATCACGATGACTACTAGCAGTCCCAAACCTCTTTCTCCGCTCCCATAAACCCCATTTAAAAGCCGCCAGTGCAGCTAGACCGAACGGTCTTCTGAGAATGATCTGTTTTGGTTGTATCTGAGTTATCCGTGCTGCATGTTGAACTCTCCATGTTATTCGATGGAGATGGAGCGACTATCTGCGTTGTGTTTGAGCCGGTTGTTTTCGAAGAATTCGCGACTGCTAAATTAGCGAGAAAAGCACGACCGGCGATGACATTGGCGTCGTTGAACGGAAAAGGTTCTTTCCCATTTCTGCATACACGATGGTCTCGGTGGTGATGCCGTTGTAGCAGTATTTGGGTGTGTTATTTTCGTTTTCGAGGATGAAGATGAATGATGCGCCACTTGGGTTATCTTTGGCTGTTATGGAGTAAATTAGTAATTGGTCCTAGAAGGCTTCTTTATTAAGAATTGTACAACATACATCCAAGACACTGTTGGGTGCAGTCTTTCCCCCAATTTTTGTCCGTACAGCATCCTCTTGAGAGGACGAATGGTTCTCTCATACTCACGCAGAGTCTATTGCTGAGACAGATTGAGCCCGTGCTGCAGCATGGACTATAAATCCGAGGCACAGGGAACTGCTCCTTGAGCGATGGAGCTATCAGGGAAGAAACAGGAACTGGCAGTATCAAGAGCAGCAAAAAGAATCATGAATAGAGGTGATCTCAACATGATAAATGAGGAGTTTTTCGTGTCATGATTGGGATATTACCAATTTACATGAATTATTTATTATGAGGGTCCGGTATGCATTGATGGCAGTTATTCTTCTTTCTTTTTTCTTCAAATGATGCTTTCTTTGTCGAGCTAGTGTGACTGTACAACATAGCTATCAATATCAACAACACAAAGAAATATTCGATAACGTCAATTGAAGCTTCAACCCAAGAGCTTCTTTTGTTGGTCACTGCCCTTTCTTTTCAACGCTTCCTGAGATATCAACTGGACAAAATTGTCTTTGAAATTGCCGTCTTACAACTGTCACCAAGCCACGAGATACTATGACAGTGTTTCTTTTCTTAGCTGTCTCAAATTATCTGTAAGTACCCTGCATCGGAAATGTTAGTTCGAATCTAGCCCGAGATTTTAAGCAAAAAAGTCCATATCTTAAGAAACATGAGTTTATGATCTGGCTTTCTTAGATATCTCAGATACCTGGTGGTTGTGTGCAATATGAGCCAGGCCAGAAAAAAGAGAGTCTCCTTGTATAATTTCTGCAACAGAAGCACCGAGAACATACGAGGTGCTGATCTAGTACTTCCGGAGCCACACGCTGATTTATAAAATGATGAGCGGTTTGAAACTTTTCCAAGTAAGTATCATATTAATGTAACTCTTTGAGAGGAAAATAGAACAGAGCTCGCGCGCATGGATTGCAGAAAATAGGTGACCGAGGTATCGAGATCACAGATCGTTGATTCCATTCTTTTGTTCCAATAATTCATGGTCATATGAGAACCGATTCAATCCAAACAGTGTATATTTCTTGTTACTCGGAGGATATCAGATGGGGATAGGTCGCTGGAAGGCCAGTTTTAGAGCCTTGAAGATTCCGTATATGGATTCCAGCACTTTCAAGAGACTCATAAACGACATCAAGTAATAGGTGGTGATGGGAAACATTTTCCTCGGTTTCTCGAGGGCTGATAGAGAAAAAGGCCGAGTCAAAGCAACAGGGATCCTCATGGAGGAGATAGTAGTGCTGAATATTGCCAGTTCCATGATGATTAGCATGGGGATGATAGAAGAGGTCTGTGTCGAAGCCGACTGGACGGATCTTGAACAGAATGTCTCAGGGGAAGAGAAAAGATCTCACTGGGGAGAGGAGGCCTCGCCGGGAAATCGACACGCCGAGCCGATAATGGGAGGACGACAGTGAATACAACACAGACAGACAGGGCCACGCTGAATTCAAGACCACCAGCATAAAACAATAACGTATGCTTTCTTCCTCTATTGTTGGAATTATCTTTATTATCCTCATGGTCTCCCATAATTTGACGTCAAAGAACAAAGGGTGGCGTGAAAACAATGCCGTACTAGGTATCTGGACTGTACCTAGTCAGAAACAGTCAATTTGTTAATCTGCGTGACCTGAGTCCTAAGCCAGAGGATTAAACGACAGCTGTCCGTGTGGCAATTGCGACAGTTGACCTACTATCTCGGAAACCTGAGCTGGTTGACAGATAGGAAAGTGAAAGTCATCCTTTGCGTGGCATAGAATTCATTGAAGCTAACCGATATCAAACTGCTGCTATAGCGAGCCAGGACGTATACTGGGCAATGGGTGACACTACAGAAGGCCTTTCCCATTTCCAGTCGAACACACTGATTCATGGTGGATACTAGTCACTGTCTTAAAGTTCTGTACGACCACCGCTTCCATAATGATCCAGTGAAAACTGCGATAAGACGGCATTACTGACTCATGATGCACAACATATCCAATGGGTAGCATTACATATACATATCGGGGGCATGACCTTGAATGACAGTTCAAGGGATATACTATCATGTGTGGAATGTCACATCAACGAGTCTTGACTCGGACAGTCCACGACAACGTTAGCCAAACATGTGGTGAACTATTGGAGAAAATTCCATATTGCGTTGGATCCACGCTTGTCTTTTTGTAAGGAAAGACCGAGTATCGTATATGGCCTCGAATCCCTGGCATTCCACGTTTCCGATGATGTCAGGATTCCAATTGACGGCATCTGCGGTATAGTGACACAAACTTAACTCTGACGTTGTGTCGGACGAGTGCGAATACTACATACGAGGAATGAGCCTGGAAATACAGAGCAGGCTATATCATCTGGATATCACTTGTTCACCTCAAACTTTCAAGGCCCTTACGTGGCTATAGTTCCTCTCGTGTGGAGCTTCCATTAGTGACATATAGACCAATTGGGCAACAGACTATTGAGTTCGAACTGCCTTCGGAGGACAGCTGACCACGGACAATCATGAGATTGGGCCGAAACGGCAAATAGGTGTTATCAAGATGGCTTGGGGAAAACTACGTTCCTATCAGGCACAGCTGAGATCTGGTCGGCTTTTCAATATTTTGGTTTCTTGATAGTCTAGCAAACCTGGAAGGTGTCATGGTGAGAAATGACTAGGGATAGTGGCGGTGAACTGTGCAGCTGAAGCCACCAGATTCCAGTCTATTGTACGCCTCAACGTATTTGCTTTTCAAACATGTTCTACTCGATCTTCGGGTCTTGCTGCATTACTATACGGGCGAATCATGAGAATCTCTGATCAAAGCATATTTCAAATCCCACTGCTGCACATGTGATCTTATCTATTGCTTTTACTGCATATAAAAGCTTCCGGCATGTCCAGGTCGATTCTCCCAGGCTAACACCATATTCTTCAACAGTCAGAATGAATTCGTCAGACTCAGTAGCCTCTACCGCTTCATCCCTTTTCACTTTCGAACCATATCATCTCACCCCCTTGGACCATGCCGTCGCCTCCATACGCTTCTTCTGTTTTTCGAGATTCAATATGACGGGCAAGAACCCATTCGAAATCCTCCATCGCCTAGACGAGGCCATCTCCAGACTTATTTCCCTCCATCCGTTCCTCTCAGGAAATGTCGTCCCAGCTGCAGACACACCAGACAGGGTGAATGTCTTCCAGGTCCAGCCAGCCTGTATATCAGATCTGCAGAAGACTCCCATGCTAGCCGTCCAACAACATACATCTGACCGTTCGCAATGGACTCATAATGGCGATCCTGATGAGGAATTCTTGCCTTTGCCGATAGTCAGTCCGTCTGCGCCATGGCCTGTGCTTCGATTCAAGGCCAACCTTGTCCGGGACGAGCTCGTCCTCTACATTGCATTTGCCCACCAGGCAATCGATGGCTGGGGCATGTCGATGATATATAGGACTCTGTCGCAGCTCTGTCGAGATCCGAATTCTCCGATTGACACATTGCCAACCATCCCCGACGTCCACAGACAATCCCGGCAGGGGGTCAGCGACCTTGCATCTTCTAGTTCCCCGGGGGAGCTTCGTTGGACCTCAGCGACGCCTCCATTAGAGTCCAACCAGTCAGACGATCACAATTCCCACGGTAATGCGATAGGTCGTGTCTATAAATTTAACGTAGGAAAGATCAAGGCTCTCCAGGAAGCCTGCCATTCACTCCTGCGCAGTCTCCCAGCACCTTGGGCAGAACAGTTCAAAGACACCACCCTCTCCACCACCATGATCGTTTCCGCACTTCTCGCGATTTCTGGGACTCGATCCCTTACACAGAAGACCTCCGCCACAGAGTCATTACCATCATCACCATCTCCAACGGTTATGATCGCAGCCGATACCCGAGCCCAATGCGGAGTGCCGCCTTCATACACAGGCAACGCCGTCGTCCCACTGGAAGTGCCCTATAAATCCGAACTCCTCCCTCACGAAATCCCAATGAAACCCCCATTCTCTCTACCCAGCATCAGCGAAGAAGATCTGCACCACATCTGTAACCTAGCCCTGTCCCTCCTCAGCGCATTCAAACGTCTAAACAAGACATACATCCGCGGCGCCCTCGCAACCATGGAACACACCCGAGACTGGAACTCGTATAAACCCGCATATAATGGCATTCTCGTAAGCTGTCTTCGCGGAATGGAATTCTACAGCAACTTCGGGCCCCTCGGAGATCCGCTAGAGGTTGATGTCCCGTCTCACAAGCTGCCGGGGCATTTCTGGATCTTGCCGGTCCGGTCCTTGCAAGAGCCGTGGAGGGTAAGGATTATACTGAATGAGGATGCGATGGAACGGTTTGCGAGGGATGGGCTTGTTCGGTGGGCGTCGACATCGTCGTCGGAAGAACAAAGCCGAGGTTCCTTGAAGCTGTGATCGGCGTAGATAGGGCTGCTGCTTGAACGACCGTTAGTACTATTAGGCTCATTGACACATGCTAGAAAATTAGATAGACACATAATATTAATGACTTCTTCCGTGATTTCTCGCGTTATTAGAGACTCCACAAGGAAATTAATCCGAAGATAAAAGGAATCTGAACGCACTAGACCCAACCCCATCTATTCTATATAATTAGCCCAAACATAGCTTACCAAGCTCTCCTTGTCAGAATTATGGACGGACCAACTTTTCAGATTTCCGATCTCCAGTCAGCCAGTAGTTAGTAGTTAGTGACTATCCCGAGTGGATCTCATCAATCGTCGATATTCGTTGATATTCAGGTACCATAAACACACCCGAAAAAAGTCTCAATTTTCAGTCGTCTCATGCTGAAACCCGCCGTTCTTGATGCATTATTCAGTTCCCATCCCCTTCTCGCAAGCAATTCCCCTTTACTGTCCACCAAGGACAATGAGTGCCTGTAGATCCTTTCTGAATTTATATCTCGAGAAAGAGCTTTTATCTCCGAAAGGGTTGTCTAGATCACAAGTTCCACCTCGCTGGAGGACAATGGACCACTCGGTGTCCCACCCTATTCGGGTTAAGATGCATACACAGACAAGGAATTATGAATGGGAAGGGTGAATAGGAGGTGTTTTCATTTCGAAGTCGAAGATATAAAATCCTCTTCGTTCGCCGTTGAAAATCATTTCTTTCCAGCAGCATCGCATTGCATCTAGTCATTCGTTATCCATTCACTTGTTCTTCTCTCTCCATTTCATTTGTCTCTCTCTATCTCAAGGTGCGAATCATTCTCTTTACCTACCTCCCGCTCATTCCATCGCTGACTCTGCTAGATAATCTTAATTCCAACAATCACAATGCAGTTCCCTGTCATCTCCGCCCTCATGGCCCTCGTCCTGGCGGTCTCTGTCAACGCCTCTCCCGTCGGTGTCGGTCTCGGTGCTGGTGTCGGTGGTGACGTTGGAGGAAGTGCCAGTGTTGGCGCTCACGTCGGTGGTGGTGCCCACGTTGGTGCCGGTGTTGGCGCTGAGCCTGGTGTTTCCGTCAGCATCTAAGCTGTATGTGCTATCTTCATCTGATACTGGCTCCTAGATTGTTCACTGACCCCTCTCAGGTATACCTATTAAGTCAACGGATGGGATAAGCTTCGGCTCTCTGGTCTTTGTATCCAATGGTATCGAGTGCTGTAATTAAATAATCATGAATAGAAATCAGTTATAATATGAAATACCCAGTGGCATAAAAAAGACGGATGAGTCTGGAAGAATCGTGTTTCGATAAATCCTGATATTGATGTAGCATTGTAGCCCTATTCCACTATTTCGTTAATGACAGACAGTCTTTGCTTTTTTTTTCAATCTTTTTCTTTTCTCGAACATATTACACCAACTATCTACCATCGAAAAAACGAATGTATCAGCAGAATGCTTCCCAAACCTTGCAAACCATCTTGATATCTGAATGTGTATACTATGGAGCTAGGAACGTCTGTCGTATTCTCTCATTCCAGGAAGGAATTTCAGCAATGATCGCAGCAGCCGAGTACTTTGTCTCGGTTGTGGCCTCATTACCATAAGCCAGATGAGTAAAAGCCGGCTCATCATACCTCGAGTGGGTAAGCCAGAGAATGTCATGGCGAAGTTGATGTGGCCACTCGTCTAGGATCTTTGATTTTATATGGATTTAGAATCTTAGAAAGGAATAACAATCGGCCACAACTTACCTCTTTCTGGTTATATCCGTCATATCCTCCCGAATCGGTTGTGAAGTAAGAGTTAAGGCAGTACCCGACCCGATCCCCGCCAGAATCAGTGTCTCTGGACTCGTCGTCCTCGTAAATTTCTTCCAACACTGGCAGAACATTGACTTCTGTACCAATGGATTTAAGTACAGAGTAGAAAACCAAATCAGAGCCCTTTAGAGCTCGTGGGAGTTTGGCATCTGCCAATTCAGAGGTGTGGGCGTAAGCGTGGGAGCAGAAAATCCCCAGAGCACCACCATCTGTAAAAAAGCCTGGCTGTCTAATTAATTCTCGCAGTGCTCCATACATTGGAAGAGACTTGACGTCAACAATAGGATTAGGAAGAACCAAATTTCCCACCGGCTCCGTAGCACAAAGGTTGTATGTGAGTGTAATCCTGTCTCCTTCGGTGATCGTCTGAATTTCATGCTCACAGTCGCTATAGAATGCTGCCCATTGAATGTGTGAAGCACTTCCAGGGCTCCAATCAAAGTCAAGTTCGTGTCCCTGGTGGCGAACTAATAGGTTTCCGCCTTTGAATGGAGATGGCAAGCAAACAACGAGAGAGCCAACGTGAGTAGCAGAACGTGGAGTGTCAACATGCTTGCGAAAACGACCAGAGGGCCCAGAGTAGACCTAATAAATTTAGTCACAGAGCTGCATGATACTAACTATCAACGTACATTGAGCTTGTATATACTTGCAAAAAGCTTTCTGAACTGCAAGCAGTTCTCGCCAGCAGTACTGACACTTGGGAGTAGGATCTGTTCGATGCTGTCCAGGATCCCAAAGCTGGACGGATGGAAGGTACTGGAGAATTGATCAGAGTTAAGCTTTCCCGCAGATCGATAATTCTGGTCAAGCACATCCTTTTCCCCCAAGCCAAAGGTAGCGGGAGCGCAGTCAGACACAAGTTGCTTCAGCACGGTTGGACTTGAATCCTGGGCATCGCCAAGTGGGAGTACCAATTTCTTCGCATCTGGAGTCTGCTCCGTTGACCAAAAGACTGTCACCGGCGGGGAATCGCGTTCTGACTCCGTGTCCGTAATGGGAACTGTTCCGCCACAGGCAAAGGTAGAAGATGAACGCTCCCCTTGAATCATTTCCCCTAACTCATGACAGGCCCTCGTGACTGTCATTCTCTGCAAGGAAGATATAGATGAATTCCTGGCTCGAGGCGGAGAACGAGAACTAGGACTAGAACGAGAGGATCGTCCGCCAGCTGATCTGCCGTTTGGGGAAGACATAGTGATGATGTTCGTAAGAAGGTATTGTTGAGTCGATATAACGAATGAAGGGTAAGATACGGGTGCTAATGAAAGGCCTCAAAATATCGATGCGATATAAGCAGAAAAGAGTGTATGTCAATTACTAAGATTCAGAAATGAAGAAGATTCCATCTTAGATCACTGCGTCTATCCATGGCAGGTATTTCACATCACCTGGCAAGTGCCCCCCGTTGCTGCTCCTTTAACGTGACGGTTTTGAAGGATGCGGAAGTAGTTATCCTGGTCAAAATCGAAATAGGTCAGCTTGTCCAGAGCTTTCCATATCCGTGATGCCTGCAATAGAATTGGAACTGAGTGGATGAATCAGTCTCTGGTATCGTTGTTCTACATCGTTGAAGCAATTGCCCTAACCCCAAGCCCTATGCCCTGGGTTGTTTCTACCTCGAGTCTCAAGAAAGCAATATCAATGCAATCATGCTGTTTTATTCTTTCTTTTATAGACAGAAGGAAACTAGTAGAATGAAGAATGTAAAACAAACACCATGCATTTATACAACATTGAACTGTAATAAAGATACATGAAAACAGCCTCCCAAATAACTTTTTTTAGCAGCCTCGCGAAATAAAGCCCATCAAAGATAGTAATAATAGTCATTAAGAATGTGTTTGTATGAATAAAAGTCTATGAATCATCAACAAGACGCTTTTGATCCCATGCCTTCTTGGCTCCGTCGAGAAGGCCATCCATGTTACCGCTGTTCTCACACATGCCCCGAAAGAGACCATCTTCTTTGTTGATCAGTGTCCAAGGGTGGTCGTACTCAATGACTCGGCCATGGTCGAGAACCAGAACCTTGTCATAGTCGATAATCGTTTGCAGGCGGTGTGCAATAGTGATGATTGTGTTATCCCGCAACTCTCGCAATGTCTCTTGAATCTTGGAGTCAGTCGAGTAGTCGATGGAGGCTGTAGCTTCGTCCATCATTAGAACCCTAGGGTTCTTGAGGAGAGCACGTGCCAAACAGAGCAGTTGGCGCTGGCCCTGTGAAAGGTTCGAGCCGGACTCGGAGATCGCTGTGTCCAGGTTACGGAAGACGTTCTTGTTGTCTGCAACAGTGATGACATTTCCATTAACGCCGTTAGATGGCTCGGTGACAGAAAAGGTAGTAGTTGTCACGGGCGTGTTTGTCCCAGATGTACCAGCGCCTATCAAATGCACCCGACGCAGAGCTGTGAAAATCTCCTCATCGGTGAATAGGTCAAAGGGATCAAGGTTACTCCTGATGGTTCCCGTAAAAAGCGTAGGATCCTGAGGAACAATGGTGATCTTCTCTCGTAGGTCACGCAGTCCGATAGCTCCAATTGGCACATCATCGATTATGACCTTTCCTGTTTCCGCCTCCAGTCCACGGAAGAGCGCAAGTGCAAGCGAACTTTTACCAGCGCCCGTACGACCAACAATACCGACCTTCTCACCCGGCTGTACAGAGAAAGAGACATTCTTCAAGACAGGACCGAGATCAGGCCTGTAACGGGTGGTGTAGTCGACAAATTCAACCGCACCTTTGTTAGGCCAGTCTGCTGCGGGTCTCGACTCAGGAATGACTGCATCGGCTTCCTGCTCAACCTCCAGGTACTCGCTCACTCTCTCAACAGAGTTCATGCTTTGTTGGACTGAGCCATAAAGTCGGACAAGCCAGAGAACGTTCTCATTGAAAGTGACTGCATAAGTCAACGAAAGACCAGCAGCACCAGCATCAATTTTTCCAATGTTAAGGAGCACAAAAGCAGCCGCGAAGAAAGAAACCAAAGCACCCGTGTAATCGATACGGAGTGCGAGCCAACGGTTACTGGCCCAGAGATAAATGTGCGGTCTGTTATAGGAGTTGATGCGGCGATGGTTGTCGATAATAAACCGCGGGCCGTCACCAAAGGCACGGATAGTCACAATACCATTCAGCGTCTCGCCAAATTGCTGGTACAGAGGGCTCCTCCCAATAGACTCGAGCCTCTTAAGATCGCGAGATGCATTCAAGTAGATAGCACCTAGAGCAGAGTACACTATGGTAATGAAAACGGCCGCGAACAAAAATTGCGGAGTGATTATGGATATAAGGATCACTACCATGATGACGGACCCAAGACTGTGAAGCATGCCAATAGCCTCCGGGGCAACTTCTTGATCAACGGCTTCAACGTCTTTCGAAAATCTATTCATTAGTTGACCCAACGGAGTCGAGTCGAAAAATCTGAATTTGGCATGCATGATATTTTTCAAGAGTCGCTTATGTATCTTGAAAGAAGCATGAAGAGAGCCCCAGAAAAGAACAGCTTCTCTTAGCAGGGAAATCAGGACGAAGAGACCTCCAAGTAATGCGTAAACTCCAAGGTAGTAGGAGACGGAGACATTGGCATGAGGGTCAACGGCAGAATGCGTGTCGAGTTGATGGGCATTCAGGGTGGATGTCCGCGAAACAGCACCAACGTTCGAAGATGGAAGTTTGAGATTCGACATAGCAGCGTACATACCAGCATCATCTGTGTCGATGTTTTCGGTGTTGTAAGCGTTCGCCCATTGTCTAATCCAAACATTGGTTGACACAGAACCGAGTTGCTGCAAGCAGAAAACGATTACAGCTCCAATCCAATAATACCACGGACCCATGGAGAGGAGGTACATCTTGATAGTGGCTAATTTGATGCTGCCAACGCCTTTCGACTCTGCTAGTTTGGTTTTGACAGGCTCTTCTGATTGATCCTTCCCAGTGGAGCCATTGGCATGTGGCTCCTCATCCACATGCTCATCCTCCAGGTCGGATTGTATACGGCGTTGAGAGCTTGCTCTAGAAGTCGGTCGTGATTTTAGCAACTGTTCACCCAAAACACCTGAAGCAGCGACGGCATCCGGATGGCCTTGTGATGCAATTTTGCCATTGTCGAGGACAACAACGTATTCCGCCTGTGGTACTGTCAGAGCAATATTATGAGTAACAAGGATACAAGTTCTGTTCATCATCAAAGGCCCGGTGAGCGCCTCTCGGAAAATGTGCTTGGCAGTGTGCGAATCGACAGCACTAAGACAATCGTCGAGCAGCAGATGTTGGGCTCTGCTATAAACGGCGCGGGCAAGTGATATTCTCTGTTTCTGGCCACCAGAAAGACTGATGCCCTTCTCGCCAACGAGTGTCCGATCGCCCGCATCGAGAATGGCAAGATCACGTTCCAAAGCACATGCCTTGATCACAGCCTTGTAGCGACGTTGGTCAAAGGGAGAAGCGAAGACGATATTTTCCTGGACGGTAGCATTGAGAAGCCATGCCTCTTGCGCGCAATAAGCCACACTGTTGATGAGACCGGTCTGGGGATCAACGGGGAGTTCAACTCGGTTGGCCGATCCATTAGGCAGGTGAACTCTGCCTTCCAACAGCTCCATCTCTCCCAATAGTGCCATCAGAAGTGATGTCTTACCAGATCCTGTTGATCCAGCAATGATATTGAGCTTTCCAATACGGAATGACAAGTCCATGTTAATCAAACGGAAGCCTCCTGTGCTATCATCAGAGGCATCATCCTGGTAACGTCGTTTCGAGATGCCCCAAGTGAGCGTAGCTTTGTCCAGACCGATCTTGGAAGGTTCTTCAGAGTCGATGCTATCGCTGAGCTGGGTGTACTTGCCCGTCTCCTCCTCATCCAGGTATTTCTGTACTCGATCCAGGGAGACCTTGGATTCCTGGACGTGAGCAACCATGTCCGCTAGCTGGTCAAGAGGAACCCGCAGCAACGAAAACATAGACAGCGCAGGGAATGCAACAGATGGAGTCAGGGGCTTCTTCTCGACAATCGTATAGAGAAAGAAGGAAGTGAAGGTGATGAGAATCGGCGTTCCATACCAAATTGTTGCAGCACTAGACCAAATGATGTAACGGAAACGCAAGGCCTTTAATTCTTCTCTTCGTTTCTCATTCACGATGTCTTCAAATCGCGCTTCCCAGGCAAAGTACTTGATGATCCGAATGTTTTGAAGGATTTCATTTGTAGCATGAATTCGAGCGTCAGTGCATTTTAGAATGCGATTCTGCACTGAGGTGAACTGTTTGGCGATCAAAAGGTTCACGGGCAGCATCAAAACCATCAAAGCGATACCAGCGAATGAGCTAAATCCGAGAATCCGATACAAGAGTGTGACAGCGATGATGATGTTCACTGGCACACTGACCCACAGGAAATGAAGGTAGGCGCCCACTTCACTGACCTTGAAGGAGTCAATCGCCATCAAATTGATGATGTTTCCGATGTTAGCTTGTTGGGCTGGCTCGGTTTCCTCGGAATCGTTTTTGTTTCCAGAATCGTTACCCGCCTTGGCTGCCGCCTTGTTTTTACGACCAAAAGAGAACAGACCCTTCTTCTTCTTATCCTTTTTGGTCGAGTCTTCAGTCTTCTCTCCAGTAGATTCAACAAACGAACCGGCCTTGCGTCTCAATGCCTTGGCGTAAATCTCACCGATGATAATAGCTCGAAGTTTGACGCCAACCTTTCGGCCAATCCAAAGGGCCTGTCCATCAGCAGTTCCTTGAACTACGCCCGAGCAAACCAGCAAGATGGCAAAGAGCCAAGCAGCGTTTGGCGTGGTCGACCTTGGATCTTCCACGAACTGCAGGATTGCTCTGATAAGGAGTGTCGGCATGAATGTGAAAAGATTGGAGAAAGCAGTCCATGCACCCTGCAGCAAGATTGGACCACAAAAATACTTTGTAAGCTTCCACAACAAAGTGCCCTTTGGTTGTCTTCGACGGAAATCATTTATGACATTGGAAGCTTTATGAGAAGGGGTCACATTCCAAACATCATCGGCTTCCAAGGGCTGTCTGTAGCCTTTGAGGATGAGAGGGTCCAACCAAGAATAGGTGGCCAAGGAAAACAGACTGGCAGTCTGGTCCTTTGGGGGTTCCAGGCCCTCTTCGCGTTCGAGAAACACCGCTTTGTTTCCTCTGCGAGTGGTGATGGCGATGATCAACAGCAAAGTAGACAAGGTAAATTCAACAATGCTAAAGATAAGAGCACGCTTCGATAGTGGGTAAATAATTGCCGATCGGAAAGTACCAACAGCGAAAAGCCACTGAAATCCATACAAGGCGGCAGTATGATTCCAAAGCCTGGGGAGTGAATGAAGATCCAGAACTGAAAGAAGCAATCTGACCAAGGCCAGAAACAAGATATATCCCCAAGAGACCAGCTTGCCCACCGCAGGAAGGGTGCCATGACGACCCCACACACCCGTACACAAAATGGCAGCGAATACGGCCACTTCCCCGGCCAGCGCAGCTATCTCAAGTACGAGAAGGGTGAATTCACCTCGGGGTCGGTCTACTTCGAAATGAGGTTGTTCGGCCTGCATTGCTTTGGAAAGCATGGGATCCGACTCCTCTGGTTCAGCAGGACCATTGCGCACATCACTTTCCATTTCATTATCCACCAAAACCTTGTAGGAAACTCCATTTCGAGAAATAATGTAACGGTACGAGATGCGAAGCACGATGAACAGGAGGGAAAGTCCGCATACTGTCAGTGGAAAGAGGAATTCCAGATATCTATTCAAATTAGTCAGTAACCAGGCAGAAGGACTTAAAAAAATCCAAATATATCGACAGAAAGATAAAAATTGCATAGGATTACATACTTGCGCTGGAAGCAATGAGAAAAATCATCGATGGCCCAAACAGGGCCAGAACATTGCAACGCCATTTTTTTGTTTTATTAACGGGCCAAAAAGAAACTGCGGAAGTCGAGATAAAAGTTGCGCAGGATCATTCGGGTTCTGCAATAGATTGATAATGATGACCAGGCGTCCGTCAATCACGGAATGTTGCCACGGCCACTCGGGGTTACTGCTGACAGCCTTCTAGCACCGACAAGCAGGACGAACCTGACATTGCAAGGCCAGAAGGGCAGCAAAAAAAAAAACGATGGTGATGGCTGGAACCAAGGTGGTCCAGAGCGAGAAAAGGTTATGAATAAGGACCAGGTGAAGAAGATGAAGATGAAGAAAAACCGCTGAAGGGTTGAGAGAAGAGCAAAGGGAGCGAGGGAGCGAGAAGAAGAAGGTCGGAGCTGCTCAGCTGCTACGGCACTGCTGGATGATCCACCGCCCGCAAGCTTCCAAGCGGGTCGAAGAACCTTCAGGATTGAATGGGACCAACCAAGATAGGGAAAAGAGGAACGTAAGAAAAAAAAAAGATGAAGAAGAAGACGCCTGGCAATATAAGACTAAGAATGGAGGGTCTCTCGGATAATAGAGGGTGGATTGCTTTCTGTCGTCACTTGAAGAGCTAACGAGGGACTATCGTGCACTAAAAGGGCTTTTCGCTAGGTGGAGTTGCGTCTGCCTCTTAATGCTGGGAATATCATCCGCCATGGACTCCAGAGTTGCATCGATCGTATCTTGGGATATTGCTCTTGGCTCTGAATTGGATCAGTCTTGACTCATTGGTTATTAATATATCCATATCATTTCTTTAACATGCTTATCACCGCCGCTATGACTCTTCTTCTACGTTTGAGGTTCTATGAGACATTCAGAGTATCACTCCATCCATAGCCGCCATTGCGCCTTCCCATCCTTCTGATCGTCACCATCATTATAATTATCCCTGTTCTTTCCCATGTCAATTCCACGACTCTCTTTCGAGGCAATCCTTTATACTTAGCAACTGCATGCAAAAGTCAATGGAGGGACTGTCGGTGCTTCCTGCGCAATCCTTCCAATATAATCACACCGACCTTTGACTCGAGACCGTCGCAGGCAATTTGGATCGCCCATTGTCGCAATCCCAAAACGTTCCCCGACGGTATCCATTAATCTATCAAACGGCCCTGAGTCACAGTTCGTCGAGCAGTAGTGCTTTAGTTGACAGGATGATTGGCCAGGTCTCCGAGTACGACGTACTCCATGTTATAGCGTGGTTTTTTCATTCCACCCTGTCAGAGTGTCAAACTTTCAGTAGTAGAAGTAACCCAACGATCTAGACAGATTTAGCATTAGTACTCCGTACTTGGTAGCGATAAGGAACAAAACCACTCGTGACGTGAGTCGTGATGCATTAGGAAGTTTGAGCAAAAAAAACGGTTTGGGAAGTCCCGCCTCCATTCCAACCCCACTTTTTGGCTTCTCTCCACCTTGAATATCATCGTCGTCATCACAAAAGAACCTCTGAGGCTCTGATCGTCCAAGTCATCCATGCAGATCATAATAAGGCAGAGAGACGATAGTGAAGGCAGAACAAACATCAACAACGTCGACTGTGGGGATTTCTCCCTGGCCCGGTGAGTAAGCAGATGTCTGCTGCATAAGAAACTGCCTGGGTTTTAGCGTCACCCGGAACCTTCCGTCGGGATTGCCACTGCTAGTCAAAACTATTCATTGTCTCCTCCACCTGACTAACCATCGTAGTAGACTAACCAACTAACTAGTTATTGCCTTCGAGATTCTCTCCCCTCCTTTTGATGTTTCATCGCCAACTGAAAACCCCTCCTCTCTTGCCACAGATCGCCTCCCAGGCTCACCCTTGTTCTTCAATCTTTTTGGTTTCTTCAAAGCCGACCTCGTTCTGTATCATACCTTGGGGTCTCTCGCCTCCTTGACTCGTCGCCATGGCCGAACGCATTCTGATGAACGAATACAAATCCCTGACGCGGGAAGATTGGGTCAACATTGAGGTTCGTTGAGTGGTGGCTTATTGGTTGTTGAAATATTTTTCGTGACTGACGCATAGACTATAGCTCAAAGACGAAGACATCTTTAACTGGAACGTAGGACTGATCGTCCTCAACCCCGAGTCTCTATACTATGGTGGTTATTTCAGGGCCTCCATGAACTTTCCTAAAAACTATCCTTACTCCCCTCCTGGTAAATACTATATCCTCTTACTATCCCCTTGTGATGTTCTCACGGTGACACGAGCGGTTACTAACTCCTAAACTCGAATCTTAGAGTTCCGTTTCCTACGCCCCCTTTACCACCCCAATATATACAAGGATGGCAAACTCTGCATATCCATCCTGCATGCGCCCGGAGAGGACGAGATGTCGGGTGAGCTGGCTTCGGAGAGATGGTCCCCAGCTCAACGTGTCGAGTCAGTCCTCATCTCCATCCTATCCCTCCTGGACGATGCAGAGGTGTCATCGCCTGCCAATGTGGATGCCAGTGTGATGTTGCGGAAAGAGCCCGATGCATACAAGGCGATCGTCAAGGGAAACGTGGAGGAATCAAAGAAGGATATCCCTGACGGCTTTGTCATGCCCACCCACGAGTCAACCATGAATAAGCCTGCCGAAAAGGTTGACGATGAAGATTTCTGGGCCGATAGCGATGTTGACGACGACGTTTTTGGCGGAAGTGACTCAGACGAGGACCTAGACATGGACGACCAGGACACCGGCAGTGAGGATGACGAAGACGAAGACGAAAACAACGAGGACAGCGAAGAGGACAAGGAGGATGAAGAAGAGATGAAAGATGAGGAAGAAGACAAGAAGCTGGAGCAGAAGGTAGAGAAGGTGGAGGGGGCTCAAGAAGTGAAGAAGCCTGAGCAGAAGCAGAAGGAGAAGTTGGAGGAGATGGAGGAAGACCGGCCATGATCGTGACCTGCCATCTCCATCGATGATGCACGCAGAGAACGTCTTTTCATTTCTTTATCATATTACCTGGGGGATATTATTGCTTTATTTGCTTACGGCATAGCGCAGGCGTACTCGGCAACCGGACAGGTTGAGAATTAGCGCGGATCTTCTTCATATCATACATACTTTACATTTATTGGTGACAGTGGTTATTTAGAATTTATTTGTCGTTTCTTTTGCCTTGTTATTTCGATTGACCGATGGGGCTGCATATAAAGAGGGGAGTGGCTGTCATTTGATTATCTGCCTCATTGATATCAACATTTCATCCCATCCCTGGTGTCAGCACGCACTGTACTATATGCCTACTACATGTGTCTTGTCTGTTCCCCCTGTATAGTGTATATACAACGTTGTACAATCCACCATGAATAATCCGAGTCCTTTCTACCAACTAGTAGGGCTGAGCAGGGAATCAGCCCGTATGACCTCGGAAACGAGCACTGCCGAATCAACCCCGCATGATCGGTTGGAGAGAATTGATCACGCTGTGGAACAGGAAATACAGCTTGTTTCGCTGGATTGGTGTTACTAGATCATACTGCCAAAAATACAGATGGAGAAATGAGGTAATTGTTTGTACTAGGTAGGTATTGGGGATTGTCTACGGAGTATCACCAACTTCCATCATATTGTACTATTCTTGCAGATATATTGCCCCACACTTCACAACAATACTCATTTTTTCCCAACCACAACAATGGCAACCAAATCCATTGCTGACTGGGTCACCTCCCTCTCCTATTCTTCACTCCCGCCAGAAGCAATCCAAGCTGCCACACGAAGTTTCTACAACTGGGCAGGTTGCACCGTCGGTGGGAGCAACCACCCCGCGGCCACTATCGCTCAAAAGGCCCTCTCTCGTTTTTTCGGAGCACCAACATCAAGCCTTCTCGGGTCTCAGGGCACCCAGGTGGACGCTCAGCATGCTGCTATCCTCAATGGCATCGCGTCGCATGTACACGATTACGATGATACTCATCTCGAGACTATCATTCATCCCACCGGCCCCGTGGCATCTGCCCTGTTGAGTTTTGCTGAATCTCTTGACCGGCCCATTTCAGGAGCCGAGTTCATCACAGCACTGGTCGCGGGGATCGAGGCCGAATGTAAGTGTGGGTTGGCGGTATGGCCTAGCCATTATGACGTTGGTTGGTAAGTGCTCCCTTTCTTACGGTTCTTATTCAGTGTCATATTTGCTTACTCTTCTTTTCAGGCATATTACCAGTACAGCCGGGTCTATCGGGGCGGCGGTAGCAGTCTCAAAGCTTCTAAACTTGACCTCTGAGCAAACCGCACACGCAATTGGATTAGCAGCTACCCAGGTAACAGGGCTCCGTGAGATGTTTGGCTCTCATACAAAGTCGTTCCACCCCGGACGCGCAGCCCAGAATGGACTTATGGCTGCCGTGCTTGCGTCTGAAGGATATACCAGTTCCCTGGAAGCACTAGAAGCTAAAAGGGGCTGGGTGAATGTTGTTGGATCCCATGACCAGCTTGATGATATGGTCGCAAGCTTTGGGAAGGAAAACCGCTGGGAGATTGTGAAGAACTCGTTTAAGCCTTTCCCGTGTGGTATTGTGGTTCATCCTATTATTGATGGGTGTATATCGCTACATAGCGAGTTACGACAACGCGGAATATCACATGAGCAGATCGAGGATGTGCAAGCCACTGTGCATCATCTCGTTTTGGAGCTTACAGGAAAGACTAAACCTCGGGATGGTCTCGAAGCCAAGTTTAGTGTCTACCACGGAGGTGCTGTTGGGCTTCTCCTTGGAAAGGCAACTCCAGCACAATATGAAGACGCTGTGGTGAATGACCCTGATGTGCTGAAGCTCAGGGCTAAGTTGCATGCGACTGGGGACAGCAGTATACGTCCGGATGAGTGCCACATTGTACTTAAGCTCCGAGATGGAGACGTGTTGGAGAAACACGTGGATCACGCAGTGGGCAGTGTGAAATCGCCAATGACTGATGATCAGCTTACGGAGAAGTTCCTGGATCAGTGCATCTCCGTCGTTGGTCTGGGAAAAGCAAAGAAGGCTAGTGAGTGGTGCTGGAATTTGGATACGCAGAATGACATTCGCGATATCAAAGATATACTTTGATTTATCAAGGAGTATGACTCTCCGTTTTGATACATGAGCACGCGGAATGAGAATCCCCGTTATTGGGGAAGCATGCAGAAACCCTCGGCTATATTTCAGCCAAAGAGAGCCTTTATGTATCTTCCCCGCATTTTGAACCTGGAGATATGCAAGTGCTACGACGATCGTCACATAGAAGCCAATCCACGCTTAGCATCTGCTGCTAAGAAAGTCAAGGCTGTTATACAGATGTTTGCGGAGGCCAATACCAATCAATGCTTGAGTCTGGTCGCACGGAAAACAAATATACCATTCGGATATTTCCCTCGTACAAGACACCAATAGAATACTATCCAGCACCACATCTAGGCTATCAACCACGCCATGTTTGAATTATGCGGGGTTCGAGCTTTGGATTATATCCTTCTACCCCGCAAAAATGATTCCTAAGACCAGTATAAAGGGCAGTCTCATCAGTGGCTCCTGAGAAGTCTCTTTCGATCAGTTTAATCACTTCAAATTCTTAGAGAGGAAACATGGCAACTGAAATCACGAAACCAACCATAGACGACGCTGAGCAGTCTGCCATTATCTTCCACGAAGAAGATGTAGTTAATAAAACAAATATACCACCGCCAACCTTCACACTCGAGGAAGAAAATCGTGTCTACCGCAAATTAGACTGGAATCTCATGCCGCTGATCTTCATCCTATACTCGCTCTCGGTACTCGATCGGTCAAACTTGGGAAATGCTAAGATCGCTGGCATGGAGGATGACATTGACCTGAGTGGACGACGCTACGACTGGCTTGCTACTGTGTTTTATATAGCCTGTAAGTCACCTACTGATATACCTTACACATGACTGAATCACTAAAACCTCATTTATCATTAGACATTCTATCCCAATGGACGACACTAGGCTGGAAGGCATTCCCGCCACATATCTGGGTGTCCTGCGTCGTTTTCTTATGGGGTTTCATATCCACAATCCAAGCAGCCTGCACCAATTGGGGCGGCCTCATGGCTTGCCGTGTTTGTCTAGGTATCGTGGAAGCCATGTACGGGCCTGGTGTACCACTATATCTCTCGTACTTCTACCCTCGCGAGAAGTTGGGACTCCGAACTGGCATTTTCCTTTCTGGCTCTGCCCTCGCAAATGCCTATGGGGGTGCACTGGCGTACGGGATCTCTCAAGCCAAAGCATCCATCGGGGGATGGAGGATTCTCTTCATCGTCGAGGGCGTACCGACCTGTCTCCTATCCGTCTGTGCTTGGTTTTTCATCCCCGATGCACCAGGAAAAGCACGATTCCTCAATGACCACGAGCGAGAGATTGCAATCGCACTTTCTGAACGACAGCCTGGTGATAGAAGTTCTGAAGGATTGCAGCTAAAACAAGTACTGGCTGCCCTCGTTGACTTCACAAGTACGTATATATATCTATACCCAAACCAGACCTCACCTTCCGCCAAGGTACCATGCTATTTGAATCTGACCATCCGTTAGGCTATCTCCCCCCATTAATGTACTTCGGCTGCAACGTCTGCTTCGCCTCCCTCCCGCTCTTCATGCCAACCATCATCTCAGAAATGGGCGTCTTCACCACAATCCAATCGAACGGCCTCAGCGCACCCCCCCTACATCCTCTGCTGGATCTGCATTATCGCCAGCGCCTTCGTCTCCGACCGCATCAAACTCCGCGGCCCCTTCGTCGTTGGCGCCGCCCTAATCGCTACAATCGGGTACGTCATTTTGGGGACCCAGACCGCTGCTGCTGTTCGGTACTTTGGTCTTTTTCTCGTCGTGCAGATCTTCGTCTCGGTGGCTCTCATCCTTACTTGGGTGGGTAATACCCATGCTACCGAGTCGAAGCGCGCGGGTGCTTTCTCCCTGCTTGCTACGGGGGGCCAGTGTGGTCCTGTGTTAGGTACGAACGTCTTCTCCACTACGGATAAGCCGTACTATCGTAAGGGGATGTGGGTATCTTGTGGAGCCTGTATCGTTGTCGTGATTGCGGGTTTGCTTCAAATGTGGCTTTTGTGCCGAGAGAATACACGTCTAGATAGAGAGGATGATGCTGGCCAAGACGAAGATACAGAGCATAGAGATCCTCAACGGTTCCGTTATGTAGTGTAACGTGTTCTGCCGGAAAAAGGCACAAGAATATCTTTGTTGGGAATACAGTATATTGGTACTCATGACGCAATTCAGGCTGGATATTATTGGAACGACGGGTCTGTATACGTTGAACTCGCATTATCAAATTATCAGTCTGTTGGCAAAACAATTTCTCTAGATCCGTTCTCGATCGTATAGTTCGGGACATGTATACTACGGTAACAATAAAAGCATATAAAAAAATATCATGTTGTAGCTGAGGCAATCAATGCACTCAGTTTCCCAAATCACGTAACAAAGTCCATTAAAAAACAAACAAAATATCCTGCGCCATGGTGTCGTTCCCGACTACCAGTTTCGTGACCTGCCACGAATTACGTTCACAAGGAATTGAATCCAAGTTTATGCCACAACGGCATCCATGATCTCACTGTAGATAGCACCAAGCTCTTCAGTAACCAGCTTCTCGGCCTTGTTGACGAGCTCGTCAACACGGTCCTTGGAAGAGGCAGTCTTGGAGCCGGCCGCCTTGTAACCACCCTTCTTAATGATGCTGTCGAAGTCGTCAGAGCCACCACCGTTCCAGGCAAGGAGCTAAAAATATATGTTAGCAGTGTTCGACGAGTATTTTGTTTTCCCGAGAGACTTACGTTAGGAGTGTCACTGGGGATATCGGTAAGAGCACCCTCGGTAGACACAGCAATGATGGCCTCCTTGAGCTTCTTAGGGGTAATCCCGCCAACAGAGAAGGCAGAGTCCTTGGCAGGGTAGAGAGAAACGTAGTAAGCCAACAGACCAGCAATGTGGGGAGAGGCCATCGAGGTTCCGGAGATGGTGTTGACGGCGTGCTTGCTGCCAGTCCAGGTCGAAAGGATGTTAAGACCAGGAGCGAAGATGTCAGTGCACTTTCCGTAGTTGGAGAAGTAAGCACGCTCATCACCGAGAGTCGAGGCGCCAACGGTCACGGCGTTCTCAGCCGAGGCGGGAGAGTAGTTGCAGGCATCAGCGTTGTCGTTACCAGCAGCCACGGCGAAGTGGAGGCCAGCATCAACGGCAGCATTGACAGCCAGGTCAAGAGTAGGAGACTTGCCACCGCCAAGACTCATGTTGGCGACACTGCCCTTGAACTTCTTGGACTTGCCGCTCTTAGCAGCCTCGACCTTCTTGTTGTGAGACTGGGCAGCCCATTCAACACCCTTGATAACATCAGACATGGTACCAGAGCCACTGGATCCGAGGACCTTGACGGCATAGAGGTTGGCCTTCTTGGCGACACCGTACTTCTTGCCAGCAATGGTTCCAGAGCAGTGAGTTCCGTGTCCATTGTTATCTTCGTCATAGTCATTGTTAGGGATGGTCTTTCCCCACTGAGCACGGCCTTCGAAGTCGACGTGGTCAATGTTGATACCAGTGTCGATGGTGTAGACATCGACACCCTCGCCACCAGCCTCGGCATACAAGTACTTGTTAAAGGTAGAGAAGGAGAGGCTGTCTCGGTGGGAGATACGAGCCAGACCCCAAGGAGCGCTCTTCTCGACGGAGGCATTTTCCATTGTGTGGACTTCGGAGTCCTTCTCGACATACTCGACCTAAAGAGTTGATATGTTAGATAGGTTTCTCTAGAAGGGATGAACGGCCATGTCTACTCACATCAGGGTGTCTGCGGACTTGCTCGATCACGTCCTCGTGGAAGTGTCCAGCATAGCCCATCAAGGACCCAGGAATGGCGAAGGTGTGCTTCAGGCCAAGGAAAGCATCGTTGTCGAATCCAAACAGCGAACGCCTCTTGAGCTCAGCTCGTCCGCCCTGAGAGTCATGGATGTCCTGCACCCAGCTGTGGTGAGAGGAAGCCGACTCAGCGTCGATGTGCTTTTTGAACACGACAATATATGAGTCAGGGACCTCCTTGGAGTTCATGGAAGACAAGATAGGAGCAGCTCCATTGTGGATGGAGTCGACGACCACGGGTGACGCAGCTGCCAGCAGCGGGAGGAGAGCAAGGCCGAAGACGCCTTTCATGATGGCAACTTAGGGATTTCACGAAAGACAAAAGACAGAAACAAAAAAAAGAATAAAGAGCAGTAGTTAGAGATGGATGGTGGAAAGATGGAAGATGAATTAAAAAGGATGGATGAGAGGGGGAGGTTGGAGTAGAAGAGGAGAAAGAGGAGGAGGATGAACCAGGGAGCTCTTGAACCTTAGCTAAGAGAGCAGGCAAGGGCAGCGGAGGATGATGCAACCGGGATACGGTAACTTACAACAGATGACCGGAGGACACCGCCTGATTGGCGCTTGTTTGCCCGTCGATCCCGACAGATAGCGCTGTGGGGGACCTGGGGGTGTACGGTATGTTACCGCGTATTTACGTCCGTATCAGGCATATCCCGACCTCGGCGAGATCCAACGGGCGCTTGATTCCTCATAATGAGGCGGAAATATGCGGGTAGATAGGTACTAGTTGAAGGCCAGCAACCAGAGGTGACTCAACTATTATTAGTCTAGACATCAAACAGGCATCATGATGATGGTGATCTTCGCCCCAACAGACACATGATAAACTGAATGGCCTACACACCGTAACTGCAGGTACCTGGCATGAAAGTCAGCCACCAAAAAAAGGGTGTATCACCAGGCAACACCCTCCAAGTCGCGTGCTCTGGATCAAAGCTCGCCTGACTGTGCAGAGGCAAGTGATAGTCGCTCCGTTTGGGGATGGATTGACCTGCGGTGTCTGTATCGAAGTACAGGTATTGTCATTTACGCGATAAGCTTATCGAGCCAATGACCGTGGGCACTGTGGTACGTAGCCAACACTGTCACCTGATATCTGTCTGGCAAGGCCCGATGCCTTCCCCGCTACGGCTACGACCTAATGAGAGATTGGTGAAGGTCTCGAGTGACGTTGGAATTGGGTCTGCTTCACATTATCCAGAACGGCCAAGTGAGTGCTTAGAACGATTTGCCCCTGTCCACAAGCTCATTCTGACAAATGGTTTTGCTTTTTTGTCGAACAGCTCCGACCACTACGACCACACAATTCATGCCTCCATGTTGATCTTCTGACCGGCAGTCTTGCTCTCCATTCCGACTGTGCCATGTCAGACCAGTGTGTAAACTAGACCCGCTAGCACGACACATACCAATGCAGACCGCCTTCATCACGCCCAGTGCAGCTTCATGGTGGTTACTGGCTTGTCACATAGGTAGCCGGCGATTAGATTCAGCGGCGCCATGAACCAGGCCACCTCCCTCTCTCCCTCGCCTTCCTCGTCCACCGAAAGACTAGCCGTTGAGTTATCCCCAGTTATCGAGGAGCTGAAAGGAATCTGCGGCCGGAGCTCGATAACTCCCCACCTTGCTCTCTCAGCAACCGAATGCTTGCTCCGTCTCCGTCACACCTTTATCGACAATGACCATCCTTCAGAGGCCAAGGATGCCTTCCGACAACTGCAAGGGTTTCAAACATTGTTGGATCTCATTGGGAAGATTTCAGTAGTCTATGACACGGACGCTTTGTCAAAAGAGGAAGCTAAACATCTCTTGACGCTTTGCAAAGATGCGTTAGGAGTTCTGGCCGAGACGTTGAAAGAACATTTTGGGAATAAGCGATATTTTGCAAAAAGAATTATCGGTGGAGGCAAGGCTGCGCTGGAGAAGGCCCTCGCCACCTTGGTCGGGAAGATACAAAATGCCGAAGCTGATACAGAGCAATTGTACGGTAGCGTACTGGCCGCCGCCCTTTGCCAGGAAGCAGTTGCGGGCATATTCGCTTCATTAAGCACGAAGTTCCAACAAAACAGAGACTCTGTATCTGGAAATGACATCCGAGTGGCCGTGGATCGATGCATGGGAACCTCGGAAACGGTCGAAGTACCGGAGTTCTTGGGTCCATTCCTTCGATTGTGGCTGCTTCAGTCCTCGTCCTCATCCGGACACGAGATCCAGAGACTGGCTATTCCTGCATGCCTTTGTCAACTTGCTTCACAATCTCAAAGAAACGCGGTGGCCCTACATGCCACTGGGATGCTAACGTCGATACTGCCGCTCTTATTCAGCAACGATCGCTCTGAGACCGAGAAAACACTTTATCGGGAGCTTGCACAGCTCCTTTGCGTTCAGGGAATGAGCAACTTGGATGATGCCGTCGTTTTGTATCGTCAGGCACACGGTAGTCCTGAGGTTTTGCAGTTTCTCCTCAATGTTCTCAAGCGGTCAAAAGAACCGCCCTCGATACATTTCGATATGTCCCTGCATGGGTTTTGCTCTTTAGAATTCTCGACAATTGGTCGTTCATTTCCGCCGGTGACTTCCTCCGGCTATACCGTAGCAGTATGGGCACGCTTTGACGAGTTTGATTCTAGCACACACACAACGATATTCGGGGCATTCGACGCCAGCCAAACCTGCTTTCTACTCGCGTATCTTGAGAAAGACACCCGCCACTTGATTTTGCAAACTTCGATCAGGGGAGCTCGTCCTAGTGTTCGATTCAAGTCATTGACCTTCAAGCCCAATCGTTGGTACCACATTTGTGTGGTTCACAAGAAGCCACGACCACCGTCACATTCCCGGGCATCTTTATTTATAGATGGCGAATTTATGGAGCAAGTGAAGATAGATTACCCGTCTGTGCCCGTTGCAGCTGCTCCGCATAGATCACCTCGAGTTCAAGCCTTCTTTGGCACCCCTCAAGATCTGGCAATGAGACTTGGGAGGGGTGTGTCAAAATCTCGGTGGTCCCTAGCAAACGCCATACTTTTTGATGAGGCCTATAGTGATGATATGATATCTATTTTCTATAATCTTGGACCACGATATTACGGCAACTTTCAAGATTGCCTAGGCTCTTTTCAGACCTACAAAGCGTCTGCTGCTCTGAATCTTCGAAATGAACACCTGCATCCTGGCAAAGAAGAGCTTTCGGAAATTATCACGGCTATCCGACGGAAAGCGAGCGTTCTAGTCCGTGAAGCGAATATCCTGATCAATATTTCTCCAATATCAGTTCTGGATGACGATGACGGTAACAATGTTGATGAGTCTCAGCTTGTCAAATCGCTCTCCAAACACGCTGCCAAAAACCTGCAGCACTTAACCAAAACTGGCGGGAATGCTGTAGCAGTGAATGGTGCCACGCCTGCAATTAATGATGCTTTGACCCAGGCCCATGGTGTCGGCATTCTAACTGGCGATCCCGTAGTCGCCGTCCCACATTCTTTGGACGATGCGAGCTGGCGTATTGGGGGCTGCGCAGCAGTGCATCTGAGCTTGGTACAGGCGGCCAGCACTGCGACTTGTATCCGTCTTGCAGTAGAAGCACTTTATGAAGCTGTCCAGGATAACTGGAGAAACAGCGAAGCAATGGAGAGAGAGAATGGTTACGGTATACTAGCTGCATTGTTGCGTGAAAAACTTGGTTTCTCTATGGGCAACTATTCTAAAACAACCGTTGTTTGTTCGAATCATGAAGAGCGGTCTGCTTTGGCTCTTGAGCTCCTCAAGCTCACTGTCAAATTTGTGGGCTATGACTTCGAGCATCCAAATCGCTCTATCATCACGAACCCACTCGCATACCGAATCTTGCTTGTGGATCTGGATATCTGGCGTTTTGGCGAACCCCCCCTGCTTGAATTGTACTATTCCCAATTCCGTACATTTTCTACAGAGAGCCAGTTCCGTCGCTTCAATGCGAAACGTCTTGCTCGGATGCGTAAGATTCCCCCTATTGATGATTCGTCCCATTTTTTGTATTCTGTCATATCCTAATCTCTTGCAGGTGTCACTAAGAAGCTGCTTGAGGCCTTGAAGGGAGAAGAGTTTACTCAAGATGCGTTGCGTCTTTTCACATCAGCCTTCCAGTCTCTCATGGAGAGCTGCCTTTCTGCAGATTTACTTCGGTCCTTGGCTCTCTTCATAACATATGCCATTCACAAACCTAAACCACCAAGCAGACTGCAGAAAAAGAAGAGTCTTCGGTTCGCCACCAACCCCCAGTATTCAGCAACCTCTGGTGATAAACCGCAGAAGCCTGTTTCAAGCTCAGTTCTGGCGATCGAGATGCTCCGAATGTACTGCTCAGTTCTCTGTAATCCACATGACCTGACACCGCTGAAGAAATTTGCCAGAGCTGTGACGAATAAGGTTTGTTCGCGCAGAGTCCCCCCAGTTCGGATTTCTCCTAACTTGTTGTTTAGTGGCTACTCTACCTGATGTGTGAGGACGAACCGGAAATTGTTGTCTTTGCAACTAAGATACTAGCCCGATTAATCGTTATTCACGGTAGTAGTTACAGCAAAAAACTTGCTGAAAAGACTGGAGGATACATAATAATGCGCCATCGCCTGAAAAGGTGGTGGAATGTTCCTGCTCTATGGCCTATCTGCTTCGCTATCTTGTTTGGGCTGGATGTGGGACTCGTGAGTGTCAGTAGTCCATTCGATCGTTATAATCTCTTGGAGGCACTCTTCTCTGGTAGCGAGCCAAGGGTCGTTGTTCCAGAAATGATTCCAGTCATCACGGAAATGATGCGGAGCAGTCTGAAGAGAGTAGTCTTGGCGAATGAGACCCCAGAGACGAATATGCAGAGCCAGAGCCTTATGCAGGAGCATTTGGACCGGTTTACCAAACCTTCCATGTCTTCCTCTAAACCTGTACTCAAAGCGATTGAAGGGATCTCACTTCTTGCCGCAGTTGTGGATCTTTTTGCTGTGCTACATGCAAAATTTGAAAGCTTTCGCGATTTTGCTGCACAATCCACTTATACCCAAGAGTTACTGTTTGTGCTATTTCCAACCGTTGTTGGATCAGATGGAGTCAGCGCAGAAATTGAACTCAATTCTCGTGATGGTGGGCTTAGCTTGGATAGCAGCAATCTGGTCAGTCGGCCACGTTCAAGTACAGCGACAGTATTACGTACGACCACAGTCGATGAGACGGACACTCGTGATGACAGTGGCCATTCACTGAAACGTGGGTCATCGTTTATCCTTGTTTCGTCGGACAAGGGAAAATACTTGCCATCGCCTGCACGAATTCGCCATGCTTTTACCTCAACCAATCATGAAGAGAATGGAGGGGCCATGGATCATCCTATTACTACGAAGATTCTAGATATCGTCTTGACCGTCTTCACAGATCAGCTGCTTGAGCGGAAAGAATTCTCTGGCTTGGGCCTTTATCTCAAGACACCCTCTGGGTTTTTGGAACACCAGGCTCGTTTCAATTCCTGGCTGCTAAAAGGCTTTCTTTCAGCGTTGCAGGACGTACTGTCTTCAAAGCCTGAGCTCCTTCAAGAACCGCGTACGCTTACTAACCTGGGACGTTTTGCAAATCATATAGGGGAAGCAGTGTATGAAGGTTGGTTTATCGATGGCGCAGTTCCAAGTTTGGAATTTATGGGGACCGTTTTGGAGTATCTTCAGCGGCCAGACGTCTCCAATTTGAAGAGCATTCGACTTTGTAGCCAGGCAATTGCCACGATTCAGTCGAATCTGTTTCGCGCTGTGCTACTTGGCTTGACTGAGTTGGAGAGCACAGAGGCGCTTTCTTTTTTGAAGCGTCTCACATACTGGCAAGTGGTGCTTCTTCATGCAGGAGAGGCTCAGTCAGAACACCTGCAGCTGTTGTGCTACCAGCTTTACACAATGTTGATCAGTGACAAAGAGGATATACGATTAGCTGCAGCGGGTCTCTGGCGGATAATTCTTGTGCAGAAACCTACCGAGATGTCCACGCTGTTAAGACATGGGGCCCCTGATCTGCAAACACGACTCTCTGGCGGCTTCGAGGCTCTTGTTGGTATGGAGGATACTGCCTTTTTGCAGTGGGTTGATAATGAGCGAGATGATCTCGATGCTCTGTTCTTTGGCGTCCTATCCAAATCTTGGGAAAGCTTTGTTCAAGAAGAAAACACGACTATTAGCGATTCTGCTCGAGGCCGAATTTCTAAGCGACACGACAAACTAAAACAGTGGAAACAATCCGAGAAACTCGGCGAGGAAATAATCCATAAGCATGAGGTTACTTTTCCACATTGGGTATCGAACATAACAGCTTCCGAGTTCTTGAAGTACCAAAGAGTTCTTCAAGATCAGCAAGATAACTCTGTGTTCATGTGGTCTGCCTTTTCTCGTTTATCTATGGACCTACGTCGCTACGGGGGCATACTTGCCGAAGATAAGGAAAGAAAATGGCGTCTTGACGAGACCGAAGGACGAAGCCGGATGCGGCTCCGGGTTGTCCCCGATGATTCGGGAGAGCGTCAAGATTATCAACCAAAGAGAAAGGCGTCGGAGCCTCCGGCGATCAAGATCGACACAGATGTTCAGCCAGCCTCCAATAGTGAAACTGTTGGTCTGACCCCTACGGTTATGACGGCTGAAGCTGCAGAGAACAGTGCTCAAGGCGTCGATCCAGACAGCAAGAGTGTCCTTGAAGAGGGATTTGAGATGGTTGATGATCCCAAAGCCGACCTTGAGGATTACGAAGATAAGAACAGAAAGGTAATGAGGAGTCTGCACCGCGGCGACCAAGTCCAAAACGTCTGCAACATGTCTCGTATCATTGGCCTGGAAGCATGTGAGGGTCTTTTAATTCTGGGGAAGGACAATGTCTACATTCTAGACAACTTTTTCCAGAGATCCGATGGTGAAATTGTGAACGTTTGGCAAGCTCCACCAGATGAACGAGACCCATTTGTTCGTATGATTGCCGGTAGAGAATCAAACGAGCGTAGGCCACAAGAACATGACACCAGGAGTTGGAAATGGTCGGACTTGGTCAGCATTTCTAAACGGCGATTTCTGTTCCGAGATGTGGCGCTCGAGATCTTCTTTACAGATGGCATCAGCTACCTATTGACACTCATCTCGTCAAAAGCCCGAGATGATCTGTGCAGTCAGCTCGCTTCCAAGGCCCCCCAGGTTACTGGAAGCGTTGGCCACTCAAGACCAGAAGATATTTGGAGGTTTGAGACTCTCCGAAGCCAGGAGGACGAACCACAGTCACTTGGGTCAAAGTTTGCGAGTGTCTTCGGTCATGCGCCGGTGCACCCGGCCACGCGGAAATGGGCCAAGGGTGAATTATCCAATTTCCACTATCTCATGTTGATTAACACCCTTGCCGGAAGGACATTCAACGATTTGACGCAATATCCAGTTTTCCCGTGGGTAATTGCAGATTATGCAAGCTATGAATTGGACTTGACAAATCCCAAAACATTCCGTGACTTGACCAAACCTATGGGATGCCAGACCTTAGAACGAGAGACCGGCTTCAGAGAGCGTTACAAAGCATTCGCCGAGATGGGTGATGATGATGCCCCGCCATTTCATTATGGTACTCATTACTCCTCTGCAATGATTGTTAGCTCATACCTCATTCGTCTCCAGCCATTCGTGAAATCTTATCTCCTTCTTCAAGGCGGTACCTTTGATCACGCTGATCGCCTTTTCTATTCTGTTGGGAAGGCCTGGGACTCGGCCTCCCGTGGAAACATGTCGGATGTTAGAGAACTGATTCCCGAGTTCTTCTATCTTCCGGAGTTCCTCGTCAACTCGAACAAATACGAATTCGGTCTTTTGCAGAACATGACAACTGCCATTGATTCAGTGGAACTTCCTCGGTGGGCTAAGGGTGACCCAAAGATCTTCATTGCGAAACAACGTGAAGCGCTCGAAAGCCCATACGTGACAAATAATCTGCATCACTGGATTGACCTTGTATTCGGTTCTAAGCAGAAAGGGGAGGCTGCAATTGAAGCCGTCAACGTTTTCCATCATCTGTCATACCAGGGGGCAAAAGATGTGGATAATATTGATGATCCTGTTGAACGACTGGCGACAATCGGTATCATACACAATTTCGGGCAGACGCCCCATCAAATCTTCAACCGTCCTCATCCACAAAGGGAAGATCAGAAAAACAAGGTTGCAAGATTGGATCGCCTTGCCGAATCGCTTACACAGCTTCCACTTTCCCTGCTCGGTAAGGCTCGATCTCATGGTTCTTGGGTTTATAGTAAATTTCGTATTGGCTGACGCTGTGGTAGATATTGAAGAGCGAGTATCATCCTTGTCAATGAAGCAAGACCGTCTTCTATGCACTGCTGCCTTCAGACTTAACATACCTCCAGCGTACGACAAGTATATGGAATGGGGATTCTTCGATGGCAGCATCAGGTTCTACTCGGCGGAAAGTCGAAAGGTATGATATGCTCATTGGGATATACTTTGCACACTGACTGACTTGCATAGCTTCTTGGTCACTTTGAACATCTACACATAGGCCAACTTTCTTCTGCAGTCTTTGCGGACTCGCGCACGCTGGTCACATCAGGGACCGACTGCACTATTTCTATTTGGACGTTCTCCTCCACTCCCAGATCTGTGGACTTGCAACCTGAGGGGTCTCTCTTTGGGCATCGCTCACCTGTCACAGTCCTTGCAGTTTCACGGTCCTTCAGCACCCTTTTGTCCGCATCGACGGACGGACAGATTATGCTCTGGGATCTTAATAGACAAGGCTTCGTGAGAGAGCTCCCAGCGAATGGGCCAGTAGACGTGAGTGATTTTCAGAACTTAATTTGCATTTGTTTCTTGGCTGACCGTACCTATGCAGTGCGCGCGAATCAACGATGTCAGTGGGGATATTATGGTCTGCCGCGGCAATCGCATCAGTCTGTATACCCTGAATGGAACGCTTTTGCTGGAACAGGTGGCTTGTGAAGCACCAGATGATTACATCATGGCTTGCGTTTTCTACGAGGGCGTCAATAATGAGTGGCAGGAGCGCGAACTGCTGTTTACTGGTCATAAGAGAGGAGTCGTCAATGTAAGTGGATCCACTGCCACGTTCGGGTCGTTACTTGGTGCTAATTTGTCATAGATCTGGACCAAGGCCATTAAAGACGGGCGATTCGAACTGGAATTGATACGGCAACTTCATCATATTGATAACAACCGTGACAACGGGGCCAATATCTCCGCGGGGATCAGCTGCATTCTTGCGCTTCCACATGTTGTATATACGGGGGATGAGGCGGGAAGAGTGTATGAGTGGAATTGTTTGCTTAAGTAGATTGGTTTACAAGACAAGGTTTAACAGTGATGAGCCCGGAGGATTTCATTTTCTACTTTTGGTCCAAGGGTTTGGAGTGGACTATGAGACTCGTTCATATATCCACCAAGACATGATAGACTGGCGGTTACAGGATATCCAAAAGTTTGGCTTTTTCTCGGAGGATATTGGAATTCATGACTCACGATCCTATATATAAGACGTTTATTATTATTATTATTATTAAAATCGGTGTAAAGTGTAGATATTGACTGCTACAGAGGGTGAAATTGACTACTGGAATAGGAAAGCACTGACTCGGTATGGTGCAAAAAGAGCAAACAGGTCAAACGTAACAAACACCGCTCAGCTCTTATTCTTACTCGATTGGGTCGGACAGCTTCGTCCGACCAGTTCAGGAAATCCTAAAGTCTGCCGATATCAAATAGCTTACTATATTGTTTCGTTGATCATTTCCATCGTGTTAAATGCCTCTCTGTTTCATCCTCCTCATCGGACAGATTTCCGTGTCCTGTGATCAAAACCCGTCACGGGCAGGCCCTATGGTTGTTATTGGTCTTCGGTGAAGGGACCTGTTTTCCCAGAGCTCCAAAAGCGCTGCCAAAGAGGCAAGCCGGTAACCAGCGGGCTTTGTTTAGTGGCGCCGAGTGGACCGGGCAATAACATCGTGTTGCCGGAGCACTCTGCGCCGAGAGAACCATGGAAAAGTGGACAGCAATGAGGCGAGCAGTCGGTTAGATGAGACGGAATAATCGACAGGAGAATATGCGATTAATGTCATAGTATAATAGCTATCGGGTAATTTCTGCGTTGATGAGAAAGCAGAGTGGTGGGAAACAGACTGTAGGATATTGTAACCTGTTAGTATAAACGAAGTAGTTGAACAGAATCAGGTTGAGAATGATTGACCGGGAGTCTCGGCCATTCAATCCTGGAGAGATCGGAATTGCATTTCAACTGCATCCATGATTGACGTTTCCATCTCCCTACGGAGTACAGATGTCCTTAAATAATAACAGTTGAGGCGCTGCGGGTTGCTTGGAGGCAGAGCGTCATAGTCGCCCCACCATCCCACCTTTCCGGTTCGGACAGAACCCCTCGCCTCCATCTCCCCTCCCTTCAATTGCCACGTCCTCGTCCTTTTTTATTCTTCTTCTTTCCTCTCTTCTTCTTCTTCTCCATCCTCAATTAATTCTTTTCTATCATTCTTTACGTTTGATACCCATCTCCCTTTTACTATCAAAATGTCTTCTTCTCTCGAACAGCTCAAGGCCACCGGCACTGTCGTCGTCTGCGACTCTGGTAAGTTTCTGCATGGAATGATCTTAACGATATGATCAGCATGCTAACGATTGATTCTTCTAGGTGACTTCGCCAGTATGTATCCCTGACAAGCTATACACGATACAGGACAATCCCATCTAACCTTTTCGCAGCCATCGGCAAGTACAAGCCTCAGGATGCCACCACCAACCCCTCGTTGATCTTGGCTGCTTCCAAGAAGCCCGAGTACGCTGCTCTCATCGACGCCGCCGTCGCTGCTGGCAAGAAGGAGGTTAGTTTCAATTGCAGGATACTGTTCTATCCACCGCGGGTTATTGACCATCGAACAGGGCAAGACTCTCGACGAGCAGGTCGACGCCACCCTTGACAACCTCTTGGTTGAGTTTGGCAAGGAGATCCTCAAGATCATCCCCGGCAAGGTCTCCACCGAGGTTGACGCCCGTTTCTCTTTCGACACCCAGGCCTCCATTGACAAGGCCCTGCACATCATCAAGGTATGATTACTATGGGTGCGAATATCCAACACCTGGAAACAGTGACTGACCTCCCCGCAGCTCTACGAGAAGATTGGTATCTCCAAGGACCGTGTCCTGATCAAGATCGCCTCCACCTGGGAGGGTATCAAGGCCGCCCACGTCCTCCAGTCTCAGCACAAGATCAACTGCAACCTGACCCTCATGTTCTCCACCGTCCAGGCCATCGCTGCCGCCGAGGCCGGTGCCTACCTCATCTCTCCCTTCGTTGGCCGTATCCTTGACTGGTACAAGGCTGCCCACAAGAAGGACTTCTCCCCCAGGAGGACCCTGGTGTCAAGTCCGTTGAGAGCATCTACAACTACTACAAGAAGCACGGCTACAACACCATCGTCATGGGTGCTTCCTTCCGTAACTCCGGAGAGATCACCGAGTTGGCTGGCTGTGACTACCTGACCATCTCCGTATGTTGACCTGAATTTCTTTTATTGGAGTATAAGATACTAATACAACATTAGCCCAACCTCCTTGAGGAGCTCTACAACTCGACCGCCCCCGTCCCCAAGAAGCTCGACGCTGCCAACTCCGCCAACATTGACATCCCCAAGCGCCAGTACCTCAACGACGAGGCTCTCTTCCGCTTCGACTTCAACGAGGAAGCCATGGCCGTCGAGAAGCTCCGTGAGGGTATCTCCAAGTTCGCGGCTGACGCCGTCACTCTCAAGGAGATCCTCAAGCAAAAGATCCAGGCTTAGATTGGATGTTTGCATTGATGTGTTTTCTTTAATGTTTTAATTTCATGTAAAATTGGCGATCTGAAAAATTGATTTCCGTAGATACGATTCACGAATTGAGTCTGGTTTCTGTCATGATTGTTGAATTTCAAAAAATCTATTTTTTGGGCAAAGCTCTAGCTAAGAATGAAAGTGGAGGCTTTGAGCGTTTCAAACAAACCGAGTACAGTAACGAAGATCATCCACATTCAGAGCAATATCCGATCCACTTCCCTGGCGAGGGCGATCAAGTAAGGCTTCAAAATCCAGAATGAGCGGAGCTCCTCGGACCGACGCCGTATCAATCTCAATATCCTGCGCCAAACACGGCTGGTTTCCACCAGAGGGAGCTAGCTGCCACTTTTCAATGACGGTCCTTCGATGGCGAGCACTAATACAGACGACAAGCACAATCCTCACCTGCTCAGAGGAGTTAAAAAACCAGCATTTCGCATCCTCCCTCAGCCGCCGCAAAGACTCCATAACCCCAGTCTCAAATAACCAAAGTCGGCCACCCATGTAGCTGGCCCGATCTGGGCTGCCGAGAGAGAGGCCAGAAACACTCATCAGGCTGTTTGCCTGTATCTTTATTCCCAACGGTTGATACGTGCGTAGTTGACATGCCAAACCCTATCTCCTCCCTTGGGATGTCTATTCTAAATAAAAATCGCTCGATTTCGCCTCGAAGAGCGGCCGTGGTGAAGTTGCATACTGCGGGGATGAGTTTGATTAGTCCGGTGGTGTCTTCCCACATGAATCGGAATGAGAGGCCATTTAGATGGTTTTCTTCGCTGTCGAGGAGCTGGCGACCTTTTTTTGAGAGATTGAGGATAAGGATGTATTGGTTTCCATCTTCGTTTTGGAGTAAGGCGTCGTGGACTTGTGTTGCAGCTGTTTTGATTTGGTGGATGCGGTGGAAGTGGATGAGGGTGTGGTTGGGGAGGCCAGTTTCCATGCCTGGTGGGGGAAAGGAACTGCTATGGTTAGTATATTAAAGGGTTGTTCGCCTCTTGGTTATAGCTGTGCATTTTGCATTGACAGCTTCAATATGAGGTCATATATCGGATTATCCCTACTATCAAAAGGATAGATGACTGTAATCTAAAATGTAGATAACATGAGATATAGCCAGGAAGCACCTCATTTGAAACCCGAATGACCCCATCTAGAAGCAGAAGCAGGTGCTGCATATTTGCACATGGTGGGGGTTGCATGTTGTATGCACTCATCCGTGCTACACCTGACTACTTCAATATTCAATGGGAAAGCGAATTCCGCATCAGATAACAATTAGTCACATTACAGCTAGACAGTCTGGACCGGAAATGCTTATGAATCTGTATTTATTTCGAATACACAAACAGGACGTCATTCCGAAAGACCCCGCCAGCAAAAAAGGTGGGGTCTTCAAGTGTACTCCGAGTGCCAGTGCCGGTAGCAGCAGTAGCAGTCAGAGCAGCTAGTTAGTAGTAGAGAAGCCCATCGAACCGAATTCCCCTCCCCCTCCTCATCCGGTCTTGATCTCCTCCTCTTCCTCTTCTCTTCTTTTCTCAGTCAACAATTCCTACTTTCATCACTTTCTATATACATCTATCTTTGTTTTAAAAAACAATCCGTCACAATGGTCAACGCTGGTACGTATCAGATCTAACTCTGTTTCTTTTTTCCTCTTTGCTGTCCACTCTGTTTGGTCTCTTGTCCACTGAGGGGTCCACGATCGACCGTGGCAAGGACCTTGAGGTGAGCAGATTTGAGCACCTTGGGAACAACCCCCTCGAGCTTCCTGGCCTATCATCCTTCTTGGCTGTCTACATACTGTCCATGATGATGTTGATTGTGTTGCTTGTTTCGAGCTCATTCGTTGCTGGCCTTGTTGGTTCCTGGGGGGTTGGGGTTGTGACTGGCTGGAGTTGAGCTTCGTCGTGGTGATTCCAGCTTCCCACAACTCCACCACTATGCTTGATCTTCCCTGCTCTCGCTGCGGATGTGATGTTAATTCGTGTCTTCTGGTTCCATGGCTTCTATTTTATGTTCTGGAAATCAAGCTTCCCTCGCCCCGATCCGATCGGGGGATTCTGAGCGGGGTACCAATTTGCATCGCTGGATCATTAGATAGCTGACTGAATTGGATTTATAGTCGCTTTCCTCCGCGGAGACTCCAAGATCTCTGGCACCGTCAAGTTCGAGCAGACCTCTGCTGACGCTCCCACCACCATCTCCTGGAACATCACCGGCCACGACGCCAACGCCCAGCGTGCTTTCCACGTTCACCAGTTCGGTGACAACACCAACGGCTGCACCTCCGCTGGTCCCCACTGTACGTTCTCTGATGCACGAGAAGATAAGCAGAAGCTAATCAAGAATTCAAGTCAACCCTGCCGGAAAGACCCACGGTGCTCCCGAGGATGATGAGCGTCACGTCGGTGACTTGGGTAACTTCCAGACCGATGCTCAGGGTAACTCCGTTGGCTCCAAGACCGACAGGCTGATCAAGCTGATCGGTGAGGAGAGCGTTCTCGGCGTAAGTCTTTCTTGGGATCTTTTGTCTTTCAGATAGACATGGACAAGTGTGCTAATTCGATTGTTTGTAGCGTACCCTGGTTGTCCACGAGGGTACTGACGACTTCGGCAAGGGTGGCCACGAGCTGTCCAAGACCACCGGTAACGCCGGTGGCCGTCCTGCCTGCGGTAAGCTTTGAGACCTGGATTGTGGCTTGAGACGAATATGTGCTAATCAGCTATCGACAGGTGTCATTGGCATTGCCGCATAAATTATTCCCCGTCAACTCAATGTTAGGTTAGACGTATAACAGATGAGTCAGGCCTGAAATGGATATCTGAGGGACAAAATTGAGAAATATTTTGATTTCGAGGAGAGAAAACGGCATTCTAGGCTGTACTGTTTGGATCTAGATACCGTATAAGATTGATGAAATGAAATGAATTAAGCCAACTTGCTTGTCGCGATCAGCAATTGCCATGCTTTATGAACCTTCCTATAGATGAAACCTGTTTAAGTGAATGAGAGCTCTAGATGATTCCATTCCAGTGAATTGATGATATTCACTTCCCCTGGCCAGAAGCTCCTGGGCGGCCTCCCCCACAAAAAGTCAGGTGTCTCTCCTACTAAGATCGGTCCAACCACGTTTCCCCTCTCACTTTCTCTCTCCCTCTCCCCATCAAACTTCTCCCTTTCTCTTCCCATTTTTGTGTAATATCATTTCCTTATTTCTCTTCCCTTCTTTTTCTGTATTCATTGGCCTTTACCACTTTTTCTCCCTTTGTCAATTGTTGATTTGGTTGTTTGTACAAACTAAACTCTCCTTGGGCGATCCACAATGCCTTTGGAAGCACGCGTGAAGTCCGTCTTGTCGGGCGATACGGTGGTCCTGGCCCATCTCACCACAGGCCAAGAAAGAGTCCTCAGTTTGGCATATGTCTCTGCTCCCAGATTGCGGAGAGAAGGCGATGAAGTAAGTTGATTCTTTGTTTGTTTTCATGGGACGCTGCGCTTGCTCCGCTGGGATGCGGATAGGTGGCCTTTACTGCCATCCATGCGGACTGCAATTGTGTCGCTCCCTTTTTCTTTTTATTCGCGCTGTGTGGTTATTTTGAGTTTTATGGTTCAGTCAGATGAGTTGATTGGAATTCTTGCTGACTCGATGGGGGGTTTGCCCTCGTTTTCTAGCCCTTCGGTTTCCATTCCCGCGAATTCCTCCGCGAACTTCTCGTCGGAAAAGTGATCCAGTTCAACGTTGTCTACACCATTCCTACGGGCGCAAAGCGTGATTACGGTACCATTAAGCTCCCCGGCTTCGACGCCTCGCTGCCCGACATCTGTGTCCAGGAGGGATGGGCCCGAGTCCGCGAAGAGGCTGGAAAGCGCGACGAGTCCGAGGAAACCGCCGAATTCCTTGCGAAGCTCCGAGCTTTGGAAGACCACGCCAGAACCGAAGGTAAGGGTGTTTGGGCTGGCTCTGATAAGGGATACACCGAGACTAGCTACGAGATCTCCGACCCTAAGGCTCTGGTCGATCAGTACAAGGGTAAAGACCTGTATGGTATCGTGGAGAGAGTCTTCAATGGTGACAGACTTGTTATCCGTTTGCTGCTTTCATCCGACGGACATCTGCAGACCGTTGTTGCTGTTGCCGGTATCCGTGCTCCCGCTACAAAACGGGTGAATGGCGAAGGCAAGGAGCAGCCCGCTGAGCCGTTTGGTGATGAGGCCCACCAGTTTGTTGAGTCGAGAATCCTGCAGCGCAAGGTCCAGGTTTCTCTTCTTGGTGTCACTCCCCAAGGTCAATTGATCGCTAGCGTCGTCCACCCCAACGGAAACATCGCCAAGTTCCTCCTCGAGGCTGGTCTCGCCCGATGCCACGACCACCACTCCACATTGCTGGGCGCTGAGATGGCAAGCTTCCGTCATGCAGAGAAGGCTGCCAAGGATGGACGTAAGGGTCTTTTCACTGGGCTTGTTGCTAAGGGTCCTGCTGGCGGGGCCGTCGGCGCAGATTACGTTGTCGGCCGTGTCTTCAATGCGGACACTCTGTTCATCAGAAACAAGGCCGGCCAGGAGAAGAGAATCGGCCTCAGCAGTGTCAGACAGCCCAAGCCATCTGACCCCAACCAAGCCCCCTTCGCCGCCGATGCTAAGGAGTTCCTGCGCAAGAAGATCATCGGAAAGCACGTTAAAGTTACCGTCGACGGCAAGAAGCCCGCTACCGAGGGTTACGAAGAGAAGGAGGTCGCCACTGTTATTTTCGGAAACACCAACATTGCCTTGGCCCTTGTTGAGGCTGGGTACGCCTCCGTGATCCGACACCGTCAAGATGATGACGACCGTTCCCCCGACTACGACGCCCTGTTGGTTGCTGAGGCTGAAGCTCAGGGTGAGGGTAAGGGCATGTGGTCTCCCAAGCCCCCCAAGGCCAAGCAGTTTGTGGATTACTCCGAGAGCGTACAGAAGGCCAAGATGGCTGTTTCGACCCTTCAGCGCCAGAAGCGTGTGCCCGCCGTTGTTGACTTCGTGAAGTCTGGTTCCCGATTCACCGTGCTAGTGCCCCGTGAAAACGCCAAGTTGACTCTTGTTTTGTCCGGTATCCGCGCTCCACGATCTGCCCGCAACCCCGGAGAAGCATCGGAGCCGTTCGGTAACGAGGCCCACGAGCTGGCTAACCGCAGGTGTATGCAGCGTGATGTGGAGATCGATGTTGAGACTATTGACAAGGTTGGTGGTTTCATCGGTACTCTCTACATCAACAAGGAGAACTTCACCAAGGTTCTTCTCGAGGAGGGTTTCGCCACTGTTCACGCGTACTCCGCCGAGCAGTCCGGCAATGCAACCGAGTACTTCGCCGCCGAGCAGAAGGCCAAGGATGCCCGTAAGGGATTGTGGCACGATTGGGATCCTAGCAAGGAGGCTGAAGAAGAGGAGGAGCAGTCGGGTAATGCTAGCAACGGCGCGGAGAGCGAGCCTGCTCAGCGTCGTAAAGATTACCGCGATGTTATGCTCACACACGTCGACCCCACGAACGGACATGTCAAGCTGCAGCAGATCGGCTCTGGCACCTCCGCATTGACAGAGATGATGAGCGCCTTCCGCTCTTTCCACCTCAACAAGGCCAACGATACCCCGTTGCCTGGTCCCCCCAAAGCTGGTGACTTTGTCGCTGCCAAGTTCACAGAGGATAACGGCTGGTACCGTGCTAGAGTGCGCCGCAACGACCGCGAGAAGCAGCAGGCCGAGGTCACCTACATTGACTTTGGTAACTCTGAGGATCTGCCTTGGTCTCGTCTCCGACCTCTTTCACCGCAATTCTCGACCCAGAAGCTCCGCCCACAAGCGGTGGATGCCGTTCTTTCCTTGATCCAATTCCCTGTTGCGGCTGATTACTTGGACGACCTTGTTGATTTCATCGGTGAGCAGACTGCCGACAAGCAGCTTGTTGCCAACGTCGATTACGTCTCGCCTGAAGGTACCATGCACGTTACTCTCATGGACCCCACCGAGTCCAAGAACCTTGACCACAGCATCAATGCTGAAATTGTCCGGGAAGGATTGGCCATGGTTCCCAAGAAGCTGAAGGCCTGGGAGCGTGCTGCTTCGGACACGTTGGCTCACCTCCGCACCCTCGAAGAGGAGGCCAAGCAGGATCGACGTGGCATGTGGGAGTATGGTGATCTGACCGAGGATTAGATGGGAATCTCTATTTTTGGTTTCTTCTCCTTTCTTGCAAGTGTACAAAATCCGACACGATCGATGGTTTGCATGTCTTTTATTACCAAATATTTGGGGATTTTTTGTAGAGCTCCTTTAAGTTGGCTTTTAATATCTTTTGCATAGCCTTGGATGCTCAGCCATATTACCAAAAGAATACCAAAAGTGAATATTGGTCCAACATGACAGTTCTTGCATTCCTCCTATAACCACATCCCTGTTCGCTGTAGATCCCGCTGATGTAATCATTTTTGTACAACACCAGCACAATGTAAATCCTCGGCGAAAGACAAAGAAGTTCCGGCCTCACCACCAGTCTGTGACTACTAACTCCCCAATTCCTCTAATTACCCTGTATGTCCCCTGTCCTGTCTATATATTCCTCTTACTCTTTGTTCTGGATTTCTTTTCTGCCAGCGGCTGACTTCTCCGTGGCCTCAGCTCGGGTGGCGGAAACAATCGCCAGAAACATTTCTTGGACCAACACAACCAACGCTCACTACGAAGCCTTCGTCGAACGCCTTGACCACCTCTGCGCACCCCTCGATCTAGATCTTAGCGTATTCCGAGCCATATAATCCACTCAGGCAAGAAAGAAAAATGCCTTTCTGGGGATCCAGCCAGCCGGCGGCGGAGAGCGATACTTCAAGCCAATACAACAACGACCCAGTGGCGTCGGCCTCGCAAGCAGCCGGCGATGCCTGGCTAGCGGGTCATCTGCACCATCTGACTGATGATCAGGAGCAGAAGTTGCAGGATTTCAAGAAGTTGTGCGAGGAAAAAGGGTACTACAAGCCCGAGGGAAGCGGAGAAGATGGGAAGGCCAGTCATGGCGATGCGACGCTGTTGTATGTTTCGCTCATTCGTCATTCGTCTTTGTGTGCCTGAGCAGGTTGATAACAATGTCTTTGTAGGCGATTCCTGCGCGCGCGCAAGTTTGATGTGAATGCTGCTTGGGCCCAGTTCAAGGATACCGAGGATTGGCGTCGGGATAATGCCATCGAGTCGTTGTATGAGGGTATCGATGTTGAGTCGTACGATGCGGCCAGGAGGATGGTAAGTTTCAATTGGATGCTTCGTTGGTGTCGCCAGCGTACTATTGCGCAACTGAGACTAACGCTCGATCTTGTATAGTATCCGCAATGGACCGGTCGTCGTGACCGTCGCGGTATCCCCGTCTACGTGTTCGAGATCAAGAACCTGAACAGCAAGAACATGGCCACTTACAACTCGACCATGTCGTCTTCTTCGGAGACGCACAAATCCTCCACCGTGCCTGAGCGTCTCCTCCGTCTGTTCGCGCTCTACGAGAACCTTCTCAACTTCGTCATGCCCTTGTGTTCGTCGCTGGCACGACCAAACCCCGAGACCCCGATTGTGAGCTCCAACAACATTGTCGATGTCAGCGGTGTCGGTTTGAAGCAGTTCTGGAACCTCAAGAGTCACATGCAGGATGCCAGTGTTTTGGCCACGGCGCATTACCCGGAGACATTGGATCGGATTTTCGTAAGTTTTTTACGGTTCATATATGTTGTGCCCCAACGCTAACATGGCCATGGTATAGATTATCGGTGCCCCCTCTTTCTTCCCAACCGTCTGGGGATGGATCAAGCGCTGGTTCGACCCAAACACCACCTCTAAAATCTTCATCCTCTCCGCCGCGGAGGTGAAGCCCACCCTGTCCGCCTTCATGGACATCTCCAGCATCCCGAAACAGTACGGCGGTGACTTGGACTGGCAGTGGGGCGATATGCCCAACCTGGACGAGCCTGCTCGCGAACTCGTCGGAGCCTTGGAGACTCCCCCAGCCGAAGGGCAGACCAAGCCCACACTCCTCAAGGGCCCCGTCTTGTTCAAGGGCAATGAGATTGAGATCCTGGGCTCTGTGGATGGAAAGAGCAGACGGGAAACTATCCCCGTCACCAAGACCCAGCAAGAGGAACCCACCACCAAGACTTCCTCCGAGCCGGCTGAGAAGCCCGCAGCTGGCGATGCCGATGACAAGCTCGGCAAAGATAACGTGACAACCGATGAAGTTGTCGACGCTGAAGCTCCTGCCCAGCAGACCGCTGCATAGTTCAAAAGATAATCCTTTTACAACTTTTAATTTCTGCTATCTTTCTTCCCCTATCTATTTATTCTTTTCTTTTCTTCTCCGATTGATATATCCAAAACATCATGGCGTCGATGGTTGTTTCATTTACACCTACGCATACACATATACAGTCTTCTTTCTGCCTTCAAATGAGCGCGTCAGTTTTATAGAAAAACAAGCCAAGATATGCTCTTTTTTTTTTTTCGGCATTAACTAGAACTGCATTGTTTTTTTCTTTTCTTGATTCTACTTTTTAATTCCCTTTTGGGTTGAGATTACTTTTTTACATTTACATTTACTAACTATATTAATAAGCTCCTATATTCTTAGAAGTAGGTAGCTATTCTTTATAGAGAGTCTATTATCCTTTTTTTAGATTAGGATCTTTAGCTAGTACTATAGATAGATTAATCCTATCTTACAATAATAGGGGCTCTAATTAACTAGTTAGTATTACCTATATTGTTATTATAGGCTAAGCCTTAATCTAGTAGAAGTTTTATTAGTAGTTCCTCTTGGAAAATATCTGTATACTTCTTGAGAACTAACCTATATCTATAGAGGTTACTAGCTTGTTAGCGATATAATCTCTAAACTCTTAACTATAATATAACTATTTAAGCTTAATTCAGGATCTGAAATTTATTTTCTCTTCCCCAATTAACACCATTTCCTTATCACCACACGTGCCATAAGCGCTACAATAAGCGCTAAAGAATTCCTGGCCAATATTGAAGGCGGCATCGTGCCAGTGACCTGCCATGAGGACGTCTTGCGGATTACATTTATCTATCTGGACGAGGGGCTGTGGACCGGCAATGGGGTGTTCGATGTGGTAGAGAAGCTGCACGCCCATGGCTGGTCCTTTGGTGAGGGCGAGTTACACTTTAATCGGTAAGCTATATCCTACTATGGTAATCCCTAATCGGACTGTATAAATAATAAATAACAGTTCCCTAGATATATTCTACCTCGCACAGCTAGCAGCAGCCATCTACCGCTATTCCTCCGAAGAAAAGTTCTATTATTTGAAAACAAGAAGTTAAACCAATAAAATACATTCATAAGCACGAGAACATATATATTTCCCAATATTGGAATTTTCCTATGCCTTCCATAGCGCGTTGACCTGTTTTCTCCGCACCTATTGTTTGTTAGCAGGGAATTCGACGGTAAAATCAGAAAAACCAAATAAAAGGAACATACCATTGGTGCCAAGATCGTCACACCAACTCCCAGAGCGACAATTGTCATGAGCAGCTGCAGCTTGGAGAATCCCTTGCCCAGAACATCGAATGCCTGGCTAGGCGTGGCTCGTGTGGCGTAGATATCTCCACCGTAGGCAAAGATCAGACTTGTACTCTCCAGCAGGGTTGGGCTGGAGAGAACATTCTTGATACCAGCCACGTTCCGTCCATGTGTCAGGTACCATCTTCCGTCGAAATCGAGGACTGGGCTGTACTTGAATAAGCCCTCCTCGGCTTCTGTGGAGGTGGGGTCACGGCCGACAGGGCGACGGGGATCCAGAACTGGCCGGGGGATTCCGATAATTGCGTTCGAGGCAGGAAGAGTGCAGATGAGCTGTCTAGTGGTGATACCCTGGCGAGTCTGGGTGACGGACATGTGGGAGATAGGTTCGGGGATGACGAACGCTTGGGAGATTACATGCGGTTTGGGCAGGATATTAGTGCCATGGATGCTGGAATAGTTGGTTGCAGAGCCAAGAGGACCACGGTCGTTGGCGATGGGCGACTCGTAGAGTTCAGAGATCACAAGCTGGTAGCCCTTGGCCTCGGAGGGATCGCTCTCGCCCCAGAACGAATATGCAAACCAGTTCTCGGAAATGGCGGAAGCGATTGGCTGAGTCGTGTCGACGCCTTTTTGGATGCTTGAATGGAGGATCTGGCCGGAAATGGCATCCAGCAAGTAGAAGCTGGCGGATTTATCACCCACAGCAGTCACAAGGGCGAGGTTAGGGCTGAGGTATTTGTACAACACGGATCGATCACCCAGAACTTTGCCAATTGAAGCGACAGGGTCGTGAGAGGGGCGCGCGGTGGCGCGGATGACCTTCTGGCCCTTTGGAGGCAGGAACTCCCAGACGGGGGCCTTGTTGTTTGCTCCAGTCCATCCAAGAACACGTCCATCAGCGCTAGTGGTGACAAGGAACCCTGGGCTATCCAGAGGCTTGGCCGGGGTACCATCTTCTTTGATTCCAACAGTGACTTCATCACCGACAATAGCAATAGAACGGATCTTGTTGTCAGTAGGTGGGGTGCGCTTAATAATGTCTCCTGAAGTAACGTTCAGAGTGACAGAGCCCTCGTCGTCGGTGTACACAGTAGCAGAGCCTGGCTTGGTTACAATGGCCTTGACATTCCATGTCTCTGTCTCCGCGGCCTTCACGCTCCATGAAACAGAGCCGTGGTTTCCGCTGTCAAGGGCAAAGACCCGACCATTTTCAGTTGCAACGATGACTTGCTTGATAATTTCAAAGCTGTCAAGGTTGGTCACTTGGTCAGTCAGGAAGCTAGTAAAGATACGCTTAGGCAATTCTCTCAACCAGTCCGGAAGATGTTCAAGATCCCTCAGGTGGCGCTTGACACGGTGGACATATGCTGCAAGAATACTCTCGTGGCCTTCAACTTCAAGTTGATGGACCAACTCCTCCTGGTAATCAGCCTCAGCCCAGCTAGCAGCAATTGCACCAGACAAAGCTTCAGGTCTGGTCCAGTCGGACTCGCCATTTCGAATAAGCTGCCAGTCACCGGAAGCCGAAGCAGCAGCGGATCGAACAGCGATGCTATCACCCTTGGGAACAACCTCAGATACAGCGTGTAGGAGACGCTCTTTCGAGGGGGCATTGAGAGTCCATCTGCCCAAGATCCCGTGAGAAGCTGAGGAGACAACGGTGGTCTCCGACTCGGTGATGCGAGTGAAATACACATTAGCGTCTTTGTTGCTCGTTGCAAAGACAGAGTGTTCCTGCAAACGAGGCAAATCATAGGCCTTAGACACGGCTGCAGACTTCAAATCCACGTGGTAAACCTCAGCCCAGGAGCTAGAGTCTGTCTCGTAGTGAACCAGGAAATGAGGGAGCGAGTTGAGCTTCTTCGGAGCATGCACAGTGATTGATCGGACTTCTTCACCACTGCCGTTGTCGATGTTCAGGGTGCTCACTTGCTTCGAACCAAGGACATTGACCTTCAGTATCTTCATGGACTTGTCGGCCCAGACGATCAGAGGAACAGCAGTGTTTGAGCCCACGAACAAGACCGAGTCTGGCCCAGACACATCACCCTCCGAGTTCAGGGTCTGCTGCTGAGTCTGCCGACCCGTAACAGAATCCAACGACGTAACCTTGATTTTGTAGCCCTTCAACAAAGCAGATTGCAGAGAAACGTAGAAGATTTCGGTGGATGAGGCGGACACTTGGAATGGAACATCACCACTTGAAAACAACAGCTGTCAGCAAATGCCACCAATGGAAAAGGAATACTAAGTGTACAAGAAAACATACCTTCCATCCTTGTGCTCCCACTTGACATCTCCAGACTCGCCATCTAATCTCCTGACAATCCCCGCTTTGCCCCCGAGAAGCGCAATCGTATCTCTGGCCGACGGAGTCGCAGTGGCATCCTCCAGCTCCAAAAGCTCGAGATCCGCCACAGATCCATCCTCAAACCAGTTCTCCCAGATCAATTTTCCGTCTTGAGCACTCCACGAAGAAATGTAGTCGCCGACCGCGCCGACCACGGCATTGGTGCCGTCGGAGCCACGAAGGAGGCCACGGGCCTCATTATCACCCGGCAGCGAGGAACGCGAGAGATTCTGTCTCCAGACCAAGGCACCATCTCTGGGGTTGACAGCACCAAGCACGGATTTCTCGGAAAGGGTGTATAGCAAGGAAGCTTGGGAAGAAGTGGAAGGTTGGAGGAAGAAGGTCGACTGGGACGAGGGGATGCCTAGAAGCGCATGGTGGAAGTCGATATGGTTGACTTCGTCGATGAAGATGCCCAGTGCCGACAGAACGCACGAGGCGAGCAAAAGGAGCGTCGCCTGTAGCCGCATTGTAATCACCTAGACTCTGGTCCGGGCATTTGAGGGCGGGGAGGTGATGATGGAGATATTGTTGGGGCTGATGGTAAACTTGAAGCTAAGGTAGGCGGTGATTAACAGTCGGCGTTACTAAAAGCTGGCTTCCCCGGAGCTTCAATCTTGCCGCCGCGTTTATCATGGATTTTTGCTCGGACAATTCTAATCAATGGCATTTCTGCTGCTATTCTAATTGGTTTATATTCTCCTTTTCTACGCATTTTTCTCGGCTCAAGACCAGCTTAATAATTCAATTTGATCGATTGAATGAATGAATGATGCTTAATCTGTTTGAAATCATCCCAAAACTCCAAATTCCAATGCTATGATACACACGGTCTAGTTACATTTATGCGCCAAAGCATTTCTTGTTGGCAATTTCAACGGCCTTTTTCTCTCCCTCGCTCATATCTTCAGTGATCTCCCAGGGCTTGTTTCCCATACCCATGGCCCGCAAGCCTTCAGGGTTGAGAGAGTTCCAGTCAACTGCGCCTTTGAAACCCTTCTCACCAGGACCACCAGCACCGGGGAAGTCCCATGGGGGAGAGTAAGCAAGAGCCGCCTCCCGCTGCTTGATGAGGTAGTCCACATTCATCTCGCAAAGAGGGGTTGCGGGGATGTAAAGGACACTCGAATCTGTCTTGCCTCTGTGTTCCTTGTCCACGGAGTGCAGGGAGTCGCAGTGCCAGGCCACGAAGTCACCAGGCTCAACCTTGGGGACGGACACCATCGTCGACTCCAGGTCGAGATGTGGGTGGGTGACTGGGTTGTATTCTTGACAGGCACCAGGAACAGAGCCCGGGAAGGTAGCATCCAGGTTAGGCTCTTGAGTCTTTGGGTCAAAGAATGGCCGAAGGATGGTATAGGCTGTGCTGTGGTTGACCATGGGGCATACATGCAACGATCCCTCACCCGGAGCCGTATTGGACATAGAAAGCCAGCCTTGGAAGAATCTCAGCATCGAGCATGCTCCAGCGCCGTTGTACAAGTCCATCTTAGCCTTGAGGCGGTGCTTGGCATCCCAAGGATCGTATTCTTCCCACTTGCCTTCGAAGATCTTCTTGTACACATTCGAATACTCGGGGTCTTCCCAGCGCTCCAACGATCCACCATCGATATGGGGACCAAGAGTGAATTTTGCATCACCCGGGTCTCTGATACGGAGACGGTCCGAGTAGGAGACCGGGTTTCTTGTGGAGATCTGACTGCTGGGATCGGACGAATGCCACAATGTTTGTAGGAAGTTTTGTGTGCCGACCACGCCAGGATGGGCGCGGGCCTCTGTCTGCGAAGGGGTCCAGTACAGCTCGTAGACCGCAGGGGACTCTGGTGGGAAGGCCTTGACACGTTCCTTGTTGGCGGCGGCATAGTCCCTGATCCGTTCTTTCCACTCGAGCGCCTGATCGCGAGGCACGGCGTTTCGGACAACCACAGTGCCACGGTGACGAATTTCGGCGAGGAGCTCGTCGGGCACTTTGCCAGCGACGACATCTGAGTAGTTGACAGAAGGAATAATCTGCAAAAGTCAGTATATCGCTCACAGAATGAATAGAGGGCCTTCCAGCCAAAAAAAACATACATCGCTTCCTTTTGCCTTAATCTTGTGTACTTCTTCCTCCAAACTCTCCAACAATCTCTTCCAGCTCTGGGTCAATGCCTTTTCATTCTTCTCAAAAAATCTGAGCTTCAACTCCCTAAACCGCGGCGGCAAAGGCTCCGGCTTGTAGTCTGGTCGCAAACTGGGGAAGACGGAGGAAATGTCACCCGCCGCCTTGGTCATTTGAGAGGAAGCAGTGGAGGTAGATGCGGCACGAACGGCCGATTTTGAAAGCAATCGTGACATGGCCATATTGTAAGGAGTTAGATTGAAAATCTTTTACTTTCTCTAGCCCCAGAGACCGGGGTTTCTGGGGCTTTATATGCGCTGTTGAGTTGGTCGCCAGAGAAGTACATTTGCGGAGAAGGTGTCGGGAAGGCCAGAAGCAGAAGGCGGCCCGGTTGCCGGATCCGGTAGTCACCCGCTCCCCTGTTGAGAGTTTCCGACGATTGACATCAGCATCTTTGCCATTGGTGACGAAATAGTAGGAATTAGTGAGGGATAAACGATAATTGGAGGGGACCCAGGGTTTGAGAAGAAAATTCGAGTAAGAATCGATGGCGACGTGGGTACGGTTGTGGTTCTCTATTTATATTTCTACATGATACTATGGCGGGAGACAAAGCACTAGAGAGAAAACCTTGTCCATGGACAGTCTGCAGTGTAAGTGATGGCCGGTGAGAGTATAGAGACACCGGTGATTGAATATTGCGATGTCAAGTGTGAATAAGGAGTAGATGGTTGTTTCGTATGTGGATGGGCAGCTGTCCTTCTAAGAATACTTAGCATCCGTCCATATAAGGCTAGCCATGCTTGTATTACGGTGCTCTCGATAATCTTTACGATGCCAAATCATGGTATATGCTTACTAAATGCTCGAATATTATTCTTGTACGTTTGGAAATAGGTTGGAATACTCTAAGCTAGAAGGTCTGATTGTATTCATTTCACTAGCAGCAAAGGACTACCTTGCTGACCAGTTCCTATGTGCATATGCCTTTGAAACCAAGTGCTGCGACACTAGCATGGTATTATGATAGGACAGCAATTATGAGAAGCACAGGTTCCTGCGAACAGGGTCTGGAAAATGAAGATGGCCTCGATATAGGCCTCGTCTGAAAGAGCCATCAATATCCGCCCAAATCTATCCGACAAAGTCGCTGCAGATGATCGAGAGAAGATTTCGTCGCAGTCCAGGATGACGGACACTGGACACTTATATCGAACTGTTCTCCTTGGCTGACTGGACACCTCGAGGTCTAGGCGAGATGGTGACGGGGAAAATAAGGTCTGTTGGAACACCTGGCACTCATTGAACTTTTGCTTGTCCTTGAACCTCTCATCTATTGATTGCACAAAATATGCGCTTATGGTTTTGTAGTCACTCTGTAAGGAGGCTATTTGCTACGCGAAGCTCTGCTGAGTATCTCTCTTTCAGATGGGAACATGGCCTGTTCTATTTTGATGATGTTCGGACGACTTCTAAAGCCTTTCAGCTCTATAGATATTTCATTGGCGACTCTTAAAGTTGCTGCAGTTTTACTTGAATGTTTTATGACATCTGTGCTTGTCAGTTTGCTATAAATTGATCATATAGGTGATCTTTTACCATATGATAATGTCGCTGCACTGCTTCCATCTGAAACGATATTGGAAATGTGCAATCATAATTGTTCAAGACATGCCTATTAAGTCGGAATGTCGTACACAAATTTGAGATAAAAGAGCATAACTCTGCGTCGTGGTGGATAAACCTGTTGGCTGCGTCACACAGCAGCGGTTACAGTTAACTAATCCAGTTCTTTTTTCAGAGATCCCGGATGAATATCACATCCACAGCAAGGAAAGTGGACTTTGAATGCTCCACTACCACCGTGGGGAAATAGAAGCACTGTCTTTTACCCCAAGTGCTCCATCGGATCCCAGTTCGGGATATTACTCGAACCGTCCATCGTCGTGATCTTGTAGGCCCAGATGCCGCCACGCCAAGCGGTGGTGATGAGTTGGCCTGGGCTAGAAGTCAATTGGGTTCGTTTTATCTGAGAAAGAAGCAAAGATGAGCTCCATTGATAATGCTCAGCAGGTCTTGTGATCGTCTGCTGCAGAATCACAACGATTTGCGTCGATTTATACCGACTCGGGTTTCCTTCTATGCTCGGCAAACCTTCCCTCGGGGTAATGGGCGCCCCGCGAATCCCCTCAGTATCCTAACAGCGGGTAATGAGACCCCGAAGCGTGTAGCACAGCATAGCTAAGAGATGTTCTTCGTATATATAGCCGAGATGAACGCCTATTTCCCTTACTCTGGTTCCAGTGACCACTATAGAACTGTCTATCTTCCACCATGCCCCTCTCTGTACAAGGGAAGTCCGCAATCGTGACCGGCGCTGGTTCAGGTATGTAGCAGCTAGCTTGTATACACCCCGCAGTTATCTCTAGGCAGTGTTTCTAAGAAGACAATATAGGAATTAACCTGGCCTTTGCCCAGCTTCTTCTGGAAAATGGGTGCAATGTCCTCATTGCTGACCTTGCCCTTCGCCCCGAGGCAAAGGCAACTGTGGACAAGCATTCAACCTCTCCCCGTGCTATTTTCCAGGAGACAAATGTCATCGATTGGAAGCAACTAGAGAGAATGTTTGAAGTCGCAGAGAGGGAATTTGGCGAGATTGACATTGTCTGCCCGGGTGCTGGCATCTACGAACCGGTATGCTTGCCCTCACCGCATAGGCAATACACACTGCTGAAGAGCATGTCTTTGCTAATTTTTACAGCACTGGACCAATTTCTGGCGTCCTCCTGGACATCCAGCAAGTCGAGACTCACCGACTGGTGGTCGTTATGCTTTGGTTGACATCAACATCACTCACCCGATCCGCACAACTCAACTCGCCATTTCCCATTTTCTCAAGTATCGCAACAACCAGAAACCCAAACACATCGTTCACATATCCAGTGTTGCTGGCCAAAATCCTGGATTTGCTGCTCCGATATACGTGGCCACCAAACACGCCATCAGTGGTCTCGTGCGATCGTTGGCCAGACTCGATAAGGAGTTTGGGATTCGCGTGACTGCCGTAGCCCCTGGCATTATTAAGACACCTTTGTGGACCGATCATCCGGAGAAACTGAAGATGATTGATGGCAGCGATGAATGGGTAACTGCTGAGGAAGTGGCCGAGGTGATGCTGGCTCTCGTGCAACAGGAGAAGGTCAGCGAGATCATTGGCGACAAGACAGGCAAGGGACCTCAATATCCAGTCACCGGAGGCACGGTGCTTGAGGTATCCAAGACAGTGCGTCCTGTTAATGCATTCAATGACCCCGGGCCCATGGGAAGACCTGGTGGCACTGCGTCGGACATGAAGACTGTCGAAGATGAAGCCGTTGCCTTGCTATCGCAGAAGGGATGGGGGGCATCTAAACTGTAGTGGATTAGGATAATGAAATTAATGGAACATGAGCACTTTTAAAGCCAAGAAAGACAAAGATAGAATAAACGCCAGGTGTCGCAGGAGTGAGACAAAGGAAGATAAAGTCCAGCTAGGGATTATTTTGGGCTTGGGCCGTTGCAACTCCGCCTCCGATTGGCACCGCCTTGTCGGGAGGATTTCCCTCGACTCCTCCAACTTCATCTTATCAATTCCTTTCCTTCTCTCGTCTACTTTCCTTTCGTCCAGCCCTTTTGCTTCATTTGCTGGGTACTCCATACGGTTCGCTATGGTTGTTTTGCCCGTCGCAGCTCCAGAGGGTCGATAAGAGCTTTTTCTCTCCGTCTTAAATTAAGGTCGTGTGGCCACCCATCCTTATCAACTTCACCGTATCGCCATCATCTCCGCAACCATGTTGGACGACGAAGCGACCGTCGGGGTCGGCCCCGAGGGATCTCGAAACGCATCGCGGAGGTATTTTGAATTCCCAGTTTTCTTTCTGGCTTTATATCATTACTGTCTTGATGCTGACAAGCCGTCCGTCTATCTTAGACGCGGAGTTAGGGGAAAGCGAAGCAGCGGATTCCATGGCCAGGCCGGTTGGGTTAGCAGTGTTATTAACCTGGTCAATACCAGTGAGTCTCGATCTTCGATAAGGATCTTGAACAACTTCTGATATGTTGGTTTGTTAGTTGTCGGTGCCGGTGTACTTGCGATGCCTCTTGCTATCTCACACATGGGAATCGTCCTTGGTGTCTGCGTGGTTTTATGGTCCGGTGCAATGGCTGGATTTGGTCTTTATCTGCAAACGCGATGTGCACAATATCTGGAGAGGGGAACTGCTTCGTTCTTTGCCCTGTCACAGCTTACATACCCCAATGCAGCCGTGATCTTCGATGCCGCTATTGCGATCAAATGTTTTGGAGTTGGCATAAGTTACCTGATTATCATTGGAGATTTGATGCCGGGAGTGATCCAGGGCTTTATTGGCGGCACTCCGGAATACGACTTTCTTGTTGACCGGCATTTCTGGGTTACAGCATTCATGTTCGTGACATCAAAATTGGATTGGCAGACTTTCGCATGCTAACGATACACTAGGTTAATCATCATTCCTCTCGCCTACCTTCGACGTCTAGATTCTCTTAAATACACAAGCATTGCAGCTTTGGTCTCGATGGCCTACTTGGTCATCTTGGTCGTTTATCATTTTGTGATTGGGGATACTAAGACTGATCGAGGGCCGATTCGTGTGATTCACTGGGCAGGCCCGATTCCCACCCTCAGCAGTCTTCCTGTTATTGTATTTGCATTCACGTGCCATCAGAATGTAAGCTCCCTGGCCCTCCCACTGATAATGAGATCCTAATGTTGGCAGATGTTTTCGATTCTGAACGAAATCAGCAACAATAGTCACTTCAGAACTACCGGTGTCGTCTTCGCTAGTATTGGAAGCTCTGCTGCAACTTACATCTTAGTTGCAATTACCGGTTATCTTTCTTTTGGAAACAGCATTGGCGGAAATATCGTCGGAATGTACCCTCCTGGACTCTGGGCCACGATTGGACGTGCTGCCATCGTCATGCTTGTTATGTTCTCTTACCCCCTGCAGTGTCACCCCTGCAGGGCTTCTGTTGATGCAGTGCTGCGCTGGAGGCCCAAGTCTCTCAATGGCAATGAGAATTCACCTCACAGCCACCCTCTCCTAGGGCCGAGGGGTAACCGAACTCCAGAGCCAATGAGTGACATGCGTTTTTCGGTTATCACAACAACCATTCTTGTTCTGAGCTACATTGCTGCTATGACTGTGTCTTCCTTGGAGGCCGTGCTTGCGTACGTTGGCAGTACAGGAAGTACCAGCATCAGTTTCATTCTGCCAGGTTTGTTCTATTACAAGATTTCTTCGCCCGATTCCCCTACCCATCAACGACTTATGAAAGAGGACGATGAAGCGATTGATGAAATTATCTCCGACGATGACGACAATAATGACGGTGACCACGACAGCCGTCAAGGCCACTCGCTCACAGACAGTGGTATTTTGCGTTACGGCAACCGTCATTGGCGCAAGACCGTGTTACGAAAGCTCAGTCTTGGGCTTGTCGTATACGGAGTTCTAGTTATGGTTGTTTCTTTGACCACCAATATTCTCTTCGCTGCTTCTCATTAATTGGGATTTGAAACCCACAATTTGAAGTGGCTTCCCTCTTTTCTTTTCCCCTTGCCATAGAGTCAAGCCCTTGGCTTCGGGCTTCTCTGTTACTATACAACTTTATTACACATTTCTGTCTTTATTCATTTATTATTCTTTCATTGGATTCATAGAGCAGAGCTCATTTATTGTTACACTGAGCTATCTTCTGTATCATTGCAAGGCGTTTGGGTGTTTTCTTGTTTTGGATAAATTGCTTATAACATACTGCATCCTTCCAGATATTTTCTATTTCAGCCTTATTCCATTATATTTAGAATGTCTTTATTTTTTGTTCAATTTTCATAACTTATATGTACGACTGGATTATTTGATGCTTTGAACAATACTAAGTCTTCATGGGTTACTTTCATTATGCCGATGTGGATATTGGGTATCTGAACAGTTACATATACATTATAAGTCATTTGATGAGCTTGAACCATACAAAGTAGACTTACCTATCTACCTCTTGGGTCCAGGATAAGCAGGCGGAGGGTCATCATCCCCAGAAGCAGAAGAAGCATTCTCATCACGCAACGGAACCCCATCCCCCTGAACACCTTCACCACGTCTCCTCTGCTTCTTTTTAAAACAACAAAAATACCACAAAACAGCCGTGATCAACCCAACCGCAACAGGCACCCCAATCCCGATCCCCACCTTCTCCTTCGTAAGCAGATATCCCCGGGGCAGATCAAAGGATTCCGTCGGCACAGGCACGATCGTGGACTCGGCGGCTCGAAATCGGATCTGAATAGGCGTGGCCGTCACAGCATAGATTCGTCTCGAGGTGACCGTCCCGGAATGAGTATATGTGATTGTGGATTGTGTATTGAGAGATCGTTTACAATCCGCATTTATGCGGGTTGCGCAGTCAAAGTCCCTTCATTCACACATCAGCAATCTTACACAGCCATATAACCCCCCCCCCGCCCCGGTAGAGATAGTAACTGAATGGGGAAAAAATGAGAATACATACGTCGGACAACACAAATTCGTCGTCTCCCTCCTTTGCTTCCCCGTCGCTAACGTACACCCCTTATACCCCGTCGGACACATCCCAGGACTAAAATATACATTTGACCTCCAACCCCCAGGGCAGCATTCATTCCCCGCGGGCCCCTCGCAGCCGACTTCGAGCTTGGGCCAGAAATCCATGTAATTCCGGGTGCGGGTTTCGGTGCATGAGGGCGGTGGTGAGAAGGCTGTTGTGAGGGGACCTTGGTTTGTGCGGGTCGTGTCGAGGGTGATGGAGGAGGCGGTTGTTGGGGTGGTTGTGGTTAGGAGGAGGAGGGAGAGGAGGGTTGTGGATGTGGATATGTATGGTGATAGTTTCATGGTTTGTTCATTTCATGTTAAATGTGTAGGTATAGTTATGTAGGGTTGAAGTTCGAGTGATGACTTGAGTATTTATTAGAATGCCAAAATAGAATTCCTCCAACATTGACTACAAACTTCCAGCCTTACGAGCATGGACCCAAGAATTAACTACAAATGGAATATCCCATATGCTCAAGATTGCAATTCATGCATCGCCATTGACGGGGCGGTGGCAGTGGATGCTGCCAAGTCTTCCGCTCTGTCCATCACCTCGTATTCGACCCGAAGGGAAATTGAGATGGAGCCAATATCCGAGGTGTGGTGTAGCCGAAATGCTTGGCTTGGAAGTTCCATTTAACCAGTAAGAGATTGGGCCAGTTCACATGAGTGATCGAGTTCGGAATAATTGTATTATTGTGTTATATAACGATAAACCATAACTATATAAGCATGGATGAAAATGTTCCAACGAAATTGAATTACCTGCAGACCGAATAAGGAAACAAAATTGCCCTGTTAGGCATAATGTCAAATAGGATTAGTGGTAATGATAGCCATCCGAATTGTTTTGCGAATTGTTTGGAAGGCCAAGTACTATAGCACAGCATTGACCTGACCAAGTTCAGTCTTGCCAAGTAGAGATGGTACAATGTGCCGTGTTTTACCTAAGTACCGTCAAGTAAAACCCTAATTGTTGTTCTGGTTGTTCAGAATTCGCAGAATGGACAAGAAAAGGTTGAGAATGTCCAGGTAGAGCGAAATAGAAGCAGCAATTTCTTCCTCAACGTGGTAGTGACGCATAATCAGCTGGGTGTCCACCAGAATGTATCCAGAGAAGACCAGAGCCCCGATTGCACCAAAGCCAAGCTCAACAGCGCTGTTTCTGGGGAAGAATGCGGCCATGAAACCGAACAGCACCAAGAACCAGAGTGCGCCGAACAGGTAAGGCATCCAGTTTGTGAAGTCGTACTTGGTCTGGCACGCAAACAGCGTGAGTGCTACGAAGATACCCAAGGTCAGGAAGAGCGCCTGCACCACGATGCGAGCGTCGTAAAAGGACGTGGCCACGCTAATGGCGTAGGCTTCAAGGACGGTGAAGCCGGTCAAGAACAGCAGGTTGGTCGGATAACTCTTGCGCTTCCAGTATGTCACAAGCATGAAGCCCAGAGCACCAAAGACGGACACCAACATCAGCCAGAAATTGGCCTGGATCCAGTGGCGGTAGTTTTCGCTAAAGAAAGAGATGGAGCTCATGGCGGTTGTAAGGAGCAACTGAACTGTTCTGCATATTGCATCGAGAATTATTAACCCTCCATCTCTTGATTGAACATCTGGCTGAATCGACTACTTACAGGATCGCATAAACTTTGCGAATGAACTGCATACGGATCGGCAGAGTAGCCTCCGCAATAGTACCACCAAACTATCGTTGGTCAGCATCAAATCGCGAAACCATAGCAACTCCATATATTAGATACACACCTTGAAGTCATCAGGGACGTTGTCGCCTTCACTGCGAGGCGCGCTTGAGAACTCCGGCGCCGCCTGATAAGACGGCGGGGGTTGGGAGAAAGCCGGCCCCTCCTCGAAGGAGTCCCGCTGGGGAGCTGGTGCGTACTTGGTGTTTGATGCCATCCTGCGATTATATTCTGCACAAACCGTCAAACTGCAGATATCAACAATCTCAAAGTCGATGAGAGTGTTGAGGATGAAGATGACAAGGAGATGAGGCGGAGGCGCAGCTTCCAGGCATGTGACGTCGGTTCAAGTCACGTGCTACAACCCCAGATTAGAGCACTTTCGCCGCACCCATCATGTTTTTGAAGCTTTTTCAACCACCAACGCCAATAAATTAGACTATCTAGCATATAAATTTATAGCTATTTACTAGGGCAATTTCGTATTGTATGTCTAACTGTCCAGCAGCCACTGCAGTGTGGTGGAGCGCGTTGATGAGGCCCAGGATGCTTATTAAGCTGTATATATCAAGCTGCTGAATACGCTCACGACCTTCTTGTACAGAGATAAAGAGGTTATTCCCTAGAGAAGCACATTTCCTTGCCTTCTTCTTTATTTTGTGCTCATTTTCAGCCCGTAGAACCTTGATTTCTTGTTGAAGGAGGAGGCTCATATTCATTGCCATCTGCGCGGCCTTTTCAAGGTATTAAATATGAGAGACTGGGCTGCTAGAAAGCTTTCTTTTTATATACTTTTCTACAGGCTGCGAACCTTATAATTAAGCTGGCGAGGATTTTGAGGTGTTTAAAAAGCAGACAAGATAGAACCTTTAGTAAGAAGTGGTCGTGTTAGCATATAGAATTAAAAGGTGATTTTCTCAAGGACCCAGTCTATATCTAATGGTTTAAGACCAGCTCCTGCAAAGCCATTATATATATTCCTTTAAATAAATACTGCTTCACACGCAGGAGGATATAGGTATAGAAAATCCTCCTTATTAATATGGTTATTTCCAGCCACCATCTGTCACACCCTGGGATCTCGCAATGGTACCTATACCTGTAACCTGTGAGTCAAGCCTAGGGAATACTAACCTGTGACCCTAATCCAAGGATGTCAACAGTAGTCAGGGTGCTCCTATAAGCTGTGGGTGCTTAAGAATGTGGTGAGGTAGTTAAAGAGAGAAGCAAGGCTAAAGAAGTATGTATACTTCTTTAATTAAGCAAGAGATGTGTGAACAAGTGTGTCATGATTAGGAGGAGTGTGAATGCTTAGTAACTGTAGATTAATAATGTTTATTAATCATGAAGAACTATTTAAGTACATGAAATGAGTGTCCTTATATATCCTTCACTGAGTATACCATTCTGTATACCATTCATAGTATTCCCTGTGGTACCCTGTATACCATTTTATATACTATTCATGGTATAATAAATGGTATTCCTGATCATGTGATGTAGCTGCCTACTAGATAGTAGCTGTAAAGAGTGTTAAATAAGTAAATTATAATTCTCTATAATAAGAATATCCATTTTTCCTAACTGCCTGATTCTGCCTAGTATAGTCACTGATAAGGGTGCTGTAACATAATCCCCCTCTTCTAGGATTATCATCCCTTAATAATCATAAATTTATGGTGTCCCCTATTCAGGTGAGTTTCCTATTAACTTCTTTTCTTATTTTCCTAATAACTCATCATGCCTTATTATGTTTCTGTTTGTAACTGATTTTAAGAGTGTGTTCAGCAAGCTAATAAAATTAAAGAGAATAGTTATGTTATTAAAAATTCCTGTAAACACTGTTTTTTAAAAGGCCTTCCCTATATCATGGATTTAAAGAGTTATAACTATACTACTTACACTCATTATGGTCATAAGTGTGAAAAGTAATTTCATAATAATAAGGAGTGGAATGATTTAAAATGAAATAAGTAATAAGTTTAAAATCAACTTACTGAGGCATTAGCTAAGCAGGCCTGTATTTCAGTGAAAGTTGCTTACTTATTTAAATAATAACAATTTCTTAAAGAGCATGGTAATAAGATGTTAGATTATGACACTATTATAATAGATTAATTAGATAAGGAGGATCCCTTAAGCACTGAGGATCTCTAGGAGCTGGACCATCTTACTAATAAGTAAGAGGCTGCTTAACTTACCACTGTGTTAGATAATCCTAGTCTAACTCAGATATTAAATTCCCCTTCCTTCTAGGCAGATTTTGATCTGTCTGTCAGTGGAATTCTTTCACTAATTAAGGGCAACCTATTAAGTTTAAGATAGGTTCCTATGTGTTTTCTAAGGTATTATAACCTTTCTATTTCACTAAGTAAAGTAGTCTGCCACTAATTTTTTAATGTCCTAAGATTTTTTTAACTTTATATTCTTATTTATTATCATCATTAATTTCTACATTTTAAGTAAGTTTAGCGTTGGCTGGTGCTGGTTCTAATAATGAGATATAAAAAACAGGATATATATGTTTTATTAATTTAGGTAGTTATAAACAGTAATTAACTAGTCCTATTTTTTCTTTAATTATAAATAGTCCTAATTTTTAATGGTCAAGTTTCATGCTTAGTCTTTTTATTTTAATATTTCTATAGAGTAGGAATACTTTCCCCCCCTTTTTAAGATCTGGTCCTTTGTCATGTTTTTTATCATAGTAGGTGGCCATTTATAGGTTCATAAATTCTAAGTCTGTTAAGAGTTATTAATAATACTGATTAATTATTATTACCAGTTATTCCGCTTCTTCAGAGCTTAACTCTTGTCTGATTAGTTTTCTAATGACATTTAGATGTCTGTGGTGATTTATATAAAATAGTGTTTATTTTATGACTGAGTATACTAAATTATTAAATGTGAATTATGCTAGAGGTAGTAGTTTACTCCAGTCATCTTATTAATAGTTAATGTAGTGTTATAAATATTACTTGATTATCTAATTAGTCTGTTCAGTTTACCTATTTGCTTGTGGGTAGTAGGTAGTAGTTAACCAGTGATATACCCCCATCATTCTTATAAGTGATATCTAAAACTTTAAGGTAAATAGTTTATCTCTATCTGATATAATATTTTTAGGTAATCTATAGTTTATGATGATTTCCTTTAGAAATATGAATGCCATTTATTTTGTGTTAAGCGTTCCTACTGTTAGTGCGAGTTAGATGTATTTAGTGAGTTGATTAGTAAAAACTATAATAGTATCCCATCCACTTAAGGGTGGTAACTAAGTGATAAAATCTACTGTAACCCATTCCTATAGTTTTATTAGTATATTTAGTATTTATATATTTCTATAAGGCTTATGCCTTACTGGCTTATTATAAATATATATTTTATATCTTATTATATATGCGTGTGCTTTTACTTAAAGGTATAGAATATAAAAGTTCCTGGTAATATATACTATGGTTTATTCTGCTCCTATATATCTAAATATAGGAGTATTATAGTGCATGGTAATGACTTCAGTCCATATACTCTTAGGTATATAGATGAGTCCTTTAAAGTACATAAATCTGTTAATATCTTTAATAAATCTGGTATCATCCTTAAGTCTTTTAAGTATTTCTTAAATTATCTAGTCTTTTTCTATTTCTGTGATGAGTTATTATTTAAATTCCTCTAATCTAATAGTCATAGTTGCTGTGATCTAGTGTTAATAATTATAACTAAGGCTTCTATCATCATTTTACTTTAATACTGCTGGTTCATAATATTTCTTATTAAGTATATAGTCCAGTCATTAACTAAGTACATCTGCTTAACTATTTTCTATTCCTTTGCAGTGTATAATATAAAAGTCATATTCTAAGAGTACTTCTAACTATCTTACCTACCTTCGCGTTAACTCTTTAGTTATTATAAAGAAGGTGAGGTTCTTATAATCTATTTTAATAAGAACTTAGTACTGTGCTCCTTCTAAATAGACTCTCTATATCTTAAATATAACTACTATAGCAAGTAGCTCCTTATTATGAATATTATAGTTTAGTTCAGCTTAAATCAGCTTTTATAAATAGAAAGTGATGGGTTATAGTTTTCTATCTTCTCCTAGTTATATCATTCTTATACTGATAGTATAGTCTAATGCATCAGTTTTAATGGTTATTTCTTTTACTAGATCATGTTATACTAGAATGGGTGCTTATATAATTCATTCTTTTAATTCTTTAAATGCCTTCTATTGTTCCTGAGTCTAGTTAAATATATCCAATTTCTTAAGTAATTTAAATATAGGTGTCATGATTTTTATATAATTATTAATAAATTATTAATAATAATTAATCAACCTATAATATTACTATAATTCCTTAAGGTTTTACAGTGTTAGCCAATCTCTAATTACTTATACTTTTATTTAGTCTATATAGATGCCCACTATAGAGATCTAATAGCCTAGAAAGTCCATTTCTTGCACATGGAACTCATATTTTTTAAGTTTAAGTTATAGCTTAGTATTCTAAAGCTTCATAAGTACCTTTATAACATGCTTAACATACTCATTAAAGTTATCTAAGAATATTAGAATATCATTAAGGTATGTAATAATAAAAATGTTAAGATATTTAGCTAGAACTTTATTAATAAATTATTAGAATGATGCCGGTGCATTAGTTAATCTAAAAGGCATAACTAAGTATTTATAGTGTCTATATTTAGTCTGAAATGCCATTTTCTATTCTTTACCTTATATAATTCTGATCTGATTATATACATCTGTGATATTAAGTTTTATAAACTATTTTACTCCCCTAATTCTATCCTAGATTTCTAAAATAAGAGGTAGTGGGTGTTAATCCTTAATAGTAATATTATTTAATAGTTAATAGTCTATGTAAAGTCATAGACTTCTATCTTTCTTAGGTATAAATAGGACTCCATATCCTGCTAATAATTTTAATAGTTAAATAGTCCCTTTTACTAATTATTTATCAATGTATTCTTTAAGTGCTTCTAATTCTTTATCTAACATTTAGTAGATTTTCTTATATATTAGTTCTTTTCCTTCCTAGATAGGAATCTTATAATTATGAGGTCTATAATTAGGTAGCTATGGTATTTATAGTTATTTAAATAATTTCTAAAATAATATATACTCCTGAGGTAACTATAGTAGTTCCTAAGAGTTAGCTGCTAGTTCCTTAGTGTTATATTATTCTTATAAGTTATTATCCATTTCTAAGGATCATTTAGTTAGTTTATTAGAGTGATATCCCTCATCCTATGACTTATTAGTTATATCCTTAATAATTATTCTTTTATAATATTCTATTGTGGTCACTGGTGCCTATCTAGATAGTTATACTAGCTATACTTAATCTAAAGTATTACTGGCTGCTAAGATTTTTATTATATTACTACTTCTTATAATATTAATTACCTTATTTAATCACTTAATATTATTCTTAAGTTCTCCTTTATAAATATATTATTAAGAGCTGATAGTGTTATCCCCTATACTTATCACCCTGGGGCATTTATAATTCACTAATTATAGTGTATTTATTTTCTAGTTAATTTCTAGGTTATGATTCCTAAGCTAAGGAATCCCTAATACCATATTATACCATCCTAATAGTGTCACATTAAAGTTAAGTTACTCTTCATAACCTATTATAACTAAGGGTACTAGTCCTAATTTATCTGTAAGATAACCTCCTAAGTCTTCTCTATTCAGACCTATAAGTGGCTCTAGATTAGCCTTTATAATTCTAAGTATACTAAGCTGTTTCTTATATCTTAGGTCTATATAATTTCCTATTACTCCAGAATTAATTATAGTCTTCACTAGTTATCTAAGTATCCTAGTGATAAGTTTTAGGTAAAAACTTTGCTATATTTTAATTACTAATAATAACTTCTAATTTCTAAGTGCTTTGATTTCTGCTTAAGCTTTATTTAGGATTTCTATAATTTTATTACATGCTCTATCTCTATTCTATTATCCTATATAGTATTATATGTGCCTATGCCTATTCTCTAATAGTTATATGACATGGTTGCTTAGTTCAAAGTTATCTTATAGGGTTTTTTAAGGTTACTTAGGTAGCTCATGAGGTTCCTCCTAGTGGGATACTGGGCCTTCCCATTAAGTACTATACTCTTTATCCAAGGGATTAAAAGCATATTAAACTTGGTTAATTACCTTATCTATAGGAACTAGCTCTTCCTAGGTGGTTTTCTATTCCTTAGGACTGTTTGCCTAGTTCTTATTTTCTAATTTATCTGTCCAGATTAAATTTTATAGGGCCAGATCTTTACTATCTAGTCTTAACTAATCACGTGGTATATAGTTATTATCTAAAGCTAAGTTATCTAGGTAGTGCTCTGCTAATACCTATTATTTAAGTCATAGTTCTTCCTTAGTATAGTCATCCTATATTTTATCTGGGCCTTCTTCCTGTATTATAAGTTCTTAGTTAATTTCATCATCACTTAACATAGTATGTTGGCGGTATAAATTCCTGAGTTATAGATCTTTATTAATTGCTCTAAGCTCCTTTATAGCTCTGAGTTACTTAATTCATTCATTAAGTAGTGTATTTTAGTCTAGGTCTTTCTAATAGTACTACTAGCATGCCTAACAGTCCTTAGTCATATGTCCTAGTTTTCTATAGAAGAAGCAAAGCTTTTCCTTACATTACTATTTATATTCTACTGGTAATATGCTATTTCATCTTCTATCAGTAGTATTAAGTTCTATTAGCTGTGGTCTAAAAGGATCTGAATATCCTTAGTTCACTAGTCATACCCTTTAGCTATTATTTAACTAATAATTTGCTGTATGTTGGTTTCCTTTAAACTAATAATTATTTCTTCCTTTCTATCTCATCTAAAAGTCATACAGAGTATTATTAATTTTAGTTATGACTTTAATATATTTAGCTACTATTATTAGTCGTTCCTGCTAAATTATTTTTTCCTAGATTTCTGGCTTTATACATTATTTAAGTGCTGTAATTAATGCGCCTTTACTCTAATTAAGGTAAGAAGCAAGTTGTATAAATTTAGAGGCTAATTTTATAAAGGATCTAGTCTGCTGTAATCTTATAATCTTCTATTCAGTGTTCTATTTAGTATTAATGTCTCTGAAAGTAGTTATTAAAAGTTCCTTAAACTTATAGTATTATCTGAAAGCTTACTTAGTAATATTGTCTTAGTCTTCCATCACTATTTCCTGATAGTTATGTAATATTAGCTTAAACTAATTAAATGCATTCTCAGTAAGATAAGTTAATATAAAGAGAACTTTATCTACTTTATTTACTAATCTATCACCATTAACAGTGATATAGGTTTCTATTTATATAAGGAATGGTTAAAGTTTGCTCTAAGTGCCATTAAATAGCTTAGGTAGCCTAACCTTAACTGCTTTTATAGATACTTTTCCTTAAAGTTAGATAATAGTTTCCTAAAGCTGGCTCACCATGCCCATTAACTCCTCAGTTATTAGCACTGGTGGCTGTTATTACTGAGTGGGTGACGCAGTCAGCATCTATAGGGTAGTATTATTTACCATGATGTTTTAAGTTAATTACTTAAGATGGACTAGTGTCAATGCCAATATTATTTATACACTTATATAGACAGGTGATCAATATGTCACACCCTAGGATCTCATAATAGTACCTATACCTATAACCTGTGAGTCAAGCCTAGGGAATACTAACCTATGACCCTAATCCAAGGATGTTAACAGTAGTTAGGGTGCTCCTATAAGCTGTGGGTGCTTAAGAATGTGGTGAGGTAGTTAAAGAGAGAAGTAAGGCTAAAGAAGTATATATACTTCTTTAATTAAGTAAGAGATATGTAAATAAGTGTGTCATAATTAGGAGGAGCATGAATACTTAGTAACTGTAGATTAATAATATTTATTAATTATAAAGAACTATTTAAGTACATGAAATGAGTGTCCTTATATATCCTTCGCTGAGTATACCATTCTGTATACCATTCATGGTATTCCCTGTGGTACCCTGTATACCATTTTGTATACCATTCATAGTATAATAAATGGTATTCCTAATCACGTGATGTAGCTGCCTGCCAGATAGTAGCTGTAAAGAGTGTTGAATAAGCAAATCGTAATTCTCCACAATAAGAATATCCATTTTTCCTGACCGCCTGATTCTGCCTGGTACGGTCACTGATAAGGGTGCCGTAACACCATCATCCTCTTAACTAGGATTCCGTACGCACGTTTAAGCGGCCTAAAAACACTAACATTAAGTGGCTGAAGAAGATAAGATGTATGTAGAGGCATATAGAGACAGATAATCACATTTTCTTTGCAGAAATCATTAAATTCTGTAGTTTAGTGACTTGAATGGCTGTTAAGGATAAGTAACTGCTTTGCACTATTTAAATGTAGTCTGGAAAAGGGTTCATATACCTATTTTAACCATGCAAGGCCTATCTCATCTGTTGTCCAGCCATTCTTACTATTAGTAAGTCTCTACTCTTATAGTAGATTAGGCTCTTGATACCATGGAGCCTAGTGTTCTTTACCCTTTAAGATAACCACTGACAGTATAGTGGTTCCCTTAGAACTTATACATTTAATGATAGTAACCTATTCACGGTTTCCTTGAATAACTGTATGAGGTCTCTCACTGCGCTTAACTGTAGTAATAACCTTAGATGTTATATAGAGTCCCATTGCAAAGCTAGTTTTATTAAAGTTCCAGATATCATCTTCATGTATACTGTGTTCCTGAATAGCTTTATATATAGTCTTAAACCACTGTTTTAAGACCTTTGGATCCTCCCGCTTTGCACGTTGATATGATATATGTTAGTTGTATTATGTACGTAGCTGTGGATGGCGTTTAATAAACTTAGATACCCAGTTGATACTAAGGGTTGCAGTTGGATCCCCTGTACGTTCATGAAGTAAATCTGTGCCATTCCTCACAGGAACCCTGGATGAATGGAAAATCCTTGCTGATCTGTATTAAGCAGTCGCTTAACAAGGTCTTCTTCTTCAAGAACCATTAATTTATGGCCATTGGCGCGTGTTTCTGACCGTGGTTGTTTTCCATTAAGCCAATCATGAAGGGAAGACTCAGGGACTCCAAATACACTAGCAGCCATGCATTTAGATTGAATTTTTTTATTTTTAACGGCTGAAATAGCCATCTATATTCGATTTTCTTAAGAAAGAGGCATTTTTATATGGTAGGGATGAATAAAGACGCGTTGAATAATAAGAATATCTTGGGGCGGCGAAAGTGCGCGATTCAGTGGTGTGCGCGACTCGGTGGTTGATCACGTTACTTTTGTTCTGCTTAGTCAGCATAACAGGTCAAAAGGGTTCCCCTAACCAAGGGTGGGTCCTTTATCTAGACCCAGAACCCAACCCAACTGTTGGGTTTCACGGGTTCGAGGCGGGTTTGGCGGGTTGGGTATGCAACTCTAGTATAGGTCTTAAATACTATAAAATATTCCTGTAGTCGACTTTGTCCTAGAATCTACTATATGGACTAATCCCGGCTGTAAATATGAAGCATTGTTCGAAATCTAAATCTATAAAAGCAGTGAGAGGGTTATTGTTAAACAAATCATTATCCCTGAGACGCGGTTTTGTTGGGACGAAAATTCGTTAATTTGGGGGTATAGGGATGGCCAAATAGCATGTTCCAAAAGTTGACTAAAATTTTATACGAGGTTCACACCCCCTCCCCATCTGTCAATTGGGTTATTCTAGTCATACACTGTGTTGATTAACCACATCTGAATTTTTCCTTTCTTTGAATTTGTTGCTGTGATAACTCCTTCCTAAAAAGCACAAAAAAAAAAAATAAATAACAAGTAAAAAAGAATATCATGGTGGCTTCTTATCACTGCTACTGCGCGATTTGTTGTGCTTCTCTCTCCGCAACCAAAATTGGATCTCGTGCGCCGAAGGCACTGAAAAGGCGTCGAGCGCGGATCGCAAGGCGGATCAGATGGCGACGCCTAGGGCTGGATTATGAAGATACTGAAGAGGAAGAGGAAGAGGAAGAAAGAGGAAAAGTGGAAGGAAAAGGGGAAGAGGTAGAAGAAATGGAAGATTATGACCAGAATGCTACTCATTCCGATGACGATGACGACGACGACGATGATATATCTATTGATAGCTCCCGAGAAGACGACTCGTATGACCCAGAGCTCGTCAACGATGAAAGTCTTGAATGGCTTGGCAATACTGTTTATTGCCTCGGGTTGAATCCAGGTGCGAACGGCATTAGCAAGTAAGTTTATCCTGTTTATACATTATAATGCGACTGCTTCTAATTTTTCAGAACTTTTATTTCCGGTAAGGCTGACTATGATGACTGCGTGAGTATCATCAATTCAACCATGTGGAGAAGTGATTGCTAAAAGATATACCTTAAAAATAAGAACCGCATCAGCATCTCCGAGGGTAACGGTATGTTTCACTTGCTCTTATATCAATCCCGCAAATGGGGGCAAAAAGCTAATGATTTTTTTAGACTTCAATCAACCGAATGATAAATTTGAATTCTACTGGTAAAAATAACCTCGTATCCTTCATCTTTTCACACGCTGACAGGTCTCAAGCTATGTCTATGATAAGAGCGAGCCCGCAGTTTTCCCATTCCATTGGTGCTGCTTTGAAATACTGATTAGGGCCCTCACTGGCTCTGACGATGTTAGTCGGATTAACAAGGACATTCTGTACGACGTCATGGTTGAATTATCAAGTTACTGCTGTCTTGCAGTGGATTATGGAGGTATCCGGGGTCCGGATCAAGATTGGCACTGTATTCCTGGCGAAGAGGTATGTATAACCTTGTACACACGCTCCAGACATATACAGCTGATAATCAGCCTTGGCTCGACTAGTTTTCCGTGACATCTCCGATTATCTTCCCAGGCTTTGAAGATGTTATATTTGGTCAAGTTTCAAAGAGCACTTTCAAACAATCCTTTCCCAGAGAACCTCTCTATCTCGAGCACAAGGTGGTAAATGACCCGTTCAACAATATCCCATACGAAGTGATTCACCATATATTGTCTTACCTACCCGGAGAATCATTTCAGGCAGTCATCAAGGCCTCGTGGCCAGTCTACAGCAGTACCCACTATGGTGGATTTTGGAAACAGCTTATTAACTGGAACTTGCCCTGGTGTTGGGAGCTTCAGGAACTCATCAAAGACAATTTGCGAACCACCGCAGAGTTTGATTATAAAAGGCTCTATCTTTGGTTAGAAAAGATAACCACCCCAACATATGGTATGAGAGGACAATTTATGGGCCTTGCCAATCGAAGACGGATCTGGAGCGCTTGTCAGGAAATTGCAGACAGATATTCTAGGAGACTGTGTACGTTACAGCGTGAAAGTGGCTGTGATGATGGGTAACTTGCCCAAGCCCAAAGGAAAACATCTTTGGGGGAAAAAAATCTAGTTACAGACAAGGATCCAAAATGGAGAGATCATAGAGGTTTTGCAATGGATATAAGGACTGAGATTTAGTCAATATTGAGTATGTCAATCCACAGTCGGCTGTGACATGTTATATTATATTAGAAACTGTGGCCTGCTTCCGATATTTGACCGTTTATAGATCCGACACCTCACTGAACGAGCTGCTATTTCCGTGGTCCTTGCTTGCCTATATAAAGGGCCACCATGTCTTCTATGATACCTTGAACCATAGCTTGACGGTCTTTCTCGCCTGCTTTTGCATACCCAACCTATTCTACGAGTTGAGAATGAGCTTTATACAGATCCCCATTCTAAACGCAGAGTATGATGCTGCCAAGCGGCTCCTAGGAGGATTGGATGTCTGCATTGAGTGCCGATATCGAAAGAGACAAGTATGCCGTTATTCGTGCTTCACAGCTCTAAGATAAAATAACCTCAAAGATGCTCCCTCTAACAATGCCTCAGTGCTCAGCAGAAAAGCCCTGTCAACACCGCATTATAAACTACAATGCAGGACACACCAGGATGGACTCTATATGTCTCAATTATCCATGGAAAAAGGTCCCGTGGAGAATGAGTGGGTTGCTATGTTTGAGTAGGCAACCCTCCTCTCGTCTTGCTAGACATTGCTGACGGCGTCTTCGTCAAGAAAACTTGCCCGGAACCGACTGCCTCCAAATCTTGGTGACTGCATCCACCATATAGGGCCATGCCTTGACGTGAAAAGGAGATTACTGTGGTATTTACCGCCAGATGTTGACCGCAAGGCGTCAGCTAAGATCCTGCTTTAAGCTACTATGCCTCTTGAGTTTCTCCTGAGCCTCATAGTGTGGATTGGTCTTTGCCCGTCCATTCTGTATGAAAGAGTTGAACCCCTGGAAAAGCCTCTGGAAAGACATGATACTGTAATGATTCTACATGGTCTCGTCAGAGGTAGAGTGGTTGACAATGACTTGTTTACTGTATATCTGGTAGGTAGTTTGGCGCAGGAGGCTTCACAGCTTCCGGTTCTGGACAACATGGAATGTATGGTAATGCAGAAACTCTTAAGCGTTTGCATTGGCGTTTAACCATGGCCCTTAGAGCCAAATGTTTATCTTCGCTAATATGTAACACTGAGATCCCAGATGCTTGAGCATGAGAGAGCATTGTACCATGTATTTCCGGCACCAGTCAGCACATGGACCTTCGAAGACGTTGGATTTATTGCCACAGCTCCGCGTGTGTTTCCTCTCTCTATATATATATTAAATTCAGCAGTTTGCACTTTATCATTTCTAGAGTACGCTGAGGGCCATCTACTTACAATTTAGCTTTGTTGAATATACTCAAGTATATCTAATTGTACTCCCCCTAGGGCTGAATATGCATAGGCACCAAATTTACATGGGTCACAACACAAAGTGCATTTCTACTATGGGAGACAAAGGAGGCTAAGAGAAAACTGTGTATCTAGTGCCACTGTGCCCAGTATGCGTGTTATCTATTTTCTTATCCCAAACCCCCTAAGAAAAATAACTAGGCGCAGGTAGCATTTAATATAAAAGGTCAACTGCATCTAGGTTATATAATGCCAGGTATACACTGTAGTTCTGTAAGAAATAGTGGTAATTCTTCTTTAACTTGGTTCCTTTCTCTAATTAGAAAATCATAAAGGTCTTAAGCTGTTAAGTAGACCCTATAGAAAATATAAAGATTATCTAGTTATCTCTTAGCTGTGGGTTTCTAGTCACACTAGGGTATATATAAATAACTAATCTAATCCCTATCTAGAGTCCCCTTAATATTGCCTAGTCTAATCTAGATTATTTATACATTTCTCCGCTCAACGCTTCAGGCTCAGATTATCTATATAAAGGTTATATAAATAAGATATTTATATCTGTCTCTAACAATACTATAGGAGAGGAGTATATACTATTACTAGAAGGCACTACCACTTATAAGCGTGATTTATATCAGATTATACTATCTTATAATCAGGGGCAAAACTTCTATATTATTAAATCTATTCTAGGAGACTGTCCCCTTATAAAGAACTATAGGTTTTAAATTCTAGGTAATACCCTAAGCAGATAGGCACTTTTAGTATAGACCTAGTTTAATAAAGTAGGAAATCATAAGATGTATATAAATTACATATAAGTTACTGTATAATCTAACTAAGAACCTAGCCATTCTTAACCCATCTCATAAACTGTATTCAAAGACCTTCCACTAATTTTCCTAGCTAATATTAATAAGGAAGGCCAATGCTGGGTAAAGGAGGGGGAAGTAGTTAACTTTCCTAGACTAGGATATGATATTAAGGGATCTTTAGATTCTGCAGGCTATAACTAGAACAAGGAGGCATGTTTGCGCAAATGGAATCCGGACAGAAGATTGTATATATTTGAAGTTTTGAATTTATAAATCCTATAATTAAGTGGTCCATGGTATATAGCTTAGTGTGCACCAAAAGAAGTATATATATACTCAAAAAGAAAGCAATAAACATTATCCAGAATCTCTTCAAAATGCAACAAGTATATCCAAGAACAAGAAAATTCCGCATCACCGAATAAATAGTAAGAAATATGGCCATGCAAATTGCGAAAGAAAAAGATTAAAAAAGAATGAAAACCGATAAAGCAAAAATCCTGGTCGCACTCCCTTACTTATAGGGAGGATCGGATTCTTCGCTGATCCGAACATGCGAAGTGCGACGGTGAATTGCCGCTGCGGAGCTATCATCGTCGGTATCGTGTCTGAAATCGCCTGAATCTTCCTCTTCTTCTTCGCTTGATTCATCGGGACTCCGTTCGGTATCATGTTGCACAGCAGCTCCAGGAATTTGATCAGGGCGCTTTTTCCGTTGAAAGTCCTGGGCATGTGCGGTAGCCACAATTGTTCCAACACGCGAGATTTGACCGCGAGCACGAGCGACTGTGCCTGGGGTCGGTGGTGTTTGTGCCCCGTGTTCAATATCAGTTGGCCCAAGAAAAGGAGTGAGACCTTGTTGATCTTGGGGCGGCAAATCCACTGAGGGATGACCGGATTCTGTGCCCGGCTTGGGGACTTCATACGGCAGAGGTACATCTCTTGATGCTCGGAAAAGGAGCACGTTGGTGCAGTGCTCATTCTCCACTCGGAATACCGTCCAGACACCTCTTCGACATACCTCCGAGAAGGAAACCGCGAAACTCAGCACCTGGGAGTGCTGTATGTCGTGGGCAAAGATGGCATAAAAGATCCAATTGAAACGTATAACCACATCAATCACCATGGCAACATAGTAAACCCACACTCTGCGGAAGGCTAGAACGTCACGCAAAAGTGGATGTTTGGCATAAGGGTTGCCCAAACTCCAATCCATAGCAAGGTCCCACACAGAAACGTAGACCGCATTCAATAAGGCGAAGGTAATGAATGGTGCTTGGAACTGAGTCACTCTTTCAATGCGATACATGCTCAGAGTCATATAGTAGAGAACGCTAAATATATACTTTCCAAAATTCAGCAGATGAGGAAATACGTTCTTTGTATCCGCATATCGTCGGAGACATTGAAACGCTCGCCAGACAGCTGGGAGGCACATGAAGAATCCCAAAAGCCTGGAATGAGATGAGTTGCACTGAGGGGGGTCATTCCAGGATTTCGCATAGAGACAGAAGAATAGCTCAATGTTCTGAAAAGTGTTAGCGTCATCCATTGACAATAACCTGCAGATTGACTCACTCCCATAGCGTATGTTTGGGAGCAGTACATGTCTCCAAGAAAGAAGTCACGGAACTCGACCGGGTAGAGACCCGCAAGCATCAAACGCCACTATTTCATTAGCACTCGTTCGATTTATCAGCATGGAGACCACATACATTGGAATATGCCCACCATTGACGGCTTCGATGATAAAGTACGCGAGCAGGCAGGAAAAGGACAATGACGGTTAGGCCGATAAGGATGACCGGCCAGTAGATATACATGTCGTTTACCGATAGATAGAAGTTAAGCCACATGAACAGGCCAAGTAGAAAGAAGAAAGCGCTAGGAAACTGTCCGATGTCAGGTGCGAACGAGGAGCGGGGGCAGAGAAAATGGACCATACCTCTAATAATTGACGCCAATCTAATGCATGCCGAGCATCGAATTCAAAGATGAACACATGATTTATTTTACTGTTCGTCCAAACCATGCAGACCAAAGCGAAGAGAAAGAAGTGGAAAACAACAAGGAAATAACCGGCATAAAGCTACTCCTGTTAGCTCAACCTGATGAGAATATAACAAACACCGACATAAGCAACTCACCTGAAGCAAATAACTGGTATGAGTTTTTATTACACCATCGGAGTCATTCAGACGATCCCCAGCGAAGACCAAAGCTTGAATACCAAATAAAAGACCAGCCATCAACAAAAGGCCGCAGCGGAAAGTACTGGGAGAGTGGTCGCCTGCCTTCTTGGAGGTGCGTCGCAGTTTCGAAACCGCAAGCTTTCGGTTACCACGTTCGAAATAGCGAGAGTATAGGTCTTCCGCTGAGGCCATCAGGTTGTCTGCGAGTTCACTGTTTACAAACCATGCCTGGTTGACCTTGTCTGACATGTACCTCATAGTAGGACGAGCATTGACAACCTTGTCGTATTTCTTGTTGATCTTCCGGAAAGCCGTTCGATTGAGGTACGCATAGGCCTTTAGTAACTCCACGCCGCGGTAGAACTCTTGCAGCGCATGCTTCAGCTTCTTCTTGGCAGAGCGATAAGACACCTCGGTGTACTGAGTATCATCTGGTCGGCGTGCAAAGTCCCTACGACTGACGGTCGCTTCTTCATCCTGCCCCTGTGTACCAGCCGTATTTGGAGGTGCCATCTGCGCCAATGCCTCGGAGTTCTTCCCAAACCGATTCCGTCCTATAAAAGCATCCTTCAGGCCGAAGGGGTTGAATGGGCCAAAACCACTTGCCTGTTGTGAGTTGGTGTTGTTCTTGCGCAATATCTTCTGAGCACCCAAGACCTGCTGGGTTCTTTGATCCCGCATGATGTGCAGCTGCTGCCGGAGGGTCCGTAACCGCTGTGTAGCTTCCTCTTCCTTGGTTTTGTAAAACGACTCGATCTTCGATAGCTCGTTATCCAAAAGATGAAGAACTCATCCTGTCGACGTTCGATTTCCGACGAACTTTCTCCCAGTCCACGTTTCTCTGGGGGCTCTCCGGTATATGAAAAGACTCGTTTAAGGAGATGTGAGGTCCTCTTCGTAGATGGGCCCGATGAAGTATGCCCCCTTTTACTACTATGAAAGCTCCCCCTACTCGCGAGCGAGGGCTTGCTCTCATGGGCAGGTCGATTAACATTCCGATCTCCGGGAACAGTAGACCGCGGCGAGAGGACGGGAGACGGGGATTGAGGGCCTTCTCGAACAGGATCCACATCGTTTCTCTCTGGGGGCGAATATCCCTCTTCAGGATCTAGTGCTGGGTCCGGGAGTTCCAAGGTAGCCACTTCCGACTCTGCATCATGCTGCCCCTGTGGAGATGGAATAATGCTTCCATAGGTTCCTGCATTCCCTGAAAACCGTGAACCCGGTGTTCTCAACGGTTGTCGTTCGCTTCGCTGAATTGGGGTCGAACGGGGTCCTGAACTGGGGCGGCTACTGGTTCTACCTGGGGTCGAAAGGGCTTGGTGCGTCGAATCACTGGCTTCGAGTTTCTTTTCTGCTTCATTCTGCGAGAAGCTCAACGGATCTTGCGTCGAGATGATTCGTTGATCTTGTCGGAGAGAAGGATGTCGAGGACTTTTATTGGCTTTCTGAATGGCTCGAGTGATGGCCTTGAGCTTCTTCTTTCCAGCCTAAAAGGAAAATAAATTATGTTAGGGAGGTGAGAGAGAAAGGAAAGACGTCACATGCCTTGTAATCGAGATACTTTGCGCGCCATTCGGGGACTAGCTCCTCTTCTAGCTCTCTAAAATCAAAGCATCATCGATCAGCCAGTATACTCGGGAGAGAAGAAAGGAGACGCGAAGGAAACAAACTTGGCGAATTTCATTCTGGGGACGGGTTCACCCGGACGGGCATGATAGTTTCAAAGATAAAACCAAGCTTCAATTCATCTTAAGACGCGATCGACTGCAAGCATTCTTTTGGGTTGATCCTCCTGCTCTCCTGATAAATAGCTCACTAGCAGCTACTTAGCAAGTTTCCTTCCCGGATGATCACAGTGGATAAGGCTAGCCAACAGCAAACAAGCATCCCACAATCATAGAAAAAAGCAAAGAAAAAGTAAGACACAAAAATTAGAACAGGGAGAAGAAGAAAAGAAAAAAAAAAGCGAAAAAGCAAAAAATGGGATACACATCCCATGTCTGCGACAATCACCGTACCAACCAAGGCCTAACTAATAATTTCGGACCCGCGCAAAAAGAGAATCGATGACAGCCAAGATGATAGCGCCGCCTCTGGAACTTGTCCTGGCATGCCTGCAGCCTGGATGGGCCCCTGTGATTGGTCGGGCCGAGCAATGTGAACTCAAAGACATTGGGCGCTGAGTGGCTGCTGATAGGCCAAGATAGAACACGTGCCTCAGCAGATGAGCTCATTTGCACGTTTGGGCTGAAGATTGCATTCATGATTATTATTACTGTTATTCACTGTGTGTTGTGGTTGGCTGGGCCGGAGAAATTATCCTTTTCAAGGCTGTCAAACAGGTAGTGGAAGAATTCTTGAGTTGAGGGTATCCATGGATGGTGATGATTTCAATGCTGACACATCCAGCTTTCTGCCTTTTTGGACGAGTCTTATCGACGCATGGGCTATTAAAAGGAAATAAGGAATAGGAGGTAAGGTCGTGCTGTACATTTCCTGTGACGAATGACGATCATTTGGATTCCTGAAGGCTACCCCTGTACATAGTACAGAGCAGAGGTCGTTAGCATCAATGATACTCCGCCAGGGCGTGCAGAGTACACGCTACGAGTACATATGTTGTGCTTCGTAGCCCTACGCGGCCATAACAGCCTACATATTTGATCTCTGGGCATCCGCCTGCCAAGACCCTTCGTGCATATCAGAATGCCCTGGATCCCTAAATACGACGACATCTAGTCAGCACTACAGCAGTGCAGTTTGACCCTCGTACAGTGACGCTCGATACAGTGGATAATGCGATAGGTGTATGACAGCTCATGCATTCATTCTATTCATTTAAATATATACATCACATTCAGGTAACCGTTTACCACTGCTGGAGCTGGAATTTCTCGTGAGGGGAGTAGCGGTTGGGGTCGTACTCGTCGGCACCGTGGCCCTGGACGTAGTGCTGGTCGTACATCTCCTCGGCGTTCTTCTTGGCGTGGTGGTGAGCCTTCATCTTGTCAACCTGGTCCATGCCCTTGGTCTCGGCGAGACGGTCAATCTGAGAGCCGACGAGACCGGCGATGGCCTCCTTGGCGAAAGCGTGCTTGACGGGCTTGCCTATGCAGCAACAATGTTAGTCACGTGATCGACCAAATGTTACTGTATAAAATATATCGATATCAACATACCCTCCTTGCGCTGGTGGTTCTCCCAGGCCTTCATGGCCTCGAAAGAAGCGGCACCGGCAATGAGCTCGTGGGAGAGCTTGCCCTCGTGCTTCTTCTCACCGTACACCTGCTCGTGAGCCTCGTGCGATTCGTCTAAGATTGTTGTTAGTTGTCAAGTTATTGAGAAAATATGAAAAAGTTGACAGTGAGGGGAGACATACGGAATCCCCAAGCCATTGTAGCGGTTATATGGATATAAAAGAAATGTGGTTTAAAAAGGTAGAGAGATGGAGAGTGAGTTTGATGAAGAAAGGGAAAAAAAAAAGAAAAGAAAAGAAAAGACAAGCAGGGGATCAAGAGCACCTTATAAGCAGCGATCTGACAAGGCCAGTTCACAAAGTTCCTCAGCCCCAGGCTCAGCTCCTCGAATGTTCAGCTACTACGTATCCTCTTTGCCCCTCCATGCCCCTCATCTGCCCCATGTGTACCATCATTTCTGGCCAGTCGCACCAACCAATCTCTCTGGAATCGCCCCTGGTCCCCTGGGCAATGGCTAGTTGGCTACCGTTTGACGATGATCCAAAGAGAAGATCGCAGCAGGCTGCGACGATACGCACTGCCTGCCTCCGCCGAGCCAGAAAGAGGGGCATGGAGGGGCATAGGATGGAGTCCGAGGGCCACAGCGGACGAAACACAGAGGAGAGACGGATGACGTTTAGGCTTTTCTGGGCATTTGCTAATCGCTGGATACGCGTCTCATAGCCACGATCCAATCAATAATATTTGGCGAGCTGAGCTGGGGTTGAGACAGGTCGGAGTATTCCGTATCCATACTACCCCAAACACGGGGGTACTTACAGTTGACTTCGCATGAGTGACAGTATGATACCCGTAACCCAGTATTCTGTATAGTAAAAGCCAACTGAAGAAGTACCTCCAAGTACCTGTGCCTGAGTGTTTATTCCCGGCTGAGCCACAGCCGGTCATGCGTCTACAGGGCTACGTGTAAAAGTCCCAAGGGTCAGCTGCGGATCGGCCAACAAAATGGGTCTCAGCCTTAGAAATAGCTGCCTTGGCGCCCCTTGGCATTGCCTCGCATGGCCGACGCAGCCGGCCAACTCCTCGCCAAGCTCATCTTGTCCAATGCTTGTGCCTGCCCTATGGCCATACTGAGTGGTACAGTACATTTGCTACATGGATCAGTAATCCGGCACAAGTACCGTTAACCGTACCAGCCATATTTCTATTTTAGTTACGCGAGTGGAGAGCTGAGGGTGCGTCCTTTTCCAATAATAAAATAGCGCAATCGATATGTGAGATCGTTGAAAAGATCGCGTAATGCTATTCGAGAAGAATCCGCAGAATCTGGGTCAGGGGCTTGAGGCTTCCGATGCGCCACTTCCGAAGCCACTCAGCCACAGTTCACGTGATATTATACTGCTGTTATGATGTCAACCTATGAAGACTAGGGCACTTAGGCACTACTATGTATGTACAGTATGTCAGTCAAAATACTCAAGCTGAAGATAGCTAACACCTTGGCGTTTGAGAATGATAATCCCAGTGATGTCGCTTAAGATGGAATAGTTTCAGCTAAAAACTCCGATCTATTGCGGCCTTGGCAATAACTATCCTTTGCTATAGACGGAACCCAACCTTGTCTGGAAGACTGGATGGGAATATCACCACGGTTCAAGTAGCGGTGAGAATAGCGGTACAAGATGCTCCATATTGAGTCCTTTCTCTCTTTTTCCCGTTTCTTGTGTCCCGTGTTTTCAGACTTCATACTATTTACTGATCGCCTGGCTATCATTTACTGCCCCAGGTGTGGCTGGTGCATGCATAGGGTACTTCGAGGTACCTCGGTATTATTTGTAATATACAGTATTACATGTTAGAGGAATAAACATCATCCTGGTGCAGTACTTGGTTAAGGTAGATTGACTACTGCTTTGGCTTGAAGAATTGTCATCATTGCTGTGATGGCAGCTTTATTATTAACAGACATATTTAGCTATCAGAGCATGGCAGTCTTCATCTTAACTGACAGGCAAGAAACTGCTGATACAGTTTCTTCACTCCGCAGCTAATCAGAATAGAACAGCTTCCTCAATATTACTCACCGTCACTCAAAAGCAGTAATTTATGTTTTGATATTGATGAAGCATTTGCAGAGATCTCATCAAACAAAAGTAACCTTTAATATATGCAAGATCAAAGTATCAGCATTCCTATCGAATATGTGAGGCAACCATACCTTACCTACTTAGATGTTGGGATTATTTGATACATACATTACCATACTCGTACAGTACATACATAAAATACATCTCCAACTCCCTCCACCTCCACTTCTCTACGATAATCATCAATTTCCGTATCATCACTGCTGTTCTACTGGTGATTCGATTCGGACTCACCGCGACATTTTCACATTCCTTCGCAAGGTTTCACACGGAGGGACAAAAGAAAGAAGATCCCTCGTTCCAGTTTTACCCCGCTGCCGATCGATTGGAACCAACACACCACCCATCCATGACCGGAATACCGTCATTCGACGCACCCACGACCTGAAGAGGAAATTCCCAAGAGAACAGAATTGCTTGGGAGTCAGTTAACCTGCTGAAGGAAGGACCTTGTGTACTTAGAGTTATACCTAGTGACGAAAGGTACAACCCCAAAACCGAATAAGAGGGGCGCAAGGGAAAAAAAAAAGATGCCCAAGAGAAACCCCTCCCACTCAGATTTCCCATCCCACCTCACCCTGACCATCACTCCCCCTCCTACACCTTCAGCAGCAGCAACCCCCAACATCCTCATCCTCCTCCATGGCCTAGGTGACTCCGCAGCGGCATTTACCTCCTTCGCCCGCGCCCTGAACCTCCCCGAAACCCTCATCCTCACACTGCAAGCCCCGACGCCTCTCCCCTTCGACCTGGGCGGATTCCACTGGGGCGACGATGTGTCGTTTGACTCGTCCACGGGCGGTCTCGACATGGACGCCGGGTTTACGCGGTCGGTCAAGGGGCTTGTCGACGAGGTGGTGCGCGGGGTGTTGGTGAGGAAGTGCGGGTGGCGGCTCCGCGAGGTGATGATTTTGGGGTTCGGGCAGGGCGGTATGGCGGGTTTAGTTGCTGCGAGGGAATTGGGGGTTCAGCCCAAGGTGAGGGTGGAAGGGGAGGGAGAAGGTGGTGAAGATACTGGTGCGTTGAGTGGTGTCATCTCTATTGGAGCGCCGTATCCTCTATCGGGGAGTAAGATGGGGTCTAAGAATCGGACGCCGGTATTGTTGGTCGGTGGGCGGGATTCGTCTGCTGTTCCGGATGGGGCGGTAAGCAGAACCAAGGAGGTGTTTGAGTTTGTTGAGCTTCATCGCTATGCGAGAAAAGGTGATGGGATGCCCCGGAATAGAGACGAGATGATGCCCGTCATGCAGTTCTTTGCGCGGCGATTGCGCAGTCGGCAGGGTGTGCCTGAGGGTAGCGTGGAGATTACATGAATTATGGATTGATGATGAAATGAATAATAAAAAGAAAAGAAATTGATATCAATTGGTCATTGTATTCAGTATTATACACATGTACTGCAGGTATGTACTATTGCACATCCTCCAGAGCTTTCTTCGCTCTTTCAATCGTCTCTCGCGCATCTCCGTCGGTGATATCCTCGACTTGTCGGCCACCCTCATGGACTATCCTGCGCAGCTCTTTTTCTGTCTCCAGCAAGGACGTCCGTCCATTCTCCCGGACTTCATCCTCCCAGAAGTTACGGGCAGCATCCCATTTGCTCTGCTGGGCACGCAAAGAGTAGATCAATCCCACGGCAGCCATAGTACATGTTTCGTAAACCGAGGCCGTCGGGAAGGAAATGTAGGTGAGAGCCGAGAGAGCGGATGTCAACGACGTCGTCGACACGCTGAAAAGAACCAATCGTTGTGCCAGCGCTTGCAGAGAAGGCACACTTGTGTCTAGGAGTCGTGCACGGCTCGCGGGAATCTGAGTTGGCCAGGGTAGATCTGGCTTGGGAGAGTCTGCCCCTTGCTCCTTCGTCTCCTGATCTGCAGCGTTCTCCTGCGGCTCATCAAGCAGGCCCGCCTGCTGGAATTTGCCTGCGGTCCAGATGACCTCCTTTTCCGCGCGGCGGAGATAGCGCTTCTCCAGGATCTCGGAAGTGATCATGCCCACATCATCGACATGCCAAAACAACTTCCACCATGCAAGGCCTCTCCACTGTCTGCTCGCAAATCCTTCTTCAAGAGATCCTTGGAGCTCGGTGTGGGCATTCTCCGCCCAGGCAGTTACAGACCGGTCCATGGTCCGGCGCACGTCATTGGGAACTAATCCCATGTTTTGCTCCTCGATACCACTTGCCTCTTTGGCCAGTACACCCTCCTCTGCACCTTCGAGCAAAGACAGGATCAGGGTCCGCAGAGAAGGCTCCAAGTTACCTTCACCGGCCCGCAGTGAGGCCAGCCAATCGATAACAGGTTGGACTCCACTGCTGCTCCACCCACGTTCGTAGAGAGATGCATTCTGCACGGATTCACGGAAGACCTCTAGTGCCTGCTCGGCTTTATCGATGTCCACAAAGGATATGCGATCGCTGCCCCGGTCTTTATCGCTAACTGAAAGGTCGATGGCCCCGTAAACAGATTGCGCCTCGCTCCTCAGGTTCGACCGAGAAAGTAAGCCACTGTACGCAAAAAGACCGTCCACACCACGTCCACAGACGATGCTCTTGTGTACGGGGTACCGGACAACGTTATGTCGCCCAGAATGCGAGGTCTGGATAGTCACTGTCGGAACGAGAAATGTATCCGCTGTAAACTGCGTGGCTGATGGATTGGCTTCTGCGCCCAAGCTGGTAACCAGGATCTCCAGGTTTCCTTTCTTCAACACCGGCGAGGGAACGGAAATCGTAGGGAGCAAGTCGTTCGGAATTGATTGTGATACCTCGCCATATCTGTCAAGTTATCAGCATGGATATAAAAGGAGATAATAGCCAGTTTTAGTACCGTATCAGCAAGCCGCGTGATGGGTCTACATCTTCCAAGACATCCTCCCAGTTCTCTCTAGCATTCAATGGGTCGGCGAGGAGCAAACGGACGAGCTTGCGCGCGGCAGTGGCATCGTTCAATCCCAATACTACCAACTCAGCATGTCAGTTTAAGATCTCTAGCTTCCAGTATACATATATGACAGGACCACCTACCAGCTACTCGAATAAGAGGCGCTTCCGACTCCAACCCCCGCAATGCAAGTTGCAACCGGCTAAGATTGACTTGCTCCGTTGCTGCATCCCCCACCCGGTTCAACGCCTCATAGAGCTCCTTGAATCTATGCGGCACGTTTCTAGCTGCGTTTACGACAGACGTTGCGAGTGGGCGGTGTGTAGGAGAGTTTGACGACGATGGCCTTCGACGGGGAACGATGCTGCTGCGCGTCGACAGTGTTCGCCTCCAGGTGGTGCAGGATGGGCAGTAAAAGACGCCCCCGCTGTCCAATGGACGCGACAGGCTCGTCTGAAGCGAGCCGCGCAGTTTTGGAGGCATTGATGGCTGAAGGGGGGTTGGTTGGAGGTGGAAAGTTGTGATTGATAGCGATGGATTATTCCAAGGGCGGGTTCGGGATGGTTTGCGGTCTTGGCGGCTGCGGGAGAAAAATCCCCGATCGATGCATCCACAGACTGTAGATGTCTGGTTGGATCTACAGAATCGCAGGTATATAGATAAATACTGCTTATTTATGGTTATCGGGAATCCGGTTCTATTCAATACTGGTAGAATGGGGGTTTTATCCAAGAGGCATAAGAATAATTGGCGTCACAGCACGCTGGAACTATAAAAGCTTCAAAACAAAAAAGTATTCATGGTGTATGGATCATCAACTCATGTGGTCGAGACGTCACGGACGCCTTAAACCACTTCCCAGGAAATACACTTATGCTCTTCCCTGTTTCACGTCTCCAATATTCAATACAATTATCGACCGTCCCTCTCCGCAGAAGATAAGCAACAGGAATTAAGAACTGGGACCATTCCAACGACAACGAGTTCCCTTGCGGTCGCAAACGTGACGGATCCCGTAGATCTCTATACAAATGGTAGAACAGCACCTGGGTACTGGAGCATGACATCGTGGGCAGAAAAGTGTGAAATCAGAGAGGGTAATTGTATCAGGCCGTAGAAATTATCGGGATAAATGTCCTCCTCAGACTGAATCCCGGTTTTCCCGCTGCGGTCGACGGCCTCTGCCTGAACCAGCCGACCTAGAAACATGTTAGAAAATTCAACTCTAATGAGAAAAAGGGTTGCAGACACAACTTACATGCTGATGCGCCTAGCCACTGTGGCCAGTCCTTGGTCATTGTCCGCTTCATGCTGAGCACGCTCAAGGGCCCTCTGTCTGTCTTCTTCACTCTTCTTGTAGACCTCTTCTTGGGAGGGGGGTAGACGCTCGTTCTGCAAGTCAACCATACGAGCATCCTCGAAGTTGGTGATAGCCTGCTTGATACCTTCCGCTCCAAGCATCAAAGTACCCGCGGGAAGACGACCACCAGTCGCTGTCTTGAGCTCAGTGACCTTCTCGGACTCTTCACGCAACACCTGGAAGACACGCGAGAGACGACCAATGGCAAGAATTTTGTTCTTGATTGCACGGCGCTTGAATTCGCTGCTCTCGACATCCATGGGAACGGACGGGGACATGGGACCGGTAGGCGATACAGATGTGGGAGTGTCGTCCTCAAGTTCCTCCTTGGAGCAGGTGTTCAGAATGGCAATGAGCATGTCGGTGATCTTCTCACCAACGAAGGGGAGAGACCAGGTGAACACGTCCATGAAGTTAGGCAGCCAGTATGGGTGAGGTGTGCAGTTGAACTGGCGGATATTCATTACATTATTTTCGTATTTCAGAACGGCGGCCTTGTTGTTGTACACATCGAGGTAATTGGGGGCACTGAAGATGGTCATCACACTAGGGAATCCGGTCGTCCGCGTCTTTCTGTACATGCGGTATCCGGCATCCTGCGCCTCGTGTGCTCGAATGATTGAAAGCAGGTTATTCTTTTCGAGGAATGCACATGCAGCTGGGTAGGAGAAGAAGTAAGAACAACCCCGAACGCTGTTGTGGATGAAATATTCTCCAGTCTTTTCTTGTCCGAACTCTTCCAGAGGATCGGCCCAAAGAATGTCACACATCAGACCATGAGTTGGGGGTTCCCTGAAGCGATCGATCTGTCGCCAATGTTAGAACATGATATTGATAACAGGAGTCAACTAACATACCGCCTTGATATCCTCCAAGGTGTGCAGTTCCGGACTGAGACCTCCGTGGATGCAAAGGAATTGCTTGTTCATAACCGCCGCCAGCGGCAACGAGCAGAACGATTCAATGCAAGCCTCATAGATAGTGTCGCTATATTTGTGCTTACACTCCAGTTTGAAAGTGAAGTAATCTGTAAGATGTCTGCACTCGTGGTTTCCACGCAATAGCCAGAGCGTATTGGGGTACCAGATCTTCAAAGCCCAGAGGTAAAGAACGCACTAAAAGAAATCAGATCTGCTCCAGCAGAAATTTTTTCGAAAACCCTTACCTCAATACTGAAATAACCTCTGTCAACATAGTCACCCAAGAACAAATACCTCGTCTCGGAAGGATCGCCGCCAACTTCGAACAGCTTCATCAAATCGTAATATTGTCCATGCACATCACCACACACAGTAATGGGAGCATCCATTTCCAACAAGTTGGGCTCCGCCTTCAACAGCTGCGTACCAGCGTGTATGATCCATAGCGCCTGTTCCTCCGTAAGACGGCCTTCCCGATAAAAGTGCTGTCTGAGGAACTGGAGATTCGGCTTGGAGGGGTCCTCAGGAGACCAGAACGATTCGTCTGAGGGAGTGGTTAAAGCCGGCGCTTGCACCTCTGATCATTCCAACCATAATCAATTAGCGATCGCCTCTTTTATAAACTGCCAGTCAGTGTAAGACCGCATCATCAGCCGCACCTTTAATCACTCTCTCATTCGTCGACACCTGAGTGCCATCCTCCATCGTATGTAACGAGAAGTCGATCTCCGGGACCGGCTTCTTTTCCGTCACCGCACGCGCTAATGTCCGATCCATCTTGGATTGGTTGATATATGGTTTTGGGTATTGGATCGGGGATATCGCAAGAACTCGGGATGGATCAAAGGGGGGAACTGCGCGGAGGAAGTTGTGGTGGGGTTAAGCGCGGCGGGATTGCACACACACGAGACGTAGACGGAGTGCCCGAATCTACAGAGAAGGGAGGCGGGGCGCTACAAGAAACACGAGGTTTTCTTCCCTGCTTGGATGGGACAGCGTGGTGTGAAATCAGGAGATAAAATAAATCAAAAAGGCTGGAGTTACTAAAAACTTCAGTGCAGATGAGCCTCTTAGCGCCAAGACGTTCAAAAGGTTGGGGTAGAAGCCGTCGTGGGTCGCGTGGTGGAAATCGAAGCTGAGAGAAGAGAGAATCAATCAACAGGATTATTAGGGGGTGAAGATCGTGAGAGACATTTAGGGATAAAATTACATCTGAAGAAGAAGAAGAGGAATTTCAGGCCCCCAGTGGAATGGGGAAGAGGCTGAACCGAGGAGATATTCAGCTGTTCGATCAGTTATCAACTGCTGTACCTTAATTAGCCGGTTGATAACTGGGCATCATCCAGGGTCCGCCTCGCTGCGGGGAGTTTCAAGAATGACAATCACCACTCACTTCCACGCAGCATTCCCCTGTCCATCATCTTCTCTCTGTCGGGTCTTCAGGCAACATGTATGAATCGTATCGTAAGTCATTCTTGAGTCTCCCCATCAGAAACAGTCCATTAACAATCTCACTGCTAGGACCACATCCCCTTCTCGCCCAGGTCCCTTTGACCGTCTCTCCCTTTATCAATCTTCCCTCTTCGGTCACACTTCCCTACACATATAAATCGGTCCCTTCTACTCTGCCCCCATCGGTGACAGTCGACCCTAGTAATCCAGATGCCAAAGCACGTTATGTCGTCTCCTCGAGTGGCGAGCACGCAGCGCATCCAGATGAGATCCTGGCGTCATGCCAGACCCTTGAACAACATCTAAAGAAAACCCGAAACGACAATGCAGATGCCATTAAGAAGTGGGAAGAGTCACTCTCTCAACGGGATTTGGCGGAGAAGCGACGTGTTGCGCCTGGGTGGCTAGACCGTGATGAGAAGCTACTCCAGCCCAGCAAAGCAATGTCACCTTCCATGTCTCAAGGACAAGCAGAGCAGAGCCTGCTAGACAGCTCTTCTGCAGATCAAAACTCAACCAACCTTCCGTCAATGAAACCTCATGATGAGGGCGAGGAGCTGGATAGAGCGTTTGGCGGGCTAGGTGTGAAATGAGACAATTTACCCAGGCGATTCAATTGCGGTATAAAAATCTATTGAGACCCTTGGCATCACAATACGTGCATCGGTGGCTTCGCTCAGTGCGATCTGTAACTCTTCACAGACATGCACCCATCATGATCTATGCAAGGGTGAACACGGGCTAAGGCCCTTGGTTCATTGGAGCAACCTCCCTCAGAGTTGAGTTCAAATTTAGCTCTTTCGCACATTATGCAATGGAAAACCATTCCATTGTGCTACATCCTCTTGATTGCGATCCATGATAGTCGTCCAAGCGTCAGTCGAATCGGACTGCCAAGCACTTTGCTCATAGGGAGGCTCAGCGTCAACTGCGACGATATCGAAATTTATAGCTATTATTTATCTTTTATGTGCTATATATACTATATAGAGACAGAATGAGCATGATATGGGCATTGAAAATGATATTCTGGGAGCTATCCATATAAACTCTACCGACTGCACTGCCAGATGTATATTCCGCATAGCCGTCCAATGCATGATTCCCATTGATATGCAGTAGTTTTGCAGATCAAAGTCTGTATCAATCTGTCTAGCAATATTAAAATTGAGATACTCTATACATAATATCAATTCCCACGTCGTTGAAAGATATCCCCTTGGAGACAGTAACGACAATCGGAACCATCCCGCCTAGCACCGCCAAAAGCCCCTCCGCAGGAAAACCAACCATCTCCAATCACACCTCCACTCCCAGCAACCATCCCAAAACGACTTTCTTGGGACATCTGGACTCTTCGACATCGATTCAATCTCATCATGGAACCTCTCCACGCCGCTCCCGAGACGTCCTCGTTTGTCCTCCTCGCCGAGCACCAGTCGCGGACTCCGTCCTCCTTCCACTCCGGCCCTCCAGTCCTGCACTACCATAACAAGCGATGCAAGGTCGTCATCCTCGAACGGGATATCCTCGCCAATCCGCCTTTGAATGCGATTCGTGGGGCAGCTGCAGCTGCGAATGGATCCGGTGCTGCGACAGAGGAGGCTGAAGAAAAAGAGATTGCCATTGACGGTGTGGATGTCTGGGTGACTTCTGAGTAAGTTTGACCCCATTGATTGAATTTGTTAACAAATGTGTTGGAATATCCGCTTGAGCGAGGCTCGTCATATACTGTATCCCGTGAAGACTCTAATTGCGAGACAAGCTGCTAATTCCCAATCCTATAGCAAATTCCTCTTATACGCCCCCGCTGCCTCCGCAGGAATCTCCATCCCCTATCCATCCATCTCTCTCCATGCAATCCAAAGACTTCGCCTTCCTGATTCCCCCGATCACCCCGAGGTCCAGGGACTATACATGCAGATTGCGACGCCGTCGGGTGCTGCGCAAGAAGACGACGTGGAAGAGTGCATCACAATGACCGTCGTCCCGCCAGCGGAAACAGAAATGACGGACGAGGACAAGCCCGAAGAGACGCCCACTCAGATTTTCTATGGTGCTGTATCGGCATGTTCGAACCTCCACCCGGACCCCGTGGAACAGGGCGACGAGGACGACGATGAGGAAGGGAGCTCGTTGTTCCAGAATGGACTTGTCTCTGCGGGGAATGCCGATGGTGGGCTACCGCCTCCTGCTGAGGGGAGCTCTGGGTGGATTACAGCGGACAACATGCACGAATTCATTGACGAGGAAGGGAATTGGATTGCCGGTGGGGAGCCCCCATCTTTGCCGCTGGGACCAGGTGCAGGTACAGTGAGACATTGGGATGAAGATGGTGGCAATGAAGGACAAAATGGTGAAGGTGAAGAACAGGAAGATGAGACCAAGTGGAGGAGAACGGATTAATAGGTTCTTTACTTGAATTGGAGGGGAAAGGACGAGCGAAAATAAATAAATAAATAGGTAAACAAGATGATAATCATGCTATGAATTGGATTGGAAAGTGAACTTGTACGATTTTGGCTTGGTAATAGGCTCAGTCTACACAATATCAACGACTTGCTATGGGACAAAATCCAAATACTAATTATCTATACCTAGCTAGTGGATATCAGAAACCAAAATAGAGTGAAAGACCTGCTAAAGAAAATAAATAAGCTACAGGGGAAAGTGAAAAGATAAGAATTAAAAAGACGGCGAGAGCAATAAATCCATTTCGCTTTAGCTTTTTTAACCATAGCACCGTATAGCAGACCAGCTACTCCTTCAAAAAACCATCCCCGTCATACAAACTCGCCGGAGTGGGTGCACATCCTATCCCCAGTCCCAGTCCAACCGTCTTCCCCGTAGGCGTTTTCATGTCCTGCCTGGACAGTCGGTCGGCTGACTTGGTGCTCTGGTTGCGGTCAACTCTCGTGGGTGAGCTGTCGCCTTGTAGTTCAGCGGGGCCACCAGGTTGAGAGATCGAAGATCGTTTTGTTGCTGATCTCTCAAGATGCTGGTCTTCCCAGATGGTAACAATGTTTGAGCTGTGCGTGCTGAAAGCCTTCTTCAACCCGCAAGAAGGAGGTTGGAAGGGGGCCGAGCCGCTGCCGACGTCTGCGGCATCATTTCTGTCTCGACCTCTTGTGAAGGATTTTTCTGTAGCATCACTGTTTGCACGATGTACGGAGCCATTCGATCGCCTGGAATCCCTGCTAGATGTCCTGTTGGGACGGGACGAACGACCAGACGGGCTGGAAGGTGTCGATGTTGTGGGGGCATATTCCCCCAGAGGTATCGAAGCCGATGATCGTTGAGGGTTTCGTGCAAACTTGCCGGGCTGGCTGCGCGGTCCCTTGATCATTGGTCGACGGGGGCTTCCAGTACTGGGCGAGTTCTCGTACGTGGTGGGAGACTCGGTAGATTTACGGCCCATCCACCCTGGAGTAGGTTTTTCAGGTGATGGGGTGCAAGTCATATTGGCCTCTTCAGTCGAAGGCAAGGCTGTGTTAAGGCCCGGTAGATCCTTTGCGCTCTCTGTTCTGCCGAGTGTAGAATCGATGGATTCAGTAGGCACGAGTTTTTTCTTGCGCGACGACGCTCTTCTATACGACGACCCTCGAAGATCATCGCTCGAAAGTTCGTTTATTTGTCGTCTCCCTCTTGGGGGATCTTGGTAGTTGGTCCTCATCGAGATGGGCGATCCGCTACTGGAGTTATACGGGGACATGTTGGACGCTGATAGACTGGAAACTTCTGATCGCCGCATGTCAAATTCCTCCAGTTCCTCAGGCTCCTCGGCCGTGGGGGAGAACACTGGCCTTCCGAAGGCAAGTGGCGGATGTATTGAAATGCGCACGCAGTTTTGTCGACGATGGCCTTTGCGCAGGCCAGTGCCGCCTTTCATTGCTGAGGGTAAAGGTGCCCTGGGTAAACCATCCGAGTTTAACGGTGTCTCGTGAACGACGAAGCTGGTTGACTTTCTGCCCGGTCCTTCAGATTTAACGATACAATTCGACTGGTTGACAGAGCTTCCATAAAAGGGGTCGTTTTGCCGACTGTCGTATGCGGAATGGCGCTGCATTTGACTGAAATGTGGCAGCAGCCCACTTGAATTCATGGAACCCCGGCTCGTGGACAAGGGAGTTGGATAAAGAACGGGCGTTGGCCCCAGCGATCCGAACCGTGAGTCTTTCTTGGACTGTGTTGTGGACAGGGATTCACTTCGTCGCGGGGGGAGGGCTAACTCTCTCCGTTGTAAAACTCGGAGTCCTAGCAGTCAGACTGCGACGAGGAGAGGTGCGATCAGGTTCCAATCGACTAGCCTCTGACAGAAGAGAGTTGGCAGAAAGAGCAAGGGATCGTGACAGCGACCCCTGGCGTGAAACATAGTTTCTTCCTACATCATTGGCACTGTAGGGCATAAATGTCGGACAAGGAGGTAGATTTGGTGAAGCGAACTCGCCATCTATCGAGGTTGGTCCCCTCATGGCTTCTTCCAAGATAGAGCTATCCGCCGTTTCAAGACTCAGTGAAGACATCCGCATCAGTGAGTCATTCTTCGGAAGAGTGTAGCAGCTCGGAGGAAAAGCCACAGGTGGAGGAGGAACTGGCTGATCGGGCATTGAGCCTGCTGTTTGCGTAGTGATGCTTCCCCCGCGTACGCGAGACGATTGCGGGTCTTCGAAGACGGGGTAGAGAGCACTTGAGTGTTCCCTTTGGTTAAGCAAAGGCCACAGGCCAGAAATTGGCCGTATACTGGTGTTATCGCTGGCTAGCTCAAATTCTCTGTCCGGAGTCTGTCTCGGAGTCGTCTCCGTCGGTAGCTCCATCACTCCTTCAACCGCGGAAATCGATATATCATCTTTCGAACCTTCTCTGGTGCCGGATAATGTAGGCTTCTCGGATGTCTCCGTCAGGGTTGCCAGAGAACTGAGGCGGCGCGGCCGCGTCATTTTTGACAGTTTGGACTTAGACCGCGAGAGTGAAAGGGAACGCTTCAGTGACCGAGCCTTTTCCTTGAAAGACCCTGTTTCTGAATCGGCATTGTCATCTAGAGCTAGACTATCGTTCGATGCTAACAATCCCCATTCTGTCGGTCTTCCATATGGAAGTTGGCCGTATTGTCGCAGAGCGGACCCTTCTTCGCGCGAGAGTTCGGTTACCGTGTCAGCAGGGAAGTTTTGTAGACCCCGTGCAAATCGACCATGTCTTGCGTTCGCTACTGCCATAGACAGTCGTTCCTTGCGAATCCTCACCCAGACGACAGTACCAACCACTGCGGACACGATGAACAGGACCGAGCAGCTGACGGCTGCCGCGACGACGGTGGTTAACGCGGGCATTTTGCCGCCCTCCTTATCCTCCCGAAAGGTCCCTGGCCGTGTAAAAGCGAGGCCGAAATAGCTGAAAGGAGCTCTTTGAGCTGATCTTCATCCACTGCGTATAGTTGCTTGTCAAGATCGATCCTGCGGTCCAGTTCCCTCAATTGACGGTGCTGCTCGCGGGAGGAAACAAAGCAGTCGCCACGCAAAGCAGGAAATTCAGCAATTGCAGGGAGACTACCAGTAGATGACTATGGAATCCTAGGAGGGCGTGTTTGTTATGGAGGAAGACGGGATAGAAAGAATGCGGACGCATTACGATCCTGGGCGACGAGGAATGCTGGCGGGTGGCCGCATCCCTCCTTCATAGACACCATGATGCTGGATTTTTGATGATATGATAAAACTTTAGCTCGTGAGAGGCTGTTAGTGCATTGTGGGGGTGACAAGGAGTGATTGGAATGAAGACTAAACGACGTCTTGAGGATCGGCTACAGACGAAGGGATATGATCATCTCATATGCTGACATATGCTGTCCAAGGATGAAAAGAGGTCAAAGGATATTTATTATCGGTGGATCACGAAACCTGTGACAGTACAGGTGCAACTGCACTCCGTAGGAAAGGCCATGATGGAAAATCGAGACGCTAGATCGAGATTAAACGTTTGATGGTTAGTATCTTCGTTATTCCAAAAAGAATCCTGTTCTGTTAGTGCTGGCTGTCCAAATGGCCATGAGCAATAATTCAGTTATACGTGTACGCATATCTTCTTCCCCTGGAAAAGATCTTCGCGTTTCTTCTCTTCTGAATAGCTTCATTTCATCACAATGTCACGAGACCTGTCGTCATGAGATAAAGTACCGGAACCTAGTTTCGCCGATCCGGGACCATCTTCCCCCTCAGCAAAACGCCAGACTGAGCGCAAGACAAACAGGATACAACAGCGATGAAGAGATTCCACAATGTGACATGAAACCCATCAAACTGTGGTCGACCCAGATCTACATCCAGATTCATATCTCAAACAGAACATTCGCCATGGTCCATCCATGGTCCATAGCTCTCCCGCGTTCTATGCTTGTTCCGGGGGCGCATAGCGTCATGATCCACCCGAGCCAGTGCTGCTCCCCCCACCATCTCGGGTGCTCAGTCTGCAGTCAAGGTACTATGTAGACTAACCAACTTGCTGAAAGTTAGCTAGGACAAGACAGCATGGACAAAGAGCACAGCTTGGAAGGGAGGATCGGACATGATGACCCCGCCAACGCATCTCTCACTGCCTGATGCTGTTGGGGTATTACATAGACCTGTCCCCTCCTATATAAACGGTTCTCTGACTGATCTGCTGCTTGACAGCTTTCATCTTCCTTCAACTTTATCTGCCCGATCGTTTTCTCCACTGCCCCATTTTCCTATTTGCCTGTACAAACTACATAGTACATCATGGCCAACAATCCCATCACCAAGAGTGGTACTTTCGTCCACGAAAATACTACTGCCCCCGAGCATCCCAGCTTGATGAGTCTGTTCTCGCTCAAGGGCAAGACTGCCATCGTCTCCGGCGCTGGTGCTGGTATCGGTCTTGCCGTGGCAGATGGTCTGGCTGAAGCTGGTGCTAATGTTGCCATGTGGTACAACACCAACACCAAGTGTCCTGAACGGGCAGCAGAGATTGCCTCTAAGTATGGTGTTCAAAGTATGTTCATCTTCTCAGTGATATTATTGCTTTGTATGCATACAGAAACTAACAACGCCTATAGCCAAGGCTTACCAGATTAACATCACCGATGCTCAGGCGGTCCAGGACACTGTTGACCAGGTCGTCAAGGATTTCAACGGCCGGTTGGATATCTTCATTGCCAATGCTGGTGTTCCATGGACTGAGGGTCCCATGGTGGATGGCCCTCTGAAGCACTACTCCGATGTGGTCAGCATCGACCTGGATGGTACATTCTACTGTGCTAGGGCTGCTGCTGCCCACTGGAGGAGGCAAAAGGAGCAGGGTACTGACCTGAACGGAAACAAGTTGACAAACTTCACCTACGGTAGCTTTGTGGCGACTGCCTCCATGAGTGGCCATATCGTCAATTTCCCCCAGATGCAGGCTGCCTACAACGCTGCCAAGTCTGGTGTCATCCATCTCTGTATGTCACTGTTTTCCCCTCTTTGTTACGCACTGGGTCTAACATTAATAGGCAAATCTCTCGCCGTCGAATGGGTCAGATTTGCCCGTGCCAACACCGTTTCCCCCGGCTACATCGCCACAGAGATCTCCAACTTCGTACCCCAGGAGGTAAAGAACATTTGGAAGGATAAGACCCCCATGGGCCGTGAGGGCCGCCCTGAGGAGCTCAAGGGTGCCTACCTCTACCTGGCATCGGATGCCGCCACTTACACCACCGGTGCCGACCTTGTTGTCGATGGAGGTTACTGCGCTCCGTAATCTAGTATGATTGGTTTACGACCTTATTTTGCGTTTGGTTACGTTTATGAACATAAAAGTATATGATAGATGAATGAAAAAATCTTGGACATGATTAATTTTTGGACATCTCATATTCGGCTATCATAATCAGCATACACAAAGGCAGGGTTGGGTGATGTGGCGCTGCCTAAGGTTTCAACGACCTGGGCCATTTCGATATCGATGAGGGCTAGGAACCTTACGGGAAGAGCACAAACAATGATGGGAGCCACGAAACCATGCAGCATTTAGTCTTGCAGCGTGCAGCACTTGGCTGTAGTGCCCCGTCAATCAGAAACGAGCTGCATGGTGCTGGGAAAAGTGACCTGTCGTTTGTCGCTATACAGGTGCCTCTGGCTCATCTGTGGCAGTAACCTCCATAGCACTCTGAAATCGCCCGGCTACCCGGTCTATGATTCGATCTGCCCAAGCGCCCAACCCCCTCCCTTCGTCGATGCGTCGGTTAAGATCCCGCTCCCAGCTAGGGGTTGGAGGAAGGGGCTCCATGATTTCGTCTCGGAGAAGCGAAGTGTCAGGATCGAAGTATTTGGAGAGTACGGTTTGATTGTTTCGCTCGGGTTTCTTTCCTTTCTCGATGTGCGAGTCGCTATCTGAGTCTGCGGCGAGGCGGAAGGAAGTCGTATTCAACTCAATCGATTCACCCCTGCAAAAAACCGTCATTACAATTCTGACTGGAGGGTTGTGTTCCTGAATTACGCTTTGCCATCGTCTTCTAGACGATTGTATTTCCATCGTTTGCGTCGACATTGGAATGCGTCGATTATCTGCCTGCGATATCGAAAAATGACAAAGGCGAAGGATAGAAAGAGACAAACAGAGGGGAAGATGGTAATTAAGTGTAGAGACATTTTGATGGTGTCACAAAATCGAAGGGAGAAGAAAAAGCAAATAAAGTGAGGTCATACATTCACTGTTAGCAACAAAGCGTGCTTGACCAGCAGTTTCTGTAATCTACAAGATATATATTCACAACGGGATTATCGAGCTCGATGAGACAATATAAAACCCAATTCAACCCGATTTTACTCTCCTTTCGATATGGATATCTCGAACAAAACGAGTAGTAGTTAGACCTATTCAAAGACCGGACACAAAGAAATATATATCCTTAGCTTCAATCTTTGTGCTTTCTTGCCAATAATACCTACACAACAAAACATGAAACACTATTCATTCTACAGCCCCTCTGAATAAAGCAAAGAATTCATAGACATAAAATCACACCTTAACTGAATTAATAGAATTATCTACATCAACCACTCTTTGTTATACACCCCCCCGACAAAGCTACATCCATACAAAGCCACCCGAAACAACAAACCCAACAAACAATCCCCATATAATCATCAGATCAATACCATTCATCCATCCTGTATTCAAACCCATTATATCATAAAGGAAGCTGGTGACATGTTTGAAATGAATGAATGGATGGATCTCGAGACTTGTTATTCTTGTTATTCAGCTGGGAAGTTGTACACATGACGGTGGTCATGCCGACAATTCTTATTCAGATTGGAAGTATAAGTACTATATAGGCGTGCCATGATGAAATGAATAAACATACTACTAGGTTATACTAGAATGGAATACAACTATACGATCAATCTTGGTATAACATTAACAGCATGCATTTAACCACAGACTCAGATCAAATTGCAAATCCGAGCCCAACACCCGAAGAACTAGAAATGGTATGTCCCTCCCTTCTATTCCTCTTCCCCTCCCCCTTCGTCCCTTCTCCCTCGCAATACCAAATACAATTTGAGATACTAACCGAACCAACGAAATAGAACAAAACCCTCCAAGAAGCCCTATCATGCACAACTTGCACCCCCACACCCGCAAAGCCCGCCTTCTACGCAGACCTGGCAGCAGGCCTCTACAATCCCACCCGGGACCCCCCGTTTACGAGACACCATCAAAAGAGCGATGATGCTGTTTCGCCGCTTGAGACGGTGCCGGTGTATACGGAGCCTGGGTATGGGTGTTTAGTGACGGAGGCACAGAGGGAGCGGTATTGGGAGTTGGTTGGGAGGGAGAGGGAGGATGAGGTTGATATGGGGATGGGGATGGGAATGGAAGATGATGATGCTGAGCTTTATGCGCAGTATAAAGTCGACTATCACATTCATCATCACTATCTTGCAAGGTGTGGGGTTTTGACATTATGTCGGAATGTGGAGGAGATGCATGAGTTAAGGAAATGGAGGTGGAGGTTAGATGCGGTTGATGGATGGGGGAGACAAGAAAGGGGATGAAGATGAGGAGATGGGGGTGGCCTGGGGATGGGAATCGGTCTATGATGTTGCAGACGGCGCTTTGGAGACGGAGATGGAGGGGGCGACAGGAACGGGTGGAGGAGGCTAGGATCAAGTGGATGGGGATTATGGAGGAAAGGAGGAAGCAAAGGGAAAAGATGAGGGTGAAGGTGAAAGTGAGGGTGTATTGCTGGAAGAATGGGGGAAAGAATCTGGTGAGGGAGGTGGAATTGGATCATTTTGATGCACTGTAGGATTCATGTGAAAGACGTGGCATCCAAAGCCTAGATACACATCTCAGTATCGCCACTGAAGGCAAGCCACGACAAAACCTCATAAACGAGTGGTCAAGAGGTTAATAGAGAAGAACCTTGGAAGCTAGATGTTAAGAACTAGAGTCCAATATCCATCCAACCAATAGAAACGCCATTTCATTGGACAAAACAGAACAAAGCGGATATCAATCGAAGAAATAAAAGACCATGACACAAGGAAATTTTGAGAAAAGACTGGTATGTCGGCGAATATAATCAATCAGTCAGGAGGGTGATGAATGTCCTGACGAGGTAGTAGGTTTCATAACAAACACTCGACATCCACCTTCTAGGTGGCTTAATTTCACATCTGTATATCGCTTGCACGCGTGGAGGGCGTCCAAGCGATGAGTGCTCAGGATATGGAGACTTATACCTTCTCCATTCCAGTCATCTGAACATCACCTGATTCAGGTTCAGAGAGAATAGGCTGCTTAACATCAGCCTGGAACGACTGTTGCTGCGGTGGCTCAGACTGTTCAGCTTCGGCAGCATTCTTGCTATCCGATGGCCGCTTCCTGCCCAACCGTTCACACCAGAGTTCCGCGCTGACCAGAGTGTCGTTGACAACACCGCTGACCTGCGCCATCATATCAAGTCCTTCTTGCGCCAGAACCAGAATGCGATGGGCTCCAACGGTGGCGTCCGAGGCGGCTGAGGGGGAATCAGGTGGCGGGTGGGAGGTCGAGGCGATCTGGAACCGATGCGGCAACGAAGTGAGATGTCGACGGACCAGGAGTCGCGCGTTTTCGGGCAATGCTCCTCCCGCGTACTTGGAGATAACGTCCACGACCTGCTTCAGTGTGGACAGCACATCCTCCCGGACGGCCTGGATGCGTTGCGACAGCAGCGAGTCCCCTTCATGCTGCCTGGAATCATCCCATTCCTTCAAAGCGCCCTGCAGAGCAGTCATCGCCTTACCCAAACGTCCATTGGCCCATCGCAGCCATGTAAGACAGTACTGCAAGCTGCGCAGCGATTCCTCACTCATCGCAACACCAAGACCAGACGTGGAGATAACCAAGCGACTCTGCCAATTCTGTCTCGACTGCCTCTCACGCCCAACATCATCATAATTCGGCGATTTCTGATCATCATACGGCGGAAGCGTCTCGGGAAATGAAACATCGGATGAACTCCGCACCCGATGCGACAGCACGGCGTCGCCGTCTTCTTCGATCTCCTCGCCCGCTCCAACCCCCTTCTCCACATCCGCCTCCCCATTCACCTTGCGCCGCTTTGTGCGATTGGCATTGGATGAGTTGGACCCTTTCCGCTGCAAAGCCCAGCGCAGACCGCGGTCGACGCCGGTCTTTCGACCGACCGAGCCGACGGATTTGGCGACGGGAGTGCCGATGGTGCGTTCGATGAACTCGGCTCCGGACTTGAAACGGGGCGAGTAGGATTTGGAGGTGGTATAGGCGGTCATGGACCCGGTGATGGCGGAGGAGATGAGCGGATGGGTGGAGGTGAGGAGGGAGAGGAGGGGTTCTGGATGTTTAGGGTCGGAGGTGGGGGAGACGGTGGTAGGAGTTTGCTGTGATGGGGTTCGAGGAGAGTGTGCATATTCTTCGATTGTTAGTTGATATGATTTTAAGAGTGAATATAGGATGGCATACCCGAACGAAGACCCTCAAGGGCCTGGGCGGCTTCAATGTCATCCATGGAGAGAACACTGGTGGCTCGACGAGAGCGATCCTCGACGGCGGACTGATTATCGACTTCCATCATGGAGGATGGGACATGCTGAAAAGAAGGATGTGAAGTGGCAGACACCGAAGGCGAGGAGGAGGAAGAAGTAGACGAAGAAGTCACAGTGGTGGTGCCTCCAGGTGAAGCGGCGGTGGTGTTCGGGGCAGCGAATCCGCCAGGACGGTGGTCCATGACTGACTGCCCTAGCAGTAAATAGTCCAAAGAGAAAACACAGATTGGGATGGAACTGACGATCGTTACCAGATGACAGGGAGAAGAACTAAAAACGAGGACTACTCATGGCGCAGGATAGGGTGTGACTGGGAGGTGGAGGAAATCTGGAGAATCAAAACTTCATCTTGTCTTCACGTGAAAGAAGGGAGACAAATCCGCGCCACGCAAGAGGGAAACCGAGTCCGAGTCAATATTTCTTTTACTTTGTACACTTTACTAAGGTATTATATTATTATGACCATTAAGAAAAGGAATTCACATTCACATGTCCTCTCTCTTGTCCCCTCTCTACGAGTTGTTTGCATTATTAATTGCTCTGCGATGGATGATTGACATGCGACAGCCTTCGTATCTCCGTATCGTATTTCTGGCAATCTCGGCTCTGAGCCTCTGGTGCATGATTCAGAACGCACCATTATTCGTGGGGTTATACAGAATCCCTCCATCCCCTTCGCCTCAGCGACTAAGAACTGACTCCAACAGTCCAACGCATCATCCCCGTCAGAAGCATCCTCCTTCACATGCCAAACTCGGCTGAAGCTGCAAATCTCCTCATCTGCCGGATTTTCTTCCGTCGTGGAAGAAGCGGATTTGGTCGCTGGAAATCTTATGTCATCCCTTGCTTCTGATTCGCTGGTGGGGCGCATGTGACAATGTGCCAGAAACACCCGTCTCACCGCCTGCTGCTTGCGTTCTCCGGATTTGTGGCGCCTGAGGTGTCGATATACCTGAGGCATCAGATGTAACTGTTAAGATACAGAGTGTGGCCTATCGATCCTTTAGTCCTTCATCTTTCACCCTTCAATCACTCTACAGATATCCCATCGTCAAGATCATAATACCCCCCCGGCATCTGCATCCCCTGCATCATCGCTTCAACCGCCTCTTGCCCCTCGTACTCATCTTCCTCTCCTTCATCCTCTGGCACCTCCTTGGCTGTCAATTGGGACACCACCTTTTGATTGACCCGATAACATGCCACGATTTCATTCGCAATAGTACGGTTAGGCACTGTAGCCGCCTTAATCTGACACAGCGTCTCCCCAAATGCATGTATCGCAAAACTAGAATGTGAATGTCTCTTGTACGTACACGAAGCCAACAGCCGAAGCCACTCATCCTGGCTGTTCTGCCATGTATGATTCCCCGATGGAGGTGAGATGGTCTTGACTCGCTCTACGGCATCGCGAGCTACAAGGGAATAGTCCTTTTCCCCCGAGATCGAGGTCACCCAGCGGTCGTGAAAGGTTTCAACATCCCGAGACACATTTTTCAAAACTGCATACAGACCATTCGGTTTATCAGGCTCTGCAATCTTGCGCGCTTCATCCCACGGCCGCACAAGATCCTCGTCCCAGGTGCCGTGACTCTCCGTCTCGGGGAATGCCTGCTCGAGCTGGGTCAGGACTGCATGCCTCGCTTTCCGGGCTACCTCGAACTTCAGATAGTCGATGATATTCGACTTCTTGTATCGACGACTAGGATTGCGATACGCCGGCAGTTCGCGGGCCCGGGAACTGATCCGTTTCCGGTACTGCTGCCATGCTGGCTCAGACAAATGTACACCCCCCCTTACGACCATCGACCAAGTGACTGAGTAGACACGCCAGCTCTTTCGCCTTGTTCGAGTTAATCGATTCGTCGTAGGAGATCTTCTCGTGCTCGACCGTACACCGTCCCAGGTTGGAGAGCGTCATATTAAACGTGAACGCGCTCTGCAGAAACTCATCCATGCCATGAATCTCTCGCATAGGCACACTATGCTTCGTGAGACCGAAATGCTCCGGCGGAAACCTCTCAGTGGGTAGGTCGGTATTTTCGAAATTCTGGACGATATTCTGGTCCCAGCAAATCCACGGCGTATCGCCGTCGTAATCACCACCGGACAACATATGAGCTAGGGCAATTTTGCCTCGAGTAGGAAAGACGATGACGTCTTTGAAATGACGAAGTTCCAGCTTCCATACTGCCCTTCTGCGCTGGATGTCTGATGGAAGATGAGCGGGAAGACGACCAACCAAGACATCCATCTTGTCTAACAGGTTATCTTCGAAATGACTGTTAGGATCGCGCCAGTTATTGGAGAGCCCGAAATGGACTTCATCCTCATTCAACACCCCATATGGATCCGCGATGCAGAATGCATAAGTAGACAGGGGCACTTTGATATGAAGCTCGTCTACAGATCGATCCAGCAGGTCCCTCAAACACCGTCCGAGCTTTTTACGAAGAGGATAAAAACTCTGCGGCGCAAACCCAGCCTCTGTCAGTCGAATGATGCACTCCGCGTCATTCGCCGTCCACTGCTCCAGTCGCCTGACATTATGTGCCATCAACTTACCACCATCATCAGCGGCTGGTCGAATCTTCTGAAAAAGACCCCGACAAAGAACATTGCTGTTAGACTGAAGCACCTCGGCGAAATCCTGATACAGCGCCTGTATTCCAGCTCGGGTGAGTTCGGCTACATACTCCTTGATGTGTCCCCCGTGCTCCAAGATCGCCAGAAGTTGAATATTCAAATCGACGGGATGCGGCGGCTTCGACCACTTCACAACCTCGAATGTGAGCTTCTCCTCGTCAAACGGCTCCTGCCAGACATACGGATGTGGCTTGATCTTCAATTGGGAATCTGAAATTTGGATCCACCTATCGTCACCGTTGGCGGAAATATGCGTCTGGTGTTTATCCACCATCCATAACCCTTTGGCTCCTGCTATTCTTCCCTGGAAACAACTAGGCGTGTTGCCCGAGATTCCCAGCGAATCACAAATCTCATTAGCTAGACTCCGTGACATCAGAGCACACCCATCATTCATTACCATCCCGCCTGGCTCGAGCACGTCTGGCAATGGGAGAACCTGTTTCGGCTTTAGAGAGACCGTCGCAAATGTTTTCGAAAGCCCCAACGAGATTCGCTGAAAGAGTTTGCAGTTGGACTGGTCGACATTCGCATCCGGAGGCATATGCCACTCCATGAGCGCATTTAAACTCATCGGCGTGTGTCTGTCACTTGGCTGCTTGCTTGGAGCTACCGGCGGTGCCATCGATCTCTGATCAAAATCCTTACCGTCGATGGCAAAAAATTCCACCTTGAATCTGGGCTCTGCATCCTTGCTTTTGCGTTTCGACTTGACCTCCTCCACGTAAAACGGCTTCCAGGTCCTCCCCAAGCACCGATGCACATTTTGCGTCAGCCACAAGGCTATGCTCTCGCGCAATAATGTTGGATGGGAGGTAAATCGCAGATGTCGCGGTGGTCGTGCGGGTGCCGGAATCGTCAGACTCAGAAACCTATCCGATCCGAATCGTCTGTGAAAGCGACACGCCTTTTCAGTTTTCAGCGGGTTCAACCTCAGTTTCAGGATCCCCCGCTCGGTTTCATCACACCAGTTCAGGTCTCCTGTCAAGACGACTACTTCGGAGTGTTTATCTGTCTTAAATTCCCCCACGGCTGCATCGAAAGCCCTGCGAGTAGGTTTCTCGGGAAGCACATTCTCGCCTCGCTGGTTATGCCCCTCAATCCATTTCCAGAAATCACCAAAGTTGAAGGAGACGCTGTTGCCAACCAACATCCGGTCAAATGGCACGTTCCACGCTCTTCCGATTCTCTCGAGTTCGTACCGATACCGCAACGGCACTGAAGCTGGGAACGACTGCTCGCTCGCAAATGGTCCATTATGAAGTAGCTCATCGATAATCTCCCCTTCAATCGAATACTGCGCACGCTCAGAAAGATACTCCTCCGTCGCTTGCGATGTGTCGAATGTCATATTCGCGCCGTGGTTGACCATATGCCCGACAACTGAATCCTCATCAAGCGACTCGTCATCAATCATCGGCTCCGTAAAATCAGTCATATTCGAGTTAAACGACGCGCCGATCCCACCAACGCGGGAATCAAAAAGATGCGAAGAAGCCGTCGTCGAGAAACTGAATTCCGACCCGTTCTGTGCCCCAGACACACTATCATATCGCGGCAGCTTATCCGGCGCTGTGAGCTTCTCCAAAAACTTGGACGGTCTCTTTCGCTCTTCAAACTTGGGCGTCTTCGCCATATGCACCGAAGGCTCGAGGCGTGGATCTTCAAAACCGTCCAAATCCAACGCAGGAGAGTGAGCGATGGCATCGCCATTCTTGACAGGCGAGTTAGGCGCAGTGTGAAATTCGTCCTCGTCTTCCTCTGACAGCCGTCTTTTCAACGGCCGTGATGACCCACCAGGCAGCTCCCGCATGCCCATATTGGCTTCCTCTGTGTACGGGGAAAACGAACCCTTGTTTAGCAGGTATATCTCATCATCAATCAACTTCATCAAATACTTCAGCCGTTTTTCTCGATCCGCTTCAGAAAGCCACCCGCGACCGCCACCCCCGGCTGCTAGTTGCATCTGGACAGGAGAATACCCCCTCGACGGCCCGGGCCTGTACTCGGACAAAATCCAATCTTCAAAGTTATTCAGCACTTCGTGCAGATTCACACTCCGGCTGAAGTAAAGCCGCTTGATACCCAGATAGCTACGCCATCCGAGACGGTCTTCCTCCCTGTCCTCCTTCTTCGACGGCGAGTAAAGATGCGGGTTGGGTAGTCCCAGCGAAAATTCCTCGTTGATCTTGTCAATCACCAGCTGTAGCTCTGTTCCACTTTTGACTGGCGTACGGGGGAAAGCCATATTTGCTTGCTTAGCTTGCTAGGCAGACTGTTGCTATCTAGCCTGGGAAGCAACCAGAATTTATAACTTTTCTTCCATTCAACGAGAAAGGGCAATTAGCGCAATTAGCTTAAAAACGCGATGCTAAATCAAACAAAAAGACAAACTCAGGCTGATCAGTCAATGATTCCGCCGTTGTGAGGCTTTCAGAACAAACCAACAAGTAGTGGATGCAACGGGCCCATTTCCTTCCCACATCATGCCAGAGCAAAATGATCAATCAGAAAACAGTGCATGCATCACTGAAAGACACTTTGTAGAATAGGCAGCAATGAGCAGTTAGGAAAGGACGAGGGAAGTTCAAAGAGACGTGTAGTGGGGGAGACAAAGAAGGAGGGGATCTAAAAGTCGATAGCCCCAGTAACTAGTAGGGGTTGGCGCTATTGGCGAATCAACGCCAGCCAACGTGACGCCGTCAACAGGTGCGGCACTCGCGCTCTTTTCTTTCTTTACCTGCGAACGAGACAATCATTCCTTCTTGGTCGCTGTCTGCATCCCATAGAGAAGTCGATGCTATCCCTGGTAGTGCCTGGTACAGCCCGGGGTTTTATGGTTTCGGTAAACAGCCAGGATCCACTACCCGCAAGAACAAGAGGGGATTACTTTGGCCTTGATACAAAGTATCGCACTCGAATATGGAATACGGAGGATTACATGGAAGCAGGTAAATAATAAGTGGATTGTATCAGAGCAGCCATGCTCCAATGATTCTATCTATCAAGCCTTTCTGTTTGCTTGCCTTTTCTTCTGCCACTCCCATGGCCATGACAGATCGATCGCTCCACAAACCAGCTTCGATAGGCTTGATTCTCTTGCATCTGGTGACAAGCTTGTATCCAATTACCAAGCAGAGGTATAACGGAATTCCTAGGTAGGAGGTAATGAAATTCGTATAGTCGAATCCTTTGCCACTCGCAGCCTGGTCGATAATTTCGAAGCCTCTCATCAGTGAAACAAGGAAGCAACAGACTAGTGCAGCCCCTGACCCAAATGACCCTAATGGTGCTCTAAAGGTAAGAGCTTCGTCAGGTACTCCCTGAGCTTTGAGTGCTCGCACAAACGAGATGTGGGTGATGAGGATTGAAATCCATGTGAGAAGGCCGAACATGGTGACCAAGTTGACAAAATATCCAAAAAGGGCTTTTGAATTGCTGGAAACATTCAGATAAGCCAATGATGCTAGGGTGGAACATACGCCGAGAGCGTAGATGGGAGTTCCTCTCTGGTCAGTACGAGACAGAAAGGCAGGGGCATTTTTATCCCGCGACAACCCATAGATTGTTTTAGTCGACATGTGAAGACCATAGTTGGCAGACGACAATACGAATATCAGAATACACGCATTCAAGATGCTCGGGAGCGCGGTTAATTTAGCCAGTTGAATTACCACGACAAAGACCGAAGCCATGGTTGGTTTGACGGCGTCGTGGGCAAAGGCTAAAAGCTCGGAATCATAAGGTATGAGCATCCCAACCAGCGTGACGCAGAGGATGTTGAACACAAATATTCGGTAAAACGTTAGCCTGATCGCTTGAGAGGCAGTTCTGCGAGGGTCTGGGGTGTGTAGGATGCTCATCCCAATGAGTTCGCTTCCAATATAGGCGAATGTGGCAGACGGCATGGTCCTTGAAATGGCACGAATCTTTCCTAATACTCCAGTGTCGTTGTATGGAAAGGGCCCCGGGTTCTTCCAGTATCTAAACATTTTCATATCGTGATCCGGACCACCCCCAAATACCAGGACGGTAGACAATATGATCAGCCCAAGCACCACCAGAACCTTGAATGCAGACAAGAAGAATTCGAATTTTCCAAAAAATGGGGTAGCAAGATAGTTGGCAGTAATGATGAGAGCCAGGAACGCTGTGATCCAGACCCCAGGATTAACGGAGTCGGCGTCTAGCCAATATGAGATGATCAATGCGGCAGCTGTCAGCTGGTTAGGCGTTACCACCAGATACTTCAACCAGTATCTATCCAAATCAATCAACTGTCAAAGTACTAAGGAGCAAGAGGCTTACATCCAGCCCAATGTAAACCCAAGAGCAGGGTCGCAGAATCGTTCGGCATGATCGAAGACGGTAGATGGCACGGGCCCAGCGGCAGCCACCTCCCCAAGAGCACACAGCACTGCATAGACCAACACGCCAACAACGGTATAGGAAATGAGGATAGCAACGGGCTATAGGTGTTAGCACGGAACCGTAGAACTCATGAAAGACATACCCCGGACCTATGGTATCAACAGTCAGCGTAGTTCATTCAATGTAAGAGCGACTCCTACACTGAAAGTGCATTCCCGGCTCCAACCATGAGACCCGTATTGATTGCTCCACCGATGGCTGAGGCGCAAGTTAATACTATAGATCCCTTGGACAGTTGTCGACGAATAACCGACCGATCATGGTGACTTGTCGTGGCCTCAAAGCACCAAAAGAATGCGGAGGTCCGTCATTCGGGCCCGGAAGGAAGCTGGAGCAGTTTGAATTTGGACGTTCAGAAGCAACATCGCTATTCTCTTGTGACGACTCTGGGATCGGGTGCTGTAGTTGACGTTCGCATTGTGACATTCCCACTGACGTTGTTATTGTTGGGATAGGAATAATCTAAATGATACCGAGCGATAAAGCATGAGTGCAGCGAATGTGAATAGCTGACCAGATATTGTAGTCAGTCTGTACGATGAAGAGTGGGAGTAACGGCTGGTAAATGTGGTAGGAGACTAAGTAGGCAAGAGCACCTACTAATCTGGGCAGCCACATCCCAGATAACTTGCCAATTGATTGTACGACCGAAATCTTATTGAGAAGCATGTGAAACAAAGATTTAGAATTCCAGAATCCAGATTGAGAGCAAAGTGGTGATATAGTGATGGTTCTGATCCCCCCAGAAGCCATGAAAACACAAACGCCCGGGTAAGTCTAATGTACCATGAGAAAAGAAAAGCGCAATCCATCGAGCAAGAGCAAACGTAGTCTGCCCCAGCGACAGGAGTTCATAAATACATCATCGCTAAACCAAGTTGAGTGGGGACGGCTAGCGTCGCCTTGAATTTCAATCCATAACGGTCTATCGGGACATGTAGAGGGAGTCGCTGGATTCGCTTCTTGGGAATATCCGGGTATAAAGGGAGTCGCTCGATTCGGTGCGGGGGAAGGACCGTTGGTGGGCCCGGGAGATGATACGGTCTGTGTAGATACCCTTTGCCGTGCCTCTGACCACGCTCTCGAGGTAGTCTTTGAAGTCGGTCGGCTTGAAGTCGGGGTAAAGGTCCTTGGAAGTGATGTAGCCGAGGTATTTGGCGTATTCCGGGTTGTTATCACCCCGGATACCCCACGACAGTTGGTATTCGGCCAAGTATCGAGGAATGAACTTGACAGGGTCGAATGGGTAGGTTTCACTGGCCTGTCGGGCGGCGAGAACTCTGGTGTAGACGGTTTCCTCGGGAATCTAATAGATGAGCTAATGAAAGACAAGATAAGGGTTGGGTGACTTACGTAGTTCCTCTGGATTTTCTCCTCACTAATCTCTTCAAGGAGATGGTAGATCTCGTTCTGTGTCAAGACGGTGTTGTAGGCAAAAACCATCTTGTTCAAGGTCCGGTCATCGATGACGATCCTGGCGACGTAGCGACCGATGTCTCTCAAGTCGGTGATGGCGGTCGGTGTGTTTCCATCGCCCACAATCTCGTTGTTTGCAGTGGTCATGGCATAGTCGACCCGTCCAGACTCGACTCTGGGGTAGGAGAGCTGGTACCACCAGCCGACATCAACGATGGTGTAGGGAAGGGCCAGTTGCTTGATGTGGTTGTAGACAGTTTCTTTCTGCAGAGGAACAACCGTTAGCGGTGATGCCATCCAAAGTGGGTTGGGGGGTGGGAGTTGAAGGTACCTCGTCTCTCAACCACATGATGCCGCCCGGAGGGGCAATGGTGATGAAACCACAGGGAACGAATCGCTTGACTCCGGCCTTCTTGGCGGCTCTAGCGAGGGGAATTTGATCCTGTTGCTCAGCAGGACCGACGCAGCTGACCACGACGTCGATTTCGGTGAGAGCATCCACGAGAGACTCCTCGGAGCCTCTGAGGTCACATCTTCGGACGTGAACCCCTCGTTCCTGCAGCCGTTGTATGGCGGGTTTCTGGACGGATCTAGGTCTGACGAGAGCGTAAACCTCCTATCATGATGTTAGAATATTTTCTTCATAGAAAATAGATTAGAAAGGATAGAAATCTTACAAAAATCGGGTTCTCCAAAAGACCATTGGCGATAGAACCTCCGGTCTCACCCGCAGCTCCGACCAACAGAACCCTCGTACGCGACATGATGGATAGTTCAAACGGCGCAGAAAAGCAGAAGAATATGGGAGAAAGAGATGGAGAGGATAAATGAGTCGAACAAGACACAGGTGGGGGAAAAGAGAGGGAAAAGAAAAAGACAGGGAAGACAACAGCAGCAAGAACGAAGGCCGAGTCGAGGTTATAAAGGGCAGCGTTCCCACCCAAGGATGCACCGCCTTACCCACACTTTTCCCAGAGTGGCCGGGTTGCGTGGTGGGTCGAGAGATGGTTCACTTCCCCCAAATGATAAATATGCAGTTTGGGCTAGGACAGTCGATACGGATGAGCGATGATAACTTACTAGCTGCAGTGAATTATCCACTCGCTAGCTGTCTGGAATGGGATCACTACTTCACTTTATTCTGGCAGTGAAGTCACTTTCTTGACGGGCCGTGGATCGGGAGCAGAAGCAAAACGACCGGAGAGGGGACGCTGTTACGTCATGGCCACACGGCTTCCCGGACACAAGACAGCGTCAACTTGTCAAGTCTGGTCGAGTGACGCTATCCAGATTACAGTACTTGCTTTTGCCAATCGTCATCCCATCTGAATTTTCACTTTACAGGATTCGAGACTCTGTCTAGTTGAGACTGCAATACGGGGAGCTTCTACACTGTATTGCTAGCAGAGTATCCCCTCTTTCCCCTCCCTCCTTCTTGTAACACCCCCACGTCAGGGATCTTCCGATCTGCATGACGGATTTTGGGCCTTTGAGCAAGGACTATGCGGTTGCATTCTTGGAAGAAGTGACGAAATTTGGCATTGTTAAGTGTGGAACGTAATTGGTTGATCGACGGTTTTCCATGGTTGCAACCAGCCAGTTCCTCCAGGCCACCTATTATGTACTATAGTATCTGTATCTCTGTATCTCACATACTGTGTACTGATAAGTTCGATTGTTTTCTATGTCCATACATACCATGGACAACCCATTATAGACCAAGGACCAAATGAACATCTGCTTACTGAGTTAACACCACCCATATTCAAGAAAACAACGCCACTCATCTAATTAGTCGCCTGTTCCTGAGATCATCCTCTGCCAGCCAGTCATCAGCCTCTATTTCCAACACATAGACTCCCGTCTTCCATGTACGTGCGACAGAAACAAACCAATAATGCCGCTCTCTCCGCAGAGATCGTAGGTTAGATACCGTCCACGATGCTTTCTTTTTACCCCAGAAACGGTACCCCAGGTTCCACTAAGATCAGCAAACTGTTCCCAAATCCCTCATACAGTAGTACATGTATATATATACTATAGATAGATAATACATCATTTTCAAACCGACTACATCTACATACAGCTACCCAACTGTTGTCATCCAGTCAGTCAAATTCCAGAGAAAGACATGTGACAATCCCACCCTCCGCCAATCATGCATACCCACACCGGAGGGACAAAGAGGGCAAAAAAAGGCAGCGAAGAATGAATACGAAAAATGAAAAAAAAAAAAGCAAATATCCCCTAAGCTCTCAGACAGACAGAGTAATAATGGCTAGTACGGAGCACTATCGTCCTAGTAGGTATTTGGCAGTAGGGACTATTGATTTTGCGCCACGAAAGTCGGTGTGGGCTTTCCTTTGCTTTGCTTTCTATGTAACCGTTGCGCTACCTACGACTACATACCACAGATACTGTGAATGCACGCAAATGCCAAACTGCCTAATTCAGATTTACGCTATTTGTGTGAGCATGACCTCATATTCTATAATAATCTCGCCTAATTCTATCGTATTATCATCATCAGTTTTTAATTCACTGTAGGTCAGGTGATACCCCAATATTGGGCGTTAGTCTGGCTGGGGAAAAACCGGGCCTGGTTTGCTCTGATTGGGTAATCGGCATTGCTATTGGGGGACTAGCGTTGACCCTGTTAGGGCTTAAGATTGAGGATACTTTATTAGATGATTGAATATCATGTTGAGAATATCATACCTAGTGGTTGGTAAGATAACCTTATTGACTGCAGTTCATAGGTGAATAAGGTCATTTGTATGCATCTCAACAACTATACAGCTAGCATAATGCGAGCATCAAATCATAACATTTTATAATGCCCCAAGTATACAAGTATACTCCCCATCAGAACAAACAGCGATAGAACAGATCACTCCTCCGGATCATAAACCGGCCCAGCAGGCGTCTTCTCCAACACCTTCCCATCTTCACCCACAAGCGGCTTAGAAGGAACAACAACGACAAAAACCCTCGCAACCTCACTTCCCCGATTCACCCATTCATGATTCGCCCCCCGACAAACAATAACATCATGCTCATTCAACACCTTCTCCACACCCCCATCTATGATGAACCCAACCTTCCCCTTCAAGATAACCGCATAATCCAAGCTCAGCGTGCGGTGGAACCACCCCGATTCCGCCGGCGGGAGGTCGAGAATCCGGCACGAGGGACCCTTTGTGTCGGCGAGGGGAACAAGGGTGCGGTGCGGATCGGGCAGGTCGAGGGTATTGTCTGCTGGGAAGGACTTGGAGCGGTGGATTTGGATGACGCCGAAGTTGGCGTCGGGGGTGGGGGGTTGAGGAGGTTGTGGGATCCCAGGGGGTGAGGATGTCGTCTGAGGCAAAGTGGGCGGTGCCGTTGGGATTGTTACCGGTGACGACGCGGCGGATGGGGGTTGCCATTGGGTTGGACATTTTGTATATTTGAATGTTCAATTGGAGAATTGTAGGATTGTGTGAATGAGATTGAATAGAATTGATGTTGATGATGATAGGTACTATAAAACAACCTCCTACTTATACTATCCAACTGTATACTATATCCTTTAGAAGAATTCAGAAAGACATTGGTAATCAGAATTTATAATCAAGCATTTATAATCTGAATCAGAAGAACAAAGAAGATGATTCCTTTAAATCCTTTGAATCCTTTAGTTACTTTCTAGTCTTGGATATAGTGTTTTTGGCCCCCAATCAGATTATCAATCACGATCTATACTCTCTTTAAGGCTACATTATTAATAAGATGCGGCTTTTAGCATCACTTTGAAGATCCTTTAAATTTGTTTAGTTATGTTTACTCCTTATTTCGATGATTATTGGTTATTAGACTCTGATTATATCAGCTGCTCTCTCTGCAACGGCATACACCGTCGCCTGGATATTCCCACTCGGCTCAATAGGGAATATACTCGCATCGACGATTCGTACGTTACTCACACCGTGAACCTTTAGCTGCGCATCTACTACACCACCTTTCTCAGCAGGCATCATGGCGCAGCTTCCCGCAGGGTGGAAACAGGTAAAGAGCCGTTCTTGCACGACACGCTTTGCATCGTCCAACTCTGCCAGATCTGCCTTGTCCACTGCGGGAATGCGAGATTCAGGCTGTAGGAAGGACTGAAAGGGCTGCGTGTGCACAAGCCGGTCGATGAATTGGGTGTGTCGGGCGAGGAGTTCGAGGTCGAGCGGGTGGGAGAGATAGTCTGGGTGGAAAGCGGGCTTTTCTTGTATATCGGAGGATTTGATATGGATGGAGCCTCGTGAGAAAGGGTGGCTGAGCATGGCCAGGATGCTGATGTAGTTTCCGTCTGCCTTTTTCTCGAGCAGATCGTGCATTGTTGTACGGCCGGGGTTGGTGTGCAGTTGGGCTGGGAAGAAGAGGTATTCGGCTGTTGGCTGCTGGGGATTTAGAAGCATTTGGCGTTGAGATTCTCTCCTTTCATCTGGCCCATCTGAGTTGGATGAGAGATATTTATCCACCAGTCGATGGATCTTTTCTTTCCCAACGGGTCCATCTCTATCCACCAGCGGCATATACGCAGCGCTTATTGGCATCCCGGACAGAGGACCACCTTTGGTTTCCTGGTAGAGCTGCAGTAAGGACTGCACGACCTGCGGATCACGCATGACATCCCCCGAGACCTGATCGTCGGCCACTTTATAGCTAAGCGATGCAATGACATGGTCTTGGAGATTCTCTCCCACGCCTGGGAGATCCAGTATCACCGGAATATCATGCTTCTGGAGGAGTTGGGCATTTCCAATCCCTGAAATCTCGAGTAGCTGCGGTGTCTGCAGACTTCCGGCAGCGAGAATAACCTCACCTCGAGCAGTGACGATTGTGGATTCAGATGGACTGCGTAACTGCACCCCGCTTGCGACGATCTTCCCATCCAGCTTGTCATCAGCAAAGATGATCCTCTCAACCCGTGTCTCTGTCCACACAGTCAGATTCCCTCTCGCCGCAACCTCAGGCGTATAATACGCCACTGCATACCCCCTTGTCCCCTTTGTGGCGTCCACCGAGAGAGGACACGTAAACGCACCCAGTTTCCCTCCCAAGATAGGATCAGCATTACTATTCCAGCCCAACTCTCCCAATGCCTCATTCCAGGCTCGATTGAACGGTCCATAGACAGCAGGGAAAGAAACAGGTAACGGACCATCACATCCCTGGTTGTCTTTGTCCATATACCCATCCAAACCAAGCATCTCTACCGTTGCAGCATCAGGCGTCTGGTACGTATGAAACCGACGCAGATACGGCGCCATCTCTTTACTCCCCCATCCCTCATTCCCGAGATCAGCCCATGCGTCAAAGTCAGACAGGCTCGGATACAGAGTCAGGGAAAAATTAAGCGCAGAAGAACCACCAAGCACACGACCACGAGGCTGGGGGATCTGGCGATTAAGAACATGGGGTTGGGGCTCAGTCATAAAGTCCCAGTCTAGCGTTGGATCGCCATAGAGGGTGGTTAGCAATCCTGGAGTCTCGATGCGAGGATCACCTCTGCCGTCAGGACCGGCTTCGATGAGAAGAACGGTGGTGGATGGGTCTTGAGAGAGACGAGAGGCAATTGTGAGACCGGCAACGCCAGCACCGACGACAATATAGTCGAATTGCTGGGATAGGGGGAATTTGGTCATTTTGCTAGTGAATCAGAGATGGTGGGAATGGTGAAAGAATCGGAGGGGCATTCTGGGGATATTGAATAGCACCCAGCTGTGCACAGGCCTGAAGGCACTAAAGAATTAGCCGATTTCTGCTCCTCCTGTGATTAATATAGCTGAGAAGAGCTTGATATTCGATATGCATATCCCATCAACAGCGACGAGGTCAGTCTGGACGAAGGGGTGTGATTGCAACCAAGTATGATAGCGGGGAATACAATCCGCTTGGGCATTGGTATCCACTGAAGAAGTCGACTATACAAAACTACCTACCAGATCACAGTCTTATACTAGAGTTCGATTAGTTGCATAAGGAGCATTTAGTGAAGAAACTGGCGAAAGGTAATCGAGTGGTTCTTCAAGGAGGCAAGTGGCAACTATGGGTGGTATTGGCCATAGATCGGCATTGGAGTTTGTACAGCTCATCTTTGATCGTCATTATATCTGCAGTCCGGATCACATTGCATACTCGACATTACGGGATATATTCCCCAGCCATTCACTTTCTAGTCTCGTGATACTCCGTACATGATTGGTAGTAGATTTTAGTTCATACTTACCCTCTGATGTGGCCATATAGTCTAGATCGCCGAGTAGAGGTGATGATGCTGCAATACAGGCTATAAATGGAGACCAAAGGCTATATCCACCTCCAACATCAACAACCCCTCCAGACCAACCATGGCCAACATTCCAAGTGCCAAGGCAACCCAAACCATCGACCGATCGTCCCTGGAGACGAGACTCTTCATCAACGGACAGGTTTGTCTTTCCTTTCTTATCGGTTCTCTATTCATCTGACAATGGCAGTATGTGGATGCAACGACACCAGCTCGTTTGAGCTGCTACAGTCCGGAAGATGACACTATCGTCACGGACAATGTGCACAAAGCCGTTCAAGATGATGTCGATGCTTCGGTTTCCGCTGCTCGGGCTGCATTCCCTGCATGGTCCAACACCCCTCCCTCGAAACGAGCTGAGGTTCTCGTAAAATTTGCCGATTTGATCGAGGCCCATGCAGATCAGATCGCCCTGCTCGAAGCGGTCTGCACCGGCAAGCCTTTGCAGGTTTTTCATGGGTTTGAAAAGGTGCTCACGACTAATGTGTACCGATGTGAGTTTATCCCTTATCACACCCATACTAATGCAGGCTGACCACTCCAGACTATGCAGGATGGTGTGGCAAACTAGGCGGGGAGTCCTTCCCCTCCAATGATGGGACTGGTCTTCTGAAGATCGTCCATCGTGAACCATTGGGTGTTTGTGCGGCTGTCATATCGTACAATGGGCCGATTGGCTTGATGGCCCTCAAGGCTGCACCGTGCCTCGCAGCGGGGAACACCATCATCATCAAAGCTAGCGAGAAGACGCCACTATCTAGTCTCTATCTGGGTAACCTAGCCAATGAAGCTGGGTTTCCTCCTGGCGTGATCAACTTCATCTCAGGTGATGGGCAAACAGGCGCCCTGCTCGCCACCCATATGGATATTGACAAGATTTCCTTTACGGGCAGCGTCGGAGTTGGCAAGAAGATCGCCCAGGCTGCAGCACAGAGTAACCTCAAGCGCGTCTCGCTGGAGCTGGGCGGGAAGAGTCCGAGTATCATCTTTCCAGATGCTAATATGGATGTAGCAATCCAGTGGTGTGTTCAGGGTATTGTAGGCTTATCCGGACAGGCTTGCTTTGCTAGCTCGAGAATCTACGTCCACAATGACATCAAGCAACTGGTGATTGAGCGTATGCAGGCTGCCTTTCAACAGACCGATGGGCAGTACGGAGACGCAATTTCTGAAACAACATTGCATCCCCCCATGGTGGATCGAGCCCACTTCGACCGCGTCTCCAGTTTTATCGAAAGTGGCAAGAAGGAAGCTACACTGCTCACTGGCGGAGATCAGATGTTCAATAAGGTCCGTCTCTTATCTACTAGTTTAATATCGTGGCTGGCTCACTGATCTCCACAGGGCTGCTGGATTCGTCCTACCATCTTTGCCGATCCATCACCCAATGCCACCGTGCACAAAGAGGAGATCTTTGGTCCAGTAGTGGTGATATCAGGTTTCTCCGACGAAGATGAAGTGGTGAGTTGTGCAAACAATAGCCCGTATGGACTGCATAGTGCCGTCTTTACCCAAGACATCAATCGAGCCATGCGGGTGGCCAGTAAGATTACCACCGGAACTGTCTGTATCAACTGTTGTGCCACTATCGATCCTAGCGTTCCATTTGGAGGACGAGGACAAAGTGGATGGGGACGAGAGCTGGGAAAGGTAAGAGAGTACATTGTTCCCTGTGATACAGTTATGGCTGATCGTCCAAATAGCAAGGAATTGACGAATACACCGAGGCAAAAACGGTGCTTATCAAGTAAGTGGCAATTCTTCAACATAATATGATTCGTTGCTGATGTTTTCTAGCATGATGTATTGAGAAGTGACCTTTGTACACTTCACCATCTCGCTTGGCAATTTCACAGTGGATCTTATCCAGATCGCCTGTGGCAGGGCTAACCTGGTCGTTTCCAGCATAGCAGCATATCGTTGGTGAGAATAGGAATATGCAGGATGTCCCATTAGGAGTAAACTTGAAGTAGTATATAGAAAACTATGAAGAACATCCAGCTGAGCGATATTTCTTTTTCTCCTGTTGATTCCACAAACCTGCATTGTCGTAGACGATCCTGGTGGATAAAGTACTTTTGGATATCAAATCGTTCATCTGTGTCTAGTCGGAGAACGTGCTGAAGATACTATATAAATCCGTCTATCTGTCTGCTTCTGTAGAGAAAACAAAGATCATTACAATCTATTCCTATCCATCATCTTGATACCATGGCTGTTGTATTCCACGGACAAAGCACCTTTGGCTACCACGGCCTTGCCACTCATAATCCTCCCATCGAATCCACCAAATGTCTCGAATACGCCGAAGTCGACGAGGTCAAGTCTCTGATCAAAGTCTTTCTTGAAAGAATCCAATTCGACCGTAACACACCATTCCTCAAAGACCGCGCCTTGGAAGAGGCTGTTGGGAACTACTTCACCAGCTTGAATCTGGACGAACGCACGCAAAAGTCGATGCAGAAAAGACTCAAGCTGTCGGTGACTCTGACCCATCAAGCATACACGGCTCTTCCGTTTGAGATCCAGGCAACCTGTGCCATTCAGTTTCTGTATATGTTTCTGGTCGACGATGTTGCCGAGGATTTCATGGAGGAGTTGCAATGTTTTGCCCAGAAGTACTTCCCACCTCTCCTTTCAATCATCTTTATATATATCCAAGTCTAACCAACTGAATAGCTTCACCCTAAACAAACCCCATAACCACCCCCTCCTCAACTCCTTCTACATCCACCTCCGCAGTCTTGCAACCCACTACGGCCCCTACTGCCACTCAGCCATCATCAAATCCCTCTTCGACTACGTCAACGGCCGCATCATCGAACACAAAATGGAACAATCCAACTTCTCTTTCCCCGAATCCTCCCAGCTCATGCCCATGTTCCTGCGCTCCAAGGTCGGGGGCGCTGAGATCCTCGTCCATCTCCTCTGGCCGCAGTCTCTTTTCCCAGAGGAGAAGTACGTCATGCACTACTTCCCCGCTATCCAGGAGCTGGTCTTGTTTATCGACTTTACAAATGACATTCTTTCATACTACAAGGAGTTCATCCTTGATGATGAAAAGGGGAATTTTGTGGCGAATTTTGCGCAGACGAGGAAGATGCGCCAGATTGATGTGCTTAGGCATTTGACGGGGTATACGCCGACGGTGAGTTATGTAAACACTAGGATATTCCTATATAGTATCTAACTGTCTACAATAAAGGTCATCAACTCAGTCATTCAAATGTTCCAAGAAAAGCCGGATCTACTGGAATCCGTGCAGAATCTGAAATCAGGCTGGGTTATGTTGTGTACTGCGCATCGTCGATATCACCTCGTCGAGCTGTTTGAGGAGGACCAGTATCTGCCTCCTTATGATGAAGATGCTTGAGAAGCGTTTTTATAGAAGAATCTTAAATATCACCTGGTCTTTCTGTTTTCACATCTGGATACTTTGCTTGCTCTGCGCTACTCTCGAGGGGTCTCTTGTCCGTTTTCTAGATGGAGTTGGTCCAATTTAATCAATTTTACTACAGATGTTTACTATCTTATTCTCAGGTAGATAGAGGATGATATTGGCCCTAGTATACATAGAAGGGGTAGGAAGATTCATCACAAGTGAAGACTGTATATTCTAATTTTGCAGGTCAACTGAAGACTTGGTTGTGGGGATTCATCCTCTGAAGAATGAAATAGTACATGTGTGACTCTATAGCTAGCCTATAGATGAGGCGGTCTACTTATTGTAGAGAATGGATCAGTACCAGTATAAGGTGAAGAAGTACTCGGAGTATAAAGACCATTTAAATGGGAGTGATACATTCCACAACAAGTAGTTCTTATATTTAAAAGTGATATTATGTATCTGCACAAGCTTGGGTCAGAAAACTGCCAAAGATATACAGTACCCATGCAGCATGCAAAGCGGACTATTCGATGATGACAACTGATAACTTGATTAAGCTCAATTGGAAAAGACCCCGAAGAAATGGTAAAGCAGGATCCGATCTGTCTATAAAAGACAGACCACAGGTTGCAATTTATTACTTCTTCCATCGCTCATTGTTAACATCGCTATCCTAAGTATAAATGGATTCTCACAACTCACTATCCTAGCCTCCGCGGCCGATTTTACCTGCAGGACTTCCCAGAAGGGTCTAAAGACAGTGTATTGGTAGATAAACAAGACCCAGAGTTTACACCACAAGTCCAGATGATACCATTCAGCTTCTTCGATCCTCAGCCGATCAAAAATGCCAATGTGTACTTCATGGGATGCATCTGCACGACTCCGACAAGGAAGCGCAGAAAAATCCTCGTATCCCGTCCGCGACGCCGTGAGCAAAAACTCGATTCTTTTAATTCACGACATGGTTCGTTCAGACAACACAGTCATGCCATCTTTTCTGGAGGCATATGGAGACTTGAACATGATGGTCATGTTTCCAGCCAAAGAGCGTTCTGAGAAGCAGTTTCGAGATCTGTTGAGCTCTGTTGGACTGGAGTTGGTCAGGATGTGGGATTCAGGCAGTCCGTACAATGCGCGTCATGCTGTGTTGGAGGTTGTCAAATGCGACTGATTGTGTGGAAAGCATTGTCATCATACATAATCTCTGCAATACAATTATGCAGGTGAATGGGATAATTTTTATGATCGTCGTTGTCAGTCAAGCTTAAGCCCTAGCCTGGATGTTTCTTTTTTCCTTTTTGGTCTCCGACAATCTTCCATCTCTTCTTTTCTCCACCAACACCCACACCGACCAACCACTACCGTGGCTAATGCCCTTGGCATCGCGGCATTCCGGCCCTGAAACTATGCCATCTGACGGATTCTACCGACGGATACAACCCTATATCTATTTTTTGTCTCGAAACCATCGAGTCACAAGGCCGGCTACAATGGCTAAAAGCACCCCGGTCAAACAGCGCCTAACTCCTTGTCTTAAGTCCGTCATGGAGGATCTAGTCCCAAACATGAGTCAATCTTTCCCCACCACAATGGAGTCATGATAAAACGTCAGGGATTATTCTAGTCGGAGTCGGTGAATGCCTGACTCCGTCTCGGGATTTACAGGGTTTAATATGTCTGGTCTGCTTGAATTTTTTCCATGGCGTTCTGTGATATTTTTCTTTTTGTGATTTCTGCCTGGCGGGTTTATTTCTCTTGTCAGGGCTTGGGAATTTGGCTGTTGAGCATTCTCGACACCTTTTCATTAAATGCCTTCCTGCGCAAGGGCGTGACGCACTTTCCCAAGTGGTCCACGCCGGTTTCTATCTATCTCAGTGCAATAGAGCACCTCATTTTTTCGAGGAAAACTTAACACCATGGACGAGAAGCTGCCTTCTGAGAGCAGCAATAGTTCCAACATTGACATTGTGTCTACTTCAAACGATTACGAGCAGACTCGTGAACAGATCAGACTCTCTAATCCCCAAGGCCTAACTTCCCCTCATGCTAATGTTGATGTGGAGAGGGCCGAGCATGAATTTTCCGAGCTGAACAGACAGCTCTCCACTATTTCCCACAAGACCCGCCGACTGTCAAAGCAGGCTTCTAGGCCTTCCAAGGCCGGGGTGACAACCGAGGATGTAGAAAAGTCCGGGAGCTTGGCTGGTTCTGAAGAGGAATGGGATCTTGAAACTGCTCTTCGTGGTAATAGGTCTGCTGAAGCTGAGGCGGGGATCAAAGATAAGCATATTGGTAAGTAGTATTTACTTTCTATTAGTGTGGCTCTTGGCTAATTCAGTAGGTGTAATATGGGACGACCTCACAGTTCGAGGCATCGGAGGTGTCAAGACAATCATCAAGACATTCCCCGATGCTATCGTGGATTTCTTCAACGTCCCAGAGACTCTCATGCATCTGTTTGGTTTCGGGAGAAAGGGTAAAGAGGTCAACATCCTGAAAGACTTTCGAGGTGTTGCACAACCCGGGGAGATGGTATTGGTCTTGGGAAGACCAGGCTCAGGATGCAGCAGTTTTCTCAAGGTTCTTACGAATCAGCGCTTTGGGTTTACAGGCGTTGATGGAGAGGTTCTATACGGACATTTTGACGCCGAGACGTTCTCCAAGAGATTCCGTGGCGAAGCTGTCTACAACCAGGAAGACGACATTCACCAACCGACACTGAGCGTCAAGCAAACACTCGGTTTTGCATTGGATACCAAGACACCAGGCAAAAGACCTTTGGGGGTGTCAAAAGCCGAATTCAAGGAGAAAGTGATCAACATGCTTCTTAAAATGTTCAACATTGAACACACTGCCAACACCATGATCGGAAATCAGTTCGTTCGAGGAGTCTCAGGAGGAGAAAGGCGTCGGGTGAGTATTGCGGAAATGATGGTGACAGCGGCAACAGTTCTCGCTTGGGACAACAGTACTCGTGGCCTCGATGCTTCTACAGCCCTCGACTTTGCCAAATCGCTCCGTATCATGACCAACATTTACAAGACCACCACATTCGTGTCCCTTTACCAAGCGTCGGAAAACATCTATAACCAATTTGACAAAGTCCTTGTTATTGATAAAGGCCGTCAAGTCTTCTTTGGCCCAGCCTCTGAAGCACGTTCGTACTTTGAAGATCTCGGTTTCAAGGAGAAACCACGACAGACAACTCCAGACTATCTAACTGGCTGCACTGATATTTTTGAAAGAGAGTACAAGGAAGGAAGAAGCGAAGATGATGTCCCCTCTACCCCAGAGGCCCTCGCAGAAGCGTTCAGAAAGTCCGTCTATAACGAACGACTGGAAGAGGAGATGCAGTCTTACAAGAAGAAGGTGCAACAGGATAAGCAAATCTATGACGACTTCGAAATTGCCAATCGAGAATCCAAGCGCAAATTTACCCCCAGCTCTTCGGTTTACTCGATTCCATTCCATTTGCAGGTTTGGGCTTTGATGCAGCGTCAATTCCTTCTGAAATGGCAAGATAAATTTGCTTTGACCGTATCCTGGGTGACTTCCACTGGATTGGCTATCGTCCTTGGTACAGTTTGGTTGAATCAACCCAAAACCAGTGCTGGGGCGTTTACTAGAGGTGGTCTTTTATTCATTAGTCTGCTTTTCAATGGATTCCAAGCCTTCTCAGAACTTGCGGGCACCATGATGGGACGGGCAATTGTGAACAAACACCGGCAATTTGCCTTCTACAGACCAAGCGCGCTGTGGATTGCTCAGATATTAGTCGACACCACATTCGCAATAGCTAGAATTTTGGTCTTCAGTATCATTGTGTACTTTATGTGCGGTTTAGTTCGCGATGCGGGTGCCTTTTTCACCTTTGTGTTGATCATCCTCACTGGGTATATCAACATGACAGTCTTCTTCCGAACCATCGGCTGTCTATGTCCTGATTTTGACTACGCTATAAAGTTCGCATCTGTGATAATATCCCTGTTTGTTTTAACCTCTGGTTACCTCATTCAGTGGTCGAAAGCACAGGTTTGGCTGAGATGGGTGTTCTATATCAATCCGTTCGGGCTAGGTTTTTCTAGCTTGATGGTGAATGAATTCAAGCGTTTAACCATGACTTGTGTTCAGAGCTCGTTGGTCCCTTCAGGCCCCGGCTACGGTGATATCGCACACCAAGCATGTACACTTGCTGGAGGCGAGTCCGGCTCAGATATCATACCAGGCGCCAGCTATCTTGAAACAACATTTAGCTATTACCCCAAGGATCTCTGGCGAAACTTTGGAATTATGCTCGCACTCATATTTGGGTTCCTTGGTTTGAATCTGTACTTTGGTGAAACTGTTCGGTTTGGCGCCGGAGGCAAAACCGTCACTTTTTACCAAAAGGAGAACGAGGAGCGAAAGGAATTGAACGAAAGCCTCATGCAAAAATCGGCTAGTCGAAGATCGAAGGAATTGAATGACTCCAACACAAATCTGAATATCACCTCGAAATCCGTCTTCACCTGGGAGGATGTCAGTTACGATGTTCCAGTACCTGCTGGCACCCGTCGACTTCTCAATTCTGTTTATGGATACGTTCAGCCAGGAAAGCTAACTGCTTTGATGGGAGCATCGGGGGCAGGTAAAACTACGCTTTTGGACGTCTTGGCCGCTAGAAAGAGTATTGGGGTGGTCTCGGGAAGCATCCTCGTGGATGGGGCGTCTCCTGGCACTTCCTTCCAGCGAGGTACCTCATATGCTGAACAACTGGATATTCATGAGCCGATGCAAAGCGTAAGAGAAGCTTTGCGCTTCTCCGCCGATCTTCGTCAACCTTTCGATACACCGCAGTCGGAGAAATATGGCTATGTGGAAGAAATTATCTCGCTGCTCGAGCTCGAGAACCTTGCAGACGCAATCATCGGTACACCTGAAACAGGTCTATCTGTGGAAGAGAGGAAACGAGTCACCATTGGTGTTGAGCTGGCCGCAAAACCTGAGCTACTCCTGTTTTTGGATGAACCCACCTCTGGCCTCGACAGTCAATCTGCTTTCAACATTGTTCGTTTCTTACGCAAGCTTGTTGATGCTGGACAGGCTGTGTTATGTACCATTCACCAGCCGAATTCGGTACTATTTAGCAATTTCGACCGTCTGCTGCTCTTGCAAAGGGGAGGCGAGTGTGTATACTTTGGTGAGATTGGGCAAGATTCGAACACCATGCTTGAATACTTCCGACGTCATGGCGCAGACTGTCCGCCTGATGCCAACCCTGCAGAGTGGATGCTCGATGCCATCGGTGCGGGTCAAGCTCGTCAGATAGGAGACCGTGACTGGGGAGACGTGTGGCGTACATCGGCAGAGCTTGAGCAGGTGAAACAGGAAATTGCTCAGATCAAAGCTACAAGATCAGAGCTAGTCAGGCAGAGCAACTCCTCACAGAAAATCGAACAAGAATACGCCACACCTCTTTGGCATCAACTCAAGGTCGTATGCAAACGGACAAATCTAACTTTCTGGCGATCCAGGAATTACGGGTTTACACGCCTTTTCACTCATGTTGTCATTTCTCTGATTGCTGGACTTGCCTTCCTACAGCTAGATGATTCTCGATCTTCGCTTCAGTATCGGATCTTTGTTATCTTCAATGTGACAATCATTCCTGCTATCATCCTTCAACAGGTTGAACCCCGATATGACATGTCCCGGCTGGTCTTCTACAGAGAGGCAGCTTCTAAGACGTATAGCCAATTTGCCTTTGCATTCTCCATGGTCACAGCAGAACTTCCGTACAGTATACTGTGTGCTGTGTGTTTCTTCCTGCTCCTTTGTTATATCCCAGGGTTTCAATCTGCCTCTGATCGGGCCGGTTTCCAGTTCCTCATGATTTTGATCACGGAACTCTTCGCAGTGACGCTTGGTCAGACAATAGCAGCCCTAACCCCGAATGCCTTCATCGCGTCACAGCTCAACCCACCAATATCCATCATATTCTCTCTGTTCTGCGGTGTCACCATTCCACGACCTCAGATGCCTGGGTTCTGGCGAGCATGGCTCTACCAGCTAGACCCGTTCACGCGTCTTGTCGGGGGTATGGTAGTGACAGAGCTACATGATCGTCCAGTGCAATGCACGTCAGGCGAGTATAACCGGTTCCAAGCACCCTCGAATCAAACCTGTGGCGAATACATGCAACCATTTTTCGAAAGTGGAGGGGCAGGATACCTCCTCAACAACGCGACACAATCGTGCGAATACTGTGCCTATAAAGTCGGTGACCAATTCTACGAGACTTTCAGTATGGATTTTGCCAACCGATGGCGTGATCTGGGTATCTTCATCTGTTACATTGCGTCGAATCTTATTATCTTGTTCCTGGCAGTAAGTGATTTTGATGCGTTTTATATTTTTTTGCATACTGATCTTTTATGCAGTCTCGGTATCTCAATTACAACCGCAGGTAGTTTTACTTTGATAACCCTAGATGGAAACAAGAAAAAGACCTGGATGGAAATGAATATCAGGATATCATAATAGTATCAGAAGCAGCGTGCAGTTCTATTGCTCCTGTCAGTTCAACACAAAAGTCACAAAACAAAAGCATGTTAAATAATCATATGAATTCAAATCAGCTGGGAAATACTTGAATATGCCCAAATTCATCACTTGCCTTCAGTTTTCTGAATCCGTACTGTAGTATTCCCACGTAGACGCCTTGCAGCCTGAGGCGTGAGACCCTAAGCCCCAACTCCTCTCCTCTCCGCATTTCGTCCTCAACGATCCTCTCCAGCCTCGGACACTTCAACAACGATCGGCACAAGCCACAGGTCAATGCTGGCATCTGGTACGATCAAAGCATTCTGCACTCTTCGTATTCCACCTATCATCATGTGTTAAAAGGCAATCGCCCGAGAAAACTACCAGAAAGACTGCAATGATCGACCTCGGCGTTCACCCCGATGTCTTCTTTCCCCGCGTCACGATCCATCGGATCTAATGCGACTGTCACTGGATATCTTAGCCAGTCAGTCGTCATCATGCCTGATGGACAGACTGAAAAGTACTTGTTACACTTTCCAAGCGTCTCGTGATGCGTTGGTCAGCCCTTGTCTTCCCCACGTTGGACGAGATACCTCCTAGCGTGAAGGCTTTTGTTTCCCCGCAGATCGAGGAATCCGGGGTTAGGAAAGTCTGATTCTGAGCTTCTGGGACTTTTTCTTTTCTTTGAGGTTAAGCTGGGAAACGGACATACGCCGGTGTTGATGATGGCTAGACCCCCTCTTTTCTACTTACCTCATGGATCGATGATGCTAGTATGGTCTGACTGGTAGATGATTGCTGTTTGTTTTTGAACTTAATTTTATCGTCTAGGTGTGCATATTTTGCTTAAAACGCCATCATCATCTCCATATGGCATCTTGATATCCTGATTCACCAGTATCGACTTCTCAAGTCAACGAAGCAGTTAACATGGGAAGCACCACCACCCCCGAGCCACACCCCGGCTCCAAGGGAAACGAAGAAGAGGTCCCTACAATCGCCCACGAGGAAAGCAGCCAAGCACCATCGAAATGGAAAATGGGCAAGTCAGCCGATGGCGACACGGCTATGGCATTATTCGATGACCCGGATGAACTACACGAAGACGTTGACCCGGCCGAGGCGAGGAGTTTGCTATGGAAGATTGATTTTATGATTTTGCCGTATTTGGCTGTTTGTTATGCTTTCTTTTATATTGATAAGGTAAGTGGATATTGTTTGCCCCTCCTCTCCCCTGCCCTGATTTTGTAATTGTGGCTTTTGGCTAATAGTGCATCGATGCGTAGACTACGCTGAGTTATGCAGCGATTTTTGGGATTACGGATGATCTGAACCTTCATGGCACGCAGTATAGCTGGCTCAGTAGTATATTCTACTTTGGGTTTCTGGCTTGGGCATTTCCGACGAATTTTCTTATGCAACGTCTTCCAATTGGTATTGTCCATATGCCTCAAGCTATTTGAAAGTGTTCTAATCATTGCGCGTTGTCAGGGAAATATCTCGGGGTGAATATCTTTATGTGGTAGGTGAGCCAATTCGATAAGTGACAACACGAAACTAACACAACGCGCCATACAGGGGTGTCTTCCTCATGATCCAAGCCGCATGCCACAACTTTGCTACGCTTGCTGTCCTGCGAGCTCTGGGAGGTGCCGCAGAAGCCTGTGCCGATCCCGGATTCATGCTTATCACTAGCATGTGGTATACACGACGTGAGCAGCCCGTTCGAATTGGCCTGTGGTACACGGCGAATGGGTTTGGAATTGCGATTGGTGGTCTACTGGGTTATGGCATTGGCCATATCAGGGGCGCTTTACCATCCTGGAAATACGAGTTTATCGTGATGTAAGAAGCTGGTCTGAAAGCTTTGTATGTTTCCAATCGCTAACATAGACATTCAGTGGTGCCCTGTGCTCGGCATGGGGGATTGTCATGTTCATCTTCCTTCCTGATTCCCCCGTCTCAGCACCGGGTCTCACCAAGAGAGAAAAGCGGATGGCTGTTGAGAGATTGCGAGAAAATCAAACTGGTGTTGAGAATAAGCATCTCAAGCCGTATCAGATACTAGAGGCTTTTCTGGACTACAAGCTCTATATGTTCTTTATCCTTGGTGTAGTTTGTGAGTATCTACTATTTATATTTATATTGTCATTTGGTGAAACATCAAGCTAATGAAGGACTGGCTGTCAGGCAATATCCCAAATGGAGGAATCTCCAATTTTGGAACTATCATCATTCAAGGATTCGGGTTCTCGACTTTAGTCACGACCTTGATGCAGGTATGTTCCCGATATATATAGTACTTTGTTGTAAAGCCGAGACTAAAAACAATAGATCCCCTACGGAGTTCTAATCGCAATATCAATTCTAACCTGCGTGTACCTCAACGACCGCTTCGAAAACACAAGATGTCTCTTCGTCCTGATATACCTACTCCCCAACTTGGCTGGTGCATTCGGTCTACGCTTCGTTCCTCTCGATCAGAAAGTCGGCCGTCTGATCTGCTACTATCTGACTGGGCCGTATAATGCAGCTTTTGTTTTGGTTCTGAGTATGCAAGTTGCTAATACTGCCGGTCAGTATACTATGTCTTCTAAACGAGGAATGTGACACAGAAACTGACGGTATCTTCAGGCCATACCAAGAAAGTCGTTACCAACGCAGTCCTCTTTCTGGGTTACTGCACAGGTAACATCGCAGGACCTTTTTTCTACAAAGATTCCCAAAAGTATGCCCATCCGCCCATCACCTCCTCCGGCATAGCTAACACCAGCAGACCAACCTACGCACTCGGCATCTGGTCCATGATCGTCTCGCACTTGATCGAAGCAGTGCTCATCACCACTCTGGGCCTCCTGCTTCGGTGGGAGAACAAGAAGCGTGACCGTATCCAATCTCAAATGGAAGGTGGTCTGGAAGGGAGAGATTTGGATTCTACTGCGTTTTTGGATTTGACGGACCGGGAGAATTTGAAGTATGTCCTCCCTAACACCTAACGCGCTCTGGATTGTGGTATAAATGCTAACATGGTGCGTTTGCAATATAGCTTTCGGTATATCTATTGAGTCTAGACGTTTAGGAGGTTAAATAATCATGGGTTGGACTTTTGTCTGTTATGATTTATGAGTGTTGAATATATTGGGAATACCTCGAACCAAACTTGCTTGTAGACATACCCATAGGTTTGTAGGAGTATACATGCATTCCGAGGCATTGAATAGAAGCCAGTATTAAAAAACACCTTTGCTATCTGATTCATAAGCCTGTTTTGAAAAGCAGATCGAGAAAATGACAATGGCTTGGTTTCTATCAGGGTTACAGACGAAAAATATGACAATAAATATGTAGGTAATAATACATCCATCAAACTCTCAAACATTGCACTGCGTCAACCATCGAGTTTACCTCTTCTTGCTCTTGCCCTTCCTAGACGACTGTTGCGAACGTTGGCCGCTGAGCGCCGACTTCTGTCTGAGGTAGTTCGATACGATATTCTCGACACTGCGCATGTCGTGTCTGGGTTGTCTGTAGGTGAAGATAGATGTTAGTCAGGCTGTCCCGGGAGAAGGTCTAATAACTGGATCATTAGCAAAAAAACATACCTCATGTAATACAACCTGGCTCTCCTCTTCCTCTTCTCTGATCTCTGCACAATCTCCACGCTGTCGACGGTAGGACTAAAAACCTTAACCCACATCTCAACTCCGACTCTTGTAAGTTCATTTCGCAGCAAGAATGCAGTGTCGACACCGCGCAATCGGATACTAAGACAGACTCCGGAGAACGGGTCTCCGTTCTTAAATGTAACTCGCAGAATGTCACCGGGCTTGACACTTCGGGGGTTTCGTCGGTAGTCGAAAAGCGCCTTACGTTCACCGGTCGGGTCCAGAGTGGCCAATTGAGCTTCTGTTACCGCTGCCACGGGGTCTTTGCACGTAGCACGCGATGATGCGGGTGGAGGGTAGGTCCTGAGCTTCTTGCGTCCTAATTTCAGATACGTTAGAATTGCAACGCAGGCAAAACCAAAGTGAGTCTAGCTGAATAATCATACCCTGATCGGGCTGCAATCGAGCCGGCAATTGCGAAAGGAACGACTTGGGCAACTTCGCAGGAAGAGGTGTCGGCTCAGGCCTGATGGAATAGGCAGTCGAGATCGATCTGATCTGGGGTTGAATCAATTGCTGGGTCCGCATGAGCGGCCTCAAGCAGCCCAGCTGCCGCATGGTCGGTGTAAAGGCCGCCATGCTGGAGAAAGAATTGCACGGGGTGGGTGAGCAAGCTGGCGATAACAAAACAGAAGTTGTTCCTGTACAGAACTTTGGGGATGGCGGAGGTTGATCCGGTCCGGCAGAATTTCCGCCAAGCCTCGAATTGCCTGTTCGGGCCAGCCTCCAAAGAATCGACTTTCGGGGAACTTTTCTGCCAGTCGAGATCGTCTGCCTGTTGGGCTTCCACGCTTCGTCTTGATATTTCCAATTGGACTTCTGGGGAGCACCAGCTTCCGCATCTCAGATATTCTTACCGCGTGTCCTTTTTCCATCTCCCAAAGCAACAATGGCGCAGAGCGCCGTGGGCAGGCTCTTCCGCTGCCAGAATTCCAACACATTGCGGCAGTCAATCGGTGCTCTGACACAGAGACGAGCCTACTCGAAAAATGGTACTTAGTCACATTACACTCGTCCCTGTGTTGTACTAGGAATGGCCGTTCTAACATCGCGAATGCAGCAATCCCAACCTTCCCTCCGACATCCTCCTCCGAGCTGGACCAGGCCCTGAATCGATTCCGCGAAGAGCTCTTCGTACCCTTCGGACTGACTACTCAGCAACGAAATCTCATGTCCCGACAGAAATACGCGGACCGCTTAGAAGAAGAACCTGTCACCGTGGCAATTGGTGAAAACGATGAACCCTTTACGCTTCGGCCCATGGACCCTCAATCACGACCGACAAACAAGGATATGGTCGACACAATCTCGCTCATGAAGACTCGCCAGGACTGGCAAAACATCCTCCCCTTTCTCGCCGGACTACGGATGTCCCACAGAGTCCTCAAATCTGATCGCTGGGAATGGCTGGTACGGAAAGCTGGCCAGGCTGATGCGCTGGGTGTTCTCCTTGAGTGTGCCAAACGATCTGAGATTACCGGCCTCCGACTCAACCACGCCGGTATCGTTCAGAGCTTCTTCTTCGAACTTCACCGTAAGGCCCAGAGAGGCGAGTTCAAGGACCCCGCAGTTACAAAGGCCCTTGGCTTGGCTAAGCAAGCTATCATCCTGATGGAGACCCCGGAACACATCGAGCGCGACGTGAAGCTCGACCCCAAGCGAAAACCCTTTGTTATCGGAACCCTTCTGGAGCTCAGCGCTGCTCGTGCCGTGAACGAACTTGGAGGAAACGACGAAGGTGGCCACGTCCGCGCCTATGCCCAGCGGCTCCTTGCAACCTGGTCGCTCGGTAACTTCTCCCGGGACGCCAAAACCTGGGTCAATGCCGACCAGATGTTGCAGGAGAACATCCCCATTTACAACGGAATGAAGCTTGCGCTGCAGGTGAAGGAGGTTTCCCAGGACAAGACGATTAGCTCTGGCTTGAAGACCCGCATTAACGGGCTGAACATGGCGATCACTAGCCACAAGGCAATGGCCCCCGAGAAGGTCAAGCAACAACCATCGAGAGGCTATGAGCAAAGCCTACTTTTACATTAGAGCTATATCTGATTTCTGTTCACACCTTATCTACGATATGTATATTACCGCTTTCAGGATCATTCAAAGTACTTGTATTTGAAAATGGATATCAATTTTTATTTTTTCAGTCATCCATAAGTATTTTCGAAATAAACGGTTATATCTAGAATAACAATACCGAAATTGATGGCGAACAACGCTCAAATTCTCTTCGTATATGTATGCCTCGGCAAAAATTATTGAATGCACTATGCGGACAGCTCCAGTGTATTGTCATAGCGGATGCGTCCCCGACCTGATAGAGTCGTTCTGCCAGAGACAACGGCAGGACCAGCTACAGTGATCTAAAGAGTTGTTAACAAAAATTCCCTTGATATAATTCGGGTAAGCAGTTCAACTTACATTTCCTTCATTAGCTGCTTCTGGCCCGTTGCCTTCCGAGACACCGGTCAGGACAACTTCAACACTGCTCAACGGAGATCCAAAATGGCTAGGGCCCTGGAATCTCCGGTAGTCGAAGACGTTGGTCTGGCTGATAGCACCAGCAATCCCCGGGCCGGTCAAAGCGTACACAACACGAGCTCCAGTGAAGATTCTTAGATCTGTCAGCTGCTCAGAGGTCAAGCGGGCATCGTTGTCACCATCAAAACGATGCGAGATGCACAGCAATCGAAGTTTGTCGATAGACAGTTCGGCGATCGGTCCAAGGTTCGTGACTTGAGTCAGATTGTGAGATGGCATGACCCCGGCATCCAATTTGCGTGCCTGAAACCAGTGGGAGATAGAAGAAACAAATCCAGAGTGAGGTCGCATGAATTTTTCGTGGTAGTCAGACATCGTGCGAGAGGAGGCGATGATTACAGTGGGAGAAACTCCAACAGTAGCCAATGCGAAGTCAACGTTCTCTCCAGCAACGGAATTCAAAGCAATGGATGCGTTCGAGAAAAGTGCGGCCATAACCTGACACAATGGGTAGGACCGAGAAAGTGAATCAATCGAGAGGACCAAATCATCTTTGTTGAAGCGCTGGTTACGAGCCAAGACGGTGTTCAATGCACTGATACCAGATACCAAGTTCTAAAAAGGATAGGTGAGCCTCTCGGATGATATAGTAGGAAAATTGCAGGATATACCTCAGGTCCATATTCAATGAATTCACCTTCTTGCGATGAAGATGGCCAAACAGTAGTCACGCTGGGGGAAGGCGAGCTCGGGTCCCAGCTGGGGACCTCGAGTCCTGCCAAGTCTTTCTTTTCTTCGACCAATTCGTGCCACACAGCGACTTCCAGACTGCCCTTAAGATCTCCGGGAATATCGTTCCAATCCATATGTCTGCTTCCAAGCTTTGCGACCCAGATGACTTGAGTAAGTTGCTCGTTTCCTTTAGCCACGGCAGACAAGTCAAGGGCACCAGCCTCGGCAATCAAAGCATCGGCCTTTGCCTTCTGTAGATGAGCGGACAAAGTCTCGGGCTGGAGGTTGTGGGGAACGAGGATGATCTTGAAGCCATAGAAAGCACCAGCTGAGTCAAACACGGTTAGTATGGCGAAGCAAACAGGAGGTATCATGGGACTCCGAACCGAATATAGAGGCCAAGAGCTCGACAGAGTCCGTAAGACAGACAGCAACAGTTTTCCTTTCAGATTCCTGGAGTTTGCGTCCGATAACATTCATTTCTTGGGTGATTTGGTCCAATGAATGTTCAATCGCCTTTCTGCCCAGGACTGTATAGATTTTGCCCTGCTTTCCAGAAACTGCACCCTCCTCTACAGCTCCACGGATGGCCGTCTTCCAGACATCCCGCAAGTCTCCTTTTCTACCACTTGTCCATTTCGGTGCACCCGGATCCTTAACATTAAGCCCCGACCTGAGAGGGAATCCATATGGTGTTTCCAGACTGCGGTATGCGGAAGATTCGCCAGGTTGGCGTACGGGAAATGCCGTTGCCTGACGGGCAAGCAGGAATGGGTGGATATCGGGGTCTTTTGAGGTGACAAACGAGACGACGACGAAGGCAAGGAGAGCGCCGGCAATCAGAGTCGTGTAGATGTTCCAGTCAGCCAGAACATCGGCAACCACGGCATCTAATTTCGCCACGAGGGACGTTTCAGATGCCATTCTGAGTTATTCTATCTGTGATATCAATAAAGTAAGTTCAATTGTGAAATTAAGATGAAACTCCCTGACAGCGAAGCGTCATGTCGAGGTGAATCGATAGTTGCTGACGTGAGGGGGTCTCAGCCACTCGCTCAGCCGGTGTGGAGTGCGGAGATCACCCCCCCGGCGCTTGGCGGCTAGCTCCCTGGTTGAAAACTTCGCGGCAGCAGCGTCTATGCATCGCTCTGCGGTTGCCAGTGCGAAGAGTGACCTGCGCATCATCAAAACAAGCATATCTCCAACGCCGCCCACCACCACCCTCGAGCTATCTTGCTTCGCCTTGCTGCGGTTATGTTTGCGGACAGCTTGTTGTCATAAGCTGAAACCAAGGTCGCTCACCAATGCCCGCGTGACGGTCTCGTAAAATACTCCCTACAGGTAAGTTCAATCAAAGATTCCCTTAAGGTAAGTTATCTTCCCCCAAACCTTCCAAACCAAGGTTCTCCAGCACTCACGCCGAAAACAGTTTCGTTTTTTGCTTTTCAGTTTGTGCTCTTCGTTTTCTCCGCCAATTCAATGGCTTCCCTTCCATCTACCCCTAAACCAGCATCCGCGCCCAAGCCTGCGCCCGATGAATCTCGGACGCCTGGAAAATGGCGCCACCCCCATCTCGATGAGATTGTGAGACGTCAAAACGCTGCGAGTTTTGGAGATGCAAATATCAAAAAGCTTCTGTGGAATGGCGCGGCTCTAGCTGCGACTTGGGTCTTCGGGAACACTGTCCGATCATAGTGAGTGGTGTCGAACTTATCGTCCTCGGACGCCGTTGTTGATCATTATATTGCAGTACACTTCGACTGCAAAGCTTCGACCAATCATCCAGCTATTCCGATCTTCCTCTTCTTATTTTGCGACTCTTCTTTGCCCTGAATATCCTCGTTGCATTGTTCCCTCTCTTCCGACCAAAAGACGACCTCTCTGACATTCCTCTCACTCCCACACAACGTTCACTTCTTGGACTTGACCCCTCCGCCACACCACCCCTCACACCGGGAACTACATACGTGACTCCGCCGAGGTACCGTCTTTCTGCATCACGGACGGCCAGTCCGGCGAGCAGGAGTGCATCGCCATTGTCAACAGGCACAAATATGTCAGGACGCAGGGGCTCGTCGGGCACACCGTTCTCGCCCTCTACCAGCCCATTACTTTACAAAGCGGTTTCGAATGGAAACAGAGATAATGGACGGAGGCAGAGCTTTGGGTCCTCCTCGCCATTCGGTCGGAGCTCTCCCTTTAAAGAATCGCTAATGCCTGCAACACCTTCACCAGTAGGAGGCAAGCGAGTGAGTCTCGGTTTGAGCAATAAATGGTTGTATGAGAGGGGTAGCAGACGGTTGTCTGCAAGCAACGGGTCTCTTTGATTCTTTTGTAGTGTGCCATTGATGCGACTGCAAAGGGGTGGTGGTGTAAATCATGTTCTTGGCAGAGAACCATTTAAAATTGAATCCAACGCTAGAAATATCACGCCGAATTATTTATTTTTTAAATGGTTTCTATGGGCGCTGTGCATTTGGTACCTGATGAAACAAGTCACTTTATTATTGGAAACGCCCTCGCTGCGATAGTCTCCGCAGAGTCTGGGCTCGCTTTAGTTCCCGCGGTTCTTGCTACAACCCCGACGAGCCGGAACGCCAACATACCACAAATACGTCCATCCACGGTCTCTGACACATTAGGTACACCCTAGCCAATCTCTGAAGGACCAACATTATTCCAGATCCCCCTTCATCTTGAAGGCCGCTGTACTGTATGAGGTCGACCATTCCCTGATTGATCACTGTCGGTGGTTCACTATGGGAGCCTCGGAGTCGAAGCTAGTCTTCAAACAAGGAATCTTCCGCCTTTCAGAAGAGAAGGATATTCCAGCGGACGATCCCTACTGGGCCAGAGTTCGTCTTCCTTTGTCTAAATCCGTTATCTGTTACAAGGTTCAGTTCACTGACAATCTTATCTCTGAAGTTCTGGGAGCTCCCAGAGTCAACAGAGGATGTCTTCAGTTTATTCACCCCCGCGGACATACGACGAACTCGCGACCATGCCTTATCAAACTTCGAAACGTTACTGCTTTCAGCTACATCTCGTCTCAATATCCTGAAAAATCATCCGTCATTTCCGGACCCAGACCTTGCTCCTGACAGAGACGCACTCAACTGTATCCGTATTCTGACTCGGCTCCTCCCCTTTGTCTTCGAGGCAGAACACTTGGAGGAGTGGAAGGAAAAGTTCTTTTGGGCACGTCGCAAGAAGAAGACCAGGCAGGCACAGGTTGCGGCCGATGTGCTTTTTGATGAAGCGCAAACTGAAGAGGGGGAAGATGAGGGATCCCCGCGGGCCGATGAATATGAAGATGTGAAACCGTTGGCAGAGGAGTTGGTCGACACTTTGCTCGAGCTTTTGTTCTTCACGGACTTTACTATTCCCAGACTCCCAACGACAAAAAGCAAGGTTTCCTTTTCGATCTGGCAGAGCGGTGTTGGTTGCAACACTTCCATGGGGTCGAATAAAGAGCTGGAAAGCAACCGTTGCGAGGTCCTCCGGCTGTTGCTCACATTGACGGGAGAGGCGATGTACATGCCTTCTAGTATGTCAATATCCTACCTGACTTGCATAGATCCAACTGACAGCCCAAAGATATATTGCCGGTGCAAGGTGTGAGGGTCATCACATACATCACAACTTGCTCTGACAAGCAGGCCGTCCTCACCCTGTTATGCTCGCTGTTGAATACTGTATGTTTATAAATAATTAGTATATATTCATTCCATTATCATGCTAACTCGAGTACAGGCAGTTAAATACAATCCTGCTTCCTGGAGAGTACCATACGACCATGTGGTGTGGAAAGATCCCAAACAAATTCTGGTCATATACTGCTTGCAATTTCTCCTTGTCCTACTTCTCTATCCCATTCCTGAGGATGGCCGCGGGAGTCCACCAAAGAACTACTACCGTCACTACTTTGGGCGATTGCATCGGCCCCAAGATTTTCAATTTCTTGTTGACGGAATGACCAGGATTCTGAACCAACCGGTATGCTTAACCACCACGGTTGACTCTGGCCTTTACTCACATCAGAGCAGATGCAAGCGACAAATTCCTACCTTCCCGGAAGTCAAAGATCTGTCAAGTGGGCACCCGAAATGCTGGTTCTCTTCTGGGAAGCCTTGCAGTGCAACAAACGATTCAGGTCATTTATCATTGACTCGAATCGCTCGCACGACTTCCTGATTTTGTGCATCTTCTATTCCATTGAGTACAGGTGCGATCCTGCCAAGCAGGGTGTCGTCCGGATGTGCATTTTCATTCTACAAACCATGAGCGTGGAGGCCAATTTTGGAAAGAGTTTGAATAAGAAATTTGAAGCGCAAGAAACCTTACCGCTTAACATTCGTATCCCGGGATTCAAGGGCTCTTATGCCGATTATCTGATCATGGTTTGTTTCCTTTTGAATGATGGCAATCAAAGAGTTTACTAACATCAGCAGTCCATTCATACTCTCATCACCACAAGCAAAGGGAATTTGAACGCTGTATACCCAGCTCTGCTGGCAATCATAAATAACATAGCTCCATATGTGGAGCATATGTCCCCAGGAGCATGCTCAAAGATCCTACAGCTTTTCTCGTCCATGTCAGCACCTAGTTTCTTACTCGCTAACGAGACCAACCACACGCTTCTTTCTTCCGTGCTTGAATCTATCAACTCAATTCTCGAGCATCAATTTACTAGTATGCCAACCACCGAACATCCGTACTATGAACTGCCTGACTAACTGATAACAGAAAACCCGTACCTCGTCTACGCAATCCTGAAGTATCGCAAACGTTTCGAGGCGGTCCGCGCTTTTACACTTGAAAGTGGCCAGCAAGAAATAGAGCGTCAAAATGAAAAGAAAAAGGCCGACAATCAGTCGAACGACATTGTGTCTAGCCCGACACTTTCACAGTCTGAAGAGGACCTCCATGGCTCTTCAGATGCCCGATCAGCATTGACTCGTATTCCGGAAGAGAATAGCCCCTTTGCAATCGGTGGGGATGACGATTCCGATGATGAGCGAGAAGATCATCATACCCCATCACAGTCTTCTCCTTCAATTGAAAATTCCCGAAGGACCTCGACTTCGTCTACCTTGGACGAGAGCGTCCCTCTGCAATTGCGCGGGATGTCCGAGAAGGCGCGGGGTAAAATGCCTGCTGGGCAGCCATCCTTTTCTAGACAGAACAGCATGACCAGCCAAAGTAGCATGTCTATCCCTTTCCCGGTGTCTTCCAGTGGCTTTACACCCACAGCATCTTGGGTGAGTAACCTCCTTAGTAACTTTTTGGCCGCTCAATTATACTAACATTGGTTGTCTAGATCGAATCCTGGTTGCATGAGCTTCCCCTTCACACTATTCTTACGATCATTTCGGTCATCACTCCCCATGTTCCTGACACGGCTTTCCAGTCAGCTTCAAATCCGGAGGCCCGAACTTTGATCGCAAACATTCACTCCTTTGTGGAGGACCCGATGATCCAGAGCTTCATCGCTGAGCCTTCACCAGTCCGTGTACATTCATTCGAATGGTCAGCTCTTTCAATGGGCTGGTACGAGTCTTTACTTTGGGGATTCATCTTCTCAAGTGAGATGGTCGTGGGCTCTGCGTCCGGCGCCACCCCCGGGACAGTCGGAGTGTGGAATGGAACCGGTATTAAGCTATTCAGGGTCCAGGAAGCAGCCGCACAGGGGCCTACATTGCTTGCGCCTAAGGGTGCCGTCGATGCCGTCGGAAGCAACTTGGTCCAGCGCATCGGAAACCTGAGTCTGAGACGTAACAGCGGACAAGAATCCCAGAACGGTTCCAGACCCTCGAGCATCCGAGAAGTCTAGTCCATCTACAATCTCTCAGTTTTCAAATATTCTTCAGCGGGGCTAAAATGCAACGAGCCATGTTATTTTAAAAAGGTAGTCTTTTAACGACTTTGTTTAATTCATGATACCTGGCCGGCGTTGCACAAATCAGCCGGTGTTCTTGAGCGAATTTGGCCATTAAATGTATGAGCTAGATGCATTTAGTGGTGGCTATTATATCCATTATATTACTTTTTAAAATACCGTGGGACTTTGGTTATATTTTGAATCGTAGCACTATATGAATAGTATGCCTCCACCACGTATGACAGCCCCAAACACCCATCACGGTAATCCATCCATATAATGCCAATAATGTGTGATTATTGCCTTTTCAGAGATCATATCCGACCAAAATCGAACTTTCGAGTGCCATTCAGAGCTCCACGTGAAAAAAGGATTGGAGAATACTATTCTCGGCGTTCTGCCAAGTAGCATCAATAATCAGCGATCATCTTTATTTCCGGAAGTCGGCAATGTCAGTATAATAGTCTGTTCTTCCTCTTCTTTCAATAATCTCCATTCTTTATCCTTAGAGAAACCTATCCTTTTTTTTTTTTTTTCCAATGAAGGATTAGTTGTCGAGATGATACTGCCACAGTCAATTCTCATCGCGTCTGCGTTCCTCGCATCCCGGACTCTAGCCAGTGTCTCGTCGGAATTCCAGAATATCCTGCAGAACACCCATGGAGGTGATGAATATAGATATCCTACTGATTTGACACGTGGGATTTTGCCTGTGGGATTCATCTCTGATACACTCCTCTCCCACCTCTTGGTGTAACTACTAACAGACAATTCCGGTCTTTAGATTCCTGTTCATTCGCACAAGTGAGTTACCACTGATATATTTCTCAGTCAAAAATGCTAACAATGTTCTAGTGACTATTGGAGAGATATACCTTTTTACACTGGTATATGACACTACCACCTATCCTTCAAGGCTACCACTAACGCTGATTGCTTCTCAAGGTCTTTCAAAAGGCTGCATGTCCACAGAAGCAGACATCTGGCTTTACAATGGGACACTTTATGTCAGTCTACTTCAATCTAATATTACTACAAATAGCATTCACTGATCCTAATCAGGTTGGCCATGCTGAATCTTCGTTGACTGAAGAGCGAACGCTCGAGTCTCTCTACATCGACCCCATGCTGGATGTGCTCAAACGCCAGAATCCCAAGAGTGTGTTTGTGACTTCGCCTACTAAGAAGTAAGTATACCATGTCGAATTGTCGAATTGTCGATCTGTTATGTCTTGTTGGAGAATTATGTCTTTGTGCTGACAACAACACAGCGGCGTATTCGACACTGCTAGCTCACAGACTCTGTACTTTTTCATCGACTCAAAAACATCTGGCCATGAGACTTTCAAGGCCGTCATTTCCGCCCTGCAGCCACTGCGCGATCTGGGTTACCTGACGACTCTGAAAGATAACAAGACCATCACCAACGGCCCCATTACCGTCATTGGTACTGGAGAAACACCTTTTGACATGGTTGGACCCGTTGCGGACCGGGACTACTTCTTCGACTCGGATCTTAAATCCTTGGAGGAGAATGAAGATATCACGTCCTTGATCTCGCCCATTGCGTCGACGAGTTTCAAAGCTGCAGTCGGCACGGTGAGTGCCGATACAGAGCCAGCCTTGAGCAATGATCAGCTCGCAACTCTTCGATCGCAGATTGCTACTGCCAAGGAACGGGGGATTGGGGCCAGATACTGGGATACGCCGTCGTATCCGATCCGAACGCGCAATCTGCTTTGGCGAACGCTTTTGCGAGAAGGCGTGGCTTTGTTGAATGCTGATGATCTTAACGCTGTTTCAGAGTATTTTTAGACCTAGACAAGGCTAGATTTCATGCTTCAGAAACAATGAGACCTGCTACCAGAGGTGTTCTTCCTCCTATCTTCGACATGTTTCAGTCTGTACTGGAATACTGGATAGAAGCAAAGCCACCAAAACCCTCATGACCGTTTTCTCTTACTGTACAATGAAAGTAATTTGTGATGAATTGCATGAATGCCAAATGTCGTCCACTTAGATCTACCAAGTTTGTAAGAAAGCAGGGATCAACACGTGACCCCGTGGATTGGAACGCGCTGGGGGAAGGGGAAAAGAGAGCGCAACCTTCAATTGACTTTCCTCTCCATTCAACTCCCTACTATGCACAAAATAATCATCATCGAGTTATCGACCGGCTCTGATGTCCACGGCCGACGCTGATCTGGGGAGCCTCTTGGCCAAGGTGCTGCCCGCCGATGTGAAGGTCACCATTCGCCATGTCTCGTCCGTTCCGACTCAATGTGTCGCTCTCTTCGCCGCTCCGCCAGGCGAAGAGCCCGAGACGACGTTCTGTGAGAATCATTTTTTGACAGCCTCGATCAATATCGACGACAAGGATGGACAAGAGGTCATTGTCTTTGGCGTTGAGGTGCTGGTCTACAGCTCCGCGCACCTTACGACGATCTTTGTCTCCAAAGCCGACTCGACGGGCTACCTGCATCTATTGAAGAACGCTCCCAAAGTTTCGCTGCTCCGGTTGATCTCCAATACTTTCCTTTCCTACCTCGTACATACCCGCCAGCGACCGGGCGTCCGCCTAGTCGTGTCGTTGTTTGCGCGTGCCCAGAACCAGTATTTGTTCCCCGGGAGCATCGACAATGCCGGAAAACATGTCTTGGACGACCGAGGATTGATCAAATGGTGGTGTCGCGCAGTCGACCCTATTCTACGGGAATATGAGCCGGAATCTGGCTCTCAGGAGAAAGGACTACTGGACCGAGCAATGGAATCTGCTAAGAGCTCTGCGACCGCATTCTTGATCGTTCCTGGATGCGACAGGTTCGAAACCAGGGGGTTTTTCCCAAGCACTTCCAAGGTCGACAACAAAGATCGTCCTAGATGGCGCAATAGCTACCCTCTCCGACAATTATGCACCAATCCCGATAACCCCCCACGCTGCTTGATCCCCCGTTTCCCGGACGATCCCAAAACACGCTTCCTGGACGACCTAGATGGTGAGCTGCCTGAACGGACGGAAACTGGGGCTTCGCGCGAGAGCTCAGGCAAGTGGAGGAGTGTCAGATCTCTGGAACAGTTCTGGGAGATGATGTCCTTCCGGCAGGAATGTTCCGCTGGCAGGTTGGTCGGGTTTTTGTGGCTTGTTATCAATCCACCTGGTCTCGAAAACTCGGTTCAAATGACGAGTTCCAGGTTTGTACAGGGCAAGACTGAGGATAAATCTTCAACAACGACGCCTGCAAAGGCATCCGATGAGAAACCCTCGGTTCCAGCTGTAAACTCGGAAACTCTTCCTAGTTCGCCACAGTCCCTTGACAAGCCGGCGGACTCGACACAGAAACCAGAATCTTCAGATCCAAAAATCGATGAAAAGCCTGTCACTGCTGCTCAACCCGCTTCATCCTCGGATCGTTCCATTCTGCAGCAGCCCAGTGATGTGTATCCATTCTCCTGGCCAGAAGCTGGACGTGGGCATGCAACTCTGAACGAAGCGGACTACAAGACTGCCACTGATTTCCTGTTCCAATTGGATTTTGACAACCTAGATGTTTCGACAGCCAGCTCCAAGGCGTGGGCTGAGAAGGTTGCCTCTCTTGCGGACCAGCTCTGGGTGGGCCAGCATGTCGTAGGCAAGAACACAACAACGGATTCTGCGCCCACATCTTCCGAAGCAAACAACCTGATGGACAGCGGATTCATTCGAAAGCGAAAGAAGACTCTCGGAGAAAGCGACAAGCTTGAACACAGCGAAGGAAAGCGTACAGAGCCTACTGAGATAGGCGGCAGCGACAATGCTCAGGTACCACCTACGTCAGAGCCACCCTCTGGCGTCAATATGCTGAATGCAGGCGTGGTTCGGAAGAAGAAGAAGAAGACGTAAAATGATGAAGGCGGATATCGGTTCATGAATGGAGATATTGGAGTTTTTGGGCAATGGTTTTTTAGGGTTGGAAAAGATAATGGAAGGTTGGGAGTTTGACTACTCAACATGGGCTTTTAGGCCTTTGCATGTTATTATGAACAATAATCATCAATGTCGCATTGACATCAAACCGTGCCTTTGGATCCATCGATATGGGTTTAAGATGAAACGCGGATCGCGAATCGGAGCCACGGGACGAAACCACGTTCAGGAGCTGAATATGAATTCAATTCCGGTGCCTAAACCAACAGTAATAATAATGAAAACTGAAGCTTCATTCTGCTTCAGCTACCGAATTAATTGTGGCTGTGAACTGAGGCTGGCGCGTTCTCTTCAGCTGTCTCCACGGCATCAGTCGGTTCGAATCCACCTCCACCAGTAATGCCAGTAGAACGTGAGCATGCGAATAATATCAATTCCACCTGATCCGCTGGATCCGAGCGGATAATTTCATAGGGCAAAGCTGATCCCTTCGCTGTTGTACTACACTGCTGCAGCACTTGGCGGTGGACAAAACCGCAGCGCCAAAAAGCCAGACACCGGAGCTCCGCTGATCTGAACCATCTTTTCTCCAACTCCATCTCTTCCCTCTTTTTCTTCTCACCGTCTCCCTCCCTAGAATGTTCTCGTCGCTGAGCGTTCAGTCTGTCAGTTTCCGCCTCCGCCCATGCTGAAGCCTACATCGCCTTCGAATCCCCTCGATGTCGGACCGGCCGTCACTCACGGCGGTGTCCCATGGTTTGTTGTCCTGGGATGGGTGGGTTTGATCTGGTATTGCACCGTGATGCTTGTTTGTGTTTTGGGATATTTTCAGCTGTAATTTCGCCCTTTCTCGCTTGGTCCTTTATATTTTCCGCGGTACACTCTCGACTAGGACTGTAACTGATAAACTCTGGAATTAGATGGAAGTACTTCCTTTCACGACCGAACAAGTCTTACTCCGGCAACGTCCCCAATGCTCCCCATGTCACCGCCATCCGACCCGTCAAAGGCCTAGAACCGCATCTTTATGACTGTCTAGCTGCCACGTTTCGCCAAGACTATCCTCAGGACAAGCTGACAGTTCACTTCTGTGTCGCATCTCGGAGCGACCCCGGCTACCCGACGCTCCAGAGACTTGTGGCTGATTTCCCCCACGCTGATGCGCGTATCTACATCGAAGAGGAGGATCCGTTACTCCGGAATGAGAGTTCCTATAATCTGGGTCCGAACCCGAAAATCCGGAATATGAGTCGGGCATACCGCGAGGCCAAGGGCGATATCATCTGGATCCTCGATTGTAACGTCTGGGTTGGAAGAGGAGTCTGTGGAAGGATGGTGGATCGACTGTGTGGATTCGGGGTGAAGCCAGGCAAGAAATACAAATTCGTGCATCATCTGCCCGTTGCGGTCGATGTGACTGGGGATTCTGGGGTGCGGGAAGAGCAACGCGCACTGCTGGAAGCCTACGCCAATGGTGATGCAGATCTCGAGGGACACGATGCTACCGCCATTCGGAATAAACACCAAGATATCGGGATCATTGCCAACGGGGGAGGTCGTTTGGAAGAATTGTTTCTGTCCTCGTCTCATGCGAAAATGTACACCGCGATCAACACGGTGCTTATTGCCCCATGCATTGTGGGCAAGTCCAATATGTTCCGGCGGTCCCATCTTGATTACCTGACTGCTCCCTCCTCTAATGATCCCCATGCACGAAATCCTGGAATTGACTATTTCTCTGACAACATCTGCGAGGATCACTTAATCGGGGATCTGCTGTGGAAGAGACGTGTGCGAGAGGAAAAGGAACTGGGTGAGCGCTGGGGAAAGCATGGTATGGTTTTTGGAGATCTTGCTTTCCAACCTGTTGCGGACATGAGTACCCAGGCCTATCTGGCACGGCGAGTCCGGTGGTTGCGCGTTCGCAAGTTCACTGTTCTTCTTGCGACATTGGTCGAGCCTGGAACAGAGTCATTTGTCTGTTCTTTATACGGCGCTTGGGGAGTGACGACATCTCTGGCTCAGCACTTAGAGCAGAAAGGGTACGAGTTTGCCCCTCACCTGACTACCTGGACTGCCTTCTTTGCCTTCTACGCTTTCAGCATGATAATCTGGGTTCTGGTGGACTGGACTCTATATATCAAATTACATTCAGCCAAGACAGTCGAGCTTGATGAAGAGACACCACCCTTTGCGCAACCGCCGCCTAAAGGCTCAACCACCAAACGCCCCTTTCTTCACTGGTTCGCTGCGTGGCTGGGACGAGAGACTTTGGCACTGCCTATTTGGATCTGGGCTTTTTATGGAGGCGTCACGGTTACCTGGCGTGAGCGTCGCTTTCGAGTCGGGCTCGATATGAAGGTGCGTGAGATTGAGACAGGACAAAAGGTGCCTTTGGAAGGATCTTTTGACGGAGGTATGTCCATGAGTCGAGAGAACAGGAAAGTTCGACGTGATTAGAATATCTCATAGAATGTAGGGTCTATTTCTGCATAAACAATAAAACATAACCATAAACCATAAACCATAAAACTTTTTGTTTTTCTTTCATCTTAAAGCCCCCAATGGAAGCAATCATTTCTTTTCATCCTCAACCATCGCATCCCCAGCAGCAGCAGCCGAGCTCGAGGTCTCACCCGCACTCACACCATGCTCTAACTCACCCCCCTTGTCCGAACTCAACAACCACTCCACCACCTGTCGGCCCTGGGACATCTCCCCGATGTCCTCCTCTCCCGCAGCCTCAGCCCGAGCCTGCTCGGCCTCCTTCTTCTCCCCTTCCTCGGTGGACCACGCCGTCCTCTCCGCCAGGAAAATAGCATCGAGACCCGCGTCGTTCTTAACGGTCAAATCGGCACCAGACTCAACAAGAGCCTTGACACACTCAAGGTGCGTGTTCAGCGCAGCCCAGTGCAGAGGTGTGTTTCCCGAGTGATTGCGGTGGTTAATAACTTGAGCTACGTGCTCTTGTGCTTGTGTAAGGGTTTGAAGGAGATAGTTCAGGATTTCTAATCCCGTTAGTTTTACGGGTATAACACATCACATATTCGCATGAAATACATACCAAAGTTTCCATTCGCAGCAGGATAGTGCAGCAAACAGCATCCAGTGCCTCCCTCGGACTCATCTTCCATATCGATGGCCGATGCCACGATCAACGCCTCGGGACAGTTGTGCGCCTTGCTTTGGGCGGTAATGTCTTCCTTGAGAGCGTCGAAATCGCCACTTCGGGCATCGTAGATGAGGTCCTCGATTGCCTCAGTGTTGAGGGTGATGGGGACACTGGGTTTGGACATTTTGTCTGTCTTTTTTCTTTCTTTTGAGATGTGTTTTCTTTGGATGTGTTTGTCTATGTTCTGTTAGTGATGGATTCCAAGTAGAAGCAAGAGCTGAAAAACAGGAAGAAAACAGGAAGAAAACAGTCAAGCTATTAGACAAAATGATGTCTCTAATGGGCAACCAGATGCGATATATAGCAGGGTTTATCCGACAAGATGAAACGCAGAAAAAATCCCAAAAATCCAGAAACCAAGGGAATAAAAATAGACAGAAATCATAGAGAAAAAAAAAAAGCAGAACAAGCAGTCAAATCAATTTCTTTTTTCTTCTTCCCCGCATACTCGAAAAATCACACATATCGAAGCATATATCAGTCACATCCAACGCAAAACGCAAAAGAATTGATCTCTGGTCATATTATCACGCCCCGAAACATACAAAAAACCAGATGTGAAAAAAAATAAATCTTACCTCTCCTTCTGAAGTGATGCGATTTTCTCCCTTTGATTTCTGGCTTCGATATCGTTTCTTCGTCGGTGGAAGAAACTTCGATTTCAAGGTCATGTGACATCGTGAAGTGGGGTCCCCAGGAAATATAAGATGAGAGATTCTGAAACATGATAACATCCCATGAACAAACACACTTATCTATCAGATGCAATTAATATACTGTACATTGCTAAGTAGCGCTGCTTCTATTGTATGCAACAATCCCATAAAATACACGGACAAAACGCCCCAAACCCTTATCCTCAAGGTATCTCGAGTCCCAATTGAACGAATATATAAACCAGACAAGACCCCACCTTCAGTCCCAAGCCTGAAGACCCATTAATCTCGCAGCCATGCTCTTCGCTTCTCTTCCTTCTTCTCTTTCCGTTTCTCCTTGAACTCCCTGAGCTCTTTCCTGGTGAGCTTCTTAGCGCTCCGCTCCGCCCGCAGACTCCTCCCGTCGTGACTATTGGCCGCAGCGTCAACGTCAAAAAACGCATTCATCTGCCGCCGCGACTTGTTCTCATCGTTGTAATTCTCGGGGGTCAGCGTCGCTGCCTGCCACTTGCCCGTGAACCGGTTGAATGCCCCCGTGGCTTCGTACGAACCAATCGAGTCCATCCCCGGCGCACCCACGGGACCACCTGGGTGGTGGTGGTGGTGCTCATGCTTTTGTTCATACTGCTGTGCGTAGGGTGCTGTCGGGTCATAATCGCCATGGATCGCGGGGTTGTAGCCGCCCACCACGGGAGATTTGCTCCGGGGCTGCTGCTCTTGTTGTGATTCTACGCCGGGCGCTTCGGAATGGGGCTCGGGGACCCGGGGGTTTTCCCACTGTGAGACACCCGTGAGGCGGTTGTAGAAGTAATATGCCTGTGCGGTAGCATCCCAGACGGGTTCCCATCCATCGTCCTCACCCGGAGGGGCCTCGTTGGGGAGGGGTGGTGGGAGCTCTTCGTCTGGCAATGGTGGCGCAGAGGCTTCTTCACTTTCCTTCTCCTCCTCCGCTTGTTCGTTCAATGTCTCCTCTTCTCCTGCGCCCTTTTCTGTCTCTGCTGTATCTCCTGTTCTTGCTTCACTGGGTATAATAGTTTCTGGCTCATTTCCTGTGCGCTCAGGCAGGGGAGTTCCAGGGGTCGACGCACTGTCAGTGGCGCCCTTCTCTGTGCTGGGCAAGCAATCAGAGGGAGGAGGTGCGGTCATACTGGGATTAACCTTCTCTCAGACAGACTGCTCAGGATTTAACGGGGGCGAATGAAAAGAAAAGAGATCGAGACGGTCAGTCTTCACGGAGTATTGCGGGATAGAATAATTCCAGTCGAAGAATCGCATCTGACCGCGACATCATTGGCACTAACCACTTTGGGACTAGTGTATATACTGTTTACGGGCATCTTCGGACGGTTTGGAGTCGAATAAAAAGACACTGGAGAGTATAAGGATATCTTGCAGTTATTGGAGAATCGCTCAGAATGTACTCTAACTGAGAGCTGACAGTCAAGTCATAAATGGTGGACGCCGCAGCTACACCTTAACGTCGCCTGCCCGCTGCAACACTTTTGCGTCAACCAGACCCTGAATGGCCTCATCAGCTCATTCTTGACACCTCCGGAGAGGCTCATTAGGGTACAATCGTTTGGCTCCTTGGAACTGCTTCTTTGGAACTGGGATCTCCTGACAAACAGGGAGGAAACGAGAGTAATCAGCGTGAGTCACCGTTCCTATCTCCTCCTTGCTAAAGAACACAGGCGATTTCTCAGGCTCCTCGGCGGCACGGTGCTCAAAGACCATCCCGTTTTGGATCTCGCCGATGACATTGTATAAATGGCCAGTTTGGGGACCTTGTTCATGGGTTTCGACAAAAATGAGGTGGTGGTCTCGGGGAAGGCCGCTCTCAGCGACACGGTATACTGAGTATGACATTGACTATGGGAGGCTTGGGTATAAAGAGATGAAAGACTGTCTTTGAATCTGTCGTCTGCCAGTCTGTGCTGTCAGATCATCAGATGCGAGTCTTTTGATGCTGTCGAATTAGCATCATGGCGGGGACTTGATAGAGAGTCACATGACATCCAACCTAGCTTGGTTGATGATGGGTCTTCCACGTGGGGACAACTGTAACAAAACCAGCGAGAAGTGCCAGTGAAAAAAAAAAAGCCGTTAGTGTAACCGGATCAGTAGTTCTCACTTTTCATAGACCAAAACTTGCTTGTTTGTAAGAACTGCCGAGCCGAAATTGGTGCTTCGGTCGGAGAGCCGGTTTGGAGACGAACCATTGCCTCTTTTGGGGTTCGTTGATCCGTTATCCCGCCATACTCTTTTTCACCTTTCCACTTTCAATAATTTCCGCTGTTCTTGATCCCATTCCAGCTTCATCATCCTTCGTCCCGCTCGTTTTGGTTCCAATAATGAGCAACCGGCGTAGACTGTACGATCCTCCCGTCACCATAGCAGCAAAACCCGTGGTCTCGCAGTCCTCGGATAGCTCGTCGCAGGAAAAAGTCGCTATCCCAAGAATCCACAAAGATAGCTCAGAGATCCGGCGTCGCAATGCAAATGCCTGTGAGAACTGCAGGAACCGCAAGATCAAATGCGATGGATATGGCGTGGTTTGCAATAACTGCTTGCAGTTCAACCTGCCCTGCGTCCACGTTGAATCAAAACGAGAAAGAGACCAGAAGAAGATCATGGACATGTCCAAGAAGATCAAGGGCTATGAAAATTTGCTGAACGAGGTTGTACTAGAAGTTGGTGATGAAACAGCAAGCCGGATAAGAGATGCTTTGTCTGTCAGTTTGCCCCTCATCTTTTTACCTCGTCTTTTCAGCCATGTAGCTGTGATCAGTTCGCTAAAACAAGACAGGCATCAAAGCCTCTCTCTCTGCAGGAACAGACAAAAAGAGACGCGGAAATAGTGGTTGAATCGTTGTCCGAACACCTTTTGGCTGGAGAAGACGAAGACCGAAGCGCTCGAACCGAGCCGACAGACCTCTTTAGCAGAGATACTAGGGACACGGATATGACATACGATACCAGCGCAGACAATGCATCTGAAATTCCATCCAGCGATGTGCCTACGAACAATCAAAAACTCGAATTACCTCTCGGTATTGCGAATTGCCACTTGAGCGATCCAACCGGGCCAGTGTCGAATTCCACAAACACTTATCCGTTAGCCAGCTCCTCTGCTTCGAACACCCTTGAGAAGTCAGACAATTCCGTGTTTTCCAATGGAAGGTTTGAGGAAGCTTGGTCTCGGGTTAGCAGTTCGGTTCAAAACTATCTAGAATTGTCCGGCCCGCAGCAGGTGCCAGGCCCGTTGCCGATGTGTTCCCCGAAGGATCTACCACCGGAGGAAGACACCAGGGCAGGAGCAACTGCTTTCTTTAGCAATACATCAGCCTTGTTTTATGTCATGACTCCCGAGGAGTTCGATGACCTCCTCCAGCGGGTATATCGATCGGAATCACCGGTGGATGTGGTGACCTTGTGTGAAATGTGTTCGCTTGCTTCGGTGGGGAGTCAGTACCTGCCAGAGCAGCCACCCGAAGGTGTGAAAAAGACGCTTTTTTCCACGGCAATAGTGCACCTGGACCAATGTATCAAGGTTGATCCTGTCCGAGCTTTGCGTATCTTGGTCTGTTTATCCGCATATCACATCATTGAGCATCATAATGTCGCGCATGCTTCGATAGGTAACTCTTCTTCCAGGGTTTACTCGGCCATAACTGACTTGTAGTAGTCTCTGGACTCGGTCTCGCTCGGAAACTGGGTTCCCTAATCGCCAAACATTCCGATCAGTCTCTTATTATCAGGAAGACTTACAGGACACTGATTTTCATGGAATGGTAAAGGTGTCAGCCGTAACTCACATATTCCATATGCTGACTTGGAGGTAGTTGGCTATCTACATCACTTGGTTATCCTCCAGCACTCGGGGATACAGAGCATACTGTGAGTAAAGCCGATGACACTTGGTTTCTATCAACTTACAGTCACTTCATCCAGTTTATCAACGAATCTATAAAATGCGAGCTGGAACTTTCAAACGGGGATCTTGCGGTGCAAGAACAAGCAGGGCTTGTTGCATTGCTCAAATCTGATATCCTCAAGGGGTTGTATGGCTCTACATCTTCTGGATTTGAAATCGAAGTTCATGTGGGTAGGCTTGAAGGTTGGTATTCTACACTGCCGCAGGAGATGCGCTTATTAGCGCTGCTGTCGAACGAGGCTACACCACTACCTCTTGCACAGCAGAGGGGCCTACTATTCCTTCACATTATATATTTAGGGGCAATTATGCTTCTCTACCGCCGTACACTGGCCATAGCATTTGCAAACCAGCTTCAAAGTCCTACTACCATGCACAGCTTTCCTGAAGGAGTCTCGGACTATTATGATCGAGCAGTCATGGCAGCGCATCAGGTAGCACGGATCTTCCTGCTAATTGATTATGAGAAGAATGTATACCGTAGATGTTGGCTATGCATGTCAGTTTGCCGTTCCATGATCTTCACGATTCAAAGCTAATGAATGACTATAGATCCGAAATCTATTCCGCAAGCACAATACTTCTTTTCTCCGCATCGTACAAAATTCTCTACAACCACGCAGGGGCTGAAGATGACCTAGAGCATGCAGAAAGTCTAGTCAACATGCTGAAATGCGCCAGCTCAGTTGACTATGTTGCGAAGAATTTGGCCGATCTTCTCGGTCCTATCCTTTATGAAACCCACTATCTGTACAATTATTCACAAAGAGAGAAATCCGACTCCTACAAACACTCATGGTTTGAGGAGAGCTGCCGGTCTAATACGCTGAAATCGCTCAATCTTCTTTTTGAAGTCTTTGGAGAAGATCGAAAAGTTCATCTTGAGAATATTCGAGAGCCAGGGGAGAAGCTACCAACTTGGTGGGAATAAGTGACATGCAGCTTTGGGACCGATTGAAAAGGTTCTATATTGAAGTCCAGTTGAAGGAGCACTCACACCTGATCTGCTAAATCTTCCTATTCGGCTATTTCAAGGCGACGGTCTAAGATACTGGATTGGGTAAAGTATCATTTCCCCGGTCCTTCCATTTCGCCACGTGAAACAGAGGGGAGTGTCGATCTTCGGTTTTAACAGAATCTTGCCCCTATTATTATCTATCTTACTCCTTGGGATTGATCAGATAGAGTGAGAACTACGGCTCGGGCTTAGCTCTTTGAGTTGAGCCCGTGGTGGGGTTACTTGCACAGGCCAATTGCGATTCATTTACACCCGATTGATTCGTAGAACAATGACGAATCTTCAACTGGCTTGCAGCTGTTGGTGACGATCCTGATAGAATATATCCGAGATGATATGCTGTCAGTAGCATAAATACCTGTCCATGCTCGTCTTCGACATTCATCAATCCATTCATTCTGCCAGTCTCTCATTTTTACCATGCTCTCTCTTCTGTCCACGACACTCCTTTTTGCGCAGCTCATTGCAGCAAGTCCTGCGCAATGCAACCCCAAGGCTCTGAACACCACAACCGGCACCTATACCGTCGGCGCAAATGAAACCATTTTCTCTGTGGCAGCCAAAGTCAACCGCGGTGCTTGTGACATTGCCCGCGCCAACGCCATGGCGGACGCAGAACTCGTCTACGAATACGAAGAACTTTACATTCCTGCTCAAGTGTGCAACCCAGACAACTCGACCTGCCTCTTGACTCCACAGAACGCGACCCGCGACTGCATCTTTGGTGGGCTGCACACCTACAGCACTTTCAAAGGCGATACGATCGCCAAGATTGCCCTAAACAAGTTCAACATCACGGTGGAATCATTGTGGAGCCTTTCCGGGAAAATGTCCCATGTCTCATCGCCTGATGATGAGCTCGAGGAAGGCCTCAGTCTTAAACTCCCGCAGTGCGACCCTAGTATCTGCTCGTTCAAACCGTACGATTTCTCCTACGGAACATACAAAGATCTAGCTGAGAAATACGGCACTACCCCGGGTCATATCTTTACCCTGAACCCCTCTTTCAATCATAGCAGTGGAGTTCCCGAAGCGGGGGCGTGGATTTCTCTTCCGATGGATTGCAAGCCTACTGCAAGCAATTTCACTTCCGTGTCGTGATTCGACTAGATTTGCTTGGATGTATGCGTACTGTACTATAGTTTCCTCCAATCTTGTGTTTCGTACATAGTAAAAGTGACCAGAGTCTTCTGAAGAAATATCATCCGTAATTCCGAACAAATGAATTGTTATTGAGTGCGTGTGTGTTCCTGCATTAGATATCGGGGTTGAATACAGCCCGACGTGAAGAAAAGAGCAATCCAAATGTCGATCACCCGATATGTCCGAGCTTTCGGAGTCGGAGTCCGAACGTAGTTAGCAGTCTGTCGGGTTTATTCCTCTGTATAACAAACTACCTGTAGTGTGGTTTGTATGAACTATAATTATTGTAGTGGTGTGTTGATATATTCCTATTTATCAGCATGTGCTGTTCTATATACCACCAACCGACCATACTATAGAATGATACATTTTCTACATACTAAACCAGCCAACTCTTCTAAATACCGGCAAGATTGCATACATACGTGGTAGGCAATTTTACTCAATAGTAGATTACTTCTTCAATCGCCTTTATTCTAGCAACGATTACTGATTGGCCAGTTCTGTCCTTGACAGATGACAGGATGTACATACATACTGCAGTCTGCAAGACCGATAAACTCGGTTACCTTATATTGACAAGTGACAGGTGACAGATGGAGTTGGCAGATCTGCTACAGCTAGCTCCTCTAGTATGTATTATCCCCATTCTAGCACTCTATGGAGTCCTTCATATGCACACCTCAGGCAGCTTTTGCATCCTTGATTTCCATAACATAGCAGACCCCGAACCAGAACACCGGCCACAATTAACTTCACACAAGCAAATAACACCGCAGATCAATATCTCCCATCCCAACTACCAGGAACAGCAAACGCCAATGCTGACAATCAATAGTCGTGCAGAATTTTTAATCAATCCAAGGACCGTGTCATTGCCTATTACATAACCCCTACTATATAATTAACTACCACGAGTACACTCTGCATCCTATCCTATCTTAAAGTACATATAGTGTCAACCCTAACCCTCTCCTACACCTACCCAAATAGTAAGGTGACAAAACACCCAATCCCAATCCAGACAAGCAGACGGCCACTGTGGATCCAAACCCTAACTGACAGGGGTGTTGGTGTCCAATAAAGAGCGCCCATGATCCCTGAATAGTGGAGTAGAGTGGGGCTGTGCTTTGACCCTTGTTGGTAGCGGGGCGATTGGACGATCTTGATATCAGAGTGAGTTACTTTTGTTCTGGGTAGCTTATTTCTGGTTCGGCTTTTGCTAACCCGGCTGTGTACTCCGTAGATAGCCGAGGTAACTACGTAGGTGGTGTTGGGTATGTAGATCGAGGATACGGGTTGGTCGTTGGGGTGGGTATCCAGTTACCAGTAGGTTGGTTGATTCCATGGTGATATGGTGATAGCCTCGCAAATCAATGCTCACTCAATCATGGAGATTTATTCCGTGATCGACCGGGTGAATGGAAGTTTTCTTTGTGTCATACAGGTAGCATGTGCTATTTGAGAGATTTTGTCATATGTTTAATATGGAAATGCCAAGTCAATGATAGTCAATAGACATGCAGCATCGATATTTCTTTTTGACTAGTTTATATAGTCCATAACTGTGTGTAGCTGAATTCAATCGCCTCGTTGATAGTGTGATTATTATATCATTAAAGAAAGGCCGTATATACGTTTCCTTTTGTAAATCAATACCTAGTCCTGTTGTCCTTCCGTCATTACTCCCATTGCCTGCCCTGTAGACTTGTACTAGAAACCCAGTCGTTAAAGTGTGAAATGAATGACAAACTTGAAGAAAAAGAAATGTAAATATAAAAAGAAGAAAGAAAAGGTAAGTAAACTAGGGTTCAACATCCCGAGACCCCCCAACAAATGATTTATTATCATGAGCCAAGGAATACTCGGTCGTCACGGTGATACCTTCGCCTTCTTCCTTGGGTTTGCTGTGGATATCTCTCCGTCCTGCTTCGATGATATTTTCCTGGCTTTCGCCCGACGAGTCGCGGCGGGATTTCTTTAACCAGCCCATCTCGTACGGGTGGCGATCGTCGTTGTTGGATTTCGAGTGGAGCAAGCTTCGCGGGGTGCGCTGGTTGCTGTATGGTCCTGTGTAGCGGTTGCCGGACGACTTGAGGGATTTGAACCATCCGAAGTGCGAGATTAGGGGTTTGATTCCCGGTGCGGAGACCACAAAGGCGGAGACGAGTGCTTCGCGGGATGCCCAGCCCAGGGCCACGGAGAGGGTGTTGAGGTTCGTTACGGAGTAGTATGCTCGGAGAATCGCGGCGATCATGACGAAGATACCGGACGAGAATAAGATGCCCAGGATGAATTTTTGGGATCGGGGGATTTTGGCAGCGATGATGAGAGGCATGGGAATGCAGAGGACGCCGATATCAGTGCTGGATTGTGTTAGCTGAAGTCAAGCCAAGTCAATGAGAGTACTACCTACCTAATGTTCAACACTTCAATGACGATATAGTTCAGTGGGCGAACAGTGCAGTTATCTGAATTGTCAGCTAGGTTGACCAAATAGATGGGTATTCATACCTCCTGGGTATGGCTTAATCTGCCATGTCCTATTGGTTGGCGTGCAGATACACAGGTGGAACAGTAGCGAAGCCAGAAATGTGCTAACGCAAACGAAAGTCATGAACAGGTGAAATCGATGCTGCCAAAGACCCGCACTGGAAGGTGTTAGCATCCAGGTCCTATATTTCCAATCCAATATACTGACGTGATCCGGTTGTAGAGAAACATGAGAACACCCTTGAACGACCACACCATGAAGATATATGAAAGCCAGGCGATAAATGCGAAAATGGAACCCTGGCGGAGTCGACCAACTTCACTATCCGGAATTTGCATTGCTGTCTCACTATTAAGGCCAATGTTGGAACCGTAGACATCTAGTTCAGTTAGATCGGAAGTCGAATCAGCGGTAGGTAGCGCATACCCATGAGATAAAGAAAGACTGTATGGAACGTCCAGAAGATCTGTAAACAAAAGAATTAGCATCGCATAAGACACAGTACTAGGCATCTCAACTAACCACTGCAAATCCAAGACACAAGTCATCCCAGTAAAAATTGCGAGCCCCCGTATACCAACGCGCGTAGAATCGAATTGCAATGATAACGAGACCGACTGCATATTCGGAAAACAGCTCGGCGTGGATACTGTACATTTTCGTTATTCGACCACAGTACGAGCGAAAGATAGGTGACCAGAGGTCAGATAAAAGAGCGGCAGACGACAGGAAAGGTTTCAAGCCATCGGTTATTGGGGGGACCTCATGGAAAGACGTAGGGAGATCAGAGAATCAGACAAGATGGGGATGCACGGGAATAAAACTCGAGACCCCTGATCCTCTGGGGCGGAATTCGGCCATGTATGCAGCTAATTTGGCTTAATAGAACTTATTATGGATTTGTGCATCAGTAGTCCATTGCCATTCGCTGGGTCGAAGGCCTTAACATCTGTGGAGAATCAAGAAAGCTTAAGATAGAGGGATTAAATCATTAAGGGCAAAGACATTGCCCAACTCATCACTGCCTGGACGCTACGGTGGCAGGTATAGTGGAAACTTGATGGATGAACCATTGCCCACTGCCTACCATAGAACATGGTTCAACAAAGATGGGTCCCTGATTTAGTAATTCGATGACAAGGAAGACGGCACAGATGTGGACCACAGGACCGACGATAAAACAGGCCCCAGTACGGAGGACATAGGGCGATTGACAATCCCTGCACACTACAGATGGGATTTCAATTTAAAACCTGGGTCGATTGCCTGATGGCCTGCAGACCAAGGGTTTCCCGCTCGTGGGGGTAGAAAAAGAAAGCAAATGTTGTGCATGAACTGTTGCTCGGTTGCCTTTTCGTAACTGTATGTCATTCTGCACTTGATCTCTGAAATTCACATGATTTAAGTAAGTTTGCCAAAAGGATTAAAAAGGCAGTGAGCTGCAGTCTGCAGAGTGACAGAAACCGAACAGACAGAAGTCAATCGCAGGCTCGAGAGTCGGACGACTACTCTGCATAGTAGTGATGCTCTCTCTAACAACCCGGTTTTTTTTTGAGTTCGCATTCGCAACCAGTGGGTCATGTCAGAATCGACCGTGGCGAATCGCGATGGGTTCGACACTCGTTCGATGGGTTAGTCCGCCACAATCGGGACAAGCCCCCGTTGTCCGCACGGGTTTTGGTGGCATCCGCAGACTAGTTTTAATATAGCCAACACCTGATGCAGTGACATCTTTGCTTTTTCTTCTTTTTCTTATTTGTGTTTTGTCAACAAACCAATAAACTTTGGCGGTCCACAATTCCAATAATTGAGTGTCGGTTGTCGGATTCCTTCCGGCCAGACTAATATCATAACGGCCCCAGGATCAGCAGCTCGTTTAGACGAGCACTGAGCAGCAAACCAAACGAGTGCAGACTGTTATGAATAAAGCAGTGTTTCCTTGGATTCTGTTCCAGGTGTATGGTATGCCTTGACTCCTGAGGCCCGTGAAGTGGAGTAGAGTGGATAGCGAAAATAGTCGGGTAACCCGTAGGACGACGCACTGCGTGCCAAAGGATCAGTGATCAACGATAGACCAGGATGATGACAGAAACTCACTTCACGTGCCAACGTCGTCTTCGATATTATGTTCCAGAGCAGTCATCCTTGACCTCTGCTAAGCTAAAAATGCAGGCTGCAGACGCAGATCTCCAGAAGGATTGTGAAGTCAAGGATGAGAAGAGGGAAAGTCGGAGAAACCGGAGATGAGATGAGTAAGCGAGTTATGCACTGCATAATATAGACATATTTTTGTCATACTCGTCCTCATAAATTACTATTTATTATTTATCAAATAGTATCCTCGATCGACTATCGAATATTAACAATTGACTACTGCACGTATTCTGGAGATCATCAGACGATAAATCTCGTATTCAACTGCCCGGCATATCTACCGAAAGCTTCAGGATATAGTGACTCGTCATATCTCTACTGGCCACGAGCAGATCATCATGATCGTACAAAGAGATGACGTCGATCACCTCTCCTACTCGAGTCATTCCAAGATGATAGATATATTCTATGTCAAAGAAGATCATGAGTCTTTTCTTTGTTGTTCACTTTTAAATAAAGGGGCTGTGCTCTATACTATCAAGGGATACGAATCCGGATGATAGACTTAATTAAACTCGGTTAGTATGATCCATATGGTATATTGATAAACTTAAGAAGCCGAAACCATCATGTGGGAATTTGAAATGTAACCATAGCAGTAACGTTAGTTGAATGTAGCAGTATGACCAGGTACCAGCTGAAGGTATCTGGACGATGAATTCCGTATTCAGGATTGTTGGGAGTAACTAATATGAATAGAGTCTGGATATGGGATGTCCTTGTGGCTGTTCGAAAATGGTATTTATAGATGGTTATGATTTAGGCAATAATAGTGGATATAATGCCTTATTATGTAGTAACCAGTCATAGTAATCATAGTTTAGTATGTCCATCAAAAAGTTGGACTACCATGGAAAAAGTGTGCCATACAATCCTTCCTTTTTCTGGTTTGATGATAGGTTGGATTCACCACAGCAGTACTAGAATCAGAACCATATCTGTTTAATAAATATGGTATGATTGTAATACATTGACTTAATTAATGAAGTCTAGTTTTGTTCAATAAATAATTGGCTGTAATAGTATAGACAGTGGTTATGGCTACTGAGATGTACTACATCCGGTCTGATATATATAGTTGAGGATATATAACCAACATGTTAGATGAACAACAGCATTATTACTATATCGCTACTCTTAATATTAAATACCATTCAATTACCTTTATTATAATCTAAAGAACTGTTTAATATAACCAAACATCTATTTACTCGAGTTGGAAACCACTATCTGTTCAATATAACCATTACTGGTCTATATCACATCACTCAACTACAGTATCTTCTTATATTTCACTTCAATAGCAGTGGACATATAATACATAATAATAGCAAATTATCACTAATTATCCATAATAAAAAGTACTATACTCTTATGCGTGACCATTAATAATAATACTCATGCACCCATACAGCAACACAAACGCTGCAAACCTTGACTCAACCAACCTCCCACAACATCCTGACGACCTTACATTCTGCCTAGGAAAATTAAATCTCCCACATGGGTGGAGTCTGGAGAGTGTGTTAGACTGCAGGCCAGCTCAGCTATTGACCGACTCCCTTGCAGATCTTAGTCATGCCCTGCAACCTTAGAGACCTGCATGCCGCACGATTCGATGAGTTTACAACAGTACGTGCACAAATCAATAGTGGAAGGAGGAGATCATGCTGAACGCATCGCATCTAGACTCTTGCTACAATCACTATGTTTGAATGGAATTTGGTCTGCTGTCCAGGAGTTAACCATTCAAGCCAATGCGACTGTGGTATCCGTACCAGCCTCTCCGAAAGCAGAGTCGAAGGTCTGCAAAGGAATGAGACGATCGAGCTGTCTGTAATGCACGGTTATTGCAGGGGCAGGACAAAGCATGGTGGAATGCGATCAAGCCCTGCATTTGGATGGAATCAAGGAGCGAAACAACGTTGGTAGATCCATACCACGCGCCAGGCGCAAGAGAACTTGACGCCCTGGAGGAGTGGCCGTTCCTTGCATCTTGCATTCCAGGGCAAACAGACACTGTCTGGACAGCGATGTTGGGAGACACACAGACCTCCATGATTCTCTATAAAGAGAGGTCTTTCGTCGCCTCAAATCGATTCTTTTCATCATCAGCTTCCACTCTCGTTCACTTCACTCTCTTTCTACAGTCTTCTCCAGACAAAAATCTTCAAAAATCCAAAAACTCCGAGTTATTCACTCTCTTTTAAATCCAAACCCACCATCACAATGCAGTTCTCTCTGACCGCCGCTGTTCTCGCTCTCGCCACCACTGTGGCTGCCCTTCCTCCCGCTGCTGTTGGCGGAAAAGGCATCGGCAACGGCGCTGGCAACAAGGGCAACGCCGATGTCAAGTTCCCTGTTCCCGATGATATCACCGTGAAGCAGGCCCAGGCCAAGTGTGGTGACCAGGCTGAGCTGTCTTGCTGCAACAAGGCCACCTACGCCGGTGACACCACCACCATCGATGATGGTCTCCTTGCTGGTGCTCTCAGCAACCTCATCGGTGCTGGCTCTGGTGCTGAGGGTCTTGGTCTCTTCGACCAGTGCTCCAAGCTGCCTTTGCAGAGTAAGTCCATTATCCGTACTACTCATATGAACCAAGCTAACAATCACAGTCCCCATCTTGGCTATCGGTCTCAACGACCTCATCAACCAGCAGTGCAAGCAGAACATCGCTTGCTGCCAGAACTCCCCCTCCTCTGCCGATGGAGACCTCATTGGCCTTGGTCTTCCTTGCATCGCCCTCGGCTCCATCATCTAAGCCTTGGGCTGCCTTATTTGTTCTCTCATTGGTTGCGGTGGAAACGTTATGGAAAAACAAGCGGTATTCAGGTCTGGGGAGGAATAGCAGGAGCGAATTGGTTACTTGTTAGATTAAGCACTCCTGTTGACAACTCTTGTGTATGATTACATTGTGTCGTGTGGCACCCTCGGAGAAAGAAGACTGTTTCGTTCTGGTTTCTTTCCATTGTCTGGAGAAGACTTTCGCATTCGGCTGTTCTAGGACGGTCTTAGCATAGCATCAATTTATTATTATCGAAAACTTGTTTGACATCCAAGTATGTGGAACGTAGAAATAACCGCATATTTTTTTTTCAAAGCATACCTTTCAACAAAAATAACTAGCATGGTCAGTTGGAACTATCTCTTAGGTGCCTTTCAAATGACTTCGTCTGCTTCATCATCTGCAGCATGTGCTTCAACTATCCTATTCTTACTTGAACAAGACTCATACATCCCACAATATAGCACCCCCATGCCCATCTGTTGGACTCACATATATTCTTCTAGATTCCAGTGCCTTGTCCTCCGCATAGATAGACATTGACTCTTCGCCAAGTGAAGTCTAGAAAGAGATCATCTTTATCCCATGTCTCACCGTGTTTACAACAAATTTCTTCTCAATCTCAAGGCTGCAAGACATAAGTTAATATCATTAAAAAATTTATGAACACCCCTATCTCTACACCAAGTAAGTATACACGAACATATCAAATAGAATACAAATCAAATCTTCCCAGAAAGAAAAAGAAGATCAGATAAAACCATCACCATCCCCAAGAATCTGAAGAAGAAATCAAATCAAACAAAGGCACAGACGGAATAGTAGACAAAAGAGACCGAAACAGCAACCAAACGCCTAAGAACGAAAAAGAGATTCTCCACCGTGACTTTCTTCCCCAGACTCGCCGCCTACCCGCACAGAAAGTTCCCTCCTCGCCTTCTTCTCTGACTGTGTCGCTATGTTCTCGTCGACGATTGTGGTCGTCGTCGAGATACCAGTCGATGTCGAGGATGAGGGGCTAATCGACAGCCGGGTGGACAGGGGGAATCGCAAGCCGGGTGTTCCGGACTGAACGAGGTTGACCATCTCAATGAGTGACTTGCGACGAGTCATGCGAGCTTTGGCGATGCTCTTGCTGTCTTTCTTTGCTGCGGGGAGGATCATTTTCTTGGTGGCGTCTTCGATTTCGCTCTGTTTGAGCTCGGGGGTTGTGCTTTGCGAGATGCTTTTTTCTTGGACTTGCACTTCTGATGAAGTCTTCTTCTGGCTCTCACCCTCGCCGTCTTTTTCATCGTCTATTCCGTTTATGAATTTCTGCTCTTCGTTTGTGATGGCCGGCCCTTCGTCATCGTCTTCTTCGATTGGGGGAAGCGATTCAGACTCGACGGTCAGTGTCGATTCACTGGGAACTCGGCTTAGCTCCTTATTATCGGCAGCAGCAGCATCATGGAAGACTTTCTCATCGGCAATGTGATGTTTCGGGGACTCGGACTCGGAATCGTCTTTCCTATCGGGGACTTCTTCACAGGATACCTCTAGCTTGTGTTTCTCGTCGGACACATGGCTAGATGGCATTGGTAATTTCTCGCCTGATGGAGACTCGGATTCATGTTCAGACTCAGGACGAGCCTCGGGTTCCGGGGACTCGACGATTCGAATCGAAGCAGTGTGGGAAGACTTTTTGACCAGCTTTCTCGGTTTCTGGGGAAGAGCAGAAGTGGGGATCGGAGGGAGGGGTCGAGTCGATGTGTCAGACGAAGACGACGGAGGGGGCTCTTTGGCTTGTTGGTTGTTTTGGCGTTGGTGTTGTTTTCGGGGGTGGATGCAGGAGGACCAGAGGGTTGATAGGACGCCCATTTTGTATAGGATTGTGGTATAAAGAATGCCTGAGTAAGTAGAGTATATGGGAAGTGAGTGAGAGTGATGATGTCTGTTTAATAAAGAAGGACTGGAGACAGATTGATGATAGATGTATTCGAAGATGAGGAGTAGAGTGTCAATATAAGATAACAGCAAATCAGACTATCGCAGTCCTTTCATTAGGACGCGGGGATGAAACCAATATATGCATATGTCCGTGTGATGCAGTTGCGATTGCATTAGAATGTTCTGTCTTCATTATCTATACTCACTTTGAGACTGACACTATCTACACTGTCTACTATCTACCTACTACCTACGATCTACAACTACACAAACAGCCATCTATCAAGATCAAGACAATTATTTATCTTGTAAACTCATCATTCATATTCAACCAAAACACTTCAAAAACATCAACATCAACATCTCCAAGTCAATGTTTACATCACATTTAAAATCCACCTGCAAGGAACCACCCCTCCTTAGTACGACATGCAAGGACCAGAAACACCATCACACCAGATAAACCCCCGAGAGTTAAAACACCCTGTCTAATTGGACTACTTATAAAATGGACAAATGATCATCGATTTCTAGCACGAAGCGAGATTAAGATTTGTCGATGGTTGATAATAGAAATGGCTGTCAATGGCAACGGGGGGCTGTGGGCTGTAAGGGTTATTTTGGTTATATTAAGTACGTAGAGGCAGAATTTGGCTTCATTTTATTATATTTCTCGGGGAAAAGTAGGAGTATTCTCTGCATGATTGATAATTTCCTTTATCTCGTGTGGACTTTTGTAGGGTTTAATATCCGAGTTGGATGGTTTCCTGGTCTACAGGTTCGAGGTTCTTGTTTGACTTATCCCTGGTTACGTTATTGAAGTCATTTAATTATGGATTTAGATGGCTTGGGATTATCTTGCTAGTCTATTCGAGATGAACTCTCTACTTTCTCTTGTTTTGTTGTTTGTTTGTGAAAGTACTCGAGGTTATCCAACCTGCAAGGGATCGGAAGGGTTAACTCTGACTGTCTGTGATACTTGACTTGATGAACTGCGATGCTATACAACTGATATTTCAACTGATTGAATTAAACCAATAAACTTTCTATCAATGTATACCTACAACTTGCTCTGCGGAGCGTCAACGTACAACGATCTTGTCCGGTTCATCGCCTCCAGGGCTTCCGTCTCGATACGCTGCAGCAAAGCCGCGCAGGTGGGAATGTCGTGAATCAACCCGATGACTTGACCAGCGGTCCAGACCTATAACAGTCAAGTTAGCGCATGCCATATCTTCAGAAAAGTCAACCTACCCCAAAGTCAACATCTCCATTCAGGAAAACCTCCCGACCTCTCTTTCCGCTGACAAACGGCGCAATCTCACTGAACTCGCCCGACTTGCTCTCCTTTTCAACCTTCAACGCTTCCTGCGTCACCTTGTTGCCGAAAAGTCGGGTCGTGTTCTTCCATCTCCGGAGCACCAGTGCTGTGTCCGTCTCCTGGGCGTTGACGATCGCCTCCTTGACCTTTTGGTGGATGGGAGCTTCGACTGTAGACATGAAGCGGGTGCCCATGTTGATACCCTCAGCCCCGAGAGCCAGAGCGGCAGCGAGACCTTGTCCATCGGCGAATCCTCCAGACGCAATGAATGGGACCTTGAGTTCCTGTCGTGCACGGCTGAGGAGGATGAAGTTGGTGATATCATGCTCACCCACATGTCCACCGCACTCGAATCCATCAATTGACAGGAAATCCACGCCCAGTTTCACGGCCGACTTGGCATGGCGGACGGTTGTGCACTTGTGCAGAACGGTGACGTTGGCCTTCTTCAACTGCGTAATCACCGGGCCTGGGTTGTTGCCTGCGGTCTCGACGATGCGAATTCCTTCATCGATAATCACCTGTGCGTAGGCGCCGTAGTCGGGGGGAACGAGAGCGGGGAGGAGGGTCAGGTTGACACCGAATGGGTTCTTGGTCATGTTGCGACATCTCCGGATTTCCTTTCGGAGGTCTTCTGGGGTCGGTTGGGTAAGGGCAGTGAGCTGGAGAAATGTTAGCGGCTGTCTTCCCCGGTTGGAATGTAGTTTGAGATAAAACGTACGATTCCCAATCCACCTGCGTTGCTAACCGCCGCGGCGAGTTCTGCGAATCCAACCCATTGCATACCACCCTGCACAACAGGGACTTGAAGCCGTCAGTAATCGAATTAACTATAGTAGAATGGTGCATTACCCCTGATGCCCAGCTTCCTCGTCAAGGCTGTGTTGAAAGGCATTTTGTAGTACGGTCGCAGTAATATGGGATAAAAGAAGAACGCGTAGAGCGAAAGTCGAGTGACGTCGGTGACTATTTCAACACCGATGGATTAAGAGTCAGAAGACACGATGGTGGTACAGGTACAAAAGAAGAGAGCCTTCGTGAGTGTAACCGCGGACCTTCAGCTGTGGGGGAGTCGAGTTGCCGAGGTCGACGATGGGGGAAGAAATGGGGTGATGAGGAGAGCAGATTCACCGACGGAAGGTCGGAGATGATGCTTCTTATGGATTTGGGAGAGTCAGATTAATGATGAGGCAGTCTGCATAAAGACAGTCATCTGATGGATTCATCCGAGGCGGAGGATGATTATTGATCTTCTATCGCTTGATCGGCTTCTCCGCATGTGATCGGTTCGGCGATTTTAGATCACTCGTGTACACCGTACAGCTGTTGTACTTGGCGGTTTATTTTATTGTAATTGTTGGCTGAATGGAATGACACAGATCAATTTCTGTAGAAATATGGTGTCTAACGATGTGGAGTTGTCTGTCTGTATCGACTCTGAAGCCAAAGTGACCACCGTCGTAAGACATTCTGGCCTCAAGATAAGATCAACAACAAAAGCAAACACTTTAAAATTTAAATGAGGCCTGAATCTAGAATTAAGAAGAAGAGCAGTGGAGAAGATGCCAGGGGATCAGACACAATCTCAACTGCCGTCTCCAGCTTGGTTCTAGAAAATCGCCCAACTCCGAATAGCGTCAAAAATAGGTCATATCAACATCGATCTGACCATCTCTGGTGCCATGGCTAGGTACCCAGTACCATGTCTCAACATCCAGTATAAAAGCATGCTGACAGCTGTCGACACTTTAACGATGCTGAATTTACAATTGATTTACTATTACTGCATGTAACCCTGATATGAAACCCCTCCCTTTCATGGCAAGAAAGAACTGGGCGATTAACGACGGGACGATTTCCTTCTCAGGATCTCTAACAACCTCTGCGGTCGCGACAGAATGCCGAAACCTGTGAGGCTGTGCTACACGTCGTCTTCATCCCAGACACTTGAAGAGCAACTGGTAGACAACGCGAACTGAGATCCTTGAGGAAAGGAAAAAGAAGAAGAGGAAGAATAAAAACACACAAAAGAAAAACCGGGATCAATCCACGGCGGATGGAATGGAAGAAGAATCTTCCGACTGGTAATGCAGCGTCTGTGATTGGCCCACTGGCTGCTCCGAAGCTCTAGTCCCGTGACCGGAGGCTAGCCCGAGGTTGTCCGTCCCGTGATTCCGGTCCGCTACGAAGGTCGGGAGTTCGTGACGACTTCGTTTCTTCCTGGACGACGACGACGACCTCTTGTCTGATTGATCTTTTGATATCCTTTTGCACCGCCGACAGGGTCTCATCGATTCACAATGTTCTCCCAGAAAGTTGCTCAGCAGTCGCTGCGACGGCGTATGTACTTCCCTTGCCCTGCCGGATTCGGGTCATGATCTTATGGCACTGAAACTGACCGTGTGTGCTTCTTGTCGCAGTTGCCGTCCAGCAGCCCTACGCCGCGCAGTGGTCCATGATGAAGACCGCCTCTCCTGCGGCCGTCGCTATGGGAAAGAACATCCAGACCAGGTTAGTCTAGATCTATGGAGGGGGACACGGCATTTCGCGATCAACTCATGCGACAATCAATCCTCGACGTCATGCAACGCCTCCCACCATGCATTTTATAGACAATGCTAATGCAAATCCATCAGATCCGTTCAATCGACCACCGATCCTGACCCTACCAAGATCCTCGCCAAGCAGCGTTTGAACCGCCCTGTCTCCCCCACCTTTCCATCTACCGCCCTCAGATCACCTGGATCGGCTCTAGCTCCCACCGTATCACTGGTATCTTGCTGTCTGGCAGTCTCTACCTCTACTCGACTGCATACCTCGCCTCTCCTCTCATGGGCTGGGACATCGGCTCCGCATCTTTGGTCGCTGCTTTCGGTGCTCTTCCCATCGCTGCCAAGGTCGCTCTCAAGGGAACCATGGCTTTCCCCTTCGTCTACCACACATTGAACGGTATTCGACACTTGATGTGGGATACTTGCTCTGGAATTACCAACCAGCAGGTCATCAAGTCCGGCTGGACTGTTGTCGGCTTGACTACCGTCAGCGCGATTCTCCTTGCTTGCCTGTGATTGTCTTATTATTCCATACCTTGAGTTCTGTTTTTTCTAAAATTGTTTTCATGCTATATACTTTAACCTGGTCAATTCAAGGCTGATTCGAACGATTGAGCTCACTTTCCTATTTTCCGATTACCTGCATCCAAATTAGGGTGCAGGACATCGATCTCTCGCAATGATTTTTCCTTTGTACGATGTGTCGCATAAACAGGGTCATAAATACCCTCTATCAATTTACAATGAGCAAGATGGCCAGACGGAGTTCTAGTTATGGTCATTCCAACTGAAATATGAAAATCGACATTAGCAATCTGAAACATGAAACTGTCATCTATCGCTTCCCCATCAGTCTGAGAGTATTCCACAATCATTCTATTGTCTCCATGGCAGTGATTCCATTAAATGAACCCACGCCATTCCCAATGCATTTATTATGATGTACATCCTTGTCCTTCCCCTTGATTATACCATTGATGATTGGTTATCGAATTGCTTCGGATGTATTCTGTCTATGTTAACAGGATGGACAGGTATAAGTTTACAGCACGATAAGATACGCGTGAGAGCAAATGCGGAAGAAGATAGGATCTTACCTATTGTACCAGTTGATGCCTCAGCGAAAAGAAATTAAGCAGGACTTGGAGGTGGGTTGGGAGGGAATGGTCTTGGTGACGGTGGGTCTTGCACAGAGCTGTTGCTCGTTGGGATGATCTCGATGGTAATGCACGGCATCTCGTTTGACTTGAAGACCATTTCAAAGACGAACAGATATATCGGCAACGGTGAATTATAGATTGAAGATGATAGAAGGTTTGGTCAGACGGTTGGAAGATCTTGGAACGATTTGGCCGTTGCGTGTCTTTGTCTTCTTGTATATGAAAAGAATGGCATTCATGGATGGGCTGACTCTTGTTTAATAGTCTTGGGTTTACAGGCAGCTTCGGCTTTAAGGGTGCCTCTTTTCCCCAGGTTGTACACCGCATCGTGAACACCCGGTTGACGGGAAGGGAATGCGTGAATATCACACTTCGGATGCTCTAACCTTGGCCCCCATGCGTGGCATTTTCCGGCAATCAATATCTGAAGAGCAATCCAGTCGTCTGCAAGAGCCCGACGGCGACTGTATATAAGTCAGACAGTGGCTCTTGTATCCGCTCCTCACCGTTATTACAACCAAACTTTCCTCCACAAGAAACCAACAGAACTCGAAGGGTGCATGAACGTTTTTTGCATTGTGAGAGAGTGCCGACTCCACTCCACCATAGCTATCCTGGTCAACGGGAATCGCGGAATCAGGCTCAAGTGACACAAGCGGTCTGAAGAAGGCGGTTGCTTCCCCGGATTCCTGCAGCATCGTATTTGCTGCAGGTAGCTATATAATTATTATTTCCTGCCAGTTACTGCGTCGTATACCGCAAATAAAGTGGGTAAGGCAGCCAACGGCTGGTAACCGCAGGGATCTTCTCCCTAGAGCATATATCCCGATGGAAAAGGAGCCGATCTGCTCTTCACGGGTTGATCTTCGCTTTCTAGCAAATCCGGGGACGGGGAGATGATACAATAATGGGACTGTCTGTGGATGCAATCAAACTGAAGCAAATGACCTTAGGTACGTGCATGGTTGGGGCTGTAATTCAAGCTTTAGTCGTTTGTTTCTGGTCATCGATTCCATCGAGTTTACTGAGTCTATCTTCAGCATATCTCCAACACATGGTCTGCAGTCTACAGTCTGCAGGAAAAAAAAAATATCAAATAAGAGTATTACTAGTGCAGAAGCAAGCTGTACAACATCCACAATATGGATCAGAACCGACTGGACCCCTCGTGTCAACCAATCTTACCTTCCATATTGGTTCGTTACACAGAAACCCCACGCTCCAACAGACCTGCAGTTACGGGTATGAAGATGAAGATCTCTCTTTTCCCTTTCTTCTTTCAGTTATTCTTACAGCCCTGGGGGAAAAGATGAACAGTCCCTGAAACAGACCGACTTCTGACAGCACTGCCAACATCCGAAGGCAACAGTAGTATTGTGCCTATTTCTTTTGATATATGGATCTACAGTATGCCCCGGTAGCAGGCCGTTAATTGTCCCTGGTACAATAATACTAGCTTGATGACACCCTGGACATGCATTTGCGGGAACCTTAGAATGTTCTGAAGAAAATCTAGAACCATACTTTAATTGGGATAACCTCAAACATCTGCATGAAAGAGTGCCGTGTTGATGAAAATGTATGTGGATGAACTTTGTGCTCCTGTGAGTGTGATATTTTATTTCTTTTCTTGGTGTAACTTGTGAGTATGGATAACTAACCCCCTAGTATCGGGGGATTTCATAGAAGGACGGTGATAGATTGCTTTGAAAATATGATATGATAGAGGTTAGACAATTATATCACCATGACACATTCACCTTGTTGCTAATGTGAATATAGATAGCTTTATTCTTCACTACTATATATCTACAACAACTGAATATTCAAGAATAATAAACATCATTCCACCATGTCAACCCACAATCTCCTCGCCGGTCTACCTCTAGGCTACCAACAACACACATTCAGCAATCTCGAAGCCCTCGAAAAGACAGCCCAAGAAGTCCTCGACAATCTCAACACCACCGACAACGGAAACCAATATATCGTCATCACCAACCTACCAAACCACGCCCGCAATCACCTAGCAGGCGACACTGACACCGCCAGACTCAAAGGCATCCCCTACCGCTTCGCCTGGGAGGGAACAACCGGGCTCATCAAGATCATCCCATCATACGAACACGCAAGCCTCGTCGGTGCATTCAGCACGAAGCTGACACTCATGTTCGCCCGTATGGGCGTTCCGGGAACCGAGATCGTCTGGGGTAGGGCGACTAGACATCCACCGTCGCCGAGGATCGCAGATACACTAAAAGAGCCAGATGAGTGCTTCTTTCCGATTACGCGCCGTTTGCCGGGTTTAGGACATAAGTGGCCTACGCTGGTGTTTGAGGTTGGAGTGGTGGGTTCTCTCCCTCGTTTGCGTGAAGATGCGAGGTGGTGGTTGTATACTTCCGGTGGTGATGTTCGAATGGTTATTATCCTGGGTATAAATGAAGTAACGAAAACGGTTGTACTTGAGAAGTGGCGGCTTGGTTATCCACTAGATAGTACTCCTATGTCTATATATGATTACCATCCTTATGCAGCACAAAAGATTTAGATAGGCCCCGGATGGGATAACTGGGGGGCCGCTGATGCTTCTTTTTCGGTATTTGTTTGACCGTTCTCCTCGGGGGGACGAGAAAGATCTTGTTCTTGTTGAGGAGGAGCTGAGATATTGTACTAGATTGTTGTAGTTTTCTCGTCGTATGGTGTTTATATAGTTACCGGATGGTTTCTGACATATCTGATAACATGGACATTATATAATATTGAGTTGTTCCTATCATTAATAGACAGCATAAACAGTAAAAATATTAATATTATCATTATTAAATTCTAAATAAATCGAATAACATAGGGAATTGTTGTCGATATGTCGATATGCCAAGCAATCCCGATTCGGACTAGCGCCGCATGTCGAATTCTCTCCATCTTCATCTCCGACAATCGTCCAAAGGAAAAGAAAGATCCGGCCAGGTGAATCGTCTCCGTCCTCCTCCCCTCTCCCATGGCTTCAATTATCCCCTCTCGAGCGGCCAGGACCGTCTCCTGTTCCGCCTGTCGCTCCTTCGCTGCTCCCACCTCGATTGCCTCCGCAGCCATCCCCCGACGTGGACTGTCAACATCAACGCCGTACGCCAACGCCAACGAGCAGACCTCAGCCAACGATGCAGAGCAGCCTCGCTGGTCGTACACCCCGCCTCGCGCCAAGGCCCCCTTCAGCCTGCGATTGAACTCCAAGAGACCTGAATTCCCCGTCAACTCCAACCCGAAACTGTTGGATGAGTTCTACATCCGCATGCTGGGCACCGAGGGCGACAAGCTTCTGTCGGAGGAAGTCAAGTGGCTTGCTGTGACGCATAAGAGTTTCGATCAGGGTCGGAGAGGATTCAACGACCGTCTGGCCTTTTGGGTATGACAACTGTGTTTTTCTGTTTTTGTTTGTTGTGGTGTTAATGATTGAATAGGCAAGCGGATCGTTCAATTACAGGCTTCCTTGGCCTTGGTTCAGGATACTACAAACTCTGCCGGTGCTGTTACTCAGGATGCGTTTGGACGAAAGGCCTTTACACACCCGGCCTTGGATGGCTTGAACAATCTCTCCGCCAACACCAAGAACTTCTTGACTGGCAAGACGCCGCTTGCCGAGCTGGCACGGAAATACGAATTGCAGAAGGTCTTGAGATGGGCTCCTAGAAAGGTAGGAACAATTGGAAATGAAATTATGAGTAAGTTCTTTGCTAACGTGCCGTAAAGCCCAACAACCTCGAGACCTCCGGAATCGACCTCGTCCTCGCCCACACCATGTACGCGGTGGTCGGTGCTATTTCTCTGGAGAAGGGTGGACACATTGCCAACAAGATTGCACAAGAACGGATACTGGCACCGTTGGGCGTGAAGACAATTGCTTAGAGTCGGGGTTTCTTTGATTGGGAAATGGCCGCAGGGAGCATTTTCAAGGCGTTTATTTCCTCGTTATGTGTTGTTTAATCCTGGATGGGTGATCTTGTCATCCACTGTACATGTACTTTTACAACGACTTTTGGTCAAGATCTGTTATATTAAATAAATACCACCAGAGGTGATTCTCTTCATTCTTTCTCTCGAGATATAAATAAAATATAAATGATAAAATAGTAATGTGCGGTCCCTCTGACGCCGCCCGAGTAACAGTAAGAAAAATACTCGGCCAGCTCTTATGGGACCTTGAACAAAATTCTAGTCTTCGCACCGCTGTATCGCAATCCAGCCATGGAGACTGACAGTCAATCGACAGAATGTCAAAAAGACCGCAGCAATCACACAAGGCAATTAGGTTCGCTGTCTTGCACTGTCTAATGGGAGCGTTGGTACAAAGAAGAAAGAAGAAAAGAAAGCAAATCGAAGCGGGAAAAAAAGTATTTGAAGGGTTTTCCGGATACGCGCTAGTCCCCTTTCGGCCTTGGCGTGGGTTGCGCTCCTCGTGGGCCGCAAAGCGCAGCCAGACGGCCTTGTGTATACGCAACGACGGCTTCGTTATTCTGGACGCTTCATTCTCCATCGTCTATAAAGGAACTTTTTCTTGCTGATTCACCGAGTGCTGCAATGCTGGTTGTTGTTTGCGTGGTGATCAAGTCTTGAAACCCCGTCCACTTCTTCCTCCCCATTATTATTCGCCTGACCGTTTGACACCACATCATCATCTCCCCCCCGTTAACTACTCTACACCATGGCGTCGGCGCTTTTCTTTCTGGACCTGAAGGGCAAGGTATGCTTTTTCTGGCCTCTATGCGTCTGCTTCCAATTGCATCCATGGATAATACAGAGAGAAAAAGATGGGCTCGCGAAAACTGACCGCTGTGTAGACCCTTCTGGCCCGCAACTATCGCGGAGACATTCCTATGTCCGCCGTTGAGAAATTCCCCATCCTCCTCAGTGACGCCGAAGAAGAAAGTTCCGCCGTGCCGCCGTGCTTCTCCCATGAAGGAATCAATGTACGTTGTTCTTTGTCTTTGCGATTTTGGGTTGAATTGAGTGCCTGAGGTCGGCCTCTCTCCTCTCCCCGCCGCTTTCGCTCCCCGCAACCCGCTGTCTTACCCCCTTTTTCCTCCGTCAGGGCTACCCTCGCGTTATATCAGACTGTTGCGCTGTTTGCTAAAGATGCGTTGTTGTTATAGTACCTCTATATCCGCCACAGTAACCTTTATATCCTCGCCCTGACTAAGAGAAATACCAATGCGACCGAAATACTACTCTTCCTCCACAAGATCGTGGAGGTCTTCACCGAATACTTCAAGGTACTGGAGGAGGAGAGTATCCGGGATAACTTTGTCGTTATCTATGAATTGCTGGATGAGATGATGGACTTTGGCTACCCGCAAACGACGGAAAGCAAGATATTGCAAGAGTGAGTCCAAGGCCGGATGGAGCGTTATAGTCACGTCGCTGATTCCTTGTCACTCTAGATATATTACCCAAGAGTCACACAAGCTCGAGGTCCAAGCCCGACCCCCCATTGCCGTCACTAATGCCGTCTCCTGGCGAAGTGAAGGTATCCGCTACCGCAAGAACGAAGTCTTCCTCGATGTTGTCGAATCTCTGAACCTCCTCGTGTCCGCTACTGGAAACGTCCTGCGATCTGAGATCCTGGGCGCCGTCAAAATGAAGTGCTACCTGAGTGGAATGCCGGAGCTGCGCCTGGGACTGAACGACAAGGTCATGTTTGAGACGACAGGTCGCGCCACAAGAGGAAAGTCTGTGGAGATGGAGGATGTCAAATTTCACCAGTGTGTGAGACTTTCTCGATTTGAAAACGATAGAACAATCAGCTTTATACCCCCGGATGGAGAGTTCGAGCTTATGAGTTACCGGTTGAACACGCAAGTGAAGCCTTTGATTTGGGTCGAGTGTTTGGTGGAATCGCACTCTGGTTCTCGGATGGAATACATGTTAAAGGTAGGCTACAGCACTTCCAACATCGAAACCCTAACTAAAATTGCACAAAGGCCAAAGCACAATTCAAGCGCCGTAGCACCGCCAACAACGTGGAAATCCTCGTCCCCGTACCAGAGGACGCAGACTCGCCCCGTTTCCGCACCAACATCGGAACCGTCCACTACGCACCTGAAAAGTCCGCAATCATCTGGAAGATCAAGCAGTTTGGCGGCGGCAAGGAATTCCTCATGCGTGCCGAGCTCGGGTTGCCATCCGTCAAGGGTGACGACGAGCACGGCGGTGGTATGACCGGAGGTTTTGGAGGTAGCATGGGCGGTACAGGACAGGGCAAAGCCAAGCGGCCCATTAACGTCAAGTTCGAAATCCCCTACTTCACCACCTCTGGTATCCAAGTGCGGTATCTGAAGATTACTGAGCCCAAGGTATGTCACTCATCCATATTTCATGCAGACTGCATGACATGAAATAAACACCTGCATAATGCAGAAAAGGAACAAAAGAACTAACTTTTACCTCACCTTAGCTGCAATACCCCTCTCTCCCCTGGGTTCGATACATTACGCAATCGGGCGATATTGCCGTCCGTATGCCTGATGTACAATGATAGATGAGGTAATGCTTGCTGCATGGTTCTTTTAGAGGCTGGGCGGATGTAGGCGATGGGTATAGGTATACAGTTGATAACTTGATATTAGTTAATGGACATAGTCGAGAATGCATGATGATACAGATATAGCATTCTCATTCTCATTTATATTATTTTATGTTATGGTGTTCATAGGTTAGGAAAAAAAGTTAGGTGACCTACAGATCGATCGTATTGTACTATATTCAGAATCATCCAATCTGTTTTTCTATGTGGATAATATACAGATGCTGAGGACTGCCATGTAATACACAGAGGGAAGAGAAATAAATGCAATTGTTATATTCCGCCTCTATGGCCACAATTATGTATGTCATGTCACAGTGATTTTAAAAACCATCCATCATCCATGCAAACTGACCAAAAAAAGATAAAGAAGTAATAATGCAATGCATTCATTATACAGAGAGTCAAGTTTATCAACCAGAAACGTCATCGACACATCAGATAGTAGATCCATGAAGAAAATCGAGGGAGGAGGGCGGCTGTGGTTCGCCATGAAAGCAGTAGAATGCCATGCTTGGATTTTGGGTATCTCATTAAAAAGGAAAATAGCATTATTTGTGGTTTGGTTTTTGGTGTAGGAACCGGAAACTGGGCGTCACGGGGAAAGCACGTTGGTAAGCTGTAGCCATGGTTTTGTTGTGCTGGTCTGACTTTAGACATGCAAGGTAAATGTAGACATGTCTTATTGAACTGCTCAGACATGTCCGTCTGGGGTTTCCGGTGCGGGGAGTGGGAAGCCGTCCCCGTATCCTGCCGCTGCTGCTTTGGAGAAGCCCTCTCTGGCCAGCATGGTGTTCATCACGGCGCAGTTGTATGCTGCCTCCCCAGGAGGCACAACCATGAAGATGTATGTGTTATCGGTGAAACGGCCGAGGAAGACGTTGAACTGCGGGGTTTTGGTGTGCATGACGAGGAAGCCGGCGGTTGCCGGGGTGGTGTGTGTGTTTCTGGCGGCGCAGTGCTTGAATGCCTTCATGATGTTGGAGAGACGTTCGTGTCGATCGTAAATTGGGTTCAGATCGCCGACTTCGGACGCAACGGATGTCACTGTGAGGAAGGTCGACCGCTCAAAAAGTATCACTTCCTCCGCATCAATCCGCTTAGCAAAGGCACTCAGGAACCGCTCGATGACCGTCAGGTTCGGAATCAGCCGGTGCACGATACCCGCCCATGCCTTGTACAGAGATTGATCCCAGATACTACTCCCAAAGGTGTCTATCGCGAAATGATCCGAGCGACTGCGTATCAAGGCCGATCTCTCCTCGTAAATCCGTTGGCGGTGCTCAGCCTGGATCAGATCCAATTTATGCACGAGACAGAAGACATTAGCGTGCGGACTATTCTCTCTCAAAGCATCGATGATAGCGGTGTAAGTGTCGAGGTCTCGCTCGACCTCCCGGGACTCGATATCGAAGACGTATATCAGTACCGCAACATCCGAAAAGATATTCCCTCGCTGCGAAGCGAGATATGTTTCCATAAATGCATCTTGCCTGTATTCAACCAACCGCCTTATCAGCAACCCGAAAGCCTACAACCAGAAGTAATCAGACTCACCCTCCACAATCCCAAAGATTCAGCGTCAGATTGCCCATGAACTTGACATGGCTATGCTCGACGTCAATTGTAGCTCCCAACCGCCGTACATCCTTAGCCACATAATTGCTAAATATAATCGAGCGCATCGATGACTTGCCCGAGCCACTCTTCCCCATAAGGAGCACCTTTCTCTTCTTCTTCCGATGATCCATCATGGCGGTCTTTCGTTCTTTCGTTGGGTTGGGGAGGTAGATAGGACAGATGGTCCGGATTATGGGGTAAAACTAACCCCGCGACTGCGGGTTGCGGGTTGCTTTAGATAGCTAAGATGAGAGGACTGGAATTGGGGCACTGGACGGGTTTGATTTGGGTCTCTTCTGCGCCTTGCGTCGTTTTACAACCTGTACTCGTTTTTCAGGGAAAGAAAAGAGCCCGTGGAATGGAGCAATGGGAATGGAGTGTGTCAGGTGTCTTCCATCGTATGTAACATCTGCGCGAGGATGATTGACCCAGCCTCAACAACAACGAACCGGCGGATCATGCGGAGAAATTATGTTCCGTGATCATGTGATGTGAGATGTCAGTGGCCGGAAAGGGAAATCCGATGATGTCACGAAAACATAGAGACGATCATTGTAAAATAAACGTTGGAAAAGCTGTTGGTAAATTAGGGTATATGGTTGGTAGAGAAGGATGAGGCCAAAGTACATGATGGTCAAAAAGGCACCTATTCTCAAGGGCTAGGCAGGTGCTTAATGACAATACACAGTTGTATGTATCCATTGTACTCCTTACCAGACAGCTGCCTTCTCCAATTCGTATTTACTTTGCAGTCTCCACTCCTCCGGGGTACGTATGATAGCCTTCAAGGCCAGAGGTACACTTCCGTTGAAGGCAGAGATCTACAGTAGCACAGCCGCGAGCTGAACAGAAACCTTAAACAGAGTTCTATAATTTCTTAACCTTCGGAGGAGAACCGAACAAATGGCTGAGTATGCAGGCGGGGAGAAGCGAATAAATTGGGTGTTTTGGAGGGCGTGAAGGCGTTTTTATGGTGGTGGTGGTGGTTATGATGATGAATATAGGAGAATTATTACGACAAGCATTCAGATGATGCTGGGATATTATCAAGAGCTTGGAACGCCTAGCAGTAGTACACCAAGCGACAAGCAGCCACAAACACTAGTCCATCCCTTAGTATCGTCCTACTGTACTGTCTAAAATGAGGCGCAGGAAATATTTTCCTAACCAAACAATGCCACGAATCAAATTCCAATATGCACAATATTAATATTGGGCTCTAATCGAAGTTCGCAATGCTCCTTTACCTATGTCTCAGACAAAACAGTAGTAATCATCAGTGTTTCCTCCCCTTTTCTGTGTTGGAAAGAATACAAAAAGACATGTCATGACGTCGTCAAAACGACTCTACACAAAAAGGAATAAACGGGATATATAAACGTTCCCCAAGAGACGATAAAAAGGGGAAGAGAAGAAGAGAAGGAAGAACGGTAGTATAAGGACAAAACGTCTGGTCATCAAGCAGTCATAAAAGACCATCGCCACCCGGGGAGAGAATATAAGTGTCCGGCTGGCGTGGTCTGGTATTCGAGAATCGACAAAGGATGCAATATTAAAATACGGTACCGTCGGAGCGAATCATGATCGGGGGCTCTTTGGTGTTTGGTCTCGAGACCTCTGCAATCTCACGGCCACCCTGGAACATATTAGCATAAGCAGTACAATCAGTATAAACAGTCCAGCATACCTTCCACGACCCAGCTTCAAGCATCTGTGGCAAAGTCAATTGGTCTTCTCCTCTCAGACCCAATTGGCCGTTCACTTCATCGAGGAGTTCGTCCAGGAAACCCACGGTGGCGGCCCGCCACTCGACGATCACATCGTCATCTGCATTGAAAAGTGGTACGACCTCCACGTTGGGTTGCCCCTTGATCTGTGCGTTCTCCTTGTAGCCTTCAATGCCGCGCTTCAAATCGTCCTCCTTAAGCGTCAAGAGCCCCATATCGATCAGAAGACCGCCATTTCGGTACTCGGGAAGACCGGTCAGCAGATCGCTGCCTGCAAAGTGGATATTCATCAATTTCGACATTGGGACCATGATGGAGTAGCACAGCCACTGTGTGAGCTTGTGGAACGGAACAATGCTCTCCCAAGGCTGCCCAGGAGGAGACTGGGGCATGCTAGAGCAGACCCAAGCGTCTCCTATCGACACACCGTCAATCTGCGTGCGAGAAGGCGGCCAGATCCCGGCCAAACCATCCATAAGAACGGACCACAGTGTGGTGATCGGAACGATGGGCACGGACGAGGCCAAGGTCGATGGGTGCGAAAGAAGATAGTCTGGTAAATGAGTCATGGTTAGCGAGGCTACGAATAGAAAAAATCGAGTCATTCATTGTCGAGCTTACCGAGCATGTTCCCTGGTCTGGCATCCACTCCGAAGAAGTCCTGGTTGTTCAATGCGTCCGATAGTCGAATCAGTAGACCCGCACGGCCTTCTAGACCCGCCAGCTGGTTCTGCTCCGAGTGCTGCATTCCCTTTGCCAATACATCCACCGTGATTTTCTTGAGTCCGGCACCATCCACCTGGCAGGGTTCTGTGGGATCACTGCTGAAAAGGCCGCTCTTGAACATCTCCAGGGCAGCGACGGCCAACCCTTCACTCCGCGAATAGACCTTGCCGGACTCCTTCGACTTGTAGGACCACTTGGTGCCCGCACCAGCATCGAGTAATACCGAGACGACGAAAAGGTCAATCAGCCGGCGGGTTCGTTCTTGCGCGTCGATCGTACTCGGCCAGGATTGCAGAAGCTGGTTGACTCGGGGTCGGCCACCGACGTCAAAGTGTTGCCAACGGCCATGGGGAGGGATAGATTCGTATTCCGGAGCGTAATCTCTCTTCACAAAGGAGGGTCCAGTCAGGGTCAAGCTACATCACATGATAAGAGGCAGGTTCGGTTCGATTCACTCACCTTGATAATGGACACGATGTAGGAAGCGGTTACTGCGAACTTGGTCATGTCCACATCGAAATGGTTCAATTTGTTCCTCTTTGCCTTGACTAGAATGTAATTGGCCCTGTCCCGGACAGCATGGATGCTTCGAAGGTAGGCGGCCGGGTCCAGCGCCGGATCGGGGGGTTTGGCAATGGGGAGCTCTGGGATGGAGGCGGGAAGCCCACTCCCTTTGAAACCGGGGGATCTCAGCGATGCATTTGAAGTGCGAGCACTGTTGGAAGCAAAGGACTCTTGCTCTTCCTTGTCGCTCTGAATGGAATTTTTAGAGTCCTTGCGCTTGAAAAGACCCATGTCGAAGAAGAGGAAGTGTGGATGGGGGAGAGAGAGAGGAGGGGGAGGGGAAGACAAGGAAGAAGTACCCAATCCAACGAGAGGGAGAGGAGGTTTGCGACTAAGAAAGAGGAGAAAGATAGTCGCAGTAGTAGTTAGTAGAAGTGAAATAGAGTCGTAGTCACACGGAGGATTGTCTGCTAAAAGGGCGGAAGCACGAGATGGAATGTTACCAGGAGGAGGGGAAAAAGAGGAGGAGGAAAATAATACATAAAGAAGATGATGATCTACTACTGCATTCTAGGCGCTAAGTTGGACTTTTTTTTCTTTTCTTTTTCTCCCACCTGAGGCCAAATAAAAGAAGCCGACTAGAGAATTACTACTAACCCAGAAATAATCACAGGAACGATACATAATACCGAACGAAGCGGGGCGGTCGGTGACTCTGGATGGATATAGGCGTAGCCGTAGGTTTTTATGGGTACGGAAAGTGGGAGGGGAAGAGTCATCCAGTGCCAGTGCAAGAAATAATGAAAGTTTCCCACCGGAACAAAAGCAGAAAAAGAAAAAAAAGGAGAGAGCAAAAAGAGCGTCAATCAAAGTGGGGAGCTTTTGGTAAGGAATTGTTTCTAGGGGGAAAAAGGATGGGCTCTAGTCGAGGTTAAGCAGCAGTTAGTTGATATCGAATGCATGCCTCAAAGGGGAGATGCCCCACGATCTGTACGATACTGTACTCGGTATTTATTGCTCAACAGTCTATTGTTCAAATAATAATAGAAAGTAATAATAATAATAGCACTCTGTAAGGTAATACGAATTTTAATAATAATAATAATAATAAAGGATTAGGGCAAGTTAGCGAGAGGGGGTTAGGTTAGGTCGATCCAAGCAGCAAAAGCACGGACGCATATTTCCGCCTGCTTCCCCCCCAGAAGAGCGGATCTAGATTTTCGGGCGGTCCGGATGGTATTTTACAGTATCATTGATGGTGATGCTGCAAGAGACATTATCTGATGAATACTACAAGGCATTGTGTAGGTTGTGAGCATTATTATTATTGTGCGAGAGCGTATCATACAATGGAGGCACCGCAGCAAACCAGTTGGCATTGTCTCAGAGGGGAAACTAGTGCCAGGAACAGGATGTACATTGTAGACACCAGTACAGAAACCCCTGGTGGCTGGTTGTCCATTTCCGAGTGATCATCGCCCTGATGGAGCACGGTACACCTCGAGCATGTCAACATCTGCACACGTCTTCTATTTCGAGGTGCGCCTCTGCGATCCAACCGGTCGACTCCCGGTCAACGTGTCGTTTTCTTTCTTGGGTCGAGAAGTATCTAGTTCCTTACTATTCTGCTCACACTTCCATTCCTAGTGTATGCTGCATCCGCATCCCTTGTCATATGCCCAGTCGTTCAATCGATGCATCCTGCGACCTGCATTTATGATCTCATGATCCTACCTTGCATATCTTATACGACATAGTGCGTCTTTGCCCAACAAGCGAGATAAAATTGGATACAACAATAATAAAATACTGACTCCTCTCTCCACTTTGACATCGGCAAAACCCAGCGCAAAGGACAGTACGGGAGACACGGTCGTGGCCACACTGCTGGGTCGCCGTGATTTCACGATTAAGGGTTTTTAGGGGCTGCTGCTCACTGGCGGTTCTCGGTTTAGTTCGTTGCTACCGCGCGGCTCGATTGCCCCGAGGATTAAAGCGGGGACATGGTCTTTGCGCGCTCCACGGGTATTGTACGGCGGTGTATTACAGTGTTACAGTAGGTAGTATTCTGAACATATAATAAGATGGAAGGATTGAAGGATTATTGCGAATATTCTAGGCCATAGATTCACCGAAATCTGTCGAGTCCTAGGTTATCCTAGTAAATAGCTGTACCTGGCTGGTAGTGGTAGCCGACATGAAATTCACACCCAACGACGGTAATCTATTTACTGCTAAGTCCTGATGCTATCCCATAATCCGTTATCCTCCGAGAGATTAAGCCACTCTTTAGCCTCTAGACCCCTGACCATATTTAAAAACCTGAGACAGTAGAGTCTAAATGGTGCCCAACTAGCCTTTGCTTTAAATCTTGTTTCTTCATGAGCGTTGACTTGGAACATACGGTCCACGACGACTTGTTTGAACTCTGAATCATGGATATTCTTCAACGGAAGGTTTGTTTCATGTATACCCCCATCCTCAGGCTCAGGGCATCGCAGCCACTGTTCCAGGATATAGGTTTATCCGATTTGTGCGATTGCAACTCCGGACAAGGATATCATCCTTCTAGCTTGGCTTCGGCCGATGCCTGAACATTGGCCTTCAAGTTGATGTCATTACATTGCGGAGAAGGCCGTGACATGCCAGTATGTCTGTTTATTGCAATCCTTTGAATGATTCAAGTCCATTGCTTCGTGAACGTGGCTGCTCTCCAGACGATGCTGTGCTTGTTATGAAAGTACTCCTGGCGTTGTGTCATGCCGGCATCAACAATGCGTGCAGCACTACTCGTTATCAGATGTGATAGGTAATATTAAACTAGAAGTGCGTAAGAACTGAGTTAAGATGGTAGAGAAGCCGCTATGAACCCCCTTCGCTTAACCGACACGGTGCGTATTGGTTTTATCATGCCACTCCCGGTGAGTCGCACTGCATAAACTTCTGTAGACGCTGTAGATCATAGCCCAATAAGGCGATATTAAGGCAAGAATTGATGAAAGCATATGCAGTGTGCTGTGGGTGGTGGCAAAGGCGCGAAAGACCTTGGTCGACAGTCTTGAGCAGTTAGCAGTAAGTATCAAAAACAAGATGCAGAGAATTGTGGAGACATTGTCAGGAAGTCAATAGAGACTGCCGTGAATCATTACGCCGGCCGAGAAAATCCATCTGGTGAAGTGAGACAGATCGAAGGAAGACCGTCCAAACCTGCAGCTAAAGTGAATCTAAAGTAATCTAGATGTTGATCCGCCTAGGTTATAGACCACACGTGATGAATTTTCCGCAGTCACGTTCCAACCTCACCAGCCACAGCTGTCAGCCCCATTCAGCCACGCAATGACGGTCGCGGTCTCGATCTCCAGGGGGAATTTGGATAGTAACACCGTCTTCAATCAAAAGTTGGTGATTTTGACGTTGAAAATGGCTGCTCGTTGACTGAGTTCTGATGATCTATTCATGAGTTAATTCTTCTCTATCTATTTCCTTCAGACACGTCGATCCTTTCCTGCCCCGTGGCAGTTGATGGTGAGACCAGATCATGGCCCACTCCCTCTACCATCTCAATCCTAATCGATCCCTCCAGACATCATCTGCCTACAACTTCTTGAATATAATTGAATCGCAATGGATGACTTGAACGGTCTGAGTTGGACTCCCAACTCGTCCGATAATGTCAACAAACCTCCCCCATGAGCTCAGGTCTATTGTTTCCCAGTGTGCGGCGCAATGATTCCATCCCCCCCGGCCGATCTAGTACCCCCCTTTCCGGCTCTTCTGGTCCTTCCAACCCGCCATCAAAGTCGGCAACTCCGGCCAACGACAGTTTTGCGAATTTGGTTTCATTCGGTCCATCCAATTCCAGCAACAAGAACCTGTCCCTCATCGAGCAGCAGAAGAGGTTACAGGAGGAGAGAGCTAGAAAAGAAGCGGAGAACAGGACACGGTATGAGGCGCAGTATGGTTCGCAGAACAGTCAGTTCTGGGAGAGCTTAGAGAAAGGAGGGCCCAAACAGCCTGCTTTTGCTGGTCCAGCACCGGCCGCACAAAGGGTGCAATCTCCAGATGAAGATGACCTTCTAGCCGCATTCAACGCCGAGGCCCCGGTGGATGCGTCAAGTCACTTCCCGGTTCCCAAACCGAGCCCATCGCCACAAGTCAACACACCCCCGTTCCGGTCTACGTCGAACGGTGCAGGTTCAATGGGCCAAGGGGCCGATACATTCCCTGACGATGACGACCCATTTGGCTTAGCCCAGTTGAAACCAAAGTCAACTCCGGCGCCCCAGCCAGCCCAGAATGACGATGATGACTTTCTTGGTCTTCTTTCAAAGCCTGTCTCCGAATTTGCGCGCCCAGAACCACCGGCGAATCCTCCTAGCGCATCCCCTCGCGAAGAACGTGAACCATCTCCTAAGCCACCTCCAAAGCCATCAAATGACGTCGACCGCGCAGTTGCGGAGCTTGTCGATATGGGATTTCCTGCGGACAAAGCCGGCCATGCGCTAAGCAGGACAGCTTCAGGAACGGACGTTCAGGCTGCTGTTGGCTGGCTCCTTACCCAAGCGCATCAAGAATCTCGGCAGAAATCTCAAGGCAGACAAACTGTTGATGACCATTATGCGGATCGCCAGGAGCGGGGCAGAGAACGCAGTGAAAGGCCAGGCCGAGAGGTTCCCCCGTGGATGAGAGAGGAGAGATTCAATGCATCGAGAAGTCGCAGTGACCAACGGAGTCCTGCCGGTAAAGATCCGGCGCAGGTTGCTTCTCAGTTTGGCAACAACTTTTTGAAGACAGCAAACTCCTTATGGAAGACCGGTAGTAAGAAGATGCAACAAGTGGTTAGTGAATTTAATACCGAGCATGATCCCAATCAGCCCCGATGGCTGAGGGATGCCCCTGACCACGAGGAGCCACGCCCGCAGCCACGCTCTAGAGACCACCAGCGTCCCACTCCTCAAGTCAAGCCCGAAGGGTTCACAGACGAGGCCCTTCTTCTCGAAACAGGCGCCCCCGCTCCTCCCCCTTCACGCCGGTCTCGCAACCCCTACCACCAGAATGATGAAATGCGGGCTGCCGCCAGTAGTGATGGCTTCAGAAAGCAACCCTCTCCAGCGCCTGAAAGACGTATGCAGCAGCCTGCTTTCATGCAACAGAAGGTGCAGTCTAGAACCGAAACACGCGACCCTAGATCCCGCGTGACCAAGACTGCAGTGGAAGAGCAGACAGCACAGGCGTATGTTAGTCCCGCCAGAAGGAAGCGACCTACTCCTCAACCACCCGCTCCGGAACCAGCTGTTGATCTGTTCGATTCTCCCGCCCCACCACCAAGACCTTCACCTTCGCCAGCAAAACCCTCCCCTGCACGATCATCTAAACCCGTTACTCCCTTGCCAACACGCCCCAAGGCACCACCTAGAGCAGTGCCCCCAGCATCGCCAGAGGCTCTCACTTCTACACATCGACACCGGGAGAAAGGAGCAGATGCTTACAAACGGGGAGACTATGCGGCTGCTCATGAATCATTTACAGCTGCACTCGCCATGCTTCCTGACAAGCACCCTATCAATATCTTGATCCTCACCAATCGCGCCATGACAGGGTTGAAGACTGGTGAGCCCAAATCAGCAATCAGTGATGCAGACACAGCCTTGGATATAATTGGTCCTTCAAAGGGAGAGTCGGAAACGATTGATCTGGGCAACGGCGAATCGGCTAAATCAATGAGGGACTCTTTCGGTAAAGCCCTGATGCGCAAGGCCGAAGCTCTGGAGCAACTGGAGCGCTGGGGAGATGCCGCAAAGGTGTGGCGACAAGCAGTCGAAGCAGGCCACGGTGGTAGCACAAGTATCCAAGGCCGCAATCGCTGCGAGAAGGCTGCTGGCATCAGCAAACCCGCACTGAAGCCTTCAGCTCCAGCGAGGAAACCAGCTGCTCCTACACCCAAGAAACAATCTGCTCTGGCTGATCTTGGCGGTAGTAGTGCACCTTCTGGCAACTCCGAGGCTGTAGGCCGACTGCGCGCAGCTAATCAAGCGGCCGATCGTGCTGATGAGGAAAGAGTTGCTCTCATTGAAGTTGTGGATGCACGACTGGCAGCTTGGAAGGGCGGCAAACAGGACAACCTGCGGGCGCTCCTGGGCAGTCTGGACAATGTGTTATGGCCCGAAGCAGGATGGAAGAAGGTCAACATGTCGGAATTGATCATGCCCAACAAGGTCAAGATTCAGTATATGAAGGGTATCGGCAAGGTGCATCCTGACAAGGTATGTATTGATAATACTTATCCACTAGAAGTATCCGTTGCTAACATTTCACCAGATCCCTAGCAATGCCACCACCGAACAACGCATGATTGCAAGTTCAGTGTTCAGCACCCTCAACGAAGCATGGGACAAGTTCAAGAAGGAAAACAACCTCTGAACGGCCCATACCAGCCTTCTATCATTTCTGGCGAATCGTTTTCTTGTTAGCGCCCTTTTTGGCATGCTTTGCAGTTCATGGTCCAGTATTATCCTGACCTCATTGGATTATTATTGGTCCCCTTCTCTCGAATCGTTCACTGTTTCTTTTTTCAATGAAGAATATCCATAAGTTTTATTGTACATAGACACATATTTGCATTTATGTCATGATGAGGAGACGGTGATTTAAATTAGAAGCCTTTTTGATGTTTAAAATTCTTTGGAGAGTGACAGCCTTTTTGATTCTTATATATATTGAAACAGTACCGTTTTGCAGCATACGACCAGATTTTCATGACTATACAAAATAGAAACTAACCAACTTCCTCTACTAAGATTAAGCCTGGTCATTCTGGGCAGACTTCTGCTTTTCTTCTTGCTCCTCCTGCTGTCGTCGCTCTTTCTCTTCACGCTTCATTTGTTTCTTGCTCTTTTGTTTCTGTGCAGTCCCAACAGCGGTGGCAGGCCATGCTTCCTGACACTTCTTTTCCTCTTCCTCGGACCATTCTCTAGGCAGAATAGCGAAAACGAGGTATGAAGTGTGTGTCTTCAGATCTGACTCAGTCCGATGTACGATGCGACCTAGATCGTACGATGGGATCGACTTGTCGGAGGATGGTACAGCAGCGTTCTCGTTCTCTGCGTTTGATTCCTCTGGTAATACTGCGTCGTCGCCTTCATTCTGTTGCAGTTCGCGGAACCTTCTTGAGCGTTCTTCGAGGGCGCGCATCTTACCAACGGCTTCGTCAACCGATTTGGGGAATACCATTGCTCCGCGGACGCCCTCGGCGTCTAGTCCGACTCGCTCCCGTTTCACTTCGATCTTGTGATGGTTTACTTCCACCATTGATATGTTGATCCAGCCCAGTTGGCGCATTGCGCTGATTGTTCGTTGCACTTGTTCCATGCATGGAGAGAATGTGCATAGATACACGGGGGCATTGGGGTCGAGAGGCGATTCAGCGCCCGAGGGTGGGTTGCGAACGAGATGTTTCAGGGCAAGCCAGGGGGCAGGCAGATCGAGAAAGACAGCGTTGGCTTTGGGGGAGGCACCAGTCTGAGGGTCGCCCAGGAGAAACCCGTCTCCATAAACATCACGATGTGTCACCTCGACAAGGCCGTCCAATCCATGCTGGTGAACCTCATCCCGAATCCTTTGCGCGCGCTGTGCATGGAATTCAAAACTGCAAACCTTGCCCAATCGTCGCTTCTTCGTCGGTGTTGCCTTCGCGGGGTATCCATTAAACACAGCACGGACCGATGCATGTGTGAACGAGCCACTTCCGGCGCCTGCCTCGATGATCGTATTTCCTGGTCGTGCGCGTAACCTGTGGAGGATATAGCTGTAGTCCGGTGTGTAGACGACCTGCGTCCGGTGGGGGAGCGATGCGGTCCATGTTTCAGGAGTTGGATACAAGAGATGAAGGAAGCCACTGGCTGCTGCAACGGCGGCTTTGGGGGAAGGTCGTCCGTCGTTCTCGGTCGGAGTGGCAGAATCCAAACCGTCTGCCTTGCGCTTCAACTGCTGCGGTTTGCGACCACGAGATCCGGTGTCGACCTTGGAGGCGATGAGTTGCGAGCCCCAAGGCTGGTCGAGAAGGGTACTATGCGGGAATGATCCGAAACGGGTGTTTGTGACCTTGCCCTCCTTATAGCCTAGGTTTTGTTCATCGTGAAGCTGGAGGATGGCCGGGATGGTATTATCTCTGCGGAGATGGAGAAGAGCAAGACTGTCCGCTTGCGACCGCGAACCGGGGGTTAGGAAGGGAGAAGGCATCGTGTCTGGATGGGGATGACCAAGGGAATACTCCTATCAGTCGGAATTATCCCGCAACGTTTTCCAAGCTCCAGGTGAAGCTCTTGATCGTTCGTCCTCTTTCTTGTCGCAGAATCAAAGCTTGGAGATCCTCCGATCTAGACCGGACTAAGACCACATAGGGCTTAGGGCTTAGGGCGCGGTCGGCCGCCGCTGGTCTTTTCCTTCATTGGCTCATTCTGGCTTTTCGCCGCGGAGTCATACAGAGATCGTGACTTGCTGGTTGTTGCCCTTGAGCCCCTCCCCTCCATTTAGTTGCTCCCTGCATTCTCCTCCGCTGACCTCTCCTTCTTCTTCCTTTATGCCCCTCTCCTTCCATCGCGTTTCGCTCCTCATCTCCTCTCGGAACTGTCTGTCGAAACAGCGACTGTCTCTGTTTTCCCCTCTGTTTATCTATTCCAGGTCCATGGCCACCGCGCGCCAGCAGCCGCCCTGGCGGCAGCCAAACACTGGCTCCAACCTGCCTCCCTTGAAGGTCTACAACTCCTTGACGCGATCCAAGAACCAGTTTGTTCCAATTGATCCCGAGGGAAAGAAAGTCACCTGGTACGCCTGTGGACCGACTGTGTACGACGATGCGCATTTGGGCCATGCTCGAAACTATGTCAGCACCGATATCATTCGCCGTATTATGCGCGACTACTTCAAGTTCGATGTCAACTTTGTGATGAATATTACGGATGTGGATGATAAGGTATGGTCTTTTGTTGATGGGTTTGGGCGGTGGAGAATGCTAAGAAAGGCCATTGTTTAGATTATTCTCCGGGCACGTCAGCAACATCTCTTCACCGAATTTGCATCCAGTCACCCTACGATCAACGCGGAGGTTTTGGACGTCGCCAAGAAAGCATACACGGCATACTTGAAGAAAAACCTGTCGTTGTTGGACCCTGAACTCCCTCCAGCCCAGTATAAGGATGCTGTGGAGAAGACCTATGCAGTCGTGCTTAACGGTGGAGCCCTACCGGGTAATGAGAAGGCGGGCGATGATGAAGCGAAGGTGAAGATGCACATCAAGACCGCGGCTTCGGCGGCGAATGTGATTGCACAGGCCGAAGGCTCGGCAGCGGAGGGAACGGGCTTTGCGGAGACGTTCTACACAGACGCTCAGGACCTTCTCCTGCCATACCTCGACTCACTTAAGGGATCCTCGATCGATGCCGACGACCACGGAATATTCACCAAGTTGACGAAGAAATACGAGGAGCGGTTTTTGAGAGATATGCGAGATCTTAATGTTCTCGACCCCGATGAGTTGACCCGAGTGACCGAATACGGAACGGAGATCGCCAACTTTGTGGAGAAGATCGTCGAAAACAAGTTCGGCTACGTTACCGACGATGGATCTGTCTATTTTGACATCAGCGCTTTCGAGGCCGCCGGATACCCCTACGCACGACTCGAACCCTGGAGCCGATCTGATAACAAGCTGCTCGCGGAAGGAGAGGGCTCCCTCGCCAGTAAGACCACCGACAAGCGTTCCAAATCTGACTTTGCTCTGTGGAAGTCCTCGAAGCCAGGTGAACCAAGCTGGTCGAGCTCTTGGGGCAAGGGACGACCGGGATGGCACATTGAGTGCTCTGCCATGGCATCTGCTAGACTGGGCCAGCAGATGGACATTCATTCTGGTGGAATTGACTTGGCTTTCCCTCACCACGATAACGAACTCGCTCAAAGTGAAGCATACTGGGCTCACGTTCACAACCATGACCATGCTCGTTCCCACGACCAGTGGGTTAACTACTTCCTGCACATGGGCCATTTGTCCATCCAGGGATCCAAGATGTCAAAGTCTTTGAAAAACTTCACCACCGTTCGCGAGGCGTTGGAGAGGAAGGAGTGGACACCACGCAGCCTGCGTATTGTGTTCTTGCTTGGTGGCTGGAAAGACGGTGTTGAGATCACAGAGGACCTCGTAAACGCCGGAAACTCTTGGGAAGACAAGGTCAACAACTTTTTCATCAAAGTGAAGGACCCCGCCGCCCTGCAAGGTTCTGGTGCGGACAGTTCTCTTGGTGCTGCTCTGGAGGCAGCCAAGAACACTGTTCATGAAAACCTTTGCGACTCATTCAACACATCGGGTGCAATGTACACCATCTCGGATCTTATTTCCAAGTACAACAGCGCCGATAAATCGACGCTGAACCCGAAGGATGTCGAGGCTGCTGCACAGTTTGTGACCTCAATTGTCAACACCTTCGGTCTCAATGGCACTGCCACTGCAGACAGCAAGGAGATTGGCTGGTCCGGTATCGACATCCCGGAAGAGGCTAGAGCCTTCTTGTACCCCCTTTCTACCATCCGTGATTCTCTCCGCCAAGCTGCTCGGTCATCGACTGGAGTTTCTTCCGAAGAGGTCGCCAAGATCATCGCAAGCGGGTCTGCTCCAGAGGAAGTTCCCGAGTCTGCTAAGCCATATGCCACTGTTCTGTCGGACTTCCGCACCAAGGTGACCTCCCTTGACCAGTCCGACAACATCGGCAAGGAGATCCTGTCACTCTGTGACAAGGTGCGAGACATTGACCTGTTTGATGTCGGTATCTACCTCGAGGACCGTGACAGCCAGCCCGCCCTTATCCGCCCTGTGACCCGAGAACTGATCCAGGCCCGGGAAGAGAAGGCCGCGAAGGCACTCCAAAAACAGGCCGAGAAGGAGAAGAAAGAAAGAGAAGCCTTGGAGAGGCTGGAGAAGGGCAAACTGAGCCATCTGGAAATGTTCCGGACAAACGAGTACAGCGCGTGGGACCAGGACGGACTTCCCACCCGCGATGCGGCCGGCGAGGAGATCGCCAAGAGCCGATCGAAGAAGATCCGCAAGGACTGGGAGAGACAAAAGAAACTCCACGAGACTTGGTTGGCCAGCCAAAAATAGATGAGATGGGATATACCAGATACATTACGTATTATTAAAAGGAAGAGTGCATGAGATGGCGTTTATAGGTTTAAGAGTACAGCGAATATATTCCCCTCCGGGTTGGTTTGTGCTAGATATGCAAGTATTACTAGTTCTATTATCTCTGAGAATAATATTCACGAGCCGGGGAACACTTCACTGGAATCAATTTGGCACTCGGAGGAGAGTGTTCCGTGATGCCAGCGGTTCGCCCTACTGGATGCGGCAACTATAGCAGTGAATATAAGACAGACGTGGATATAGATGTGCATGGTGTTTAGGCCAGGAATCACTACTTTATCCTGTGACCTGGACTGAGGTAGTAATGAAGCCCTGATCAATCAGCAGAGTAGAATGGAGATGTCCAGACTGTTATTATGCTATTGGTGAGGGTTATCCAGAGGAAGTTGGAGTAGACAGAGGACTGGAGAGACAGACAAGGTTGCCTGATGGTGGCCTGGGGATATCATCTGGGCTTATTGTTCCTTAAACTAGCAATTCTTCAATATTGTCAGTTATCGAGAATAAGATAAATGCCATATAAAGATCCCCAAGGCAGTTTTAATCGATATAAAGTAGCTATCCTCTGATTAAATAGTCTAATTGACATGAGAAGGTCTGGAAAGATTGACATAACAGCGTCTCTTCAGGCTAAATAACGATCACCAGAAATCGGGTAACTTTCCCTTTTAAGACGAGGGGAATCCATGTTTGTTGCATGACGAGGGGAAAAGAACAGCCGATATTCATCGTCTCTTTCTCTCTCTTTCAACAGACTCTTGACACTGACTATCGCATCTACCCGTCTACTCAACTCCTTCATATTGGGAAATCTGTGTAGTGATATAACCATGACGGGCCAAACTGGTTTAGATCTTCTCCGTACGCGGACGATTGTTGATTGCGATACCTTGGATGATGAGGGTGAGTTTCTCGTCAAAGGATATAGGATAGGGCTGACTGTTTAGTTGCCAAAACCCTTGGTCCATTCCAGGATTGTACCTCCAACCAGGTGAATTTTATCTAGATATCATTTGTTGGACAGAGACTAACAGTGAGAACAGGCCATCGCAGCCGGGGAATTGTCCAAGCCGACAAATGCTGAGCTGGTCAAGGACTCTGTGGTACTGGCAAAGGATCTTCTCTCGCGATTCCCTGGTGTCCGTGTGGAGGAGTTGGCGATTGAGATTGCGATGGTGAAGCTGGCTCTGAAGATCTCTCCGCATATCCATGGACATGTTCATATCCAGACGAACCCGTACTATTCTTACTCTACGGAGAAGACGATTGTGAATGCTCTGAGTATGTGGCAGTACCTGTTTGGCTGAACTGTCAGGTTGCTGAATAGACGTCTGACTTGCTGTTTCAGGAATCGTGCAACTTTTTCAATACCTTCAGCCTGGTTTCGAGCAGTCTCGGATCTGCATCAAGATCCCTAGTACATGGGAAGGAATGATGGCTTGTCGGACTCTCGAACAGGCTGGGGTGCGGACGTTGGCTACGACCCTGTTCACCATGACACAGGCTGTTCTTGCAGCTGAAGTCGGTTGCACTTATATTGCGCCATATGTGAATCAACTCAAGGTTCACTTTGAGCCAGGGTAGGCTGATGAGGGACGGTAAATCAGTATATGTGCTAACGGCCACCAGATTCAAAGACCCAAACAAGCTCATCCCTCTCTGTGTCTCGATCCAAATGTACTACGAGTCCATCAAGACCAAGACCCAGGTCTTGCCGGCTAGTTTGACCTCGACGGATGAGATCTTTGCTTTGGCTGGGGTGGATCACATCACCATTGCCCCAGGACTTTTGCAGGAACTCTCTCAGCCAGGGTCTGCTTCTGGAATCAAGTCTTTCTTCGACGCCAAACCATCGGTGCCAGTTCCCGGGGCAGATGTGTCATTTGTCAAAGATCAATCGGCATACCGAATTGCCTTTACTAGGGATTTGAATGGGGCAAGTGAAGAGAAGCTCACTCAGGTATGGCTCTATATTAAGATTCCAGGGAAAACCCACTGCTCACATGTTCTAGGCAATCAATATCTTCTGCGACATGCAGGACACACTGGTCAGTGCTATGAAATCGACAGCTTGAACTTGGCATTGCGGGACGATAAATGGCTCAACCAATATGAAACAGAACAGATAATGATAACAAAACGAAGACACGAGTTAAAAAAGCCAAGAATATGTCTTACGTACGTAGAGCACTCCGGCGATGGTCCAACCTGAAGATTTTATATCCGTTGCGTAGACACGGCCTTGGCGGTGGGCCGCCGCGTGCAAAACCGGGGCGGTGCCACTCGAGCATCCAGGCGTTGTATGAGCGTCATGTCGAGGACGATGGCAACATGTAGTAATTCACTGCCTGTGATTTGGTCGAAATCTCACTAGACAAGGGCAGGAGAGTCAATAGACGTGGATGGATTGTAAATTGTCATCTATTATTCATCGCCGTCGGAGCCGCAGCCGGAAATCGTCAGCGCATGTCGGATCGCCTCTGCCGGATTAGTTATGAGGATACAGAAGGGATCAATTCTCTTCCATGTTGATCGCAGAGAGGCTGAATGATGGACAAAAACAGCATCATAATCTCCAGTAATATCACGGCCACCAACAATAGCCTGTCCTCCGCCGTGGCTGCTTGTTCACTGCCCTCTTTTACCTCTCGCGTGCCTCAATAATCTTCCCCCTCCGAGAGGTACGTTGCCCTGATGCCGCTGACGAAACCCCTGCGGTGCAGGGCCCGTCCATCACCATCTTCACCAGCTTTATTACTCTCCTCGTCGTCGTCAACCCTCCGCTGTGGTCCCTTACGATCCCACGGTGTTTCACTTGTCGCTCGTGCGCCAGCCCAGCTCCGTGTCCTCCGTACATCGACGATCTCCTCGCGTCTTAAGAAGCCCGGCCTTCCCTGCTCTTCCTCCAATGTCATCACACCGTGTCCTATAATCACCTCAACACCCACCACAACTACAACACTTCCACTTATGGCTGCTCAAACTCGAAGTCATGGTGGGCATGGTGGTCACCATCACCACCATCACCACCACCATGATAATGTCTACCTGACGTCCACCAACACCCACGACGCCGGTGTGCGCATCACCCGGATTGGCCTGGTCGCCAATCTCGCCATGGCGATTGGAAAGTTCATCGGAGGATACATGTTTCATTCTCAGGCTCTCGTTGCAGACGCCTACCACGCGCTCACCGATCTCGTGTCGGATTTCCTGACTCTAGGGACGGTCGCTTACTCGCTCAAACCCCCTTCGGAACGGTTCCCCAACGGCTACGGGAAAGTCGAAAGTATCGGCGCGCTGGGCGTGAGTGGACTGTTACTTTGCGGAGGTGTGTTTATGGGTTTGAATGCGAGTCAAGCTTTGTTGAATCAGGTTTATCCGGAGGCAGCGGAGATGCTGGCTCATTCAGGGATTCTGGGACATGGTCACTCGCACAGTCATGGGGTGGATATCCATAGTCCCAATGTTAATGCGGCGTGGATTGCTGGAGGGTCTATCATTGTGAAGGAATGGTTGTACCATGCTAGTGAGTCTTGCTTGATTCTACATTCTGAAGGTCTACTAATCTCTCGTTTCAACAATAGCTATGAAAGTCGCAAATGAACGCAAGTCGTCTGTGCTTGCCTCCAACGCTATCCACCACCGCATCGACTCGCTTACAAGTATCGTGGCGTTGTTTACTATCGGTGGAACTTATTTGTTCAGAGACGCCTCCTGGCTGGATCCCGTGGGCGGACTGCTTATTTCGTTGATGGTTATCAAGGCTGGATGGGGTAACACTGCCACCTCGCTTTTGGAGCTCGCCGACACAACGGTCGATGATGATATCAAGGACTCCGTGCGCAAGGCTGCGTCCAAGGTCCTCACGAAAACCATTGATGGCGACACCGTTCACATTCGGGATGTCCAGGGTCTGAAATCTGGACAGAACTACCTCATGGAGGTTGAATTGGCACTGCCGGGCGACTGGTCCGTCAGTCGGTCCCGGGAGATCGAAGAGACTGTGCGAACTGCGATCGGCACACAGGTGCGTGGTGTCAAGCGAGTCAAGGTCCGATTTGTACCTCTTGACCACGAACAAGATACGTTTTCCGAAGAGTTCATTCCTCAGGAACTCAGTTCACAAGCCAACCCCGAGCCGGAGGCTGGGGAATCCGACGCAGAACACGAATCGCATTCACATGATGACCACGACCACCACCACGACCATGAGAATAACACTCGCAAGCGGCGCTAAAAAGCAGAGATGACTTGTCCTTTGTATATGAATCGGCCAACGCCTTGGCGGTTATTTTGATTATCAACCATTTACCTTCTCGTCATCTCTTCGGACCTCAGCCAACGAGCATATGATACCCCCGGGATGATGGCGAGAAGGATAGGAATCATTGCTGTACCGTGGGAATTGTGGTTACAAGTTCGCAAGGAGATTTGCAACCGGTGAAGAGAAGATCGGTTTAAGGCCTTGTCAGATAAACCTAGATTATCCGCTGGGTTGTTGCTGCATATTTGGGATAGCTGTGGCATGTCCTTTGGAAATAGATTCACCTATACATATACAAATCTATACAATTCATACATTAAGTATTAATATCTCAACCCCAACAATATAGGTCACCTGATAGGATCATCCGACCGGTCGATTATAACTAATGTAAGTCGACTGGGATTATCAACCCTTAAAGCATTCGAGACAAGAATCTAGACTGATAGAGACTTCTAGAAGTTGCCTCACCCTCCACCTGATCCTCCAGCAAATTATAAATATGGATAGCTTCGACTTCTAGAACTCCGGAGGGGCAGCTCGCTCTGCTATTAACCGGGTAAATTCCCGGTGGTGGGACTGACAGCCAGACACACTGTATGGTGAATGGTGATGCTTCGCTGGGGATTTACATCATCACCGGTTCATCGCATTGGGAGAAAAGCTGGATAATTCTGGTTTTTGTATGATTGTTTCGGTAATATTATAAGCAATTGATTTCATGCTTAGTAGTGAGATAATTAGCTGCTCGTATTTTTCTGGGTATGTGGCATCATTTAAACAAGGATTGCTTCCCCCTTCCGGATAAATTGCTTGGATCGACTTGACTTTGACGGTGTCTGACAGTCTGTTGAACAGATCAAACTTCCCGTGCGCACCGTCTTCTGGCTGCTTTGTATAAAATTCCTACTTCTCTCCCTTCTTCCTCTCAATTTCTCTTCTTCTTGACTTCTTCCCTTTCACCTCTACTTTCCCCCTTCGGACCCCTCCCCTCCGGTTTCTCATCAGTCACTACGTCATCGTCCCTCCCCCGCCATCTACTATCTATCGAAAAAATCAGACAAGAACAGCAGCTACTATAACGACAATGGCGTCCCAAGGCCCATTGTACATCGGTTTCGACCTCTCCACCCAACAACTCAAAGGTCTAGTAGTCAATTCCGACCTGAAAGTCGAATACATTGCGAAATTCGACTTCGACGCTGACTCGCACGGTTTCCCCATCAAAAAGGGCGTTCTAACCAACGAGGCCGAGCACGAGGTATTCGCGCCCGTTGCGCTGTGGCTGCAGGCGCTGGATTGGGTGTTGAGCGAGTTGAAAAAGCAGGGTTTGGACTTCACTCGTGTCAAGGGCGTTAGTGGTGCGGGGCAGCAGCATGGGAGTGTGTATTGGGGCGAGAATGCGGAGAGGTTGCTCAAGGGGTTGGATTCGAAGAAGACGCTCGAGGAGCAGTTGAGTGAGGCGTTCTCGCACCCGTATAGTCCTAATTGGCAGGATTCGAGTACGCAGAAGGAGTGCGATGAGTTTGATGCGGTGCTGGGGAGTAAGGAGGAGTTGGCGACCGTGACGGGGAGTAAGGCTCATCATGTAAGTTTTTTTTTACCAGTACTGAGGAAAGGGGAGGGTAAGTGTTTCTGTTGCTGACTTTATTCGAAGAGATTCACTGGTCCTCAGATTCTTCGGTTCCAGAGAAAATACCCCGATGTATACGGAAAGACTGCGAGAATCTCGCTGGTGTCGTCTTTTCTGGCGTCCTTGCTTCTGGGCCGCATTGCGCCGTTCGATATTTCCGATGTGTGCGGAATGAACTTGTGGAATATCAAGAAGGGTGCTTATGACGATCGGATCCTTGAGCTATTTGCTGGCTCCTTTGGTGTCGAAGACCTTAAACGCAAGCTGGGCGATGTCCCTGAGGATGGAGGCCTTCATTTGGGCAAGATTGACCAGTACTATGTCGACCGTTATGGCTTCAGCCCCGACTGTACCGTTATTCCATCGACCGGAGACAACCCAGCAACTATTCTCGCCCTGCCTTTGAGACCATCTGATGCGATGGTTTCGCTGGGAACTTCGACCACTTTTCTCATGTCGACCCCCAGCTACAAGCCGGACCCGGCCACCCATTTCTTCAACCACCCTACCACCCCCGGCCTGTACATGTTCATGCTATGCTACAAGAACGGCGGCCTGGCTCGTGAGCAAGTCCGGGATGCCATTGATCAGAAATTGGGCAAAGACCCATCTGCTGCCCAATGGGCAAACTTTGACAAGGTAACTCTCCAGACACCAGCCATGGGCCAGAAGAACGCTTCAGACCCCATGAAACTGGGTCTTTTCTTCCCCAGACCTGAGATTGTCCCGAACCTGCGCGCAGGACAATGGCGTTTCAACTATGACCCGACCGAGAAGCGTCTGACAGAAACCGATGATGGATGGGATCACCCTCTGGACGAAGGTCGTGCTATCGTCGAGAGCCAGATGCTGTCCCTCCGTTTGCGGTCACGAGGCCTGACCCAGAGCCCAGGCAATGGCCTTCCTGCCCAACCACGCCGAGTGTATCTTGTCGGTGGAGGCTCCAAGAACAAGGCTATTGCTGAGGTTGCTGGAGAGATCTTAGGCGGAGTTGAGGGTGTGTATAAGCTAGATGTCGGGGATAACGCCTGTGCGTTGGGAGCGGCGTACAAGGCCGTGTGGGGCTTGGAAAGAACCCCCGGGCAGACATTCGAAGATCTGATCGGTCAGAGATGGAGAGAAGAGGAGTTTATCGAGAAGATTGCCGATGGATACCAGAAGGGAGTGTTTGAAAAGTATGGGCAGGCTGTAGAGGGATTCGAAAAGGTGGAGGAGGAAGTGCTGAAGCAGGAAGCCAAAAAGAAGCAGACTCAGTAGAAAAATGGCACAAATGCCGCACATGACTTAATTAATTTATTTACGCTATTTGCATGACCATGATGCTATTGCAGTACTATATAAGGCTTGTATGTATGGCCGCGGCAGATCACGACGCCCCTTGCCCTTTTCGGTCGCCGTCCAGTAAAAGTTGCGGCCACACAAAACCACCTCGACTCTCTCTCACCGTCATTCAGCAGAGCCATTTCAAGACCACCAACCTATCTGGAAACAATTAGATCAAAAGCCCATCCAGGCCATCGAAAGTGAAAAAGAGTGAGTTATCTGCCATCATTTTACCCGAGTGACTGGGTCTGACTCTAGTCTCTCCCTTAGGCCAGCCCCGAAACACCGCCGAGAGGGCCAAAAACCACCCGTGGTTCCATCAACCTGCCGTTTCGATGATATGACCCTCCGCCTCGATTTTTAACCATACCCAACACCAAACCGTCCCTGTCGAACGCAGACTTAATTCCCTCCCTTTGCTTTCTGAGTCTTTCCCCGACTCTGAAGGCACTTCGGCTGGTCGAAGATGGAAGAGCAGGTACGCATTTCTCTCCCGCACACTGCCCTATTTTTTTGTTGTCATAGGCAGGCAAGAGGGCAAAAAAAGAAAAAAAAAAAAAGCCCCCCCCTCCCCCACCACTGGCCCCCTCGTGCCCCTCCTTTGGTCTTGTTTTCTCAATGTACAATGGACAGAAAACATGTAATATCTAACAACAATGTAAACTTAATAGGTAATAAATGCCATCCAAATCGGCTGGGACGCTTCCTCAGACCATGCCCTCAAGACACAAGCCTTCGAATATTTGAATCAGCTCCGCACCGACCCCTCGGGATGGCAGCTTTGTCTCCCCCTCGTTACAAAAACCCCTCAGAACTCGGAAGTCGTACGGCATGTGGCTCTGGAAATTGTCAACAGCGCCGCCCAGGGTGGTCTTATTGATCCACAGGCTCTAGGTTATGTCCGGGATGGGTTGCTGGCCTATCTCCGCCAGGTGTACGGCCAGGAAGCTGCCGCCCCCGACCCTGCCAACATTCAGAATAAGATCGCCCAGACGATTACCTTTCTCTTCTCGGCTCTGTATGCCAGCGGCTGGGAATCCTTTTTCGATGACCTTCAGAGCCTGACCTACAAGTCCCCCGCTAGCACAACACGCGACAACCCGTTGGGCATCATTTTCTACCTCCGAGTCGTCAACTCCATCCACGATGAAATTGGTGATGTGCTTGTATCGCGGTCCCGCACGGAACAAGACAGGGCGAACTTGCTGAAGGATTTGATTCGACAGAGGGATATGCAGAAGATCGCCACTTCCTGGCAAGAGATCCTGTCCGCGTGGCAGGATGGAAACGACACAATCGTGCAGATGGCCCTGAAGGCGGTTGGTAGCTGGGTTAGCTGGATTGATATCGGCCTCGTGGTGAACCAGACCATGCTTGACCTTTTGTTCCAGCAGCTTGGACGAGCACAGAAGCCGGAAATGAGAGAGGGAGAAGACAAGATTCGAGATGCAGCCATTGACGTTTTCACAGAGATCATCGCCAAAAAGATGAAGCCGGAGGATAAGATTGATATGATTCTCTTCCTTAACCTCGACACTATCGTTACCCAGCTTTCGAACAGCCCTCCTCTTCGTGACAACCGGTTTACCTCCATGTACGATACGGATTTGGCGGAAACGGTTGCGAAACTGGTCAACGGCACCGTCATTGATATTTCTAGGGCTTTGGAAGCGGACAGCGTTACTCCCGAGTGCAAGGAAAAGGCAACCGGCCTACTTCAGGCATTCCTCCCCCATATCCTACGATTCTTCTCCGACGAGTACGACGAGGTGTGCTCGACCGTCATCCCATGTGTGAACGATCTGCTGTCCTACTGCCGAAAGATCGCCAAGACAAACCCGGTGCTCGCTTCCCAGCACTCCGAGATCTTGCTTCCCATCCTGAAGGCCATCATTGCGAAGATGCGCTACGATGACACTTCTTCCTGGGGAGACGAGGATGAGCAGACAGACGAGGCTGAGTTCCAGGAGCTCCGGAAGAGATTGGGCGTTCTACAGCAAATCATTGCTTCGGTCAACGAACAGCTTTATATGGATGCGATCTCGGAGCTGGTGGGAACGACGTTTGAGAATCTGCGGCAGTCTGGAGGCCAACTGGATTGGCGTGACTTGGACCTCGCTTTGCACGAGATGTTCTTATTCGGCGACCTTGCTGTCAAGGGTGGTGGTCTGTACAACAGAAACAGTCCTAACAACCCCGCCTCGGAGCGACTTATTGCTATGATGCAGAGGATGGTTGAGTCTGGTAGGTTCTGGAAAAATGATTTATTTGAAGATGGCACTCTAACAATTCGCAGATATCAGATCTTTCACCCACCCCGCAACACAATTGCAGTACATGGAAATCTGCGTGCGTTACAGCGCATTTTTCCAGCATAACACCCACCTTATTCCCGGTGTTTTGGAAAGCTTCCTGCAGCTCGTTCACCACCCCGTTAAGAAGGTCAAGACCCGGTCTTGGTACTTGTTCCAACGCTTGGTGAAGCATTTGCGGACTCAGATCGGCAATGTTGCGCAAACAGTTGTGGAGGCTCTGGGCGACCTGCTGGTTATACAGGCCGAGGTTCCTTCCGAAGGGGAAGATGGAGATGAGATGTCTTCGGAGGATCACGAAGGATCTGCCGATGCTGTTTTCAACTGCCAGCTCTATTTGTTCGAGGCAGTTGGCATCATTTGCTCCACCCCGACTGTCCCAGCTGAAAAGCAGGTTGTCTACTCGCAGATGATCCTGAACCCCATTTTCCTCGACATGGAAAGGAATCTCACTGCGGCCAAGGCCAACGACGAGCGAGCCTTGCTGCAAATCCACCATGATATCATGGCTCTTGGTACACTTGCCAGAGGCTTCTCGGACTGGATGCCCGGAACAAGCTCTCCCGCAAATCTGCCGCCAGCTGTGGTGTCTGAAGGATTCTGCCAGGTATCTGAAGTTACGCTTGTTTCCCTCGACTCGCTTAAGGGATCATTCATGATCAGAACTGCTGCTCGATCTGCCTTTGCGAGACTTATCGGCGTTGTGGGCCCCCGAATCCTTCCTCAGTTGCCCACCTGGATCGATGGTCTCCTTACTCAGACCTCGTCGCGAGACGAGATTGCTCTCTTCCTGCGTCTCTTGGATCAAGTGATTTTCGGATTCAAGACTGAAATCTACACCATCCTCGACACCCTTCTCACACCTTTCCTGCAGCGAGTTTTCGCCAGCATTGGAGACCCTACCACAGGCACGGACGATGAAATTCAGCTGGCGGAATTGAAGCGGGAGTACCTCAATTTCTTGCTTGCTGTGATGAACAATGAATTGGGAACTGTCATCATCAGCGAAAGTAAGTTCCAAATATTCTGTTCCAGTTTGGATCTGTTTATGCTAACATGACCAGGAAACCAACCTATCTTTGAAACCGTTATCACTACGATTGAACACTTCTCAAAGGATGTTGAGGACTTTACTACTGCCAAGATGGCCTTCTCAGTTCTTTGCCGAATGGCCAGCTTCTGGGGTGGGCCCGATGTTGCACCAGCTGAGGCCAACGGTGCGCAGCCGCAGGCATCCCTCCCTGGCTTTGGCCAGTTTATGATCACCCGATTCTCGCCTTTGTGTTGGGCGCTTCCTGCTACGCCATCCTTCAACCCCAAGGACGCAATGGCCAAGCAGGTCCTTGCTGAAGCTGGATCTTTGCAGCGGATTATCTACTCGAAGACGGGAATGGAGTATGCTCAATACCTCCGCGACCGCGAATTACCTTCTATGGGCATGGGAGCGGAATTGATTGAAGAGTTTTTGAATGCTTTGAGCCGGCTGGACCTGAAGGGTTTCCGGCAGTTTTTCCCAGTAGGTTTCACTGATCTGACTACTACGCTCATTCTAACAAAGACAGTCTTTCATCCAACGATTGAGCGCATGAAGCGACGAATTACGCTCAACGTGATTATTTGATGTCTTATGTTTCGATTCATATTTCTTCTTTCACCCCTTCATTTCACCCAATCATTTCTATGTTCTATTTTCCTTTTAGATTCCCCCACGGTTTGGTTTGATGAGCTGATGTTCTCACGTGATCCTTTACCTTGATGCTCTGTCGCCCGGACTCATTATTGCCACTGTCTGGATGATTTCTTCGAACCAAAAAGAAAAAAGAGGGTATATAGTTTTGACGCACTTGCATGATCAGGCGTTGATATACAGAGCATTCATTTTGTCTCTGCGTTTTTTCTGAAAAAAAGATTTGAAAAGAAAAAAATCGGGCAATGGTGGGATCAGCCGGGATAGAAGGATAGGTATGCATGTTTTGGAAATTGGGTAAGTGTTACATGTGTGGCAATCTGATAGATCCAACCCAAAGTTGTTCTCATGGATGATCTGTGACGTGTACCCCTGTTTATCATGTATGGACATGGTTATCGTGGATGGTAGCCTGTATATTTTACCTGACCGTGGCTATACATGACTACGCCATCATGAAGCATCCAGCAAATTGCCCTATAGATAGAAAATGAAGACACTTGAGAATATCATGATTCACCTGCAAACATACACACTGGCGATCATCGTGGCGTTCCATGGTTCTTTGTCTGTCCCCACCACTGCGGCGGCTATCTGTCTGACTGAGAACCACTCACCCAACCGTTCGAATTGAACAGGGGTTTGAAGGCGCTTATTGTACTGTAACTGAGACTTGGTCTCTGTATGTTTTGAAATCGCCCAGGCGTGCGGGGCTTTGACTAATATCATTTCTTTGTCTGTGTCAGGGCCACGTGACACTGCAATTGTATCTACGCACCCCATCCTCACCCCAGCAACACCACTCTGAGGAACCACCCAACCTCAAAACCATTGTCGAGAGGGGGACTGTTGCCAATAGAGCTTTTTACATGAGTCTGACTCTGTATTTCTAGCTGCAATCATGTCTGAGAATCGTGGTCGTGGTGGTGGTCGCGGACGAGGTGACCGTGGACGAGGCAGTGATCGCGGGAGGGGCGGCGGTGGTGGTGGCCGGGGAGACTTTAACATGCCATTCCGTCCTTCGCCTGGAGGAAGAGGACAGGGACCATCGCAGGAGTCTCGTGGAGGCGGCGATCGTGGTAGAGGGGGATTCAGAGGTGATCGTGGCAGAGGAGATTTCAGAGGTGGGAGGGGAGGCCCACGGGGAGGAGGTGATCGAGGTGGGTTCAGTGGTAGAGGCCGAGGAGGTGGTCCTGGTGGCCCTGCTGAACCTCATGCCTTCAGGTAAATGGTTTTTTTTTTTCTTTTGACATCTCACTTGTCACTTTGCATATATGTTATGGCATATATGAGAGTCGTGCAACTTGTACTTACGTTACACCCCCGTGCTCAGTCCCGGCTACCCGCCTGCTCTAGATGAGGGTGTTGCTAGTGTCGAGAAAGATGTCGAAAAGGCACTCAAGGTCTCGTCGCAGAAGAAGAATCTTGATCCGCGAATGCCTGAAAGGCCTGGGTTTGGTACTCAGGGAAAGCATATCATGTTGTGGACCAACTCTTTCCCGCTGGCGTTCAAGGGCGATCTCCAACTATACCGCTACAGCGTTGAGATTTTGCCGGGTGATGAGCGTGGTCGAGTTCCCACGGGCAAGAAGGTGACCCGGGTCGTGCAATTACTGCTGGACGACCACTTCGCGGCAAACAAGCGTGATATCGCTACCGACTTCAAGTCGAACCTTATCAGCAAGACCCAACTGGAGCTCCAGGATGTCTATGAAATCCGGTATAGAAGCGAGTATGAGGATGAGATTCCTGAGAACTCGCCTACTTACCGATGCCGGCTGCAGGCTACGGGTACGCTTTCTACGTCTGAGCTGATCAATTACCTTACCTCGAGTGGTATTGGTGCTATGCTTCGATCTAAGGAGGAGATTATCCAAGGCTTGAACATTGTAATGGGACATAACCCCAAGGCATCTACGGAGATTGCATCTATCGGTCAGAGCAAGCACTATAAGCTGGCTGCCGCGGAGACTCTTGATCTTGGTGCTGGTCTCAAGGCCCTCCAAGGATTCTTCTTTAGTGTGCGTGCCGCTACTGCCCGTGTTATCGTCAATGTCCAGGTCAAGAATGCTGCGTTCTATGAAGATGGCCCGCTTGAGCGGTTGATGTATGCATACACGGAAGAGAATGGCCCAAGCAAGGTCAAGCTTGGAAACTTCCTCAAGCGGGTTTCCGTCAGACTTACCCATATCGTCAAGAAGGATAAAAAGGGCCGCGTGGTTCCGAGGGTGAAGACGATTGCAGGTGTTGCAACCCGCGATGATGGTCGGGATGAACAGAACCCCCTATCATTCGCGAGTTTGGTGCTGGGCCTAAGGATGTTCAGTTCTTCTTGGGCGGTGCTCCGGGTGAAGGGCCCGCAGGAAAGCCACGGTCTAAAGGCAAGGGCAAGAAGCTTGCTAAGGCTGGTCCTCCGCCCCCTTCTGCAGGTGGACGATACATTAGTGTTTATGACTTTTTCCGGGAGAGTAAGTTATATCAAGATATTGAAGTGGATTTCGCTAACGCATTCAAGCCTACAACATCATCATCAAAGATCCCAGTCTGCCTGTTATTAATGTTGGCACTCGCCAGCGCCCATCTTATCTGCCTGCAGATGTTTGCCAGGTGCTTCCTGGTCAGCCCTCAAACTCGAAGTTGAGCCCATCTCAAACCCAGAGGATGATCCGATTTGCTGTGCGTAAACCTGCTCAGAATGCGCTGTCGATTATCACCTCTGGAGTTCAGACATTGGGTCTCGAGTCTGCTGGTTCTACTCTTGTAAGTCTAACTGTTCCATTTGCTTTCTAGCATAGATGTGCTGATATTTCCAGGATTCGTTTGGCATGCAGTTGACTCCAAAGTTAATGACGGTTCCTGGTCGTGTGCTGAACTGCCCCGATGTCAAATATGCTGGCAACAAGGTTATCAAGCCTAGGTTTGGCAGTTGGAACATGGTTTCTATCCAGTTTGCCTCCAAAACGGAGCTGCCTTACTGGACATACCTGTGGCTGTCTTATCCGAATGGGCGCGATCCATGGAGAGATAACACAGGGTTGAAACCGACTATTGACGCTTTCACTGATGTGCTCCGACAGACTGGCATTAACGCTATTGACTGCGTTCCTGGTCAGCACGCTACCGTCCGAAGCGAGCAGGACATCGAAAATGCCGTTCAAATATTTGCTAGTAATCCCCAGCCTCCCAAGTTTATCCTGGTCATCTTGCCAGCGGCCGACTCAGCGATCTACAATCAGGTCAAGTACGCCTGCGATATTCAAGCCGGAATCCCTAATGTGTGCGTTGTTGCACAGAAATTTGCAAAGCCCAACAACGCCCAGTACTTTGCGAATGTGGCACTCAAATTCAACTTGAAGCTTGGTGGTCGCAACCAGGTCTTGGACCCTGCCAAGCTGGGTGTTCTTTCCGAGGGCAAGACGATGGTTGTCGGTATTGATGTGACGCATCCTTCTCCTGGCTCTGCGTCTAACGCCCCTAGTGTGGCCGCTATTGTTGCGTCTGTTGATCGACATCTCGCACAGTGGCCGGCAGATTTGCGGGTTCAGACTGCACGTCAGGAGATGGTATCTGATTTGGACACTATGATGAAATCACGTCTCCGTTTGTGGATGAAGCATAACAGCTCGTACCCGCTGAACATCCTTGTCTACCGAGACGGAGTGTCTGAAGGACAGTATGATCAGGTTCTTGACAAGGAACTGCCGGCTCTGCGCAAGGCGTGCAAGGAGCTCTACCCGGCCACTTCTACCAGCAAGGGCTTCCCCAAGATCACGATTGTGGTTGTCGGAAAGCGCCACCACCACCGCTTCTACCCGACTAGGACGGAGGACGCGGACCGGTCATCGAACCCCCAAAATGGCACCGTGGTCGACCGTGGTGTCACTGAAGCCCGAAACTGGGACTTTTTCCTGCAGGCACACACTGCTCTTCAGGGAACTGCTCGTCCTGCTCACTACTACATCGTCTACGATGAGATATTCCGCGATCAAAAGGTGCAGAAGCCATTCCAGACTGCTGCCGACGCTCTTGAGGATGTCACCCACAACCTCTGCTATATGTTTGGACGTGCCACAAAGGCTGTGAGTATCTGCCCCCCCGGCATACTATGCGGATCTGGTTTGCGAGCGAGCACGATGCTACATGAGCGGATTGTTTGATCCCTCTCTCCCTGCGAGCCCTGCGACTAGTGTGACGGGAGACAGGAGGGGGCCTTCTCAGGCAGACTCAAGCCGCGTGCGGATTCACGAGAATGTTCGCGATGCCATGTTTTACATTTAGGATGTGAATTGGATATGATTGGTATCTGATGAAGTGGGAATAATTATCAGTGGGAGTATTGGATTGCATTTAATGACAGAATGACAGTATGCGTTTTTACTAAAAGTCAGCTCATCCACTTTCCACTGTTTATATAGATAGATCAAAGCTTCGCCAACGTCGCAATCTCCCTCTGCACTCTCTTCCACGACTCAACCCCCCTCTTCGCAGCCTCGTCCGGCCTGCTCTCCCTCTCCCGCATCCGCCGATCAAAAATCTCCATCGACACATACCCCGTAAACCCCTTCTCCACCAACCACGCCCTCGCAATCTCCGAAACAGGCATATACGCCCCCAACTGCGTCTCCCCAGGAAACGGTCTCGCATGCTTACTCCACGTAAACTGCGCTGCCTCCCCATCCACAAACCACGGATGCGCCGCGCTGAACGGCGGATCGAACCGTTCGCCATCAGACAGCTGCACGTAGAATATCTTCTCTAGAGGACAAGTATCCACGAAATGTCGCAGCGTAGCAGCCAAATCTTTATCCGCGTTGGGAAACTTCCCGGAGACAGCAAACGGATCCGCCCAGAGTTTCGTCACAACGTGGAATGTATCCAGACACAGCCCGAAATTAGCACGGTTCACTTTCTGGACTACCTCGAGTGATGACTCCCAGGTCGAGCAGTGCGTGCCCCAGGATAGAGCTTCGTAGGCGACTGACACGATCGGCGCTTGGGCGCTGCAGAGATCCGCCAACTGGCGGAGCTCGGAGATGATCACGCTTTCATCGCCTGTACAGTCTTTGGGATGGCTATACTGCGACGGGACCTGGAGGTAGGGCGTTTCCAGTCGACGGGCGATGTCAATCCATTCTTTTGCAACCGCTAACCTCCCTTCAAGCGGAGAGTTGTATCCCTCAAAGTTCTCGAATGGGGCGAGAGAGAGGATGTCTAGTTTAACCTGTGCACAGAGGGTTTTGATTTTGTCCGCGGCGTCGAGCATGGAGATATTTTGGGAGTCAGCGTAGAGTTTTAACTCCGAATAGACGATTTCCATGCCCGAGTATCCATTTTGTGCTGCGATGCGGATTTTGGTATCGAGTTTGTGGGAGGGATGTTGGGAGAGGGAGATGCTGCTTATTGCTAGTTTGTTGGGGAGCATTTTGGGCTATAGGAAGGTGATATTGTTAAATGAGTGATTGTTCATGTGTACAAGGACTGGTTGAAATAGGATTTCAAGTAAAACGGAAGATAGATTCCGTTGATGAAGACGGAAATGCTGGTGAGATGAGGTCGGGAATGGACTCCGTGTGGTGGTTGTGATTGGTTGGTTTGCATACAATTGAGTATTCAGCTACAACTATGTATCTACAAATTAGAATATAGAATTTATAGAACAGAAGATAAATCAAACAGGATAAAACCCACTCCCCCAATTCCCCCGAAACACCCACCCCAACACCCGGCAACCCAGGAGCAAGCACCCACTCAACCCCCAGATCCACCTCCCCAATATCACCGCCCTCAGCACCACCACCAGGATACTCATTCCCCGTCCGCGCTCTCTTCCCAGGAATCGAATCCGACCCCCTCCTCGACATTCCCCGTTTCACAGACTGATAATTCCGCTCCCTCTTCTCCCACCGCCGCTGTAGTATAAGCAGAAAGTCGCGCGCGCGTTTCGTACTCTCCCATGAACATCCGAATTCATCTAGCGCGCGGAAACAAACCGTCAAATGGCGGGACATGGACATTTCGGTATCTTCATCTTTATCTCCGTCTGGCTGTTTGTGAAATACGGATGCGAAGAGGAGGATCAGCGCCGCGGAACAGGTGATGGAGACTGCTTGGATGTGGATACGCCGGAAGCCGTATCTGGCTTCGTAGAGGTGGAGAAGTTTGGCGATTGCGATGGCTGAGTCGATGCATGTTTTCTGGGCGTGCGTGTGGCCGGGTCCTTGGGGGGTTGGGGTTGGATGTAGTTTTTTGACATCCAGGGTCGGTGGGCGTGGATTATGTCTTGGTGGTATTGCATGCTGATTCTGTTAGTACTGGTTTGCAGTGTGTATAGCTGTAGGGCTTACTGGAGGAGGAGAACGTGAGGGAGATAAGGCGTTGTCAGATCGTCAAGATTAACCTGTAATGGATCAGGGAGGTTGGAATACCAATGCAGGAGTTTGTTGGTTGTTTCTTCGTTGAGGCGTTGTAGTTCGTGGTTTGTTATTTTTGAGCGTCCATATCTACTTGATCAGCACTGCGTTACCACAAGATACAGATAGACAAACAAATTATGACCCAGTGGCTCCATCATCTCACACAGAAGAATCCTCTGCTCGCTCAAAAGCCCAGTGGGGTCATCCTGGATTGAATCTTCGCCGGTAGATTCGGATGATACGTACGGCCACCATCGATTGTATGTAGACGAAGTGGGTTTCTCGACTGTTACATCCTGCATGTTGACTCTGAATGGACGGCCAAGATAGAAGCCCCAGAGACTAGAGGGTTAGTATGTATATGAAAAGCAGTGTGATGACTTACTGGTCAACGGTATACGTCCCCCAAAACACCGTCCGACGTAGCTCTGCCTCGGCAGAACTGATAGATCCCTTTTCAACATACGACGATGCATCCATGTGTAGGCCAAGCGCAAAGGCAAGTCGCATCGCCATTCCTATACAGTTAGAAAGATAGAATAGTAGGGGTTATACGCATGCATACCACTGTATAGCCACCCCCGAGCATCACGCTTACAGCCAATATCGTGACCGCTGAGAACCACCATCGCCTGAATGGATGCCAAACACGGGTAGTCAAGTTCAATCTCGAGTAAAGCCTTTGCTCGATCGGCGAAGAAATCCGAAAGAGATTGAGGGAATGTGACGAATGTCGGATGATAGCGGACTTCACAGGCGGCTCCTAGACAGCACCTGAATAATTATTAGCATTGTCTGCTTCATTAGAAGAGAGATGATACATACATCGCATTCGTCAACGCCTCTGAATAATACGGCGTATCCTCCATCTCCAACTGCCATTTCCTCCTCGCCTTTTCATAAATCCCTCTATCAACCACGTGAAACGCAGGATCATGCCACGTAAAGTAGAGATTGATGAGATGGTCTTCCACATCCGCAGGAACTGGCTTGTCAATACCCAGTCGTTCCAGGTACTCCAGGCCCTCATTTCGAACCGTCCGGTGGATAGTTAACATGTCTGGTTCTGGCATGGTGATCATGTTGAAATTCGACGTTGGGCCGTAGTATCTGATTTGCCCGTCAGGGGCGAGTTGGAGCGTTCCCATTCGTTCTGAGAGTTGGTTGACGACTTCGTCGATGCCGCTGTTTTCGCTGGACGAGGTGTTATCGTCTTGTGCGTGAGTGTCTGGTTGCTTTGAACTGTCCTGTCCATTTCCAGGAGAGATGCCGTCGGACAGTTCCGGTGCTGACTGGGGATCATCTAGACCCAGCGCTGCCCAGCCCAGGTCCAGTGAGTTTTTATGTCTTTCTGAATCATCCTCGACGGTCTGTACAGCCTGGCTCTGACTGTTCTCCTCAGCCTCAATCTCAGCCCTCACAGCAGGCTGAATCCTCGACAACTCCAAATTCAAATCCTCATATCGGTCCAGCTTGAAATTAATCTGCGTCAGATCCAACACATCCAGAATCCGCTTTAGATCTCTCTCCTGCCCATCCGGCATAGGCGGGGGCTGCAATCCCTTCTCGACCAGAAAACGTGACAATTGACTCACGCGGCTGGCGAGGAGGTTTATTGCTGCTCGGTGGGAGACTCTATCTTCATCAGCACACGTACTTATGCAAATATGCATCTAGGATGTAGTGAAGCGTACTGTCGTTTATCCCCCCCAAGCGGAAAATGGCACTTTTTCCCCTTCAAGCGACAGTTGGAGCAGCAGGGAGATTTGCCATCGCACTTTGGGGTTAGTCATTGTATATCATTTATCTGGAATGGGTTACGTACCTTTACTTTGCTCTCGCGACAGGGGACGCAGGCTGTAGTGACGTGTTTTCGTTTTGAGGGTTTTGTGGATGGCATTTTCAGTGTTGTGTTGGTGTTGTGGTGGTGGTGAATGTTGGAGATGGAAAATGGTTTGCGAGATTGATTTTCTATAGTGGAGACCCCGCATTTTATAATTAATTTATGAATTGTAGTTGGATTTGCCACGATTTTTTGACGAATTAGAAAAGATAGATTATTATAGATTTATGCAGATGTATTTGTTCAATTCTATCTACATCATCCGCGGTATATCCACACCATCTCCAGCTCATTAGCACATATACATTAGGTAAACTTGTACTTGATAAATATCGTCATTTCTATGACTTCCAGAATATAAGATTCATCAATTAATAATAGTAGCGGTACGAGGGCGCCAAATCGCCCATCGCATTTTCCTCCTCTTCAGTCAAAGTCGGCGCATCGGCCGACTTGTTCGCTTGTTCGCGGTCGCGTTTCTTATTCTCGAAATAGCAGGTCAAGAAATAGGTGATGGCCATGACGGCGGAGAAACAGAGGAATGATAAACTGATAATGTATCCGTTTCTGTATAGGGGGAGTCCTTTTTCAGGAATGCGTAGGTCGAGATGATACCGCCGACTAGTCGGGTTAGTTACCAATTTTTTTTTATCAGCATTGTGTAGACTCACTGTTTCCAAAACCAATCTGCCAGGCTGTTCCAACACTGCGACGGCGATGGCCTCCTAGGTTCATGGCGAACCAGCAGACAAGCACTGGCATGGCGCTGTAGCAACCAGAGGTCACCAGGAAAAGAGCCCCGTATTGGATGTGGTGTTTGGCTGGATCGGTAATGTTCAGCAGCATTCCGTATCCAGCCATTGCGATCAACATGGGAAACAGGGCAAATAGGAATCGATGGCGAAATCGATCAGAAAGAAAGGCGATCAACATGGAGAAACCAAACGCAGCGGCCCATGGGGGAATCGAGTACAGCTGGGTTTGGATAGCGGAGTAGCCGTATGTTTTGAGAATAGTCGGTGCAAAGAAGGCGTATCCTGGGATAATTAGTGCTGTCCATCGATAAAAATGAGGCGCATACCATAAGCAGTAACGACTTGGCCAAAGTACATCCAGCCACCGATGAAGATTTTGTCTGTTCAGTAAGTATAGAGTTCATAGTAGCTTCGCAGTGTAGGACTTACAGTCTTTAAACACCGCCAAAACATCTTTAAAGCCAACCGAAACATTAGGCTCAGCCTTGCCAGTATCCTTGGCCAGCTTGTGACGCAGAAACGTGCGCTCATCCTCCGTCAACCATTTCACATCTTCAGGAAAATCAGGCAGGAGGAAAAAGGTGATCATGGCAACCACACAGGTCATGCAGCCTTCGATGATAAACACCCATCGCCATCCATTGTACCCCCGGAGACCCTTCATCTCTCCGAGACCAGTGGCGAGCGCACCACCAAAAGCACCAGCGAGGGTGGTGGAACTGAAGAAGAAACTGAATCGCTTCTGCGCCTCACTGCGCTGATACCACATGCCCATGAGATAGAAACACCCAGGAAACAAACCCGTCTCGAACATGCCCAAGAACCAACGCGTGGCCATCAAACCACCCCAGTTCTGGACGAGTCCTTGACAGACCATGACGACGCCAAAGCCAAACATGCAGAGTGACACTGCATTATTTTTGTCAGCGTGTTCATTACAAATAGTTCGGGTGAGTCATACGCCACAAATGCGGTTTCAATTTCTTCATGAGAATGTTCGACGGGATTTCAAAAATCACATAGGGAACAAAGAAAATGGTCAAGGCTGTGTTGTATTTGGTGCCTGTTTCGATGTTCAAGTCGGTTTGCAGGCCCAGGGTCGCTGCGTTACTGATGTTGACTCTGCAATTCATGAGTTATCTGCCAGTTCATAATTAATCTTGTATAATTAATATAATACTCACCGATCCAGAAAAGCAAACAGATACATGGCACACAGACACGGCACCACATGCCAGTCGATTTTGGCCATGAGTTTGCGCTCGTTGACGGTGGGCGGAGGGCGCACTTCCTCCGAGTCAGCCTCGGCTGGAGGATTGTCCCCTTTGCGTTCTAAGTGAGTCAGGGTCAGTGAGGGTATACAGAAGAGCAATTAAAATAATACAAACCTAGAATGCCCATATTGGCAGAATTGAGGAAATCCTGATTCTGAAATCGATGGAGGAAAAGGGGAAGAAAAGAAAGAAAGAAAGAAAGAAAGGGAAAAAAGGAAAAAGAAAAGAAAAGGTCGTCAGAAAATAGACCGAACAAGCGTGAGGGGAAAAGAAACGAGGGAAAAAATCTGGGAAGCTAAAAAGGCGAGCTGAAAAGATGTCGATCCAAGTGGAGACACAGGCATGAATATGTGATGCTTTTCATCCATTCCTAAGGAGCATCTCATCCCATTATTCTGAAGTGTTCGATCGCATTGCTTATCTGAGGCCGGAAAATGGAGAATCGGTGGGTCGAAGACTGCTGATCGACGCATTCGGGTTATCGCGAGCTGATGAGGTTATTCATCTTATGAATATACTCCGTCTCATTGTTACTCTTGAGTGTGTTTGTTGTGTTGGCAGGCTATAGCTGAATATCTTCACTCTCGCCCAGTATCATAAAGTCTATCCCTTGCAGCATCTCAACCAATTCTGCCTTCCCTGTCGGATAGTAGGCCAGCCTTGTTTCGCATAATTCACATCAGCTCCATACTCAACCAGCTTCTCCACCATCTCAAATTGTTGATGTATGGCCGCATGAATCAGAGTGGTGTCAAACATCCCCGGAATAGGCGTCAACTTCAGGCCCCCAGTCTAGTAGTATATCATTCTTCCTCGTCGCCAAATGCGGTATCGATGTCCGCCTCCATTTCATATTTCCGAGACTCCATTAGCACCATTGCGAAGCAGAATCTCTGCCATCTCAAGATATCCCATGTCTTCCCTCCCCTTCAACACCCACCCCGTGTGTAACCATGGCTCAGACAACATCTGTCATCCCATTACTCGCTGTAATGTACAGCATTTTCCCGGGCGGACGGCCGGAAATGCCCCATTCCAGTAAGCCCTTGACCGCCGGTGTTGTCGCTGTCGTATAAGTGGCCCAAATCATGCATTATTTTGTGCTCTCTTTGCTGATTTTGTGATGGCGCTAGAATGAGTGTCTTCTTTCCCAGGTAAATGATCCTGGTGGAGTTGGTTTTATCGCCGTACCTGCTGTGATGGATTTTCTTGCCACAATGGGGTTTCCATGTACGGCTGCCCAAAGTGCATAGCTGTCGCGGTGCTGAGCGTTGTGTCTATATCGGTGGTCGTCTAGCAGATGGTAGAATGGTGTTGAGGTCGCTTCTTCCAGTAATATGCTCAGTCAACCCAGCAACTTCATTATTCATGCCAATAATGCTTGTGCAAAATGATATCTAATGCAAGCGAGATGAATGAGTCAATCCAGCAACTAATGGCGCACTGACATTCAAACTAGTAGTCACTTTGTGGGTCTAATCAAGCGCTGTCCATGTCGATCTCCATTTTTTAAGGATCTATTGCAATTCTGCTATTTCTCTTCGTCATCGTGGGAGGTGTGGATAATTAAGTGATATTAAGTGCCATCTTTGGCCCATCTTGACGGCGAAGAGAAAAGCTTATGTCTCATGATGAAGCTTTTAATGCTTGATCCTCGATCTTGGAAAATGGTGCCGCAAATCCATAGATCTTGTATCCCTGGGAGTAATCCTTCCCTTCCTCGCGTTCTATCCAGATTAGCAAGACTTCCTGTTGATAATAAGCCCATAAAACTCACCATGATCCGGTGGAAACATCTCCATGCGATGTCGGTAGTACTTCCCCCTTAGATCCACCCCATCACTCTTCGCGTGAAACGTCGCATACAGACTAGCTCGGCTCTTCTCCGTCCTATTCTCAGCGGATCTGTGGGCCAGATGCGACCCGAAAAGTAAAACATCACCCGCTTCCAACGGAATCGAGACCCAGTCGTGTGCATCTTCCCAGCCTTGCGAGATTCGACCACCGTCAGCTAGCTCGACCTGCATGCGATGCGAGCCGGGGACAACTTCTAAACACCCATTTTCCGCTGTTGCGGCGTCGATGGCGATATTGGCTGTTATGTGCTCGATGCGTCCGATGTGGTCGTATGCGGGCGCGTCAAGGTGTGCCTGGAACCCATTTCCGTGGGGCTGTTTGTAGTTGATTTTGTCTTTGAAGAGGAGCATGTCCTGTCGTTATTAATTTACGGCACTATCGACGGTGAAGGGTGTATACATCACCAGAAAGAGCTTTGAGAATCTTTCCCAAGGCCTCTCCATAAAGCAGAGATTTAAACTCGGGATGATAATCGACGAATCTCTCCGTTCGCATGAGCTGTCGCTCGCCGTTGATGTTGATCTCATTGTAGGGCATCCATTTGCCTTTTTCCTGTGGCCAGGACTTTACTTCTTGTGTCCATCTCTGTAGGGCGATAGGGTCGACAAGACGATGTTGATCGATGCGAAGGAGAAGATAGCCATTTTCATGGTATGAAGCGATTTGTTCTGATGAAAGTGTATACATTTGAGTTGTTTGCTTGATTGTAGCCCTTGACACTGTTTGTGAATTATAATTCACTCCCCTTTATTAGAACTTCCATCGCCTTATTAAATAATAAATCCTGCTGATGCTCTCAATGTCTTTGGATATGCGTAAATTGACGGCCTTCGTCCCGACAGCCACGCAGCGGGCTTCGTACCGAAATGGCCTCGACGCGATTGGCGGACGCGATGTATAAGCATTGAGGGGTAACTAGATGAAGATGAGGTGATTTGTAAAGGCTTTTTTAAAGTCGATTCCTTACATCTCCATGCTCAAGCATTCGTCGGACTTCGTCCCTTGGTATCTGGATTCAACTGTAGAAACCAAACCTAGCTCTCGTAAATCCCCGATTCAAGAAGATAATACTTCCATTAATCTAATAGTCGGTCTGAAATACTCTAGGCACTCATAGCAGTATGGCGTCTCTACCCTCTGTCGAGTCTCATACTCGCGCTGCTATCGAATCACTCTTCGCCTTCCTTCATGCCCAGGGCCAGGGCGACTATCTCGGTGAACAAATCACGCAACTCGAGCACTCTCTCCAATGTGCCAACCTCGCGCGTCAATCCCCCAAGTACGGCCATGACAAGGAAGTCATCCTCGCGGCGTTGCTGCACGATGTTGGACGATTCATACCTGCCGCTGAGAAGATGGGAAGTATGGTCACGCCGGACGGGAGGTATATTGGGCGTCAGAGTCATGAAGTCCTCGGAGAGTCTTATCTTCGAGAATTGGGGTTTAGTGAGAAGATCTGTCAACTAGTGGGTGCCCATGTCATGGCCAAGAGGTATTTGATTTCGACGGATCAGAGCTATTATGATGGGTTGAGTGAAACCAGTAAGCGGACATTGGTGTATCAGGTATGTAATCCCATCAATCCAATTATAGTCTATCTATGCTTATTGTTGTTAGGGAGGGGTCTTTGCACCAGAGCAAATCCAGGAAGCGCAAAAGGACCCGCTCCTTGAAGCCAAACTTGCCGTCAGACGGTGGGACGATTCAGCAAAAGCAGCAGACACCGTAGTGCCACCGTTGGAGGACTACGAAGACATGGCATATCAATGTCTCCTCGGTCAGTAGAGCATATTCCCCTACAATGCTGCAACTGACAATCAATAGAATCCAGATCCAAATTCACACTGCATTCAAGAGAGTATCATCTTCCCAAAGAACCAACAGTCGTGGTTTGCATTGACGGATTCGACCCCGAATACCTCAATTCCGGCATCCAATCTGGGATTCTGCCAACCTTCAAATCCTTCGTGGATCAGGGATTCCATGCCACTGCCAAAAGTTGTATGCCATCATTCACCAATCCCAACAATGTTTCCATCATTACTGGAGCTCCACCGTCAGCCCATGGAATTGCAGGAAACTTCTTTTTAGATCGGGAGACAGGCAAAGAAACCATGATCACAGATGACTCGTTGCTACGAGGTTCTACCCTCCTCGAGCAAATGTCCCGGCGAGGTGTGAGAGTGGCTGCCGTCACGGCCAAGGATAAGCTACGAAAAATTCTTGCCCACGGCTTGCAAGATGCGATATGCCTCTCGGCAGAGCGGGCAGCTGATTGCAATCTAGAAGAAAATGGCATCACAGATGTCGAGACTTGGATTGGTCGACCTGCTCCCAGTCAATACTCGGGCGACTTGTCCTTGTTTGTGCTAGACGCTGGGATCAAGTTGCTAGAAGAGAAAAGATCCGACTTCTTATACTTGACACTTTCCGATTATATTCAACATAAACATGCCCCGGGAAGTAAAGAGTCTGACCATTTCATGAAGTCTATCGACGAGCGATTGCACAAGCTTTCTGCTTTTGCCCCGATCATCGGAGTCACCGGTGACCACGGCATGAGCCAAAAGTCCAATGCAGCCGGGGAGCCAAATGTTCTCTTCCTCGAGGATGTGTTAAACGAAAGGTTTGGCCCCGGTGCATCAAGAGTGATATGCCCCATTACAGATCCGTTTGTTCGACATCATGGTGCTCTTGGTTCGTTTGTACGGGTCTACCTCAAAGATTCAACGCAGCTCGAGCCGATGCTGTCTTTTTGCCAGTCGCTCCCGGATATCGAGATTGCTCTGAGCGGAAATGAAGCAGCACAGAAGTACGAAATGCCATTAGATCGGGAGGGCGATATTGTTGTCATTTCAAAGTCCCAAGCAGTCATCGGGAGTCGCAAATCTGAACACGATCTATCTAAAGTGAAGGACCACCCTCTACGCTCACACGGTGGTCTGAGCGAACAGGATATTCCAGTCATCATGTCCAAGCCGGTGCACAGTCTTCGAGCTTCCGAGTCAAGGAGTTGGAGAAACTATGACATTTTCGATCTTGTGCTCAACTGGCACTCTTGATATTTATCAATTATTAGCTGCATGAAGGCCCGGTTGATGTACTGTAGTGAAGTAACCAGTTATCAAAATCCGAAGAGTTGGTTAGAAAATCAAAGTTGGTCATGTTTTCCATCCAGGTCATGTCATTAAGCGACAGATGCTCGGGGCCTGGAGACGGATGAGGCACTGTTTCATGGCTCGCATGCGCTGGCTCCTGACATTTCAATAGTAATTTGTCCAGCCCCTCGGCAATTACAACAAGCAAATGCTGGCGGTGCATTGATCGGGTAACCTCGCGTAATGCGATGACTGTTTGGGAAACGAGAGACAGAATCTTCGCAGTATCAATCCGGATTGCAGTTGCATACTTCGTTGCTACTTTAAGCAAGAAGACAACGGCAAATGCAAGCATGGTGTCAAAGTAAAGTGGTAAGCCATTCAAAAAAGATCGAAATTCTCCATCTGATACAATAACCCTGAGGATAGACATGGCGGACAATACACCAGCATTGGCAATTTCCTCCATTTCAGGTGTTAAGCATTGCGAGGAATTTTGTGCCGTGGGTGCACCCCTGAATGCATGCGAACAGAGATAGAGTTTTGCAAAGTGAAAGTGGAAACCAACGCCCTTTTGGGGATAGTTTCCAACATTCTTACTCGACCGAAATGTTTCACTCCAATCTGCATGCCATGTATCCAAGGCAATTGAATATCTGCGAAGCTGGGGAAGCACTTGCAGAGGAATGGCCGTATCAACATCAACGCCAAATGTATCAAAGACCTGGCCCAGAATAGACCATTCTTTGACCTGGCTAATCAGCCTAGCATCATCCTCTGTCGCATATTCAATTTCAAGAAATCGGCTTGCAGAGTCGATAATAAATCCTTCGCGGGACATTGGAGGTCTGCCGTAGGCAACTGAAAAGTGATGATCGCATACATAAACAAGATAGTACAACCGGGCACGAAGATACCCTTCCCGCTCACCATTTAGGGCTTTGTAAATCCCATGATGGAGTTTGATATCGGATGCGATTCGAACGGCTGGTCAATCAGCTTTGTCACTGTTAGGAGAAATTGACCTACCAGTTCCAACTGATGCCCATGAAAGCTCATGCAACCAAAAGGCACCAATACATAGACCCCGTACGTCATCATCATTGACCTTTGTGGAGAATGTCTGTGCTGCAGCGAGAGCTTTATACTCACGATAGCAAGCATCAAACAGATGGCTCAAGGACTGCAAGTGTAGAGCTCCGACTGTACAGACGGCAGCTGTTAATAGTGGTGACGTCCTTCGAACCGAGTCTAGGCTGGTGTGATCTCCCAGGATGTGATATAAGAAATGGTCTAGTCGTAGGTTATATATATCGAACAAAGACAGCGCTTGGTGCAGGGATAGGATTCCAATAGAAATCAAGTCGGGACGGCCTGAAGGAATATCGTTCGATGAAGCTGTTCCCCGGATTTCTGAGACACATGCTGCTGGAATCGAAGCTGGACCACCTCGAGGATCCATTACCACCTCCCATGTTTGTGTCTGCTCATCGCTAATTTCAATAGAGGATCCTGGGCTTTGAATAGATGGGCCTGCATTTACTGCAGCCGGAATGGTCGAATCTGCACCATTCTGGGCTGGAAGCTGCACTCCTGGCAGGCTTACTTTTGTCACAACCTGAGCCATGGTCTCTTCTAGCCATCGAAGTTTCTGTGACACTGCATCTTTCCACCTGTCTATATGAGCTACTGATTCTGAACTGAAGTCGAGAATATTTACGTTGCATCATCTTCCATCAACATTTGTAAACTCCGGTTGACTCCACAGGACAAGCCTCTTTTCTTGCATCGAGAGCATGGAGTCTGGCCATCTCGCATGTGACATTTTTCCTATCATATTCTCAGTGAGATATCTTTTAGACAGTGGTATATAGGAGCGCACCTTCTGTTTACGACATGCAACACAGGCGGTGATCTTGCGAGTAATGTCTGGGGGTTTCCTATCACCAAATGACTCGCGCAGAGCACTGACGCCTGGTAGAGACGGGAGAGAGACATCCATGATTCCAATCGTCCAGGCACTTTTTTCGAAAGCCAATCAACATGAAGGTAAAAAACAGACGTCAGGTCTTCGTTCGACTCTCGGGAAAGATGTGGAGGTAAGAAAGTGACAGCAGGACTTCGCACCGAAGATATAGCGGGGGAGGCCTCAGGCTGCGGGGGCCGGCCGATAAGCACGTGGGCGCTTGACTGGCTGCTCGATCAACACTCCTCGACGCGATTCTCCTCGCGTGTTCTTTTGCTTCATCGCTCTCACCTCGTGGCAATTGGGTACGTGCTGATTGCTTCTTGTCGTGGTATTGGAATAGACCACCGCATTATTCCATGGTACTTCCTTCCGATGGTAACCACGAGGGCTGTCTCGGATATTGTCTCGTGCTTCTTGAATAGCAGAATATATAGCATACCTACCAAAGCAGCCATGACAAGAAATAAGATGATTACCTTGTCAAGGTCAGAAGCAATCACTGCCCGTCACAATGGTCTCTCTGGGAGCGAAATTACGATTCCTAGTTACCACTGGAGTCGGCTTCTTTGCTGATGGTTATCTCAACCTGACAATTGGCCTTGGTCTGTAGCATATTCCTCTTAATACGGATGCATACTAATAACATGCAGTTGTGCCAATACTTGGATATCTCTACTTCCAAACGGACAATGGCACGGTGCCGTCGGTCGACAGTGATATAATCAAAGGCAGCCTAAGTCTAGGCATGGTTGTTGGCCAACTCGTTTTCGGGGTCTTGGGAGACGCATGGGGCCGACATACCATCTATGGCAAGGAGCTGCTCGTGACAATATTTGGGACCGTGATGGTGATCTTACTACCCTGGGGAAATTTCTCCACGACAGCTATTACGGCCTGGGTATCCATTTTCCGGGTAGTGACTGGAATTGGTATCGGAGCAGGTAATGTTATTTCTGATACAGGATGTAAGTGCAGACTAACTGGATAGACTACCCCATGTCATCATCCTTATCAGCGGAAAATCCACCATTGGGCTCACGAGCCGTGCAGGTGTTGTCGGTTTTCTCGAATATTGGCTTAGGAAATATGACAGCCAGTATTGTCTTCCTGGTTCTGCTTAAAGTCTTTGAAGGCCCAGTAGCCGCCAATCAAACTCATCTCGAATGGGTTTGGCGACTTCTTCTGGGAATCGGCATTGTTCCTGCTGCTTTGACACTGTATGCCCGGCTTACCATTGGTGAGACGACGCCGTATCAGCAATGTGAGTTTATCATGGGTATTATCTTGAATTTCAAAGCGCTGATTCTTTTTAATGTAGTCGTTATTAGCAAAGATACTAGGCAAAAGCGCAGACTAAAAGAGCAGTGGAATGATTTCCGCATCTACTTCGGCGAGTGGAGGCATGCTAAAATCCTCTTTGCCACTGCTGCTTCTTGGTTTCTTTTGTAAGCTGGTATACAATCATGGCCATATAATTGAAGCTGACAACCCAGTGATATCGCATACTATGGTATCAATCTCAACCAGAGCATCATATTATCTAGGATTGGGTTTGCCAAAGGGGCAACACCCTGGCAAACCCTGTATAAGACAGCAGTGGGCAACATCATTGTCCAGGCTGCAGTAAGCAAATTTCTCCCATATCTTTTCTATCTCGTCACTAACCGATGCTCAGGGCTACCTACCTGGCTTCTATGCCGGCATCATGCTCCCAGACCGCGTTGGACGTGTACGCCAGCAGTTTTACACATGCATCATCGCCTGCATACTCTACGCCGTCTGGGCTGGCATCAGCTCACCTACCGTTCACACCTCAACAGCCGGGTTGATGATCATCTTTACCATTTCTCAATTCATCCTAACCGTTGGGCCCAATTGCACAACATTCCTGATGCCAGCCGAAGTATTCCCGACGCGTGTTCGTGGTACGGCGCATGGGATTTCTGCTGCTGCGGGTAAATGTGGTGCGATACTCACGGCATTTGCCTTTGGGACTGTCGAGGATACAATTGGCTTGAATGGAGTACTAGGTTTATTTTCGGGTGTCATGTTTCTGACGGCTCTGGTGACGTTGTTGATCCCGGAAACGAGGGGGAAGACCTTGGAGGCTATTGAGGGTGATATGCTGTACGAGGCTACTGCAGGTTCTTCATTTTCTGGAAGTGAAACCAAGATTAAAATTAAATATGGAGAGAAGGTATGATGGGGAAATTGGCCTTCGAATTTCAAGTTTGCTCTCGAGCTTTGCGGCTCATTCTTCTCGTCCATTTTGTTGTGTCTATCCGTATAGGCTGAATGAAATTACTTAATCCCAAACATTCTCAGCAATAATGATTCTCCTCGACCGTTCGCCGATTTATATACCGTGACACGACCAGGAAGATGATAACGCCCATATCGGCTATCATCACGCGGGGTAAGGCAGCAGAGTCCGGCAAAATCTCTCCTATCAAAGATACCCCAAAGCAATGCGAAGAAAGACAATCGCTTCCCCTTGCGTTCTCGATATCGACAACCGGTAGCCCTAGATCCGGTCACGTGAGCGGAAGACGGAAGAGGTAAGACAGTCCTTTTGACTTCAACTTTCCACAACCACCAGGATTATGTGCAGACCGTACCTTTTCCCTATCAAGACTGACTGATCGGTAGCTGGACAGCACAGCTCGGATGGATGAGGCCTTATCTCATGAGCCACGGGCTAGACACGCCTGTGAGCCTTGTCGGTAAGTGGCAATCAGGTTACCAAGGCTGTTCCTAACTCGTTTTGCGCAGGAGAAAGAAGACAAAGTGTCCTGGCGAAAAGCCAATTTGTTCGTTTTGCCAAAGGTTAAACCAGAGATGCACCTACATTCAGAGAGATGAGAATAGCCGTCCTATGAAAGTAAGAAAGACTGGACGTTCCTTTTCCCGATCTATATTGACTCATTGAAGTCCAGACGTAATTCTAGGGAAAGGCTACGTCGACTAGAGGCTCAAATGGAACGCATGAGTAATAGCATTCAGTCAGTTCGCTTCGGGTCTAGCATACAGTGCTTAGGACACTGACGTGTTGATAGAACACTTTTTGATCAAAACGGTATGGGGATACCACGGCAAGATTCGGAAGCTACTACCCATGGACCAGAGAGATCTGATACAACTACAACCGCATCTTCGAATCTAAGCTTTGATGCTTCTCGTTGGTATGTGACATGGTGGACGTTCTTTAATGGACAACTTAGGTCAACTGATGATTGCCAGTCCGGATCCTCCTCTGGAAACACTATCCCATTTTGTTGAAATATACAAAGATAGATTGCATTTGCAGCCACTTCCTCTTTTCGACATCAATGCGTTATCTGCCCAAGTGTCACGATTCCCGCAGTTCCTGTTGCGAAGCTTTTTGGCAGTTACGCTACTCTTCTCTGGGCATCTATTCTACGGCACCGCAAAGGCTGATGCGATTGAATTTTATGTCCGTTCTTCCCGAGAAACCACAATTTCTCTAGCAGCAGAATGTACGCCATCATTAGAAGTCATACAGTCGCTTTGCCTGTTGACGCTCAGTGACATCAGCAGTAAATACTACACCCTGTATCAACCAAGGTCTTGACTGATGTATTCCAGCTGGTAAACAAGCTAGAGCACGAATGAATATAGGAATGGCTTCTGTTATCATTAACCTGCATTCCAAACATCTCGAGGGTTTGAAAACAACTTCTATGAGCGTGGACGATAAAGCCAGGTGTTGTTGGAGTGTATTCATTCTCGAGAGGGCGTTTACACCGGGGCCAAACACATTGCAGCCCGGTCATAGTCCACTGGTCCACATAAACTATCCCCCCCAGTCACCCAAGACCGTCTGATTCTGTCGATACAGACGTATTGAGTATCCCGTATCTGGCCCCTGGAAATGCCACAAATGACTTGGGTGTCAATGCGTATTGCCTGCAATTGATATCCATCTGGGGCGAAGTTGCAGCATACTTGCATCAAGCACGACTGAGTCAGGTTGAAGAGCCCTGGCTCGCCTCTTCCACTTATCATAAATTGGCTGCAAACTTCTACCAGTTTGAATCCAGTCTCGCACAGGTGCACAGGTTTAAAAACGTGGGCTTTCAAGCTCGATCATATGAGGAAATTGCCCGAGACAAGAGCTATTGGTCACCTTGGCTCATACTACAAATTACCTTCCATGCCGGCCAAGCACTTTTGCACCATCCTATATTCCACATTGCAACTTTCAGAAAAAACAATACTGTGTTTCAACCACCGACATTTCTCCAACATACAATCGACCAAGCTCTGCTTCATTCCGGTTGGGTAGCCCGCTTCATCAGCATGTGCGAGAATCTCGGATATGAGATCTGCGATCCATTCTTGGGTCGTCTTGTGGTAGTAGTTGCAACAATTCACTGGATCTTCTCGGTTGCCAACGATGAGACCGTCACAGAAAGAGCACGCTCCGACTTTAACCATTGCCAACGATTCATACTTGGCCTGGCAAACAAATGGCCCCAATTCTCACAATTAGTAAATAGTCCTTTTCCAATAAGTGCATCTGATTGGGTGTTAGAAGCTAACAGTTGACCAAGGCGAATGGACTAGAGAATCTCCAAAGCCCTACCCGACAAGCAGATGGGACTACAAGCCATAATGGGATTTCATCTTTCAAAATATCCTTATTATGGGAGCTACTAGACACTAATTCCACAGTGGCAAGGTTAGATATGTCCCCTCAATCTTTTGCACCTGTCGGACAACGCATCTCGACACAATATCTCGCCCCGTTGCGCGAATCTCCAAGCCACCGGGATGCAGGGCGTTTCGATAATTCATCGAGTCAGACAAATAATCCTGCTTCAGAATTTCCTGCCAGTCCCCTTCCAGGCTTTTTGATGAGTGATGACTTTCTTAGTCATGTCGACATACCGGAGTTGTCTCACTTAGACTTTAGGCCGTGTCTAAACTTCCATGGTGGTCTATAGCAAAGTCAACAGCAAACATTTATCTTTATTTCAAATCTAAAAATATTGGTGAACATATCTACACGTATCGAAGAGAATCCCTAAGACTCTTTTTTATCTCTGCTTCGCGGGTATATACCAATATCTATGTCGGTCACCATTGACGGAAACCAGCACTGTTAAGTTGGAGATAATGACCAGGTGGTTAACACCCCTACCGAGGCGTTCTATAAATCTTTATATTCTCTTTATCTTCCCTGCATCTCTTAATGCCGGCTGTTTACGAAGTTCGTCCTGCTGATACTGATAGAAGGTGGGAACGGTCTGCTCTGCACCGGGTACCGTCCCCACTTCACCCGGAACCGGAACTCATAGATATGGTTATTTAACTGACTATCGGGTTTATTGCGCATAAAACTTGCAGTTGTCCAGCAATCTCTTATTGACTATTCATGAGCCATTCTGAAACTTTTACATTTTTATCTCAAGAGGTACCATATTGAGCAGCATCGTTCCTAATCAGCAACCAAAAGAAACGAGTACGAGGCCATGGCCACTTCATCCAAGTCAGCCACTATACTCATCATCGGCGGTGGAGTATTTGGCCTGTCGACTGCTCTTGAGCTCTCCAATCGAGGATACAACGAGATAACTGTCCTCGATCGCCACCTTCCACCAGTCCCTGATGGATCATCTGTTGACATCTCCCGCATCATCCGACCCGATTATGCAGATGAGTTCTATGCTCGAATGGGTCTTGATGCATTGCGAGGCTGGAGCAACGAATATGCAGACTTCTTTCATCGCAGCGGTCTCCTCTGCGTCCAATCTCAAGGCTTCACGCAGCATACATATCTTGAACAGTCGAAACAGAATCTTTTGCGGTTGGGAGAGAGCATGACTATACAAACCTTCCAGGGAAATGAAATAATGCATCGATATCCCGGTATTCATGGTGACCTAACGCATACGAGTGGCTACATTAACGCCAATTGCGGATGGGCTGATGCTGAAGGAAGCATTGCCCATTTGGCGAGGCTGTGTACGAGGGCTGGGGTCTCTTTCATTGCCGGGAAGAATGGAACGGTGACAGATTTGATCACACAAGCAGCTCAAGGTCAGAAAAAAAAGGTCACCGGCGTACACACTCTATCAGGCAGAAGTATCTCTGCGGATGTGGTCATTCTGGCAACAGGGGCATGGACGTCACATTTGATCGAGACGGGAAATCGCACAATCTCAACCGGCCAGCCAGTCGGCTTCATGCAGTTGACAGAACGCGAAGCATACCAAATGAAGGATTGCCCGGTCATGATTGACCTCAGCACGGGCTTTTTCGTCTTCCCGCCTACACCTGGGAGTCATATTCTCAAAATGGCCAGACACGGATATGGTTATGAGACAAGGCATAGCTCCAGTTCTGTCCGTCATTCAAACCGGTCTTTCTCCGGTCCTGATATATCCTCGCAACGCCAATTTCTTCCGTCCGATGCAGAACAGTCGTTGAGAGATGGACTGGCACTATTCCTACCCAAGTTCAAAGATCGACTTTTCAGTCAACGGAGATTATGCTGGTACACAGATACTCCCAAGGGGGACTTTATCGTCGATCACCACCCCAAATATGAGAATCTGTTCCTTGCAACTGGTGGAAGTGGACAGTATGCTCTTTTCAATCCCCCGTATAAACCGTATCTCAATGCTAATGTGGAACGCAGTGCATTCAAGTTCCTCCCAGTTCTGGGCCGCTATATAGTCGATAATTTCGAAGGAAAGGCATCGGAGGAGCAGAGGCAAAAGTGGGCGTGGAAAGAAGTTGCCAGCCCTATTCACAAAGGCGATGGAAGTAGGGGTGGCCCTCCAAGACGGGTTCTTTCGCGAGAAGAGCAGGCTCATTTATAATTAGATACATGCTTCAGATACTCTTTAGCGTAGAAACATGAAGGAAATAATATACTAAATATCTATATGCTTGTGTAGTCCAGACACAGCTTTTCAAAGGGCACGAATATTTGAAAACATTGAAATCCATATATCATTAAAGTTTGTAGGCCTGATGATTGCTTTGACAGATATCAGAAAAGGATCAATTCATAAGAAAAAAAAGCAGGTAACATTTTGATATATATGTCTATGAAAGGGCCACGTGCCATAGAGGAAAATTTGAAAATACAGAGAAAACGCACTATGCAAGAAGATACTTGGCCGCATGCTCAATATGATCATCCGCAAAACTGGCCATGGTGTAGTAGCTGTGGTCGTAGTCGGGCTGGTAGCGGACATTGACGCCCTCGACGCCGGCGTCCTTGGCGGCCTTTTCGAAGTTCTCGGGGAGAAGTTGGCCTTGCTTGTAGAAGTTGTCGCCGGTTCCCTGTGTTGTTATTTTTAGCCTATTCTCGATTCTGGGTGTGCGGTGTGTCGGGTGTAGGTGGGTACAAAACATACCACGTCAATCAGCACGTCCAAACGGCCGTTCCACTTCTTAACCAACTCTGAGGCATCGTGCTCCTTCCACTTGGCCTGCTGGTCATCGCCAAAGTAGCCACCAAACGCCTTCTGACCCCAGGGGCAGTTGATCGGGTTGGAGATAGGAGCAAATGCGGAAACGGACTTGTATTTACCGGGGTTACGGAGGAACTATCACATCAATTAGCATGGATAACAATAATGAGGGAAAGTCAGCGGTAGAAAATATACCAATGTGAGAGCACCGTGACCACCCATACTGTGACCAGTGATACTGACACGGCTAGAGTCCAGCTGAGGGAAAGCCTCAAAAACAGTCTTGGGCAGCTCTTCAGTCACGTAGGTGTACATGTTGTATCCATTGTTGTAGGGGGCCTTGGTGGCATCAACGTAGAAGCCAGCACCGGTACCAAAGTCCCAGCTATCATTTTCACCCTCAATGTTGAGTCCACCTGGAAATAATATTAGCAACACACACTCAAGTCAATGACGATCACAAGATTTAAAAAACATACGCGGGCTAGTGTCAGGGTACAGCACGGCAATACCCTTCTTGCTGGCGCCGTGCTGGAAGAAACCCTTCTCGGAGCAATTGTCGGCCGTGCAGGTAAGGCCAGATAGGTAGATCAAAACCGGGACCTTCTGGGACGCAGCCTGCGGGGGCAGGTAGAGGTTGAAGCCCATCTCACATTGTGTCGCGGTAGCGGCGTGGCTGAGCTTGAGGAGCTTGCCGCCGAACGAGGCGATTGTTGCTTTGGTCGTGACGGACATGATGTGTGGGTTGTGTTCAATTCGGTAGAAGGTTGATGGAAGATTGAGAGAAAAGCGGAAAAAGACGGTTGATAAAAGATGGCGTCAAGGTGGTGGTGGTGGGTGGGGAATGAGGGGAAGACGCGCTGAGGGGCATTTTGTGGTCGAGAATCCCCGCCGTGGAGAACGACAGGCTGGATCTCCTCATTTCCAGCGTTTTCTTTCCCAACTGGGGAAATTAACACGAGAATTGGCATCCAGGGGGTTTAGTTACTATTCTTGATAAGTATAGGTCGTTTAACCTTGGTGGTGATCGATTGCAGTGCAGAAGCTATGATCCTCACAATTCTACCACGAATGTCTTCAAAATATTGAGATCGTTCATCTCTGAATTATAAATCTCAAATATCAAATACAAAAACATCATAAAGATCTAACTCCTCCATACCCATTCCCATTCCTATATGCAAAAATGCAACCGACCAACTCCGATACCAATCATGCAATACCGCCTTATCTATTCCAAAAACACCGATGGAACGCCATATATAACCGGTGCAGCACCATTCAAATACTTCAACACACAAGCACTTCGTGATTGACAAACAGCCTCGTCCAATGATACTGGTTGGGGAATCTCTGCGGAGCGACCTTTGCCCTTGGGTGCACGAGACTTCCCCTTCTTCGAAGAACCAACGTTCACACTCTGCTCTCCAATAAGACCCCATCGCTCAAAGGTTGATTGAGCAAACCGATCAATGTCCTTGTCGGTGACATCCCAGAGCGTCGCGACCAATGCCGGGCTACCAGCCTGCAGGTAGTTCAGCGGTGTGCCGTACGGCTCGTACTCGCCTGCTTCGGTTAGGCTACCACTGCTGCAGCCCATGAGGAAAGTGACTGCACAACGGTCGAGTCTTTTGATCGTCCGGCCGCGGATGTATTGCGCTCCACTACCATGGCCAAAGTAGAGGCACACGCTTCGTGACTCCAAGGCTTCTTTGAATTCGTCTTCGGTTGGTTCCCGTTTAACAATTCTGGTCCAGTTGTCCAACCGAGAAAGGTCCTCAGCAAAAGTCGACTGGGTGCTCTGCAAATCACCAGCAGGGTTCAGGATATAAGCACCATTCTGACGATCAATTCCTAGCCTTGACAGATCATTGTCACCCCGTCCCTGTCGGAATTGCAACACACGGTCACGCAGACACTCTAGTGAGGGCACTCGGCACACAGGATATCCTTGCAGGCAAGGAAGAGACTCCCAGGGGAATAAGTGCAGCGCCTTGTCGAGAATCAAAACAGTGTGCTGTGGCGACTGCTGTTCCTGCTCTTCCTGCACCGCTTCGTGGTATTCTCTCAATGCATCAAGAGTTTCAACAACCATCATGTCGAAGTCAATCTCATCGTATGCATTTCGCTCTCCCTGGAATTGTAGAATATCCACCACAAAATAGAGGAGGTCCATCAACGTATCCTCGGGATCCTCTTCAACTTCCAAGCCCTTCACTCCAATGAATAGCTCCAGCACGTTCTGGTGCAGTGTGAGTTTGGGTCCCGTAGTCCGTCCACCCTTTTGTCGTGATGGTAGGCATTTGTCAAGGATGTTCTGGAAAGCACTCGCAAAACGAGCCAGGGGAGAAGCCTCGCGAGGTGTGGGAGAGAAAATACCCCGGAAACCTCCAAACCAAATGCTCTCAATATTTTGAAGGAGAGTCTCCATTCGTCGGTCAAGCTCCTCGCGGTTCTTCCACCACTCCTTTTTGGAGTTCTTGTCGGTTTGCAGCCGAGCAGCGTGTGAGCTTTCGTTGGCGAGCCTGGTAAGCGCTTGCATTTCCTCTCTTCCATCTTCGAAGGTGAATTGCTCCTCTTCATCATCCTCGGAGTTACCCCTTCTGAGAGGAAGTCGCAACAAGAACGGGGTGTGGTCTTTCTGCAGGCGCGAAACAATAAACTCAGAACGGTCTGCACTGAGGGACAAGGAAAGAACATTCCAGCTCTCTGGGAGAATATCGATGTATTCCTGAGTGAAGTTCGAGCACAAGTCCTCTTCAAGCTCAACAGGAGATATCGATGATGCTGGCCAGAGTAGAGGATCCGAAAAGTCAGCCAGTTGCTTGTCGATATCAATCGCCGTGCGTTCCCGGGTGAATGCGCCGATTCGGCCGATTTCTAATTCAGTTAGATATTTGCTTCAATTTGCGACACAAACAAGAACTTACCATTCACATTGGCCGGTGACTGGGGCCAGGCGATTGGACTTTCAGGGGCAGTGGTGTGGGAAAGCATGGAGATCCGACTCATCAGACGGGAAGCTGCATGGCTATCGAGAGTCGATCCCAAGGTAGTAGCTGTAGCGAAAACATTGTTGAGACAATCCCCAGCCTTGGAAAGCATGACAGAAAAGTCATCGGTTGCCTTCTGGGCTCTGGATCGTGTTCCCTTGGCGGGTGCTCGGGTTTTCCGCACAGTCGAGGGTTTCACAGTCGAAGGAGTTGGTTCGTCTGCGGCCTTTGTCGGCGATTGCAATGCGGGAAGCGAAATAGTAGACTCCGGAAGAACACAGTATACTGCATGGCTTGCAAAGTTTCTGATGGCATCTGCCAGAAGATGCTCACTCTCGCCAATATGCAGGGATATTTGGCTGTCTCTGGAAGTTGCGTATTTTCGAGCTTCAGTCAACAGAGATAGCGCGTTGTCAAAGTCTCGCATTGTACGTGAGCAACCAGCTTGCTGTCGCAGAACTTCGGTTCGTAGTTGGGACAAGGCGTTTGATTCAATCACAGGAGAGTCCGCAGTCACGGGCAAAGCTCTCTTTGTACCGCCCCTTGAGGATGTTGTGCCCGCTCGGGTTCGTCGGACTGTCGTTGTTCCCTGTGTTTGCGTTCTGCGGCTTGTTCCCTGAATCCGGAGATTTTCCATCTTATCCTCGAGCTCACTAGACGAATCAGCCGTTTCCGAGAGAAGGACGTCAGACATGACCTTCTCCGCATCGAGAAGAGCACGAAGTTCGTCTTTGTGGTGCCCTTGTGCTCGGTGAAGGGAGGCAAGGCTCATTTGCAGCGATACGATTTCGATGCTGCTCTCCAATCGCTTAGACGCTGTAGACGCAGCAGCCAAGAGGTCTTGACCTTCGGACAAATGACCGCCTAGAATCCAGTGAGAACCAAGCTGAGCCTGGGATGCAATAAGCCGAACATTGGCGTTGAGGGTCTTGTTGATCTTCAAGGCTTGCTCTCCGTAGTATATGGCATCCTGGAAGAGGCCATGATGAGCGGATAGATTCGCAAGGTGCAGGAGGGAGGTGTGATGAGATCCAATGTGCGGCCAGAATGGTGCTCCTTGCGAGTAGCTGACGGATGAATCAGGTTTAGATGTCTGACAGACATCGAGTTTTGCTACTCCTTCGACAACAGTATCGATCTCAGAGCTATTGGTAGTAGGCAGAGATTTGTCCTGTTTCCTTTGTGAGAGCTTCTCAACCTTGGCCCAGATTCTGCAGTTTAGCCTGACAGACAACTTGGCAAAGAACAGAGCCCTGGTGATCGAGCCCTGTGCAAATGATAGTCGAGAGCTGATGAAAGCAGCATCTGCGACCAATCTTTCCCACGCCATCTTTGACAAGACAGAGCAAGCATTCAGATCTTGCTTCTTCTGATTCTTCTCAAAGAGAACTTGAGCTGCTGAAAGAACAGTAGCTGCCTGCTCAGCATTCCCAGTTTCGAGAAGATATTCCGCTCGCGCTAGCTTGTATGAGAGAACACCTAGGCAGGAGACTTGGTTGAGGTATCGGTCTGCGCGCGTGAGCAAGCTACCGGCCTTCTTGCAGTGTCCAAGTCGGCAATATTGCGAAACAAGTCGTGAAATGACAACGATAGCCTCCGAGAAATCACCAGACTCTTGAAGTTCTGTAATCCGTAGGACCAGTTCGAGAGCCGAGATTTGAAGCTTCCACAATCCGTGGATCTCGGTGTAGTCGACAATTGCCTTCATTTGAAGGGACCAGTATTCTACATCGAGGATGCACGCTTCGATGGCCTTCCAATCTTGGCAGCCGTGCGCCATGGCGGTCCATGAAGAGATCAACTGATCAAGATCGTAGGGTTGCAAGTTTCCTTGGTGGAGTCCGAGAGCAAGGCGTAGAGAATTCTTGATGTGAACGGCAAAGGGGGCGAGGTCGCAGTCTTCGCCATCTTCGAGCTCCTCTTCGAGGCCAGTTTTTGCTTCCGTGACAAGCTGTTGAAGGAGGGGGACATCCAAACAGCCTGGGTGCTCTAGAGAGAACCGAACAGCGCATATGATGGTCTGCAGTCGACGTAGCGGATGCTGTGCAGGTGAGTATGTGTCGAGAGTCTTAGAGAGGAGGGTACCGAATAGAGCCCGGAAGTGCTCTTCGCTATGAGCATAGGGGTGCAACTCTGTCAAGTTTTTCAACTGCCACTCCAAAACCAGTCCTCTTTGTTCTGTTAGTAACTTCTTGTCGTCAAACACATCACGCGCTTTGGAACCCTTGTGACGCAATCTCATTTTCAAGAATGCATTAAGGACACGGCCAAGCATGAATCCGCCGCTTTTTGGATCCTGGGGCATGCGGTAAGGCACGCTGACGGCTGCATCAGATGCAACTTGCTTCAGAACACCGGCGTCGACATGCTCCTTGATCGATTGATAAAAGGCCTTTTCGGATTCCACGCCAGCGCCGGCTTCCAAGTAAAGGTGTGCAAGTCTCTCAAATTTCAAGGCGGCAAATCCCGAGCTTCGCTGAGATGCCGAGCAGCCTGAAAGCAATGTCGCGGACTGTTTCAAAAGAGGGAGAAGCTCCTTAACACCCTGCCCACGTTCCTTTTCCTTGACATACCGTGACCAGAATAGGTTTGACATTTTGACAAAGCCAAGGCCGGTATTGTCAACTTCCAAAGAATCTACAGTCTTGTCGAAAGTAACATCCAAAGTCATGAGCAGGCGTTGGCAGTCCGAAAGTAGGGAGATTATCTCCTCCCACGGTGGGCTCTGGGACATGACTGATAATTTTCCAATTGCTACAGCTGAATCAACAGCTGCAAGAACAATGCTTTTCGATGCTAAGGCTCTTTTCTGAAACGCTTCGTGGTCCTTTGGTTCATCGTCCTGGGAAGGTTGGCGACCAACGTATCGGCGGAGAAATCGAACAAAAGAGGTGAGGTATTCGCGGATTCTAATATGAAGTTCGTCCTCTTCATCGTTATCACTGTTGTTCTGGTCCTTGGCGACTGCATCCCCTAGCCATCCCATCGCAACTTTCTTCAATTTCGCTGCCTCAACAAGCAATTCATCCAGGTCATTAGAGTTTCCTTTGAGTGGCATTCCAAGTGCCGTCGTAGAATCCAAAACCGCTGTCGAGGCATCACTTTGTGAGTATTTACTCGAAGATCGAAGGGCTTGGAAATGTATGGATGCCATTTTGCACCGAACTGTAGCTAGAGCGAGACACTGTCCTTCAGAGAGCGGAGCAAGAGCTTCCGTGAAGAGCTTGAGGGCTTCTTCAAAACAGCCAGCTTCCTGAGCGAGCTGTCCCATGATGGTTGCGATCCGTGCAACGGAATTGCTGTCCTTTGCGTTTGTTGTGGGTTTCCTTTTGATATTTGCGAAAGCTAGTTGTAGTCGGACGATTGTCTTGTATGTCAAAGCGAACTCGGACTTTTCTAGCCCCTTGCTGTGGTGGGCAAAAGCTGCAAGGTAGCGGGCCAGAGGATCCCACATTTCTCGAACTTCCTCACACTCATGTCCTGATAGCTTCCATCCCATGCAGCGAATTTCGAGCGATAAAAGTTGGAGGTTAAGAGCTGTCATCGGCCTCAATCGGTCTCTGGGCGCCAAGTTCTTGTCGTTCGTTTGCTGGGTTCCGGAAGAGAGCGAGAGGACGGTGTTCGAGAGAAGTTGTAGCTGGAGTGCAGCCTTGTCGCTGGGAAGGCTTCCAGATTCAACAGCGGCCATAATAACCTTGGCGGGATTGCTCGGGTCTGATAGTTGCAAGGAAGGGCAGAGGTTCTGCACCGTGGAAGGCTTCTTCTCCGACGAAAGTAGTCGCAATGCGTTTGACTGATATGTGACAAGCAATCCATGCAGAGGCCGAGCGTTGGCAATATTTGTGAATGTGATGAGATCTGACATGCGTTCCTTGACGGCCTCATCATCCTGAGCATCCTTTGTCCCCCTCTTTTCCGTCTTTTTCATGCGATCGGAGGCCTCGGTGTCCAAGTACTGTTGTATCCTCCTCTTCAAAGCTCGTAGTTCTTTATAAGCCGCATCGTTCAGGCCCAATGAAATTAGTCTTCCCGCCAAAACACATGACCCCTGTTCGAGTTGAACATTCGGGCACGCATCTTGGTTCGCTTGTTCGCTTTTCAATGTCCGTAAACACGACAGTGCCATTCTCGCACATTCAGCGACAGCAGGAGCCCCGCTTTCCAATTCGGCAGCAGCGGGTTGTGTAGGTTTAGATGTCTTCGTTTTCTTTGGCGATTTGACCGCACGGTTCGCGGAGGAGGGCTGTAAGGGGACGTTGGGAGACGCGGACCTAGTCTCGTCCGCAGACGAAAGCTGACGTTTAGAAGCAGATAATTTTAATTCATCCGACAGTGTCTTTAATGTAGTGTTGAAAACCTCCGTGGCGAGTACCAGCCTCTCCTGACACGAAAGCCGCGAGCCATCCTTTTCCACGACCGTGTTTATTGTTGCATTCTTCGGCGAGGTTTTCGTCTTGGTTACTCCTCTAACCGCCTTTGTCCGGCCTGTGGCAGCAACTGTATCCTTCGTGCTTTTCGCGCCTCTTTTCGCTGTGCTCGTTTCGATCGCTGGCGATCCTTTCGATGTACCTCGGAAAAGGGTCTGCAGGGCCAACACCGTGGCATTCGAGCAAGTGGAAGTCGAGCGGACGGCGTGCTTCACCGATTCCACAGAGGAATCGGGCAGTAATGTTGAGACCGCCATAGGGGTTGTCGTGAATTGAAGCAGGAACCAGATAACAGTTCAAGCCATTGATTGAAGGTGTCGTGGAGTAGAACGGAGAAAGTGTTGGTTCGTTTCGTTGTGGCCCCGTCTTCGACTGATATCACCAGCGAGGCTCCGCCCAACCCAGCACGTTGTCGCAGCAACGGCGGTCGCGCTACGCCCAGTCAGGAATAGGCGGGGATGAATGGCTCGCCGACAGTCCGAATGCTTTCATTTTCGCATCATCGTTCAATGTCATTTGCCTCGAATTATTTCGGCACACAATCGCACATCATGGCTTTCAATATGAATCCTGCCAGAATCCCTCTACGACATATCTCCCACGGCCTCTTCAAGTCCTCCCCAGTGACACGATCTCGCCTCTCAACCCCACTCCAAATCCGACATTCCACTTCATCCTCAATGCCGAAAGTCGCTGATTCGTCAGTCTGGACAGCGATGATTCCCAGCTTCATGCTGAGGCGTAATAGGGGTCCAAAAGATGGTGAAAAGTCAAAGGAGTGGAATCCCGCCAGTTTCTACATCATCATTTTCATCCTTATCGGCTCGCAGGCTATCCGGATGATTGCGCTCAAGAACAGTTACGCTGCTTATACCAGGACTACGGATGCTAAGATTGAGCTTTTGCGGGAGGTCATTGAGAAAACTAAGAAGGGGGAGAAGGTAGACGTGGAGAGGCTTCTAGGGACAGGAGACGAAGGGAAGGAAAGAGAGTGGGATGAGGGTTCGTTTCACCCATTTTCTGCCGTGCTATAGAACAGAGCGTGTGCTGACTTTTCCATTCTTAATAGTTCTCCGTGAGATCGAAGCAGAAGATTCACTATGGCATCGTAAACCCGCTGAGCCGGAAGCCACCACGGAAACTCCAAAAAAACAGAAATCTCAAGACACCCCATCCAAGGACCCTGTTGTTCCTGCTACAGCGACCAAGGATGGACAGCCTTCGGATGGAAAGCGTCCTGCGCGGAAGATGAACTTTTTCTAAACTCGCCCTTTGATATTCGATATCACCGACAGCTTTGAAGCGAGTCAATTGACCCTCCCACTACTACGGGTGCCTTGAGTGGGATCCAAGTGGCAGGGTCTAGGGACACTTCATGGTGTCTGCTTGCTGATACTGCTGGCTACATATAATGGGTCTTCAGTAGTCAGTATGAGTCTCGCGCTGCTTTCAGCCCTTCAGAGCGACGAACTAACAATGTTCACTCAAAGAGAAGGAATCTTACCATGTCAACCTTTGACCCTGCTCACAGAGTTCTCCAAAGGAAAACGAATTGCCTTTATATTAAATCTGATACCCACATAGCGTTCAACGTGTATTATATTGAATATGTTTCATGTATGTGGTATGTGATATATAAAGCCAGGTATCATCATGATACTGAAGCTGCTTGTATTATACATCTTGTGCAGTCTAAGTCTAGACCTTGCCAAATTTAACACAGAAAGATATTTATGAATGTTCCTCGCATCTACCAGTAACCCTAATCTATAACCTTTTTCGCCACAAAATCTCAAAACTACAATTCCATCGTATAATAACAATCTCAGATGCCATGGTAGAAAACAAAGTATGGGGAAAGAGTAACTGTACACTTGTATATAGTACTCAGGGGATATGGGTGTTGGAAACAAACAAAATGTGCAAATGCCATACCAAGTAATCAGGGATTTCTAGTGTTCTCGGCGTAGTAAGATCCAAAAAAAAATATTATGCAAGATAACAATGAAAATCCCTCCCCAAGTCTATCTGCTGTTGTTACATGTGCAATTGTCGGTGTGGTCTCTGTAAGGAAGAGCAAAAGGAAGAAAGGGAAAGCATGCATGGTATTTGCTTCAGCGTAACCAAAATTCCCCAGGGGCATAGAAAAGAGATGGGATAGCAAAATAAATCAGGTGAAATTTTTTCATGCCAAAAGAAATGAAAATGAACATGGCTAACTCATCGCTACTGAAAAGAAAGAGAAAAATCAAATGCCAAATCATTGCTTGTTGGTCTGGAGGAACTTGGGCCAGTTTTCGGCCTTGGGGACCTGAACGCGACCGATGTTCTCATCCAGGTCAAGGAGGAGCTTCAGGGCGTTTCTTGATCTCAGGTAGGGGAGAGGAGCCTTAGCACCTTGCATCCCGAGACCGGGCTCCACCTGTCCAGAGGGAGAGGGTTCGGGGTGGGCTCCAGGCATGGGAAGCATCTTCTGCAGAACCTCATAGGCCGCCAGGGTGAAACCGAATTGCGGGGAGGATCGGAGAATACGGGCAGGACCACCCTTGAAGAAAGCCTTGAACCCCTCGTCCTTGAGGATGGAAGTGGCACAGTGGCGCAAACCTGTGTACTTGACCTCTCCCTTACGGGCCTCGACCTGCAGACGGGTCTTGATGACATCGCAAGGCGTTGTGAGGTAGGCAGCAGGCATACCGGCAATAGCACCGGCTGTGAGGAGCTGCACGACACCCAGCTTGTGGGTAGGAGACTCGCCGAACATTTCAGTCTTCAAGTGCGAGTAGGTGGGGAAGTAAATGGCGGAGAACGGGACTAGAATCTGCGTCAATTGTGATCCAAGTAGGAAGGTGGGATTTTGACTTTTGCATACCATCACGCAGAAGGCACGCGCTGGCACCCTTGTACAGTCCCATCAATCCCAAGTTCTTGATAATCCAGAGAGCCGAGCGACGAGGGGCACCCTCGACGGTCTTGGCGATCTCACCCTGAACCTGCAGACGAATCTTGACGATTTCCAAGGGGTTGGTGAATACCTGAGAAGTGGTTAGAATCTTAGACTTTGATAGAGGAATCATGCCTCAAAACTTACAACTTGGCAAGCACCTGCAGTACCACCTGCAATAACCTCGTGTCCGTACCAGATTTTGCCATTTTCTTTGGTGAAATATCCACGGACCAAGTCATTGACGGTAAGCTTGATAGCCTTCTCCGGGGCGACACCGATCAGTTGAGGGATGACACCGGAGTACAGGCCCAGAAATCCTTCATTTCGGATGACCTTCTTCGCGCAGTCAATGGAGTTGTTGTACAATCTCTCACCAGGGCGAGAAGAACGCTGGTTCTGCATACGGGTCTTGACAAGATCAATTGGGTAAACCATGAAGGCACCAAAAGCACCAGCAAGACTGCCAAGCGCAAAGTGGTGGACAGACTCCAGGACACCGTGCAGCAGCGATTTTCCGGCGTCAGCCGCCTTGTCTGCAGCACCTGTTGCGGACTTAACAGCATGGCTAGCAACTGCGAATGGTGTGCGCCAAGAGGCATCAATGACCTTGGCGAAATCTTTCTGGGAGAGTCTTCCAGAAGGTGCATCCAAACCGGCGAAATGGAACAGAATGTCGGCTTCCATGGGTGTGAAGAGAGAGAAGCGAGTGGTTCGGGCGGCCTCGTTCAGGAAATCGGTACGAGTGATCTTGCCGTCATCGCTCTTCTGGGTGGCTTCGCGCACAACGACATCGATGATGTCCATCTCGCGCATGACGTTCTGGAAAGCGCGGACAGTGGCGTAGGAGATCTTGGTACCTGCGGAGATGTTGCAAAGACTGGGCAGGTTTTCTAGGAGATAGTCGGACAACTTGTGTCGGGAGGTCTCGAGAATGATGCGCTGGAACTCCTGGGGCTCGATGTAGCCGTCGCCATCCTTGTCAAAGATGTGGAAAGCTTGTCTGATACGCTCACCCTGCAAGCCGCGCAGCATCTGGGCGAACTGGGGGTAGGTCATGTCGTGTCGGCTCTTGGTCCGTCCGGTGTACAAAGAAGCCCATTCCGAATTCCAGTCGAAGGGGATAGAATCACTGCTCTTGTTCAAGTTGTACAGGTTCTGGAAGGTTTCCCACTTCACGGACCCTGTTCGTTCGATATCAAACAGACGGAAAGCGATCTCGTACTCGGCGTCGGGCTTTGCCAGGAGGTTCTCGAATGTCGCCCAGTCGGCGAGGTTGACCTGGCCTGTTCTCCGGGTGTCGGCGACTCTGAAAAGGATGCCATATTGCTCGCGTTTGATTTTGTGCTGTCAATTGCGGATGGACGCATCAGCTTTTTGCGGTCTACAGGCAACGCGATGACACATTTTGCCAGAGCGGGGGTAGCGAGAAAGATTGGCAGTGACTCACATAGTCTTCATGCTTGGGAGCAACAGCATTGATAAAGTCGTCCTCGTTCAAGTAGTATTCGCCGGTCGACTCATCTTTGCGAGCGTGGTGGAAGAAGTTGGTTTTGATCTGGTGCGACAGCTGAGGCTCCTCTGAGCTGCCCACCAGGGACTGCTTAACTGTCTCTTTGACACCGGCCATTGTGACGTGAAGAGAAGGAAACCACCAAAATTAAGAAAACCAATGCCTTGAAAGATGGACAGGAATTCCAAGGGGCCCAATGACACAGAATGGAGTAGTCAACAACTGTGGCTAAGGGAGGCAGTGATTATGAAGGGGTTGGGTTGGGGGAAGAGAAAATACAGTCACTAGGTGTGTGGAGAAAGGAAATTAAACAGAAAGGAATGGATGGGGTTCTGGTCTAGTGATAACAGATCCCCCAAGATCGATGCTAGAAGAATATGAATAATACGAATGAACAATAAGCAAAGACTAACGATGTGCTGCACTGCAAATCATTGAAGACTTTTTTTTTCTTTTCCCTCTTTTTGCCTCTTTTTATTTAAAATTTTCTGCCCTGGTCCCTTTGCTATTATTTGTTATTACCACGGGTAATAAAAACCCATCGTTTTGGCCACGCGAGTCACAAGCAAAGCCATGCCTCACCGCCCCTGGAGGGCTGGATTTACCCGTCGGACTTGGGGCCGATTTTCGTCCAGCTGAGCTGAGTGTCTCCGCAGTCTCCATCTTCAGCTGTGATTATCATTATCTTTCTTATTATTTATTTATTCAGCCATAGCCCATTCCATATTATATAGTCAAGTCAAGTCAAGTGAGTTGTCTTGAGATTCATCTGATTGTCATATGTACGATAATCGCGGTTCATCCGACCCAAGGATGATATCCCACCAGGGGGGAAATGGTTCCTTGGAAAAGGCCGTCCTGACAGAGTGAGCCACGGCAACTGCGGAACACACCCAATAAACTAACCTAAGCAGATTTGTTTCGATTTTGTTTCGATTCGAAGAGTCGTTCTTTTACCTCGTCGGTGTCGTATCTAGTATGGCATTCTATGTTAATTGTCAGCTACACTATACACTTTGTACATACTTTATGTCGGGTGTAGTTGTACTGCTGGATGAACAGCTATCCAGTACTATGTACAGTACAGCAGGGATATAGCTACTACTACCTCCCTCCCCTGTCCAAACTACTGCATGATAAAAGATCTTTATTTCACATGACACGCTCATCTGACAGAATAATATCGGCCCGATGTTTTTTTACATTGCGCTGCTCGATGTCTATCCCACCCTGCGCCCGCGAATCTCCGTTCCTCGTCGCCTCGTCGGTGCGGAGTCAAGCGGGTCCGCATGAAAAAAAAAGCAAAATTGGAGAAATCCCGACAGTGGCGGCCTGGGGACTGAGGCAGAAAAGGGAAAACCTTGGAGAAGCCGCGAAAATTGCCCAATGGGTTTTTAATCCCGATTTGTTTTCTTTGCTTTTTTTTTTTTTTTTTTTTGGCTGGTCTTCGTGGTGGATGCGGAGGAGACTCGTCCGTGCTAGATGTGCAGTACTACTATGGGTGGTACCTATGTACAGTATGGCTGTTCATGCTGAGTACAATATTGTTGTACGGTCTTCAGAAGAATGTTTCAGTAAAGTTGATGAGCATTCCTTTCTCTAAACAGGTTATGAAACAAAAGTCAGTTGATGAAGATGGCATATCACAACGTGTAGGTGTGACAGATGTAAGGAGGATCGCATCATCGATGCCTAGAATCCAAGGCACACTTAGGTGTCGATTATCCATGGTTAAACCTTCCCATTTAGGAAGATTAGTCCATCATGATCGTAAAGCCAGGCTGGTTTAAAATTTAATGTTGGAGATGATATCGAAAATCGGCTAGACTATTCAGGATGGACAATATGCACGTCAGACATATTTATAGTGCTCAACCGGAATAACCGGCTCGTATATATATGAGTGTAGCTGAGCCGATCATTGTACAGCCCTGTCATCGACATCTTTATCTGGTTGTTTTTGACCTTCATGTATCTCCTCAGGTTTCTTAAGACAGAGCACTTTGAACAAGACTCTCTCCAGAGGCAACAGGATTAAAACGAAACGGTTCAGCCTGTATGCGACGGTAATCACACAAGCCCCAACCACAGCATCCAGGATAAAATGGTTCGCCGTCGCAACGATAGTCGTCAGCATCATCATCGGCCACAGAGGCGCAATGGCCTTGAGAATCCGGTGCGGACTGAATCTGATCAAACAAAACGCAATGAAGAGCGAGTTTCCAAAATGCAGCGACGGCATCGCTGCGATGGTAAGCTGGAACTTATTGTGCGTCCAGGAAGACCCGGACTTGTTGTCGTGCAGGACATCGACGAAGCCGTATTCCTTGGGCAGAAGACGAGGGGGCGAACATCGCCACGCAGTAAATATCACGAATGCGATGACATTTTCGAGAGCCAGCGTGCGCCTGATGCCCTGGTACTGGCCGCGTGGGAGGCAGGTGTAGCAATATACCAGAAAAACCACACCCAGGACAATATGCGAGTAGTAGATCTGGGCGAGGATATCCATCAACCACGGTGCTCGATTGAGCACGAACCGTTGAACGGATAGCTCAATGTCGATGTGAAGAAACCGTTCCACAGAAAGGATCTGGATGGCATGTTGTTGAGCGCCGTCGAATATGGCCGTATGGCCATCAATTGCTCTCGCAGAAACAGCCCGCAACCCTTGATAGATCTAATATGTCGTCATAGGTTAGCTTCACTGCCAGTGACGTTGAGAGTGGAGTTGAGCATGCATACCCAGTATGTGAGCAACCAGTACCATATCTCGATCAAAAATGGGAAATAAGCCAAAAACCGGGACTGAATCGTCAAACGTGACTCCGTCCGGGCTTCCCGGTTGGGATCTTCGGATGCGTCGCTTTCTCTTGTTTCCTCTCTCAGCAAGGGGGTCTCGGGGCCGATGGGTAGTCGTAGCTTGTTGACGCTCTTGCGTCTGTTGATGAGGGTTCCGACGGTGAAGACGAGAACAATCGCTGTTACACAAGGCTGTCAGAACAGGTACCTCAATGTGACATGGTCAGGTTGTCGCAGTCAACATACCAAGCGGTTCGAGGATATTTTTCACTTTCCCCATTGCACTGAATATCAATATCAGTTGATGAATAAACCGAAAGCACGGGGGGTTCGTGGTTTTATCGTTCAAAGCTCAAGCTGGCAACAATATAAAAGAAGACTGCCAAGTCACCAGCATATTCTATCGCGGCGAGTGGAAACAAAGAAGAAATGTGGAGTTTGCGAGACAAGCGGCGGTCAATCAATAAACAACAATAGTTTTCGATAGTCTGTTGTCCAGAGATCCGGAGTAGACCGGGGATAGGCTAGATATTATTTATGGCACTGTGATGTGTCGAGCAGATCGAACAGACACTATCAAGTACTTCTAATGAAATGAATGCCTTGAGCCTCAGAGATTCAGCCTTGTTGTCAGATGATTTGTGCTACGTCGACATCAATGCAAAGAGCCAATCATTTCTAATGCTGAAATTAGGAATTCGTAATCTCCTCAATGCCCTATGGATTTAGTGTGAAATATTTAGCTTGACATTGCACATCGGATCTACTGTGGATCGATATCATACTACTATCTCCTCAATTTGGAAAACTGCCACAACCGTCATCTCCGGAAAGCGCCGGTATGCATCATGCTGGGGAACACACGCCTCGCAGAAAGCCAAGTTGAAGTAACTGTTTTGATTAGCTATCTAGAGCAATAAAACTCCTCGTGTCTGGATATTATACCCAGTGTGAAAGGCCCAAGGGAATTTACAATTGGTCCGGGATTATCCAGGGCAGAGAGTTGTTGTCCAATATCCCCTCCATCATGTGACTTAGATGTGTGCCTGATTTGTATGCAGGGGCATGTGATGGAATAGTTTGACTACAGATACTTTCAATATGAGCTCTGAATGTTGATAACTTTAAAGTACTATTTTTGCAAGACAGTCTTGTTGCGGTAAAGCGGAAATATCCCATTCAAGACATGTCAGTGACTGTTCACTCTGAGATTGTGGGTATTGATGACTAGTCCCTAGAGTGATAGATATTGAACAAGAAGGTATGGAACTCTGCCCAGTGATAACTCATGTCTTTCCAAATACTGACAGATTATCAAAGAAAAAGATGTCGAGGGACTGATACCTTGGGTATATCAGCATGATCCTGTTGCAAAGGAAAACTGCACCAGACATTGGCCAAGGAGACAAGGGCGAATTTAAAGACCTTTCTATCAACTCAATATGCTCCGTTTTCAGTTACAAGGGTGTAGCAACATGGAAATCACAAGCACTTTGCAGCCAAGTGTTACTATTACATTGCCCAGGAAGAACTGGAGACTACCTTCGAGAGAGCACTTTACCAATTTTATCCGATCATTGGGTATGATGTTGAGGGTACTGATGCAGTCTGTTTATTTTAACCTCGAAGGCCTGGAGGAGCAAGATTTTGAAATCCAGTAAGCCATCTGACTGCCAGTCAAGATTATACCCGTTGACAATCCTCTGGTTTCCCTGCCACTGAATTCAAAAACAAATATGTGATTGGCAAAAAGCGATATGCTGCTATACAAGAGGGTGCTGTCATGGTCGGTCCTCTGGAACAGCCCGTGCCAATCATCTCTTATGCCGGTGTATGTATAAATCTTTCCATTTCTTCTCCTGCTAAAAGATTCAGTCGTTTGAAGGACAAACCTGGAGTGAATTTGTGGGCGACATTCTCAGTATAATGCTAGGACAGCTTGCCATCAAAATGGGTATCCAGGATCAGGAGGTTTATGTCATGGGCTTCCATGGAATTTATATCTATAATGCCCGTGGATTCTTTCCAGCCGATGTGATTTCCAGAGTCCATTTAAAGGGACTTTCAGAGAATGAGGACTTTGATCTGAGGTTTACACATGGCTATAACTTGTCTTTAAAGGACAATTGGATTGCAGCCATGCATACTTTGTCAAGATTATTCCGATATTTATTAAGTGGAAGAGCAAAGTTCGGTGTTTTGCAGGCCAATTTGCATAGGAATGCCGATGATACAGGGAAAGGAGTCTAATTGTCTCATCGATAGTATGGGACTTCCTGATGATTTGCAAGACTCAACCAAGGGACCATTTCTAGCACTTCCCCTCCATTGCTACAGTAACTAGAAGAGTAGTTCCTCTTCTCTCCACTTCATATTTATGAGCGGTGTGAAGACGGACAGGATCCGAAGAGGTGAAGATGGCTGCATATTAATAGCACGGTGATTGTGATGCAGAGACTGGGGAATGGGCAATCACTGGCATCATCCTTGTTGGGCAGTCTAAATTCGTATCATTCTGGCATTGGCCATCTTTGAGTTTTTAGATGGTGATGAATCCATTCCTGGTGGCCAATTAGTATCAGGAGAAGCATTCAGAATATTTAGGTGGTATGGTAGTACGAAGTAGGGCTGTTCCAATTCTTTGTCTCTCATCAATATCATCAAGATAACGGATAAGCATTCTTTCAATCATTATATTCATTATGCAGGACAATTCCATTAATCTGCTGCCGCTATATGATCAGATTCTGCAGCAGTCTGCTGTCTGGGGTGTTGCAGAGTCTTTGGCTTCAACTTGCCACTCCGACACACCATAATCCATCACACATTCCACTCCCACTTTTCAGTTCTTTTTTTGGGATGAACCTGCTGCCTCCCGTTTTCATTGGCCTTTCCAGCGTGATGGGAGGATGTGTCGTGCATCGTCTCGCAGCTCATGGGCGCTTAGAGAGGCGACTGCAGTGGTTATTGGCTGTGGAGGGTGATTCCCCGCCTGTGCTCTCCCGTTCCCCTCTCTGTCGCTCGGATTCTCCCATCTTTTGCCCTCTTCCTCTGCTTCAATCTGAGACTCTGGGCTGTCCCTGGGCGACTATATAGCCGCGCATCTCCCTGGGCTGTCCTGCAACCTTTCTCTTTTTCTGACATTGTCTGTTTGAAGTTTTTCTAATTTTTCCCTTTCTGTTCTATTTTCATCTTAGTGTGGTTCGTTTGGCTGGCCCAAGCGCTTATCACTTTTCTTTTTCCACTACGTCAATAACTACATAATAGTCTCATTTTACACGCTGCGTGTTTATTTTTGTTTGGAAAGTCTTTGTTGACCAAAGTCTCCACTACACGTCGTCCTCATTTAATACCGTCATTCCATCCACTCAGCAGTCTCTATACATTGTTTATTCTTCAATCTTCAATTGCAACCTTCACAATGTTCGCTGCTCGTGCTGCCAAACCCAAGCTGTCCTTGTCCATCTCTACTGCTCAGACTTCCACCCGACCTTCGCTGTCGCTCAAATCTCCCGGTCTGCCTCGCACTCCCATCTCTCCTGCTGCCCCTAGTCCTGGTGCTGCCAGATTCTCCTCGCTGCAGGTGCCTTCTTACGGGTACACCAACTCCTGCTCGTCCAAGAGCATCCTCAAGAAACAACCCGGCTCTTCTAGCTCAGATAGGCGCATCCAGTTCAAGGGCACCCCCGTTGTCCACACCGTGACGCCAATTGAGAATCCCGAAGAATACTACGGGAACTACACTAAATTGTCGCGTGAAGAGCGACGATGGATAGTGCGCGAGTGAATCACTGTCGATCCTTTCCGATGACAACAAAAACCACCTTAATTCAACCACGGGCGGATCGAGGAGTGCAAGGCCAGAGAGCCAGAGCCTGTCTGGGCCTGTATACCGCTCTTCTATGATGACCCGCAGCCACGCCCGGCTTCGACTCCGGCTCGACAAGTCAATGTGCAGCAGTCTGGTTGCCAGGGCAGCTTTGATGGAACTGTCAATGCGGGATTTCGGATGATCAGGGCTGTTGCCACGCGAATGAACGCTTTGATGGAAATGAGGGCTGTATATGAAGACTATTATGATAATGACGTGATGATCATATTTTTTGATGATTTAGCTTGACCAACTTAATGACAATCGTTCAATTGTTACACTATGAAGTACTCCGTAGTTATTTATATTCTATTATAGATCAACTTTTCAAAAAGTAGTACTAGCACACCTGATACACAATATTCATAATAGAAACCAAGTCATCTCATCTCATCTAGTATCATTCCAATCCTATTGCCCTTTTAGACATTAGGGCACCCTTTCAGGGCTTCCATGGCCCGTGCGCGATCCAAGATCTTTTCCGCAAAAGCAGCTCCTCTCCGCATGAAGCCGAAACAAACATCTCTTCCCATACACTCTCCAATGCTGAATTTGAGAACCCCTACTAGGACCTTTCGAAGGTCCCTCGGCGCCATCGCAAAGAGGGCCTTGCTTTCTCAATACCGGGGCCTGCTCACTCTTGCGATCGAAACATCTTGGTAAGGCCCGTCTCCGAGGATCGAGGATCAACTTAGAATTACTGGAAAGGTTTTGGCTAACTTTTTGCAATTACCCACTTCTAGTGATGATACCTCGGTTGCGATTGTTGAAAAGAATAACCAGAATCATACCTCCGCCGGGACCGCAAAGGTTCATTTTCTTGAGAATGTGACGGCCGATTCGAGAGAATACCGTGGCATCCACCCGATTCTCGCCCTCGAGTCACACCAGGAGAATCTCGCCAATTTAGTTCACAAAGCTCTGTCTCACTTACCGGTGCCGACGGAAAATGAGAATGATAAATCTACGTTAATACACCTAGGCGATGGGAAAGCTCGCCGAAGACCGGATTTCGTATCTGCTACTAGAGGTCCCGGGATGCGGTCCAATCTCTCTGTTGGGTTGGATACGGGGAAAGCGTTGTCAGTTGCTTGGCAGGTTCCGTTTGTTGGTGTTCACCATATGCAAGCGCATCTTCTTACTCCGCGGCTTGTGTCTTCGTTGAATCAAGATCAAACAACGTCGTCTCAGGCTACCACGCCTGAGTTTCCTTTCCTTTCTATTCTCGTCTCTGGTGGTCATTCGATTCTTGTCAAGTCGGCTTCGATTACAGAGCATGAGATTATGGCGTCTAGTGCTGACATTGCTATCGGGGAATCCCTTGATAAGTCGGCGAGAGAGATCCTCCCTGCCGATCTACTCCAGAATGCAAAGAGTACCATGTACGGCAAGGCGTTGGAACAGTTCGCCTTTCCAAATGGTAGTATCGACTACGCCGACTACCGCCCCCAATGACTCGCGGAGAAGAACAAATCAAACACGAAAGTCCCTGGGGCTGGTCCCTGACTACCCCGTTCGCCAATACCCGCCATCTGCAATTCAGCTTCTCATCTATAGCAAGCGCCGTGACGAAACTGGTCTCTCTGAAAGAGAAAACCGGCCAGAGCATGTCCCACGAGGAGCGAGTTGCGCTCGCACGCGAATCAATGCGTATCTGCTTCGAACATCTCGCTTCGCGAACCATCATCGCCCTCGAAGCCCTTCGTCAAAAGGATACTGAATCTGAAGAAATCAAAACTCTCGTTGTTAGCGGCGGCGTCGCCGCTAACCGCTTCCTTATGACGGTGCTTCGATCATTCCTCGATGTCCGCGGGTTCGGGCATGTCGATATCGTCGCGCCTCCGCCGTACCTGTGTACTGATAACGCGGCCATGATTGGATGGGCTGGGATTGAGATGTTCGAGGCAGGATGGCGGACGGATCTTAGCTGTCGCGCTTTGAGGAAGTGGACGCTTGATCCGCGGGCTGATGATGGTGGGGTTTTGGGCCCGAGTGGGTGGATGAAGATGTGAGAAGTGACCTTCTCCTGGTACTCTGCCAATGTACAGTATGTATACTACCTAGCGATACCCCATCCGTTGTCGTTGCCACTTCACTCTGTTTGTCATATGTATAATAGCTACGATATAGTATAATCAAACACATTCATAACGTATTCCATTGCATTTTCGTAAAAGTACCGAGTACAGACGTCAAAGGAATCCAACCGCAGTTACCCATAATGATATCCATCCTGTCCCTGGAATAAAAAGAAATCACACTACCTATAATATGTCTCTTTCTCACAAACCAGTACCAACTAACCCTAACCCCCATCAGCGGACTCCGCACTGGGTCTTAAGCGTCTCCAGTCTGGTGGAATTAACCACACCAGTGAACCGAAGACACAAAACCCCCTCACCGTCATCATTCAATACGAATGAAAGACATATCTAGGGTAATGGAGCTGCCATTGAACCCCACCTCTCGCCTTGTCCCAGGAGGAGTTGCTTGAGTACGTTTGTTCGCACAAAAAAGAAAGTTGTAATCATAATCAACCGCCTGCGACGTTTCCACCTTGTCGAAGGGTAGTGATTTGCTTGCGGAGTTCGAGGAAGAAGTCCTTTCCGTTGGCCATTGTGTTGGCTGTCGCTTGTTAATGAAGGCTCAACCAAATCATGGCCCGGGGGAATAAAGTTGTATATGTAACGTACGCTTCGACCCCCAAGGACCGCCGGCCTTGTTGTTATTCGCGTCTTTTCCTGTGGGTTTGTAGATGGGGGTTTTCGCATCTGGTTGTGGTCGTGTCAGTACGATGAGTCTGGTTTGGCGAGAAACGGGGTTTTCGTGTACCTCCTGGACCTGTGCGACGATATCCTGTTAGCGAAGCGCTATTGGAAGTATTAGGGATAATGCGATATACCTCTCCTGAGAGCTTTCTTTGCCTCTGCAGAGTTGAAGCCACGAACGGGTACATGCTCAAGGGCCGGTCCTGCAAGACCCTGCTCACGCGAATCTGCCCAGGCATTTCCCACATTCGCATTCTGACCACCGCGTGATCCAGCGCCCATGCCCCTGGAGCCGGATTGTCTCTGCGACGGTTGTCGACCTCCGCGCCATCTAAAGGAAACCACATGCAATGTTAGGCACAAAAAAAACAAAGTACACAAGGAATCATTGCAAGAGCGATATCAAGCACTTACCGGTCTTCGCCAGGGCCGCTCATTTTGTGCAGTAACTAGATTTGCTGGCACAGAAAACGAACTGAATAGCCTGTGAACAACAAGTTCCCACGAACTGTGAAGCTCCGCGTTGTTGAATGGGAATGGTGGAGTCTCCGCCTTGAGTGGTTCATTCATTCATTCCATTCGGCTGGCTTACTTAGCCCAGGAGCGGCTAGCGCCGAACGGTGACAGGTGATAACGGACAACTCCTCGCCTTCGCGTCAGTTCCCATCCCCTCGCCGTCGCTGTTGAGGGGGTTTTCGGTCCATTTCATTGTTGAATTATTGAATTTCCAAAGCTATGAGTTATATCTTTATTCTTTTCTGGTCTCCCTTTCCCTTACGATACGGCGCGATTTGAACTTGTTTTGACTGGAATTTGAAAGGCTGAGCTTCTCTCAGTTGGCCCTCAGACGACACACACATCCCCCATTCACTCGTTTTCTCTCCTCCTCGCCCCCTTCTACTTATCGTGATATAACATTAAGAACCCTGCGAAAAGAAGAGCATGGCGCCGCTTTCTACATCCAAGTTCCGGGCGCCTCCCGGCCGGCCGGCCAAAAACCGTCCAAAGATTTCACTCAAGGCATCAGACACCGAGGTCAGCAGTGAAGGTCCTCCGCCCAAGAAAAGAAAATACGTCCCTGGTGGTCCTGGAGGAGGTGGGAGGTATATTGATATCTATGGGAAGGAAACGACACCGGCTCCGAAACCGAGTCCGATTCGACGTAGCTCGTCGGGCTCCCGGAGTCGTCCGCGAGAATCGAAGTCTCAGTCGGTTCAGGAACCTGTCCAACCTGGGAATCCTGTCGAACCCGTTGATGCTGTTGAAGCACCTGCTCAGCAGTCTATCAAGCCGCCTATTCAACTTCCCCCGCCACCCCCGCCTGTACCTGCAACACCACCGTCGGCACGGTTGAGAAGGGAGAAGAGTCAAAATCGTGGTCGCTACACTTCTTCGACGGCTGCTGCCCTTGCGCTACAACAGGGAGATGGTTACAAGCCTCGAGAAGAGCGGGGCTGGGAGGAGTTTCACCCGGACCTTGATATTGAAGCCAAGTTTACGGTTTTCAGTTCAGAAGAGGTCGATGGCCCACGTCCGCCAGTCACGCCCGCCAATGCCGAACCCATAACAAGCGAGAAAGATACATTGGCTGAAATTATGCGCCTTCAAAATGAAGCTCCGTCTCCTACTCCTGTCAAGCGCCGCCCAGGGCGCCCTCCACGTCGCCCAGAGGCTATCCTCGCTGCTCTTCGTGCTCAGCATGATCCAAAGCCCGTTCCAGTTCCGCCTCCAGGTCCGAATCCCCGTGAGAGGTTAACGCTCCCGAAACCGTCGTTTCGGATACGGGATCCTTTCACTTTCTATGATCAGCCTGGGGTTGGACAGCAAAACTATGTTGATCGTACAATGGCAAGTGTGGGATATCAAGAAAGCGATGTTTTCCTTCGTCACGACAGGCAGATGGTTCGAATGGCGGAAGCGCAAGAAGACGATCTGGATACAATGCATTCGGTGGCCACGGATGGAGAAGTGAACGCTGCAGTGGGTAGAGTGGAGTATGACATGGACGAACAGGACGAAAAGTGGCTCGAAGATTACAACGCAAAACGACGAGAGGACCAACTGGAACCAATCAAGCCTGCGGTCTTTGAGATTACTATGACTAAAATTGAAAAAGAGTGGCATGCTCTTGAGAAACGGATACCCAAACCGAATCCCAAGCCCCCGCAAACGCATCGCCCTCGTTCCAGCTCGGCAGCTGCTGTTAATGGAGAAATCACCGGGCCAGGTGAAGAACAGGACACCAAGTGCGCTATCTGTGATGATGGCGATTGTGAAAATTCCAACGCCATTGTTTTCTGCGATGGGTGTGATTTGGCAGTGCATCAAGAGTGTTATGGTGTTCCTTTCATTCCCGAGGGCCAGTGGCTGTGTCGCAAGTGTCAGCTTATCGGAAGAGGGTCGGTCAACTGCATCTTCTGTCCGAATACCGAAGGTGCTTTCAAGCAGACTACTACCTCGAAATGGTCCCATCTACTCTGTGCTATTTGGATTCCGGAAGTGTCGATTGGCAACCCGTCGCTGATGGAGCCAATTACTGATATTGAAAAGGTGCCTAGAAGTCGTTGGAAGCTTCATTGTTACATCTGTCGGCAAAGAATGGGCTCCTCAATCCAATGTAGCAACAAGAATTGTTTCGTTGCATTCCATGTTACCTGCGCAAGGAGAGCACAGCTATACTTGAAGATGAAGTCTGGCCATGGGACTCCTGCAATCATGGATTCTCATTTACTCAAGGCTTTCTGTGACAAGCATGTCCCTCCTGAGTGGCGGAGAGAGCATGGTACAGATGCCGCTACAGCAGATGCTATCGAATACTATCGGACTACTATGCAAGGTAGACAATGGGGTGATAGTCAAGCGACAGCTCTGTCATTGGAACCATCCCACCCGTTGGGATGCGATCATGGAGATGAATTTGGCCATAGGACGCATACACCCCGAATAACTCTTACCGTCGGTGGTAACAAGCGGAAGCGAATTGCTGTACCCAAGACAATCTGGAAGCTACCATCTGGCGCTCCTGTTATACCCCAGGTTCTCCTTAATTCCGTTGCGGCCTCTCTTCAGCGCTTTACTGTTCGTCAGAGAAAGCAATACGCGGAAGATGCATGTAAATACTGGACTCTCAAACGTGAAGCGAGACGAGGAGCAGCGCTTTTGAAGCGACTGCAACTACAACTCGAAACCTTTTCGTCCATGGAAATGACAAGAAGAGACTATGTGGCAATGGGACTTGCAGGAGGCAAGCGACTACAGCGACGTATCGAGTTTGGCGAGCGGCTTCACCAGGACTTGGAAAACCTGAGGATGTTATGCGATCAAGTTAGGAATCGTGAAAGAGAGAAGTTGAAGGATGCGGAGATGCTCCGAAACGTTGTCGATACTGTCTACTTCCCTATATTCCCGCTCCTTTGGCCCATCCTTGAGAAGGCGCAAGGGTAAGTATTTAATTTCGCCTGAGCAAAATTGGGATACTGCTAACTTTTTTATTTGCAGACTTGATGGAAAGAGAATCTTCAGGGAAGGGTTAATGTCTATACGGTCAAAAGTAGAACAACGATCCTACACATCAGTTGCAGCATTTTCGGCCGATCTGGCCGGCGTGTTCACGTCAGAGATCGGAGTCCAGCCCGCCGGGGATACGGCCGAGCTTCAGATGCAGATCAGTGGGCGCGCTCCGGAACTCAGCTTAGAGCAGCGGGAAAAGCGAAAATTAGCAAAGCGGATCATTAAAGCTATTCAACCTGGACTGGAAGACGCGATTAGGAAAGAAAGCGAGTTGAATCGCAAACCGTTTGAGAAGGAGTTGAAAGAACTAGACAATCTTCTTGAGCATAACGTCCTCTTTCGTCGAGATTCCTTTGTTGATTCCGCAGGGCAAGTTGGTGAAGATAGTCCTGAAAAAACCGACCTTCCGAACGGCACAGAGGAAAAGGTTGATGGTGAAGAAGACCCCGCAAAGTCAGAACCCCGGGAGGGGCCTCATGTCAATACTTTACCCGACCAAACAGGCGACACGGTTATGTCTGACGCTGACGCTGAATCGACTCATCCTCCTGAGCCTGCTGGAGAATCCCAAAAACGGGATGTCCCGACTGCGGAGGCACCTGCCCCTGAGGCTCCTATAACTGAAACAGCCGCAGAGGCTCCAGCGCAAGAACCGCAGGAACCCGAGAATCCAAGTGCAGATGTTCCCTCTGCCACCGTGGATTCTACTGGAGAAACTCAGCCGGCTGCGACCGAGGAAACTAAGAAGAACGATAGCGATAACCCAGATGTTTCAGGCGAGCAGGCCGTGGCTCAGAAAGGGCCGCCGACGCCTCCATTGAGTTTCCAAGGGGATCAGCAGCTTCCATTGTCGCAAGGTGGTGTTCAGTGGTACATGCAGCCCTTTGATCCGGTGGGCACCACGATCCACGAGGAACGATGGACAGGGCGAGATGTCATGCGCGGCATGAGTGAAGAGCTCAGCGAGCTTGACGAGGAGGAATTGAAGGACTTAGTCGATGATGAAGTTGAAGGAACAACGACGAATGGAACAACAGCGGCTGCTCCGGATGCTCCCGCAGCGGAAGAGGATGGGGTCAAAGTCCATCGCACTCGCAGACGGTGGCGTGGGTTTAAATGAGTTTCTGCTGTTTTAATTGTATGATGTGCATCTGTTATGATTTGATTCGCTCTTTTGCTTCGTTCTTTACTTTCACTTTTCTTTGATTTTTTTCTCTTTTTTTCGTCACTCTGGGAAACAGGAAAGCCAGGCGTTTGTTTTCTTTTACTTGTTCTTTACTGGGAATTGGCGGGTTCAGCTTTCTTTAGTAGATTCCACTCGATAATAATGCATTCAAGATTGACTCCTCTGCATAAATTAGATATCTAGACTCGATCTGCAAGCTTAAAAACCCCCATCCAAAATAGAAACAATAATCAGCGACGATCGCAGCTGGTTGTTGTTGTTTTGTTGCAACAGCAGCAGGCTTGGCGCTATCCACCGCAGAGCCGCCCCAGAGTCTGGAATTGCTCACTAAGGCCGCCTTTCTTAACCTGCTCGTCTTTTCTCTCCCCCTTCCTCCATCCCCATCATCAACCATCCCCCTTCCTTTGACCTGGACCTTTCCATTCTTCTTCTTCTTTCTTCCCAAAGTGTTTAATCACCTTTGGGCTTTTGTCGAGTTTCCTGGACACCTCGTCTTGGTTACAATCCCCAGCGTCGATCGTTGAGTTTTTTCTTCTGTGCTCTGCTGGGTTGGACGTGCGTCGCGCGCTGTGATAATAATCTATTTCACTTTTGCTTTACAACAACTCTCACCTTAATACCTCCTTTTCAATTTCTGTCATCATGGCTACAGAGTATGATCACGAGAACGGTCGCTACGACGGTATGTTTGATGGTTGTGTTTTGGTGTCGGGCTCGATTTTTTTCTCGCCTCCCTTGGATGATAACGGTCGACTGACTTCGATTTTTTCTCCGGCGTACAGACGAGCCCCGTTATGAACGCAACCGCAGCGCATCTCCTCGCGACGAGCCTCGGGGTGACCGCGACCGCAGCCGATCCCCTAATGGCCGCATGGATGACCGCATGGATGGCCGGTATGTCATTTATCACTAAAGCTAGCTGTGATCGACCCAACAAACTGACCTGGTATGATGCATCAGTCCTCCTCTTGCCGACCCCCGCAAGCAAGCTATCATGGAAGATGAAGAGGGTGCTGTCAACACTGGCTCCAACCTCTTCGTCACTGGCATCCACCCCCGTCTGACTGAATCCGATATCTCGCGCCTTTTTGAGAAGTACGGTGATGTCGAGAACTGTTCGATCATGCTGGACCCTCACACCAAGGAATCCCGTGGCTTCGGCTTCGTCAAGATGGTTACCGCCGAGCAGGCTGATGCCGCCAAGGAGGGCCTGCAGGGTGAGGTCATTGAAGGCCGAACTCTCAGCATTGAGAAGGCTCGTCGTAGCCGTCCCAGAACTCCTACCCCCGGCAAATACTTTGGTCCCCCCAAGCGTGGTATGTTTTCATTTTCCAGCCAAATTTGCGATGGACTTTGTTGGCTTACAATCTTCTCTTGCAGAATTCCGTGGTCCTCCCCGTGGTGGCCGTGGTGGTGACCGCTACGATGACCGCCGTGGCGGATACGGAGGTAGCTGGCGCCGCCATGATGACTACCGCTACGGCCGTTACGACTCCTACAGTGACCGCGGTGGCCGTGACTACGGCGGTCGTGACTACCGTGGTGACTATGGTCGCCGCGACTATGGCGGCCGTGATGACTACGGCTACCGTGGCGGCGGTGGTGGTATCGACCGCTACGCTTCTCGTGAGGACCGTTACAGCCGTGACGACCGCCGGGATGACCGCCGAGGAGGAGATGACCGTCGCAGCTACTACGACCGTGATGCCAACCCTCCCAGCTATGAAGCTGCCCCTCCTGCCCGCGACGCTTATGCTAGCCGCTCCTATGAACCCCGTGGTGGCGAAGACAGATATGCTGCCAGGTAGGTGAGTGAACTGATGGTAAAATCCTCGGTCCTCGTACCCAGTTGAAGCACCAAACGCTTTAGTTCTTGCTTTCAAACACGTCCATTTTTGATTCTGTTCTACCCCCTCTGCGTTTCTTTCACGATGTTCAATTCTCTCGTGTCCCTTATGGTTTCTTTTTTTTTTCTATTTAATGCGGTATCCCTTTCAGTCGACGAGCGACGGTGAGGCGTCGTTATTTCTGTTTTCGTACTACACCAATAAGCAAAGAAAAAAAAAGTCGGATTTACATGTCATCTCGGCGAAATCGGAACGCCATCAGTCTCGCGACCAACCCTTCAACTGTTCACACAAAAAGTCTGTCGTCGCTCTTCGGTCACTGGATGATGTTTTCTTTTGTTAATTCGCTCGAAACACCGCGGGAAATTTGGCGGCAGGGAAAAAGGAAACGAAATCTACATTAACGTTGTAATTCCTCGGATTATCTCATGGGTCAGCACTGCTACATTTTCAACTTTCCGGAAATCTGGTCGTTATTTCGCTAGTCAGCTGTTCGCCTTGTTGCGTCTTGTGCACCTCTTATTCGTAACGACTCGATTGTATTCGGCCAGAAACACATAAAAAGCACATTGTCTTTCCAGGCCATTCCAAGAATATTGTTGAGCACTCTCTCCTACGCCTCTTTTGAAGCACTCCAGAAAAGGATCCCGGCCATGACTCGCCTGTCCGCCATAGCCATGGTCTTTTTCTGTCTGTGCTTGTAGTATCGCCAACACCAGCAAAGCCTTTTACGCTCTTAGAGATCCCGGTGACGAGCAGCAGAAGATCAACGTAATCTCCGGACCATCAGGATTCCAATTACTCTGACCAGGTCTTTCGGCTCTGCTCACCAGCTGGCTGTCCTCTGTGCCATAGGAGGCGTCCAGATTTAGCAGTCCGGTCCGCCCTGCTTCAAGGTAATGTCTAACCTAGACCGTGAGAACTGATTTTTTGTGGAGAAAGGGAAGTAGAGCAGCAGTACTACCCCATATATTTCAGCGGTTGTTTCAGATCGAGCACGAACGCCTCCGATCAGTTTCACCGTGTTCCAGAGTGTCTTGCTTATTTTTTTTGAGAGGCCAGGTCAAGTCCAATCTAAGGTCACATTTCACAGGTCGCTTATCGTTGCCTTGTTTACATATCAGAGACAGCTAAAATTCTGGTTTGTGTAACGGTACACTAATAGCAGGTGTTCAATTGAAAGGCTCTCTAAAGCTGTGAAAACTATGACCACAGGTTATGGGTCTAATGTCGCATATACCTTAATAAAATATGAACTTCTTGAACATTAGTTTCTTCACTTGTGCTGTAAATGAGTTGTTATTGTTCAGATTGTAAATTTTATCTAGCTACATAGCTTGGTGTTCGTCGTCCTAGAGCATGCATATATATATCACCACTATATTTACCACGCTATCTGTATCTGATATTGAACCTGCGTACTATTTTTACATCAGTCTTGCCTGCGAGCTGAAAAGTTTTCAACTCATCCGCATGGGTATACCTCTCTGGCTTAGTGACATTGAACAGCTGCGCGGGATCCTTAATCCAGAGTCTACAACGTTCGATTGGGCCCTCGATGTGGTAGCTTGAAAGGGTTCTGCTCCAGGTCTAGTACTGCAGGGCTTACGAATCTGACGAGCTGCCCCAAAACTGTCAAATCCCCTACGTAAATCCACCGATCCGCCATGGATGCGCACTCATGCAATACATACCCATATGCATTGGGCAAAATAGAAGGCTCGTTTTCGTATCAATCAATCTGGAGAGTCTTTGAAAAAAGACCTGGCCTTGTAGCCTACTATAGATAATATTAGTGATGATGATTATAGTTGTTTTTGTTATTGTATGTGTATGTACTTTTTTTTTTTTCTCTCTTTCTATTCTTCAGATTTCATGTCCCCAAGTCCAGTAGCATGGCTGTTGATTTCTTTGTTGTGGGAATAGGTACAATAAGATAGAGTGCAGATACAGTGCCCATTTATTGACTAAACACTTTAAATAACTAAGTATATACAAACCCCATTGAATAATTGCATATAATAATTGAGGATATTCTTTCTGCTAGTGGTATAGAGTACTAGTTTTACAAAAAATTACCTCTGCTCCCCACCTTGGGTCACACCCCAGGTTTAACCATTTTTATCATTGATAAGCCCAGCTCCCATGTGATACTTATCATAAGGTTAGGGTAACTTATTCATATAGTTAAAATAAGGTTTCCCATTTTCAAAATCAGGTGCTCCTGGTTGTAATTTTTGTGCCTGACATAATGCTTTCCTTGGAACCAGGCGGCCGAGAAACCTGTATTTTGAAGAGTTTAAAAGTTAGGTGCCTTCAGAGGGTGTGGTATAGTGATCAAATCTTTGGCATGTAGTAGTGTCTAAGAACCAGTACTGGGTTCATGAAAACGTCCTTATTCTTTATACACTGACACAGACCTCTAAAGTACAGATTACATGCATCATAATCATGATTGCACTCTATATAGCCTTAATTACACATTCATAATTGCTGGAACTTGTTCTATAGGCAGTTGGAAGTTAACAGGTATTTAGATATATAGTGAACTGCTCACAACAGTCACAGCACAGACAGCTGAGAAATATCATCTTGTGTGCAATCAGAAGCGGTACTAGTATTCCAAGGTAGGATCAACATTAACATACTAATAGCAGACTTCGATTTTTCCAGTTTGAATATCATGATGTCGGTTTGTTAATAATTTCACTTTTCCTAAAGAGATTATCTGTTGCAAGAAGGTTTAAGGAGGAAAAATTAGCATCCTCTAAGTGAAGGCTAACCTTTGAAGAAGAATCAATAGCTGGGAGAGAAAGGGCTTTTTTACTGGGAAATCCAAGCCTCTTATGGAGTTATAGAGTCATAAACAAGAAAACACAGCAAGAATGAAGTAAGAGAGGCGCTTCGTGTAATATAGATCAATGGAGCAACCTATCAGACTAAGCCAAATGAGCACGTCCAAATTAATGATATATGTGGACCAATTGGCTAAACCCAAACGAACCTGGATCTACGGAAGCTTAAAGGTTCCATGGGCTGCAGAGTTTGTTTTCCTGTATAGTGTGCTCCAAGAACAGAAAGCTTAATAACTCTATGACGATTATCTAGGTCATAACTAGAACTTAGTCTGTCTCTAGCTACTTTATCTTTGTTACTATCTACAAGACAATAATATAGTGAATGGGAGTACCTAGACCAGTAACAAAGAACCTGAGTGATTATAAAAATGTATAATTCAATATCTTTACTTATTTTCTATCTGTCCAACGTAGCCTAAATGGATTCTCAAACAGCCCCTCACCAGAACTCCAAGTCGCCTGCGGGCGACATTCACGCTTGGATACTTGGGACTGGCATCGCATCTCTGAGTGCTGCAGTCTACTTGCTCCAAAGCGCGGGGTTACAGGGGCCCCAGATTCATCTCTTGGAGGCTCATGGAACTTCTGGTGGCAGTTCTGTTAGCACCGGCAATTCCACTACAGGCTATGATTACCGAGCTGGATGCCTGCCTGCCTTTAATGACCGCCACATTGAGCACCTTCTCTCCATGGTCTCCATACCAGGTACCAGTCAGACTGTCTTGCAAAAAATCAAAAGCTATACCAACAAAAGATCTCCCAGAGAAATCGCGGGAACGATGGTGCTAAGCCAAGGCAAACATGGCTTGGAGAGCACCAAAATGTTTGACAAGGGCTTAGGACTTCGGGAGCGCAAGGATCTAATGCTTTTTTTCCTTAAGAGCGAGGAATCTTTGGCAAGAAAAAGCATTAGTGACTTTTTCAATCCCGGATTCTTCGAAACCAATTTCTGGAATTTGTGGTCAACAACGTAAGGAGAAAAAGCCAATGTCAAAAGTGAACATGGTACAGTTACTGACTGAAGCATAGGTTCCTATTCGGGCCGTGGCACAGCGCGATTGAATTCCGACGATGTCTGCGAAGATTTTATAATGACATTGATGGTCTGCGTGCTTTGCAATCTTTTGAACGCACTCGGTACAATCCTCACGAGGCAATCATCAAGCCAATCCTCCTGTTTCTAGAATCAAAGGGTGTGGATTTTCATTTCCATACAACTATAACGGATCTCTTAGAAGACTCTTCAGCAGGCCACAGGCGCATCTCTGCCCTAAAAGTCAAGAAAAACGGTCTAGAAAAGTTGATTACTGTTGGTAACCACCATGTTGTAGTTATATCCCTTGGCTCTGTGATGTCAGGCTCGTCGACGGGCAGCAACGAGATGCCTCCATCTCCATCAATGGAATCAATGGATATGACTGACGTTTTCGATGAAAACTGGTCCTTGTGGTTAACACTAGCGACAAAATATCAAGGACATCTTGGAGACCCGTACAACTTTTGTGCCCGCACCATGGAGTCCAGATCGGTGTCATTTACTGTGACACTAAACTGCGCTGGGGCTTTTGATATCATCGCCAAAGCTGTGGGTGGCCACTCGCACCAAGGAACCCTTGCTTATTTAAAGGATAGCTCTTGGCGGTTGACCTTGAGTATTCCGCAGCAGCCTCTTTTTTACGATCAGCCCGTTCATGTCCGTTGCTTATGGGGATATGCATTGGCTCCTGCGAACAAAGGCCAATTTGTGAACAAGGATATGTTCTCTTGCTCTGGAGAGGAGATCCTGGTGGAGCTCCTGGGGTGTTTACAATTGCCTTTGGCGCCAATCATACATAGCTCGATTTGTATACCGTGTTTCATGCCACGCTTGACATCTCCTCTTTTAACACGTGGCGTTGGAGATCGACCGACATTACGCCCTGGGAATATTCAGAACCTGGCTGTTATAGGCCAATTTGTCGAGATCCCGGACGATACTGTCACCATGGGGTACAGTGTGCAAGGTGCGCGAATGGCGGTAAATCAATTGCTGAGCATTGAAGACGAAGAGAAGGGTACCAAGATGTCTCATTCTTTCTACAAGCTGAGGCAATGTTGGAGACATCTAAACCAAAGAACGAGAGGTGGATGACCGTATTTCCTTTCTTAAGCCATCTATTGATACGCGACTTCTTTCAATGAACTGAGAAAGCATACTGTCACACGAATGACCTCGAATCTTACAAATCCAACATATCGATCAAGTTGTACTCAAGATTTGTCCTAGTAGTAGTCTATTTCTGTACAATTGTGCACATGCTGCAGTTGATTGCAGAATCGTTCTGGCGATTCGATGATACTGACCCAGCTTGATGCGGCTGACCAGTGTGAAAATCAGGTCATATACGGTATGGAATAGCCATTCTAGAATACTGCTTACAGTATATAAACAATTATTTTACGATTCAAGATCTGTTCAAATACAACGTACCTAATCTCTACCATTGCCAAATTGACCCCTCGCCAGACTTTTGACACAGCAACCACCACCGCCCCCAAAAGAAACATGGCCCCTATCGCCCGTATTAATTTCAAGGCGAGTATAGGCTCCAACTTATCCCAGCTGACAAGCAAGTAGAGAGCAAATTTATTCCCCGTCGAAAGCCTTGCGTAGCACGTCCACGTCAAGCTTCTTCATGTGCATCATTGCAGCATATGCACGGTCCCGCTTCTCTATCTCAGTACTGTTCAGCATCTTGTAGAACTCGTCAGGCACGATCTGCCATGACAGGCCGAACTTGTCCGCTAGCCAACCGCACTGCCTCTTGCTCTCATCGCCGCCCTCACCGAGCTTGTCCCAGTAGTAGTCGACCTCGCCCTGGTCCTTGCAGTTGACCATGATAGAAATCGCCCCAGTGAACTTGAAGTTGGGCCCACCGTTAAGGCCGACGAACTTCTGATCGTTGAGCTCGAACTCGATGGTCATGAGGCTGCCCGGCTCGCGGCCATGGAACTCCTTACCGGCTTCGGGGAAGTAGTGGCGCCCCGTAATTTTGGAGTCTTTAAATATGGAGGTATAGAACGAGGCGGCTTCTTCTGCCTGGCCATCGAACCAGAGGCAGGTGGTGAGCTTGCTGACAGACATTAGGCTAGAGGTGGCGTGCTGAAAGCAACTATGTGAACAGCACGTAGGAAGTGATAGATGGAGTTACAATAGCTGGCTTGGTCAATATATGTCTCGTAGTTTCTCAAGGTATGAGATGCAGGTATCAGGGCGGTGTTAACGACGATATGTTTATGTTCGTTGCAGTACACTCTATAGTTGTGGGGCTCGGAGGTGAGATTCTGTTGACGAAATTACCACAATCACCGATCCCGTTGGAATATCGATTACCCGCCATCCACAATATAAGTTCCCATTCTCTGGTGGATTGTGATATCTAGCTGCTATGCTATACTTCATGAAATGGTTATCCCCAGCTTGGGATACAACCTTCCCGTACTTCGGTTTCTTCATATCTAAGAAACCTGCAGCCACTAAATCCCAGCAGTATCGATAAGCACCTCATGAAAGTTGAACCACGAACTTGCATGTTATGTCCTTCATGCTTCCGAATCTTCCCCACAATGGCACAATAGTCTGCGTATTGCTCCTAGGACTGGGTAACACTCCAGTCTCCGATCTTTCCCATCATTCTTTCTTCTTTCAAGGGGATTTGCGGATCCGGGGCAGCATCTACTTTTCAACCCAGATTGGGCTGGCGCGCCTCCTGGGACGATGCTATTTCAAGGGCATCTAGTTGTTTATTCGGGCGACTTCTTCGAGCCAGGTGCACCGCCTTCGATTTCATTGCTTTTTTGGATTAGGAATTCGCCCAGGACGCGGAGAGGATTTGCGGGTCTAGTATTGAGCAAGATCAGCGACTGGACTAGACAAAAGAGAACAGGCAGTGACTGGAGTGGCGGGGACCCAATCTGTCAAAGATTGAATATACCCCCTGCCCCCTAGGCAATAACATGCTTATTTACTCACTGCTCCTTAGCTACGCTCTTCATGCCCTCGAGGAGGTAAGGCACGATTTTCTCATTCATGTATACACGAGCTGGGGCACCTCCAGGTCGAAGTGGCGGATCTGCCGAGGGGGTGTTGCCTGCTTCGGTGCCGTTTGTAGGAGTATCGTTGCCCATTGTGAGGTTATTATTATCGTCTGGTCTGGTGGTCAAGTCGGGTTGTGGATGGAGGGTGGTGGTGGGCGCAGAGGAAGTTTCTTTGATCGACGGTTGCGCAGGTAGCTGGGAACAGAGATTATGTCAAATATATTCCACTTGATCACAGAGATTTGGAAATCTCTAGTTCTTCTGCACGAAGAGACAAGATGTGTAAAAGATACGAAGATAAAGCAAAGGAATTGATGGAAGAAAGATGGCGATTGCGTAGAGCGGAGCTTCTCTTGTCGCGGAAGCTTTCCCCCCCACCGCCGCCATAGTAACTGTGGGGATAGAGAGACGATCTTACAGACATACATCAGCCATGGTGGGTGCTAGACGGTTATGATGACAATTATTTGATTTGGATTAGGTACATTTCAATTAGATTCAAGATAGGATTGATCTCAACAAGCTTGTTTTTTTGTGTCCAACCGCTGTGCTTATCTGCAGTCATACATGCAAACAGCGCAAACATGGACGTAAAATCAATTAAGATCAGGTGACTTCGCGTTTCTTTCACGACACGCTGAGGCAGCAGCGACATGGGCAACACTGTGCTTCGAAAAGCTGTGATATGACTGTTATTCGGAGTTTGGAGACATTTGGTACCATCATTGGGTAGAGACACTTATAGTTACCATCTATCCATGTCCCTGTGGCAGCATGTCCCTTTTGGACTTCTGGGACACGCAGCGCTCCTCCGTGAAGCGCAGAAAACACGAGACTGACAAAGGAACCACGAGTCAGACTGAGAGCAGCCGTCGGGAGTGTGATAAAAGTGAACCAGCAAGTCCTTGTCTAAATGCACTGGAAGCCCCGACCCCAGCTGAGGATGGTGAAATTCCCGCTGGAGATGATGATGCACCTATTTCTGGTAGCCAAACGGAGTTAGAATCTTCACTTCCTGCAATTCAGACGGACGAGAAGGCAATTGAAGAGTATGAACTATCTCATGCCGCGGAGCAGGGTGAGGAACCAGATCTCCAGGAAAGGTTGCAGAATGGCAAGTGGCGAAAAGGGAAGAGTTCCATCTACGTGGATGCCTTCAATTTAGCACTGGAAACTGTGCTCGATGAAGAAGCGCATCTATTTGATGAAGCGGAGATGGATATATTCAGGCAATGGAAAGAGTTGTCGTATGAGTCCCAATATCTGTACGTTCAGGTTTCATGATTTATTGATGTTCGGGTTATGCTGACAATTGAATAGATATGTCCGACTCTTCCTGCGCAAAACTTCAGCATGGCATCGTATAAATAGACTTGGTTATCATTCGGATATCTCAGACTTGCCTGGTGCAGTCGCCGATCTCCAGCGCACTCGAAATCTCCATACGTCTGCGGTATCAACACAGAGGAATGCTGCAGCAGACGCGGAGTCAATTGATGATTCACATTCTAGAGATCAGTTTAGATTTGCTGATGGAACAGAAGAAATTAAAACCCTAGAAGAAGCTTCGTCGCTATTACTACTCGAAGAATTAAAGACCATCGCAAAAGAAGCAAAGGTTCAAGGCAAGAACAAAAAGGAGCTGCTGGCAGCCCTCCGCCAGTCGAGTCAAACACAGACAGACCTTGATTGGAAAGGCAAAGGAACAAACACCGTGCACCCCGTCAATAGGGATGGCCGTTTTGTTCAGAAGATCCTCGACTATACGGGGGATTGCATTAGACTTGCTTCAGGGCCCCTTGACCTTTTTGAACGTGTGCATCTGGTCTTTTACAAATCTACAGAGTGGACTGAGAAGTCACTCACCACTATCATTCTTGCCAAAATATCACGCAAGAATTTCCCAGAATATATCGTGTGCCGCTCCAATTCGATATTTCCGTCTAGAGAGACCCTACTAGAGTTTGAATCGGCCTTACGGACACAGTTCGAAATAGATAATATCCTCGAATTCAATGGCACTCCCACTAATGAACTATTGCAGCAGATTAGAGACATTTGTGACCAAGTCTATCCTCGGTGGAAATCATTGCTCAAACAAGAACAGCAGAAAGAAGAAACCCTCTATGAAAGTGGAGAGGGTGCCTATCTACGCCGCTTTTCTCCGGCTTGGGTTTATACTAGGGTCATCCATAAGGGTCTTCACCCTCTTGGTCGATTTAAAGAGTATAAACAGGAACACGAAACTCTCACAGAGTTGCTTGACCAACGATTGTTCCATGCCGCACGGCGCGGAGCGTGGTATCAGCGGAAAGCACTTCTGGAAGAGCACTACATGTGGTCCCTCACTCCATTCGAAGGGCGAAGTGAGGAAAACCAGAGAAAATACTGGAAGAGGGTTGCGCTTCGAACTTGCGAGGAAGGCCTGGAAGACCCTGAATGCCATTTGACCTACCATTTTGATTTACAGAAACGTATCTCGAAGCTCGAAAGAGCACTCAAGGTTGTCAAAAGAGAACAGCATGATTTCGGCCATGTCATGTTGGCCAAACCTGAAGAACGTACCATTGAGGGCATACGCATCGAGCGAGAGGAATCACCTAGCCGCAATGGATCAAAGACCAACAGCGACACTGCATCCAAACGAGGCCGTCCAACTGTTTGGGTTGATGAAAGAGAGGATGGAGGCGAATGTAGAGTTGAAAGTATGTGTTTGAGCTGGTATCGAGACCATGGATGGAAAGGCTACCATTCGGAAGGTGGCATTGTCAGGACCTTGGTAAGTCTATGCGTGCACTCTAGTCTATGAATCACACAAACCTGGATACTGATTCTGACTCTAGTTTGGCTACCTATTCTTCGATATCCTATTTACATACGTACCAAACGTCTTCCAAACACCCTTCCAAACATGCCCACTCGATCTCCACACCGACACCTTCTATCCCACCCGAGCCTCCGAGATAAACCACCGTTTAGTAGAAATAACCAACGGCAACGCCGAGGCCATAATCCGGACCATCCACGCCCGCGAATCCCCCAAGCAAACCTGCGCAATCGGCATCGACTGGTCTTTCGAACTAGACGACCTGGTCGAGATCGTGCAATGCTTCCGTGGAGAAGCACTGGCGACGATTTGCAAGGTTCTGGCTCAGGAGTACCGCCAGCGTGGTGGGGGGATTCCGGACCTGTTTCTTTGGAATTTGGAGAAGAGGGAGGTCATGTTTGCGGAGGTGAAGTCGGAGAATGATCGTTTGAGTGATACGCAGAGGTTGTGGATTCATGTGCTTGTTGGGGCTGGGGTAAGGGTTGAGCTTTGTAATGCCGTTGCGAGGGAGGTTAGGATTGTATAGATTCTGTCATGTTGCATATGTTATTATCCCAAATGTATATATATCATCTGACTGGATATATTTGTTTGGGTTACAAGCTCTACAATGCATAGTTAATGGAACGTTGATTTATTCATTAGATTTTTTTTATTGACATCCGCAGTCGACGATCAACTAGGTTCACCCCCTGTTTTCAAGATAAGGCGAGAGACATTGTTTCTTGGCCTAGGATCGAACGAAAACGAAACCGAATCCAACAACCATCCACCAACAAGACCAGATCAAGGGCGACCCGCTTATGCGACAAGGGTGGAGGCGGTGGCGCTCTCGTATCTCCAGGTGGGAGGGAGGACACCGACCGACTTGTAGTAGCGGGACAGACGGTGGATACGGGACTCGATGAGAATGAGACGGAACTTGCTGTCCTTGTCCTTGCGGTTGCGCTCAAGGTGCTTGCGGACGGCGACGGCCTTCTTGATCAAGAAGTACACTGAGTTATTGTTAGTTTCCTGCATCCATGGCGTAAGGGAAATCAATAGTACTTACAGTCCTCGGGGAGCTCAGGAGCAAGGCCTGCTCATTGAAAAAATCACTCCGTCAGCCGATTGACCAAACAGAGGCATAAGATGTATATTTTCATATACGTATTGGGAGACTGAGCATTTCTGCAACAGTTCCTTTTGGGTATGAGGATCAAAGCAATCAGAGACTGCAAACTGTCCGTGTATACTGGAGAATATCCTTGGTTTTCCATCCCATATGATTTCACCCATTATGGTTGTCCATCCAATTCTCTCATCCAGCATTGTCAAACAGTCGCAATTCGTTCTCGTAGCATTTTCTCGCTCATCCCATTGAGGGGATCGTAGGGGGGTGAATCATACCGGAAGACTTCAAGATACGGAGGATCTTGTTACCTGTTTAAAACTGTTAGCCTGACTGACTCCGCGCGAGATGACTTCCAGACGCAATTTCCAACCACATACCAGTAACAACCTTGACCTGGGCAACACCGTGGGAGTCACGGAGGACAACACCGATCTGAGAGGGAGTAGCACCCTTCTTGGCGAGCTTGCAGATCTGGTCAACGACCTGCTCGGGGGTGGTCTTGAGCCACGCGGGGGTGGAACGAGAGTAGGGGATGGCCGAGGAGGCGATACCCTTGCCCTTGCTGTGAAGACGACCCATCTTGAATTATTGTCGGAGGGGGTGGTGGTGAACTGGGGATGTCGACGTGAGTTGTGTTGGATTGAAGTTCGAGAAGTTTTTTTCTGCCCTCCAGATAGAAAATGGAAATGGGAGCGGGAAGCGAAAGTGGAGTGTGGGTCACGTGGTTGACGGGATTCGCTTAAGTTTGATTTTTTCCGCGCTGGTTGGCGGGAGATTTCTTCTCTTGCAATTATTTCTGCTGCCACGACGATTGAATGAGAATAGCAATTCTCTGTGCCTGATGTTGGCTTCATGATGCTGGTTTATTATTACTGCTATCAAGCAGTTGATTATCTCGACTAACTCAGTGATCGATGTTACTGCAAATCTCAGTACAAGGTTAGTCTATTTTGCTCGGCTTTCGCATCTCCCCTCTCTGCCTTGAGTGTTTTCGCAACGCTTAAAATGATGATAACTCCCAATTTTTATTTTTTCTGGTACCTCTTATGTCAGAAGTAACATCCTCGTGGTGTTATTTCGATGATCTAAATGGACTTCTGATACCCATTCATTACATTGAACTGCTTTTCTCCAATATTTGCTTTGCAATCTTGCTGACTTGTTGGAAAGATATTTAGATATTTCTGGACTCAGTGTTGTAGGATTTTTGATAGTGATGGCTGGTTTGAGGTCTATATTGTCTAGGAGTTTTGATTTCAATTTGACTTGGTTGATGCTTGATAATGGTTCTCTTTCATATCCTTGTAATGCGTATCGATCTGTAGATTGAGCTGTCGAGAACATGTTCGATTCCTTGGAACGCCTCGAATCGTATTGTCTACACCGTACCTAGCTCTGATTTCGTGCCTGAGTGATGTGAATACACGGTCTAGACCATGTGTTTATGTGCGAGATGGCTGCTATTCCTGGTACGATAGCATGTTCGTGATAACTTGCGGGCTAAGGTCATGTAGATGATCATGAGAACCTCTGCATCGGCGCATTCAAGCGCTTAGGCAAATCCCAATGTACCTCGCAACAGGGGCTGTTGATCCATCCAACGAGTCCATTACACCTTGGCAGATGATGAATTGAGGTATTTTCTCGGACGGAAGAAAGACGTCGAAGTAAACTGTTCGAGGAAATAGGAAACCCCCTAGTGATGAAGATCGCATACATGATGCCAGTATACCCGACCCTGGCAGGGAACAGGCGGTTATGTCACTAGTGGTAGGTAATTACGGATATTCCTTGTCTGGATTGATATAGAGACCAGGGTCTAGAAAGAACGCGTGCCCATCGTGTCCATCTTCAGGTACCTGCGGAGATCAGTTGCACAGCACACCCCAGCATCTGGATATCATGGCAATGCCTGCGCTCTTCCCTGGTTGGGATTGAAATGAACATGAGCATGAGGGTGGATAACGAGTCAAGCACAGCAACAGGGGTGATGCATCGACTTGTTGTTTTCAACTATGCATAGCCAACGTCGTTATATCGATTCGGTGTGAAAGAAGCAGTTCCTCGAGCAGGATGTCATGGGAACGACTTGGAGAGTCATCAAAGACGACATCACCATCACACCGCTTTTTGAACACAAAGCGCCCTCCACGGGACCTTACTGCGGAGCGTTGTATACAGATGAGCAAGCTATGCTCCAGCTTCCTGGGGTTTTCGGGGCTGGTTGTGTCACAGTAGAATTCTGAATAGTGCAATAGAGTAAAAGCTTCTCTTTCACCTTCTTTTTTCAAGTCGGCTGTTTCTTTGTTCCATGTTCGTATAGTTCTGTAGAGAATTGAGAAAGCAACCGGGGCTGTGGATCGTTAGTGCACTTAGGGCATATTCCGTATTTCTGGGTCGAATAATCATATACAGCAGAGATCCAAGCATCCATCCATTAGTGAGATAATGGTTGGAACCTCGCCAATTCAAGAGCACATGAAGGCCAGGATGACAGCAGTAACATCATCTGTAATCCACAACGCACGAGGTACTAACTCGAGGGAGAATTTCCTGTACACGGGTTAGGCGCGATTATGGCAAACCGAGAAACAAGAGATCGTCATTGAGGGCGGAATGATGAAGACTCGCATGATGCAGACGGATCTTAGCTTCCCCGTCTAGTTCAATCCTGAAAGCAACCACTGAAGAGGGCCAGGATGCAAGACAATGAATTTTTAGAGGACAAAGATAAAGCAGTTGCATCATGTGGCCAGGGTGTGGGAGAAACAAAGATGCAGAATAAGCGGTAGGAGTCGATCTTTTCCACGGTGTAGCGCGAACAATCTTCCACGGAAAGACACAGCCTAGACAAGGGTTACAACTTGCATGACATCCTTGTGTAACAGAAAAAGAAAAGAAAGAAAGAATCGGTGAAGGTCATCGAAGAGGAAACAAGCCTTTCGACACGAGTGTCATGTCCAGATGCTAGCTGGAGGGGTGCAAAGTCGAATCCCCACGCGCAGTGTGATGTATCATATTGGCAATACGCCCACTGGACACAGATTGAACCTTGCGCAGATCCATCACTGCCTGATACAAAGGAGCAGAGCTGGCTGGAAACTTGGAGTCCAAGATAGATGTGATTTGAAAGAAGATGAAAGTGACGATCGACCAAAGATACAGCTGCGATGATGAGATGAAGTGATGGACGACCAGGAATTCGGGGTCACCTGTCATGTTGGGACGCCAGCCAATCAGCGCCGTCGCCCCCAACAGCAACAAATTTGGCCTCGGTTTATGATGCATCACCTGTCATACTATTTGATGATCTTTGATCGAGCTGACTAGCTGAGGCCGGCGTGATTAGACTAAAACAAGAACGTGGCGATCATTTCAACAATGAAGAATCCATCTCAACAGGCTCAACTGAATTGCCACCTACAACACCGAATGTACGGTTCCTTGCATGTTCAGATAGCCTGCATAAGAATACGAACCACCGCGTTTTTCGAATCAAGGATGCCGGAAAAATACCAGGATAAAACGAGAATTTCATGGAGACAGTGCCAGGATAAGAGCCAATCGTTTGATTTAACTGCTGTACAGCGTTGTCATTGGCTGTGGCAATATATACTATATGCCGAGCACTCGACATTATGTGAGACGAGTCATTTTGACTAGAATCGACACTCGAGGGAATAAAGGTTGAATAGGAGAATAACAAACCATCTCGTAGTGTTGTTACTCTGTATTCAGTCAAAAACTGAGGTAATGAACGGACGGCATACGTACCCTAAGTCCATATTTAGAAATTCCCCACGTGCACATCAACCTGCGAAAATCAAGTTCGCCAGTCAGTATTTGTCAAGCTGGTCTTTGCTCAAATGCATTTGCCCTCGGTGTGAAAGAAGTGCGTGCAAGGATTGCGCATGCCGTGGGACACTGTTTTCGATATTCGCCGTCATTCCTCCGTCTGCTCGAGTCTCTACGACATACGACATCCGATTTGAGACAATCTATTCAGTAGTGAGAACCTTGATTGAACCTAGAAACAATGCATTTGCATGGAAACCCTAATTGCAGCCAGTCCTTGGAAACCGTCGTTCAGTGTCGATCGTCTGTTGCTGTCTGGTCCTGTATGAAGCCTCAGTACTTTTTCCTATTTTAGTATAGTGTGTGTGCGTGTCTGTAGTTTAAAGTGCATGCTGCTTTAAAATGTGTCATTTTTTGGAGACTTTCGACTACGGAACAATGGCGCTGTTACCTGGGATAGGCAAAGGTGAGTTGATGCTGTCAAAAGCAGCATGACAGGCTGTAAAGCCACGGATTCTTCCTTGCAGACACGGCGGAACACGGCATTCCATCCGCCGTCAACTCCGCAGATGGAGCACAGCACACTATGTATTTTAAATACATAGTAACATCTACTCCCTAGTACCTACACAACATGAATTAGATTACATTCAGATTTGAAGCAACATATAACATTGGCATTATTATAAGCTGCTTACTATAATAATACTGTGTCACATCAGTTCTACTTCATTCTGTGGAAATATAATTGGAGTACAATTGGGCTTATCCTGAGGAGACGGTCGAACTCTATTGCCTATAACCGGGGATCTGCCCCGCTTTCCTCCACCTACCAGAACGAGCACTAGACTCAAAGGTGGATCCCCGAGGCTAGTGGCGTCCAGAGAAAGAAAGATCCGGCTGGAACCATCCAGGATCAGCCCCTGTCAGTGACTTATGCAGGTGAATGGGGTTTTCAACAATAGTCGGTCTTAGTTACAACACGAGGATACAGGCATTTTCTCGATAAATATCCATGCGTATTCTCATGTATTCGGTATCACCTCCCTATTCCTAGCCCTGGTTTGATGGATATTTGCCGAGCCCTAAAGACGGACCCAGCCGGTACAAGGGTTGTTTGTGTCCGTACGCTGTCCGTAATCTTGGTTCGAGTGGGCTGAGTCGTCATCGGTTTATTTAGAACTCAAGGTCAATGCTCACCCAATGCTACTGTGTTATCTGTGGAGTCTCTCGATCGATACAGCAGGGCAATAATAGCAATAATAGCATAACAGTACGCAATTATGTTTCGCCTCAAAGTATATGTCGTGTCCATTCATAATAAAACACACTTGTGGTTTCCACTGTGTCATGTTTGTGGAGTATCACGTAGGTATCCTCCATACACGTGTGTATGGTTCGGTATTGGCATAAAATACAGCTCCACCAACCCCAAGATGCGCCTACAACCGTTGATTCCCCGACTTGCAGGCCTGATACGGAACAATACAGGCAGTACAGTATTTTCTGCTCCTCATGGATCCGCCTCTCTCCTGCAGTAGCTCTGCATCTCCACTGGCCTTTCCCCTGGTGCCAGCTGCTGCCAAGCTTGGGCTGGACGTTCTTTGGTCTCGTAGACTAAATGCCCCAGTCCAATCATGGCCAGACAGGGCTCCGGCTCTTCGTGGGTGAACGGACCCTCCCCTTCTGTAAAAAGAGTCGAGATTCCCTTCCTCGATGCGGCTACTTCTTCCTCTTCTTTAGATGATATTTTATATCGTCTCCCCTCTTTCCCCTCTCGAACCCACCGATTCCTTTCTCTCTCCGCATGAGATAATCTATTCGACTCCATCTGTCTGTCTTCCGGGTAATAAGGCTGCGAGCCTCTCGCGCGGGGTGTCCAACACGCTGGATCGTACGGAACGAAGCCTCGAGATCCGGTCAATTCCCAATGATATGATTATCCTGCCGCCTCAATCGCTTTCACAGACCATCTTCCAACATGACGAACAGCACACTCAATGGGCTCTGCCCAACTCCGTTTCTGCAGGAGGATCTCTTCCCTTCTTCCGGTGGATGTGCGCTTCCCCAATACGTCCTGCTCTGCGAATGGGGTTAATGTCGTTTTATAGTCATCAAAGGTCGATACTGCGAGAAGATTCCGACACGCGGTGGTGAGGCCTCTTGTTGTCTGCCTTGTCCGTTGGGTGAATGGATATATGGCGATGGTGAGTGTTCCCCCTATATGCCAGTGAAGTCTTCTAACCGGTCTTGTCTCTTCAGATGTACTTCCCAAAACCGAAGTCGCGGGCTGGACCAGCGTGGCCATCTTACCTCTTTGTATCTTCCTATTATTGTCCTACGCCGTGCTTCCGGCCAAATGGACACACCGTCACTACCTGAATATCTGCTTTACTCTTGGTATCTGCTTTATGGAGGTAAGATTGGCTGCTGGCGCAAAGAATAAAGACAATACATGCTAATTCCCACAGCTTGCATTTATCATTCCCCTCGGCGCAAAGCCAGAGCAATGCCACAACGATATTACCCCCAATGACATGTATTCTGATCTATCATGCGCTTTTACCGGCTCTCTACTTTTATTTGGAGGATGGGTTGTTATAGTATGGAGTAAGTTTGCTTTCACTGCTATTTGGAACGTCACTGACTAGGGTTAGGTTTCATTCGTACAGTCGCCTTCCATCTCCAGGTTTGCTGGGAAATCATGCTGGGCCCCAAGTTCATGTGGGGAGCTTTCCTCTGCGGTTGGGGAATTCCTATCCTTGGAACCACTTTGATGCTCATCTATACCGGCGTATCATTCCGATTTGGAGGGACTTGCCATATTAATATCGATCATGGCTTACAGGACTACTGGATCCCCATCACTGCATTTGCTGTTGCTGCTCTGGTTCTCCAGGTAGCCACAATGGCATACTGTATCCATGTATATGTCCGGTCTCTTTTCGACAATGACACCACGACCAACAGCTCAGGCCTGCCTTCATACTCGGCCAGTATCACTACCGTCACCGCACGTCAAGCATACAAGCGCATCCGGCGGGTCCTCCAGCTCCAATGGAGGGGCGTGGCACTTGTCTTGATTATCATCGGAAATGTCATCTTCTTTGCTGTTGTTTTCATCAAATTGGACAATGCCGTGACGCCTAACAAGGCAAACATCAAAAAGGCTATCCCTTGGCTCTTATGTTTGGTTACCACTGAAGGTGACAGAAAGGCCTGCGCGAAGAAAGCAGAGGTCCTCGGTCCGAATGAAGCCACGCTTCTAGCCCTTCTCATTCTGTTGTCACTCGTGGGCCTGTGGAACTTTATCCTCTTTGCACGACCGTCGATGTTTGTCGGATGGGTCGATTTCTTCAGGTCAAAATTTGGTAAAGAGCGCGAATTTATTTCCGCCGACCCAGAGCGCTATACAGATTCTCGAGCATACGAGATGATTACCAACTCAACACTACCATCGCTCAAAACACCAGAGCCGGTAGTGAGAGCACCGAGTCCGATACTGAAAGCTAGCCCTACTACTAGCGAACACTACGGACGAGATGCCAAATACTCTCGGCCACCGATGAGTTTCTCACGGCCACTACCAGCCAGTCCACAAGGTCGAGACTGGGACCCGAAATCCACATTTGCCCCGAGCCATTCTCGGGATCCTAGTGGTGCATAATGACTCTATGATGATTTTCTGTTTTTTAATTTATTGCGCTTTACGGCGTTGAAAAGAATGTACATTTCCACGGCGCATCTGGATGATGCACGACCTGTATACCCTAACTATATTGGTGTTTGATTTTCCCACATTGCTGATGGAGTTTTGTTCTTATTTTTTGGTCGTTGGTCGGTTGGGGGCTCGGGATCCAGTTCTAGTGTTCGGATGGGTCAAAAAAGAGGGGAAGGGGAGTTGGTTGCATTGAACTACTGTGATGTACATGTAATGCTGATCTATGCCGCTACAGTACCTGTTGGGATAGAAAAAAAAAAAGCAAACTGTTCAATAATGGAAGATTTTGAATTTAATCTTATGCAAGAACCTTGTAAGATATAGCAATAGAGCCAAAACTGAACTTCGGTTTATGCTGAACACTGAACACTGAGTACTGAGCACTTGGCAGCTGGATGAGTGAGGCAGGAGATGGAGAATTGTTCCAACGGCTTTAGGCAGTCTTGTCGGAGCCAGAAAGTGTCAAAGTTGGAAGTGGGATGTTTTGACATGTTTCGCTGGATGTGTGGGTCTGTATTTCATGTATTGTACTGTATTCAGTATTGCAGGCATTTCAGTCCTGCATTCTCGCCTAGATATTACAGTCTAGAATCTACCTAGTCTGTCTATTTCAGCCTCGACATTATCAAATAATTATCAATTAATCTAACATCCATTCCAAACACTAATATATACTACCTACCTAGTACTACAATTCAATAGATATCAAATACAACCAGGGTAAAATACATACACACGCGACCCCAAACTCTAAAGGTTATATCCGATTTCTTACGCGACATCCAACCGGCCAAACTCAAAATCCCCAAAACTCCAATCCTCCAGCTGTTTTGAGAAGGTGCGCGTTTTGTAATGAGACCTTCTGGAACTGCCGAGACACGAATGGGGTAGGTGAGACAGAAATCCATGGTGTAGATAACACAAAACTATGCATGTAACAGTTTGACATGAATATCGTCATCATCATCGGATTGTAAGACATATCTCGATTGTGGTTCTGGTTCTGGTTTTGTGGTTTGTGGCTCGGGATCTAGGATGAGGATTGGTAAAGTGTGTTTCCGTGGTTTGGGATGTAGATCTTATCTTCGTCTTGGAAGGTCGAATCGAAGCTGTGGCTATCTATTCGATGGGTGTATTTGCCGTGGCTGGGCGTGATGATCTTCTTTTTTTCTATCTTCCAATAGCCTATTTAGAAATATTGTATGGAATAAGATGTGGTTAGATACTCGATACGGGGTATACAAGACTGATATTTGAGAATATTGGCACATTCTATGTAGTCTTATTGGTAGTACAGTATTGGAATTGCTTGATTGTTACTGGCTTACTATACTCTTGACATGTGTCTATTTGACCAACTAACTAACTAGCATGTTCATATTCATGTTAGCCTGGTCAAGAACTGACACCCCGCAGATCTCCCATTCCCACTACCCCATGGGGAAAACAGAAGAAGCCAACTTGTTCCCGCGGCGATAGTTTGCTCGACTATACACCACCTATAAGCACTAGATGCTTGCTAGTGAGATGTGATGGGCTTGCGTTGAGTTTAAGGATGGTCGGTTAAAGGAGCCGAGGTAGATAGATATGGATGGCATTGACAGTGACAGAAGGTTTGGGTTGGATTGCATGTGATTTGGGTTCAACGGTTTTTCTTTTTTGTTTGCCCATTTATTAGATTTTTACAGTTTGCTTTTACATGGTTGATTCCATGGTTGATGATGGATAATGCGGGGATGGCATCATTACAGTAAACATCAATATCAGACCAAACTTCATGTTACTATCTTTCCGCTATGTTACATTCAATCTCGCTCCATTTTTCCAGGGCAAGGAGAAAAAACAAACAACATCAGCCCAGTGGACTTCTTCGAGGGAGTTCCCAAATTAGACATCTTCCCAGTAGATAACAGGCAAAGGGGAATAAAATTTAACCAGTCGAAAACGCAGCCATCGCATCAAGCATCAGTAAATTACCATGCGCTGACGTCGAAGTTTTCCTGCAGACAAGGTTAGAACTGAATAGACACGTATGAACAATCAACTTACCTCGGAGAAGTAGGTCGTCACAACAGTCCGGTCAGAAAACTTCCGTCCGGCCAGTGCCTTTAACGCATTGGTCGTCGATTCCACGGTGTCGAACTTGACAAAGATCTTGCCCACTCCGGACGACTGTCTGCTGCCACCCGATGGGCGAGGCACCTTCACGTCCAGAATTTGTCCGTATTTCGAGCACTCCTCGCGCACATCATCGCAGATTTCTGCCAATGAGTTAGTAAAGCCGAGGCATATGCTAGGGAAGAGACATACCCTCGTAGTCATCATTGTCCATAAGCTCCTCGGGGGTCACCATGTTCAACAGCTGCAGGACTCGGCTGGTCTCCAAATCCTGAGAAGTTGTCTTTGCAAACATCGACATAGCGTTGACACCCATGTCGAGACCAGAGGCCTGTGTGTTTCCAATACTGGCACGGACAACCTTCAGATGTCTGTCACCCAGTTCCATACCGTTAAGTCCCTCGACGGCAATGCTAGTTGCCGAAGGGTCGGCATACTCGCAGAATGCAATTCCCTGATAGCCGGTCAGCATAGTATAGATTTCGGTATCATATGAAACTCACCCTAGACTCCTCAGTCGAGTTATCCTTAACCAAAACAAACGATTTGAGCTCGCCAAACGACTTGAGTAGCATTGTGACGGGCTCTTCGGGGATATAGCTGGGAATGTTGGAAACGCAGATCTTGTTGGGCGAATCAGGCACTTCATTCAAAAGCACTCCTTCCTGGTATTCCTGCTCTGCTCCACCAGGAACAATGTAGTCCTTAGGTCGTCGCACTTCCAGTCCCTTGGGCGCTCCGTTCTCAGCCTCCGCACCATGCTCTTCCATAGCAATACCATCGAGTGCAAGGGCAACAGTAGCGTCATTGGGCGTCTTGAACTCCATGAGAGCGAAAGAGCGATCCTCGGACACTTGGGCGGAGATACAGGGGTCCACATTGTGAATGACGTTGAGGCCATTAAGCTGCAAATTGAAGAAAGCGAGCACAGACTCCCCTGTCACATTTGATGGCAGGTTGTATACGAACAGACGCTTCGCCTGGCGAGAATTCGAGGGTTTGAGGGTCGAGCTTTCCGCAGATCCACCACCAGGCTGGCTCATGAAAGCCTGGAGACGGCTGGGGTCCATAGGCTGCTGTCGGGGCGCTCCAGGAAGGGGGAACATGCCTATAAAACCAAGTGAGTATAACGATATAGCTGTGCGAAAGATGACAAAACCCACCCGAAAGCTTAGCCTGCTCCGCTGTGACATTCTCATAACCAGGAGGCTTAATATCCCACTGCGTCAAACGTCGTTGCCGGGTCAAGACAGAGGGGACATCTGTCAAGTCGGGCGTGGGTTCCCTCTTTCGTGGAGGCGAAGGGCTCCTCCTGCGCTCTCCTCTGTCACGGTTGCGCTCTCTATCACGATCGCCGCGGTCGCCGCGGTCGCCACGTTCCCGATCGCGATCGCCTCGGTCTCCTCTGTCTCTGCCTTCTCGCCGGGGTCTTTCATCAAACAAGTCTCTGTCTCTCTCACGTCGAGATGGTCGGTCGTCATAGTCTCTGCGTCGGCGATCGCCTCGGTCCCAGTCTCGATCGTCCCTCCGGCTGCTTGAGTAGCGGTCTTCCCGTTCTCTGGCGCGATAGTCACGGCTCGACGAATACGAGTCCGCCTCGAAATCGCGTCGGGAGCCTCTCGAGCTGTGGTGAGGAGACCTCGAGCGTCTCCGATCTCCTCTGTCTCCGCGATCCCGGCGCTCGTCCCGCTGGAAGTATTAAGACATGTTAGCTGGCTTGCGGGCAAGGTCGCGTTATTGAACCGGCAATTTATCACTCACGTAGTAGTCTCTCGAGCGACCAGAGTCTGCGATCAAAAGGTTAGATATATGCGACTAAAAAGAAAGCTAGTAATCAACGTAAGAAGATATGTTACGCACCTCTCGAAGCGTAAGTGTCGCCGTTCATCTTGAGCTCCAGCGACCTTTTTAGTCCTTCCTTTACAAGCGTGGCAAATGAGACCGTCAACGAACAGCCTCGGGTTAGTATCCTCAGGTACAAAAGACACTGATAGATCAATCTGAATTCCAAATGAGATGGTATGGGATAGCGTTCGTTCTGGAGACGGAGAGAGGACGAGAGCTCCAGCGCTGGCGTCTGAGGGAAAACTTGCAGGTCGTGACGATCGGCGAAAGAGCCGCCCAGCGCCTAGCTTGGAAGCGGCTAGCGCGCGTGTCTTGCGGAGGCCCACCGCCTTCCATAAGTGGTAGAATAAGGGGCAGAATATTATCTCCGACGGTTCGTCGTCGATTGTTTCGAAGACATTGATCCTCTCAATTCGGTGGGTCAGAGCTCAAAATGACAAAAGAGGTCTTTTCGCAATGGCACAGACTCCCTGTGAGTCTTAGCGAACTATGTATCAATACGACTCTGCGTTGTGGGCAGTCATTCCGGTAAGTCGATTCTGCCGCTATCCAACACTACACTCGAATCTGACCGCGACGAGATGGTACAATGTACCCGACAGCGATGAATGGAGATGCGTTCTCCATGGTCGCCTACTCTCCTTAAGACAAGATCCCGAATATCTATACTACAGACTCCACCATGCGTCCAAACCGTCTGCCATCGACGACACCCTCCTCAACCTGATAAAGCACTACTTCAACCTCGCTTCGAACCTGACCGATCTCTACTCGCAATGGTCCACCAACGACCCCAATTTCAAAAAGAAGGCGTCCCAGTTCACCGGGATTCGCATCCTCCGCCAGGACCCATGGGAAGCGCTCGTCTCCTTCATCTGCAGCAGTAACAATAACATTGCGCGCATCTCGCAAATGGTCGAGAAGCTATGCGTCAACTACGGACAGCACATCGCGACATTCGACGAACGTCCTTACCACGATTTCCCGCCCCCAGAGGCATTGACCGGTGGCGATGTCGAGTCCCGTCTTCGGAGTTTGGGGTTTGGATATCGCGCCAAATATATCTACCAGACGGCTGTAATGGTAGCCAAAGAACGAGAGGAAGGCTGGCTAAATGGGCTGTGTAACCCTGAGTCACCGGTTTTCGGGGTAGAAGCTGTGCCAGGTGGTGAAATGAAGCCCGAGGGTAGAGAAGGGTACCGGGAAGCTCATGAGAAGCTACTCGAGTTGCAAGGAGTTGGGCCCAAGGTAGCCGATTGCGTATCCTTGATGGGGCTTGGATGGGGAGAATCCGTGCCAGTAGACACACATGGTAGGTTCTCCGAGTCTCACTTACATCAACTGCATCAAACTAACATGGACTAGTCTGGCAAATCGCACAAAGAGACTATAAATTCGGCAAAGGCTCAGGAAAAACCCTCAACAAGGTTACGTACGACGCTGTGGGCAATCACTTCCGCAAACTCTGGGGCAAGGAAGCTGGCTGGGCCCATAGTGTGCTGTTTACGGCCGATTTGAGGACCTTCTCGGATAGATTGGCTGCGTCTAAGAAGGTAGACGTAAAGGTCAAGGAGGAGAAAGATGACGATGTGAAGGTTGAGACTAAAGTTACTACTGCAGTAGCAGTGAAAAGATCTGCGAGCGAAGAGGACACGAAAGATGATGTTAAGGATAAGAAAAAGGCAAAGACAAAGGCTGTTGTTGAGGCTTCGCAGACGACGACAACGAGGAGGATGTCCAAGCGACTTCAGAGTCGTTAACCGGATCTGTACAATATCGCTTCTGTATGATTGTAAATACCCAAATAGATTAAACTTGGACTGTGAATAATATTCAAACTGAGCTTCCTCTCACTGTGTCAGACCTACAACTCCCAATGTGACACAAGACTCGCAAACCCATCCATAAACTCCTTCTGAGCTCGTAACCCAACATCACAAAGTCCAGAAACATAAGAGCGAGCATCACTATCCCGTGGGCCTAAAAACATCATTCCAACTACAGCAGCAACAGAAGAAACAGCAACAACACCACCAATCTTCGCTAGTTCATTATTCTTCTTACCCTCCAACGCGCGACTCTCTGCCTTCAATGGCAAACGAACAGAGCTAGACCGAAAGACAAAGTCCCTTGAAAGCGGGAAGAAGATACTCCGCAGCCAGAACTTGAATTGCCAGTCTGGGTAGAGCATAGTATTCCGGCCTGTCCGGGCATCGACGTACCAGTTTGAGCAGCCAGACGCCCAGACGAGCTTGCTGGCGGCTGCTTGGATCCAAGTGTTATCGCGCTCTTCGGCTGATGGTGTCACTGCTACGGTGTCTATTGCTTTGGTGAAGGGGTTGAGAGATGATAAAAGAGATGGGTAAAGTGAGTCCAGTACGGGTTCCAGGACTCGGAGAGTAAAGTTCATCTGGCATTCTGTGGAGAAGATGACGGACAGATGGCCGGTTGTAATGTTTGGACCCATCATGATGAACAGGTTGGGGAATTCGGACACGCAGGTACCGTAGTATGCCTGCGCTGACCCGGAGGAGAATTGATCCCACTATAGTCACAGTCAATACCAGTCGGGGAGTAGAGGGTTCAGCTAGTACATACGTGCTCTGTTAGACTGACGCCCTTCTCGCCCGTGATCTCGATCGGATATAGAACCTGCTGCGTCTTAAAACCATTCGCTAAAATAATAGCATCAGCGTGGACTTCTCGTCCTGATTCAGTCTTCACGCCAGTCTCTGTGACCTCCGCGACAGGATCGGAGTAGACAAGCTCCATGTTCTCCCGATGCAAGCAAGCCAGATAGTCTGTGTCCATGACCTTGCGCTTACACCCAATTTCGGTCTTTGGGGTCAATGCTCCGTGGTATCGCTCCGGGGCGGTGCGTAGCAGATAATCGAGCTGGATCTTCTTCTGCTCTTCACGAATTTTACCTCCGTTGGCCAGGTCAAATCCAGCAAAATCCCGCTCCATCAAGTAGTACAAATAGAACCGATACATACGCATGGCAAGAGGCACATAGCGCATCGTCCATTTGAAAGTTGAAGAGTATGTTGGGTTAGGGCGTTCAGCGAGCCAGTGCGCTTGACGGCTGAATTGTACAACACTCTTCGCCTTTCCTGGGCCATCACTCAACACAGGCACGAACTGAGTCGCGCTACAACCGTTTCCTGTAGCTGATGTCAGTTTCAGTAAAGCAAGTCAATGAGAGATACCCACCTATCACGACAATATCCTTCCCGGCCCAATCAAGTGTGTGATCCCACCGGGCAGAGTGGAACAGCTTTCCAGTATATCTCTCGGCGCCTTTGATTTCACAATCTCTAGGCACAGAAAGTGCCCCGACTGCTGAGATCAAAACCCTCGACCGCTTCTGATAGACTCTCCCAGTCTGCTGCTCAAGGATAGTCACGATCCATGTACCGGTAGCTTCCTCAAATGCAGCATTTTGTACAGTAGAGCTAAACGTGACATGACGGGGAATATCATGCTCCTCTGCCACGGCTTGACAGTAAGCAGCAATCTCAGACTGAGGCGCAAACTTCTTGCTCCAGTCGGGGTTGAGTGCAAAAGACAATGAATAAAAGTGCGATGCTACCTGCGATACAGTATTAGCACTTCTTCATTTCAATAAAACCAGTAGAAGCATACATCACATCCACAGCCAGGATACGTATTCACCCACCACGTCCCGCCCAAGCCCTCAGCTTTCTCGATGATCTCGAAGCTCACCCGAGGATACTTCTTTTGGAGCTGGACAGCAAATCCAATCCCGGAGATCCCAGCTCCGATGATCAGCACGTCGATGTCAACAGACATTGTATTATGACTTGATTTTATCCAGGTTGATTCTTCAAGTCGTATAGAACGACGAAATAGCCATGAGCAGTCTCATGGCCGAATAAATAGGCCAGCTCATCCTTTCCCCCGCGCCTGGTATCTGACTTGAGCGGTCCTGTTTCCATTCAGACTGAGCTAAAATATGCCTTATTTGGATAAAAGGCCTGCTCGCCAAAGTTTCCCCATGGTTAATAAAGATATGCCCGATAAGAAAAGGCTGAGCAGCTCACTGCAGAACCAAAAAAGGAAACCTTGATCAAAGATGAACATCACCAAGAAAAAAAAAAAACCAGGCACAAATTGCACATGCAGGGAGACTGTGACGGCGCGGGGGGGATATTGGGGCTCGGATAACCTTCCCGGGGCGGGAAGATTCGGTTTCCCCAGGTTCTTGGTAGTGGGGATCATCGCTTGAGAATTCAATAATGTTGTGGGATGAAGGGGTTGGATTTCTTGGTGAGGATGAGTGGATGTAGATGAATTATCGTGATTGGCAAGGTACCGTAGCATCAGGCAAATATGATCGACAGTTCCCGGACTGGCGAGGAAATGTTGACGGTGGAATTAGAAGGGCTGCATCCTCCCCTCTCTTGGACTGTCGGATGGGATCATCAGCACTATCACGTCGATCCCCGACAGTCAATGCGGGCAAGTGGTTCGTTACACATCATGCGATGGTAATTCAGCCAGCAAGAGGCCAGAGAGAAGGAAAGAAAGGAGGAAGCTGTGGATACCGGCAGACTTTCAGTCACGGAGGTGCAACGTCGATGGAGGACAGGCAACTCAGCCGAAGATCGCTGTTCCTCTGCAGATTCTGAATAATGGGAAATCCCTCAATCGTCGTGTCTAATAAAAAGCAGGGGCTCGCAGGATTGATCGCTGGAAATTTACTCATGTAAATGCAGGCTGATTATGATTATTTACACTGGACATGCTCATCCTTGGATTCGTCCATCGCGAGTAATGAACAAATCCTTTATTTTACATCATAAACGTCACGATCACCCTCAAATGCGCCATCGCTAATGCAAAGAAACAATCAGGGTACTAATTCTCTGGAGGGGTCGGTCAGCCTTGTCGCTCATCTCTGACAGAAAGACAGGATAGCCCACCTGGTATCATCAGACTTTTCCATTCCAGTCAGAGTCGTCGAAATGCATGGCAATGCTATCCCTTCATGTGGATAAAGCAATCCAAGGCAATCGAGATTCCCGAGAATGTGAAGAACTACGTTTATGTTCATAGGGCTGAACCTCGCTTAACAAACACCCAGGGCAGCAGGGTCTTCGTCCCATCCCCACTCCCGAAGCAACTGCATGACACGATACTCAGTGGCCCAACCAAGATCAGACTCGATGCCCCGCAGCAGTCGAATAATCATCCGTCGTTCATGGGGCTCAGTGAGACATTGACCACTGACAAACAACGGCTGAAGTGCGTGGATGCGGACCGTGCCATCAGGGCGGGACATGGAAATGCCCAAGATCTCACGGCTGTGAAAGCGGATTTCACTCTCAATCGAGCGGTATGAGTTAAGTCGGTTCGTGATTGTACTTCGTCTACTGGTTGACTCGTGGGGTTTATTAATGAGAAGCAGAATACGTGCCATGTGGTAATGCTGCATGGTTGCTGCACACATGGGAATGCTGTGCCATACTTCCGGGAATGATGAGACGTCATCATCCTCTGCAGGTTTATTGGGCAGCCGTGACGGCTCAATCCGAGCCACTGGTCGGAATGTGTCAGGAAGCCCGCTGTGCCAGGCATCAAGTTCGGCCTCAAGACGATACCACCGTTCGAGGAGCACCTGCTGTGAAACACCGAGAGGGCCTGTGTCGATAGAATTACTGCTGTTCAAATGAACATTGTCGCCAGCACTAATGAAATTGACGATCTTTGAGAGAATCCATATGAGCGCATTGGAGATAAGATCCTCCCTCATCACATCATCCCCTTCCGGGTAACCAGCTGCGTACATGTTGCTAGGACGCACGAAACCAGCATTATCGATTTGAAGGCCGGCTTCTGTCCACAACACCAAGTCATCGGTATTAAGCCTTGTGTGAGTCTCGTTGATAACTGACATAATGTCAGCAGGCGGAGCCAGGAAAAGATGTACCAGAAATGTCAATGTGTACTTACAGGCTGCCAGATAATCCTGTCGAGCAAAGTTCCAAAACGTCGCCTTTCTTGCCTTGGACAATCCAGACTTCTTGGGTGGCTGGAAACCAGCATCTGCAGGAGACGATCGCTGCTCAACAGGCATCATTCCAACTTGAACAACATCTAAAAGTGACTTGACTCCACTCAGATGGCGGTTCCACGCCGGGCCAGTTGCATCAAGAAATTCATATACAGATAATATGGCCGCCGCAGCGAGTACTTCATCCGAGTGGACTCCATTCGAGAATCGACTATCAGAGAAACGCCTCCGGCGCTTGCGGGGGTTCTCAGCATCTTCACATAGCTCAGCGGCCTGCCACTGACCAAATGCCTCGGGTGTACTCAAGGGCGGGGGACCTTCATCCGGCTGCAGCTCCTTCATCAGAAGTTGGATTGCCTTTTCATAATACTTGGCGCCTTCCCAATACCAATCTATCTCGTCCGGCCATGTCTCCATAGAAGCGTGCTTGGAGCAGTTTCCACCAACCGATGCTTTAACGCCCTTCACGCGACCCAGTTGCTTTCCGGCATATGCACAAGCAGCATACTTTAAGAGGGGGTTGTTAAGCGCCTTTACGGGGACATACGAAGCAAAATAGGTTCCTAGGTCAAAAAGATCCATCCTATCATGACTCATCAGCGGCCTTCATGCATTTGAAGATAGGCTTCAGCTTACCAGAGCCCCGGTGCCTCTGTATAATGCCTCAGAAGAAAAGCAATTTTATGATCTGATTCTGCATTTGCATCCGCTCTCAGCTCCGCAATCGTGCTTCGCGACACTCCTGATCTCGATGTGAACGACGAGCTTCTCCGTTCGAGGGTACGTGGAATACCCGGGTCAAGTGGCGGTGACAGGGAATGTGAAGGGTTAAGAAGAAAGTTGATATTATTGTTGCCGGTTGATGCAATCGACATGGGAGGAGAGGTTGCCGAGAGTAAGGCGCTGCGCGGGCGCATCGGAGATGGGCCAGACGATACGGAGGCGGGAATATCAACGTTGCTAAAGGGTGTACTATCTGTCGCCAGCGACTGATGGTCTCCAAGCGAATGATACGGGAAACGATCATTCGCCGCTGCCGTTGACAAAGCCTCCAAACCATGTGTCTCGCCATCAACAGAAGAATTCCGAATACCACTCTCCCATTCCCGGCTCTGCGCGTTCGCAGCAAGAAGAGCAGCCTCCGTTTCTCCCAGTGTGGCCTCGAGGTCTTCCGCATAAGGATCCGAATTATCGACAAATATCACTATTGTATAGACACCCGCATATCAATCAAATCTGTCTGTGCAACCAAAACCGACCCGAACACGACACCAAAAAAAGGGAAATCAAGAAAGTATTTTCGCACCATGCTTCGGAATATCCAACCAAACACTATCCTTGTCGAAGGTATTCTTGTACGAATAAAATCCCCTCAGATTACCACGACCGGGCGACGATTCCTCGAGATCTTTATTCATCGACGCATTTTGTTGATGGCGAAAGACAATGCCTTCGCTTGGGCGGCATTCTCTCCCGCCTTTGCGACACTGCGTACACTCTGGTTTCTGCTCGTCGCCTGCGAAGCTACGTCAGTATTCGAGTCTTGTGGGAAAACCACCAAATCTGATCTGAATTATTTGTGATGGTATGGTTTCTGGAGGACGGAGTTACATTTGAGCTTCCGAGTACGACACGTCAAGCTGTGATGCGGTTGGGCACAAACATGTTAGCGAAAAGCTCTTGCCGGGAAAGAAAAAAGAAATCAAGATATCAATCTGACTCACCAGCCTGTACGTGATCGCATACCGGCTGAAAAGAACGGTAGCTAAACAGCCGCATTCGAGAGATATAATAGGGGATGACGATCCGGGGTCCAGTACTCCGTATGTAATGTAGAAAAATTGTGGGGATGCGGAGGGGGGGAACCGTGATGATCTCTGAAAGGGATGAGGAATCCTGACTGACAGATGATAAGAAGAGAAAGAAGAATAGAGGCGGCCAAGAAGCCAGAAGACAAGACGAAGCGGGGGGGCGGAAAACGAGGATCACGAAGCAACGAAACGAACGAACATCAGCAGGTCTAGGCAATATGGATTCGGGGCGCTCATATTGGATGGGGGTCTTTCAGCCTTAGTCATGCGGACTTGCGGGGAAAGCCCCGAGGGAGTTTATTTATGGAGGATGTCAGACACTCCAGCCTCATCGGTTAATTCCTACGTAATAATTCTGTCTGTCTTGGGAGATTGCTGATTCTGAGTTCATCTATTGTATGTCCACATCCCATTTACACAAGTTACCCAGCAGATTCGACTTGGTATTATTGTCATTACCGCGAGCTTGCGCGGGCTATTTACACGCCCAGCTGGTAACATGACATCCCCCCGCACAGACACTGTGGCGGAGAAAAAACACTCGGACTACCACTATAGTACAAACCCAACATCAACAAACGAAATGACGTATTCACAAAATGATTGGTCTCGGCTAGTTATAACCTTGCCAAATCACAGACGGTAGACATGAAAATGATGACGAAAAAGAGGTGCTTTCTGAGATCAAAAAAGATATCAAAAAACAGAGAGAATCGAAAAGGTAGATAGATAAATGCAATGGGAAAAATGGCAAATCAAACATTAAGAATAAGGGTATAAAATGTCGCTTCCTAAGAACGCCGTTCTCAAGATACCACACAAAACTAGAATGTAAAGTATATGTCGTTGGACTTTTTGTCTTCACTGATCAACAGTTATCGTCGAGTGGGCGCAATCACGTTCGTACATCAGATTGCGGGTGCACCTGGGTTCGGCTGTTTCAGAGTATTGAATAGGTACTCCGGAGGCAATCGCTGCATGTTCGTAGGCCGGTCAGTTCCATACGCTTGCGGAGAAGGCATGTAGCCCTGGTGACGGCGCTGGATCTTGTTCATGATGACACCGGCAATGACGATGAGGAAAACGCAGGCGAGTGCAAGACAGAAAGAAATCAAAACGACGATTCCGTTTGAGTGGTGGTTATCTGATGTGAGACGTTAGCCTGTGTTATCACGTAAGATCATGAATGGGAAACTTACTACCACCACGGGTGTAAGGATTTTGGTTTTCCATGAACAACCGCGACATAGTGCCCGGCTGTCCATCGGATTTCGAGGAGAGCATAAAAGGGGTCAGGTCGATTCCGTCAAACAATGCTGCAGATGCATTGCCAAAATCAGGAATCACAAGCTGGCCAGTAACAATAAGAATTAGATCCTTGTTGAGGTAATCATCGGACTTGTGGTCTGAGGAGATGGGGATAACCTCCAGACCCTGAATGGTCGTTCCTTCATCGAAAAGGTCTCCGGCTGGCACAAATTTAGATCCATCGTAGCTGGTGATGAAGCTCGAGCCATTGGTAGATTGTCCTGCGAGCCAGAAAGTCGAAACATCCGTACTGGCGGGTGTAAAGGCAGTGACTGTGCCTGGGATCTCAGTGGCAGATGCCCCCTTGAAGGAGGTCCACATCTGCTCTTTGACGTTGTAGGTTGCAATCTTTGTCTTTTCGTCATTCACTTTGAGATCACCAATAGCCATCAAGTTTTGGCTGCTGGTCCATTTAAGCGACAGAACAGTACCTTCGAGATCCACACCAGGTCGGCTCCATTGGCCGGCAGACGGGTCGTAGTAGCAAACACTGGGACATGGAAGATTCCCGGCAGATTTGAAGCTACCTCCGAAGTAAATCTCCTCTGAGCTCGGGCGACTAGCGATAGAGTTGACAGTTACATTTCCTCCGTTAAGAGCGGGGGGCTGTTCCTTAACGAGCTCACTGTTGCTCAAATCGTATGCGACAAATCCTGTCAGTTGATTGCCATCCACAGTACCAGTGACATTGCCACCAGCCCAAAGGGTGTTGTTGGAGACGAGTAAGGATATGAATGTGGAGTTGCTATCAATACCCGCACCCAGGCCGCTGATCGTGTTGTGGGTGCCGTCAATTAGAGCGAGGTTCTCCACGGTAGATCCGTTGTTGGTAGTGATGTTGAACTGGCCTCCAAGGATCGTGAGGTTACGCTTCGAGCTGGTATCATACACTCCAGTGAGGACTCCGCCACCAGAGCTGTTAATTTTCGTGTTAGTCAGCAATGGTAGGAGATCCAGTTCGTCATCGTCAACTAGCGACACAGCTCCATCGGCGGCGAGACCGTTAGAAACGAAGTTTCCGGCAATGATAGTTGTGTTTTCAGCTGTGGCGTAGGTCGACAATTGTCCAGCAAACTCCGACTGAGTTACATTGAGGTTCTGGAGCCAATTCTTCTGGGAGGGGACCCAAATGGCAAATCCTGGCGCATGCACTGCCGGGGTGTCGTCAAAGGCGAGCAACTCGTCAAAACGACCACTCACGGCAATGGTTGTCTCGTTGATTTCAGTAGACACGTTGAGGGGAAATTCAAGAACAGAGCTAACGGGGCCGTTGACTCCTCCTCCAAGTGCCACCCAAGCTTTAGAATCAAAGGAATAGGCGGCGACATTTTGCAAGTTGCTGTTTCCACCATCAGACGAATCGGTAAAGTTGCCTCCGACATAGAGGAAATCATCGAGCACCGCCATCGAAGCGACCTGGGCGTTCAAGCCTCCTTCGGGCATAGCTGTAGCATTACCATCATCGAAGTACATGATGTTTCTGATACCCGATTTGGAGAAATTGCCTCCAGCGTATATCACCTTGTCATGCATTGCCAAGGCCGTGATTGACGCTCCGTGGTCAAGCTCAAGTCCCGCCTCATTGATAACCGACTCGGTGAAATTGGTGTTGGTGGTCTTGGAAGTAGGATCGAAATCGTACAGACCATTCAAGTCTCCGTCTCCGCTGGTTCCTTTCGAGGCCTTGATCAACTGGAATTTGACCCGCGAGGCCACCACGGTGATATCGCCTTGGCCAGATTTAGGAGTCAAGGTCACGCTAGGACGGAAAGAACTGCTGCTGGCATCGACGTGACCGGTATAGATGGTATCGTATTTTTCATAGTCGTTCGTCTGGTAGAGGTCGGTGGAAACGGGATCGTCGTCAGTGCTGACAGTAGCTGTCACGTTAACAATACCACGCGCATCGCAGGTTCCATCTTCCGTGCAACCAGGGGTGTAAAGAAGGACACTGTAGTTGCCCGACTGCTGGACATCCGGCTCGAAGACAATAGACGTGCTGGTCGCATCGGATCCTGTAGCTTTGGCGGTCAAATAGTTGGACTGTCCAGATCCAGTAACACTCCACGAGCCAGACTGTTTAGCCTCAGAGGGGTACTTGGATTCTGCGCATGTCGGCTCATTAAAGTCGTTGATAGCATAGGCGTAGATGTCTTGAATCAATCAGCATGGGGAAGAGACTATAGCATTTCTTCGTCTGAATACTTACCGTCTGTGAAGACTTCAATACCATTCAGACCGGCGCCTTGTCCGTACCAATCAAGAACCTCCAACTGGAAACCCTTCATGCCGACATTGTTCACAAAACGGAATTCGCGATACTCTTCATCGGAGTTGTCGGAGAGCGGGCATGAAGCGTCGCAGGAGACATTCTTGTTGTCGGAATCGGTGTAGGTAAGGTTCATGATGCCATTGTCGGGCAACGCTCTGAACAGGAAAGACTTTGTGCCCCTTCCTTCATAATGGGTGTTGTAGAGACGAATCCTCGATGGGTTATAGGTGAAGTTCATGTCCGCGCGCCAGAATCCGGGGGAATAGTCGTCGAGCAACCACGTCTTTCCTTCGCCGTCCTCGCCACCAGTTTGACAGATGATATTCTTAGGGCTACTGTATCCATCTTTCGAAGAGAGCGCGTCAGAGGTAATAGTTGCATTCGAGAGGTTGATCACTTGTCCGGTCTTCTTGGTCGATGTCGAGTTTCCGATGCCATCAAAAGATCCACCAAAAACGATGTGACCGTCGTCGTCCTTCAAAATCGATGTAACCGGTCCATTGAGTCCATCAAAAGGCAAACGCGACCAGCCCTTACCATCGACCCAAGCGACAGCGTTCGTTGTGTTCTTGTAGTTGAAATCTCCGCCAACATAAACACTGTTTGTATCCTGGTCGCATAGCAAAGCTGAAACAGATCCGTTGATTCCTGGCAAGGCAGTGACTTCGCTCGAGTTCATATTGAACATAGCCACACCCTCAGCCTTGACCCCACCCAAATTGGTGAAATTTCCGCCCACAAAGATACCAGAATACTTTCCATCCTTGTTGGTAAAAGGGCACATGGCGAGGATTTCTGCATCTGCGTTCGAGAGCGACGTAAGCACGCCATTCGGGAGAGGCGTCAAAATTGATTGAGATCCATTGTGGTTCAAGGTCGTTTCCGACTGGTTGGTGTAAGAATAAATCGAAACCGCATCAAAATTTCCGGTAAAAGCGACTCGTCCTAACGAAGAAAGATCAAGGTCGGGTTTCGAAACGGAAGTAAACGACAATTCCTGGGCTGCAGACGGTTGAAAAATCGACGTAAGAATAGCCGTCGCAGGCCCTAACAGTGAGGGGAGCCTCATTGTTCAGGAACCCGACGACGGGCCAAAAAAAATGATATTGGAGAGAGAAAAAAAGCCTAGAGAAACACTGGCCCAAATAAAATCATGAAACGACTGTTTAGAGGGAAAAAGATACTGTTGTTGAATAAGAGGGGGCCTAAAGTCGCAGCGAACGCGCTGGGACTTTGAAAAGGAGAGGCCTTTAAGGAACGTGGCAGGGGAAACCCAAGCAGAAAATGAAAAAGAGTGAAAGAGACTCCACGTTCCACGACTGGAGTCTAAAAATGCATAAGCAGAAAAGAAAGAAAGGAATGGAAAAGCAAAAAAAACGATAGACAGAATTAACGAATGACTGTAAGAAGTTGAATGGGCCGAAAGAATGACATGGCAGGGGCTCCAGTGGTGTTTGTCCAGGTCGGAGGGCTTCTCCCTCTCAGTGTTGGTTGAAGTCGTTCGAGTCTGGCTGTTACGGTATGTATGTAATATGGTGGTAAAGTTGGGATGGACCGCACTAAGCGAACCGTCTGAGGGGACCGGAGGGGGAATTACTCTGTTCCGGTATGAGACCCGCTGCAGGCTCGCCAACCACTGGGCACGAGACGGAATGGAGGGGATGGTGTTCCGTGGTTGATGTTGGCCATCGCCCGCAGTGGTATTTATGGACCCCCCTTCCCTCAGGATGACTCTACTAATGGGAATAAGATCATGACTATTTATTATGGGACGGCTGGTGACTTGGTGATGTACAGCACAGGAGGCAAGGATGGATTGTGCTTTTTTTCGGGTTACACTGCGTTGGGGGGATCAATAGGAGGAGCTCATTATTGTGTTTTGCTGCTGCATGCTTAACCTTATCAACTGCTATGCTATTTTCGGCAGCGCAATTATTTGGATTTCCACCATTACATCACAACGGTATTCCACGTGACAATACCGATGACACCAGGTATTCTTCGAGAACAACCAGATAAAAAAGACGATCATCGATGATCAATGATATAACAATAATGTGGCCTCCTGCTAGGGATGGCCATTTCTCGATGACTTGTGTTGATGTTGTGGACTCTCCCTCCGTAGCTCTGTGGCTTTGCAGGATATATTTGCTCTTGCCACCACCAGTTGAAACACTAACCTATATAGCTTCCACATATACTTACTATATACAGCATAGTATTAGTATGTCTTGGATTAAGTCGGACCATCTGGATGTATCAGTTTTGAGTTCGGTATTTCAAAATTCATATTCATACATCCATATCTATGTGGATCATAGACAGACTACTGTCACTACTATTGACGCGTAGGCTTCGTAAGTTCCATCTTGACGGGAATAGAACAGCATAGGTATTAAACTAGCGCAATGGAGTCGCTGATACTTGCAGGCAGATACAATCCAGCAACATTCCATCCGTATCTTCCGGTATAAGACAGTATTATGCTATGGGTCTTTTATGGAGTAGTCTCAGATTGATCCAGGATTGATCGTATCTAAATGATCGTATCCAAAATTATGAAAATCTAATATGATCTCCAGGCTTAATTCCCTGCAATAAGCAATGCCTCCTGGTAACACTAGATAGGCGCATTTACATGGTCGGGGTTAGCCCCTCAAGGCGCACCATCATCAAGGAGCTGCGCCACATATTCTGATACTCATTATCTGCGAAGGCCTTGCAGTTTGAGTGAATTATTTAGTATGTAATATCGTTTCATGGTCATATCCGATAGGAAGTTTGTTCTTTCAAACGTCGCAGACTAGATCAGTGCGGTCGATTAGTACTTCTACATAGGTATGTCTTGCCTCTGGTTCACCGACCCCATATTGTAAGATCTTGGTCACCTCGATCTTATAGTTATGCAGGCTTATTTAATATGTACTCTAGAAATATCCTAGATACAGTCATAGGATTTCTCAGCAATTGTGGCTTATTGCTTGTTGATTTTAAGCACCCTCCAGCTCCATCTAGCTCTTACTTTAGTTATATTCTACATTCTTACATAACAATCAAGTCAACTGATAATGTTTGAATTTATTTTCTTGTAGAGTCAATCTATATTATAGGAAACAAAATCATTGGCTATACTCTACCTATGGATGAATATGTATTTTCTTCATATGGTTGTCCTAACGCCCGTGAACAAAAATATATAGCAACTTCCTTGGTCTTCATATCTTCACTGTTACACCAAAGCATAAAACCAGATATCAGGACAGTAATAGTTAATCTGTCATCTATCCTCGAATATAGAAGAGACCAGGTGCGAGTCAGTTTTATACAATCTTGCGCTATGAATAGGGGCAGCCAACACCGTCTATAGAATCATTAGGGCTATACATACCCTCGGCAACATTTACATTTGAAAGAGGAAATTGCCAGCGACCGGCAAGGAAGGGAAAGAAAGCTGTCTTATTGAAATCCATCTTATTCGCTCTTTCTGGTGTCTGTCGGTTAAGCTTAACTTTAAGGGACGTTGAGGATGGATATACCCGTGACAGTTGTATAGTGCGTGGGTCACTGTCCATTAAAGTTATCTTTACCCGGTTCAACGGCCGAGTATAAAATTGACGAAAATCTGGCCGCTTGGATTTTAAAAATGACCCATTTGCAATATAGCTGGGGTGAATAAATTGTATTGCTAGAGTGCTTGGTTTTTTTATTTTATTTGATATCCCACGCGACATCCAGATCACGAATCTCTATCATCATGGCTCAACGCTTGGCTACGTTTCAGAAATTCCTCTCTATGCAGAACATGATGGCTGTCGTTACGGCTAGCTTCGCTGGCAGTGTGTCCGATACAGCCAAGGCAATCCGAGAAAGGCTGGGAGGGCGTGAGATGGCTGTTGTTTGGGTTGATGCAGATGCGGGCATCGATACTCCTGAGACGAGTGATAGTGGTAACATCCATGGTATGCCGGTAGCTTTTGTCACTGGGATAATAAAGTCAAACGAAGTGGATGTTTTGGGTGGTTTCAGAAGGAGAATCTGGCCAATGTTGGGAAGTTTGTGTACATTGGTCTTCGTGATGTTGATGACGGCGAAGAGAAGACCATTGAACGCTGTGGTATCAAAGATGTGAAGAGGCAAGAGTCCTCAAAAACATTCTGCTAAACCTTACATATGCTGACGGTTCTAGACGTGGAATCCAAAGCATCATGGATGAGACTTTGGCATATGTCAGGGACGAAACCCCAACCCATTTGTTATTCGATATAGATTTTCTGGATCCAGCCTGGGCACCAAGTACCGGACACCCAGTCGGTGAGGGATTGTCACTTGCGGACGGGGGGTTTATTGCTCGACAGCTACACGAGACTGGTAACCTTGTTGCGATGGATTTGGTGGAAGTGAATCCATCAATAGACCGTCCTGGGCTTGCTCAAACGGTGAGATCTGGATGGTCTTTGATTAGGATCTCTCTGGGGGTGGTCTCACCTCAGTAATCTTGAAATCACCGCTTAATAAGGACCTTTCCATGATGAAATGGTCCTAAAGATTATGTAGTTGAGAAGTATCCATGACCAAACGAGAAAGTCTCGGCCGGATTATATTTTCAATGAATACCTGTTTTGACATTTGAATAGCGTTTCTATTAAACAACGCTTCAGGGCAACTGAAGCTGGTAGACATCTTGTCACTTGTGAGAGTTTGTAGACAGAACATAATCGTAGACTGGAGATGAGTGAATGGTACCTTGGTGCCTGAGGCATATGCCAAGACACTAAACCTGATTCTGCAAGAAGTGGCGGTTGCCCGGAGGTCTTCCTTACCGCGCCGTAGGCCGACAGCCGCGCGCAACGCGAACTCCAGAAAAAGGTTGTTCTAGAGCTTTACTGATAGCTCTGTCATCTACCTCTCACATAGCAGCGACAGTGTTCCTCATATTCTCTCTTCCTCTCGTCGGGTCATCCCAAAACTTCATCTGATTAGTTGACAGCCCGTTCCTCCCAACAGATTTCGTCTCAAAGCTCCTCCAACATGTGAGCCTTCCCCTAGTATTTGCATATACCGTTCCACTAATATTTTTTGCCAGGGAGAGCTTCGATAACGTGTACCTCGACCTCGCGAAGAACCCCGGAAAATGCAAGCTTGCTGAAAGTGGTCTGGGATGGCGACCTTCTGGCGGAGGCGATACTTTTACCCTGGACAGCAACAACATCGGCGCAGCCCAATGGAGTCGAGCAGCTAAGGGGTTCGAATTGAAAATTTTGTCGCGGTCTTCTGGTGTTGTTCAGCTGGATGGATTCGACCAAGAGGTAGGCTCTCCGGCGGCATTCCAGACAACTGCGAAAAAAATGGCTTCTGACCTGGACTTGTTGGTTTTTTTTCCCCCTAGGACTTTGAGCGATTGAGCAAGGCTTTCAAGATCTGGTATGGCATCAACATCGAAACCCGCGAACATGCGCTTCGAGGATGGAACTGGGGTAAGGCAGAATTCACCAAAGCGGAACTTTCTTTCAACGTCCAAAATCGACCTGCGTTTGAAATCCCTTACTCGGAAATCACCAACACGAACCTCGCGGGAAAGAACGAAGTCGCAGTTGAATTTGGCCTTGGTGCCGATGGAACCACTGCTAGCGGTCAGCCCGCTGGCAGCACGAAGAACCGTGGTAGAAAAGCCGCGGCGTGCGCAGACGAGCTAGTTGAAATGCGGTTCTACATCCCAGGAACGGCAGTTAAGAAGGAGAAGGCTCCCAAGGAGGAGGGCGAAGAAGATGAGGAAGAAAAAGAAGAAGACGGAGAGGAAGAGGAAGAAGTGGAAGAGCAGAATGCTGCCAACCTCTTCTACGAGACCCTCATGGATAAGGCCGAGATCGGCGATGTTGCCGGCGATACTTTTGCTACTTTCTTGGACATTCTGCACCTCACCCCCAGGTACGTATCGTCTAACAATCATTTCCGTAGCAAAACATTAATGGGTCATCCAGAGGTCGTTTCGATATCGATATGTACGAGTCGTCCTTCCGGTTACGTGGAAAGACATACGACTACAAGATTCAATATTCCTCGATCAAGAAATTCTTCTTGCTGCCCAAAAACGACGATACTCACACTCTCATTGTTTTGGGTCTCGACCCACCTCTGCGACAGGGTCAGACTAGATACCCTTTCCTTGTCATGCAGTTGAAGTTGGATGAGGAGATCAGCTTAGAGCTCAACATGACAGAGTGAGTTCTATCCATATACACATTGTGGTGATGATATACTGACAATATCAGTGATCTACTGGAGTCTCAGTACAAGGACAAGTTGCAGTCTCGCTATGAAGAGCCGGTTCACCAGGTCGTCACAAAGATCTTCCGTGGATTGTCGGGCAAGAAGGTCATCATGCCATCGAAAGATTTTGTCAGCCACCATGGCCACAGCGGAGTCAAATGCTCAATCAAGGCCAACGAAGGTCTCTTGTACTTCTTGGATAAGAGTCTTATCTTCGTTCCTAAGCCCGCCACCTACATTCAGCTTGAAAACGTCGCCATCATTACCATGTCGCGAGTCGGCGGTGCAGTCTCGGCCAGCAGAACCTTTGATATTACCGTCAGCCTGAAGGCAGGCATGGGAGAGCACCAATTCAGCAACATCAATCGGTAGGTTATTTGGATTCATCAGTTCAGTCGAGGTGATTTACTGACACCATCGCAGTGAGGAGCAACAACCTCTCGAAGAATACTTCAAGGCCAAGAACATTCGTTTCAAGAACGAGATGACGGAAGATGTAAGTTCAATGCAGAATGGTTTTGACGTGACCCACAGGCTGACAATATTCTCCCCAGCACTCATCATCCTTGATTGCCGCTGCCCTTGAGAATGAGCAAATGGGCTCTAGCGATGACGAGGGTGTACGACCTGACCGTGGCTCCGCCGATGAAGACGAGGAATCCATTGATGAAGACTTCCAGACCGAGTCGGACTCAGATGTGGCCGAAGAGTTTGACTCTGACCACGAAAGCAGCGGTGGAAGTGACGCCGAGATGAACGATGCTTCTGACGGCGGCGGCGGCGACGATGATGACGACGATGCGATGTCCGAGGCCGAGGACTCGCGACCGAAGAAGAAGTCCAAGGTTGGAAAATAAGAGACTACGGTTCTTTTTGGACGACACTGAGCGTGAGTCGACATAATGACTGCTGTATAATGAATAGGAACCATTGATTCTGTGCTATAATATGGAGAAAGTTAAAAACCACAAAGTGCTTTAAATGTTTAGTTTTGACTCCGTGAGCTAGTCTCTTCACGTACATCAAGCAGGCAATAGGTGTCGGTCACTGAGAGTTTCGGATATATCATATCAATAACCTCGCTGACAGGTATATCTGCAGCCACGACAAGTTAACTCTGCGACTACTGTATCCCTCTAAGGCTATTGAAGGACTAGGTGAACCCATTTGCATTTGCATATTGGCGTAATGTATTGTAGATCTGGACAGGGAAAAACAAGAAAAGTACAGGTAAAACATGGAAGGGAAGGGAAAATGTGAGAGTGAGAGTGAGAAAATCGCCCCAACACCGAACGGGCCCCTCCTTGGTGTGCTATCTGAATCAGCAGTGACTGAGTGTGGTATGTACATATGTCGTTCTGGTTTAGGAACAGGGAAGATGGGGTCCAGCTTATCTACAGATTTCCATGTCAGCTAAGGCTTGGATGGAATTCCAAGACAGTCTTGCAGTTGAGGCCAATGGACGAGAGGGGAGGGATTGGGGTGTTTTTTTTTTTTTTTTTGTTGAGGACAGTTTAGCTGTAGGTGCAGGCAGGTTGAAGATACAGCAAGGTAGCTGTACAGGCATAATATGGATGTACAGTGTACGTGCAGGTAAATAGCCAACGACCTACCCCGACGAGCACAGTCCACCGATTCTACGTAAAAAAGAGAAGCTTTCAAATAAACCAAAGAATTAGAGCTTGAAACTAACTAACTGGCTATGAAATTAAATATTAATATTAATATTGTCCATCTGAACTTTTTCCCAGGTGATCATCATCTGGTCCAGGCATTAGATAATCAGGGAGCCATGGGTTGGTCTTTGCCGCCCATCGACAGCCTCTGATTGGCTGCTGGCGGGTCGTTTTACCCCTGGCAAGCAACAAGGCGTTGGACTGGGTAGCACCGGGCCTCTCTCTGTCTCTCTCTCTTCCCCTGAAATTAAGGTATCTGCTGTGCTCAGGATAGGGTACAGAAGGGGAGGACCAATCGGTCCTATGAATAGCAGCAGGAGGTGGTCACGGTTGCAATAATCGTGTTTTGAGACAATCAATTGGGACGATTCCAACGGCTCGACCGGTGGAGAGTTGTTTAATATGTCGATGCCCGGATACCCCTGGGGTAGTATCTCCATAGTATCTAGATTACTAGTATGGAGAATGTAATTGTATACAGGATATGGGAGCAATTGAACCTGTTTTAACTGAAATGATCGGTTTCTTTCTTTCTTTTCTATCTTCTCGAATCCCTCCAATATGTCGTTGGGCTCGTCCGGTCGGAGAATTTTCCCCTACCGCTGCCAACAAATACAGCCATGCTCTTCCGTATTGATTATGAGCAGCAAGCAGCAGCGGCAGTAGGGATTGGAATCATAAGAAATAGACGTAGTGCAACGGGGCTGCAGTAGACGAAGTAAATAATAATATTAAGAGAGGGAAAAAGAAATAAGAGAAAAAAAAAAAAAAAAGGCCCGCTGGGAACTCTGGCCGGCCTAAGATTGATCGATTGATTGATTGACCACTCCACCTCGACAAGAGAGAAGCTGCCCCTTTCTCGGACGGACCAGACCAAACACGCTCGCCCTCTCTTTCTCTCTCGCTTTCTGTCTCTGTCTTCTGCTCTCTCACTCTTTCTCGACCTCCACCCCCCATCCAGTCTCCGCAGGTCCAGTCGTTCCTCTCCTCTTCTTCATTTTCTTCCTCTCTTTCAGCGACTTTTTTTTAATTTATTTTCTTTTTTTTGCTCTGCATTCCTCCCTCCTGCACACCGCTTCATACCCCCCCAAGCTGTGCTTGAGATTCCCGTGGTTTCAGTCGTCCCCCTCGCTCGTGATCGACTGAATCTCACCCTTTTCCTTGCGAACGATATCACGGTATGATAATTTTCCTGGTCCCTTGATCCGGCCTTATCCACCCCTCGGTGATGCCGTTGGACATCTCTATCTTGATTGTCGACACTTCCTTCTTCGTGGCTTCATTCAGTCAGGAAGCTGTTTGCTAACTGCAACCCGCTTCAGGAGAACTTTCTCTTCGACGTTCGCTACCCTCATCTTCCCTCCCGCGCTCGCTCCAAGATCCAGACCTTTAACTTTCCAAAATGGGTAAGCTCATCGACTTGTGTATTCATTGATCCATCATTCTATATCTATTCCTGTCATTTCGGTCGTCAATGCTTCCTGTCTGTGCCTCCACTCGAGTTAGTTGTTGCGCGTTGATAAAACGATCATGCCACGTTCTACCCACCAGGATGCGGAAAATGGCCCGCATCTGGATGTTGGAAGGGCTCAGTCTTATGGATCTCTCAACCGACACTCTCCAAGACCCAATGGTCGTCCGTCGTCTACACCTGCTTTGGGAACGCTTGAGAAAAAGGATGGAATTTCTGAACATGATGCTGACCTCGGGTTGAACTATTCTAGCTTCACCACCTCCTCCCGCCAACGGCACTCCGGTCGCCTCTATCGGAGAGTCTTCTCCTCCCAGTAGCAAACCAGGCTCCCCCTTTGTTGAACGCAGCAACCCAATGGGCTCCGGAAATGCCCAGACAGTTAGCTCCAAGGACCCCAAGGCTGTGGCCCAGGCAGCTACTGATATGAAGAACGTCGTTCGCCGCAAGTTGACCGGCTACGTTGGATTCGCCAACCTGCCCAACCAATGGCACCGCAAGAGTGTCCGCAAAGGATTCAACTTCAACGTAATGGTTGTTGGTGAGTCTCTACCATTCTACTAAAAAAGTGTCAAGTTGGGCCGGTATTAATATGTGTAATCAGGTGAATCTGGTCTCGGAAAGTCGACTCTCGTGAACACTCTCTTCAACACCTCCCTCTACCCCCTAAGGAACGCACTGGCCCCAGCCACGACATTATCCCGAAGACTGTGGCAATTCAGTCCATCAGCGCCGACATTGAAGAGAACGGCGTTCGCCTTCGCTTGACCGTTGTTGACACTCCCGGATTCGGTGACTTTGTGAACAACGATGACTCCTGGCGTCCTATTGTCGAGAACATTGAGCAGAGATACGATGCGTACTTGGAGGCTGAGAACAAGGTCAACCGTACCAACACCGTTGACAACCGTATCCACGCCTGTGTCTACTTCATCCAGCCCACTGGTCACTCGCTGAAGCCTCTTGACATTGAGGTTATGCGCCGATTGCACACCAAGGTTAACCTGATCCCCGTTATTGCCAAGGCCGACACCTTGACCGACGAGGAAATTGCTCTCTTCAAGCAAAGAGTACGAAACCCAGTTGTTTGCTATCCATTTGAACTGCCACTAATAATTTCTCTAGATCTCTGCCGATATCCAGCACCACTCGATTCAGATCTTCGAGGGCCCCCGCTATGAGCTTGACGATGAAGAAACCATCGCTGAGAACCAGGAAATCATGTCGAAGGTCCCCTTCGCTGTGGTTGGTGCCAACACAGAAGTCACCGCCGCCGATGGCCGCAAGGTCCGCGGTCGTAGCTACCCCTGGGGTGTTATCGAGGTCGACAACGAGGAACACTGCGACTTTGTCAAGTTGCGCCAGATGTTGATCAGAACCCACATGGAAGAGCTCAAGGAGCACACCAACAACTCCCTCTACGAGAACTACCGCTCCGACAAGCTCACCCAGATGGGTGTTGCTCAGGACCCCAGCGTGTTCAAGGAGGTCAACCCCGCTGTCAAGCAGGAGGAGGAGCGTGCCCTGCACGAGCAGAAGCTCGCCAAGATGGAGGCCGAGATGAAGATGGTCTTCCAACAAAAGGTCGCAGAGAAGGAGAGCAAGCTGAAACAGAGCGAGGACGAACTATATGCCCGACATCGCGAGATGAAGGATCAACTGGATCGTCAACGCGCAGAGCTGGACGAGAAGAAGGGCCGTCTCGAAAGCGGACGACCAATCGAAGAAAAGGGAAAGAGAAAGGGTTTCTCTCTCCGTTAAGAAGACTGAATGACCGGAACCTTCCAACTCCCCATGCGGAGCAGATGCCTTGGACCCCCAAAGGTGTATATTGTCGTCGGAGGCACTCTGGTGGTTCTACGTTTGATTCCCCACGACTGCTGATTGACCGAGCGCCCATCCCCACACTCTTTTTTTCACTTGTGTTTATTGTTCACCCCCCACGCTCCCTCATCTCTCTTTTTCTTCCCTTCTTCCTTTTCTCGTATCTGCTTGTGGTAATGACTCTACTTTTAATTGGGTGGACCGAAGAAAAGAACGTCTCCTGTTTATTTTCAATTTAGCAAGATTAATTATCAACTGGGGCTCTGACTAGGAGATGAGCTGGGACGCACACAAGGATGCTTGCTTTTTCCTTCTATTGCCTGCACGCTCGAGTGGTCTGGTCGCTGATTTGCAAGATGATGCACGGGCTGGTGGCCTGCAGACCGCTCCGTGGTCCGTCGGCCCCCTGCCTTATGTCCACCTTTCACTTCTTGTTATGTACTTTTGCCTACGCTATACCTTGTGCCGCCTGTTTCCCTATTCCCCATTGTGGTCTTTTTACTTTACATTCGTACACTTTTTGTCTCTTTACACATTTTAGTGAGCTCCAACTGACACCCAACCATCTTTTGCGCGGTATTTTTCCTTGAAGTTTGTGTCTTTAGTTGTCAATGTGAAATCTTATCAACTTGTTGCTCTGTAAAACCCTGGCAAAGCGGTGTTGACGATGAATATAAGTAATATTTGTTAAACTTTACGCATATCATTTTTTCCTATTCGACTGGTAATCCTATAATGTATGCATCTTGAAACTCTAAAGCTGGACTCCCGAGACAGAAGCCGACTGGACCTGTGATCCTGCATGGCCGAGGATATATAGCGGCATATAGACCAGGCTGCCACTGACCAAAACAAAACCGTTAAAGCACGGGAATTGTTTCGAAAAGACCACGGAGTAAGCACTAGGTGTCTCTGAGCTGATTTGGCCTTCTAAAAATTCCGTGCCAGCAATGCTCAGAGTACCTTACAGACCGCTGATACATAGATGGGCATCACCGACTTACTGCGGAATGGCGGAATAGCGGAGGGTGCCGTGAGTTAGAGGTAGTACAAGAAATATTACTGACTTTTTCAACCTCACACACACATTCTTCCCAGGAAATATTGGGATAGTAGGTATATCTTAACATTCTTCGTAGACACGAATAATTATCAAGATAGATAAAAGATCGCTTGCATCATCCCGAGTGCCAGACGTCACTGCGGCCGGGGAGCGAATCAGCGGCGTGGGCGACTAGCTAGTACGCAGAGCTGGAAACCACCTGGAAGTTCCGTCCAGCTGGCCGCACACCAGCAGCCAGCAGTTCATCGCCAAAACCCTCACCAAACCAACCCAAGACCCCCCCGCCCAGCCCAGCCTCCCCCCAGACGAACACCCTACCTTTGTTCAATTTCTTTTCTTTCCCCTTCTCCCTTGATCTTTTTTGGAGAAATCGACCTACCGCTGCGGCATATCTTCCCCAGCGGCTCCCCTTCCCTGCTTTACTGTCGCGTTATCTTTCCCACTACTTCCTTCTCATCACCCCCAACACTCCCGAGGTCAACGGTACACCTACATCAAAGTCTTGCATCATGCCTCCTCCGCCTCCATCCAACTTGCCTTTGGCCGAGAGATTGAAGGCTCTCGCCCAGACATTGCAGTATGCCATTTTTACCTGCTTTCGCTAATGCTGTTAAATTCCAGTACTGACCAGTGGGTGTTTCTTTCTGCAGGTTTGCTTGGTTTGCCGGGTAGGTTTCCGTTTGGTCCTGCGTTCTCTACGACTCCTCATCGCGATGTTTGCCAATTGTGTTCTGGATCTGTCGAAATCCGTGTCCAGTTCCCTTTCCTGGTCGTGGTCGTTCATGGGGGGTGCAATGCCGGTAAGCGCAGGTTTGCTGACCGAATACACAGACATTTGACCCTGCTTCTTTCCGTCTTTCGCTATCTCCTGTCCTACATCACTTTCAACTCGTATTCCTCCACTGCGCAGGTGACGTACCGCCTGGCTTTCATTTCGGCGGCTGCGACGTACGGAATCGTCGTATACAAGGGACACATCGCGCGAGGCCGTCTTCAGGGTAGCGTTCCCGCCATTGCGCTGAAGCTTGCTACCGATGAGAATGTGCAGTACCTGGGTGAGTTTCCTTGAAATTCTGGATGAATTGCCTCTTGCTGACAATGTGGATTAGGCATGGCCTTGGTGTGGCTCTACTCGCGCCAGATCCCTCTGGCTCTTCTCCCCTTCAGTGTCTACTCGATCTTCCATGTCGCGACCTACTCCCGCATGCACCTGATCCCTACTTTGCAGCCTCCTCAGGGCGCAGCAGGCCCGGCCTCGCCCTCTTCCCCTGGCTCCCCCAAGCCTGCTGCGAAGCAACCTCCTCTCGCCGAGACAATTGGACGCTTCATCAAGCAGTACTATGATACTAGCATGGGCCTTGTCGCTGGCCTGGAGATTGCGCTCTTGTTTCGCCTGGTGCTCTCGCTCCTTACTTTCTCCAAGGGAAGCATCATTCTCCTGGCCATCTACTTGGCCTTCTTCCGCGCCAGATACACCCAGAGCTCGTTCGTCCAGCAGGCTGTTTACCGCCTGACTGCTCGCGCTGATGCCTCGATTTCCCACCAGAGCACTCCCCCAGCAGTGCGCCAGGGATGGGAGACCTTCAAGGGTTTCGTGCGCCAGGCTTACGAAGCTACTGATCTGAGCCGTGCCCTTGGTGCTAGTGGCAAGAAGGCCCAATAAGCGCAGCCAGACAAATGGCAACGATGGCCGAGGTCTATACAGATGGACATCGAATAAAACGTTATTTGAACCTAACTGGTACGGACTTCCGCTTTCGTTGCTGACGAGCATTTAATGAAATACAACGGCCACTAAACCCAGCTTTTGTTGAAAGTGATCAGGTATATATTTTTGGAGGGGGGGACAGAGGGGACGTGTAATGTGGAGGGCATGAGGAGTGATCTAGATTGATAAGGGCGACGCCTAGCGAATGTCAAGGTCATGAAATACCACCAGGACAGATAGGTACGGTGCTTCCGGCATATTCGACAGCCACCTAAATTGGTTTGTTTTATCCTAATTAGGTTTAGTTGGTATTTACTAATGCACGAATCATGTGACTACAATATGGTGATAAGATCGAGTCCATCGGCTATTATGAACTGTGACTCTCATGCCAACGTATTGATTATTTTTAGCGAGAGTCTCGACCGAGTGTCGTGGACAGATTGTGTGTCATTTAGGCCATGTACATGAATAAAATTGAATTCTTTGTCATCGTGGCAAACCATGAATTGTAGATTGATCAGCCAGTGAGCATGCCATTATTAAAGAAAGCCTGCCTGAGGCCGCAACTCGGACTCCGACGGCGGAGAAAACGGAAAAACCGTGGAGAATTTTGGGCTCCGGCGATATTGTCACGGAACAAGCCAACTCTTTTTCAGCTCAACTCAATTAGACGTGCAACCTACAGATCCGCATTGCAATTTGTATTATATTCGTTTTCATTCCGGTGTCTTTTTTTATATCTTTTTGTACAATTCTTCATAAAGCCTTCACCTCCCTTTTCTTATCTTTCCCCGTCATCTCGCTCGTCCGGGGTGGCGTCCTTTCCCGTCACACTTCCGCCGCATCCCAACTCCGTGGTCTCGCCCGCACCACGACCTGGTGGGTTGCGGTGATTTTGCCATGAGTTTGACCTCGCGCGTGTTCAATCTCTTTTCTACGACAGAGATCTCGAATTCAGAGTCGCCTGTGCCGAATACCAATGCCAGTCATGTCTATCAGAACACCGGTTCGATAAGGTCGGACGGCGGCGCTCATGCTCAGAATGCTTTGAGGGGTTCGGTGTTGGAGGATGAGGAGGAGGAACCTCGTCCGCCGTATCTACATGTATGTTCTTTCGGGATATTGAGTTGGGTTGGATTGTGCTGTGTTCGGAATGGCTTCGGGGGTTTTGTATAAAAATCCTCAGCTTTTCGGGATCGCAAACTCAAACTCCGGATATGTGCACACAGGCTGACTGGATATGATGAAATACAGGCTATGATAGCAGGCGGTACAGGAGGAACATGCGGAGATATGCTCATGCACTCACTCGACACAGTCAAGACCCGACAGCAAGGCGACCCGAATTTCCCTCCCAAATACACATCGATGACTTCGTCGTACTCGACCATCTACCGACAAGAAGGTGTTCTGCGTGGTCTTTATGGTGGTGCTATTCCGGCTCTTTATGGGTCTTTCCCCGGAACGGTGATATTCTTTGGTGTTTATGAGTTTACCAAGCGGCGGCTGCTGGATGCGGGGATTAATCCCAATCTTGCGTATCTGTCTGGTGGTAAGTGGTGATTTTTTTCGTTCAGAGACTTGTATGTGATGGATATCAGATGCTGATTTGCGATGTGTTTGCAGGTTTCTTTGCGGATTTGGCTGCGTCGATTGTCTATGTTCCGTCTGAAGTTTTGAAGACGCGGTTGCAGCTCCAGGGACGGTATAATAACCCTCATTTCAATTCCGGATATAACTACCGTTCCACCAGCGATGCCTTGCGTACCATCGTTCGAAAGGAGGGATTCCGCGCCTTGTTCTACGGCTACAGAGCTACCATCTACCGAGACCTTCCCTTCTCCGCTTTGCAATTCGCTTTCTATGAACAAGAGCGACGGATAGCCAAGGAATGGGTGGGATCTAGAGATATTGGACTTGGTCTGGAGATACTGACCGCCGCAACTGCCGGTGGTATGGCGGGTGTGATGACCTGTCCTATGGATGTCGTCAAGACCAGAATCCAAACGCAACAGAATCCCCCCCGAATCCACAAGCTCTTCGAAACCCGCGACCGAATATGCGCCCCCTAAGGAGGGTTCCCGCCAGCACCCGTCATCTCAAAATACCTCGAGCCTTCGGGCACACTCGCGGCCTATTTCTACCGGTGGAGCATCGACATCCGTGCCTCCTCCTGGGGCCCCGCGCCTCGATACCTCGTCATTCTTTACCGGTCTGAAGATGATCTACCAAAGAGAAGGCCTCGGGGGATGGTTCCGTGGAGTTGGACCCCGAGGTGTTTGGACCAGCATCCAGAGCGGGACAATGCTGGTCATGTATCAATACCTGCTGAAAAAGCTGGAGGCATATCAAGGCTTGGAGGAACCGATTCCTCTGTGATTCTGTTCTTGACCTAGGATCTAGGAAGACCTACTGCGGACAGAAGGTATATTGCACATTGGATAGCTTTTGGTAGGGCGTTCCGGCAGGGCTGTGACATGATATTCCCCATTTTATTTCATTTATCTCATCTTTGATGTTCGACTGACATGGCGGCATGATTTGGGCTGCTATTGTCGTTGTTCATACCCATACACATCACACGCGCGCACACACCACACCACTTTTGATTTTAGAGAGGCTTTTTGTACGGTTTGCATAGACACTAGAGACGGATAATTTTGCAATGTATCATAGATTAAAGAATATATACAACTACTATTATTTATCTACTCTTGGCTTGGAATAACCGACTGACGCATTCTTAGAAATTCGGAGGGGCAGGCATGCCAAACACGCTAACGGTGTTGATGTAAACAACACAGGCCCGCCTTTCCTTTCGGTGCCGTTCGGCCCCACGAGATCAACTGCAAATCCCCCGGTTGTTGTTGTTGTCATTAGTCTCGCTTCTTCCCCTCTTATCAGTTACTTCCCATCCACTTTCACCCACCATCTTCTCTTGCTTGCTCGCTCTATATATACTTGCATCAGCTGACATCTTATCCCTTGCTCTATCTGCCTCTGTTGTCGCATGGTCTCCGCGATTCCGGACCATCCATCTTCCGCACACCATACCATGTCTTCGCCTACCGGATTGCCTTATTTGCAGAAGCTGCTCAAGTCCCAGCTTGCTGATTTCGCGGAAGCCGCGGACCTTCAGGAGTATGTATTTCTGTCTTAATATGATATACTTTGAATTATATTCTGACAATGCAACAGTTATGGACAGTACAACAAGCCTGAGCTCGCTACGGCTTTGGACGAGCATCTCCGCTCCAACCGCTCCATCTTCGCCAATGACGAGCGCTTCGCGGAATACTACCGACGTCTATCGCAGCCACCGCGCTTCTCATCACCCGTAAAGCGAGAAGCCAAGGTGGAAGTTACGCCTCCCAGGGAAGAAGCCCCTCGTTCTATCCGTCGCCGACAGACGAGACTCAAGGAGGAAGAGGTCGAGCCTGAGCCCGCGCCTAAGCCCGCACCTCAGTCCCAGCCTGAGCCTGAACCTACGTATGTTTGGTTTGTACGCGTGCGCGCGCGTGTCCCGAAAAATGACGTATCACAAAATTTCCCACAACTGACTCGTCGCGCCCTGTTTTTAGAGATGACTCCGATGCTGGTTCCCTTCCAGATGTCAAGTCGCCGTCTATCCGTACTCCTGCGCCTGCGCGTTCGCCGCTGAGCGTTCAGCCTCCTTTGCCGCCTTCGCCGGCTGTTGTCACGGATGCGATTGATCATCATACAACTGTCTGGCGCCAGAACATCAATGACGCGTGGACTGCGTCGGGGGTGTGGGAGCGGTCGCATGCGCTGCGCTCAATGTTGAGCAGTGTCAAGGCTGTTCAGATTCTCGTGCTCGCATTGGAAGGGTTCAGTCTCACCAAGGAGATTCTTCCTTTGCGATACCTGACTACCGTTCCTGCCGTGGAGGCGATTCACTCGCCCGAGTTTGTGGTCAAGGTTCCTGACCTCTTCGTTTTGGTTGACGGTGTCTTTTGGGCCCCGTTCTCGCTGTGGCTGTTGACTAGTCTGTTCTTGCCTCTCTCGGTTGCGTACTTTTTCAATATTAGCTTGCAGAATGGCCCTACTCCTGCACCTGGCACGCGCAAGGACGGCTCCGAACAAGCTAGTTTCGATCCCTTGAGTTTCAACATTGCCAAGGCGTTGATTGCCTACCTTGTTTATGGGAAGAACTTTACTTTTTGGGACTTGTATAGCAGCTTTTCCGTTGACAAGGTCAACGCGTCTGTTCCCGGTCAGTGGGCCGGCATTATCACAGGTGCCGCTATTGGCGGTGTTGGCACATTCTACGAGGCCATTCTCAGGAAGTAAATGATATGTTATATATATTGTTTTCTGCGGCGGGATCCGCTGGAATCTGGTCTGAGTTGGGTGTTGTGCAAACTATTGGATTGATAGGACTATTGGTACCTGTCTTGCAATTGGAGCAATGGCGATGAAGGTTATTGGGGAAGGAAGAGCGTGAGAAGAGACAGGAAAGAAGGCAATCCCCTCCTACTTTATCTGTATAAAGCCCGAGGCTGTTTTTCCTTGGTTTCTACGGTGTCTGGTGTCGACGATGGAATTCTATACATTCCCGTCTATTTGATATCCTTGGTTTTTGACTTGAGTACGGCGTGACGTGGATAGGTGGACGTCTGTGTTTATTTTCTTTGGGTTATTCTTTCATTACTATACCTATATCGCTTCAGCTAGAGGCGCTTTGGTTGTTGTTTGTTTTGGTTGTGTTTCTTGTTACTTATGTTCGATTTAGTATATTCTATTCCTATTCTTATGGAGAGTTTTATACAGCTTTTGATAACATCAATGATGGACTCTTCTATTGGTATCTCTTCGTCAGACGTAATCATATCTCTGTTCTAGGGTAGTATGCATCTATTGCGCCATGCCAATGAATCCTTCAGAAGGAAAGAGAGAGTAAGCAGTATAAAAGCTCATGCTCACCTCTCCCTCTTAAACCTCTTCGCCAGTTCCAACGTAAAAAGAACAGACACCCCCGAGGTAACCTCCACCACATCAGCCCGAATATGATTACTCGTGCTTAGCTGTCCCCCAATCTCAGTCCTCCAATCCTCAACGTCCCACTCAAACCCACTCGTCGTGATCCGCGCCGGCCCAGAGAGCGGAACAATCCCGATATTCTCCTCAAGCAGACAATCCTGCGGCCCAGACGAGCCACCCGGCCGATTCGCCCTGGGCGTGTGAATCGTATTCCTCCCCGGCTGCAGAATAAACGTCACACTTTCCTCGGAAATAAGATAAAGATCGCCGGCTACTTCCCGCTCCGCGCGCTGCTGCTGCGTCACGGTGTAGAGATGATGAATCTGTGAAAAAGCCTGATCGACACGGCCGCCTAGTCCGCCGAGAATGAGAATCTCAAGGCGGTTATTCTCCTCGACCGCTTCTGAGGTTGATCGCGCAGTTGCGATGATTTTCGCTGAGTGGTCACGCAGATATTTGAGACATTTGGTAAAGTCTGTCGAGTACTGATCTGGATCTTCGATGACGGGGACGCCTAGGTCCTCGTAGTGGGTTCGGACAGTTGGACTGATGGAATCCAGGTCACCGATTATTGCGTCGGGGAGCTTGGAGAATCTGATTAGATATTGATAGATATTATTGGGTTGTGGGGGTTTTTGTTTTACATGAGTAGATTCTTTTTCTTGGGATTTCATCATGTCGTAGAAGCGATTTGCGCCGCCGTCGGCGCAGATGGTAAAACAGGCTGGATTTTTTCGATTAGTATTTTGAATTTAGATGATATGAAACCACAGATATAGATATATAGAATATAGATTTCTTTTATTTGATTATATCTTACCATTTTCGTTCAAAACACCAAAAGCTCGCTCGTTGATAGGCTGGTTGAGGACGATAAGCGCGAAAGGAGCGGGGAGATCGTTAGATCCGTTGAAGAATTGTGTTGGATTCCACTCCATCGAAATGTCTTTTGGGACGTCTGAGAATCAAATAGATATATGGTGATATTCAACCTGATCTCGATCTAGATCCGAGTACTGTTTCTTGGAGGTGGAAATAAGTCCCTGTCAGAGAAATGGAGGGAAGCTTTAGCGAACGGGACCCGTGATTTTGCCCAATTGCCTAGTTGGGTAACCGGGCACCCCTCATCGTCCAGGCCACTTCTCCAACTACTCTGTCACTTCGTTCTTTGGTCTTTGCTTGGACGCGGTTTTGTCTAGCTTTCTACGCCGGTCTTACTTAATATTAACATACTCCATATAATGGGTGGATATTTTGTTAGCTGTATTCTGTGCGGTATGCCGATCAATATAGAATTCGAATGGATGCCCATGTTTTGTGCTAGTTTGGACACCAAACTTACTTTTCATCGTGAGACCCTGGCTGATTTCATCTCTTGCAGTATATACAGATAAGAATGACCGGCTGAATCCAAAGCTTTCCGGCGTGGGCCTACGGGGTTATCGAAGCGATAGAGCATCCATCGATCCAGCCTTGCGCTACGATACCCCAGGCCTTGACCCGAAATCTCTCATTGATATTGCGTTTTACGAGTCAGACCTTCGCGTTCAGTCTCCAGCAGTTCCCCCTGCTACTTCTGAATCGGCTCGAGGATTTCCCTTCCGTGATGCCAGCAGATGACAGTCTGTCGTGGAACTTTGTTAGTGGTGATTCAAAAGAGCTTGAGAGATCTTTCGATAAAGGCTACAGAGTTCTGTGGACCGGATTGTAGATGTTCCCTGCAATATTGTGAACATCTTCATATCGTTCATCGAACTTAGTAATGTTCAGTATATCTGTGGCCTGAGGTTCCAGCTCCTTAGTAGGGGAAAATGTTTGCCTTGGCTATATAAACCGGAAGATGGAGACTCAAATGAATGCTGACATTTCTGCCCTGACTAAAGACGACCATGAACTGCTTTACTTTTATTTCGCTGTTGCGCCTAGAGGTTTCAGAGCGATATCACTCGTCAAAAGAGCGGGGGAACAGAATATAAAATGGACTGGGGATCCAAAAAATGCATTAAGTACGCGAATGCCCATAGAAGACCTCAATTATATGAGGCTGAAAGCTTGTTTTGATGTATGCTCCCTGGCATGATAAAACTTCGACTCACTGACAGTTTACAAGAGGATTAAAATGGTTTCACTTGGCACTTCATACCAAGACAATTGTCCAACTCACTCAAAACACTCGAACTTGAGAGAGACTGCACAGTGGTTCCCAGAGATTCCTGACGATAGCCTTTGCTTGAATGAATCATCCTTCCTAGATGTTTCAAGCAATCCCACCCAATATCTACCATTGACAACTTTTATATTTGGCAGGGAAAACGGAGAATATCCCAAAAAGATTACTGGCATTGCTGTTTGGGTAGTTAATGCCGAACGCATCTATGGCATAGACTTCGTATACGATATGGAAATTGAGGGCCGAGAGGTACACACGCTGGGCTATTCCGGGCCCTATTCAGATATCTTAGGAAGAGGCTTTGCTTGGGCCGACGATACACCGACTAGCCAAAGAGTTTTATTTCACATCGACGGTCCTAACGGGGAAGTAATAGATGGAGTCGATATACAGCAGGAAAGCCCTGCACATATATTCGAAAGTTTTCGAGTTAGTTTGCTCTTTCTTTTTCCGGTCCATCTATTTTCTGACTGCCAGATTCATACAAATCGTGGACGCATGGCTACATTCCCACCCGATATTGAAAGCGAGACACCTTTCCCCCTGTGAAAGTTGAATCGACCATAACGGAATTTTATGCCAGATTGGTGTGTATAATCCACGGGTTGACTGTACCAGCACTAATGGTTCTCCCCCAGGAATCTAACAACGTGATTCGGAATTTGGGCGTCATTTCGGAACAACTATCAAGTACACACGGCAAAAAGCATACATAGTATACTTCAGAAAGCTGAAGGAACTGCTGTTTCTTTACATGATACATGAGAGGTAGGCACATCACATCCATTCAATCAAACCACCTCATTATTACACATTATACACTAATTCAGATCTATACACATGGGGCATCAGTCATTAAAGATGATGATTGCGTATGTACTCTAAATGCCTAGCCACTGTTTAGTAATGAGGATCAATGAACAAAGGCCTGGGGTTTTGCTCCAAATTGAAAGCCTTTCCCATCTCTGAGTTCCACTGGTAGAATTTCACAGCTCTTCCTACTGCAATAGCACCGAAAACCCGCTTGCTATTGAGCTGACGAAGCTGGTCACTTAGAATAAGCAGCTCTTCCTCCCAGACGTCATCGATATCCTCCTTTCCTGGCGCCGTGCATTGAACATATAGAAATTTGGATGCCTGGGACTGACGCGTGTGAGTTATTTGTGCTCGGTAAAGACACCCCATGGTCTAGCCGCTCTAGTCCTGTTGAAATTCGACATATAACCCTGTGTCGGATGAAAGAACATGGACAAGATAGCATTCCACGTCCCAGTGATTTCGCTTTCCGCAGTGCCAGGCTTGGCCAGATTCTCGATCTGCCAGGCAAGATGCTCGCTTTCCATGTACTATACATTCTTGAGTATTATGCACTCATTTTGAGCCAGTGACACATACAGTCCCAGCTCGGGGCTCCTGTTCACGAATATAGGATGTCATTTTGGGTATTCTCAGCAATGTGCAGTGGGATTCGGGTTGGATTAAATGGTACAGAGATAAAATAAAATGAAAATGAATGAAGTTATTATAAAGTTGAACTCCAGAATGGATGGCCTTTTCCGTGCTCGATTCTGCCTAACCAGCTCAGATGTTTTATTTAGACGCATAGTAGGGACGACATAGTAGGCTTGAGTGCTTGAGAGCCACCCCTATTGACCAATCATGCACATTTACCAGCTGTATAGACGATGAACTTGAGTATTATTATTTATGTACAACAACATGAACATATGTTCGTAAACGAAAATGATGGAAATGTTTACATCCGTCCTGCACTCCCATTGGCCCGTCGAAACGTGACCGGGCGGTCCCGAAGCGGCAACTGCGAGCCTGAGGCCACAACCGGCCATCGTCAACTCCTCCACATCTTCTTCTCTCCGCCTCGCAACCGGTCTGGCCGGCCTTGTTTCTTCCTGTCGCGTTCGCATTCCGGTGGATGTCCTTATCGCCATCATCGCATCACTAATTGATTAATATACCCTCTTCCCTCCCCCTTCTCTCTCCCACCATGTTCCGTCCCGCCTCCAGAGCTCTCCTCCGCGCACCCGGTGTCGCAGCCCGTGGCCCGGCTGGAAAGCGATTGATAAGCACCACTCCCTCAGAGCCCAAGTCGAGGAGTTGGAAGAATACCGCTGTCCGGTTCGGATTGGCTATTGGAGCTGTCTACTATTACAACACCAGCAGTGCTTTTGCTAAGGAGCCGACATGTATGTGAGCGGGAAAAAAAATCACCCTCAGCTTGCTCTGATTCGTTCTTCTGTCTTCCACGCTATATGGAAAAGACTTTTCAATTGATGACCCCTGATGCTAATAACGACATTTATATAGTCTCCTTCCGCAACCAAAACCAAACAGAGTCCGTCGACGAGTCTTCCCTCCCAACACTCGAATCGGTCAAATCCAAGATCCGTGAGCGTGAGCAGAAAGCAGCCGCCCCCAAGGCCCCTGAGACCGAGGTGCAACCCGCCGCAGATGAACAGGCCCAGCTCAGCATCGAGTCTGGTGAGGGTGCTGTGAAGTCGCCCCAGGAGCTCGAGGAGGAAGCCGGCCAGGAAGCCGCTTTCAACCCTGAGACTGGTGAGATTAACTGGGACTGCCCGTGCCTCGGTGGTATGGCTCACGGCCCTTGCGGAGAGGACTTCAAGGCTGCCTTCAGCTGCTTTGTTTTCTCCGAGGACGAGCCCAAGGGAATTGACTGCATTGACAAGTTCAAGTTCGTTTTGCCCTCGTGCTACGTAATCTTAGATGTGTTTACTAATCATAAACAGGGCCATGCAAGATTGCTTCCGTCAACACCCCGAGATCTACGGCGCCGAGCTAGAAGACGATGAGGCTCCTCCTGCCCCTGAAGGTCAGCAGGCTATCGAAGAACCCGCCCCCGCAGCTCAGACCGAGGCCGCCTCGAATCCCGAGACGGCCGTTATTCCCAAGGAATCGCACGACACTGAAAGCAAGAACGAGGCCCCCAAGTCTTCGTAGGCGGACAGATAAATTGAGTCCGCTTTTCCCCAATGTTACTTGATAGAACAAGCCAAATACGAACAAGAAAATCCTCCGATCTTGCTGCTATGTCATCCAAAATCAAAGAAGAATCTCTGGCCTTGATTTGAGTCCGCAGGGGGAGAAAGAAATCATCGTGGGATCGAACTGTGTATTTTTTATATATACCTTTTTCCCTCTCTCTCCTGTCAGTCTCTTTTCAGAAACCGATCTTTTTTTTTCAATATTTTCTGATCTGATCCCATCCTCCATTCCCACTTTTGCCTTGCGTTTGCAACCCTTTTCTTTACTACCATGTAACTTACTGTACTTGTACTTTGTGGCCTTTTAAAAAGAGACGAATAGAATTAGAGTCCTTTTTTGTAAAGCTACTGATTCAAATTCATCATCCACTATCATGATTCAATAAAATCTCCGAATCCGAGCTGAAAGTTCCCGCCAGCCGTCAGTCTTCCCAACAACCGCGAGTAATTGCAATTTGATATGTTTATGTCGCCACTTCTCCTAGCCTCTCAGCCCCTCTCACTTCCCATCTAGACACGGATCGTCACTTTCTTCACTTTTACCCCACCTCCACTTCCTCCATGCCCTAGTCCTGATATATACACGTAATGTATACGGGTTAAATAAAAGGGAGAAAACCACACTCGAAGTTATCACCCCCCCCCAGGAACAGCATCCTAACCAAGATACACATGGCTATCTTAGATGCAACGCCAGTTATCACCAGGAAAAAGAAAGGTGAGACACAAGAGACAAGCAAGCAGGGGCTGTTGAAGACGTTACTGCTCATATGTGGATATACGCAATCGGTCATGTTAACAACGCTCTCTTTGTCAATCAAGGCAAACCTTTTTGCAATGCAAATAAGTCTTGCTTACTGACTAGAAGCCGACTGCAAAGAAGCGCGTCTGTTCTCTTCTGTCTCTTTTGATGCAGAAATCCGAACCTGTAGAAGATCCATAGGCCTCGATTTCATTACCAGTTGACATCGCTAAGTTGGAGCTTGCGTGAGCGGAATGCGGTCCGGTTTGCGCCTGACTTGTCGATTCTGGTATCACGGTGGGGAGGGGTTCGTTTCTCGGCCACTTTATCTGAATTAGTAACAATGCTTTTATAGTCAATGGTTTTTGTAGGTGAATTCTCACCTTCAGTAGTGTTGTCGCCCTCGGTGGCCATCTCGTAGTTCAAAACCAAGTTCTTGATGCGCTGCTGTTCCTCGCGATCCGCTTGTTGCTGGCTCTTCATGGCAATGGCGAAGCCGGAATCAGATGGCAGATCGATAGTACGCGTCTGCTGCTTGTTTCCTTTCTTGGTCATCAAAGAAAAGGCCATGGTGTTCGGCTGCTGAGGCTGAGATTGGGGCACGGGCTGAGGTTCAGGCTGTGGTTGAGGTTGGGAACCCTCAGAGGCAGTCTCGGACGAAAGAGCATCACGGCCGGTTCGCTTCATGGGCAATGGAATGTCAAACACGGCTTTGCGTTCGAATCGTCTTGAGTCCACGCTTTCGGCCATCATCTTTTCGAATTCACGGTCGAATTCGGCTTCGGCTTGCGGGTCGCGCTCTTCTTCTTGACGTGTGACGAAGATTTGCTCATCTTCGGAATCACTATCCCCGTTCTGCTCTGCGTTCGGACCAGACACCTGGAAGTTATTTATTAGCACAAAGTTCAAGGAACGTACAACTAAAATAGAGGATGAACTTACATCAGCCTCGTCGCTAGATTCCTGCTCCTCATCGATCTCTGGGATTCCATCCTCTTCGAGATCTTCATCCGATGAACTGCTATCCGCGTCATCCTCGTCAGGCTCGACAGGTCTCTCAGAATCTTGAGTCTTGTAGTTCTGGGCCACCGCTTCACTGAATAGACGTGTAGCTTCTTGCAGGTCAGTGACAAGCTTCCACTGAGGACGAGCCATGGCGAAAGTGTCTTGGACGAGGAAATCAAGGTCCATTGGCAACGGGTCCTTCGTATGGATGTAGTACTAAAACAGATCAGTCCTAGGCACAACTAGAGGGCCAGTAGCCAGTAGAAGCATACCTGGAAAAAGGTCAAGAAGAAATCCAACTTCTTCTTAGCAGATCCACGATCGAAGCAATGGCCGCATGTATCCAACAAAGTGCAAGCGAGACGAACCCGGAAAAAGTCATCCGGCAAGTCCAGGACGTTAATTCTTCCAGGGATCGGCGTGCCGCCTTCATATCCGAATGTAACAATGCGGTACAAAGTATCAAAGACTACGGGCGAATCGATCATCTTGTAGTTGTACAGCTCTCCAAGGTATTTGACTTCGGCGATACGCTTCTGGTTGAACTTGAAGTCGTTCTGCTCAAGGCCAAGGGTAATCTGCTCAAGAACGTTGTCCACAATGCCAACCACAAAGTCCTGGTGATACCTGTACAGAGCGCTGACCAGAATCGCCAGAAGGTGGATATTGCCATACTTGACCTTGACAGGCTTGCTGAACATACGCTCCAAAATATCGACAATCTTGAGCGAAGACGGTTAGCAATGTACCGAGAGGACTGAGTCCCTACCAAAATTGTTACTTACATCCTGCTCCTCCCAGTGGAGTTTCCGAATTGACTTCAGAACCTTGGTGTAGTTGCGCTTGTTCATATCCATATAGATCAATCTCCGGATATATGATTCAATAGGTGTGCGCTCCTTCTGCTGGATAGCAGGTCGCGGAGGAGGATCAACATAGTAGACCGCATTCTCAATGATCATCCGCTCCTGTTGACCCAAGTGCTGGACCGTCTTCTTTCTCCCGAGAGTCTCCAAAAACGAGGCCATTCTCGGAGCAGTCTCGGGGTTTCGAAGCAAGTAGCGTCCGCAATTCTCCAGCAAGTGACCGATGATTTCAATGTTCATGCGAGAAAAGTCGTCAAGCGAAACCTTGAAGCAGTGGAAGATGATATGCTCCGGAACAACACCGAACTTGGTCAATTCCGCAAGGTAACGAATGTTGCTCATTCTAACCTGGCCGAGGAATTCCTTTGATTTCCGGCGTTGGAGACTCCGGAACTCTTCGTCCAGGTAGGTGATCAGACCTTGAGGGATATCCGCAAGATACTGTCCAAGAGTCGCAACCAGACGTGAATATAAGGGCAGCAGATCAATCCGGCCCTTGGGAACATCCGACACAGCCTTGACAAGACGATTCCTTGATGCTTTGGAATTGACGAAACAAAAGTCCAGCGCAAATTGATCGACGTGGTCTTTCGACTGCAAATCCGGAAGCTTGGACAAGAGCGCGTCCACCTGAGCACCAACAGTCCTGCTTGCAATGGCCGTAGACTGGTCATCTGTTTCCGCGGGTTTCTCTTCTGAGGCTACAGCTTGACTGGCAGATTCAGGCTTCTCTGCTCCTGTCTCAGCCGCTGCTTCGCCATCCGGCTTCTTCTTCCCTGCTTCCTCGGATTCGGGTTTCTTCTTCTTTCCATCTTCCAGCAGAACTGCGGGCACTTTGCCCTTAAGATCGACCAGGTTCTCGTAGAATCGCCTTTCTTCCTCGTCTTCCCAGATACCTGCGCCCTCGCCTTGACCCCGGAGATACTCAGTAGTCTTCACAAGCCCAATGCCACCACTCGACGCTGGATCGGTCGCTTCTTGCTCCGGCAAAACCGGCATCTCAGCACCTAGAACCTCACACAGAACCTGTGTATTCGCAACCAATTTCTCCAGGGATTTGGTCTGCTTTTCGAAATTCGCTTGCCGGTCCTCGAAGATTTCGCCACTCTTCACATAAGCCTCTGCGTTCCGGCGACTCTGCGTCGCCAACGCTCTCTGATCGCGGACTACATGCGCCTTGACATCCTCCAAGTACCGGTTCAGAATGCTCTTAAAGCGCAACTGGGTCTTCTCAGGCGTCAAAGGGGGTCGTTCTCTGCGTCTGCCGTATTCTCCCCATTCGTCTCCGCAGCGGTCGTAGCACCATCCGCCTCCACCGTTTTCCTCCCTTCATCCATCGTCTTCACGCCAAGAATATCCCAGCTAAAGCTCTTGACGAACAACACCGCAAGCGGCAGATTCGTATGATCACGATCATGACCCAGCAGATCCTTCAAAACCTCCAAGGGAAACGGCTCGGCTTCCTTGTCTGAATCCCTCGCAGCAGACGACGCCGACGACGGGGCCACCTTCACCTTGGAAGACCCATCCGACGGCTTCGCCCCAATCCCAACAACACCATCTTTACCCTTCGCGCCTAGATCCTCGGGCCGCTCGATATCGTCTAACGTCCGCAACACACCTACCAGCCACAACTCCGAAACCACACGCAGCAACACCCGGTGTCGAGAAAGCCGTTCTTTTTCTTCGCGCTCGCGCACCTCCGCACTAAGTGCCTTCAACTGCCCTTTATCAGGCGTGCTCAATCCCCGACCAAGTAGCCATCCAATCTGTCGGGTGAACTCGGCCGGTCCGAAGCGTTGGTGTAGTGCGCTGGTGATTTCGACGCCGGCGGCGATTTCCCCGGGGACTTCAGCTTGCAGAGCCCCTCGTAACAGGCGGCGATGATTTCGGAAAGGTACTTGTGCAGCGATAGGGTGCGGATGTCGCCCAGGAAGATTTGTTGGGAGGGGGCGTTGATTCCCGTGCGGAGACGCTTGATAAAGGCCGTGTTTTTCTTCAAGGCCGAATCGAGCGATTTGCTAACTGGGAAGAGATCTTTTGAAAAAGATAAGAAAAACAGAATTAGATCCGTCGGAAATGGCGTTGGTTGCGTTGAGAGGAAATAGTGACTTACCACTTTCGCCATTCCAGGCTCTCTCGTTCAAATCGCGGAGCTCCCCTAGATAGGTAGATCCGCGTTAGAAAAAAATACATCACAAACAGAAAAGAAAGAAAAAGCAAAAATATAATAATATCCAGCAATGCATACGCTTTCTTGAACGATCCATCTCTCAGCTCCAGCTCAGTTCAACGTCGTTGTCCGTCCGTTGCGAATTCTCGGGGGGAATATGATATGATATTCGTTTTCAATCGTCGTGGGGTCCCTTCAGAGAGTCCGAAAGGAAAGCGCATAAGTGACTTGAACGCCACATTGGTGAGAGCCAGGACGAGGAGCAGGAATGCGCACACGGAGCGATATTCCTGCGCGTTTGCTAATTTTTATCTTCTTGGAGATGGGGATGGAGAGGAGGAAGTGGGAGTCATGAATCGGTGATGATGGCGAAAGGTGGGAGGGCCGGAGGCGGTTGGTTGGTCCCGTTGGTTGTGCAAAGGCGGGCACTTTTTGCTTGCGGAGTTTATCCGGAGTTTGCAGTTTCTATACAGATTATTTTGTTGTCTAGTAGTTGAATGATGGTTATTATCTTGTGAATATTAACTATATTGATCACTTGAATCCTCATACTAAAGTACTACCCAATCCATTCAGTCTCAACTAATATCCATAACCACCATAACCCCATCACCTGTCCCAACCCATCACCATCACCATCACCATCACCACCCTTAGATACAATATCGATAGGACAGAAAATTCCAGAAAATCTACCTCCCCAAAAAAACATCCACAAACTCCAACTCCCTCCCCACCCCCCTCTCCTCCGCCAACAACCTCGCTCTCATCTCCGCTCCCCGATCCTGCGCGCCCAACTCTGACGTCTCCGAACCATCGGTTTCGATGAGCTCCCGCGCTCGCGCTGTCGCTGTCGCATACTATCCGGTGATGTGGAAGGTGGCTGGGCGGGTGTGAGTGTTGAGGATGGGTTTGCGGGGAGGAAGAGGGTGTATTCGTCCGGAGGGGTTTCGGGGAAAGGGTTTTTGTGGCCGGTTGGGATTGTTCTTGGTGTTCTTGATTTGGTCATGGGCATGGTGGGTTCTATCTGTCTGGAAGATGAGGTGAGTGTGGAGGGTGGGTTAGTTAGCTGGATGCAGTGATAGTGATGGTTTTGTCCATGTGGCGATGGAAGATGAGCGTGGTTGACGTCTTGATCTGGTCATGAGGCCATTTCTTCTGGAGGCAAATACTATGTAAGAGGCCGTATTATCAACTATTAGACTAAGTCAAATTATCAAGTTCAGTTGGTGGATAACTTGGTCAGTCAGTGGATGGATGTTCAAGTGAAGTCGAATTTATCCTTCAAACATCCATCATGACGTGGTAGCACGTGACATTCAAATGGAAGTATACAACCTAGTCAATGCGCATGCACGGACTTGAAGATATTTTTAACATAAGTAAATTTTATTCTGTCAGAAACAGATAGCATACAATCATAATAGTGTCCAAAGTTGACAACAAACAACACAAACACCAGCAGCAGACCTGCTGGTGACAGGTCGAAGATATAAAGGATAAACATATGAAGTCCAGGGGAAGTTGATCTTTTGAAGGGTACCAAGGCCGCCGTCAGACAAAAGAGAAGTGTGAAACATTGCACGTGGACAAGGGAAAAGGAGTACTTCGAACTCGAGGGAGAACAAAAACTGGAAAGGAAGAAATGGAGTCGAAAAGGGAGAAAGGAAGAAAGGGTAAAAAAGATCACATCATACACCTTCATTCAACAACATAAAAATCAAGACAGGGTATGTCCCACGCCACGCTATGCGAGTACTTGAACGTAAATGGAAAAATCGAGCATTGCAACTATGTACTAAGAACGAGAATCATCCGGGCGATCAGAAGGCATCGGAAGAATCGAACAAAGGAAATTTTTATTTATCGGCCGGGTGACAGCTTATTTCGGCTTCCGCCAGAAGTATTGCTGGGAAGATGTTAGTATAGATCAAAAGAAAATGGATTGAGGAGTCGAACCTTGTGTTGCTTCCGGCAGTTTCGGAGACCTGGTTTCCGGAGATCATGAACAACGGCTTCTCGTCGCATGTCGTCATCATCAAAGTCAGGAATGTAATAGTATTCACTTTCGAGTGGCTTGCCAGCAGCATCCTTGCCTTCACGGGCGACCTTGCCAATGCACTTGGTAGCATCGATGATAGCTCGGATGTCGGTCTTGGATGGTCCAGACTTGGAGCGGTCCTCACGCTTCCACATGGCAGGGGGAGGTTGTTCAAGATAGTCGAGAAAGGAGTCGAGGACAGCCGGGAGAAGGCGAGTTGGTTGACGGCATGGTTCTGGATCCGCTCAATGGCTTCCTCAAACTCCTTGGTTCTGACGACAGGTTCGACTCTCTGCTCAGCAGTGTTGGATCGCTGTCTTGGGGAGTAACTCGGCTGAAGAGGTTGAGCTGCAGGCTGGGGCCGCGAAGCGAAAGAAGACCGAATTGGCGAATCGGCAGCGGAAAACGAGGCCATTCTCGGGAGGATATTCTCGCCAAAGGGTCCAAAGGAGTGTACGATGGGATCATTCTCCTCGTCGTGATCAGACAAGTCATCAGGTTTACTCAAATCACTGATATCACTTGACTGAGAGCTCGAAAGAATGTCCTCTACACGTTGAGAAGCGCTCTTAGCACCCTCAGACACGGCGATATCTGAAGCGTTATTCCGGCGGACAGGGGATGCTTCATCTTCGAACACAACGACCGCGTTACGCGAACGGGTAGGCGTAGACAGAGGCGACGATGGGGGTATCAGGGCGGCCTGCACGGCAGCAGGAGAAGGAGAGACAGGAGAAGCCAGACGCTGATGTTCCACAAGCGGACTATCATGCAGACTCCGACGTGACTTTGCCTTTCGCCTTGGGGTAGTCTCCTCCCATGTTTGCTCTGAATCGGTCGATGCATAATCCTTCTTCTCAGCCCGGGGCCACTGAATCAAGACGCGTGCGTCGTGAACATCAATCATAATATCGGCATCCTTGATATCGGACGTAAAAGTCTTTCCCTTGGCCAAGTCGTACGTCTTCCCCTGGCAGTGGAGCTTGATCCCATTCCATCCCATACACATAATCTCAACCCGGTCACGGTCGAAGGGATTGGGGGCGGGCTTGTACGTGGCCTGGACGTGGACTCTAGAAATCATACGGTTGGCAGCGAGCTGGTGCTGGCAGGAGGCACTGGATCTGCCCATGCGAAGCGGTTCGCCATTCTCGGAGAGCATCAGGGTCGGGACGGCGGACAGGGGCGTTCGTTCAGAGCTGCTGGAGCAAAAGGTACGGGAGCGTGACAGGGCCATTCTCGGGGGCGACGAGGACATGATATGCGTCGACGATGTCGGGACCGGAGTCGGGTACATGGATACGATGCCATGGTTTTCGCGTGCTACACGCTTCTGAGGTCTGGGAAGAGAAGGGGAGGAACTCAATGGCTCAAAAGCCGGCAACAAGGTTGCTGGACGCTTCACGCCTGCCACAGGAGCAACAGAATTGCTCCTTGGAGGAGAAGACTCCATGATGGATATGGGATAGCTTAAGCAGAGGCAAGCTACTATGGGATGGTCACAGCTAGAGAGATAGAAGGTAAAGAAAGAAGAAGACCAATTGACTCGCGTCGAAGACGTGTTCTATGCCTAAAAAAATCACCAGTCAAGGGCAGTGATAGAAGGATGGTAAGGAAAAAGACGTGTGAAAGTCAAGGGAAAGAAAAGATCAAAAGCCGCTCTCCCTCGAAGATTCAGGAGGTTGGGAGACCAAGGAATTTGACTGTAAGAAGGAACGAGAAAAGGCCTTGGTTAGAAAAGGGTGAAGGAGTGGTGTGTGGTGGAGGAATGCCTACCGGAACGGAGAGTCCTTTCCAGCGCGGAAATGCACGCTTACACCCCGAGACGCGTTCGATAGGCGCCGACGAGGTCGCAGGGGAAAAAAAGAGCTCCACCACGCACTTCGCGCAGCCTTCACAACCTGGCCGTTCAGAAATATGCGTTGCACTGCATCGTCTGTGCCAAAGTCTGCGCGCAAATAAAGTGAACTAATAGTGTGTGCTCCTTCCCACCGATTTTTTTTTGGTACTCCCCTTGTCTCTTGCGGCTTCTATATCCCAGCAGAGCAAGTCGCGTCCCCCCGCGTCTAGAATCACGTGCCTCGCGTTCTTTGGTTCGAGTCACGGGGATCCGCTGCATCACGTGATGATGCATCAGTTCGCCTCGGCGAAAGAGTGCATGACACTATGCCGGAAAAGGAATCACCATGTGGTGACTGCAGAGTTTTCTGGCGTCTGATTGGCGGATGGCAGAACAGACTGCATGGTAAAATCAGTGACAGGAAAGGTATTCGAAACGTCAAAAAAATGTGTTTTAAGAAAATTGAGCTTCTAAAGAGCAGAGAATCATAGCATCTATCTAAAAAATTAACAAATATGGCCTAATAGTAGTGTTGCCCACTATCAATCAAATTAAACACGCCCCTCCAGACCCGGCACCGCTGATAATCAGCCGCAACAATTCATACTGACATCACCAACCCAATACATGCGAGTCATCGAAACCCTGAAAACACACACAGAGATGGATACCCCGGTCCATACTGTATGTTACCCATCCGCCAGCCATTTCTGTTCTGGTCACACTTTCCATCCATACTCACCGACCGCACACACACCCCCACCTCATGATTGCTGTTGGGTGACATTCTTGGGTATGCACAGAAACACCTTACCTGGTACGCCGTACTATCCGGTCATTGAATAAATAATTTGCACTAGGGGCAGCGTTCATCCAGGCTATCTATTTCGAAGACGAAAACTAGACGGGTGAGGATGAAGGGGTCACCGACAATAATAAGGCATACAACGTCGTGGCAGGCTATATACAGACATCGTTACACCAAGTACCAACCGTCAATCTATCAATTGATATCATATACTACTAAATAGCATCCCTAGCTTTGATAAATATGGTGAACCTCTGGCGGTCTAGTATGGTACATCACTATTCATATCACGTATAGCCTTGCCAATAGTGGTGATGACCCTGTCTACGTGCATGAATCTAGCCCTCTGGTATGAACTAACAACGATAGATTTACATTATTTATATATACCAACAAAAATAGAAACATTAAGACTAATGAAATACTCTTATACAAAAGAAACAAATGTACAAAATCCCACGCGGATATCGATCAGACATTCAGCAATCAACATACAAAGCCACCAGCCTCCCAGCCTCCTCCAGGTATCCACAATGTGGGGGGATATACTGCGAAATTGACTTGGGCAGCTTAGTCTTAGACCATTTTTTCCGGATATGCAATCTTCAGTCCACTGCACAGAATAGAAAAAAAGATTATCCAAAAGATAACCATGAGAAGGAAAAAGAAAGAAAAAATTGAAATCAAAATTATTTGACTCCGAGAAGTGAAATCTAACCACAATTGTCCCCAAAAATTAACAAGAGACGTAAAAGACAACCAGGATGGGGATCCAGGTTCCAAAAACAATATGTTAAGATACACAGAAGAAAGCAAGCGCACTGGGCTACATATCATAATATAGGCGGACAGAGTCGTGAATGGCCTCCCATTTGAATTGTTTTGGCTGGATGAAGCGGTTGGTGGCAGCCGATGTTCACATCGCTCATGTGTCAGATGCTGGAGGCCGGCTCAATGCCACTTACGAAGAGAAAACGAAGGTGGCATCACCGGACAGAACCTCAACGGTACATCCAGAGTCGTTGGAGCCAGACTCGGAGGTGAATTTCTTGGTGTTGTGGTCGTACTTGCAGCTTCCGCTAAGGTTGTCACCCTTGATCTGAATGCTGAAGTCGAGCTTGGCATTGGTGGTAGGGCTGTTCTGGAAGATGGAGAGCCACTTGCCGTTGTTCTGGCCGACACCAAGGTTGATGGGGGCCGAGTTACCGATAGGCTCGCTGCCGTCACCCCACTGGCAACCCTTCTCGGTGGAGACACCCTTGTTGTTGACGTAGTACTGAGCAGAGGTGGTCTTGCCCTGCCACTTGAAGTACTTTTCGCCGTCGGGGCAGGTCAAAGGCTGGAGCTCGGTGTCGCCAACGGCAAGGGGAATGGTCTCAGACTCGGTACCAGGGTAGTCAGTACGGCAAACAGCAACCTGCTCACCAACGTTGTTCTGGACGTGGACACCGCCAACACCCGTAGTGCAAAGCTTGGAGGAAAGGTCCTTGTTGGTGAGGTAGAGCTTTCCGTTCTTGCACTCCAGACCACCGATGGACTGGCCGGTAGAGCCCTGGGCCTTGGGCCACTGGGACTTCTGGTAGCCGGGGGGACAGGCGTAAGAGCACATGGCGCCCGAGGTGCAGCTATCACCGGTGACGGCGGTAACGATGGAAGTGATGAGGCCGTTCAGGAGGTCACCCTTGACGTACTGGATACCGGAGTAACCGCCGAGGCCGAGGTAGTCGAGGGAAACGGCACCGTACTCGGAGGGGAAGGTGTCGCAGTCGAGCTCACCATCGGGGAAGTCAGTGTCGACACCGGAGGCGGACGAGCTGGAGGAGCTGCTGCTGCTGCTGGCGGCGGGGGCAGCGGAGGAGACCGAGCTAGGCGAAGGGGTGGCCGAGCTGGTGGGCTCAGGAGCGGGGGTAGCCGAGGAGCTAGGGGTCTCGAAGAACTCAGCGGGGGCAGCTGGGACAGTCGGGGTGGTTGTAGGAGTGGGAGTCGAAGTGGGGGTAGGGGTCGAGGTGGGAGTAGCGGAGGAGCTCTGAGGGCAAGCATCGGCACCATCGACACCAGCAGCCCAGTCGTAAAGGCCACTCTCGATACCATTGCAGGCCTGGGTGGAGGAAATGACTTCATCGCCGAGCTTGAATTCGTAGACGGTGCTACCGGCCACCTCGACCTCACGCTTCTCGACGACCCCACGCTTGTGGTGGTGACGGTGCGCGTGGTGGTGAGGCTGGGCAACGGCGATGCCTGCTGTCGCCAAAAGGGCAATGTTGTTGAACTTCATCTTGATGTTTCTGTCGACTGTTTATCTGTAGAGGGGATGGGTTAGTCATGGTCATAACAACATCTGATAGTAGTCCAATGGCAGTGTAGGCCTGGTACACAAGCACCATGTGTGCATCTCGTAACAGTCACGATCCCGATGAGCGAGCAAGGTTGACCTGCTGCGACATGATGCCATGCAGCTCTTGTGTGACCGTCGCCTAGCAGGCCCAGAACGTCGGAGTATAGACCAGACCAAACAATTCGAACGACCAAACAATTCGAACAACCAATCGCAGAATATGACAATTCGGGGGAACCAAAAACGTGTTGTGTACATACATGAACGGCAAACCAGTCGCGCGCTTGGGAAATACTTCTGTACAGGAATGGAAGAGTCGCGGGGACGGTGTATCAAAGGCGGGTCGCCGAGAATGAGTCGAGGGAGCGTAAAAGGTTTCCAAAAGAGTGTGCGAGAGAGACACGAAAGTTCCCTCAGGTCGGATAGGAAATCTCAACAAAAAGGACAGTAGAGACGAAACGCTGGGGGGAGAGAAGAAGCGGAGAGGAAGAGAGAGAGGAAGAGATCGCGACAGAAGAGGGCGGTTCAAGGGAGATGAAAAGGAATTGGAGATTTAGACTCTGGCGCGGCCCAGGGGCAGGGAGGGCCAGGGGGGTTTAGTTGAGTGGGAAAGCGAGTCCGCACAGTGTTTGGCACGGTTGAAGAGGCAATACACAGTGTAATAATAGGGGGCCCCACCGGCTGAAGGTCATCATCACAGCCAGTGTCTTGTTGGCTGTTGTCGGTGGAAACAAGGCCAAGCAGGAACAGCCCAATCACAGGGGGTCCGGGCATCAGAGGCAGCAAGCCACAGTGGGGTCTAGTGTGGCCCAAAGCCAGCCAGAGTGCGTGTTCTTTTTTATTTTTTATTTTCTATTTTCCCATCCACAGTCTGGACTCTCTGGAACTTACAGTACTATACAGTCTGTGTATTAATGGTGGAAGAATCAAGAACGCCCCTAATAATAACGATATGGATTTATACTTTACCCGGTTGTTTAATGTTTTCCTGTTCCTGAATATGACCCAGACTTGGCGGTTACCGAAATTAACACCCAGGGGGCCTGGCCAATGGGCATTGACAGACTTGGCAACCAGCCCTGGAAACTCCATGGAAGTGATCCCCCCCTCCGAATCAGGAACGCCAATCAGCATCCACCGTGCCGCAGGTACTTCCACGGCTGGCCGCTCCAGGGTGTGTCTCATGTACGATCCTCTTCCCTCTTGCATGGTTGATTAATTATTCTCAACTGGCGGTAAGGCAATGGATTCTGTTTGTGCTGCAATTTACTTGTCAACGGTCAGCAGGGGTGTCTGTGCCTGGTACCGAAGTTACCGTACACAACCCGTCCAGAGAGCCAAAAGGACCACAGCAAGTCTGTCCGAGCGTATTGGCAGTACGTAAAATACCGCCATCCTCCACGGAACAGAGCCCACTTTTGGATCTGCATCGAATCCAATCATCCAGCGACTTGTTCCTAAAAAAGGGGGACGATTGACACTCATCCCAATGCTAGGAGGCCGTTGCGGAGTGTTCTGGTGCAGTAGAGCCGTTGGTCCTGAACATCACAACTTAAGATGTTGCCAGGGACTGACAACAAACACTGAACACTCTGGTTGACTGTTGTTATTGTCGGGTTCGGTTGGAGAACTCGTGGCTGTGTATCATTTGATGGAGTAATGGTCTTCCACGGTTAGGCATCATCATTTCCCCTCCTATATTGCCTCTGTGCATATATTGCAGTGGCACCAGCATCGCAAGATACACTTCCACTCATCTGCTCTAACCTGTCTTCGCTTGATCCATCTTGTCTTTGCTTTTTATTCAGTCAGTCCAACGTCTCCATATTTAATTAGGAGTAATTAACGACGAATCCATAATCTGACGGCTACCCCATCCCACCCAGTGGTTCGTGCTCTGCGTAGGGCCTATCCCTATCCACTTTATAGTCTTTCCATCCTCAACTGCTGTTCTCTCGATAAATTAATTGATAACCACGTCCGGTTCAAGAGTATTCTGAAACCTGTCAGAAGAACCCAACACCAAACAGACTTCAATATTTAATCAATAATTGTGTCCGACGAACTCCCACGAACTGCAGATAAGATGCCAATATCCATATCTTCCCGATAACCGATCAAGGTGCTGTCGTCAGCATCAGTCTAGTTCCCTCACTAAACCATTTCCACTGCAGTCGACAGTCCATACATGATTCACATGTCATTCGCTTGAAAAGCTTAACACCTCACCATCGCAAAGTTGCGCTCTCGGATATCGCGGAGAGATTTAGCTTAGCAGCATAATATCACTAGCTGGTGCTTGCGTGGCTTCATTTTTCCGGGTATGTGCCCCGTACAGAATACGCAATGCTTATTCGTCCATCCTATTTCTTTCTTCTTTTTCTTGCAGGGATGTGATGGAAGCTTTTTCTTTTTGCTTTCTGTCTACTTTTTAGATTGTTGATCCTGTGCCAGCAAAGTAGTACAAACTATCTACTTTCTGTCTCGGATCCGACTGGGACGTGTCTCATACGCGACGACTCCAACTAGGCTGTAGTTTTATCATCGTGGAGTTGCGAGAACCACTCTTTGCCAACAGATGCAGAAGAAATACTAAATTCTTATGCACTTGATGTCACAGTCGATACATAAAGTCACTTTTTTCTATGACATCATATTTGTTTCATACGCACAGGGTTTCTACTCCAGATCCTGTTCTATATACACGTTCGAAATGCTGACTATGTGTATTACATAGTAGATTAGATCAATTGGGTGGTGGGATAGTGGAGAAGAGGGGTAGTATACATGTCGAATAGCATCGAGAACCATCCATTGATTGAAATGATGCGTAAGAGGATTAATTCGATGCACTTGGCCAGTCAGATTGAATTGACTTATATATTCAGTTTAGCCAAAAAAAAAAAAAAAAAAAAAAAAAAAAGAAAAAGAAAAGAAAAGAAAAGAAAAGAAAAGAAAAGAAAAAAGTATGTCCGCATAGAACAGCTCTTCATAAGATCTCCCAGCTTAAAGACTTGATTACTGTTACATCTATCGACCCATCTGCAATCTAAGCAGGATCTCTGCTAGGTTTGACATAGCCCATACCGGAGTTGATATATTGACGGATCCGCGGAATTGAGGGGCAATCCATACGAGATATTATGACGAATAGAACTCCTGTTGTTTAGTCTATACATTATACGTTTGAGCATATTCCCATCTATTATCCTACCTGTTACTCAGTATCCACCGCAGATAATTATCTAACCTATGCTATCTTCAGTATCATAACTCCACGGCCGTTTCATACCTTCAAACCATCTGACTTGCCCAATGAATATATTCAGAATCAAATTGATCATGCTTTATCTGCAACCTAATACATAGATTTTACATGTATACCGTCGATTTTTCCATGGGGCTCGGACCTACACTCTCGCCACCTGAAAGAGTATATATGCTTACTTGATTGAATATTAGATTCTATATTTAGCTGGATGGAAAATCCAAGAAGACATGTATCCTTGGTTAGTAAAAGATTTGACGGTTGATCGTGATATTAGGGTCATCATTCTATGGTACTTGGTGGCACTGTTCAACTACTTTGGAATGCCCCGCTTTCTTGTCGCCACGAGGATTGTTTCCAGCCAACAAGCCTGTCAGACGTACTCCGTATACTCATTTGAATCCCTATCTGGACTTGGACTTGGATTGATTTTGTCAAACATGTTTATTGTTAAGTTGGCGGGGAAGGCGGAAGATATAGAATCCATACTGTTGGAATGAGATATTTCAATCTAAGCTCGCATATGAAGTGCCCCACAATCTACTACCTATATTCTTAACTGAGTGTTTATCTTGTCTAATTGGCATTCTTCTAATGAAACTGTCGTCCCATGATTTGTGATGCTTCTCAATATCGGAAATGCTATCCCACATCTTGGAGACAACCGGATATGCTCTCCGTACGGCGTATGGAGTACTGTCTACTAATCCAACTTTAATTTTGGCAACAATCGCATTTAATGATACAATATAACAGAAATCATCAATGCATTAACTAAGAATATTCATGAAGTACCTTATGAAATGTTCGATGTAGAAAAATGGTGACTAAGCATCCCGCGCCAAGACCGGACAAAAGCCCACCGCCTTCCGCGAATTTTTTTGAATTTCATTATCGCAGAAATTGAGACGATCAAGCAGTCGAATTTCAGCAGTTGCAAAATCAGCCAAAATGCCGTCTTCAACTGCCCTCACAACAAAGGTGACCTCGGGCTCGCCCTACCAGCTCGACAACAGCCAGGTATGTCCTAATTGTGCAGTCTTCAGGCTTCAATGCAAAATGCTAATGATATCTAGGTCGCTAAAGCTTCGTCTGCACTTTTGCGCCACATTAAATCGAAACAGCTGGAGAAGGAAGAGTCTGCGACCAAGAAGACTTTGATTGGAGACAACGACGAGTCGGACGCAGAAGATGGTCCCCTCAACAACGAGGCCGTCTGGTTGGTGCTCACTACCAAGAAGCACGTTGTGGACAAGAACCGCCTCAAGCCCGGCAAGATTAGCATCCCACACTCGCTCAACGCCTCGCCATCGCTAAGCGTCTGTCTCATCACCGCGGACCCCCAGCGCGCGGTCAAGAACATTGTGACTGATCCTTCCTTCCCTCAATCTCTCTCCTCCCGCATCGACAAGGTCATTGGTTTTTCGAAATTGAAGGCTAGATACCAGAGCTTCGAGAGCCGGCGGCAGCTGCTCGCCGAGCACGATGTGTTTTTGGCCGATGACCGGATCATCATGCGCTTGGTGAACACGCTCGGAAAGATTTTCTACAAGTCCAGCAAGCGGCCTATTCCCGTTCGCATTGCCGAGATTGAAAAGGTGGATGGCAAGAAGGTGAAGAAGGATCCTAAGAAGAAGACCACAAAGGAGGAGGAGAGCGTCAGCGCTTTCGCCTCCCCGTTGATCGTGGCCAAGGAGATTGAAAAGACCCTCAACTGCGCCGCTGTGCAGCTTGCACCGGCCACCACCGCCGCTATCCGCGTCGGTTCTTCCAAGTTCACCGCTGAGCAGCTGGCGGAGAATGTCGATGCCGTTGTCAAGGGTCTGACCGACAAGTTTGTTACAAAGGGCTGGAGGAATATCAAGGCTCTCCACATCAAGGGCGCCAACACCATGGCCATGCCGATCTGGCTGGCCAGCGAATTGTGGGTGGAGGACGCCGACGTGGTGGAGGATGCCGAGGAGACCAAGGCCATTGAAGGTGCCAACAAGAAGCGCAAGTCAACAGGCGACAGCGAGGAGAAGCTACTGGAAGGAAGCAAGAAGACCAAGAAGCCCAAGGCCGCTGTCGACGAAGAAGATGCCGCACGGAAAGAGAAGCTCCAGCAGCAAAAGGCCAAGGCCCTGGCGGACGGCGACACGGCCAAGAGCGCAACGGGGGCAGGAAAGAAGAAGAAGAAGACGACCTCATAATTTTAAAATATATCGCCGGGTGTTTGTTTCTTTTACGGATTGTATTTGTCGATTGCAGAGTACTATGGGATTACGGCGTATCCAATGTCACGTGTGTCAATTTTGTCATTTACTAGACACAGGGCGTGTTTTCAATACCCCTTAAGAATCAAAAGTCTTGCTGTGATTACCCAGTATTCCATTCTACATAGTATGTAAACATTTTGTAGGAATTAATATCCCGTCGACCGACGAATAGGCTATTCTCACGAGGTCGTACGGTGAGTAACCGAGGACTCCGAGGATCGGCTCACTCTGCTTGGCCGCCTCCGACGATAACCTCGTGCCGCCCGCGCAGCAAGAAGCATCGTCAGAACCTCCGCCGCTCTCTCCAGTACACACTTCACACCCCAATCCTACCATACACACACACGATGATTCCACTCGCCAGACACTCGGTCCTGCGGGCTGCCCGCGCACAGTTCTACCCATCGCGGGTGTTCAACCAGCCCACGTCCTCGGCTCTTGCCCGCCTCCTCTCGACCCTGGCCGTGCTCGAACAGCGCGAAGGCAAGCTCCAGAACTCGTCGCTTTCCGCCGTCGCTGCCGCACAGAAACTCGGAGGCTCGATTACGGCGTTTGTGGCCGGTGCTGGGGTGAAGGGGAGCTCTGCTGCCGAGGCGGCTAAGATTAAGGGTTTGGAGAAGGTGGTGGCGGTGGATAATGAAGCTTATGAGAAGGTGGGATTTCTATTCAATGAGTGGTATGGGATTGGGACATGGCTGATTAAAATAGGGTCTGCCTGAGAACTTTGCACCTCTTCTTGTGGAGAATATCAAGAAGGGCGAATACACTCATATTGTTGCTGGTCACACTGCCTTTGGAAAGAGTCTTTTGCCCCGTGTGGCTGCTTTGTTGGACGTGCAGCAGATTTCGGACATTACAGGAATTGAGAGCGAAGACAGTATGTACCGACTGGATAGACAGGGGAATATGTTTGATTAACGATCGCAGCTTTCGTCCGCCCCATCTACGCCGGAAACGCCATCCTCACCGTCCAGTCGACCGACTCCATCAAGGTGATCACCGTCCGAGGAACCGCATTCCAGGGCACCGAGACCGAGGGCGGATCCGCCGAGATCGTCGAAGGAGCAGACCCCAAGGCCCCCTCGCAAACCGAATGGGTGTCCGAGGAGCTGGCCAAGTCGGAGCGTCCCGACCTGGCCACCGCACAGCGCGTCGTGTCCGGTGGTCGTGGGCTCAAGTCCAAGGAGGAATTCGACCGAGTCATCATGCCCCTGGCCGACTCCCTGGGCGCGGCTATCGGTGCCTCCCGCGCCGCCGTTGACAGCGGCTTCGCCGACAACAGCTTGCAGGTTGGCCAGACCGGCAAGAACGTTGCTCCCCAGCTGTACCTGTGCGCGGGTATCTCCGGTGCCATCCAGCATTTAGCTGGTATGAAGGACAGCAAGGTCATTGCTGCTATTAACAAGGATGCGGATGCTCCTATCTTCCAGGTTGCTGATGTTGGACTTGTGGGTGATTTGTTTGACAAGGTGCCTGAGTTGACTGAGAAGCTCAAGCAGTAAATGATTGTTAAATTATAAGTATACCATATAAGTGAATTGACTTATTAATGAGCGTGCCATATTATTAAACAGACTGTCATTCCAGTACTGCCGTAGTGAACCAACCCATCCGTAGAAGAAGGAATATATGGCACACTTTGTCCATCTCTCACTCCACCAAGCAATGAGACCTCAGGACAACACCTGATGAGATGATTATACTATCTTATATTAAATCAAGTTAACCGGATTATATCTACTGGTAATTAAAAGACCTAACATAGAAATCATTCTGTCTTGGTTTTCATATATCAACTGTTGATAATGCAAAGCCCATGCTTAAACAGAAGAAGAAGAAGAAGAAGAAGAAGAAGAAGAAGAAGAAGAAGGAATCCATGCCACAATTTTTCCACAAGTGCAACTGCTCTTCCACATAGTAACCATTTCATAAAAGACATACGTTGTCGACTACAGTGAACTGATAGTAAGCACCCATCATCAACAACCAAGCAGTCTCAAGTCCAATAACTACCATTGTAAAGAGATCCGATATCATCAATCACAGCGTCGGCGCCAACAACGTCGCCGCACACGCAGCCTGACACGTCCCGTAAGCCGAATTACACGCGAGGATGGTAGCAGGCGCAGATGCCCCGGCAGTCGCACCCCAGGTGAAGCCAGCAGCCGAGTAACAGGCCATCACGACTGTGGAGCATCCAGCCTGACAGAGGCCGTAAGCTGCTGGGCCAGCGGAGACCGTGGAAGCTAGGAGGAGGGGGAGGAGGGATGGTTTCATTATTTGTGTTTGTATATAGGGTACGTGATAGTTGATGTTGATTTTGATATTATGGATGGATGGATAGATGAAGGATGGAGGTATGTAGGTATACTGATGTGTGCTGAGTATGATTAAGAAAGGTCAAAGTAGCCTTTTTGGCCTAATGGTTATTTAAAGAATGTGTTATGCAAGTTTGACCACCTGACCACACAGTATCAGATGGAGATCTTGGCACAGGTTATCTATATCTAAAAGTATAGATCTGTAATTGCATGTTTATTATAATATGATAGACAATATGAGATGATACATAATAATAGAACATCATGATAACTGCCTAAACTTATACTCTACCTGAGTCATGAATTCCATCTCCCCAGAACATGTACATCATCCAAAACCAACCACTTTACATACATCTATATACATACCATCTATCCAAAATGTCACTGGGAACCTTCATCCACCTCCCCTCCCCTGAGATCCAAGAGCAGATCTAGCTGCACTTCGCCCCAACAGGCCAAGATACACTCGCTCGCTGCAAAAAGACAGACCTCAGCATCCTCCTCGCCAGCAAAGCCCTCTACACCGAAGTCTCAAATACCATCTACCAACACTCAAGTTTGTGGATTGAATTGGATCTGCTTAGACGTCTTATTTGGTTCTAGTCCTGGAGGTGGAAATACAGAAACAAGTGAGTTGAGATTTTCACTTCCCCATGGTGCTGATTTGCCATCGCGTCGAGTATCAAGTACGGTACAAACACAAAGAGACGTAGAACTACAGAGTGGCTATGAACAAAATGCCCCAGGTGGAGGGCATTGTGGAGCCTGAAATATAGTTTAGACAGTGCCGTGCTTGCTCTAGCTTCGACTTTGCACTGGGTCTGACGAACCCGCAGATTTATATCCTACGAGCTCGATCAGATTCTCATTTGCTCAATAGAGCCTCTTTCTTCCATTGTATGCGGGATGATGGGGCTGAGACATCGAGTAAAATGCATGCTAAAACTGTCGTGTACCAACACAATGGAGTTCTATTCCTGTCTAACGGATGAGAAAACGCCGTATTTGATGCCTATGGCGAGACCGGAAGGGTGAGATGTCTACTGAAGCAAAATATGTACACAAAGATCTATGGAATGAGACCAAAATCTCTCATCTTGTCCCATGTCTTCACAAAAGACTCATAAGTATCAATCTGTCCCCTCCAGCCAAACTTCCTGGCCTTTTGGATACTCAACACAGCACTCCAGGTGCGGCGGAACGGCCAATCTTGCATCGCCCAAGTACCATAGTGGAAGGTACCCCTGGCCTCCGGCTTTCCTGCCCGGTCACAAAGCCGTTCCCATACCTCTTTCTTATCCGCCGCCCACTCTTCCAGCGTAAATTCCTGCTGAAACCCATCGCCATAGGCAGGCTCAGGCTTTGCGAATGATTGCTGGGACCCATCTGCCCCGAAGTATCCCGCGAGACGCGGCCACATGTGCCGCCAGCAGAATATATCGCCATTGTCAATGTTGAAAGCTTCATTGGCGCAGCTTTGATGGGTTGATACGAAGATAGCTAGGTCGGCAATCAGCGGGGCGTAGCTGTAGTCCTCGACACCGTTGAAATGCCGCTGGTTGGTGGGCATCTGAGCTGGAACGCCTTGCTCTTTGCAAATGAGAAAATACAGGGCAAGTGTCATGGCGTGATTCATTCCGTTTGGCTTTCTGGTAGCGCCGATGATACCAACAGGTCGGATCACGTTCCATACCCAGGGCTTGCCTTGCTGGGCTTGAGCCAGGTGATCTTCTTGGCTGTAGTAGAAGTTTTCGGAGGCGTCCACCAGCCTAGGGTCTGACTCCTGCGCAGGATAAGGACAGGGCATCGTGTGGAGATTGTAATATTTTCCGCCCGTGACGAGGGTCACATTTTCCAGGTTCAAACTGGTGGACTCTATCCCAGAGAGAAAGTTTTGGAAGAGGCCCTCATTCGCGGCAGATAGCTCGGAAAAGTTGTTTTTGTGCACGTAGGAGGCAAAATAGGCATGCGTGACTCCCACACATGTATGCTCCATCTGTGCAACCAAAGTTTGGAGATCGTGTGAGAAATCCAGGCTGATAAATTTGACTCGAGGATCAGACTGTTCTATCTTCATCGGGCTGCGAGATGTGACGATGATTTCATGGAAATCGTCCGTGGTGGTGTTCTCGACTAGATACTCCAGGATTGCAGCCCCAGTGATACCGTTGACACCAGTGATGAAGGCAACTTTGGACATGATGGATTTGAATTGTCTAGAATGATGATGGCGCAGAAGAAATGAGTTTGAGTGAGTGGAAATCTGACGAATTCCTTGAGAACCTTTGGACCGGTTTATAATGCCCAAAATGTCGCCGATCATGCCGGAGCATTGCCTGGATCCCAGGAATTACGGCAGTATATCGGGCCACTATGTGCTTTGAAATCATGCTAGGGTTCGGTCATGATCCACACTTCACTCGTCGACACGCCGTTTACTCATGGTTGATGTGCCCAAAAGCTCAAATATGAAATCACTTCTAGGGATACATATGATCATGTTACTTGATCTGATCGATAATCTACCTACGACGCGCTTGAAATCATGGGTCTTGTTGTTATAATAGGCATCATAACCATACCGGAAGATCGGCTTACCCTTGTTTGGAAACAGAGGATTACATGAATTAGAGATAAACTCAAGGCTGTGTTCTTCTACACTGGGTTGAGAGGCGGAAATGCGGCATCTGAGCAGCATGACCACTTTATCCGTTTGAACAGGACCACTTTATCCATTCGAACAGGGAGCACATTACCGGAAATCAAACGTCTCATTTTCCGTCTCTCAGCTGCTAAAGGTTCCCTCTTGGGCCTTCAAACCGGAACATATAGCCGATCTGTCGGGGCTTTCTAAGGAGACACGGCACACGGGGGTCGTTTGGGCTTTTAGATAGTCACTCCACCATCCCCACTAGTGATGCGTTGAAGCTATCAGGTTTGAGGGCAGATCATTTTATTCTGATATAACTCCAGCGATTAACTTTCAAAACGAGCCAAAGCGCCAGGCTTCTCGCTTTCATTTGCCAAATCAAAATCGCACTTCAATACCAGCAGTTCGGGCATCAAAATATGTTCACACCGATGGGGAAAACCTTCTCTGTCCACAAAGACAATCAAAGGCTCCTGGACCATGACTGGACCGGAAACGGAACCGACAGTGATCCATTTCTGGTCGAATTTACAGCGGATGACCCAGAAAATCCCAAAGGGCTCAGCAAGAGTTTGAAATGGATATATACCGCTGGGATGGCCATGGCCACATTGTCAGTCACTTTAACCAGTTCAGCGTACTCTGGTGGCTCAGCTCAGATCAAGGAACAATTTGGCTGCACCGAGGAAGAGAACACTTTGGGTGTATCCCTATTTGTACTTGGATTTGCCCTGGGCCCAGTTCTCTGGGCTCCCTTGTCGGAGCTTTTTGGACGACGACTGCTCTTTATCGGAACTTTCGGCGCATTCACGGTCTTCAATGCGGCTGCCACAGGTGCAAAGAATATCCAGACTCTCCTAGTGGCTCGATTCCTAGCTGGAGCTTTCGGATCATCCCCTTTATCCAATGCTGGTGGTGTCATATCCGATATGTTTGAAGCCAAGGACCGTGGTGCCGCATCAACCCTCTATGCCGCTGCCCCCTCGCTCGGTCCTGTACTGGGCCCTATCTTCAGTGGGTTTACTGGTGAGGCCATTGGCTGGAAGTGGATCTTCGGGATCTGCACAATATTCTCTGCTCTCCTCTGGTTCCTTGGCTCGTTGGTGCCCGAAACGTATACTCCCGTGATACTCGAACGCCGAGCGCGGATGCTCGGACACGCGACTGGAAAGGTCTATATAAGCATTCTGGACAAGGATAAGAGTGCTGATGTGACTCTGTCGACGGTCTTCAAAGCCTCGCTAGCTCGCCCTTGGCAGTTGCTCCTGCGGGAGCCAATCTGCCTGTTGCATTCCACATTTCTTGCTATCGCCTACGGCACATTGTATCTTACGTTCAGTGCGTTTCCAATCATGTTCCAACAGGCTCGAGGATGGAACCAGGGGATCAATGGCTTGTCCTTTCTTGGTGTCGGTGTTGGCCAGGGACTTGGAATTGCCTATTATATCTGGGACAATCGGCGATATATGCGTGTGGCCGAAGCATCAACAGATGGACGTGCTCCACCAGAGGCTCGCCTTCCTCCATGTATGGTAGCAGCAGTCTTCTTACCTGTTGGTCTTATCTGGCTGGCATGGACGAATTCGCCCAGCATTCACTGGGTTGTCCCTATTATTGCCACCGCCCCGTTCGGATGCGGGCTTATCATCCTGTTTCTTGTCACGATCAATTACCTCATGGACGCATATACGATATATGCTGCATCGGTTATGGCAGCAAATACAATCCTGCGCTCGCTATTTGGCTTCGCCTTTCCCATGTTCACTCGGCAGATGTACACCAATTTGGGCTTGCACTGGGCAACGATGGTCCCGGCCTTTCTGACAGTTCTCTGCTTCCCGTTCCCATTTATTTTCTACAAGTATGGCGCGCGTATTCGAGCCCGGTGCAAATATGCAGCTCATGCGGCAGAGGTCATGAACAGAGTTCATCAGGCCGAGATTAGTGGCGAGAGGAATGGCTCCGGTTTCATGAATGGGTAGGGCAGTCGTCAGTCTGAGAGAATAAATGGGCATAGTGATGATTTGACTACTGCATACTTGTATGATTGAAATTGGATTACTTTATTCAAACTTAATTCGAGAACATAGCTATCACCTAAACCTATATTCAATTGGACGTTGTCAAAATATCTACTCCAGTGCACCTAACATCGATATATTGACACGGATTGGGGTATCAAAAATGCCACAGAAAGTATGCAGCCTTTTGTCACGTCAGAGAGAACCGTTCATGCTTCATCTACCCTCCTTTAATACAGTAAACTACTGATATAAGCAACGCTAATATAGGCAATATGCTAATATAAGTAAGAATACAGCGCTTCAAGCTTTGCAGATATTCAATTTGAGACTTAGCGCCGTAGTTTCCCCAAGCAGATCAACGCTGTCTGTCGGGTAATCGAAAATGCCGATCTAGGGAACTATACTGGAATGGGGGGCGAGGATTAACATGCATCCACTCTTAGACATAGAAGGTAATGGAGTTTTGCTATCATTAGGAACCCTGCGAATGGTGCGGGCTTGTATGTGGACTTGGGCAAACCCGACCAAAAATACCAATCCTAGGTCGAATAGTTTGCATTTTCCAAAATTACCCGCTGGCGTTTCTTTGAAGCGACCTATACCCAGATGGCCCTGAGGCTTATACGATGCTGAGCCTTTTTGTGGAGCAAGTCGTCAAACCCCGGATACAGATAATAATCATTTTCATTGTAGCTGCCGCTGCGTCTTTCAATCCATATGTAACGTGTCACTTTCCACTTGAGGATTAGCCGTTCAACATCTCCAGGGACAAGATAATTATCATTAATCATACTTCCAGCCTTTAGGCCTTGATACATCCAAGATCTTCATGTTAGAGGTTCGGTGATTCAGAGCTGCTGGATATGGCCTTGAAATAACAGATTTCAGAAGTGCTGTTCCAAATGGAATACAGAGCAACATTCGCCCTTTCTCAGTCGCTTCTAGTCGAGAAGTACAATACATCTCGAAAACCCTCAGCCAATTTTCATAGCTTCTAGAGATTAATCCACTCATGTTGCAGCAGTTCTGACACTGACTTTCAAGACCCCGGGTCAATATCAAGCATGCCTCTTAGGAAATCGATGAAGATAGGGACTTCAGCATCGGGCATGTCGCTAGGTTTTAGAAAAGGCTTTGCGGTGCCATTTACCAGGCGCTCAAGGCTTGTGGGTTTTAAGTTAGGAATCCGAAGAAGGTTCCCTGGAACTAAGCCGTATTAGAATGACAACAGGATATCAACGACGTTGATGGAATTTACCTTTTTCATCAAAAAGTGCGCAGCACGATTCCCTTTTTCTATCAAGTGAAGTGGGAATGCGCCAAAGACCTCACACATTCTTGCTAGTTGATCATCTTCAGCGGTCCAAGACCCATTCTCTGATGCCTCACTGGAAAATAGGACTATCCCATAAACAAACTCCACTACCTATTTAGTGACCGGCTTTAATGTTAATAACTAAAAAGAGAAAGAAAGGGAGGAATTGTATAGTGGTGCAAAACCTTATTAAATAATGAGACACTTACAAGATATCTGAGACTCCATATATCAACCCCAACATCCCAGGGAGCGCCGATAGTCACTTCAGGTGCCCTTAGAGCTGGGGACTGGATTAGATCTGATAGGTGATTTTCCCTCTAAGATGCTAGACAAGATAAGTTTTTGTGCGAATGGAAGCACAGGGGCTACCGACCTACACCAAAGTCAACTATTCTGATGTGAGGCTTTTCCATTTCAGAAACTAGCAATGTTGTGATAACCTCTTAAAGTGGCGCTGTCGCACCACGACTGGTTCACCGGGGAACTTCTGCCAGATACTGGGAAACAGCACCGTTCGGATTTTCCAACTCTAGAAGTATATTTGTTGGTTTCAGATCTATTTAAGAAATAGGCATGTCAGCATCACAAAATTATGCCAGTTCTTCTGGTATCCTATGTCATACCAGTATGAATGATCTTACACTCTCTGTGAAGAAAGTCGAGCCCAAGCAGAAGCTGCCGTGTAATCACTTTCACTGCCTTCACTGGCAGTTTTTCATCTTCATACTTAGTGGCCTGGAAATCCAGATGGTGTCCTAGTACATTAAATACAAAACACACATGATCTCCATTGGGCCCTGTATGCGTAAAATGATCAAGAAGACCGGATACGTAGTTGCGGCCTTCGTGGGAGCTGTTCTCTGAAACCTCTGAGATTCTCAAAAGTATTTCTCTCTCAAAGATGTCATGGGGGCCACCATAACAATCAGCCCTTAGCATCTTGAGTGCTACATATCTTTAATCTCTATAGTGCCAGTTAGCTTAGTGTATAACAGCGATGGGCGACTCACCTAGAATCCCTTGCTAGCCAAACAGTAGAATATTGCCCATATCCCAGCTTCCTCAGGATAGTGTATTGATCAGAATTAAATGTATCGCCTAGGGAAACGGGATGGAAACCCCCAGACTTGTAATAATCTCGTTCTTCTGTAACTGAGCAAGGGTGCACACGCTCTAATGATACCAGCCGAGATGGTGACCCAAGGAACTTGGACATTTGGGATCGAGTTTTTGAGAAAGTTGCTTTTATTGCATTGATCATTTTGGCAAAGGACCCTCAATCAGTGAGTGATATGAGTCTTGGTGACAAGTAGAAAACTGAGAAAACCACTGGTGGAACGATTTGTTATGTATGTTTGGCGACATTTATAAGGTAAATTTTTGTTCACTCCCTATCTTTATACCCTCTAAATGTATGTTTATTATAGTTACCGATACTCTAAGATGATACATAGTAATTGACATCATGATCATTGCCTACGTCCGTATTTGGATATACCAAGGCAACATAGACTGCCTAAACATATACTCCACTCAGAGCTATCCATTCTATCTTCACTCATCATCTACATTATCCTAAAACCAACCACTTTACATACATCTATACAAAATGCCACTAGGAAACTTCTCCCTCCTCCCCCCGAAATCCGCGAGCAAATCTGGCTCCACTTCGTCCCAACAGGCCAAGATACATATCTCGTTCGCTGTCGAAAGTCAGACCTCAGCATCCTCTGTACCAGCAAAGCATTCTACGCCGAAATCTCAAGTACAATATACCAACACTCATCGATAGAATTCGATATATTCCCCTTCTACAACCACAAGGAGAAATGGTCAACTGCCTACTTTAGCCATCGGCATTATCTACAGATCGAAGATGAGGATGACCTCGATGATCACAGAGCAAGGTGGTATCTATCTAGTGTTGAAGATGCTAGATTAAGAGGATTTGCGTGTCTGCCGCTGCACATGATGGAAGAGGTAGTTGTGAATCTGATGGCGCCTGTTCCTGGGGATATGGGGAGGCTGTATTGTCTGAGAGATAGGGTTATTGAACATATCGGTTTGTTTGAAGGGGCGTCTAAGATTAACAAGTTGGTTGTTCGGTTTCAGAAGCGAGATGGGATTGATTGGTTTGATATGGATAAGATGGAGAAAAAGACACAGAGAGAGAATGAGCTGTATAGCCATGATGTTATTTTTATGTTGTTTTGCGGTCTACGGAATTTGGAAAGTATCACTGTGGAAGCACATTCGAAGGAACTCCAGGATAGGATGGACTGGAGGGTTATCAACTGGGGCATCAAGGCCGTCGAAGAGAAAAGGTTTGATGATATCAGCCGCAAGACGGCAGAGCACTACTTTCGCCTGCATAAAGACATCTGGGAAAATGGCGAGTATACCCTGAGAGGAGTGATCCAAAACATCCGCCGCGATTTTATCCAATACTGGTTCGAAGAAGGCATCAGTGGGCATTCAGAATTCGAAGAGAAGATGATGCATATTGCAACGGAATATCCTGAAATAATCCACAAGTATGATCCAGAGATGTCATTGCTGAAGAGCATGCACATCGCTCTAGTCTGTCTCTATCACCATGCTCGAGTAACGTTTCACCGGAAGAGTATCGTGAAGACAGAGCGCTGGGAAAGCGAGAAAATCCGTTGGACTTTCTTTTCAGGCCTTCCAGGTTCAAATTCGGCACGTTATCGTCGTGATATCCAGCCGTTGCTGGACATGAGTGTGTACACTCAGTACATCCAAAAAGGAGGCGTCTTTTTGACCATGTATCTATTTCTGGCTGACTGGGAAGCTGGTATCAAACAGCCGTTAACTTCGAATAATGAAGAGTCTACAGCCGATTCCTTCTACACCGATGACACGCCTGAATTCCACATTGCTGACATCGAAAAATATACGCCGGCAGTCGATGATGACACGCCTGAGGCCCACCAATAGACATCCACGACTGGTGATTGCATGCGTGATTCTGTCTCAGATGTCGAGTTGCTTCTTCGAGCTGTGCCGCGCGAGGTTGGCGATTGTCTGCATCGCCTCTGTCGACGATCTGGTTGGCGCGAGCAAGAAGACGATGCTCGTCCCATTGATCGCAGGAACAGGATTTCCATGTTTCGCCGCATCGATAGCAAAACTGGGCGCCGCAGCGGCAGCTGAATAGGTCATTAGTGAATGGTATAAGAGTATGGGAAGGGCGGCGTACGTGATGTGGTGGCATGCCATGTTAAGTTCGACAATTCTGTGGCAGGAAAAACATCGCTGCCATTCATTTGCCTTTGCTAGATGGAGGAGATCCTGCAGAGCAGTATCGTCAAATTTATCGAGGAGAATTATATCTCAGAGAGAAACTGGGATAGTCCTAAAACAGTGGATTTCCTTAAGAATTACATTTCTTAGGGTAAGCTTGGTCTGGAATCCCAAGCTGGAGGCTTTTATAAAACTTTAGATATGAGTAAATTATATGATATATCTGCTGCTAGACTTAGAAGCCAAAGAGCCTATAGATAAGATAAATCCTTTTCAACCATATACCGAAACCCACTAATGATAATGTAATACCTTGCTGGGGGTTTTCTTTCTCAGGAGTTCTACCGGCAATAAGGGGCGCGCTGGAAAAAGAACCAAAACTTTTTCAAATAGCTGAACAGCCTTTAGACCATTCATCTTAGACAGAAATGAAACTACAGAAGTCCAATCAAGAAGTGATAGTGATGATTGACTAACGGTTGGACCAGAGTTGGTTTAAATCCCGTGTATAAGTACATGCCCTAGGCTTCATAATACTTCATTTATCTTGGGTGATTTTATTGTGAACCAGAAAGATAGAATAATGCCCCTTAAATGGAGGGTGACTTAGGGTCAACATGCTCTGGAACTTGATTTACAGATCTCCCATGTCGCATTAATAACAAGACATACTGCCTAATATAGATCAGTTCTTTATCTTCCCATTTCCATTTTCAGAGATAAGGGTAGACATACCCTTTTTGGAAAGAGTTGCGCCGACCCATGCAAATCGTCTGAGAACCCAACTAGTTTCCTTACCCCACCCTCCAGTCAACACCCTTGGTTTGACTTAAAGGAGGGCAAATGCACTGGATTATTGCCGCCCAGTAACTATATTCTAACTCAATGGCAGATACGTGGGTTATCGTCGGCGCCTCTCGAGGTATTGGCCTCGAGTTCGTCCGTCAAATACTGCAGAATGGCCACCACGTTATCGCCGGGGTTCGGAACGTGTCCAAGGCCGATCGGATTTTACAATTGAAATCTCATTGCCCAGCGCCAGAGCGCTGTATCATTGAAGAGTGCGATGTTACAAACGAAGAGAGTATTCAGGTGGGGGCTTTTCAGACCGAAATCGCTCACAAGCAAGATACTAAGGATGATAGAAATTTGCCAACAAGGTTGGGGAAGCTGCCCGAAGCGGACTCAGAGTCAAGAATATCGTACTCAATGCTGGCATCCTCCACTATCCCAACCGTGCAACTGAAATGTGAGTTTCCCATCTGAATATCTAGCAGAATGGGCTGAAGGCGTTGAACATTTTTGAAGCTCCTTTTCCGACTTTGCGCTCCATTTACACGCCAATACTATTGGACCTATTATCTGTGCACAGAAACTTGTGAATCTCGATCCGGAATCACCACTTTCCAAGGTTGTGTTCATTTCCTCGGACTCTGGGTCGGCGACCGTCTTCCGAGATGATGAAGATGGTTTCGGGGCCTACAGCGCAAGCAAGGCCGCCCTTAACCAAATGCTTAGACACATGGCGGCGGAATTGACACGAAGGGGCGGAGAGTGGAGCAATACAAGCGTGTTAGCTATCCATCCAGGTGAAGTGCAAACGTGCGTCACAGATCCACCGACCATTGAATATTGCAGTGATTGATGACATTACAGAGACATGGCAAATATTGATCTCGGTTGGGAAGTGAAAGGGTCTATCCAGGCCGATGAAAGCGTTAGAGGAATGCTCAAAGTCATTGAGGAGAAGAATGAGACTGGCAGTTTCTGGTGCTGGGATGGAAGAGTAAGTGTTCAACACATGATACGTGCCTTCAACTATGATTACATCTGACTTTTGATATATTTAGCGACACCCCTGGTAAAGAGAGGAGAGAGACACTCTTCCAGTATATACATTATTTCGAGGAATCCAACAATTGCACAAGTATGGCCACGATCTCTAGACCTAGATAGGGCCGGGTGCAGCGGGACTTTCCACATCTTCCCTTTGAGAATAGCTGCCCGCTTGGTTAATTAGCTACATATCGCAGGCCGCATTACGAATAGAGAAAGATCGTCTTGATATATAGATATCAATTCCATCGTTATCGTACTCTAAACAGTATAGATGAAATAGAGACAGTAATAAGATACTCAATTTTGATATAGATCATTCTACATGCTGCTAGATTAGAAGTGTATGACACGTGATTAACTGGAAAGCATTCTCATTTGATATCAAGTATTATATACCCTCACTCCTAGGATACGAATCATCAAACCCTACTAACAATCAACTGCTTATGACTCTTATCATTCGCCTTCTTCTCAACAATATCCACCTTGCTGGTCCCCTTCGAATTCACCGTCGCCTTCCACACCGCAGAGAATCGCTGTGCCGGTTTCAAGACCAGCTGCTGCAAGAGACCCTCGTTCTCTTTCTTCGGCCCGCCAACCTGCAGGTTGTACTGGTAGTACGTGACGGAATTGACATCGTAAGCGTCGCGGAAGGGTAGGCTGCCCCCGGCATCGCTATCTGGGGTCACATAGACGTGTTGGGGTGTATCCTTGCTTGCATCGGTGTCTTCGACCAAGACGATTTTGTCTGTGTCGCTGAATAGACAGACATCGTTGGGTCCACTGCTGATGGAAATTGTTATTCCAGCGAGAGTAATGTCTTCGTTGGTAGAGTTGACAGCTTCAAAAGTGATGGTTTGAATGTTGCCGGATGTCACTTCAGATGGCGTGGCCGAGTACTCCAACTGTGGCTCAGGCGAATCATCGAAGCCCGCAATGACCGATTTCCCAGTATTGTTAACGTAATTCTTGACCTTATCCTCCTGGGTGTCGCTGCTGCCAAACAGATTGACCAAAAAGCTGACCAGGGCCAGAATAAATCCAACCACCACCAACACCACACCAACTACCGGAAGCGCTGCGCTGAGAGTTGCACTCACTGTCCAGAACTCCAAGGTTACTCCAAGATCGATAATATCTAACATCACGGAGAGAGCCTGGGTGACCACGGCCAAGACGTTGATGATCTTGTTTGGAAGGCTGAGGCTGTCCCAGTCATGGACCAGACTGAAAGTCATGGCAATCGCGACACCCAGTCCGAGAGCCGTGTTGAGGATCTTCAAGACATTACCCTGGATGCGGATCTCAGATGCAGTACTTTTGCCATTTGGTGGCAGATCTTCTGGCAGGTCGCTGATGCTCTCATTCCATCCTCCCTCACCTTCTGTCTCTGATCCAGTCGCCGTACCCTCCCCACCGGAGACGTGCTCGGCCACTGTTTCGTGAAACCCGTTCTCACCGTTGACCTCATCAGACATCGAGGCCAGGTCAGACCCCCTTTCATCCAGAGCGCGGTATGTGCCCTGGTCCATCACAGCGGTATCCAGTTGGTCCAGAATTCCCATTCCTGTTCTTCCTTTCCACACCTTCCACGATTCGATGGCATATTCAAGTCCTGCTGTTGTCGTGTCAAGCATTTCCAAGATCACTTGTGCTCGATCCTCATCTGACATCTCATCCCAGTCTGTAATCAGACCGACGAGACTATAGGAAATACGGAAGAGCTTATAGGCGGCCTATCGACTATTAGATAAGGCCATCAACAACGGAAAGAAGAAAATGACTTACCATGCACGTGGTGAAAACTCCTTTAAGAAGCTTGCTCGCCTGGAACCTGTCATAGATCTTCTCAAAGGCCTGGCTAAGCCATTGATATAGCGAGGTACCACTCCATGCCTTGTCCAGTTCTTTCCCTTCGCTCGTAACCCAGGTACTTGCCTCATCTAATACGGCAGACTGTTGGCTCACAATATTTTCCGCTCGCTTTTCTGCTGATTGAGATTGGTCTAGGTTGTTGTCCTTTTCATACTGTTCCACATCCACAAGTAACTCTGCGTGGACGTTGGATGCGACTGTGGCATCTTTGGATATCACCTTGACAAGCAGAGTGTTCATGGAATCTTCTAGCCACTGACGGGCCTCGGACTGAATCTCACTGATGGTTGAGTATTCCAGGCCATTCTTGAACGTATACGTCATGATCTTCTCAAACCAGGTATCAGCAAACTTCTTATCAGGCGCTAGAGCGTGCATAATGCATGAATGCTGGTTGACCAAGTTTTGTTCCTAAAACAGTGAGCTTCAATCTTGATATTCCATAAGAATTGAATACTTACAAATTGAATGGGATGAGTTAACAAACGGTCCAGTATTGGTTCTCTCTGAAGAACACTCAACATCTGCTCTGCCCAATTCTCAGGGTCACTGTTGAGGTATGGGCTTAGAAATGTTGCATGAAGATCCCTCAGCGAATGCACAGCAGTCAAGTTATTTAAATCGTTGTACTCTTTTGTCCGGGCCAGACACTTCTCCCCATTGCCCTGCCACCAGTACCAAAGCTTCTTTTGCTCCTTGTCCGTGAAAAGCTTTGCATACTTGTCGGAGCCGACGAATGAATTGCAAAGATATGCAGGGGCGTACTTGTTCCGGAGAAAATCCTTGAGCTTTGAGTCCAGCCCATCCGCTAACTCAGAAGGTAGAGTGACTGGCTTGGCTGCGTTAGTAAAGTTTTCCCGGTCATCGTCATTCATGTGATAGAGCATCATTGTGTGGATGAGCTTTTGGGATTTGTCGTGGGTCTGCAGAAATGTTGTATTAGCCTAGCCTTTGCCTTGAAGAAATACCACTCACATCCTGATCGTTGTACAGATTGAAATCAATCAAGGCAGATACGCTGGGAGCTTCTTCCGTGTATAGGCTGTTTGTAACTTGCGCTGGCTCTTGATCATTGACCATACCAGGCCTGGAAGATTCAGCAAAAGCCCGAGAGACCTTTGCCCGCAAGGCATCGAAATGTGCAGCTTCTGATGGCTTCTTCACCAGGGAAACAAAATGCCTGTTATGATTAACTTGTGCCGAAGGAAAAGTATGGTTGACAGAAACCCACCTGTTCCCTTTCATTCCACGCATTTCGGGATCATATTCGAACAGCCTAGCTTTGCTATCTTCCGGAAACATGGGATCAATTTCGACCTGGAGCTCCCGGAACAGACATGGAAGAGTGACACCAATACCCAACTCTGAATTAAACTCAACATTGAAGTTGTCACCACTTGTACCGCCATCAGACAGGAAAGGGATCAACGACGCTCGATTGAATCGAACGGTGTATTGTGGGTTTCCACTTGATACAACTGTCTGCGTGACGCTGTATAGTGGATCAAGATCTTTTTCATATTTCTGATTGATCTGTTGCTGCAAATCATCCAGAACGGGGATTTTGGCCGTGAGGACTTCGTAGCCTTCTTCGGTGGTAGTGATGCCCAGCTGGATCTCTCCTCCATCAATGGGGTTATTCACACTGTTCCACTCCGTGTCGGGAGGCCAGACGTCCCGGTCAAAGGTTAACTGGTACGTGCGAGTCGAGGCGAATGGTCGGATGCTTTCAGATCGACACAGGCTCTTCTGGAAAGGATTGATAGCCCGCGCATGGAATGTATGGAGGTTCTCTTTGGAGACAACATCGGTTGGATCCGAGTCATTGGCTAGGTAGATGACTCCTGTGCCTGCGCCGCCGTGTGGATAAATCTTCAACAGTCCGTGTTCAAACAGGCCTTGGTATGGCAATTGGCGAGTCCATCGGAACATTCTCTTGTCGGCGTCCAAGATGCTTCTCAGCTGGACTTGACCATCTGCAACAATACGTCCATCCAAGATGTTCAGATCTGGAAGGCTATACCCAGACGGAAGCCTCGCTTCATTGGAAGGTGTGAGTTGAAAATGACTCTCGATGACATCCAGCGCAACACCTCGAGCTGACTGGACCAACGACCGTTGATCAAGTTTACTTCTAGGGACGTAGCTGGGATTCGAAAGCTCTCGATCCAATTTGGTCTGAATGGTCTTGACACCATGCTTCAGGAAAAGGGGGCGAAGCTCCCGACGACTGGCAAGGTAGGAAAGTCTCTTGTCCGCCGGTAATTGCTGCAGTAGGCTTGCCGTCGACTGTGCAGAGTGAACGGGATCGTTTAGGGAAACCAAATATCCATTGGCGTGGTGTGTCTGATCGCCCTGCACCGACAGCGTGTACAGAGTGTGCGTGGCTCGAGGCGTAGTTTCAATTGAAGTAATTTCCACCGGCTGATACGAGCCTTTCTCCAGCCGGTAGATGTAATGACCCACGGTCAGTCTTCCAACCTGCTGGAAGGGATTGACGGCATGAGCAGCTCGTGGATCGACCGCCCGTAGGCCAGTTGAGGTCATGAAAACCTGCGAACTAGTTGTGAATGGCGATTTTCCATCTGCAGAGGTAAGCGTCATGTCAACCATACCAACTCAGCCATATGGTCTACTTACTGAATCCCACCAATACTACCTCGCTCTGCAGTCGAGAGGCTCCTTCCGTCGTCTGGTATTTCGGGGGATCATTTGAGACCAAAACACGGTCACCCTGTTTAACCTCTTCTACGGAACAAACCTGTTCATTATCAAGATGTATCTGTGTCCCAGACAGGAAAAAAGAACCCATGCTGTGAATGTCAGGGGGAACACTGCCGACACTGTGCAGATCGGGCATGGTGGTGTAATTGTAATCGGCCGAGCCAGCTGCGTCTTATTAGGAAGGCGCAACGTAGTGGAGAAGAGAAAGACTTACCAAAGGTCGCCCAGTCGGCAACATTCTGCCAGTCCTTGTTGGAGAAGGCCGTATTGACAGCTTCTTCCCAATGGCCAAAGAAGCGCGTGCTGAAGTTGTCCTCCATCTCCTCGCAGTAGGTCTTCCACTGATTGATGGTGGCTTCTGCATCTTCCAGCCGATCCAGACTGTCTGAGACAGCATCTGCATACTTTGCATCTGATGAACCTCTTCGACGCCGCGCAGAGTCGATGACGAGACGGTAAAAGTCGTTCATGACAGTGAAGGTCGGGGTGGGGCGGACGAGGCCGGAGTCGGTCACGGGGACAAACGCGATAGTGCTCAGGTTGCCGCAGAACGTGACCAGCTGGTCGGTCTGGTCATTATCATCGCTCGTGTGGTTTTCCCAGATGTTCTGCGACCAGTGCTCGAGGATGCTGTAGCTGGGTCGAGAGGTGAAGTCACCGCCATATCCGGGCATGGCACCGGGCTGGTAGATGAGATAGTCAGCGATGAAGAGCAGGTACATGCTGAAGCGGTGGTCCTTGTTGTTCTGGTCGATCCAAATCTCGCCATCGATGAAGTCGTCGTCCTTCATCCGCTCAAAGGCATAGTCCTTGAATCCAGTCATGTTACGCAGGTCCTTGAGAGTGTTGTGGCCTTTGCTGGCCAGCTGGGCGTTGAGATACTCGCCAAGACAGTAGGCCATCAACATGCTGATAATCTCCAAGTACCGAGTGTGGGCATTGTCCTGGTCTGTCAGCATGTGTTTCTAGATGGCTGAAGACATACTAACCGAGATAACCCAGTCTTTATATCCCTTGGGATCCTTGCTTTTTGCAACGAGATCGATGCCATTGAAAAGCGCATGGCTGGACAGCAATCCCAAGTAATACGCTGCATTGTCTAGCTGGTCAATTTCCTGGCTATGCCAGTCTTCTTCTTCGCCATCAGGGGGATAGTTCGGGGTATCCTCCGGGATGTACTTGAAGAGACTCCTGACAGTTGTACTGTATCGAGCCTTGTTGTGCAACCGAGTACAGAAACTGCCGATTGGAAGGGGCTCGATCGTCTTGATGTCATTGACGAGCGTTTTGAAGACTTCTGCAAAATCGTCACTCATTTTGATATCTTTGGTGTTCTGGAAGTGAAACAGTGATGATGATGATCGAGAAGAGGGAATCGACCTAGCTTTATATCTTCTGTCTTGGACATGAAAGCAATTATGATACCATCAAAGCTGAATGACGATAATGCAATGCTCGTCCAGATCAGCATGTAAAGAGGGGTAAGGTGGCACTGTGATACTATAGACCAAGTCCTGTATGCATTCACTACATGGAACTATTGAGAAATCCCGGACAAGTGATGACCTGTTCATTACCCTTGTATGCTCGTTTGCTACCCTAATATTCAAATCCGTCGATCATATCCAAGTAGGTCTATACATGCATGTCACTTGGCCAATGAATGTATGACATCGAATGGACACGGTACTTTTTACTCAATGGATAATTTGATCCGCGTAAGTCGTCGACAGTGTATATTGGGAGCTGAACCAGCTCAGCCAGCCATGCTATTCTCAAATTAATCTATTAATTTATATGAGAGAGATTATCCACTTGTTATGTCAATATGTCATGGATGTACAGTACGTGCTTTGATCTCAATGTGGGGCATACAGTGTGATGGGACGGTCCGACCCGAAAGTATCTGAAGCATAAACCATCTAGGTCTGCGGCAGAGGATTGAGAGCAGTAATCCAGTTATTTCACAAGTATTCCATATAAAAATAAAACTATTCTCTATCTAGTCTAGAAAAATTCAATGTGGCAAACTCACTTTTAATCTATGCAAGCAAAATTCTTCCCTGCTAGTCTGGCCCAGTCCTGCAAACCCCGCACTCAATCTCATTTACACCCCAACCAGGCTATATCCGAATGGTCTAGATTCGAATCTGACTCGCCACTCATGTATGTCTTGCATTTTTTGTATCTTGTAGTAATAGATTATGTAGATCATCGTACTTTATTCGGATGATCTACGTCGGCGAACTCCGTATCGTATATACTCCTTTCATTGGATATTCACCCTACTCTGTTCAAAAGCCCACGGGAATACCGAGCCCAGTTATAGACGGCTAATATACAATATAATCAAGACGACTCAGTGGCAAGCACATTCTGACACCTGGCCAAAATCGCCGCCTGCCTCGAAACCTCCGCCAACCTCCCCACAACCCTCTGATTCCCATCAACAAACCCATAAACCGCATACGGGATGTCCACGTCATCACAGAACTCCTTGACAAGCACCTGCGTCCGACGCAGGTTATGTCGCGGAATACGCGGATACATATGATGTATAGCCTGGAACTGCAATCCACCATGGAAGAAATCCAGCCACTCCGGACAGTCAACATCCATGGTTGTGCGAAGCATTTTCTGCGGGAAAGATTCATTGACCCCGAGATTGGCGGTGCTCATTGCGAAATGGGAGAGGCTGAATTGGGCATGTAAGGGCATGAGGATCGTATGGCTGATTAGGATGAAGATGAAGCGATCCCACGCTGTGGGCAGGGATTTGTAGAGGATGCCATACCCAAACCAGGTCCAGAAGAAGATGTGGCCAGTGATTTCGAGATAGCGGTGCCAGCGTGCTGGGCCCTTGCGGGGACCGAGGCCGAGGAGGAGGTATTCCCAGGATAAGAAGCAGAGGTTGAAGCGGCCGAAGGCGAGGATGATGAAGTAGGTGTAGGGCTGGATAGATAGCATCACCTTGGCCATGGCGTCGTACTTCATGACTCGTTCGTAGAAGGTTAATCGTAGGTTTCCTAGTAGTCGATGGGATACTGCGAGAAAGGGCATATGTTCAATATCAGGGTCATGTTCTGGCGAGTTGGTCACGATGTGGTGAATGTTATGGTTTCTCTTCCACCAGCCTAGAGACAGGCCCCCAATGAAATCTGCAATGATGATGCCAATGATTGTGTCAATGTGGAAATTGTGAGTAATTCCCATGTGTCCTGCATCGTGGGCTGCAAAGACTAGTTGATGCCAGAGGCAGCCTAGACATACGGCGCTTGTCTTGTACCATCCCCGGTTTAAGAAGAATATCATTAGACTGAGCAGAAGAAGATATCGTGCACTTTCGATAGCGTAGGACCTGTAGTTGCATTCATAAAGGCCCTCTGCTTTGATGCGCTCATTTAACAAACGATACTTTGTGATAATGGTATCTTGGGTCGCAAAGTCCAACGACGGATACTTGTCCAAGTCGAGACTGATCTTCTCTCTGGTCTGAGAGTCGAGATAGGCCAGTTCGGGCTGATCTGGAGGTTCATTCGATACCGGCTCATGCCGTTGTCGACAGACAGTCTCCTTAATAGGGGGATCCTCTACGGACAGAGATCTGAAAACCCCACCCTGGATGGGAGGGACCATGTTAATCCATCGCCCTTGGATTCTCCCAATTCGATATCGCTTCATCTTATACACAGTTTCAGGGGAGTGAAGACTAAAAGGTCAGTATTTCAAACAGAAAATCAGAGAGAACGTACGCAGTCACTTCATCAGTAGCATCTCTGCCAACCATGTGCAAGATAGACTTATCACCACCAGGATGGTATTGCAGCCATGCATCTGCCTTGATGACATATTGATCGAGGATAAAGATGCTACGGCCTTGGGCAATCAAGTGTTCAATTTCTCTTGAGGATAGAATGGGCAACATTTTGGTGGTGAAGAAACAGGCACCAGCGATTCCTTTATTGACACTTGGTGTCATGTGACTGGCTATACTAGACATTATTATGTGCATAACAGGTATAAAGGATTCAGCCCCCACTTTCTTGGATAATTTATCAGATTGACGAACGGGTATTCCCGCATACATGGATATCATTTCAAAAGACGCAGAATGCGTAGCAAGCATGAAAACTCCAAGACCTACCCTCCACTGCGAATTACAGCTTGCACTTAACGCCATCAAAAACCATAAAATCTATTCAATATCGGCCTCTCGAAGCCCTCCTGTCGTGGATGTCAAGCCTTTCTATCCGCACTCAACGCGTACTGGAACACAAAGTTCCTCACAAGATCAAATAAAAAGGTGCATCCGTGGCAGTTTCCAGGACGCTTTTACCTTGAAGAGGAAGAGGCATCGATGATGTATAAATCAGTGGCAAAAACGTTGGTTATGAGATATCAGGGCTATCAACGAAATCCAAACCCATCTGTAGAGATAGAGTGTGAAGAGCCAAAACCTGATGGCTTTCGTTCTATTGCTGAGTTGCTGCCTGAATTAAAGCTTCGAGAGAGTAGTTAATATAAATATATTGAATAAATGGCAGTGAATATTCACTGCTGGCTAAAATAGATGCAGTCTGTCACATGTTTTTCCTTTTCTCTTGGATATTTTCTCTTTTCGCTTCATGAAAGACAAATATTCTACCTACCACTTACCTGTCAGAAGACATATCAACGTTATGAATATGCAGCTCAAACCAGTGGCAAAGACACAGCTCCCACCAACAGCCGCCGATGTCCAAAATCTCCTGGCCGCAATTCACAAAGTCGAGCAACGCCACAAAGTACACATTCCCTATGGCAATCTACAGACAGAAGCACCAGACAGCTCGCCTACGAGAAATCCCCTTCGTTTGAGAGAAGTCCTTGATGCCCTAGCAGCCTTTTGCGTCTCCAAGCCCAAGGAAACTATTGCAATTTCCGCGGAGTGGAAGCAGCTACCTGAGATGAGCATTGTCTTTTTCATTGCGAATAATGATAAAGTCGAGGCTGAAACCCAACGGCATCTTGGGGATATGTGGCGTCTTATGCAAACGATGGCATCTGTTTATCACAGAAAAGGCCTACTTCATGAGGAAGATAGTGAACTGAAGGATCTGAGTAACCGGCTTTCAGAGCTCTGCTTGAGCTTCTCCTTTGCCAAGTGGAAGCATTGCCTTCATTCAAAGCTTTCTGAAATTCTTGCAATTAGCATCGTGGATTTACCGGACACTGATCCCTTTCTTGTTGCCCGCAAACACATCCTAGGTCTGGCCAAACTGTATACCCGCGAGGATGCCAAAATCGGAAAACCTGAGGACACAATGAAATGGCGACAGTTCACTGTCTACCTCAGAGAAACTCAAGACGTTATCGAGGCATTTTTACAGACAGACCCCTTCCACGGCCCAGAAAGTCGACGCTTTATCGAGTTTCCAGCTCTTGAAAGGTACCTCCACAAAATCACAGCGCAGATTAACCAGCTTAGGGCGCTGAAAGCTGCGACGAGATCGCCCCAGTGCAGGAAGCTGTTCATGTGCCCATTCGATATCAAAGCACTTCCCTCCACAGCAAAGGTCGCCACCGTTCCCAACACCGCCAAGGACTGGGAGGGAGTGTTTGAAATGGCGGCGAGTGTCCACCGACAGGAATACTTGATGGATATGGATGTGGTTACAGAGGAATGCCAGCACATAGCAAGGGAAGCAGTTACACGGCATGTCTCAATCCACGGTGAGATTAAACTCGCCGTTCACGCTCTAAACACCGAAAGTGAAGCCTATACTTATATCGGCGTTTCTAAACTGTCTTGCCGTGGCTGCCAGGCTTTCCTATCAGCACTCAACGCTGTCCACACGACAAGGTTCTTCACAAAGGGATCTCATGGCAAATGCTACTATCCGTGGCAGTTTCCTCAGAAATTCTTCCGCAGCGAAATGGTAGCAGCCAAAGCATACAGGTCATTGGCGGAATCCTGGGTCTCTACGTATCGTGGATATCATCCAAAGCCGGTCGGTCTGACGGCCGATTCATCAGTAAACCCTTGCGAACCAGACGAAGGGGTGCGAGAACCCGACGAGAACTTTATTTCCCTCATTGACTTGGTCGATGCTATGTCAGACGACGAATGAAGTTCTGACTTTTTCTGATACAAGGGTTGCCTTCCGGTTGGCGTTGAGATATGCTCCAAATAAAATGCCTGTTTTAGCTAGTCATTTACTTCATGTATTAAAATGTATTAAATAATCTCCTCTAGAGGATTGCTTCAACTATTCTGCGATGTTTGCATTATTCAAGATTATTCAGGATCCACCCGATGTGCTCATCCATACATCATCCCGACATCACCACAACCACCTATACACTTATACATCCACCACAATACAACAAATCAATACTCAAATCCATAGAATGCCACCATAGTAGAAAGAAAATGACCACCCTAATCCAAGATTCTATAGCCGGTCACCTCGTCCGCCTCCTCACCCACGGCCGCTTCTTCCAGTACGCCGAAGAAAAAGACCCCTCATTATGGCAGCGCTACATTAACCTGGAAAAGTCGAGTCGCATGGCATATCACGGTCGCGTGGACTCGATTGATATACCGGAAGACGAAGACGATGCAGTTAGTAATGGGGCTTCTGTGTCGAGGATTCCGTCGACGGCGTGGACGCATAAAGGGCATAAATTTCAGGGATTAACGGGGGTGAGGATTAATCCCGAGAAAGGGAGGGATGTGAATGTTATTGATTGGTGGGATGAGAGGGATCGAGAGGTGAGTATGCTCGCCATATAGATAGATGATGTGCTAAGATGACGAGAACCCCCTAAACTGGCCCATGTGGAAAAAGGCTTTTGTGACGCTGGAAATCTGCCTCCTCACCTTCAGCGTGTACATCGGCAGTGCCATCTACACGCCCGGCATTCCCTCTCTCACACAGGAATTCCACGTCAGCGGCGTCGCAGCCACACTCGGTCTGACGCTGTTCGTGGCTGGATACGGTCTGGGTCCGCTAATCTGGTCGCCCATGAGTGAGATTCCCCAGATTGGGCGCAATCCGGTGTACATCGCGACGTTGGCTGTGTTTGTGGTGTTGCAGGTGCCGACTGCGTTGGCGGGCAATCTGGGGACGTTGTTGGCGTTTCGGTTTTTGACGGGGTTTTTTGGATCGCCTGCTTTGGCTACTGTATGTCTGTTCTATATGATATGGTATGATATAATGTGATGTACTGATAGGGCAGGGCGGTGCTACGATCGCAGACATGTATACACCCTCGAAACGGGCATACGGGATAGGCATCTGGGGCATCAGCGCCATCTGCGGACCAGTATTAGGCCCATTAGTCGGCGGTTTCGCAGCTCAAGCAGAGTCCTGGCGATGGACCATCTGGGAATTAATGTGGCTGGCTGGTTTCTCTCTGCTGCTGCTCGTCGTTCTCCTCCCAGAGACATCATCGTCGAACATTCTCTACCGCCGCGCACGACGATTGCGCAACCTCACCGGCCGTCATCACCTCAAAAGCGAACCCGAAATCGAAAGCGAAGGCCTCATGGGCATGGAAATCGTCATGATCACCCTCGTCCGTCCGTTCACTCTCAACTTTCTCGAACCAATGGTCTTCCTGCTCAATCTGTACATCGCACTCATCTACGGTCTGTTGTATGTCTGGTTCGAGTCGTTCTCGATCGTCTTCACAGGCATCTACGGCTTCAACCTCGGCCAGTTAGGCCTCGCATTCATCGGTATCCTCACCGGCGCTATAATCACCATCCCACCATACTACTACTGGATGAAGAAATGCCTTGAACCAAAATTGGACTCAAACGGCAACGTCTCCCCCGAAGCACGCCTCCCACCCGCCTGTCTAGGCGGGTGCTTCATCCCAATCTGTCTTTTCTGGTTCGGCTGGAGTGCGCGCCCAGACGTCCACTGGATCATGCCAATCGTCGGATCGGGCTTCTTCTCCATCGGCGCGTTTCTCCTCTTTAACCCCGTGCTGAATTACCTGCCTGATGCGTATCCGGCATATGCGGCCTCTGTGCTTGCGGGGAATGATCTGTTTCGGTCGTCGTTTGGGGCGGGTTTCCCGTTGTTTGCGTCGGCGATGTATAACAATCTTGGTGTTGGGTGGGCGAGCTCGACGCTGGCGTTTTTGTCGATTGTGTTTATTCCTATTCCGGTGGTTTTGATGAGGGTGAGTCTATCTTATAATGACTATAACTATGCTGACAGTCGTCTAGTATGGAGAGACATTAAGAAAGAATTACAGTCGATACGCACGAAAGGATATATAATACTATTTAACGTCAAATATAATAACAGGAGCAGACCGAAGACCCTTCCCAACCAACCTCCCAACAACACCCTCCACATACTCAGCATCTTCTTTACACTTATACCCCATTGCAAGAAATCGCTCATACACAACCCTCAATGGAAAGAACGTCGACGCAGGCCCAAACAACTTCATCTCATCTTGCAGTAAATACTCCATACTCTGGCAGATATTTCGTCCCAGTTCCACAATTTCAGCATGTACATGGTCGAATTGAAACCGCGATGAAAGTGATGCGTCCTCGAGGATAATGCAAGGAAAGAATACACCCAGTCGTTCCAGTTCCGTTAGACAGATTATTCTAAATGCCCATAGATGCGTGTAGACGTTTGCCATGGTGACGTTGGGATACCAGATATCTGCACCCCGCGACCAGTAGGAGTTCTTCAGGTATAGGTATAGTGATGTTTCGAATGCTTCAAGATTATTCATCGCGTTGATGAAGGAGGTGAACATATCTCTTACTTGTTCTGGGGTTTGTTGACAAGGCGTATCCAAGAGAGTATCAATCCGCTGTAGGAGTGCTGGAATACCAACACCCCTACTAAGCAGATTCTGCATTGGGGATGGAGTAAAGACAGAAAAAGGGATGTTGATCCAGTCTTCCTGTGCTAGGAAGATGGGCATTCGATGTCGGAATGCTTCGGTGATCTGGTCTGTTAGCTTATATAGAGATAGATTGTGGGTATACATACTAAAAGAGGCCGAAACCCAACAAACAGCTTATGCAACACGCCTGATTTACATGATTCCGCACCGTGGGCTTGAAGCACAAGACCGACGCCTTTAATGTGCGCTGTCAGCGCTGTCGCTGATTCAGGGAGCATCACCTATACATTACCATTAGCATTTATCTATCATACTAGTAGTACCTAGGATAGGATCTACCTCCACCAAAGTCAAACACATAATAGCCGCTATCACATCTACATCATGACCAGTCGTGAAACTCTTCCTGAGAGTTTGAATAGCCACTTGATAACTCTGCGAGCAGTCGAGTGTATTCTTCGACACAATCGACGTAGATAACGCCTGTATTGCCGTGGATAGCACGGAATTGGGGGTATGTCGACAAGGAAGAACCGGGAGAACTTCAATCCATGACCCGCATATTCGAGACTGCGTATGATCTGATGTATTTGCGGTGATTTCGTTGCCGGGAATGTAGCTGTTTATGACTTGTTGGATGATGTCATTGCTTGGTTGGATGGTTAGGACGCTCCGCTGGTTTTCAGTTTTATGCTGAGACTGAGGCTGAGGTTGGGACTGAGATTTTTGCGGGATAAATGTCCAGTTGGTCGTGTATCCATCGCACTCTCGGCCTGTCAGTGTGCATTGGCTGCATCCAGGACGTTTTCCGTCACACTGGGCGAACTGTTAGTGTGGCACGTGATGATGGGATAGGCGACTTGCCCCCAATTTGCGCTTCCTACATGTCTGACAGACTGACTTTTGTTTCGTCTTCATCGCGTATTCATCTTGCGAGATTGGAAAGAAAAGGGGAATGAGGTGAACTGGACGATGAAGTGAGGATGTGCGGGGACAGCAGCAGCCAATAAGAGGATAGACTTGCTTGGCGGGTTATGTTTCCTGATTTGGTTAGTTGTCCTATTTAGGATAGCTATGACCACCTAGGTATACTATATAATAAATCAACATATCTGCTATCCACTGTTTACTGTCTTCATATCTGCGAAATGGCCTCCCTATACTATACATCCGCCCTCATCTGCCTCGCCACAATCCCCAAACACATCAGCGTCGGCATCCACCACGTCCACAAAGCAATCGACCAAATCCCCGCCTTCCCCGAATCAGCCCGCGGAAAGGCTCTGGCGCCGACGACGTGGGATTTTAGCGTTGGCGTGCTGGGAATTCTCAGTATGTACACACACTTCACTTTCAACTTAATGTCGATTCTGCCTTTCGCAGGAACTGACAGAGTAGGTCTTCTGAATTATAAATGGGCTACGAAAGGCGGACCGAGAACCTGGGAGGAATGTGCGGTGATTTATACGTGGATGTGTACTGGCGCTGTGATCGGATGGCGGTATTTTAGGATTAAAATGTATCCTGGGTTGGGGTGTTTGTGGCTGGCGCCGGCTTTGTCGGTGGTTGCGATGTGGTGGGGTTAGATCATGTAATTCCATACTATGTAGTATCTACTATGTACGGAATTGAGTGTTTGAGAGCATTATTCCAGATCTTGATTCTTGATGATTGAATAAGGTTTAGTGTGATGCACGATTAGATGTCATCGGTCTTGGCGCTTTATGCAGCTTGATCGGGTTAGTGCAGTGGATCTGGTACCCACTAGCTTTATTCCGGTTGCATATTTCGCCAAGACGTGATGAATTCGATTTCTAATGATTAGTACGAGGTAATTCTCTTAATTTATAAGCTGATTGACATGTATAAGTAGACAGAAACCCAACAGTCAGTCAGTCCAAATCATCAATCAAATCATCGATCAAATCATCAAATCAGTATGATGGACCTCACAATCACCCACATCGGCACTGCAACCGCCATCCTCGACATCAACGGCACAAAACTCCTCACCGACCCTTTCTTCTCTCCATCTGGCACAGAATGGGATCTCGGAATCGCCGTGCTCAAAAACACAGACACTCCCGCCATGAGTCTCGAAACTCTCCCACCCATCGACGCAGTCCTCCTCAGCCATGAAGACCACCCCGATAACCTAGACGAGCTGGGTCGGCGACTGTTGGATGGTCGACACGTTCTGACTACCAAGGATGGGGAGAAGAATTTAGCTCCCCGGCCAGGCGTGCGTGGTCTTTCGCCGTGGGAGACTGTTACTCTGGCTGTTGGTGGGAAGGAGTTTAGAATCACCGGTACGCCGTGTCAGCATCTACCCGGTGGTGAATGCACGGGTTTTATCATCGAGGCAGACGAATTCGGTGTTTCGGGTGATGGCCGTCCGAATGTGATTTACGTCTCCGGGGATACGGTATATATACCCGATCTGGCAAAGATTCCAGAAAAGTGGAATGTGGTCGTGGCGATTCTGAACTTTGGGAATGCGCATGCCCCGCTTCCTGATGGACCTTTGCAGATTACGATGGATGGGAAGCAGGGAGCACGTCTGTTTAGAGAGTTGGATGCGGATGTGCTTGTGCCGATGCATTTTGAGTCGTGGGGTCATTTTACGCAGTTTGGAAGCGAGCTGAAGATGGTTTTGGAAGGGGAGGGAGTGGGTGGGAAGGTGTGTTGGTTGACACCGGGTGAGGAGAAGAAGGTGGTGTAGATCAGTGTATGTATATGTATATGTATACATCTGTGTAACCTCAATGCGGGGTCAGTCAGCTTACCCCACACATCAATTCATCCTCATCCTCATCATCATCATCACCATCATCATCCATCAATCATTCGTACAGTATATTAATATTAAGATGCTCTGCCAAACCTGCACCTCCATCTTCCAACGCCCACGAGGCTACCACCACACCACCCTTTCCTCCCTGCAAAACGCCGCAAAGAACGGCTGCTTCATCTGTGAGCCTCTCCTCCACCACGCCCTCACCGCGTCTGGATCTTTGCCCAACTGCCTGATAAAACCGTATGAATATGAAGTCGAACATGGTGTTTATGCCTTGACGTCCGGGTCGAGGGTTGTCATTTACATGCGGCTGCTGCGAGATGGGGTGTTGAGTGAGAAGAGGGTGCAGTTTCGGGTTGTGCCGTGTGGGAATCTTTTTGTTCAGTTTGGAGTTATGGAGAGGAAGGTCAGGGTCTCTGATGAGGTTATTCAAGTGGTGAATACATGGCTGGGGAAGTGTGTGGATGGGCATAAGAGGTGTCAGGGGAACACGCGGCCGTCTTCGTATCCAACGCGATTGTTGGAGTTGGGAGAGTCGACTGTGAGATTGATATTAACCGAACAGGAAAAGATATCAACTTCATACGCAGCGTTAAGCTACTGCTGGGGTCCGGATCCTACATTCCTCCGTCTGACTGCGTCGAATATACAAGATCTACACAACGGAATCCCAATAGCAGACCTCCCCCTCGCCTTCCAGGAAGCAATTGATATTCTCAAAAAACTATCTATAAAATACCTCTGGATCGACGCCCTATGCATCATCCAATCCGGCCCCGGCAGCACCGACGACTGGCGCACAGAAAGCGCGAAAATGCAAGCCGTCTATTCAAACTGCATCCTCAACATCTCCCTCGCTACAGCAGCCAATCCAGACCAAAGCTGTCTATCCAGCTGTCCATCTACCATAACCAGACCCTTTCCCATCCACCTAGACCACACAGACTACGCCGTCATCCCGTACAGCTACTACCACGAAACCCTCTACGCCCAGCCCCTCGGCTCACGCGCATGGGTGCTTCAGGAACGACTGTTATCGCCCCGCGTGCTGAGTCTAGGCATGGGCGAGTTCTTCTGGGACTGCGTGCAGGTTCCGAACGCCTGTGAGTCGTTTCCGGCTGGATTAGGGCATTTGTCGAATACGTTTAGTCTGGCGGATAAGGCGATTCCGGTGACGACGAAGATTCGGGAATTGCAGTCTGTGTGGTGGAGGATCCTGCGAGAGTATACGATGCGTCAGTTGACGTTTCCGGATAGTGATAAGTTGGTGGCGTTGTCTGCGATTGCGACGAGGATGGAACACGCCATGAGCGACGTATACATTGCGGGTCATTTTAGAAAAACACTTCCGCAGAGCCTGAATTGGAAGGTTCAGCGTCTTATTAAGAAAGAGGATGATAATGGGCAGATACCTCGACGGATTATACAGTCTGGGAAGCACGGAAAGACGCCTTCTTGGAGCTGGGCGTCGATGGATGGGCTGTTGGATGTTGAGCCTAATAATAGTCAATCACTCGCTGAGGTAGAAGGATACACAGTGACGCCCGTTGAAGAAACAAACCCAAACGGCCAGATCGCCTCTGCTACTCTGACAATCAAGGCACTTGTCGTTGAAATCGAATGGAAGGGCATGATCCCGGAAATCATACAGGAAGCGCCAAAAACAAGAGACTGGCGATACGTTCTCTCCATCAACATCGATGATCCAAAAGACCAGCCAGAACATGGAAGTAAGAGCTGGATAGCAGTGCTGAACAAGAATGAATCCCTAGCCCAATGCGAGGGATTACTCCTGCAGCAGGAAGAGGGTGTGTATATCCGGATCGGCCATTTTGTGCATTTCTGCGCTGATTCATTCAAATTCTACTGGCGAGATGATTTTGATAGATTATTTGGGGTAGAGAGGAAGGTTATTACTTTGGTATAGTCAGTATGCTAATAAATTATATCCAAATCAATCATTCACGCAATACGCCCCCAAAGATAAAGCAGCCCTTATCAAGGCATTGGCTAGTGTGAGGCCGGCGATGGAGCCGTCTACTATTATTACTTTGAAGGACAGTCTTATTTGGTGGTGGTTTGGTAGGAGATATGGAGGGATTTTGACCAAACATTGTTTAGAAGGCAAGTAGCATCTATCTAATACTGACCTGTTGTAAAACCAGTCATGATGAGATGCACAAAGCCAAGATAATCTCTACAGTTCCGGTATTACACAATTTTGGCCCAAATTCCTCTCCTTGAATTTCCGGTGCTGTGTAGCCTTTTAACTGCTGCTCACGGGATACTGTGGATGACATTTCCGGCCCCTTGCATACATCCCCTGAAACTGTAGTTATCCAGAATAGGTACATTGAGATTAATATATGCTGAGAATTACAATCCGAAGAGTGTGTAAACACTAGTTCCACAGCATAACTGTGACGCTGTATAACACAAGCACAATGCCCTATCCAGCATGATCAAGATTCCAGAAACGCTCTCTCCTCATCCAATAGTTCCGCCGGATCAATCATCCTCAGCTTCTCCTGGATGGCCCGTTTATTCGCTAATAACCGTGCTTCCTTGCCTACATCGAACAGGTCTGCATTATCTTTCGAAGCAGAACATTCAGTGATTTCGTATTCCCCTCGTACGAGTGCGTCTCGAATGGCTCTTTCATGCTTGCGAAATTGGATTGTCCCTGATTCCATCCCTGACAATACGTCGTTGTGGAATTGGCGATGTTCGTGTCGCATTTGTTGGGCAAAAGAGCGTTCTTTGACGGCGGGGATATATTCATACAAGTACCCGAATTGGCATGCCAGATGGATGAGGAGACTGCCATCATTGCTGGGACAGTCCAGCCAGCTTTCAATCAGAGAGTCTAGAAGGGAAGCTAGTGGTGGGTATGGCACTGTTTTGTCCGGGTCTTCTAAGGGTACTTTCTCCAGAACGGTTTCTGTAGATAGATGGAACTTCCAGTCGGCGGCAGGAAGAAGAACAGTCCTGGTGTGTCGATCAGGAGATATCACCGGTCGTTGAGGAAGATCCACAACTGCATTCCCGATTCGATGGGGTCGTTCTGTATCGACAATCCACCCAGCTTTGACAAGACAGTCGGCGGCTACATCGATGTCGGGGACGAGAATGAACAAATCAAAGACGACTGTTGGCACACCGTGGTAGTGGAGTGCATCTTCGAACCAGAGTACGTGGGGGATATGATTATCTGAAAAGACTTGACATGGTAAATATCTGTGTTGTTTGGGTGCTGTACTGGTGCTGGTGTAGTAATTCATATTCATTGATATTGTTGATGATGGATGAAGTCTGGTTTAAGTTGCCCCGCTATGGACCCACTATTCTAGCTTATGCTTATTAGGCAGATCTATTCTTATTCGTTTGCCTAGTTTACTATGAATATAAATATAGCCTTATCTCTATAAATACGATAATCTTGATAATATAATGATAAAACAAATGCATACAACACCCACTCTCCTCCCCGCCGCACAAGCCCTCTCTACAGCCCTCTCTCACCACCCCAAATACGCCCTCATCGGCGGCGCCGCTTGTTCCCTCCTCGGCTCCACCAGAGCAACACAAGACATCGACATTGTCGTCCTGCGAGGAACAACAGCCACAGCCAGATCCATGCTGCGCTCTTCACCCGATTTCTGCGTCGACCCCCGCACAAACCACACCACCTACACTGGAAGTACACCGGTTGATATCGAGATTCTCACGCCCCCGTTTATGTTTCAGGAGGCGTTTGATGAGCACACGGATGTGGTAAGCGTTGAAGGGGTGAATGTGTTGAAGCCCGCGTTGCTGCTTAATGCGAAATGCGGGTCTGTGGGGTGTAGATCGTCAGAGGGGAAGAGGAGGTCGGATGCGTTGGATGTATTGTTTCTCTTGAGGTTTTGTGTGGTGTGGCCGGTATTTCTGCCTAGGAGGGGAGAGGTGCCAAATGCGACGGGGGAGTTGGTGGGTGGGCTTGTGGAGGTGTATGGGGGTGAGGATGAATGGGTTGCAGCGGGGTATGATTTGAAGAATGGTTGTTTTCTACGTGAGTAGGTTTTAGTGGATTGATGATTATATGAAGATAGACAATAAATGATAGGACAGCTGTGTAGGAATCATGGTTTATAATTTCTAGTTGTATTCGTCAACCAGATGCCTCATCCCTTGATTTCTGTGCTTCCCTCCTCTTTAGAGCATCAAATAACAACACACGAACATCTTCCCGACCGTACAAGTCTGCCGATGAATGAGGCCCCCAGCCATTACCATCAGTAATTGTTGGATCTGCACCATGGTCAAGCAGCCACTGAGTAGATGTGATATCACCAATGACACCTGCAGCATGAAGCGCCGTCCCTCCCCAGCGCCACTGCAAGATATGGCGCCCGAATTTATTAATATCTGCCCCGCGTTGGAGGAGATGCTCCATCATTTCAATAGCCCCGCTGACATCTCTCTCCCCTGGATTCTCCTCATATTCCCAGTCTGGGTTATCCTGGACGACTCTCTGTGCTGCTGCGTGGAATGCTAAGCTGTTCTCGAGAATGGCGCCGCGTTCGAGCAGGATGTCGACAATGGTAGGGGTGGAGTACATGATAGCTGCCTCTAGAACGCCACCAGAGTTGGGGATGCCCGGCTCGCCCGATTTCACCCTGGCCGGAGGAGGGCCAAAATTGGGATCTGCGCCCTGGTCGAGAAACCAGCGAAGGAGGGCTTCGTCCTTGTGTTGCACGACAAGCCTATAAACAGCGTCAGTAGTACTCTTTTCATACTTCAGGGTAAGAAGCGTACATTAGGGGAACATGGTGAAACAGATCTGTTTCATGAATATCCAAACCGTGTTTAAACAGGAGTTCAAAGGCGGCCGGGAATCTCGCTTCTTCCACGACGGATGTGGTAATGATGACATTATTGTCCAAGAGATATTGCATGATTTCAATCTGATTGTTTATAGCAGCAACTCGCAGCCCTATTGAGAGTGAACCATCACTCGGATCACAGTGCGAGAGCAATTCTTGGACCCGTGGGAGGTCACCTTGTCGACAGCTTTCCCTGAGTGATCCCCACGCTGCATCGTCGAGGTTGGAGTGATTAGCAGTTCTTTGAAAGGGCATGACAAAGTGGGTATGGCATATGAGCAAAGCGTGATTGATAGGGATTAGAACAAGAGACTTGGATTAGTCGAGGTTAATATGTGTCAAGTGCTTGATTTCAGAGAGGGGTGACAGCCTCGCGTAAATGATGCAGTGTGGAGCCGATCGTCGCTTGGCCATGGTGGCAAGTCGCGATAGACAAGAGGGATTCCCAGAATTGCCGCTCAGGCTAGCACAAGAATGCGATGTGATTGTGATGGAGGCTGAGATGGCGAGTCGAGACTGTTGTTGGTTTCAAGTGTTGTTGTGTTGGCGACGATCGGGAGGGGTGACTGCGGCAGTTAAACAAGCATTATGCGGTATATGTACGTTAATCTTAAAGGATGTAATGGAGAATTACTGTATAATGTATGACATGCATTAGTTTTTGAGTAGGAAAAGGTAAGAAAAGCACAGCCTACTTTAGTATACAGGGGTATGTCAGAAGTTGTTCCCTTCACTATCAAAGGATGCACGTTGTTTTGGTAGTATTCAAGCACGCTGTCTGTCTGTATCACCTGTGGGAGATCGTTTCATAAGAGTATTTGCACCCAAAAAGATCACTTCAATGACCAGATTCTACAGTTTCTTAAAAATAACCAAGAACTGAGACAGCCACCAGTTCTAATGGACAATATCCTGACGCTTCGCCCCAAGTTTTCATCATATCCCCAACCAGGTCGAAGAAATCCATATACGGGATGAAAGTGGGTAAAATTACAAAAAGGGTGAACCAGGCTCTTGGTTCGCCAGAGGATCGAGAACCCGAGGGATATCCCTATCAGAAGGTAGCGTCGAACCCGGACAAAGCAAATGACAATTACCTTTTCCTGTATGACCCAAACGACAATAACGCTCAAAACTCTTGTGACCAAGAAGCAGCGTGGGCGATGTGGGCGGCAGACAAATTCCAAGGCCCCATTTGTTCAAGAAGTTGGAAAATGAGCTCAAGATGAAGAGAGGCGACCTGGATCGACTCGACTCGTGTGACGCGCTAAACATAACAGTGTTTTTAATACTTAATTTAATAACTATTAAGCTTAATGCCACTAATCTCTACTCCTTAATATCTCTAGTATATTCTTTATATATAAATTATACTAGGCTAAATTTTACTGATAAATTTTCTTAATCTATATATTTTATAATACTAGCCTGTAGGTCACTTAGACCTGGTTTTCTTAGGTTACTTTAGGGGCAAGACTTAAGATGTTTTCAACTCTAATAACATGGCCTAAATATGATTAGCTAGGAAGATCTAACTAGAATTAGTAAAATAGGACGAATACTCTATATAGTATAAGTGCGAGAATATCATTAGAATGAGTGCTGAATAAAGCAAGTTGAAAAGTGGACCGCTGTAATTGACACAAGTACATCCGTCCCGGTACTAGGGTATAGAGATAGAACGCGCAACATTTATTTCCAAATATAGGAGTAAACTAATCCAAACCTCTTCAAGCTCAAAAAAGTGTAATGAACTTTGCCATAGGGTAATCTAAGAACTCCAGTACCTTTGGCACTCGGGAGCCATGCACTATAAAGATACCAATCCGATTAAAGGCACTTTTGCCTACCTGTTCCAGTATTAATCCCCCAAGAGATGGTAATATTATTTCATCATATCTTGATCCTTCAGCTCTGGTTGAATATCTTACAAACAGAATGGGCGTTGTCATGGGGGTTTCCTTCACAAGCAGGTCAAAGTAGGCGTTAGTCCAATCCTCCTGTCTAGGGTACAGATGAAACACACTATTGGGCTGTAATATGCTTACCATTTCCATTGTTGTACTTGAATCCATGTCAGCCTGAGCAAAATGTGCCTCTGATACAATCCCAAAGAGCAGTGATTCTCCACCCCTGACTTGGCCAGTTTTGTTATTGTCTATTGTCTCGACTGCAGCATGTCACTTCTCTGCTAGTTCACAGTAGAGGTATCCAGCATCACGCTCAGTTTCACGCACTGAGACAGCATTGTCGATAGAGGCCCAGGACCATGAAGGTGCACGATATTCCTCGGGTGGGAGGCTCACTTCTCCAATTGACCTCCAAAGGAGAGCATCCGGAACTTGGCTTTCCCAGAAACCTGCGAGGTATCAGTCATGTGGCATCTTACGCTGGAAAAAGTCTGTGACAATGCCAGAAAGTGCAATTATTTTATCCGTGCCATATGTAATGCCGTAGGTGGTATACCTTTCTAGCAACCTGTTCCACTCAATGATCCCCTTCGGTACCCCACGGGAAGTCTGTTCTTCAGCATCAATGCTTCGATGAATAAAGTAATCTTTCACACATTTCTTGCAGATATTGCTATGAGGGTCCGGGATACCTTCGGGATACGTCTCGCAAGCTAGGTATCTGTGACATTCAAAGTACACCTGATCTTCTGTGAAATGAACCACCCGCGGAGAGAGCAAACTCTCTTGGAGGGCCCATGCTCGTTGTAGGAGTGGTGACTTTACCAGTTTCGACATTAGAGCCTCGTGAGGCTGGGCGATGACAAATTCCTTGCCGATAATGTCACTCCACTCTGGTCTGACGATTTCTACGCATGCTTTCATTGGATTTCGAGCGGCGAAGCATCCGAAATTGCCATCCGGCGTAGAGGTAGCAGCGAGGTTACAGAAGGAATTCTTATAGACTTGCGACATGGTGGCGGCTTCATCTCTCCAGTCCTTTTCCCAATCTTGTACTATGCAAAGAGAATCAATCCAAAGACAGCGGACTCCCAGCCATTTCGTGATTTTCATAGCATCCTTGAAAGTTTTGGATAGCTCATTTACTGGAATGGAGTCGCAAAGTGACGCTTTATTCCTTTTCGGATTCCCATTCTCTAGCTTGAACATAGGAATTTTGCCCCAACAGTGACTGAGGGTCATATACGGCGGGGTTGGTGGTTGACGCCAGGGCCTTTAGCTTCAAAAGAGCAGTTGAAATGTTGGTCGGAAATTATCAGACGAGCATTAAGCTGTGTCGTAGATTCACCTAGATCGACTAGACGGGTTGGCTTCCATGTTGAATCAGCTCCTGGCCGACAAGTCTCATGGCGGTCGATACACTCATGAATCCAGGCATGAACCCGGCTGATGGCCTCGAGGTATGCTCTCGGAACTACCATCATACTCTGGCTCCCAGTTTCTTCGAAATAAATCCGCACAGGTGTCGCAAAGCATAGTTGTGGAGTCTGTAATTGCGCGATTTGATTTCATTTAATCATATAATGCATACTGAACATAACGTTCAGTCCAAGTTGCAAAGCTCAATGCAAACAGCTGCTACTTCTCCTATATTGTCTGCATTTCTGGAGATAAGATTAAATAAGGGCTGCACTTCAGACTATGTGCCTGTGATCAATACAAACATGTAATGCTTTTTCATCTGGAGATATTTTCTTAATATAATGACCTCTCACCTCACCAATTAATGTAGTTGAAATCATGACGTAGCTCTGGAAAAGATGAGCTAATTTTTGCATCTCACTTTTAATACTAATGACTGGCCAAGATCAACATTAGAGTTTTGCATACACATAAAACCTTCGTATGACAAAACACTAGTCCTGAAACAGCTGAATCTTACTGGAACTGGATGGATGGTTTGCGAGATAACTTGTTTCCCTTTCGCTATAAACAATAATATTTGCATCATACAAAGGGCTAGTTGAGAGATGCTCCATACTTCAATAGATCCCAGTTGAACCAATGCTTTGCACCAACGAAAGCACCGAGACTATTCACCAGGTCTCCTGACGATTGGGTATATTATAAGGAGCATTGTTTGCAGCAGTAAATCCATGCTCTCCCCCATATTGATGCTCTTCATTTTCTTTAAATTCTCGCATTAATCTGTCCTTTTCACTTACAGCATCCCAATCTAGATTGTTTCTGTTGTTATAAGCTAGCCTTTTCCACTCCTCCCATGCAGCGGTTTTTGGTGATGCTCCGCTGATAGAAATCCAACTTATTTCCTTGGTGGAAAGTATAGCGTACCACAAAGTCCGTGTGTAACTTGGGTTAATACCATTGATCCCCTGTACATGTGCTAATTTTAGGATCGGTGATTTCGCATCGCTGACTTGGTAGGCTGAGGTATCCCATACACAGGTCTTGGGCAATAGTGCAACAAACCAGTAGGCGCCGTTTAGAAGAAGATATGCTGCTCCAATCGCTGCTTGCATGGTCCAACTGCAGTTCCCAAGCAGCACAACACCAATCATTAAAGCCACAGTCCCTGCAGCCATAACGGGTTTGAAAGCCTTTTCCCCAACAATATATCTCGCCTCTTCGGTGCCGATGTAGAGCTCTCTTGCGATTTCTTCCGAGCAATGCACAACAACAAATGCACCTTTTCGTGTACGTATAATTATATCTCCATTTGGGACAACAGCATCCGTGGGTCGGACTGAAAGCTGCGGTTGATACCACATGGCCAGGCCAACAAGTAGTGAAGCAAGTGACATTATAGCAAGAGAAATAATTGCAACTCCATCTTGAATCAGACAAGCCCAAATAATTAAACCAACTGTTAAGGCACAAGACATAGCTGTAAGGATATTTAGTAGTGAGAAAGCGTGCATACGCAAAATAGGTGAACGTCTTTCTTGGGAAAAGAATGGCGATGCACTTTCAAACCGCCTGGTGATATCATATTCATGGAATTCAAAAGGTTGCAGTCCATCAACTTGATGGATTAGTTCTGCATAGAAATTCAACTCATCAACTCTAGTTCCGGAGTGCACACCAACCACTATGGCAGGGACCGGGGGTAAGCGTGTTGGTCTGGAAGGTTTAAGCATCGCCTGCGGTGCAGGAATCAGGCGAGGGAGAAGGCAAAGCCATGAGGACGCCAGGGCCGGTACGTGGAGTGTCATTGATGACTCCCCAATAACTGCCAGAAGGCCGACAGCATCAAAATGCCAGCCTGATGAGGTAGTTCTTCCCGACGGAAACTGAACATTCCTTGCCATTTTGGAAATAATATTAGTCAATTTATAGGACTTCAATATCAGGGGTTAATCAACTCAAGATGAACCCTCTACATATTTATAGTTCCTTTGCTACGCTACCGGTCGCAGTTCAGTGTATTGGTGAAATTGTAACGGTGACGGCAATAGTGATAAATGCGCATTCAGACCCAGAGTAAGGTTGGTAGCACTGATTTAGAAAAGGAAAAGCAAAAAGTTCAAAATTCTCAATTAGAATTTAATCATATACCAATAGATTAAATGTCAAGTGGTCATGCGCAAACTGTACCCCGGTTACCTGACTACAGAAAGGAACCATATGTTCGCAGCGTGACTCAAGCCCAATCAAGGCTCCCGTGGTGAGGTTTGATGCACTTTAGATGTGCAGTCCATCTGTTGTTCTTGGAGGCTGGAATGCGATGGCTTTCCTCAACAACTTCACACCCACTAGGCTGATCGAGAACTTATCAACACTGGTCCTTCCCAGACTATGTGGTTCACACTGTAGGAAAGCTTTCTAGTCAGTTGATGAATGGCTTACCACGTATCTTTTTGACAGCTCTATGTTTGTGGTATTTCACGCAAGATTTATCCTACTTACAAACCATAGTATACTGTCGCAACCAGCAAGTGGCTGTAGAAGGTACAGTGGGAAAGGGGAAATTTTATTTAATACCGATCTTGTACTGATAAGATGCTGCATGTTATGCCCACTTTTCACTGGTGCGCGGAATAGCCAGGTAATATTTTTGATGCTGCGTGGCCAGCTCAGTGGTAGATTACTTTCTTATAATAGCTTTTAACCATCTAGAACGATATTTCAACGGACGCATTACTGACACTTACTCTGGTTAATGGGACATATGTTAGCTTGAATTCTGTGGGGTTCTGGACAATGATCTACAACCTAGCTTAAGAGTTGCGGTCAAAGTTTAACTTTAAAAAGAGCCTGACTTAAGAGGCAAACCAAAAGGTTAGTAACTCTGCTTGTTGTGAAGAAACTGATGGAGTAATGCTGCAGCTCCTCCCTGGTAGAGAAAAGAAATATATGAGGTATTCAGTGTATGCATTCCCAGCAAAAATAATTTTATATCATCGCGATGTTTCAACAATAGTAATCCAGAGAACTATAAGACAAAACACAAGGCAGTACTGTTATTGAGCTTTATTAACAGCCACAGTTTTAACTTGCCAGAAAATAATATTGTGACTTCTACACTTTCCCACCTTGTTCTGACAAGGTTTTGGGCACCTCATAGACTATACGTACAGGTGGTTGTCTCACATGTGGCTGTGGTCTAGATTAGTTTAAGACTGTGAATTTAATGTGAACCCAAAACCCTAATCTCTGAATACATCTAATTCATAGATCTATGATGAAACACAAAACTGACAAAGTTTCACCAGCGTGGCACCATTGACGTCAATATTTATATGGGTCAGCGCTAACCGTGCTGGGATGTCAGGCTGGACAAGTTCACTGGTGGTTAAGAGTTGGCTACATGTCTCAAAAAGCCGAAGGCAGAAGTTTGCTATCAATTGAAATTTCGTCCATTCATGTTATGCCCCCTTTAGAACTGCATTTGATGGGTTCGCTCTGACTGGGGTACCAGAATTTCGAGACATATCAGGCTGAGGCTGCTACCATGTCCTTCGGCCCAGCAGAAATAAAAGGGAAAGGAAAAAGAGGGGAATGGAAACCAAACAAATCACTCTCTATTGCGACTCTGGACGGCCTCAATAGTCAAAATGGATGATTTCAGCTTCTCCCTCCTAGAAAGCAACGTATTCAGGGACCTGATGGAGATATATCCTAATGTTGCGCTTGGTATATGGCACATGAGCCGGAATCTGCCGCAACCACTCTTGCCGATAGCGGATTTCGACCGGTCCACCTCTCCGTACTCTCCACAGAGCACGGCATTATCCTGGCTTTACCTCATCTCAGCTGCCGCTATTTGCGATACATTGGCTATAGAGCTATTCTTGGGGATACAAGATTCATTATCCTTCCACCCTTTGTCACGGAGCCCGATTTCTCCTACCCTCTCGCTATGGGTAGTTAGACTCATAATTTCGCCTGATTGCCAAAAATGGGTCCAATCTTTCTCAATCTGGGCTACAAGAGATGGGCCTCCCGACGAATCTCCTGGGCAAGAAGTCGCAGAGATCGTTACAAAAGCGGTACTTCTTGTTGGGTACATGTTGCAGTCATCAGTGCTGCATGTTATACTCGCTACACTTTGCTCGAACTGGACACCGATGACGAAATTATCGACAGTGGCATTTTTTCTGGGTACCACTATGATCTTTATGCGGCACCAAGCAGATCTTAGGACAGCCCGGGCGAGATATAAGCATGACCATATTTTCGAGGTCATAATCCACTTCCTTTTTAAATCCGCCATATGGTTGCTTCTAGTAGGCCTCAAAGTGCTTGCTATTGCCAATGAAATTGCCTCTCTACTTCGACGTGTATGCTGGAGGTTTTCTACTCGGGTTTTCCCTGAACCTGAAAAGTCTCATTACGCATACGAGCCCCTAGTAAGCGCGGAAAACATCCGACTATTAAAATTATCCACAAAGTTTCTATCCCGGAAAAATTGCTGTGACCTGGTTGAACTCTCTTTACCCAACTGTCCAGCGTATGAAGCAATCTCTTATACGTGGGGTTCACCTACGAAAAACCATCGAATCTATGTGGGGGATCGATTGCTGCGAGTAACTGCCAATGCGTACAGCATAGTGGAAGACCGAAGATCTTGGTGGAGAACAAAATGGGTCTGGATCGATTCTATCTGCATAGATCAAGATAATGTGTCAGAAAAAAGTTTGCAAGTGGCCATGATGGGCGATATTTACCAAACAGCAGCGCGAGTCATAGTGTGGCTAGGTAATGGGGAATCGTCCTTAGTTTCAGAGTATATGCTTCTCCTCGAGCGGATGCTGTTTGTCGCTCAAAAAGGCTTACCAGAGACTGTCTACCGCAGACGCCCGCTTCTCATCGGTAGCAGGGCTTTATGGCACGCTTTACATGAATGTCTGGGCCATCCGTACTGGACTCGGGTATGGATAGTCCAAGAGATCGCCAAGGCTAAGACAGTGCATATTGTCCACAGGGGTCAATATATTGCATGGGATTACCTCATTGGGAAAATAAAGCTACTGATGCACAGCTTAGAGAATGAGAGAGATGTTGTGCGGGAATGCTCTAGCTTTCTTTCCACCTGTGATGCAATGTGGACTGGAGCACGGAATGCAGTGAGGATTGACATTTTAAGAAATGCAGAGATGAAGGGGGAGTTGCTAACTCTGCCCCATACACTCACATTTACCAATGACTGCAGAGCCACTGACTCGAGGGACCACATTTTCGCACTCCAAAACATGGTTTCTAAAGAGGCTGCCGTACATATAAAACCAGACTACAGGATGTCGACAGCAGACGTATATACCAGTACATCAGGTCAATTGCTCGCTGAGAATCCTTTATTCGCCCTACAGCGAGCCAGTGGATATGAACAGAAGAAAATGTCGGGCCTTGCCTCATGGGTTGCAGATTTCAGCCAGCCCTTTTTTCGCACATCTGAACAGCACCAAGTGGTTGAATTCCAATTCCCGCCATATAGGGCTTCCAATAGCCACGCGTTCAAATACCGTATATCCCAACAGTCGAACAGTGGAATTCCCGAGCTGGTGATCAGCGGGATCTCTGTTGACTCTGTTAAATATCTTACGGCCCCTTTGTGTGGTTGCCCCATTCTTGAGGATTCATCTCGAAGGATAAGTGCATGGCTGCAAAACTGTTCTGATCTACTCGAAGAGCGAGTCTCAGGCTTTTACATTCCGACTTCGCAAAGTATATTCGAGGCTTTCTGGCGAACTCTGGTTGGCGATAGGGCACCTCGAGCTAGACCAGCCCCGGCGGAGTACTCTAAAGGCTTCGATATATTCAAGAATTTTGCATACCGGATGAGCGAAGTCGATTCAGAATCGGACACATCAGTTGACTTGGTTGGATTTTATGAATGGGCATGTTGGGGCGCAAAGTTCCAGGAAGCTTTCAAATTTGCTGCTTCATACCGGAGATTTGCCATTACGAAGAATGGGTACTTTGCGCTTTTACCAGAAAATGCAACTGTGGGCGCTTCTATTTGCATTATTCACGGACTGGAGGTCCCCGTGCTGTTAAGGAAGGTGAAATTGAATGGCATCAGTAATGATGAGAGGTTCAAGCTTAGCGGCGATTGCTACGTGCACGGTCTGATGGATGGGGAAGGATTGAAAATGGATGACCCACAGAGATTTATTTTGCAATAAAGGAGATTCTTCAAAAGCAAATACAACGTCGAGCAAGAGCAACCTGACTGGTAAGGAGTCTTCAACAAGTAATAGTTCTTCGAATACGGCTACTCCAACCTCCAGCACGACAGAGAATACATCGTCCTCCACCAAAAGGTCGAGCTTTACGACATACAGCTACCAGGACGGGAACGTCTGCATCTTAAGTATATTGACACCCTGGAACCTGAACGAACTGCTCCCAAAGCGCAATCTGTTCAGCAAGTTGAACAAGCATGCACTGTACACACGAAGAGCTCATGGACACCATACACGATGTGGGCAGACAGTGCTTTGGAATGGATGTAAGGCTCAGCTGTATGCGTGCCAGAGCTACAATCACGGACCGAACCAATGTGAGGTCGTATCATACTGCTTAATCTATGAGATAGGATTTCTACCAGGCGTAGTATTGAATGCAACTGAATTTAGTCCATTGAGATGAAACAATAATATTCTGATCTGAGTAGAAATCGTGGTCATAGTGATGATGTTGATTTGTCGGGTAGCACACCATCACCAGGAAATGTGTCACCATTTCACCCCGCTTGAGGGGTAATACATATAAACACTCTGCCAGACTGTCAGATTATCCAGAATGTTCAAATTGAATATTAACACAATATCAAGATGACTCAAGTTACAGCCCAACCCGGCCAGGCCGAGGCGAGCTCTTCCACTCCGCTGAAGAAATACATCCACGTCCCAGAGACCAAACACGAGCGTATGTCTTGACTATATTTTAAATCTGAATTATGCTAATTTGCAGTCAACTGGGCTGATCTCGTCACTCTTGATTTATCCCAATTCGACCTCCCAGGCGGAAAGGAGAAATTAGCAGCTCAACTCAAGGATGCTGTTCATCGAATTGGTACCTCCCCTATATACACATTCATCTACGATATCTAACAAACAGGCTTCTTCTACATAACCAACTTCGGCCTCACACAAGACGAAATTGACCGCCAATTTGCCATCGGAAAAGAACTGCTCGAGCTGCCCGAAGACGAAAAGCTCAAACACCGCGCCGATCTCGAAGCAGGAAGTTACAATGGCTATCGACCACTAGGCTCGATAGAAATCCTTCCCGGTCGACGCGATAATATCGAAATGTACAACGTATTCAAGTTCGTCCCGCAGTATGAACGGTCTCATCCGGACGTGATACACCGCCATCGGGTCGAAATTGAGCGGTTCCATCGGTATATCCACGAGGGGATTGTGTATCGACTGCTGAGGCTTATTGCGATCATACTGGAATTGCCAGAGAACTTTCTCATTCCGGGACATAGTTACGAGGGGAATAGTGACTGCCACCTGCGGTACATGATCTATCGCGCCCGCAGCGCAGAAGAGAATGCTAGATTCGAGAATCTGTACTCGCGCGGGCATACGGATTTTGGCAGTCTCACGCTGCTTTTCCGGCAGCCTGTTGCTGCGTTACAGGTTAAGACGCCTGAGGGGGAGTGGAAGTATGTGAAACCTCATCCGGGGAGTATCACTGTGAACATCGCGGACGCGCTGCAGTTCTGGACGAATGGGTACTTGAAAAGCAGTGTGCATCGAGTGGTAGCGCCCCCGGAGGACCAGGCGCATATTGATCGACTGGGGGTGTTGTATTTTGTGCGTCCTGGGGATGAGCTGGACCTGAAGACGGTGGAGAGTCCGTTGTTGAAAAGGGAGGGCTTTATCGGTAGTGAGGAGAATAGTATCAAGGCGGGGGATTGGGTAAGGGCGAGAGTGAGGAAGAATTGGGAGAAGCCGCCTGCGGATCGAAAGGAGAATTTGGTGGTTGGGGGGTTCAGACGAGGATATTCCATGAGTAGTTGTCTGTATGGTGTTATTGAAGCCAAGATGTCGTGATAGTAGGGTCTGAGCGGGGTTTCAGTATAAAGTATGCAAGTCCCTCAGTACAATATTTCATTCAAGTAAGAAGAAAATGACAGACCACAAAGGCTTCACAGTCAGCAATGGCTCAATTGAATCAAATGCCAGAAACCTCAAACAAATCCATCGGCAGATCGACACTCGCATTCTCCTCTGGTACTCCTTTGTCTATCTCATCATGCGCGTCGACGTAACCAACATCTCCAACGCAGCCATCATCAACATCGAAGAGGGCAACGGCATTAAAAAGGAATTGGGGAATCTGACTAGTAGCCAGTGGGCTTGGGCATTGAGTATTTTTTAGTATGTTATACTGTACTACGTCTCATTGAGGCTATACTGACAGCGAAGTTATCCGTATTTATTCTTCGAACCGGCGTCGACGGTGCTGTTGAAGAGATGGTCTCCTTCGGTGTGGATGTCGAGGATTATGATTACTTGGGTATTTTCTTTATATATTTATATTATATTATATATACTAATGAATAGGGAATTATATCAATGTGTCAAGGCGCAACAACCAACTACGCTGGTATCCTAGCAACACGCTTCTTCCTCGGTCTGGCTGAAGCAGGATTTTATCCTGGTGTTTTGTGCGTATCATATATAATACAAAATTATATAAATACTAACAATGATAGATTCCATCTCAGCTTCTGGTACAGTCCAGACGAATTACCACTCCGACTGGCATTCTTTTACGCCTCGGGTGTGTTTTCGGGAACGATTAGTGGGTTACTTGGTATGCTCACTTATATATATTATATTGTATGGACTATGCTAAAATGATTATAGCGTATGCTGTTTCATTCATGAACCAGGCTGGCGGTCTATCCGGTTGGAGATGGGTGTTTATACTAGAAGGTATACCGGCCGTTCTATGTGGTGTATACACTTACTTTTATCTTCCGAACTGTATCCCTCTCCCCTCTCCAATTATATATCTATATAATACTAATAACTACAGACCCAGAAACATCCCCCCTTCTATCTCAAACCGAGAAAACCCTCCTCCTGGAGAACCTCCCCCCAACCGCCCCAAATATGTCCGCAAAAACATTCAACTGGAAGGAAGTAAAGACACTCCTGGCCGATCCGACTTTTCTTTCATTCAGTTTACTCTGGATAACACATGGGATTGGCGGGTGGGGAATCTCGTTTGTTCTGCCGACTGTTATTTATGAGCTCGGGATGACGGATACGGCTGTTTCGCAGTTGATGTCGATGGTACTCCTCCCCTACTTTCTCAGTTATGTGATATGAGTGCTGATGCTGATGATGAGATAGCCACCGTCAAGTCTGGCGTTCATCGTGCTTATCCTGTTGGGGTATTTTATACGAAAAGGGTGGTGGGATTGTTGGGTTGTTGCTGTTGCATGTATGTCCACCTACTTCTTATCTATATGGATAGTATGCTGATAGTGGCAGTGGAACTTATCTCGATAATCAGCTATATCATACTGATAACGGTCGACATTCCAGTGGTGAAATATGTCTTCGTCATGATTGCCAATGCGGCGGCGAGTTGTGTGTATCCGGTTCTTTGGCCCGGTATGTCCCTTTCTACCTTGGTATTATTATATGATACTGACTGTGGTAGAACGCATCCGAGCAGCCAAGGGAACGACGTCTGCTGCTATTGCGATTGGGGCTACGAATGTATGTCTATTATCTTTATTTATTCTCATTGATGTGGTGATGCTGACTGTCTAGGCTTGTGCACAGTTGATGGGAATCGTCGGGCCACAGGTCTATCAGTCCAAGTTTGGGCCTTCCTATAGAGTGAGTTATGGGACTTCGATTGGGCTGTTAGCTGCTGCTATCTTGTTTATTGGTGTTAGTTGGGGGTTGTTGAGAAGAAGAGTATAGATGAAATGTATAGATTGATACCTAGCTAGACTATAAGGCCATTATTCTCCTTCCGTGATTGCCGATCCAGCACTGAAGCTCATCATGTTGAACTCGGAGTACAGCTGGCCGATAACTGGATCAGGCTCTGTATTGCCGCCAGCAATAGTCGAGCTGTTATTCCTTCTCAGTTCTTCTTTGAACTTCTTCACTTCTACGTGCAAAGCGAGTTGCTGGTCGTTTGGAAGGGCTGCTTCCTCGAATTTCTCTGTATAGGTGGACAACTTGCTCATGCCGAGGATGGCCTCGAGGGAACGCACGCCATGGTGGAATCGCTTCACATATAGCAATGCGCTGAGAATATTCTCTGATATGTTGATCTTCTTCCCCCGAAGACGCCGTGAGAGTAGGCTTTGGAGGAGGATTGCCCGTCGGACGGTCACCATCACGTCGTGTTCATCAACTGGGTTCAGCCCAATTATATCAACGTAATTCTCGCCGATAATTTGCACAAAGCTGTCCTTGCGAGCATTCATCTCTACCCCATCCCCATCCTGTCTTGCAATGGCCGGAGGAGGTACTGCAGACGAACTAGATCGCAAAGTCTGGTTGAGATCGTTAATTCCAGCATTGACATCGAATGCACAGGTCGAGTGCAGCGCATCTTTGATCTTGTCGGTGCTATATTCACCCTGGCCGGTGACGAGAATGGAGAGAGGCTTGTTCTTGTTCTTTTCGGCCAGATATTCCCCAATCACCCGCTTCACGTACTTGATGTCTGGCTGCTCATTGTTTTGCGGCTTTTCAATATATCCTCGCAGTCGGCTCACAAAGTCTGGTCCTTTGGCAAGTTTAAAGTCTTTTGAGAATGTGGGTGCCACATTCTCATCTGCATACAGCTTGGGGAACAGCTCAAACTTTTTGTCTTCGCTGGTAGAATGCTTCTGGATAAATACGAAGATGCCACCACCCAGAGGTCGTTGTCGGCCGTCATCCAGAAATCTAGCATCCTGCATGGGAGCCAGGAAATATCTCAGCCATCCAAGATTCGTAATATTAGTTGTCTCCCCATCTTCCGTTTGAACTTTTGTTTCGATAGCAGTGTCGATATCCTCGAAAAACACAATGGGAAGCTTCTTTGACAATGTTTCATCCCGAATGGTGTGGAATACAGACGTCAGACTTTCTGGATCAAACTGCGATGGCACCTTATATTTGAGATAGCTTGCTTTAGTTCGAGTCGTTATGATCTCCTCTGCAGGTTCTTCAGTTGGCTCTTCTGCTGGAAGCTGGGCCTGAAGCTCGGGCTGGGGCTCATTCGCGCCTACTTTGAACTCCTTGAACGTCCTGCAGGTGCCGCCGATGAAGATGAATATGCCTCGTCCAAGAGGTCGCTTTGTCCCGTCATCGTCAGTAAAGGTGCCGTCTTCCATCGCCGGCACGAGGTGTTCCAGCCATCTCAAATCCTGGCTATCAAACTCATCAAACAGAACGACCGGCATCTCTCCCTCCACGGATTTGTCTCGAATGGTTTGGAATGCGACGGTCAAGTTTAAAGTCTGTAGATACTGAGACAGGTTGAACTCCAGCGGTTCTGTCTGTTCTTTTGGATATCCCTGGTCTTGCAGAACAGACTTGACTACCTGCTTGATTCCAAAAGACTTGCCAGCGCCAGGCTGGCCAAATACTGCAATAGACAGAGGTTTGGCGTCGCCCTTATTCAAATAATTCTCGATGACATTGGCCAGGTGTCGGAAGCCATCGATTTCATTCCGATCCACCGTGGTCATATGGCCAAAATGAGCAGTCGGAATATAAGACAAGACATCTTTTAGTCCCTTTTGCACAATCTCCCGGGCAATCTTCTCTGGCTTCCGTGACAAACTCTTGAAGATCAACGACTGTTTCGTCGTGCTGTTCCCTGGATCAGTCGGTTCAGTATTGACAGTGATCAGGATTGGGTCTGCTCCTGTCCTGGATTTCATCTCGTAGATGCTCGGCTGGGCTATCTTTGACATTGACCTATCTTCTGACAACTGAATCGATGCAAACCGACGGACCCAGTTGAGACCAGTGGTGACGGCCTCTCTGAGCTGCGTTTTGCCCAGGTTTCTGGCGGATTCGGCGGACTCTTGCGCCAGCGAGGCTGTCAGACCAGCCAGAAACCAGAATTTGAGTTCTTTGTTCAGTTTTTCCTTTTGGTTCTTGTTGAGGGAAGTGCAGGACCGAAGGAAACTTCCTTCTGCCTTGGAAGGCTCAAACACAAACATAGGGACTTCTTGAGTTGGTGGCTTGTAGATGACGCCCTCGTAGCCCAGACGAACGACCACATGGCAGCCATGAAGCACGCCTGCATGGCCGTTCTCTTTGAGAAAGTTGTTCGAAACATCTTCCAGAGTCCGATCCCATGACAGATTACCGATTTTGATGTTCTCTTTCCGGAGATCGTCGGCGTCCAGGACAACCAAGAGGTGAGAGGCACATCTCCCTGGATTGTGTGGACTGGAAGGATACGCGTTGTGGATTGAAATACGCGGATTGGGTGCGAGGCCCTGGTACTCGAGGGCCAGTTGGAATGGGTCAGTCTCTGAATTTGTTGGAGAGCCATTCAATGCCAGCATTTGGCGGATTTGATCGCCATCCCCCGGTCGAAATGAAATGTCGGGCCTTTCGGTAGCCTCGAAAGAGATGGGTTGATGGATGGCTATCTCATTAGCAAGACTTTGTATCTGTATATCGGGTAGAACATACCGTCTTTGTGGCCAATGTTGAAAATCAACTTTGCTTCTTTGGCTTTGAGCATCCATCCACGAAAGCGAGCACTCAGACGGACGACAATCTTGTCATCTTTCTGGAGGATGTTAACATTGCCCAGACGATAAGGAGTTCATACTCACTTCAAGAAACTTGACCAAGTCGTGATCTCGGCCAAAAATCTTTCCTTCTTTCTGGATCATCCATTAGATATAGTCTATACAAGTATCAAAAACATACCCAACCAGGAGTGCCAGTCCAGAACCTATTCGGATGGCTCATCCACACCAGCTGAGCTCCGTCTTTCTCCTTTGGTTTGTCTGTACCCTTTTTGAAAATAGCCAACTCAAACCAAGTCCAGTTTCCAACAGAAGGATTGGTGACATAGTTTTGATCATTCGACTTGGCAACCAGCTGGACACTGTCGATGCGCTTGATGATGGACTGGCTGAGTTCCTGGTATTGTTAGATACAGAATGCGAAAGAGTAAGCTGACATACTCCCGAGTCGAACCATATTTTTTGGTCGATTATGCCGTCGTTTGCACTTGCTTTCAATGCTCTCGTATGTTGGATTGCATACTGGCCGTGCTCTAGTTGGTCGTTGAGGGACGGCACAGGGGACAGCATGGTTACAACCTGGAAGCAGTGTTGTAGTATTCAGTACTCCAGGTTCGAGGAGCATTCAAGTCGATTTAACTCATTTAGCCCCGCCCGGCTATATCCATGTAATGATTCATATTGGGCTGGCATGCATACTGTTGGGCTGAAGCGAAGCTGAATCGAACTCAAAGTGGGTCGATTGTGGCCGGCTGAGTGGTGAATATTCATCAGACAATGGTGTTATTACAAGTTGTATATGAATTAATATATTTACTGTATACTATTTGGTACTGTCTTTCTTAATAAATATACTAAAATGCCTCAATTCAAGTCGGATATGGTAGACCAGAACGAAGTGGAAGGCAGCTGGTGAGGGGTAAAAGGCAACGAACGACTATACATGCAAGTGGACGCTTCGGGATGATCGTCTATATAGCTTCATATTACTGGATAGTCATATCTACTAGGAGCGGAGAAATAGTCTCCGTGGATGAATATACTCTATGGCTAGCTGCTCAGATATAGAGAATGGTAAGATATCCTGGTGGAATACCTGATGGCCCAACTGGAAAGGTGCAGTCATGTGCCCAAGGTCAGATTCTCCCTTCTCCCTTCTTTTTTATTTTCTTCTCACACTCCAGATCCATCAAGAATCACGGCATCCTTTGAAACTGTATCATCTTATTAAGATATACAGAATGAGCCTGGTACTAGATGAGTGCCACTGCTGCTGCTGCTGCCGATGATGATGCTGCTCTACTGTACAAGTTCAAGTGCTTCTTAACCGACACTGCCCTCTCCCCGACCATCTTTGAGATAGATACCTTGGAAAATTCTGTACAAGGAAACAGAAACTATCACCCAAGCCATCTTCTGGCGAATGGTGATGAAAAGAAAGAAAATGGGCTCAAACACCTGTACAGTTTCGGTCATCCCCTTTGGGGTGCATATTTGAAGACAGGCGATATATCGCCATTTAATCTTAGAAAGATAGTGCAGGGAAGCTTTATGCTCGAGGATTGGCTGTGAATCAAATATCAGTGCGATAATAACAGCAAGAGCAGAAGCAGAAGCTCCATAGGAGCCCCTTCAAGCGTCCCCGTCTATGTCCTTTATTCGAACAATCCTTTCAATTATCCTACCGATACCCATACGAATCGCAAATAGAAATCCCTCGGGTGAATCTCGGTCTGGGCTGGACTGGATGACGACTTTCAAAGAGCTTTGTGCTGACCATCGGGTATATTCCAGTCTGGTCAAACAGACGGCACGGAGGACATACTTCATGGGCCTAAATTGACAAGGAAACATCGCGGATAATGGTGTTTATGGGAATGGATGCATGCCACAATTTTTAGAATAGGTGAGTTCTATATTCAACTAAAGTCGCAATACCTTCATCTAACGTTGAATGCGAGCTCAAGTCATCCTGAACCCGAGCTTGGTATCATACCACTGTGATGTGCTCACCTTGACACCGCGATGTGCGCACCTACCTAGCAATCCAGATGCCCTCAACTCGAACATCAATCAATCACCCACTCATCAAATAACCAACCCATCCATCCATATACCTACGCACCCATTTATCCATCCTCTCAGCATGCTCACATTGAAAAGAAAGACTTGGATGGAGCTCCTTCTGTCCAAGAGTTGGACAAGGACTGTTTGACTCTACGTCGAACTATTCCCTGGCTCGATGACGACTTCGACGAGGATAAATGTTGGTGGCCTCGAGGCTTGTGAAGGCTGCAGCATGGAATGAACAGAATGGAGAGAGTCTGTTGGCTCTCCTTGACAGAGGGGTTGGCGAGATCAAGATTACTGAAATATAGTATGCACTTCAGACCCATATTGACTAAAAATCAGTTGAATCAGTTAGAAGCCCCAAGGACATGAAGTCCTTAGCATGCAGAGTGACTATAGAATGCGGGGAAGATACTCTACTACAGAAGCAACAACCAGTTGTTCGATTTCTGCAAAGGAAAAGTAGCAGGACTTAATAATAGGCTTTGCTGACAGTTTAGAATATTGCATACTTCGATGAGCGCACGGTGGCGTTTAGCTTTACGTTTGATGCCCTACTAAATTGTGTTAGATTTCTCTTCCTAATATCCTGTATCCTTGGTGTTCAAGTAGTATGTTTCACTTCTGTAATTCTGTTGAGAAGCATATTGCCTTGATGCTGTTAAGGCGCTACTCATACACTTTAGGTTGTTCACCCACCGACATAGGGAGCTAACTACTACAGGCGCACTCGGGGCTTTGCTCTTTGCCTGAAATATAGCTCGTTACTCTGCCACTATTCTTATCCGTGACTGAAAGCCAGGTGGGGTAAGCAGGCTATGGAAAGAAGGGATAGCTGGGTCAGCTTTCATTTTCCGCAATTGTTTAGATATTGAATTGGTCTAATGCTAAAGGGTAGGTAAGTTTATATGCGCCAAAGTCTAGGTTAGGAAGAATGTAACTGGAGCTGACAACCCCCCGAAATGGAAGAGAGTCTGCTGAAGCGCTACCAAATAGTGAACTATGTTTGATGTGCGGCATAGATCGCGTCCACGCCTGATGTAAGTCATTGTGCCTTGTCCAGCACCGGCGCAAACCGGCTTTTCATCCGTAGAGACCTCCCATAGAGCAGGAACACCACGGGGATGGGGACTAGGACGGCAGCAACACAGCCTAACAAGGTACCAGCCCACTGGATTCCCATGCCGGCGAACATCTGCCGGGAGAATAGCGGGAACCCTGCTGCCACCAGGGAACGGCAGACGGTGTTTGCTGCTAATGCCGAGGCGGCGCTGCAATGGTTAGCCGGAACAAAAGTCAAAAAGGGAGAAGAGAGCAAGGTGGTACGCTACTGACTAAGCAAGATACGTGTCGATCAGGTAATTGAACAACTGGATGAAGATAATCAGCAGGCCGGCGCCCGTGAAGAGGCCGCTGAGCGTCGGCGCGATCCAGTGAATGCTGCGCGTGAACCCGGTCCAGCCGAGCCAGAAGAGCCCTGCCGAGAAGAGCACGCCGCCGACGACGACAGGGGGCAATCGCCACTCCGGGACGGGGATGTTGTTGTTGGCCTGCAGCTTGGCATTGTATTCCTTGCTCACGTAGAGCATGTAGAGTGTTGCAACAAGGAGACCAACGATGATGGCCAGCAGCGGGAGCCCGCCGATGCCGGCTGACATGCCGTAAACGCCCTGGAAGATGCTGGTGTAGGCCGATAGAAAGCAGTAGAGTAGGCCGTAAATGAAGCTAAGATAGATCGTCACGGCCATAATCAGGGGCTCTTTGAAGAGCATCTGCAGGGGCCGGCCCAGGTTGTTGATGATTAGGTCGTGTAGGTCGGTTTCGATCTGCTCCTGCTTGGCATGAATGCCCCAATTGCCAGTAAGGCGACGCAGCTCGGAGGCCTTGGATACTAGAATAACGGGTGCATAGGTCTCCTTAAGGAAGAGGAGATTGAGGACAAACGCTCCGTATCCCATGAAGGATGGTATGTAGGCGGTCCAGCGCCAGCCGAGATACGACTCGTCAATAAACCCACCAACACACGGTGCGATTAACGGCCCCAAGAAGACGGTGTTGGCGAAGAGGGCGATAGCAACTCCACGCGTGCGGTTGTCGTACATGTCAGCGAAGATGGCGGCAACGTTGATGAGCGGGCTACTGCCGAAGACACCACCGAAGAAGCGACAGATCATCAGGGTTTGGAGATCCTTGGACACGGCGACGGCAGTGTTGAAAATGCCGAAACCCAGCATGGCCACGACAATAGGGAGGCGACGGCCGTAGCGTTCGGAGAAAGGCGCCCAGACCAAGGGACCGCACGCGTAACCGGCGATGTAGAGCGAGCTGGCCAGGGCAGCTACTTCGACATCGACACCAAAGTGCTTGGCCACCTGGCTCATGGACGGGCTGAAGACGGCCGAGTCGAAGGTCGAACTGACGCAGGTGAAGGCGAGGATTGCACTGATGTAGAGTCTGGAGAGTCAGTATGCGGTCTGCTAGGTGGAAACAGGGGTGACTACCTGGTCCTCATCGGCCAGTTCTGGGCCAAAGCCGGGTCATCTGGGCCGTCAAAGTCGACGACATAGTCCTCACGGTTCGGTAGCAGAGGTGGATGTGACCTCCCTCGCCCAAATGCCATTGCTTGGGTTGCTCCGCCCGAGGCAAGGCTGCGTTCCACATCGACCTCGACCGCTCGGGGTGCAGGGTCGCAAAGCTGCAGGTCGGTGCTGCTCATCTCGACTGGCTGCGTTCGGGTTGACTGTTCCTTGGAAGCAGGTCTACCAGACAGGTCGAGTATCGATTCCTGTCAGTTTTGCGTATGTCGCCGGTCTGTGCTTGGCCGCAGCAGCGAGTCCTGCCAGCGCAGACTTAAATGTGATACGGCATACACATGTCCATGGACACCAAGCAACAGTGCATCAGAATCCTGTGCCGATATATCCGGTTTGAAAGCCACGGTGGTGATAAGTCGCCGAGGGAATCCCCGCCGAGCTTCTGGAGTCCACGGACTCACCGCGTGGGAGAAAAGGGCAGCTTCGAGTGCTGATGCAACCGACAAGAGGGCCATGGGACCCACGATGGTTGTGAATTTATGACCAAGCGTGGCCTTGGTCGGGCATAAGTAGTACTTACTACCAAGGCCGCTAATAGGCTTCTAGATCAAGTGGGTGTTTCAGCCATGCAGGCCAGAGAAGGTAAATGGCAGGCCCATGGTGGATAATGAGCCCACAACGGACAAGGTGCAGGGCGTCTCCATCGACGACTCGTTTATCTCACCCTTTGTTTGACCGGAAGACCCAGCGAAGCGATGACAACGTTCCAACCCAACTTTGTTCCACCCTCGATCGAGATTCACTTGCTAACCCGGAGCTCTCTCTCTGTTCTGGATTCTTCCCGACAAAGGTGGCGGGGCCTTGTCAAAAGCCTTTTCACTGTCATGGCGCCGAATCTAGCTTCACAGCTAGGATGTAGTATAAAAGGCCATGACTGGTATCTTCGTTGCTTTTGCATCTCGACTATGCCGTTCCCTTTCCAGCTGGGCAATATGCACTCTACCATGCTTACAGCAGGACTTGTTTTCCTCCAAGCGGCTCTCGCGGCGCCGCACTACTCCAGAGGCTACCAGTCCAAGCCCGCTTCCACCGTTTTTCAGCTCGAGCGCAATGGCAGCTGGTTCGAGAATCTTGCTGTGCGGTCCGATGGCACCCTTCTCGCTACGCGCATCGATGCCCCCGAGCTGTGGTCCATCGAGCCGAACAAGAACAGCAGCCATCCGGGGCGCGGCTCGCTCCTCGTCACCTTCCCCAACGCCATGAGCACGCTGGGCATTACAGAGGTCGACTGTGATGTCTTCGCCGTCGTTGCCGGCAACCTCTCCCTTCCCAACATCATCCCGACCCAGGGCTCCTTTGTCATCTGGACCGTTGACCTCACCCGCGCAACCCCTTCGACCCAAGTTCTAGCACGCATGCCCTCTGGGGAATTCCTAGACGGCATGACCAAGTTTAGCGACGATCTCCTCCTGATTGCAGATGCTTCCAAGGGGGCAATCTGGCGCCTCAACGTGAGAACGGGCGAACACTCGGTGGCCCTCTCCCATGCCTCAATGGGCCCGGCCACCGGGCAGCCCGTGGCGGTGGGGGGTGAACGGGCTCAAAGTGCTCGGTAACTACGTCTACTACACCAGTACCAGCCAGGAAGTATATGCGCGTATACCGGTTGACGATAACGTGACGGCTGTAGGCCCGGTCGAGATCATCACCAGCGGATTTTCCTTTGATGGCCTTGCGCTGATGGCTGATGGGACGGCGTACCTCACGACGAATCCACAGAACGAGGTGATAGAGGTCTCACCCGAGGGACGTGTCCGGTTGTTTGCAGGGAACCAGTTCATGCTGACGGTCGGCGGGTCGACTGCTGCCACCATGGATCAGGAGCGTTCGGTTCTGTATGTGGCGACCAGTGGTGCTCAGTTTGCGCCGGTTATGGGTCGCATGGAGCCTGCGAAGATTGTGGCCATTGCTGTATAGATTGTTTGCTGTACGATACTGTCATTTCTGTCTTTCCATCAAAGGTCAATGTGTTGCCGTTGATCTTGTACCTTCTGGTCGGCGTTGAATGTGGCTATCTACGTCCATAGGACTGCTAAATAAGAGATCGCCATGGTCCGAAGAATGGCATGTTGTATAAAGTGATGGACCAATAAATTATCTGGAACACTTCAATTGCTATCTCGTAAGCGTATGCGCTATGTACATGTCTAAGCTAGCAGGATATTGTGTTAACCTGAAATGAAAGTGACCTAAACTTTGACATTGACTTCCCATGTGTACAGGGGAAATATGAAAATAGACTGGCCGATAAGACACGCATTGAATGTGAGATGGAATAACATGGGACTGATGAAAGTCCCCAAAACGCCGATTTCGCCTTTTTACAGTGTATGCAATGCTTGTCACTCAATATTTCGTTGAGTAGATACTTGGTGATTTAGATACTAGTCTGTACTCCAAACTCGAAGAGAATGCAGTGAAGGTGGGAGCCGTCGACAACTTGCCAAAAATCCGCATCGCCTCCCTGCTCCACCCGGCTAGAAACCATGACCAGAGCGGATCCACATTGTTCTTGACTCTTGGATGATTCATATTGTCCGTGTCTAAAGCGTTCGGACGGCGCACGGGTATCAACGAGCCGGGGACGCTGCGCGAAACCTCTGCAGAGTCTCAAAGAGATTTGTGTCAGCCAACCTTGCCTGTAACCCCACCAGGAGACCGCCGGATGTCTGAGGAGCCGTTCGTCGAGGGGCAGCATTTCCCATGCGAAGGCGAGAATGAGGGCTATAAAAAGCCCGAGGCGTCCTCTGAAAAGTCTACTCTGCATCACATCTACTAGACTCTCCTATCATCATGAACAACTTCTTCAGCCACCGCTCCCCGACCAGCAAAGTCGCCTTTGTTACCGGCGCCAACGGCATCAGTGGCAGCGCGATTATCGACCATCTGGTCAAGCAGCCGTACAGGGATTGGTATGTCATTCTATCTGTCTATCCTCTAGACCCTGCTCATTTTTGCTCAAGGGCGGAGATTATCATCACGTCGAGAAGCCCGATCAAGGCGGTCTACACCGACCCGAGAGTGCGGTTTGTGGCCATCGACTTTCTCGCACCAGCTGAGGCCATTGTCGAAAATATCAAGGAGTTGTGCAAGGGTGTGACCCATGCATTCTTCACCTCGTACATCCACAACAATGATTTCTCGAAGCTGCATGAGAGAAACGGCCCTCTGTTCCGCAACTTCATTCAAGCAGTAGATCTTGCTTGTCCCAAACTGCAGCGCGTGGTGTTGCAGACTGGAGGAAAGGTAAGATTGCGTACCTAGTTTTACTCCTTCGTGGAAAGACACTGGATTCTGACCCGCTGGCAGCACTACGGATTCCAATACAGGGACATCAAAACGCCCCTTGTGGAGGACATGGCTCGCCACGAAGGACCCGAGAACATCTTCTATTACGAGCAGGAAGATGATCTATTCACTGTCCAGGAGCGCCGTGGCACCTGGGGCTACAACATCATTCGCCCCATGGCCATCATCGGCTACAGCTGCCAATGTGCGTCCAGTCTTCCTTTCCTCTCTCACAAATTCTTAATCCCGTGTAGACCTCGGCATCAACGAGACTCTCCCGATGGCCCAGTACTTCCTCATCCACCGCGAGCTCGGTGAAGCCCCCCGCTGGCCCGGCAACCTGGACAGCTACCACCGTGTCGAGAACCAGTCGTACGCCCCGGGCATCGCCGACCTCACTATCTGGGCTGCCACCCAATCCCACTGCAAGAACGAGGCCTTCAATCACGTCAACGGGGACGTGATCGTGTGGAAATTCCTGTGGCACCTACTGGCGCAGTACTTCCAAGTCCCAATGGACCAGTTCGAGGAACCCACGGAGGCGACGCAGCCGATTGACCTGGTTGAGTGGGCCAAGGACAAGAAGCCCGTCTGGGAGCGCATTGTGGCCAAGCACGGCGGTGATGCCGAGGCGTTCCAGCTGGACGCGTTCCAGATGATGAACTGGTACATCTCGCCCTCGTTGCAGAAGGCTCCCTTTATTAGCACGGTTACCAAGGCGCGTGAGTTTGGCTGGGACCGCAGCGACAACACCTATCACGCATGGTTGGGCACCATGCGCGCATATGAAAATGCTGGTGTTCTGCCCGTTCTTCCTTGAGTTCTACTAGAATTTACCGAGGGGGTACCATCAATGCAGAAGGGATATCGTACTCACTAACCAACAGTATGAGATCCCATTTTCGTGACGTCTCCAAGGGAGCAATTCATTCTTTTAGCACCCACATGAGAAAAGGTTGCCTGGAAGGAGTTGGAACCTAGACTAGAATAAAAGTTTGTTTAACTGGCTCGGCAGTTATATTCTTTCTGAACATTGCCTGTACTCTTAGTCAATTTACCTTCTGCTCTGTACACCCATAGAAGCATCCAATGGCTACATAGCCTAACCTGGAAGAAAACTGCTCTTCTCTGCCCTTGTCCCGTTCAGCCCCTGACACGTTCGCCGATGGATTGATGTTTCCTGGCGCCAGCCTGACTGCCCCTCTACAGCCACAGACCCTGAATAGGAGGTACTCCACACAATCTGCGTGGACTCAGGCTTGTAAGCCACTGGTGCACCGAGACATGGCTGGAATCACCGCGCGGCAATGAAGTAAGATTTTTTTTCCCCCGCTACAGTAGCGCCGTTCTGAATCATGTCCTTAACTCCGTCTTCCGTTGGCCCTGCAGCAAATTTCAAGGCCAGTCGTAATGGGATTGCCGTGCAGGACCCTGACCCTCTGTATTACCAAACAGCTCCACTAAGGGGTTGGATAACACATACTGCAGACGATGGTGATCTCGGAACTTGTTCGAAAATGCATCTGGATTTGTAGGCTGTCACTCTGCATGGATCAAGGCCAGATGAGTGGGACCGGTTACCGCACGCCAAGCACGCGGCTGGACCCTCGAGGGTCTGTTCCAGGGACCGAATCTGAATGAAGAAGTGGGGATGCTGGTTTTCCGAAGAAAGCAACGATTTCCACATTGTCCTGTTCGGAGCTCAGAGTTGGACTTCGGCTTCAACTTTTGCAGGACAAGAATCTTTCCACATCACATGACCGTTGTCTCGCTGCCGAGCTTGAGAGCGCTGTACTGTGCTGGATGTACGGCGAGCGTCTTGAGGACTGGGCAGTTAAAGTTGGATGAATCTAGAAGAATGCCAAACTGTGTGCATGTCTCTAGCATATGTCTTCTGTAGGCTTCAATTGATGCCAATCAGACTACCGGGTGGACGTTAACTATACAAAATCCGAGCTCATGCCTTTACGGTAGTAAATTTAGAGTGCCTGTATCTACATAGCTAGGTAAGTTTTCTCATGTAAACCCCAAATTATCTTCTAACCATTACACAGGAGATTGTACCAATACTCTTCCCGCGCGTATATCCTTCCAATCGCTTCATCATAGTCCGCCAACACCATTCTCCGCTGCGTGCTGCCCTTGGGTGTTGTGCGAAACGGCCTGTCTACCGACGCCAGCCCGATACGCATGATTCCAATCTCTGCCCCCTTCGGCACCAGCTTGTTCGCCTGCTCAACGGCTGGCCAGATTGAGCTTGCGAACACGGACACGGAAGAGCCTTCACCCCTGGGGTTTGTGCTGTCCCGAATCGGTTCCGACCCCTCTGGTTGTGGCGCGGGCTCGACAAGAACCGCTGTGCGCGATCGATGATGCCCGATGACCACCGCCCGCGACACGAGAGGGTGGCTCTCGATGGCCTTTTCCATTGGGACGGGGTTTATCTTGATCCCGTTGTTCAAGATGATGGTATCGTCAAGGCGGCCCTCGTACTTCCACAGGCTTGACCGTGTCGGGTGGCGGCTGAAGAGATCCTTTGTGCGGTATTCGGTTGTGAGGTGCGGGAAGGTGTGGAAGATGCCGTGAATGTCCCTTGTTTCGCCGCGCGGAATCACCAGCTCGTAAAGATTGTCGTTTTCATCTTCGCCGCAAGCGTCCATGCGCACGCTGTAGTATGGGTTCCACTCAAAGTACTCCCAGTCCTCCTTGTTCTCTGGGATGAGGGAGGGCACGAGGCCAAGCTCGCTGGAGCCCATAACGGAGACGAGGTTCGTGTTCTCGTTCAGGGCAGCGCCAATTTCTGGCGCGAGGGGCGCTCCACCGATGCAGACCATGCGTAGGGTTGAAAGAGTTTGCATGGCGGAAGGAGATCGACCGGTTGCTTCGACTAGGGAAGGGGTGATGACAGCGACGGTGGGGTGTGCGGTCTCGATTACCTGGACCAGCGCGTCGATGGTGAGGGGGTGGTGGTTGGAGGCGGGTAGACGAATGGAGTGCCGTTGAAAATGGACATGAGCTGGGCGAAGATGCCCATGAGGTGGAAGAATGAGGCTGTGGAGAGGAACAGGTCATCGTGACTGAGCCGGTTGGGTATGGCTGAATGCCTGCCCTCGGGGAGGGCCAAACAGGTCTGTTTGTCTATGGTTCCTAGGAACCCGTGCGTGAGGAAGATGGGCTTGGGAACACCTGTTGTACCGGAGCTGTGGATGATGATGGCGCTCTGGTCCTCAATCTCCTGGTATGGCGTGTCATAAGGGAAGTTGCCAGAGAAGTTGGCAACCATCTTCTCAAAGGTGGGCATCTCGATCAAGGCCGGGTTGCCATCTCCCAAAGCCTTCCCCAAAAGCTGCGCGTGGTCTTTGTAGGAAGAGCTGAAAAAAATCCCCGAGCACTCCATTCCCCCCAGGAGCGCAGCTTGCACATCCGTCGAGTTTTTCACTGACGGCAGAAAAGGCTAGAGTCGCTTGGTCAGTACCTGTATTGGCCACCAGAACGAAAAAAAGGGAAAAGTACTTTGTAGCCGGTCTTCTGGCATGCCACCACCACCACTAGGTACCGGACGTCGTTGTCTCCAATGTAAAGCACGACCTCGTCCTTGTTCGCTTTACCAATGGATTGCTCGATGAGAAAGGCGGTTGAGTCAACCGCCTTGGAAAGCGCTCCCATGGTTATCGTCGAGAGGCCATCGGCCTGATGGCGGCCATTGGGGGTCTTGCAAACCACCCTGTCCGGGCACACCCTAGCCAGATTGTCCAGGACGTTGGCCATTGTCCGTTTCCCGGGATTCTGATGTTCATAGGCCATGACAGGTAGTACGTTGGTGCGGGATAAGCAATGTTATGGTGTCGGGATGAGTGTGATGGTCGCTGAATGATGCTAGATTTTCAGCTGGGTTTCCTTTGGGACTTAAATAGTAACAATCAGATGCTCGGAGGCATGTGCCGGGTTGTATAGGTGGCGGTCAAGAATAGGGATATCTTGATGGGAAACATAGATGTGCAAAACACAGACCCCTCATAGATCACATCATTGTCTGGGTGACTGGACGTGCCGATTTCCGTGGAGGTCTCTCCTAAACTTCACTGCGTCACATGGTGTGCAAATCCAAAATATCGCTGGAAGACCCTGCAGGCTCTAGAGAGGTATCTACGGATTTGCAGAGATCGCCAGATCATCAACATGGTTCATTGCCCCTAACCCCCACATCCGGCGTTGATCTACGTGCCGAGTTTCCGAGAAACTGGCCAGAACATCTTCTCATTCCGCTTCATAGTGATTATGCGGTGGAAAGTTAGGTAAATGTATAACCCTTGTTCCTTTGACAGCCTCAAGTCCCTTGGGCATTTACGTACCACGCTCTAATTCACTTTCTCCATGGCGGCTCTCCGGCCGGAAGAAGAGACATAATTGACGGGTAGCCCTGAAAAGAGTGTTAGACTCAATATCTCCAGATTTTAGATCCCCTATGGTTCTATTATACTGGGGAGAAAGCTCCTGCTTAATATTGCCTCTACCAATTTTAAACTCGGAAAAAGAAATAGAAATATCGAGAGATAAACAGCTTGATACACGCACAGAGAAGATTAGAGGAAACGTCTGCCGGGATGTAGTGACACACGAGTCGACGTTGTCAAAGTTTGTTTTGAAAATTTATCATTCTAGGAAGGATCACTGATCAGCACACCAAGATTTCACTTCTGGAATCAAAGATGGCCTCGAAAGCTCGTCAGAATTGCAAATGCATTGGGATGTACTCGCAGTTCTGCTACAAAGGTCAGAGGGATTTCGAGGCCGATGGTACATTAGACATGGCCCGATGCCAGGTCCCAAGATCCGGCATAGTCTTCCTATCTAAATTCCTCTACCTTATAGCTGAGGCTAGTATTAATAAGGATATCTAAAAGGAAGTCCTCTTTAACTATCTCCTACTAAAGCTCTAAGAGATGATAGCTGCTGTATATAATAATAATGACTAGTCTTTTAAGGAACTCACTAATATATATACTTATATAGCTAATATGATTAAAACTATTAATAAGTAATACAGAACCCGTCCCTTTAGTAATTATAGTACCTCTATTAGAGTCTTCATCACTACTAGAACACCTTCCCCTACCCTAGGATCACTATCTATTACGGCAGATCTACTGGGCCGCCTTGCGGAGCTAAGCGCCGAGAACCATCAAGTCCGTCCCACTATAATGACTTTAAATCACCTCACAGAGGGCCGCTTTGGCCCTACTCGCTCCAAGCAGGTCACGATTCCAAGATCAACCTCGATAACCAAGAAATCCTTGTTCAACATTGCCCATGATCTACTCACTAAGCTGGCCGTGGAAGAGAACAGTTGGCCTTGCAGAAGTTTATCTCTACGCATTACCGGATTTGAAACAGTTTCACGACACGATAGTCTCATTTCATCGTATTTCACGACAAATCCGCACCGCCGAATTTACCTTCCAATGTATTGGCAGATGACCCTCAAAAGAGTCGGCTTGCCGACGATCTGCCTAGGAATCGCGGGGGTGTCCATCTTTCACCACCCGCGAGTAATTCGCCATCTGAAGAAGAAAGAACCAAGTCTAATTTGATGAACAACGAACTACTGCATGGGCTGGGGTTGGAATGGGAGCCCTATCTCTGCCCCCATTGCAAAATGTCTATCCCTCCAACTGGAGTACTTGAGCATCTGGACTGGCATGTGGCACTCGAACTCTCCAACGCTGACGTATCTAGTGAGTGAAACTTTGATTGTGCCAGTAAGATTAGACATGTAGTTACAGGCCCTTCACATATGCTAAATACATAATTTGCATTAAATGGTTCTTCTTCCGAAACTCCACTGCAGCATGCATTTACGATCTAGGCGCACGGTGGGGCTCTCTGGGAAGAAAAGATTGACCAACACTTGAAATGTTGCCTAGCATGGTCCTACAGTAAGTTACAAATCAAAATGCTAGGTTTCGTCAGTGCGGAAACAATCATTCTTTTGTGTAAGCACAAACCTATCTGGCACAATCCGGTAGGTGTGCTATTAAAGAGGTGGCCTACAAGGCATCGGTCCAATAGGAACTATCCCACTGCAGATCGATCCAATCGGTATTTTCCCACACGAAAATGTGGGTCTTGGCTTTTCAAGGTATTCCACCTGCCATAAATTCAGTCACGCTTATTAATGACCTTCAGCTCCAAAACCCGATTACGTCACTACTGGGCGAAGTATTGCAGATGTTGATCTTCTTGAACACGGGCCCAGCTATTTGGAAAAGCCTCTAGTCAATTCCAATTGTTCACTATCTCTTGAGCTATGTCAAATGTACGCTATGCTTCTCTGCTGACCTTTCTGTCGGCATACTTTGAAGAGTCTTGCAGCTTTTCTCCGAGAAAATGGCTTCTGAGCTGCTTGTTTTGATGTTTTCCTTCTTTGCTTGAATGTCTAGAAGGCCAATCCTCGCCGTTTTCAGTCCGGGGGCGTAGTGCGAGATCCATGTTGCAGGTATCGTTTACGCCGCAATAAATCATCGTTCTACACTAAATGTTCACGGAAATTCTAGGCGTCGACAGACACGACTTCAAACTGGAATCAAAGTCGAAAAGTCGAACTTTCATTCTCATTGATTTTTCATATCGATGATGCTCGGGAATAGGTCGTTGAAAGGTTTCAGGAATTGTCCATCAAATAGACTAAAGTACTCCTCCGAGTCAATCTGTAGTATGGCCTTGGTAACAAGCCACATTTCATTCGCACTTGCCATAAAACCAGCTAGTTCCATCTCTGCTTCATTGCTAGTTTGGGAGATCAACTCTTCCCATAGTATCTTCCATCTAGACAACGCCCGATGCAAAGGGGTTAAATTTTGTTGGATCATCCGACTTGCAAAGGCCGAGAACATCACTAGGTGCAGCCCTGGCCAAGAATTAGTTTGTGGCCGAATATTGGGAAGAGGTTCTCTTGAATCGGATGACAAACCAGATATGACAGTAAAGAGTCCAAATACCCCGATGCTGCTGAAAACTGGATTACTAGGCCCATCCCAAGCACCATCCATAAGGAGATCTATGACATGAACAAGGGAAGGTGAATGCGGGGGTTTTACCAATAATGACGACTGGTTTTGAAAAAATATCAGTTCGTTACAAGGAAGATTTCCAGTTGACTCTAGAATCGTGATCATGGGAGGAATTCGAAAAGAAATCACAAATTCGCAGTCCAACAGCAAGATAAAATGAGCAGTCCTACACCATAGGATTAGTTACAATGAATGCACTAGGCTGAAGAAGGGGGAACATTTATTTACCTTAACCGTGATTCTGACTGGGCATCCCAAATCCACCCTTCTGAAGTCGTGGAACCACTATCGTGCCTCGAGCTGAATAGTGAGATTGATCGCGCAGCATGTACCAGCATTGGAAATCGCTGGTATCGCACCCTTCGGCGTATATCAGGATCGTTGCGTCCAATTTGTAGTTGTAGTAGAATGACCACTGCCTTCAGAACATCGTAACTCTCCGACATCTGCGACTCGGAGGTCACAGTGTTAATTTCTGCGTTAAACACAGGCAAGCTGAACATATAAGACTCCGCAATGTCAATGCAATCAACTGCTAGAGAGCACGTGTCTCTCGGATAAGAGTGTAATGAACCTCCTAAAAATGTGGCCAACAGGAGAGGCAGGGTGGCAGATTCAGCTTGGAAGGTTGGAAGATAAATAATTGGGCAATGTCTGTGATGGTGTTGCACGTAGAGATGTTCAAACAGGCGTATATTTGTCGCCGAAAATAGGCCTTGGTCAACAGCGTTTTTCAAATTGGCTTGGGACTTGGTGCATGTGGCAAAGCGTTTTAAATTCTGCGCCAGCTCTTGAGCGCGCAGTGAAAGAATGTCGCCTTCTTGGTGATTGGTAGGCACACTCTCAGCTCTTTGAGTTATCACATCGTTGTCCAACTCAATGCTGCTGCTCCGCATGAAAGGGGGTTCTTCAAAGTCCGGTTCTTCCAAAAAGCCCTCTGTGACATTCAACTGCCCACTAGCTGTCTCGCCGGAATGAGAGGACAGATTGGAAGAATGAACAGCCTTTGGCCGCCCAGCCTCAAGCGCTGGAATCAGATCCAGAACTGTGTTGTTGGCATCATAATATCGTAGTAAGAATGGTATGCGAGCTTTCAGCAACCTGTCTGGAGAATTCCCGGATGGGGACGACGGAGTCTCTTTCGGTTTGGTGGTCTCTTGCTGGGGGGGAAGCATAACCCGGCTGTAACCACACGATCTAGCATTGCTTTTACAGTTCCCACATGGCGATTTTCCATCGCAGGAGGTCTTGTTGTGAGCACACTGATCACATGATTTTCGCGGTTTTCCCCCTTGCTCTGTTGGTGGGAGTGGCCGACCACGTCTCTCCGCGCATATCTTGGCATGACGCCGGGCAGTATCTCTATGAATTTGCGTTAGTAACTGCAAGATTGAAGAAATTTGGTACAGACTTTCGGGGGTACGATCGATCGCAAAAGTAGCAACAATGTCTTTGACTGGGAAAATCTAGGAATGCAAGGTTAAGACCAACTCCGTACGCGCTTAGGGCCGGAAGGCAAGCTTACGTGACTCCTCATGTCGACGCAAATGTGTGCCGGTAGAGAAGCCTGTGAAACAGGTCCCGCATATGAAAGGGGCAACCATGTCAATGGGGGTTGAAGAAGGCAATCTCAAGGATGCTGTCAGTGAAGTTCGTCTTGAAGGCAGTCCCGCAGCTGCCGAAGTGGATATTTGCCAAGTGTGGGAGTTATCCAATTCGTCAAGCAGATCCGTACCAAGAGTGGGATTTTGCCTATTGGCTGAGGCAGCATTGATTTTTGACCCACTATGTACTTTATGTCGAATGCCTGTGATTGAAATTATCCCTCATCTAGTGTTTTGTTCATTTTAGTGTATTTTTATAGCTTAGTGCCTGTAGGTTAACTGCCAAACCCTTTCCATTATCTGACTAGTCAGTAGGTTCACTGCCTACGGAGGTCATGCTTCTACATTGTAATAAATATGCTGTTGGCTATGTATATTTATACAAGAAAGTATATAAATTTAAACTATTTGAACATTAATAGCATACAAGTTCCTCATACGACGCGCCCGACCGTCAGAATGTAGCAAGGCAGCTTAAAGTGTGCTTAATGGATAGTAAGATTCAATGAATATATATTCTGCAACCTCCGTCCTCGTACGAGAACTGAAAGATAGATATAAATGCCTGCTTCTAAGGTGTCTTTTTGACAAAGCGAGCATGTCCTTTCCAGTGCAAGTCTACCCCCGACAGTCCAGCCAAGTCCAGCTGCTCAGGATTTCGCAATTTGATCGTCCATTGGGTAAAGGGTGTGGGCTCAGCATGTTGCTGTGTTGGAAAGATAGCATGGACATGCGTCTCTCCGATTTCCCCTGATGCTGTGATGTCGTACGAGAGTCGCACCTGTCTGGCCAGGCTGGCAAAGTGAAAGACCTTGCCACCCTGTATATCCGCATAGACGCCGGATGTCAGAATGTCAATATCGACCTGCACGACTCCATTATGGACTGCCTCCAGTCGGGGAACGACGCCTTGCAAGAATGTCTCCAGACCATCCAAGCGGAAATGCGAACCGTCTTTGAACACACTGGCGAAGCTTTCTTTGTCGGTTGGATCGGTACTTGGGGCAAGTGTAAAGCTGGCACTGTGGTTCTCGCCTGTCAAACCTTGAACCATTAGGGGGCCATAATTGGCAGGGAGCTACCCGTATCAGTCAGTTAACCTTGGCCTGATACTCTGTGAGTGTCATCAGAAGTGCTTACATCTTTGGAAGGAACAGTCCAGTTGAATGCTGCATGAGTTAGCTTTTTGTAATCAGAAAATCGATCGATGTAGAACGTACGTTGGAAATCAGTTGCGTATTTCTCATCAGCCGATTCTATTTCTCTCTCGAGCGTGAAAAGATCATTTCGGAATTCCACAATCGGCTTCTGAGAGTCGAGCACCACGGAGCTGTCGGCCAAAGCCCAGTATCTGTATGCCCATACCAGCTTCTGCATCTGCATCACGACGCTGGTTCGAATGGCCAGGACGCGGCTGAAGAACTTGGCTTTGGCCAGGGCATACTTGTCCTTCTCCCCCTTGTACTTCTTCAATAGCTCCTTGAGACTGGAAATATCTTGGTAACAGGCCATGACCTCCATGGCAGCTTGCACGTACTCCTGCCCGGCCTTGACAGCTTCGGCCTGCGCTTGGGCCAATGTCTTGCCATTCACGGTCTGCTTTCGAAGAGCCAGTCGATAGGCGCTTGCTCCTGCAACACTTTGGCTGATTGCATACTCCAACTGCTGATCACATTCAAGACTCCATTTGTCCCATGCGGCGAGTGTTATGATTGCTCGAGAATCGGCATCACCGCCACTGCTTCCCGTAACTTCCCCAATTGCAGGGATCTTCGCCTTGGGATCAGATTCCAGCTCCTTTATGGCGGCAGTCAAGGTCGCCGTTTTTGGATAGAGACTTTCAAGTGCTTGCATACAGTCACCCAGCGTTTGCAGTGTTGACGATTTGATTATTTTGCCGGTGTGATCGGGTTGCTTCTCCGCTTTGATAACTTCGTCTATTGCACCTTTGATATCTGCCAGAGCACCGCCAATGCTGGACTCAAACCCGAGAGAGAGAATACCCAGAGCATTCGTAAACTCTGTCACATTTCAGTTAGAGTCACACTAAATTGGTCAAATAGAGTAGAGTCTTACTGATAATTGCACTCAGAGTCTCAAATGCCGCAGTGAGATATGTTTTCGCATACCATGCCAGCAGGCCCTTGTTAAAAGCCTCTTTGGCAGCACTCACATTCCTGTTATCGGCATTCAACTCCTCCTGGCAGCGGGCCACCACCACACACGCATCCTGATACTTACCCCAAGCCACCTTGGAAAGATTGGCATCTCTACTGAGCTGAGTCTGTGCATGCTCTAGCATGGCCTTCCAGGCCGCAATTTGCATCTCCACATTGGTTTCATTATCTTGAAAGCGGTCGTACTGGTCCTGGAAGGCTGTGACTGCATCAAGCCCATCGCGTAGGGTTGGAAGATATTCGGAGATTTTCAAGGCAGGAGCATAGCCCATATCAGGCCCGGTCATTGCTTGCACTGAGAGCTGCTGGCCTAATGATACCGCTTGGGCATTGATCCGGGAGTACAACGCTGGATTCACCGTTAGTGCTGCGACGTACGAGCAAATGGAGATGGCAATGGACGTGTTTCTCCAGAATAGTGCCAGTGCAACGCGCAATTGGGTGTCGAGGCTGGCCTGAAGGTCCTCATCCACGACTGGATTATAAGCCTTTTGGTATTCGGGATTGATTTTGTCAGGATGGACGTTCAGCTTCACACCGACATATTTCTTTCCTAGACCCAGCTCAAGAAGTAGAGGCGCCTGATTGCCCACAGAAACTGAAATGGGTTGGTCAAGAATGTAACCGAAGATCCAAAGCTGGAATCCGGCACCTTGAGGCGCCAGCTTCAGATGGACGGGCTTGTCGGCTGTAAGAACCCTCGCGACCACTTGAATCTCACTATATGGAGCGGGCGAGATCGTAATCTCTGATTTTGTAAATGCAAATACATCAGCGTAGAGATACAGTAGCCGGGCCGCTGGTTTCTCGATCTTGGATTCGTCCAGATAGATGTCTCTTTCAATGAGGGTGTTCTGGCAGATGATTAATTGTCCGACCAGAAGAAGCTGGATTTCAACTCACCTGTTCGGATTTCTGCTCTTTTCTCAGTGGAATCGAAGTGACCACTTGGCTGTTGGAGTATTTCTGCCACTCGCCTGGGCTCTTGGGCTGGAAGGGAATGTCGCTCATTTTGGATGAGGTCAATGGGATCGCAGGAGGAACAGCAGAACACTGGACAAGCGGGGGTTTCGTTTATGAACAAAATCAATTACATAAAGCCAGGCGTCGACACCGAGAAGGATCATGCAAGATACTCGGACAGGCAATGCAGGTTCGTGTTTACTTGTTGCGCTGAGTGCTAATGCAGCCAAGCCTGTGTGATATCCCTGCGAGGAACACGGCTGACTGCAGATCGAATAACAGCGAATCAAGCCGTCCATCTTGCCGCCAAGTGTCACACAGGTTCGTGTATTCTGTGGCTTCCCCTCAGCAGTCCGAGTGATCGGCAAGAGAAGGAAAGTGGGAAAGTATCATAAATAACCCAACAACAAGTCTCAAGCATTATCTGTCTAGCACCATCGAATCCTCTTGCTGACCACACGCCAACATGAGCAGCGAAACGGACAAACGTCTCCAAGCCAAGCTTGAAGGCTTTTCTGAAGTCAGTCGTCCTATTGAATGGCTTTGATGCTGCAAAATCTAACCGCATGCCCCTCAAATAGATTACAGCCCTCACTCAGCGGGCCATTAACGCTGCCATGGTCAAATTAGTGACAGATAAACCGGAAGTTGCCCATGTTAATTGTAGAACCAAACGGGGGATTCAATCAAGGCCACGATCAATCGACCCCAGGCGGCATTGAAGGTCACTGGTAGCAGTCGCGCCGATATCGAGTATTTTGCTCGTTTTGGATCGGGGACCCTACATTTCAACTATGATCCACCGTGAGTTTTATATAATTGCGTATCGAATATCTATTGAAGCTGTGCAGGCTGGATTTTGATATGAAAGACTGGGTGGTCGCGTTCAATGTGAAAATCGACTCGATTGAGGTCAAATCGGGCTCTGATGAGGACAGGCAGGTGAGAGGCGCAATCCAACAGCCAGGAGACTTTTCAATCAGGTCCTTGTTCCTCACGTTTAACTGTAAGTGTATCTCCTCCTGTACATGGCATGAAACTAAACTTGTGATCCAGCGGGAGACATCATCAATCCAAAGTACAGGCAAATATATTTCATCCTTGGTGTATATCCCACTAACACATCTCTAGCATGGACCACTGCGACTTCAAGGGAGCCAAGCTCGACAAGGATGACATCCTTACGCTTGGTGGTCTTCTGGCCAAATGGTACGTCGAGGAAGGGCCCATGGTTGATCGACGAAACCGCACAATCGGATACGGAGTCCATACTACAGATCCATCGTCCATGAACGAGCAGGCGCCCACCTTTCCTCCCACTTCGTTGAAATTCCAAACGTACGAGTACATCGCCCCCGGCAAAACAGCACCAGAGGAAGGCATTCCACAAGGAGACAATAACATGCTGTTGTATTTGCAAATGACGGAGAACAAGCCATTTCCCTCGGCTGCTATCCTCAACTACTCTGGAAACTTTGCAGCCAGTGGAATGGACGGAACAATGGCGATTGAACGTGAGATATTCTTGGATAAATATCTCCTACGGACCAAAACCCCTGAGCTTCTTCACATCTTCAATCACGCCACATATGTATGGATTAAAAGCGCGAGCGTGGACAAGCCCACGGTGGTGAATTGGGAGATTGGCGTTGGAGATTCGATTCATTCGTACAAACCGGAATTCTTTCGCTGGGAGCCAAAAGGCACCATGTCATGGGCTTGGGGACTTCCGCAAAAGACAATCGAGCAGTATTACAAGAATGAATATCAGCCAGGCTACACGTATGGAAGGCTGACTGTTGACTGTAAGCGCTGCTCTTTGTTTATCCATTCTTCCTCTTGTCTAGACGAGAGGATTGTCTAGACGATAACTGACACCCACGTCCAGGCACCACCAGTAATCATATGTCAACGCGGCCCGGATCGAATGTGATTGATGTAAGCGGAAAATCAGACATAAAGGTTGAAGGTTCCTCTGGTAGCTCGTCTCCATGGACACCCTGGGCAGCCAAGTATAAGTAAGTCATCTTTGGATATTTTGCATGGAACCAATACTAACTGTCTATAATAGTGTGCACGTATGGCTGGAATGGAAAACAACAATCACTATCAAGGCAGTCAACACTGGTGGTCTTCGAATTGATCTTGATCTGGATGAAAGCAATTTTAAGACCAACAGTGACCCTATCTATTTCAAGGGGGATGAAGGTTATGGTATCACGAGAGAATCTGTAGAGAAACGACAGTCCAAAGTCGTGGATGATCTCAAAGCAACGTTGAAAAGCTCGCCCTTTAAAGAGATAAAGGAGAAGCTACAAGACAACCTCAATAGCACCGCACGATTTGTGGTCCCGGGTCTGGGCGACTTTCGATACAAGGATCCCGTCTTTAACGATAATGGAGACCTTTTCATCCAAGTCGCCTATCAATGACGTGTGGTCTCTCCTATGGGTATGGATCGATAAGATATAAGTCCAGCATTTTAAGTGCTGAGTCATAACTACAACATCCTAGTATAAAATCTTTAACATTTTAAGGGTACATTAGTATAACTTGAAGCACATATTTCTCTCTTATTACCTTACCACATTCTTAAGCACTCTTAGCTTATTAGGAACACCCCATCATTATTAATGTCCTTGGATTAGGGTCGTAGGTTAGTATTCCCTAGGCTTGACTCACAGGATTACAGGTTCGGTACCATTGCGAGATCCCAGGGTGTGACAAGTAGTAGGTTAGGCTTATATAAATTAACTAGGGAAGTTAAGGCAGTATAGGACTGCTATTAAAGTAGTAAGAGGAGGGTACTATTCCCTAATAGGTAGGGGCTATACTGTAATAGGTAGGAGGATAATAGGGAGTAGTAGGTAGTAGTAAGTGGCAGATGAGTGGTTTAATGGGAGCTGTTTCTGGCGCCCTGCTAGCTGTGTCATCGTATACTCTGAAAATATTAATGGCATTATTTACCTTAACTATCTATTAAGGTAATAGAAACTATGGATTTAGACCAGCTATCTATTCTATAAATAACTTTAACTATACTAAAGCCTATGCAGGCGCTGTTAGCACAGCCATAGTTTTCTAAGATATAGATCTTACTAATTTGGCTATTTAGAAGCCTGATAGTGACAAATAGAGATAACTTATTACTCACTGTTTAATGCTTGATGATAATCACCTCGCTCCAGCAGAATATCAAAAGCTGATGTCGTCGATGGCCCTGTCTCAGCGGTTCAGAGGGACACTTCGCAGCCGTTGAAGGCTGATGAGCGTGTGTCAGACAGCGCTTGTGAGTCACCGTGCTTGCGATCGTCTTGCTGCGTCTCTCGTTGCGATTATTTATATCGACCAGTAATCTGTCGTCATACTGTTGGATCATTGCTATCTGGAGTTTATAAAAGTCCGTTTCGGGGCCAAATCGGCCTCGGGGGTTACCAGCACCGACTCTAGCTATATAACTCACCTATGCCCATCATCTTCAATCTTCAATCATTGCTATCATCATGTCTCCAATCCTCATCATAGGCGCAGGCCTAGGCGGTCTCTGCCTCGCCCAAGCCCTCAAAAAACACAACATCCCCTTCCACCTCTTCGAAAAAGACGAAGCCCACGATTTCCGCGCTCAAGGCTACCGGATCCGCATCACGCAGCATGGCTACGACGCTCTCGAGCATTCCTTATCCCCCGAAACACTATCTCTCTTTGAAAAAACATGTCCGGAAATGGTAGTCGGTGGAGGAGCGCGACTTGACGCGAATGGCAACACCCTCGGTGGGCCAGTCGGGGGTCCTCCGCCGGGGATGAAAGGAAAGGCGTTCACCGTTGATCGAGGCACGTTTCGACGGGTGTTATTGACGGGGATTGAAGAGTTTGTTTCTTTCGGGAGGCAGTTTGAGCGGTATACCCTGCGTGAGGATGGAGTTACGGCGCTTTTTCAAGATGGGAGGACGGTTGATGGAGGCCTACTGGTTGGAGCTGATGGTGTGCGATCGCGAGTGCGAAATCAGCTCCTGTCGCGGTTTTATATTCTCGATACGGGAATGAGGATATTATATGGGAAGACGCCGTTACGGAAAGAGTTGGAAGCAGCTTTACCGACGGATTGTCTGAGGGGGATGTCTCTCGTTGTTGATGAGAGTGATGCTCGCAAGACACTCTTGTTAGAGCCCATTCGTTTTGATAGAAGCCACCAGCCGCCGTTTTCATTGCCCGAGGATTATGTCTACTGGGTTCTTCTAGCCCATACCTCAGCAATGCCCATCCCAGACGATGAACTGCTCCGTCTGAAGAACGATGAATCGGCAGATTTAGCACTCCGTCTGACGCAACACTGGACTCCTGGACTGCGAGCACTCTTCGAACAGCAGGATAGAGCGCAAACATCGATTCTGCGTATCTCGTCAGCACCGCCGGAGTTACCTAGCTGGGAACCTTCACGAGTAACGTTGCTCGGGGATGCAATCCATGCCATGCCACCGACTGCTGGAATGGGCGCTAACACGGCCTTGCGAGATGCGGCAGATCTAGCACGACGGCTTGCTGCTGGTGGTGATAGAGTGGATACGAAGGTTTTTGGAGAATATGAAGACGATCTACGAAGGTTTGCAAAGCAAATGATTGAGTTGAGCTGGCAGGGAGGGAGAAGGAGTTTTGGGCTGGGATCTGTGGATGATTGTGAGAGGATTGAGCTGTGATGTACACTTGGTTTGATGCGAATCTCTACTTTTCATAAATATATATGAATACAAATACACATAGCTAGATCAAGACTTGTACTTGGCTTCCACCAACAGATCCCCATTATTGCTAAACACGGCGTTGTTGTAGAAGAACTGCCGGCCTCCAGGAAGAACAAAACGCGCTGAATTCTCCAAGGCCGACTGTAGATTGGTCGTCACGCTTTTAAAATCCAGCTTTGAAGCTGCATCATTCGCCGCCTCTGTCATGTCATGGACACTGATCTTACCAGTCTTTCCTGCTTTCGGGGTGGCTTTGTCGGCTTCATTCACAGCGGATTCCGACTTCGGGAGTTCTACTTCATCCTGCGTTTCTTCGGCCTCTGTAGCAAACGGTTCTGTCAGTGCAGTGGCGTGGAAAATGTCTTTGGGATTGGGTGGAAGGTTCATGTTCAGTTTCAGCCCTCCTTCGCTGACTGAGTCGATCGTGATATCCAGCGCCCAGTTGATGGCAACGCCGCCTCTACCATATGATATCAATATAATGTCCATATATTTCAGAACAGGAAACACTCACTTTTCTTCTTTGTTCTTGAAATCGCTCCTTTTCATTTCTGCCCAGAGTTTCGAGCAGCCTTTGAGATGTATTTTGTTACTCCCTGGATCAAACCACATTTCATTCAACGTATCGCCTAGAAAGATGTCGTTAGAAAGGTCGATTCGAGGAATGCCAAAGACACTGCTTACTGCTCGCTTTTGCGTCCAAACGGACGGGCCATATTCCTTCATCATGTCCGCTCTTATTTTCTTTATTCTTCCACTCCCATTTATTTGCAGAGACCTTCTTCCATGCGAAGTACTCTGTGTTTCGAGATGGCTCCCATCGTGTGTGTCCAAATCCATAACTCCATGCAAAATCGGTGGAATAGTTCTTGGCCCAGACGTGGAGTTCCCCAAGCCAAGCGTAGACATGTCGATTGAACTCGCGCAGAAGAGGAGGCTGTGATCCATAGGGGCCACTGAGAGACGGGTCCCGGAGAAGATACGAATCCCAAAAGATGTCCCGGGAGATGCACGTTGTTCCCTTCATGCCTGGAGTCACGAAATTGCCCGAATACTCCAGGATGTCTTCGCTGGGGAAGGATCGATTCTGGGACATCTCTAGGTACAAAAGCATATTGTTCTTGCCGTCTTTCAGACCTTCGTCGGGTGTCTGCTTCCCGGGTGCGATGTACTTGTAGTGCTGATGCTTCATGGAGGTGGGTGGGAATGTCGGCGCAGGGGGATTGACTGTTTCGGGCTTCGCAGTCGTCAAAAAGTATCCCAGTGTCGACTTTTGCTTGTCCTTCATTACGCCGTGTTCAGGATCGCCCCAGAAAGTCATCAAGGAGAGGAAGCTTTGCAAGTCTTCATTGTCCCATTTGTGGCCCTTAAAATCGCTCAGGTCCTGGTTGAACTTTCTGATCTTTTGGGCTAGTAAGTGTTAGTGATTGCTACGAATGTGCTCCTTTGTCACTCACTCTTGAAGTCCAGGAAGAGTCGCTTGATGGAGTAGTCGCCAGGCTGGTTCAGCTGTTTCTTCGCCTCCTGATGCTCGGTGGTATCCGATGGTACATCGAGGGTGGTGTAGTCCACCTCAAATGCAAACCGCCACTCTGCCAGGTCGATTGGCTTTTTGTCATTTCTAGATCCATTGTCAGTGTCACCATACATCTCGGAATTGCATCATATCCATACCCATCGTCATCCGTAAGAATAAGCTTCCCCGTTTGAAAAATGCAATAAAAAACAAGTGTCGGATAGTTGGATGACTTGACCGGCAGAGACACCTCGGCATGGTCCATTGTCGCATCGATCCGGCCAAACTTTTTCTTGTTGATCTTCATCTTCTGCAAGTCCTCGTACTTGTCGAACAGGTAGTACAAGCCCATCGTTGAGCGCGCCTTGAGACACTGCCACGGCTTGGTCAAAAGCCCCAGTCGCGGTCTTGAGAGACGACTGAAGGCGTTTGTCTTTTTCCGATGCCATGTCTGTTTCTGGGGTGGATGTTACGAAGAGGGAATTGAAGGATGTTGAATGATCCTAGATGCGATATGCCTCAGCTACAAGGTTTTTCATAATTCCATATATAACCAACACTGTACTGCAGCAGCTAATGAATACATCCAGAATATATCGAGCTATCGGATTCTTCCAGCGAGCTATTGGTTGAGTTCACCCATCGAATAATATAGTCGGCAATCTTCTCCAAACGGCAGTCAAACTCCATTATATGACTGACGGTGATGAAGGGCATACTTATAAAGACATGGAATCAATACTTTCGCCCTAGCTTGCACAAGTTCTGCATCAGCCACGGCTTTCAGTGGCACTATCGAATCAACAAGGCAGAATGGTCACTTACAGCAGTGCACCTGCTTGGAAGCCTCGAGCAGCTATTGCGGACTATAATCTCTTGTCAACGCCGATGTTTAATCGTTTGCTGGACGTGTGCGGGTACTTAGCAAATGTACTCGCCTGACCTTTGCCGTATCGGAAATAAGGTAATCTTGTGGCCAGCATGTGGATGATTCTGATTACTGGGCTGATCGCCACAAGTGTCAACGTACTCCGGAGAGCTTTTCTTGCAACATGCTGCCATTAATGTGCTTGACTACTGGGCGCCTCATGATTCTATGGAAGTGAGAAGTTGAAATGGAAATTAAAGTGCTTGAATATTACAAGGTAATGGTTAGACATCCATAATTCTACCCGAAGATTCTGGATTGAATTGATACAATGGATGTGCATTGCTTCAATATAATATAAAAGAAACAGGCATCAATTTTCGAAGCTCGAATTACAGACAGGATTAAGGAATACCACAACGTGCATTTGCACCAGCCTTTTCATCATTGCCAATCGCTTTGCAAACTCTGTAACGATATTGTTCTCCAACAGATTCCACAGAGGTATCCACCGAATGGATTTTAAGGGTCGCCAGTCTTTCTAGCATAGATTGGTGCACCATCTGGTAGTTCATGCGCAGGGTAAGTCATGTTATTACATGCTAGGTTCGAAGCTACGTTAACAAACCCCATCACGCTACGTTCATTCCCTTCCATCGCGTTAATCAGAGGCTGAGAGAATCTCTCATCGACTCTGTCATCTCATATGACGGCCCAGTCGCATATTCTGACGCATGGCCAGGATATTTATACGATTCGAGAATGATCATAAAGATACCTTCAAGCAATAACAGATATCCTTTCTCAATCGGAGGTCACTCCAGAAGAGCGAATTCGTCGGTAATGGAAGCTCCTTTCATGTTCCTTCGGCAAAGCTTGCGCCTTGGCAATATTAAGATGGCATGCGATGCGTTTTTTCAAGCTGTAAGTCGAGCCTACAGGCATCACAGCCTCATCGACACCAGTTGCAAAATTGCAATAAATTCCCTGCTGATCATCATCGGCTTTGGGGAGCAAGGTAAAATCCTTTTGGACAATTTTTCCTTGCGAAGGAATTCTTGCACCTCCATTGGGATGCCAGACAAGAACAGTTCCACAAGGGTGTTGTTTCCCGGCACCTTGCGGAGAAGGGACCAATAACCAAGTCATTGGCTTGTCTTTGTTAACCATTTTTGTGATGTCATGTGCCACACCCATTCAATCAGTCGGTTGATAAGTTTTGACAGCATCTCTGCAAAAATAGTATCATTGCTGGTGCCTGGGTTTGGGTTATGGATAACCAATTGAGGATCCTCAAGTCGTTCGGCTGCGGTGTCCTCATCGATGTCATCGGGACCTGGAATTACTTCCTTATTCCAACTTCATCAGTATCATCAATGCCAAAATAGGCACCGATAATGATGTCCAATTCTTCATCAGACAATACGGGTGTTGCTGTGAGTGTGGGGGCTTCGATCTAAGCAGATCCCACTCTGCAGCTCCCATTGGAACCGGCAATCCTTGGTCGGCAACAGCTTTGTTGCCAGCGACGATTTTGTCAGGCTCAGTTTCGTTTGCCAATTGCAACATTGTCATCATTGTCGGAGTCATCACCATCAGAGTCTGGAATGACCCGATTGTATCTCCTCCGACTATTAGTTGGAGCAGGGACGTCGTCCCCCTCCTGGACGAGGGTGTCGTCCGAGAGCCTTCGCTTCAACAACTGCTTTGTCATAGCTAAGCTCTATTGTCGTCACTTTGAAAAGGGAGATGAAAAATATGGTGGTGTCGACGATCGCAATGGGAATGTGTTGGGAGAAATTGAAATACCTGAAGATCAATGGCGTTTAATCCTGTGTGGAACTTTTGGGGCTTGGAGCCACGTCCATCTCCTCACGAGGGAGTGTCCCAGACTTCACGACCTAGTAGTAGTATTCAAGTTTTTCCTATATTCAGTATAGGAAATATAATATGAAGAATATTAGTTACCCTTTTCGCTGCTGATTCGCAATCTCTTTTAATCCGAATCCGCCTCTTCTCCCCCGCGGGAGAGCTATAGAATTTAGTTATATTATACCACCATATTCTAGGGATTTCCCCCACCTTGGTTGAGGGGCTGTGGCTAAGGGGGAGTTTCTTCTGCTTGATTCGCCATAAACATGGTAGTATGAGACTCATACAACACTCAAGAAATGGGACATGTCATCTCGGAAATATGAGTCCAGACCTATCTAAGTTTGTGGATTATCCATGAAGGAAAAAGAATAAAAGAATGAACCTTCGAAGGTGAAATTCGAAGTGATCAAAGTAACATTTTCCTTTGCAGCTGCAACAGGGAAACGACCGTAAAAGAAACCATCAATCAATGTGGCATGTAGTCATGGAACGAAAGGCAAAAGGCAAGGTCATCCGTTGCCATGTATGAAGTACGTAATGAGACAATGATGGAATGATGGAATGGTGCTCGATGCATCAATTCGAGTTGTTCTTGAGGGGTTGGTGAGAGAAAAGAGAAGTCAAGGAGAGCCAACGAGAAACGGATATAGATAAGCTAGAAAGAAGTGAATGTAGCCAGGCAGCAACGTAGAATCAGTCATAGTGATGGATAGAACTGTAGACAGTGATATAATCTCTGATTATGATGGCTGATGATGGATGGCGAATGGTCGAGGGAATTGTGAATGTCGAGAGTCCATTTCGTGGGAACACGACAGCACAGCTTCATCGCACCTGCCAGTGTTAGTTGCCTTCCTGGCCATTGTCTACGGCACGCCACAAGGTTCCTTCAGCGGGTACCTGTATGATCATAGCACAGATTACCCCTCAATTTTTGAGCCTACGGTTGATCCCTTGGAATGGGATAACGGTCCTAGATCAGAATGCTAAGCTGCCGTAGTATGATAATCTAATATGTGACCGAATGACGCATCCCAAAGCGTTGCATCGAGGCTGAACCAAAGAGGAATTGCATTCAAGGGAGGGAAATCCAGTTTATCTTTCTGAAATAAATCAAGACATTTTGTAGCACGGCGGTAAATATTATGGGGTCGAACAGAGCCTGGGGAAAGATCGAGTAGTAAGAAGTAATCCATCGATTAAGTTTATTCACAAAATCTGATTCATTTTCCATGTACCTGATAAGGCTGGCAATAGCTATCTTGAAACAAACCAATCTCGATGCATTCGTTTTGACGTGTCATATGGAATGTGACACAGGCATTCCACATGTCCGGGGCTGACGTAGATCGCCTGATCGACAATCCATTCCTCTCACAGTTGACGCATACCGATGATGTATACAAAGTTGGTAATAATAGGTATGTTGACGAAACAGCACGCCATCCAGGCTTCCATAATTGTGTATACAATAACTGAATGCGGTAGATAGAATCTTATAAATAGATGGAAGTTCTCCCTCGTCAATCTCCATCTCAATCAGACACAGCAATCCAATTCCATACAATCCAATCCAATCAATTCCCTGCACGGCAACAATCACCATGAAGCTCGCTACTATCCTCTCTGCCTTTTTGGCCACCGGACTGGTCTCGGCTATTCCTGTCGATGTTGATGCTGGTTCGTGCTTTAACCTCTCATCCATTCGAGGAATCAATATGACTGACTTTAACAGATGTCAAGGACATCGCCAGTAAGAATGACATTGATCTCAGGGACCATGTCGTCCCTGAGGTGAAGCACGAAGGCGTCTTTGGGAAGGGAGACAAGGGTCCAGGCCATAAAGGGAAGCATGAAGACGGTCATGGCCACGATGGACACAAGGAGGGGCACAAGGATGGGCACAAAGATGGGCACAAAGATGAGCACAAAGATGAGCACAAGGGGCATGATGGAAAGAAGGGTCATGGTGAACATTATTGAGAGGAAATGCCTTTTGTTTCTGAGAGGCAGATGGTCTGATGAAATCCACGGTATGTTTCTCTGGGATACAGATATATGACCTTGTACTGATCGAATTAGCCCTGAAATTGATCGAGTAGACGAGATCTTTGTTCAAGCTGCAATCAACTGAGTTAGCAATGCAATATTTAATTTATCGAAAGTCCATATGTAGAGTATTCAGCAGTACTAATATAGGTTGCATTTACCTTGCCGGTGATAGTCCATCCTTCTCTTATTGTGTATGATGGAAGTATTGCTTCATCCATTGATTTGTATAGGCAACCATGCTCTTCTCGTCGACGTCTCCCACTTCTGTTCGCTTCATCGCATCTTCATCACTCCATCATCTATCATCATCAGTCTCTACCTCAACCAATGTAATATCCTTCAACCAACCAAAGACATCTAATTCAATGGCCATCCGAGCCACCAAAGCCCCCGAGAAAGAACGTCCGATGCCCTTCAAACCGGACATTCCTATTTACGACGAAACCAAGGGCGCATGGGTAACCTCCACAGCCCACAGTCCGCGATAAAGACATGACCCCGTACCACAAAGGGTACGATGAATATCAGCGGAGAAAGGCCGAGAAGCCGTCTGTCTCGAGGAAAAAACCGGGGCTGGCTGTGGCGAGCCAGACGAAGAAAAGTCTGTTGAGTGGTACTCGGGGGATGGATAAGGCCAAGAGAGTTGGGAAGGAGAACCGTCGTCTGGGGGAGAAGATACAGGGAAAGATACAGAAGGTGGCAGCGCCTGGTGTTGATCTTAGAGGTGGTTCCGTCAGTGCAAAGGGGCAGATAAGAGGTCAAAGTAGGAAGACTATTATTGGCTGTATATGATTGAATGATAGGTGCACTGAAATAATATCCTTTATGAGAAAGTCAAATCAAGCGTTCCAAGACGCGGAACCAAGAGCCCAAGAGTGCTTGACAAAGCCATCTGGATACGAGGCTCGCTAACCCCACATTCCCACATTCCCACATCCCCGCAAAGATCCGCTCTGATGCCAATTCCGGGGAAAACAGGGAGCAGCATTAATACCTCATATTCCCAGATGCTTTGTGGAGTGCAGCCATGAAGTTACTGCATGTCGACGGCAAATGTCCGAATGCCTAAGGTTATATCCATCCTGATAGAGTCACGAGATGAGGCCCTAATATACGAGGCTTTCCGGATTGGTCCGCTGTGGTGGTGGTCAGACCGCGTTGTCCAATGGAAAGGGCAGGCAGTGTGACTGGTGGGTCAAGTGAGATTGGCCTGGATGGCATTCTCCGGGGAATAAAAGAATTAGCAGGAAAGAAAGAGACAGAAAGATGAGTGTCCTCGGAGTTACCGCAAGAATCACAAATCAGTGGGGATTCTTGGCCCGTGTAGGTCTGGAGTAAAGCTTGGCAAACAATTATCATCTGTCTGTTCATTGACGCAGTATCACCAGACACATGGACGCTCGTGGCACTCTCGTTGATCCATTGATTTGACCTGTCAGACTCGCCTTCATCCCTTCCTCCATCCATGGTTGTTCGCGCTCTCTCCTCCCCAGACGTAAAGGATCGGCATCCGCCTTAGATTGGCAATAGCTTCTCCCTCTCAGTCTTCCTCTCTTTCTTTCCAATTGACCCGTCAGCTTGGATCGCGATGTCTCCATCCATGCTCGCTCACTCGCCTCTCGGGCGGGGTTGTTTTTGATGACTCGCTCTCCGTCAACCCTTTCAGTCCAAGGGTATTTGACCCTCGCTTCCCCCGGTTTTTCTTTTTCTCCCCCTCCCAACTCCCATCACCCTCTTCGTCTCTCTTTTATTTTCTGACTCCAACTCTTCCTGTTCATGATAGCCAACCGTGACACTACACTCCTCCAACATGGCGGAATCTCACGATAGGCCTCACCCCGAGGCTCCCGTGCCCGTCCAAGACGAACACATGGGAATCGGTCGATACTTTCTCACCCGCTTGCCGACTCTGGTGCCGCCGATGAACCCGGCCCCCAATCCATTCAAGGCCCTGGCTCTTCTCAACAAGCAGCAATGGCTCTTTTTCTCCGTGCGTAATCCAATAATCTCCCCGCAGGACCAAAGCTGACTCTCTAGGTCGCATTCGCTGGCTGGACATGGGATGCCTTTGACTTCTTCACTGTCTCGTTGACGACTTCCCAGTTGGCCAAACAGTTTGATAGATCCGTCACCGATATTACCTGGGGTATTACTCTCGTGCTTATGCTCCGGTCCGTTGGCGCCATTAGTTTTGGTATCGCTTCGGACCGTTGGGGTCGTAAATGGCCCTTTATCGTCAATAACTTGCTGTTTATCGTGTTGGAGCTTGGAGCCGGTTTTTCTCAGACTTACAAGCAGTTTCTGGCTTGTCGAGCTCTGTTTGGAATCGCCATGGGCGGTCTCTACGGTAATGCTGCGGCGACGGCGCTCGAGGACTGTCCTATGGAAGCACGTGGTATTGTATCTGGACTTCTCCAACAAGGATATGCTTTTGGATATCTGCTTGCGACGGCTTTTGCGCGCGGTCTAGTTGACACCACCTCGCACGGGTGGAGACCGCTGTACTGGTTTGGTGCCTGTCCTCCGGTGCTCATCATTCTCTTCCGTTTGTGTCTACCAGAGACAGAGGCCTTCCGCCAGCGACAGGCTACTCGGGCGGAGGTTCGGGGAAATATCAGTTCGACTTTCTTCTCCGAGGGCAAGGTGGCCTTGAAGCGACACTGGTTGTTGCTGATCTATATGGTTCTGCTGATGGCTGGCTTCAACTTCATGGTAAGCATTCCAATCATCGAAGAAATTATCTGCTAACCCCTCTAGTCTCATGGTTCTCAAGATCTCTACCCTACCATGCTGGAAAGCCAGTTTGAATTTTCGGCCAACGCTGTTACCGTTACTCAGGTTGTTGCCAACCTTGGAGCGCTGACTGGTGGTACACTCTGTGGCTGGGCTAGTCAGATCTTCGGTCGACGATTTTCCATCATCACCATCAGCATTGTCGGCGGTGCACTTCTATACCCATACACTTTTGTTTCGAATCACTCCATCATGGCCGCAGCCTTCTTTGAGCAATTCTGCGTACAAGGCGCATGGGGCGTGATCCCAATTCACTTGATGGAACTGTCTCCAGGCTCGATTCGAACCTTTGTCGTCGGTACCGCATACCAACTCGGAAACCTTGTCTCGTCAGCTAGCTCAACCATCGAATCCACCATCGGCGAGCGCTTCCCACTTCCCCCGACGGCGGAGAAAGCCCACCGTTACGAGTACGGCAAGGTCATTTGCATCTTCATGGGGTGCGTGTTCGGATATACTATTCTGATCACCCTTCTTGGGCCAGAACATCTGGGTCGCAAGTTTGACGTCGAGCACGACGAGGACATGGCAGAAGTCACAGCCCACAGAGGGATGGAAAAGAAGGACAGCTTTGAGGGTGACCCTGAAAAGGCGGATGCCTCACATAGGTCACACCTTGGGAACTAGTGGTTTTATTTTTGACTGTTGATGTTATATTACTATATACCAGTTATGATGACGGATTTTACATATGATAGATATATTGACGATTTCATTGGGATTGAATATTTGATGATTTGGATCTTCTACAGTAATCTTACTGTTCCTGCTGGTAGCGCACTTCTAAATAAAACTATCAGCCAAGCAACTGAGATAACTCAGTTGGAATCTTCCTTGGTCTAGTGGTCATGATTTCCGCTTGTCATTAACCTGATAAGCGCGGGAGACCGGGGTTCGATTCCCCGAGGGAGAGATTCTTTTTTTTCATTTATTTATTTTTTTGATCTTTCTTATTCTCCTTGTATTTCCGGGCAGTTTGCTTCTACAGGTGGATAATGCTTAGTTGCATGCGGCTGCTCCGAATCTTAGATGCTGACTCGCCATGCATATGAAATTAATACAATCCAGTTCAGAATGATTAAGATCAACATATCTACTCTGTAACTAGCAAAATAAAACCTAATTCATCCAGATCGACAGATCAGCGATCCATTGCCAATAGTGAATACTCCGGAGTACAACGGCTGCTCGAGAGGAAGGAATATCAGCTCGGCTTCATGGGTGTTATTGAACTGCTTTGTATAGACGACTGCTATTCGAAGATCTGCCCGGGTTTGCGTCACTGTAATTTTTCACTGATACAATCACAATTTTAGTCTGTAGCATCAAACTGAAACGCTGCCTAGTATATGGTTAGTATCTATCATCAGATGGCTGGCCAACAAGTAGGTAACAAGTAGGGAGGACAGTCAGAATCTGCTTAATAACAATCATAGATATATTCATAATAAGGTTTCTTCATTCTATCGAAAAATAATTAAAGTACGGAATAATACTTACCTATGCTGAAAAGAAGAGGGGAGAGGATCTGACTAGCTATATATATCCATGTATGACAACCCCGCATCGTCACTATTACATGTCACAAGGGGAGTATATTCTAATGCAGGCTGCAACTCTAGAATAGCCTATGACAGGCAGAAAGCAAGCATATAGTCAGCAGAAATAGCAATAAGTTATGCTTATTTTTCATGGTTCTGACCCCGATCTTGGCTAACATTGACATGTGCCTGATAAGTGGTTTTGGCTAAGGATTGCGTGCTACAAGCCTAAGATGACAGGGGAAAATTATTGCCTTTTGTGATGCTGGGGAGAGTGTGTGACTGGCTGTTTCTTGTTATTCAGACGATCGAAATTCAATGCTGGACGGGTCTTCCTACTGTATGGAGATACTCGTGGTGGATAGTCGCACTGATAGTGGTGTAGATGAAGCGGTTGACAGTTCCGGTGTCCAAGGGATAGAGCATGACGTGTTGGACAGTAACAGACAACCATCCTCATAGTAATAAATCTTGAATCTTTATATTCTACGCATCTCTAGAGACTGAGATAGACGAGTGCATCCGCCAAGACCCTCCATCCCGATCCGGCTCGGTCCCTGAAGCAGCAAACCTCCAGAATCTCTCCACGACGTCTCCATCAGCAAGGCTACCCGCCAGCCTGTTCGATCTCACCTTATCCTCTTCCAACTCGCTCTTTTCTCTCTTTTCTTTCTTTTTCTCTTCTTCGCTCCTCACAATTGTTCCGTCCTCCCCGCCTGGTCCTTTGTGCTACCCCCCACGTTCCGCCCACCGGTCGGTTTGTCGCTCTTTCGTCGGTCCAGGGCCAGAAAACCTCCAGAAAAAAGACAAAAAAAAAAAGCCGAAACGGGGTCCAACCAGCCACACCGTCCATCTTGCATCGCCCTGACCGGTCTCACCTCCTACTTCGCTCTCGGTGGCTTTTTCACGACTGGCATTCCTCGCCCGCCCCTTACCGCCGTCGCGATTCCGATCCCATCCCACAGGCGTCTGCTATCTGCTAGTCGATCGGTTCTCGCGCGCTGGATGAGTTCTCCTATCTCCACCTCCTCCAATGCACAGACGCTCGTCTGGCTCGCCTGTTGAGGACGACTCTGAAGACTCGCTGGCTTCTCGCCCTGTCGCTGAGGATATTCATGCCCCCAATGTCTTCGAGACGCCTGAAAAATCGCGAGCGCAGGTAGCAAGAACAGGTACCAGCTTCGATCTCCGACGAGACAACGGCTCTTCCACACCCCGTTCGAGGAATTCGAGCATGTGGAGGACCCCCTCGTCATCTACTACTGCAACAACCGCTTCACTACAGCAGCAACAATTACACCAACCGCCGCCGCTTTCCTCCTCCCACGACCCGAAACCGCCTGCCATCATTATGCCATTGGCCTCTCAGCGGCTGCCAATGGAGGGATCCCCCGAGGGCCGCCGCTTTCGACAGTCCCGCCTACGCAGTCCGTGGCTGTGTTCTATCCTGACGCTTCTCACGACTTTAATCGCTTCGTTCTTTCTCCTCTCTATAATCCACTCGTTTTCTGCCCGTCAGGTCGGTGGGGATGGTTGCGGGATTCCCGTGATGAGTCCGACGTTTATCCGGATGGTTGGCTTCGACACGGAACACACGCGCTTTGCCAGCAAATATAATTTATATCTTTATCGGGAGCAAGGTGTCGATTCGTACAACGAGGAAGATATCGGGGTGAGGAATCCTGTGTATACTGTTGTTTTTTGGCTTGGGCTAACGGTTTCTAGTTGAACGGTGTCCCCGTTTTGTTTTTACCCGGAAATGCTGGTAGCTACCGACAAGTTCGATCCCTGGCCGCCGAGGCTTCGAGACACTATTTCGATGTTGTTCGTCACGACGAGGAGCGTTTGAGGGCCGGAACCCGGAGTTTGGACTTTTTCATGATCGATTTCAATGAGGATATGGCCGCCTTTCATGGTCAGACACTACTCGACCAGGCGGAATACGTGAATGAGGCCGTAGCCTATATCCTATCGCTTTATCACGATCCCCGACGGTCAAGAAGGGACCCCGGATTACCTGACCCGAGCTCGGTCGTACTTATCGGTCACTCCATGGGAGGAATTGTCGCGCGCACCACACTCACCATGGCGAATTACCAAGCGAACTCGGTCAACACGATTGTCACCATGTCGGCGCCTCATGCAAAACCTCCCGTATCGTTCGAGTCCGATGTCGTCCATACCTACAAGCAGATCAACGATTATTGGCGTGAGGCCTACTCGCAGACGTGGGCTAACAACAACCCTCTGTGGCATGTGACGCTCATTTCCATTGCCGGAGGCTCTCGGGATACCGTCGTCCCCTCCGATTATGCTAGTATATCCTCACTCGTTCCTGAGACGCACGGTTTCACCGTATTCACTTCTACCATACCGGATGTTTGGATTGGAATGGATCATTTGTCCATCACGTGGTGTGATCAATTCCGGAAGGCAATTATCAAGTCACTTTTCGAGGTCGTTGATGTCCGACGAGCGAGCCAAACGAAGCCTAGGGCGGAGAGGATGCGGATCTTCAAGAAATGGTATCTGACCGGGCTTGAGCCTGTGGCAGAGAGGACACTTTCGCAGAAAGGTATGGCTTATATCTTCTTCTGGATAATCAACTAACATTATCTTAGAACCGAATACTCTTTTGACGCTTGAAGACAACTCCAATACAATCCTCTCGCAAGGCCAGAGACTTATCCTCCGTGAGCTGGGCTACAGCCAAGGTCCGGACGTACACCTGCTGCCCATTCCGCCACAAGGGGTTTCTGGGAAGAAATTCACCCTTCTTTCCGACCAATCTTTCGACAAAACTGGAGAGAGCGGCAACCTTGAAGTTCTCTTCTGCAGTGTGTTCCCTCTCCACAATGGAAAATTCTCGACTGTGTTCTCGATGAATATGGACCTTTCCGGGGGAGCTCCGGGCTCGACTCGTCTGGCCTGTAAGAATGCTGCTGAGGATGGAATTCACTTGCCGGCTTCGACGGCCTCGTCCCAGTATGCCTTTGACCGAGCCCAGCCTTTCTCGTATCTTCAGTACGACCTGGAGGATCTCGCAGAGCACCAGTTTGTTGCTGTTGTCGACAAGGCCAACTCGCCTACACACGGTTGGGTCGTGGCGGAGTTCTCAGATAGTTCCGACGCGGTGATAAGAGCCCGCGTGGGCTTGGGTGGCCTGCTCAGTGCTGGACTGAACATGAGACTTCCTGCCAACCGCCCTATGCTCACAGAAGTCAGGATTCCGGCTCTGCATTCCAGCCTGCTTGCATACAAACTCAAGATTACCAGAAAAGGCCACAGCACCACCCAGGAATTGTTTGCTCCATTATTGCGGCAATCTATCCCAGACCCTCACGAGTCTAAATTCTTCGTCAACGTGGACGAGGTCAATGTGAACCTCCATGGACTGGCGCCTTTCATGCCCCCGCCTCTCCGCGAACAAGCAACGTTGAACGGTGTATCCTTTCAGCTGTGGACAGACCCTAGCTATAGCTCCACAGTCGACATTTCCCTCAAGGTGGACATTGCCAGTAGTCTGGGCGAGCTTGTAATGCGGTATAGGACAGTATTTGCGGCCTTCCCACTCCTTGTCGTTGCCCTTGTTCTTCGCAAGCAATTCCAGGCGTACGATGAAACCGGGTATTTTATCACGTTTTCCGAGGGCCTGGACAGCGCATTGCGGTCATCTCTACCCCTCATGCTACTTGCTATGTCGCTGCTGGCGTCGTCTCTAGCTACCTCAACAACATTGCCTGTGAGCGATGACCCGTTCCACTGGCGAACGAACTCGACCGAGACTCCGATTGATTTTACCAAGAATGACTTACTTTTGGGAGCTCAAGATGCGTTCTTCTGGTTCTTGGTTCCTGTCTTTGGTCTGATCAGTGTTGGAGTGTGTGTTATCGTCAACTACCTCGCCCTCACTCTTTTGTCCATTCTTTCATTCATTTATGGGCTTTTACATAGCAAGTCCGGCTATATCAGACGTGATGATAGAGGGTAAGTCGATGATTTTACAACGTGGAATGTCGCGACTTATTATATCCCAGGAACCTGCCTATTTTCTCCGCGCCCACGCCTAGGCGGCGCATGATCAACACTGCTGTTCTTCTGATTCTCGTGTCGACTGCAATTCCCTACCAGTTTGCCTACATGGTGGCCTGCATCGTCCAACTGGCAACATGTGTGCGGGCCCAATGGCATGCGAGCGAAACTGTACGTCACCTTTCCTATCCTTTATGGCGTTGCTAACAAGCCGTGTAGCGATCTCTGACGCATATCAACTTTACCAACTTTGCCCATTCGATCCTCATACTCATGCTGTGGGTCCTGCCGATCAATGTGCTCGTTCTCCTGGTTTGGGCCCACAACCTCGTCGTCCACTGGCTCATGCCGTTCTCCTCGCACCATAATGTCTTATCTATAATGCCGTTTATCCTCCTTGTCGAAACCATGACCAGTGGAACCATGGTCCCTCGGATCACGACTCGGTATGTCTCTACTACCCTTCCTGATAGCCGTATCTAACCCGACCAGGTTAAAACATGTCACGTCTATATTATTATTCTCTATTGCCACATACTCGGCAGTATATGGCGTTTCATATGCTTATCTCCTTCATCATCTCGCCAATATCCTCGCCGCCTGGCTAGTCGGCATCTACTTTTTCAGCAGCGGCTTCTCCGTCCGGCGACTATGGCGCATTCTAGAAGGAGACGATGCAGCCCCCAGCATATCCCAACCGGGAGGAAGCCACGTCAAGAAGAAGCCATGATATTTCCGAGTCTATTTTCTTTCCCATCCCTTTCTGCCATTTTTTCCCTCCACAGTCTGCTTTTCTCATTTCCATTTCTCTTGTCTTTAATTTTTTTTTTTTTTTTTTTTTTTCATTTTCTACAGGTCTGATTAAGCATAGCTTGGACCGTGACTTTATACCGGAGTTTATTTTTTATTTTTTTTTTTTTTTTTCAACTTTGGAGCGGTGTTTTGAGTTCAATTCCCATATACAGATGGGTCGGTTTGTACAGGAATAACGGATGATTCTGAGCGTTCAGCATCGAACGGTGATAAATCCCGGGTGACAGGGGCGGGCAGGTCAGGTTTGAACTTCTGTCATGGTCATTACCCCCCTTGTCATCTTGCTTTTGCTTTTTTCCTTTTTGTTTTTTCTTTCCCGTTTTCATTTACATGAGACAACTCATTATTCATAGTTCCTTTTTTTTGGGGGTCGTTTACTGATTTGACCCCTCGTGATTTATTTGTCTGTATATACAGTTTGTTCTGTTGGATCTGGATATAGATCTCTTGGCCAAAGAATGCCATGTACGCGAATCGATAGAGTTGAAATACATAATTTGCACTTAAAATTCGCTTTCAATATAAAAAAAATCACTAACCATAGGGTATATACATCAGCTCGTCAAAGTCACTTTTTCTCCAATCCACTTCCCACCGCCTCCCTTGACGATCTCTTCAAAAATCCATTCTCCAACATCAGCCCTAGAAATCGTGTACCCAACCGCCGGGTCCTTTTCAACACCAACCCTCAACGTCTTCCACCCTTTGCCAGTCGTGATGTCCTGATCGCCAACCAACAAACTAGGCCTGACGATCACAAGCCCCCTGAGCACATCAGCGGATTCCTCATCCAGCATTCGTTCCATTTTCTCTTTATCCTCATGCGGAACAGCAAGGAGGGTATTGTACATCGGCTTGAAAACGCAGGGGACGTCCCTAGGTGCGTTCGTTCTGGCCGTGAGACCCGTCGTCGAGATAACGCCTAGCAATGGCCTTTCGGGGGCGAATGGGACCACTTCACTGAGAGCGTTGAGGAGAGCTCGTGTGAATTCCTCCGTGATGTGTGGATTGTCGAGTGTGAAGCGTGGGATGAGCGATTTCTTTTGCAGGGTTAGTGTACCTCCAATTCCTACGATGATGGTGTTGACGAGTTTGATTTGTCGTTTCTCTGATGTCATTGTATCTTGGAGTACGAGGGTTGATTTCACGGCTTCCGTGTCTGTGGCGTCGCCTTGGATGATGCGGAGACGGGTGTCGAGTGTTTCTTGGGTGATTCCTTGGTTATGGAGTTGGGTAAGGAGTTTGGAAGGAGTGCGAGCGAGGGCGACGGCGTGGAGGTTGGTCTCGGATTTGAGGAGATGAGCAAGACAAGCATTTGTGCAGCCGCCTGTTGCGCCAAAGAAGGCAATGGTCTTTGTGATTTCAGACATGGTTATAGATTGTTGTAGTTAAATGGGTGAGATGTATTGTTTGTGTGTAGATGAATTATGGTACGTTTTGTACTGAGGATTGAATGATTGATATTTGCCGATTCCATTTTTTGTCCATGACTTCCATAACCGTATATATAGTGCTTAACACCACATCCATGAATCTATCCGACTCTCATATATCGCCTCGCCCGATTCCTGTACAGCGCAGTAATATCCCGGATTTGGTTAGCGCCGGTATGACTCTGGTCCGTCGGGATGAACACTCGAAATAGGTCACGTGGACTCGGGGCAATAACACTCCGAGAGATTTGATTGGCTGTTGGATTTGTATAGGCTGGATCCAGGAAGCCATGAAGGATCAGAAGGATCAGAAGGTGATTACCCACTGTGATTTGTGATTGATCTTAAAATAGAATGACTGAAGCTTAATTTGCAACAGGCCCAACTTTCACGTCCTCTCTTTGCTTGAGCTTCTCAAGTTCTCGGGCATCTTTCTCTCGCTTCTTCTCTCGTTTCTGTAATGCTTGTCTTTCGCTAGCAGATGCCGTGAAACGCTTCTTCCCACCATGCTTGAGTTTCGTGATCATATCTGCTGCTTGTCCCCTGGTTAGGTCTGATGACCCCAGTTTTTCTTTCCTGACCTTTGCCTTGTTCAGGACCTGTATCTGGGACGTCGTAGCCGGGTATCGCCTCCAGCCCTTCCAGGATGCGATATAATGCTCTTCAAACTCGCTGCTTGCAAAAGTGTCAGCAGCTCGAACTGCCGTCTCGAGATCTGGGGCTGATGCGATAAGCCGCGGCCGAGTATATTGCGTGTGATCGGTAGGTGTTTTAAACATAGTGACATGTCGTACATCGAATGTATCTTTTGATTTCTCAATAGTTAACCATCCTGATTTGTCTGAAAGATGGTAACGGTCCTCGCCAACTCGAACCCATGAATTGGAACTGAGGGATCGAATGTGTCTATCGAACCGCATATCTCCAATAAGGTCGTAGATAGTGTCATATTTGGTGAATGTTAACTTGATATCACCATCTAATGTATCATTTTCTGGCGCATCTGTAGACTCCTCGGCGTCTCTGACATTATCGTTTTCAACACGGCTCTCCCGATCCTTGAGTTCTGCAACATTCGACTTATCGAGCACCTCATCTGGATGCAGGCCAAATAGAGTAGGAGTCGAAATGACACCAGTTTCTAGCGTGGCAACCATGTCGATTATATGGCAGTTCTCCTTTCCTGGATACAATCGAAGTCCTCTCCCAATCATCTGGATCAGTAGGTTCCTCGACCGGGTAGGTCTGGCAAGGAGGACGCAGTCAATGTTGGGAATATCAGTACCCTCAGTGAATAGAGCGCAATTCACAAGAACTGGATATTCTTGATTCTTGAACGCATCGAGCTGTTTTGAACGTACGTCTTTTGATGTCGCGCCTGTGATGTAGCGGGCATCTATGCCATGTGCGCGAAACGTTTCAGTAAGTTCCTTCGCATGTGCAATATCTACGCAAAATACCAGAGTGGATTTGCGCTCACTTGCATTGGCAAGCCATGCTTGGACTGTAATGCGGTTTGACTTTTCGGTATTGACAGCCTCAGATAGGGAGCCAGTGGCAAAGTCGCCAAAACTATCCTTTTTGACTTTTGAAAGGTTTGCTTCAGATTGAACAGTTGTGAAAACAGCATTGGAGAGCCAATTCTCGTCGATCAAATCCACATAGTCTTTATGGTATACAATATGGTCTATGGCGGCACCCAGCTTGAGACCATCAAACCGCGAAAATGTAGCAGAAACACCAACTAGCACGGGCGACTCTTGGAATGGCTCATTCAAACCGAGGTATTTCAATACTTCACGGTAGGAACGTGCCACAATATGATGTGCTTCATCCACCAGAACAAGTTTGAATGACCTTGGGTCAAATCTCTCAAAGCGACCTCGCGACGCCAAGCTCCGAACTGAAGCAATAATTATATCCGCAGACCCAGAAGCCATACTATTGCCCATTTCAATCTCAACCCTTTTGTCCGGATACGCAAGTTGGCAATGTCGAGCAGCCTGTTCAACAAGCTCCCGTCGGTGAACAATGATGAGGCTCTTGTCGCCCCTATCATGGCGCTGGGGTATTCGACTAATGAGCTGTGTAAAGATTACCTGTGAAATCGAAAGTATGGTATTAGCCGCTGTGTTAATATTCAACAATAGCACAGGCTTCACGAACCGTTTTGCCAGCACCTGTTGCTAGTGAGATTCCAAGGCGATTATGACCCTGATCCAAATAGCGGAGCACTGATTGAATGCTCTCCTCCTGATAGTCCCTAAGAACTATCCCAGGTGAATCTACCGCATTTGTGATCGCTTCCGGAGCTGAGATAGGGGTTGCGAATGTGGAGTTGAAGCGCCATTGTCGGTGCTGCAGAGGCCTCCGTGAAGGCCTCCGCGCGCTCACGAAAAGACGTGAAACGGGGAGCTGCCCCAGTCTGCGTCGGATGAGCTCCATTCAGATGCCATGAAGTCGAATCTTGGTGAAGGCGCAAATGGGATGGTGGCTGATATTTCTCTGTCGGGGAAATGGTAAGCACTGCGTGCGGAGAGCAAAACAAACAAGGCAAACACCATCTGCCTTATCAGAAATCTTTCTCCCGATAACGTCCGCCAACCCAGCTTTTTACCTTTGGATTTTCCTCCAGGACCTCAATCACCCTGAGTGATGCTGCAGAGCTTGTCGGTGCGCCAGAACCAGGTGTAATGTTGTCGTCGTCTGGCCAGCATCCATGTCTTTGGTGTGCACCTGACAATGAGCAGTTCTAGCCTTTACGAGCTAGAGGAAGACGAAGAAAGATCTGAGTCCGATACCGAGTATAAACACGCAGCTTCGAAAGTTCCTCCGTCCTCTCCACCTATTCAGAGTTTACGAATATCTTCCTCTGTTGCATCGGCTAAACAGGATGAGTCCGAATTGGTCCCACGATGCTCCCGTGGCACACGAAATGAGGTGTTCGACGACTTGCGCAGATCAATGAAAAAGGAATCAGTGGAGGCATATTCTAAAGTGTTGGAAGATGCAGCCAGTGATATTGCGCCGATTCCTACGATTCCTACGAATACTAGTGGTGAAAGCTACAACGTCACTCAGAATGGCATAGTAACTTGGACTGCGAGAGAGAAGGAGGTGCTTTTTAACATTTTGGATCGGAAGGGTAAAAATGGCATCAAAGAAATCGCAAAAGCCATCGGCACAAAATCGGAACTGGAGGTTCAGGACCACCTCAAGCTTCTGCACAAGGGCCTGGAGAGGCAGCATCTCAGAGATCGTCATAGCCGGACGGTCATTCTAGGCGATATTCCAGCGACCTCGGAAATAAGTGAAAAATGCTGTAGAGTGTTGGATAAACATGCAGAGTTTCTTTCTCTCGAAGAACAGTATTCGGAAGACGTCGCCGGGAAACAAAAGCATCACGATGCGTGGATCATCGACCACGAAAAAGCGGAAGAGATAGATGAGCAGGTTCGGGAACAAGGGAACGAAATCTCCACCGACTCGAGCGTGTATCTCTCGGCTAGCTTACTCAACATGAAGAGATGGATCCACCTTTCTCATAGGTTCTTCATGAATGCCGGTGGTCCAAGGCTAGAAGATAACTGGGTCAATGTTGCCTTTGCAGACGAAACACCATCAATGACGGCGGATGCATATGGTGACTTCTATTCTCTGGCCATTAGCGTCACCCGACGTTTGGTCCAGTCGTCGCTTTTCTTTGCCATGTCGCGATTACGGAACATGAGAGATACTGGCAACCTTAAAGCCAAAGTAGTAAAGCCTCGCGATGTCAAAACAGCACTCGAGGTGCTTAACATGAAGCGGGATTCTTCAGACTTTTGGGTTGGGCTGGCTCGGAGATGCAGCCTAGAGGTCGCAGATCTTCGCCACAAAAAGGGTTGGAACGCAGTGTGTATGGACCATGACGAAGTTGAGGATGTTTTGTCTGGAAAGATGTCTATCGATGTAATGTCAGAGAGAAGTGTTTCGCAAGTGAGATCGGGAAGTCGATTCCGTGACCGACGATCAGACGATGAGGATATGGACGACAACGATGGTAGCCATTCTGATACGAACTCCCGGGAATCTGCTGAACCAGTATCGGGTGAAGAGGAACAACCATCGGATCTCGAGGATGAGCATGCAGAGAATGTGGACCAGAAAAGTAGCGGCCTTGAAGAACTGCAACTGTGGCAATTACTGGGACGGCAAGCACCACCCCAGCTCGAATCATTCGTCAAGGACGAAGAAGATTCCAAAACAGTACGAAAACCAGTGGGCGATCGGAAAACTCAACAAGAATTGGTTGATTGGCGCGACAGAACCTTGTACCGGAGCGACTGGGAGGAATACCGGAGCGATACATTTGATCTGTATGAAGATATTTCCGAGAACCGCCGGAAAAGACGACGGGTTGACAACCCTATATCTGCTAGCCTCGATTCTTTGGCCTCAGTTGAATCCTGGAGAGGGATCACCATGGATGAGCTCGGTAACAGCCAACGCGTTGGCTCTGATCCTGCTCAAAGTCAGCAAGGTAGTCAACAAGATTTCAAAATGACTCTTCTAAATGGCGACCACGATAACACTCAGCCCGATGCAATGGATTTGGATGAAAACCCCAGCTCCGGCCCAATCGCCGAAAACAAAACAACAGAAAACCGGGTTTCAGAACAAGCAGAAAACCTATCCATTGATGTGGACGAGAATGCAGAGTCCGGGTACAATCCGCATCCCGCATATGATCATATATCCGACCAGCAAGCCATGAAACCAGAAACTGAAAGAGAAGAGAGTGGCTCAGAAGCAGGGTCATACTCAGACTCCCAGTCAGACGTGAAACCACACCCAAGCCCTGATCGAGAACAAACCAACCCCGGATCAAAAAAGGAGGATCATGGATCGGATGCAGAGTCAGCGTCAGACTCCTATCTTGGTAGTGAAAATGACGCCAAACCAAACACAAGCTTCAGACAAGAAAGCCAGCCAGGCCACGAATCAGAATCAGAGTACCAGTCTGACAGTGATAACGATGTGAAACCCCACACAAGCCCTACAAGATTCAAGCAAGAAAGTATAAAACCTGATTCAGACGAAGAATACACGTCCGACGACTCTGATGATAATGCACCTGCCCATCAGCGGCTGGTAAAAACCTATTCATCTGAAGATGAAGACAGTGGCATGCCACTATATTCTCGGCCATTGAGTCCGGCCGATTAGTCAAACAGACTTTCTGTTGCTTTAATGAATTTGCTGCATGTTATTTGGATTTAAGACTTGCATTGTATATGGATATGGATTAAGAACTCTGAATTGTTTGTTATAATGTCATGAGAGCGAGACTCAACGGTACTATATAGATAGAAGACTACACATCAGACTTGATGGGCAAAATAATACAAGAATTCCACATAATATTACTACTGTACCCCCAAAAAATCCTAGCCAAGTGCTTCATTTCATCTCGAATGAACAAAAATAAATCTGATAGAACCGAGTTCCCTATTCCACTCATCCCCGTATGTTTGGCAAAGGCAAAAAAGACGTATAAAAAAATAGAACGATTTGCAGACGTGCAGCTTTAAACTCCAAAAAAGAAAAACATTTGCGCCTTTTCCTAGCTAGATATCTGAAGAAAAAAAGAGAAAAAGTAAGAATCATAACAAAACCATCCCATCCGTCCCACTCGAACATCCCATCTATCAGGACCGCATTCTTTGCGCCGTCTGACATCTCTGGCTCCTCCTTCGCCTTGAATATTGTATAGTACATGATATTATGAAAAGTAGCCCACCAACTGTCTGTCTCTGCCCGTCACTTATTTTTTTGGGAATATTTCTTCTTTTGTCTGAGAAGTTGAAGAACGTTTCACGCATGTCATTCTTTCTTATGTTTATATCATCCTTACAAATCAAGCGTCTTGAACTCAGCACCGGCCTCTGCACTCCAGGGCTGAGCACCAGCTCTCAGATCGCCGCCTGCAGGCTGGAAGTTGTAGCGGTTACCGATACCAATCGATGAGGCCTCAGCGAGCATGTTGTTTGCTTCTTCACCAGGGCCCTTCAGACTGGCGGCTTGCAGAGTATCCTGAACCTCCTTAACTCTCTTCTTCAGAGCCACTCGGTCAAGGAAAAGCTGCTGGCGGGCCTGTTCGAGTTCCCGACGCTCGGCTTCAATGATCTCTTCCATCTCATTGAACTGCTGCAACTTGATCTCGAACTTCTGGAGAGTAACATTGACGGCAGATGAGACGAGACGAGTCATCTCGCGTTCCTCGTGCGAGGCAAGAGCGCCAGCGCGGGCAGCAGAGGCTGCGAGAGCGACTGTAGGGAGCGATGACTTGGGCTGCTTCTCGGCCTCCACGACATCTGTAGATCCAGCCTCCCGCGAAGGGTCAACATCCATGGAGTCTTCTGTCTTCACTTCACCCTCCTTCTCCTTGCCCTTGTCCTGGGCTTTTTCGCCTTCGGGACCCTTTTCGAGCTGTTTCCTCAGCTCCTTGCGGATCTCATCCACGGAACGTCCGGCCGCAGCAGCGGCCACAGCGGGCTCAGCCATCTGTGCCAAGAATGCGACCACCGACAAGACGGGGTTCTCAGACTGGCTAATGGGCTCCTTTCCACTTCCAGAGCGCAGGTTTGGCACGTCATCGACATATTTATCTTCGATTTCAAGCTGCAAGAACTTCATCACACACTCTTCCCTTGTCCTTGTGCCAACGTGGTTGGCAATCTGTTCCCAGTTGTCATCAAAGTTCTCCAACCCTTCAAGGAGCAGCACAAGCTCCGAATCAGACCATGGGGCATCCTTGTCGGGAACGAGGGAGTGCGCGTTGTCTTCGAGCTTCACAAAGTCGGAAGCACTGTGACTGGAAGGCATCCGTCCTTGCAAGAAACAGTTGGGGCAAAGGTCGTATTTTGTGTCAGGGGCGTTGGGGTTGGCATTGGCCGGGGTTGCCTTGGCATAGTGGAATCGGAGCCGAGTGCAGTCGATGCCACAAGTGAAGCAGTGGAATTTTCTTCTGGGGTCTCGGGCAGCACCTTCCATTGTTTTGGTATCGCCTGCTGTGCCGTTGGCGGACGATCCATCCCCGTTGGTCTGCTTGTCCTTCTCTTCAGTAGCAGGTGTGATCTCCTTGCCCTTATCATCGTAAATGTTACGGCGGATTTCGAGGTTAAGATCGGCCTTGGATGCTGGGGTAGCCGAGGCGGCACGGTCAGTGGAAGGGAGAGGCTTTCCTGGGGTCACAAAGTGGTTGGGTCCAGGTTGGAATGGTTGAAGACCCCGTGGGGTATCAGCAGTGACTCTGAAATGGCCCGTGAACGGTGGGCCAATGTTCGATGGCCGTGTTTGGGGGTCAACCTGGATTAAATGATATTAGTATTCACCCCATGAAAACGCGAAATTCCTGCTACCCACCTGGTAGTTAATCAGGCCCCATTGCTCGAGGAACGAGTGAACTCGCATAATTGCACAAACATCACCGGCAAGATTGCGGCGACAGGCAGTAACAGTAAGATACTCGATAGGGTTCAATCGGTAGGTGTTGATCATGAAATCTCGGTAGTCCTTGTAGACAGCGGGGGTCTTGCTTCGGTTCCGGGCATTGAAAAACTCTGCCAAAGCCTTTTTCTCGATAGGGTGGATGGTGTGCATGTCGAACCATGTTGAATAACTGGGAAGAATGATGGCGTGTGTTTGCGAGACCAAGTGTGACCGTGCAGAGGCTTCGAGCGATTGCTTGGCCTGCGCCGGTGTTTCTTCAACGGCACCTTCAGCAGGTTGCGCAACACTGTCGGCATTTTCGTCGCCTCCTTCGAGTTCTTTCTTTCCATCTAATTCAGTGCCGCCCATCTCTTCATCTTCGGGGTCGACATCAGTCTGGGGTTTGGGAGAGGCAGGGGCATCTAGTGGATTATCAGTGTCCGAAATATTTCAGATGTCTTCATAGCGAGTTCCTAACGCGATTGCGATTCTGAAGATATGATTGCGAACGCTGGCAACCCCCAGTCTTCGCAGGGTGAAGAGGGGTGGAGGGGAGGCAAAAGAGAGGTAACCTACCGGAAGCATGGCTGGAAGGCTGGACAACATCACCGGGGGCATCTTGAGTGGTGGTACCGCCGTGAATCTCATCGGCAGCACCGCCATGGATGACAGGATTCTCATCCATCTTGTTCAACGATAATGGAGATGGAACTGGGGTCGCAGGCGACGGAGGGAAAAGGCTCCTTTGCTGTCTTTCAGCTGTGGATGGTGGGAAAAGGGTGCAAGCGCAACCCTTGAATCAGCTTATACAATAGATGAAGCTGACAGCTGAACCAGGAGATCGATATCACACCGCAACGAGGAAGGGTTCAATGGATGATGGCGAGGGGAAAGGATGGCCGGGAGAGCAGCGCATCTGTCGCGACACGGACGCTTTGGCTCCAAAAACTCGCGCCAAGAGCCTCACATGCGCTAGCCGTTCTGGGCTAGTGCGACACGGGATTGAGATCCTGATCTTTTCTGTCTTCACGTCAATAATTCATATCACCATCTCTTCTTTCTAAACATTATTGATCATTGTTCAATAAATGGCCTATTTATAATTTATGGAAATATGGAGGCTATGATATGCGATCACTGATGAGAACCCAGTCCCGCGGTATTTTACGAGAAAAGCAACTACTACATTATGAACCTTTACGTTGAGACACGATTTAGTCCTGAGAGCAATGATATTGATATTTATTTACAAATGCAGCCAGAGATCAACTAAGCAAATCATGTCATACACATCGTTTACCATCCAGCAATCTTCGATCCATTCTTAGTGCTGCGAAGCAGCAATCGCAGCGGCTCTGTCCTGCAAAGCCTTGGACACAGCTGGTTTCGCCTTGAGTCTGTTCAACCAGGCATTCAGGTTGGGAAACTCCTTCTCAAGATCGATCGGGTTTGCGGGGGAAATCCACGAGACGAGATCGAACCATGGCACGAAGGCGACATCGGCATAGGAGTACTTTCCACCAACAAGGTACTCCTTTCCTTCGAGAGCACGGTTGAGCACACCCGAAACGCGACGAATCTCGTTAATGTAGCGGTCGATGGCGCTCTGCAATTTTTCGGGGTGGTACTTGGAGAACCACACGGCCTGGCCGAAGTAGGGGCCCTGGCCGGACATCTGGTAGTGCAGCCACTGCTTGGCCTGGAAGTATTCGGGGGTGCCAGCGGCGAAGCTGATCTTGTTCTCCTTGTCGTAAGTCTCGACAAGGTACTCAAGGATGGCGCCGGACTCCCACAGGGTGATACCAGTGTTGGGGTCCTCGATGGCGGGGACACGGCCGTTGATGTTGACCTTTTCGAAGGGCTCCTGCTTCATCTCAGGAAACTGGAGGTACTTGGTCTCGAACGGGATGCTGAGCTCATTGAAGATCATGACCACCTTCCAGGGGTTGGGGCCGCTGGAGTGGCTGTAGAGGGTGATGGGCTTGAGAGACATGGTGGGTAGAGAAGTGTGATAAAGATTGTGTGTCTGAAATTGAAGATATGGATAGAAAGGAAAAAGGAGACGTAGACTGTCTTTAAATAATAGCAAGTACCCTGTGGATAGAACCAAGCCCCGCAATAATAGCAAGGATAGCCACGTGTCGACTGAAGAAATCACTCATGCTAAATTCAACATCACGGATGAATTGTATGATCGGAATGCCGAGCGCGGCATTAGAGCGCGCTGACTAATTGAGAGCCGTGAAGTAACCATATTGCAACTGCCCAATCGAAGAGGATCGAATGTCGAGGAGAGCGGAATTGCATTACCAATCAAGCCGGCTTAGCAAGATTTCATCACTGTTTATTAATCCATATCGGGGGGAAGCGGGGGGATCAACAGTGAAGAAGACATGAGTTACACAGAGGAAGATATACACAGATGTGGTTTCCTTATATATATATAGCATTCATCTTATTGAAATGATGTAATAAGATGGAAAGCAATATTTGATAGGGCTGAGAGAGGATGCTCCAAGCACAGCAAGCATCAAACGAGACCGTCTATGACGTCGGAGATATTGCTTCAAAAAGTCAGCCATGATCACCCATGTACTCGGTGGTGTGATAAAAAATCGATTATGAAGAGTGAAAGATGATGTAGAACAAAACAGAAGAAGAATCATAAATGCCATATTCTGTCATGTTAGTAAGTAAGTGGCATTTCTGCGAAACAGATTGACATCGAATCAAGGCACACCGGAGAAATTCTCAGTTAGAAGAGGCTATTAATTCTGCCATATGAACTTGGGCAAACATTTGAACAGCCTAGGTGAAATGATAAAGGTTTCAAGTACTCTTTGATGGCGTTTTTTGACTCACAAGATGAATGCCAAGACTCAAGGGCGTGCCCCAGCTCGTATATCGGAGTAGATGGACAATAGTGGTGATGATAGAGATGGATGATGATTAATGATGAATATGTAAAATTGAAATGAAGTTCAGTCTTGATATCCTAGCTTAGTAGCTATAATATATTTATTTATATCTTGCTAGATCTACTCCGATATACTTAGATGTTGCAATATCCAAGGCTGATAGACACTTTAATCCGAGCTCCGAACTCCGAAAGCTCGGAGCAGACAGTCTAGATCTGTCTCCAACGACAAAATCCAAGCCTCAAATCCGTCTGACAGGGATAGAAGTTTAAATTTGAGTCACGGCGGATGTCGTATGAGACGGATGCAAGTGACTCAAATTATTCCGCGTTCTTCTGTGTAACACCGTTGAGCATCTGGAGCATCTGGCATCAATCTGGCTGCTCGTTTGTTCCATGTGGGCGAAGATTTGGGGATGTTTCCTAATCGGGACCCCGACTCGTGTTGGCACGCCCTTTTCCTTGTTGGGCCAGGCATTTTATATTAGCACTGGAGATGGGTGACGTAGACTTGTATAATTATTGGGATACTATTCGAAAACATGACTCTCTGGGTGGTGATCTGTGGGTCTTTGTTCTTTTCTTTTCTTTTTATTTTTTTAGCTGAAAAAATATTTACTCCGAATATCATATCACAATTGGATGTCGTACGGAGTAAAGCAAACATTCGGTCTGGCTATAAAGCATTCCCCTCCCTCCATCTGATTCACTGTCACCAGCTTAATCCAATATCATTGAATATAACCAGTCAGATACTATCTGCACATCTACGTTGGTCTATTAAAACTATTCAAACAACTACCACCCCACAAGACAACACATACATTATCCACTCCTACCAACATCTATCCTCACACCACAAAATGCCTCGCTTCCTCAACTTCACCGTGGGAAATCCCACCTCAACCTCCAAGCCATCTCCGTCAGATGATGCTGCCTCTACATACTCCGTCTCCTCCACCGCTACTACACTCAAGGGCACTGAACTGGAGAAGAAGTGGTTCTCATTCAAGCCAAAGTCAAACACAAACACGGATTCGAAGCCGAATACAAAGTCCAACTCGAAGCCAGAGCCCGCAGAGGATGACTCGTCCAAGTCTGCAGTCCACTACGAAGCCATGGCCACCTACCTGGCGCTGCGCTGATTTCCCTTCAACATACGATATGTTACCTTGACGACGAATATACCAACTAGATTACGATTGATATTTGCGGACTTACCTACTTTTGCGTTATGGGATTTGGCATTGGAGTTGATGGTTCCAAGTGTTTATATTGGGTCTTGTTCTTTTAATATCTGGAGAGCTTTGCCTATATATGGTTACGCTTGAATTTAGAATACTGATTGCATACATAATAATTTATTTCTTACTGATTGGAATAAACTATTCTTACTGATAAAAAATACTTATATTAATTTTGCCTCTTGTTTAGAAGGACAAACGCAATATCTCGAATACTGCGATCTTCGTATACCCGAACAGCGTCTTGCCCTTGGCCTTGCCGAAATGATCGAATGGAGATGCTGGTCTGTATTCTGGCTCCGCATGCCAAAGCAGTATCGTGAAGCTGTTGTGTCCCCAGAGATCCGAACAATGTGCGTTCTGAACTTGGCAAATACTGTAGCTGGTATGAGGCTAACTTGAACAGGGTTATGGATAAATCTGCCAGTCTAGTGGAGGGTATGAATCAAATGCCGGATAACGAAGATGCCAAAAGATTCCAGTGGCATATAAGGGGCCATGCATGTTTCCAAGCCATCATGCATGTCATATCAGAACTGAAAACACCCGAGTTTCAGAAGTCGAGCCATCGTCTTCTTCGTTCTCGAGCATTTGCTGCCTTACAACAGGCGTTGGAAACAAGGGAGTTCGAATCCAGCTCAACATGGAAAGTCATCAGGCGGGTTATTTCGAATTGTTTGACGCAAAACTCACCAAGTTGTCCTACATTGACACAGACACAGGACAACATTTCTCAGCCATTAACCGAGGTGGGTACAGCGGCCGCTTCTCGGAAATCCCAGGCAAATAACGAGGCGCCGTCTGCACCCGAAGGCATAGCTGAATTGATCCCGTTGCCTGATTTGGAAAGTTTGGAAGCTTTGGAGATGCAGGATCTACCCATGGGCTTCGACTGGGTGAGTATATTATCATCTCAATGAAAAAGCTTCTGCTGACACAATCAGACATTTTGGAATTTCGACCCAACGGATCCGGATTCATATTGATGACATATTAAGCGCATATATAAGTTGACGGGTACCAAGTTATCTACGCGTCTACGGTGACACAAAATAATATAATTTAGCATTCTTTTCAAGTCAATTCTATATATGAACCACGATAAGACACGATGATGATGGATCTTTTTCTGAATTACAGTGAGGGGAGAATATGTTCTCATGGAGGCAGCAGCAGTGCCTTAGCAGGGCATTCCACTACTTCAAATGTTCTTCCAAATATTTGCTCCACCTTTCATCACTCGAGCAGTTGCTGTGCATAGTCCTCCCAAGATCATTGCCACACCGGAAAAGCATATCAAACCGGTGAACCGGTTCCCTTCACGATCCTTGATGGCCCCTTCAACAGGAAGATCGGTCAAAGCACCGAGGGCAATCGCCAAGCAAAACCCACCAAGCTTGACACCGATAGAATCCATGCTATCACCAGCGAGTGAAACAACACAAGGCGGCCCTAAACTCACGAATCCACCACTGACATAGCCGAAAAGCAAAGCAAAAAACAATGACGCCCGCCATGGACGTGTGGAATTCTAGAGGAAGCCAGAAAGCCAAAACCAAAATCCCAGAGAGGGAAGTGACGGTGCACATCATATTGAACTGTCCGATGCGATCACTCATCCAGCCCGGTACAATCCGGCCGATGAGAGATCCAGCATTGGCGATAGCCAAAGTGTATTGTGCGAAATCGGACATTCCATGAAGCGAAGCCATCTCGGGGAGGTAGTTGAGAGGGGCAAAGAGACCCCACATGGTAAAGAAACATCCCAGAATGAAGAAACCCCATGGCCAATTCTTCAATCCATCCAGGCCAGCTTTAGAAGCTGGCTTATCCCTGGGCTCTTCTTTCGATTCAGGGGTAAATGGACTCGAACAGAGGATGTTGGCAATGAGAAGGAGAATACCCTGCATCAATGCCGTCCATCTGACAGCCGGCGCAAAACCGACTTCGTTTATCAGACGGGGTAGCATGCATGGATATATGACACCACCTTAATATCACAATCAGTATAACAAACATCTAAAACAGAAAGCATCAGACTCACCCAAACTACTCCCAGCAGACACAATTCCCACTGCCAGCCCCCTCTTCGTCGAAAACCACTGCGTCGCCAACGCCATAGCAGGAAGACACAACCCCGCAGCTGCCAGCCTAAACGCCACACCCTGCGCCATAATAACCTGCCAATACTCTTTGCAAAGACTCAACATGCAAACCGAAAACACGGCCAGGATGCTAAACGGCGGAAGCAGCATCCGACAGCCGTGCACATCGATAAGTTTACCAATTGCCGGTCCGAGCATGAATAGCAGAAAGACCTGGATGGTGGTAATCCAGGCTAATGCTGAAGACGATGAGTCTTTGAGCATAGTATCTTGGTAGTAAAGCTGGAAGATGCCACAGCTATTCAAGTCAGCATGCGGAATCCAGAACAGGTCGGAAATAACATACGCATTCACATAACCAAACGAGCAAAACTGTAAAAGAAACGATCCAGCAACACACGCCCATGCTTTCACCCCTCCATCGGGAGGAGTATATGCGTTAACAGGTAGATTCTTCTCTGCATCGATGGTGTTTTTGTTCGCGACGTGCATGTTGGACGGTTGCTCTTGGGAGAAAAACGAGCTATTCGGCACAATAGCAACCGAAACTGATCTATCAAGCTGACATTCAGGATAACTAGTTTACCAGCCTCTATTTGTATTCTAAATCGATTCGCGACATTTGTATAGAAGCTGCTATGCCCTCGGCCGACCCACAATTCAAAGCTCGGCCGAGGGACCCCTGTTGGGTCCACTTGCTCACTATCTCCGATGCACTCAACCTCACTCATTTGACCACAACCTATACCTCATACATAGTAGGTGTTCGGATTGTGGTAGTATACGAGAATGATAAGGCATACCAGATTAAATGCTAGCTTCGCACGAAAGGATTTATGACGAGGGCTTGTTTTGCTGAGGAAATGCTTAGAAGGAAATAAGCACAAGCCAGAACAACCCACCTACCCTTTAAAGAAATGCTTGTAAATAATTCAAAAGACAATGTCGTTCATTAAGATATATACAATTATACATGCAGGTTCGCTAAGCATAAATCAATCAATAAGTCACCCATATAATCTATAACCCAGCCATCAACTCGCCCATCGAAATCGGCTTGCGAACCGCATTCGAAAACCCATCATGGTACGTCACCCAGACCTTTCTCCCAGCCTTGGACTCTTCGTTTTGCACCGGGGTGCTTTCATTCGAATCACCCTTTGTAGGCGGTGATGGCTGCTGGATAATTCTCCCGAAGAAATCGCGCTTGACGCTCAAATCTTTGACGGTGTCTTTGGTGGGTGTTTTCTTTTGGTCGGCTGTCTTGCTGGATTTGCTGAGTTTGGATGAGTTCAGTGCTTCGGCCTGTTTGCGCATTGTTTCTTTGCGGTATTCCTGGTCGAGGACTTGGCGGACGGCGTATCGGACGGGGGCGGAGCCGCTAGTTAACATTGTGGTTCCGTTTGTTTTAGAGAATGAAACGAGGGAATCGATGGGTCTGTTTATTTGTTAGAGGGGTTAAGGGAGAGGAGAGGAGAAGGGTAAACCTACGGCTCCATTCTGTACGCCCATCCGTTATGAGCACCGCCTTCGCCTTCGACTCGCACTTTTTCAAACGTCACGCCTAGCCCGGCCATAACCCGCACAGCTAGTTGAATGAGCACACGCTCGCTCTCTTTGCGAACACTGGCTACACTCTTCGAGTCTCCACCGCCACGAACAACAACCGGCTTCACATCGGGAGACAGCATCCGGAGGAGATTAGGAATGAGATCCATAACCACACAGTCCGTCGATCGGAACAATCTAATCAATGGTGCGGGGAAGGAAGAGTGAAACCCGGTAAGGATAGCCCGATTTTGTTTCTGGGCCTCGAAGGCTGCGAATTCAGCTCGGGGACCGGTGAAAGGGTGTTCTTCTTCGTCTTCCTCGTCCTTCTTTTCTGAAAAATTTCTCTTACCCCTTGAAGATGCGAATAGGTGATGGAAGGCTAGGGTAGACTGGCTGAGATACGGAGTGAGTTCCCAAGATTGTTGTGAGAATACCTTGGATGATAGAGAGTCGTGGAAATGAAGCCAGTCATAGGCTGCATTGGGTTTGGACAGGTACGTGTCATCTTGGTAGGATTGCAGAGGATATGAAGCGAAGCAGTCAGTAGCGCAGCGGTCGTGTTCGTCGCTTGCGTCGACCATCTCGCGCAATCTGTTTATGGCATTGCGTTTCCTGAGATCAGCAACGCCTACTGGGACTTTTGTGTCTGCATCCTGAAATGGGTCTTGGAAGGAATCCTTGCCAACAGGAGGGTCTGGAAATCCCGCACCCTCCGTGAATACTCGATCCACAATATCTTTAACCCCTCCGCGGTTTAGACCCTTGAAAAATGCACCACCCTCAGTCGAGCCGTTGAGAACCCTGTCCTCAAGCCAGCTCCGGGTCAGCTTCAGAGAGCAAGCGGGGTTTTCGTTTCTGAGTTTGTGGGCCACCCATTCAGCTGCAACGAGTACACTTCTGATATCGCCTTCTGCTGATCCGCTGCGTTTGTTGCCGCCTTGCTTCCTGCTGGCAAGACCCCAGGATGCTTCACAGAGTCGTCTCACGCTATCGGTATCAGACGGGATTCCTTCTCTAATAAAGATGTTCTTCATGCGTGCCACGACGTTTTCCAATGGTGCCTGACGAACATGAATGATCTCAGCCACAGACGAGGCTCTTAGCGGCCGTAGACTGGGGTGATATACGTCGTTGCAAACTAGAATGAGCGGGCGAAGGAATCGAAAGTTATCCGTCTTCTTTTTCTTGCCGGTGTTTGTATTCTTTTCAGACAGGCGGGCCGTATTCTTTTGATCGAGAAGTACCAGGTCGATCAATGCCTTCATGAAACCTCCTTCGCCGCCACCACCAGATCCGCTGACGACGCCGTCTACTTCATCAACGACGACACAAACGGGTCGGCCGGCTTTGCGAACTTTGCTGTCACCGACTTCCACATTCATTCCTTTCACATTCTCCGTGGCAAGAGCATCTCTGATTCTGCCCTTGACAACATCTCTGCTTCGCTCGTCACTGGCGTTGATTTCCAGCGCCTCGTAGCCTGCCTGTTTGGCGCAAACGTGCGCCAAAGTGGTCTTTCCCAGACCTGGCGGGCCGCACAATAACAAGACTTTCCGATGAGGTCGCTCTTCTTCATCTTTATTCGCTTTCTTGGCTTTTGATTTGGCAATGTTGGGAAAGACAATCGAATCCCATCCCTTGAGCCAGCGGAGAACCCATCGGTGGGTGCGTTCGTCGCCAATGAGGTCGGTGAATTTCCGGGCTCGGTATTTCTCAGTCCACATTGCATATGTTGCTTTCTTGCTCTTATGGCTCATATTATTCGATTCAATGGATGGTTGGACAGCAGGGGGCGGCGGCGGTGGTCTCGAAGCTTTCTCCTGGCTTTCTTGAGCAGCTTCGTCAAGCAGTTTATGGATATCAATTCCGTAGTAGCTCTTCTGAGCCCGTCCAGGGGCGGTTGTAGATCGGCCAGCAACGAGTCTCTCGTAGGGAATGGCGGGTTTGATAGGTCTCGAAGCGACATTATGCGATGTGCCCGAGCACGTTTTGATTTGAAATACCCCAGGCGGCTTCCTCGACAGACCGGAAGATTCAACAATAGGCTCAGTCGCGACAGTAGGATTAGCCAAAGGCGTCGAGTCAGGAGACTTTTGTGGCGGTCCTGGAATAATCGGAAACTGTGTGGGTTGCACGGTGGGCTGTTCTTGAATCTCGAATTGGCTCATTTGCGCATCGCCAAACGCATCCAATGCGTCTTGGTCTTCGTCATCGTCCTCATCGTCAAGGAATCCTCCCATGATTTTCTGCCGCTTGGGCTCGGAGGATTGCGGCGGTTCGTCATTCTTTCTCTTCTGCGGGTCTGTAGGCGAGGGGGTCCTGAGGGGAAGCCAGCGGGCGAAGACATGAAGGGCATTTTCACCGTGGGAGGAGAGGAGGGTAGCTGTGGTAATAAACGAGCAGGCGAAGAGGGTATAATGCGTTGAAACCGTTTAGATTTGGTCGGAGTGTCTGCCAATTAGTATAAGCCAGTTCAAGTCTCATCTCCACAATCGACTTACCAGGTCTTATATCGTCGTCACTGCGAAAAACATCCGAGAGATTCCAAGCGCGATGCTGAATCACAACTTTATTGCGAGTCTGTTCAATGCGCTGGATGTTCAAAGCCTCGAGGTCGTCGGAGAAGGACTCTGAGGGGAGATCTGGGATATCGGAGTGGAGGTGTAAGGCCGGGTCGAAGGAAGGGGGGACTGATGGAGGCGAAGTCGTCATCAAAGGCGTTTAGAGAGTCATTTCCGTCGTGGATATGGTTATTGGAATAGTCAATTGTGTCTGCTGTGGTTATTGCGAGTCTTGAAGTTGAAGTTGAATCGCGAATCTCGGCGCGTGAAGACGCGTAGAACACGCTAGTCCCGATTTGTCATTAATGTACTGCACTGCATCATCAGCTATCTACAGAGTATGGACAAGATTCATTTGATATTCTCTTTTAATAATTAAAATTCACTGAAGCAGTCTTGATTGAGTTTACCAAGTTTATTACATTAGTTTAGCACAGTTCTGACATTCATAGGGATGCCAATGGTCAGGTGAAGGCTCTCGCCTATCACAATTCCGATTCCAAAGTCAAGCATCATACGAAGACCTGCATTCTTAAGACATGATACGGTACCTTATGCTAAACTATCTAAGCTATATGTGGATTAATCTAACTTCTAGCTTGATTCTGCTCGCGAGCCCGTGAAGACCCAAGCACCGTACACAGAGCATGCACCACTCTGCATGCGCCCCAAAATAACAATCTGCAAATAAGTAAGGCAGTCATTGGGGCTCATCACATGGATAATATTACCACAATTTATAATACCCAAACCGGTTCGTCCGATCTCTCCTGTTTTTTTAATCTGGAATTTCAGCCGATGACCAAACCATAACTTCAGAGCAAATGGTTCGGCAGATCGCGGAGCATTTGCATTATGCCTCAAGGCGTGTGCCTGGGATCCTTCTTGATGAGGGTACCGTACCGGGATAGGGTCTCCATCTACTAAAAAGCAGCTCAAACAACACAAGGAGGAGAATTCAGTATTTGAATCACTCGTCATATAGATTCGAAATCGCGTGTTGGGTATACGCTTGGACTTATCATCAACAAGGAGAAAGTCACAACAGTCCCTTTTCCGGCCGAAGCAAAGTCCCATTTTGTAGATGATGGAGGCTGAATGATAGCCTCAAGGCAACATTCAGGGCCGCTTTATTTGAGTCTTCGTACTTTATTATTCTGGGGTGCTGTCGACAGATCCCGCTACAGCATCGTGAGCGGCAAGCAAGATTCATCGATGGCAGGTTGGATCACCTCTATTGAGCGATAGAATTTAGTGCGTCGTGCCAAATTTTGGTGTAGGCAGTGGATGTGTCATCGGTCCATTGAGAGGGCCTCTGAAGGGTAAAGAGGTCGAAGGTATATGATTCTATATTGTCTGTAGTCTGTTACAACAGAGCGGCTTAGGTCGCGATAATTGTGGATGGGTGCTATGGGTCTTGTTGTATCCTTTCAAATTTGACTAGGTATTGCTATACGCGTCCCTTGGGCCTGTGATACAAATTGCCTTTCAATTCTCGCACGTCCTCTTTCTGACTGACAGAATGATCAGCTCACAATCGACCTCGTCATCTCTGCAAAACTCACAAGGGTAATCTAGCGGGCTATCCAGGAGCGAACACTTCTGGTTGTGTTTCCAGCATGACATGCATCCTTATGCTGCCGAATGGCTCAGATCTACATCGATATCCGTACAATTCGACTTATTTCGCTTTCTGAACGTATGTATCGCGAACCTGATGCTGATTCGATATCATCAATATCCATCTCAGTCATTTTTGTCGGGGGATCTGCACAGGTAGCTATTTAGATCAACTTAGAAAAGGACGAAATGAAGTAGAGTGAACGACACGATTGAAACCGGGTTCGGTGAAGTTATCGCAAAGTATCTAGGTAGCTACGAAGTAGATGATGCGGAATGCTGAGGACAATTAGGGTAGAAGGCGGTGGGGTGAGCAGAAACACCGCACGGACCATTTTCGGCCCATATGTCTTGGCGATATCAACACCATCGGATATCCGATCTGTATACAAATTTCGCCGTCGAAAAGCATCAAAACGCACCAGAACGTCTACAATGAAGAAAGTCTTTGAAATGCATGAACATAATGAAGTCCATGGATGAAATTCATACGATCATAACGTCTATAAACAACATTACACGAATCGAGCCATTTTAACCCCAATCCAGTCATTAAACACGCAACTTTTGTCGTTCAGAGCTCGCTTTTCGACGAGTCTACAACTCCTCGTCAGAGAAAACTTCTTCACCCCTCTTCTTTCTAGCGAGACGCTCCTTCTTCTTCTTTCTAAGTTCGGAAGCAGTGAGCTTCTTCTTCTGTTCGACGACCTGTAGGATGAAAAATAACGATTAGCTTTTGCTTCAAAGTTGTTCAAAGATGGGGAAAAGGGAAACTAACAGTCTTGTTGCCCATAGCATCCACGTGCTCTGTGGCCTGTTCTTTACCAGCCAAGCGAGGTCCAGATCCTTGTCCCTGAACCCAGTTGTGGCCGGAGGGAGTCATCTTTCCGTCGACGACAGCCCACACTTCCTCAGTGAGGTTCTCAGTGAACTCACGAGAGTGAGTAATGATAACGACACCACCCTCGAAGCTCTTAATGGCCTTAGACAGAGCACCAAGAGAGTCACGGTCAAGGTAGTTGGTAGGCTCGTCAAGAACGATGACGTGAGGGCGCTGCCACGAGCAAGCGGCGAGGACGACCTTGACACGCTGACCACCGGACAGACCGCGCATACGGGAGTGGGAAACCAACTCGGCGTCGAGACCGAACATGGAGCAGTGCTGCTCAATCTCCTTGCGGACCAGAGGGCGGAACTGACCGCTGGCAAGAGCCTCCTTCTGATCGACTTCGGCAACCATCTTGGCGTGGGAGACCTGGATCTCGGAACGGGGAATCCAGGCGTTGTCGCTGGTCATCATAGGAGTCCACTTCTCACTCTTCATGCCAATGTTGTCTCCCAAGCTGAACGAACACTCGTACTCGTAGCTGTTCTTGAACTTACGACGAGAGTGGATACCAATGACACGACGGGGAGTACCCTCGATCATGTAGATCTTGTCCATAGCCTTCTCATCCTCATCGGTGACGATCTTGTTGGCGCGGTCCATGGTCTCACGGTCCTCACCAGTCTGGAAACGCCACTGGATGTACTCGGAGGGAGTCAAGTCGAGGTGGTGGTCAATGTGGGCGAAAGCGTGCTGCTTAATGTAGGCAATACGGATGTTCTCGTGCTGGTAGACCTCACCGGAGGTGGGGATCAACTCACCGGTCAAGACGTTGACCAGGGTAGATTTACCAGCACCGTTGGGACCAATGACGGCAATACGAGAGCCCAGAGACACCTGGAAGGAGATGTCGGTGATCTGGGGGCGGGGAGTACCAGGGTACTGGAAGGACATGTTGGTGACACGGACAATGGCCTTGGCCTTGGTCTTGACACCCTCAAGGAAACCGGGCTCGGGGAACTTGAACTCCAACTCGGAGGCACCGAGCTCGTAGTAAGAACGAGCAGAAGGAACCTTCTGGACGAACTCACTCAGGGTACCACGGTAACGCTTGAGCTTGAAGTTACGCTCGTAGTGAACGACGTGCTGGATGACATTGTCCAAGAACTTGCTGTCGTGGGAGACCATGATGGAAGTGCAAGGAGAGGTCTTGAGGTAGTTCTCCAACCAGGCAACGTTCTTGACGTCCAAGTGGTTGGTAGGCTCGTCGAGCAAGAGAATGTCGGGCTCCTCGAACACAGCACGGGCAAGAGCCAACTTCATCTTCCAACCACCAGAAAGAGCGGTGATGGGACCCTCGAACTGCTCACGAAGGAAACCGAACTCCTCGAGCTTGGCCTCGACATCGGCCTGCTTGGGATCGAGACCAACCTCCTGGAGCTTCTGCATGGTCCAGCCGATAACAGTCTTCTCAGTGTCGGCAGCGTCCAAATCGTGCTCAACGAACACGGTCTTGACCTCATCCTTCTTGGGGAAACCCTCGAGCTGCTCGTTGTTGATGGCACGCATGAGGGTGGTCTTACCGGTACCGTTGGGACCGAGGAGACCGTAACGCTGACCACGCTTCAAGCGGAGACGGGTTTGGTTAAGCAGAATCTTGGCACCATAGGCCAGAGAGAAAGTGCAGTTGCAAAGGTCCTCACCTTCCTCCTCGTCAGAGGGGATGGCATCAGCCTCAGCAGCGTCAGGAGAAGCCTTCTTGCGGAGAGTCTCAGCAATTGACTTGGCGTCAGCCTCACCAACAAGGGCGGTGATGTAGGGGAGAGCGTTCTGGGTCCAGCTGGCAACATCGGCATCCTTCTCGTCGACGAGCTGACCGGCGATGGCGGAGATGAACTCAATGGTGACCTCCGACTGCTCAGCCTGGGCCTTGTACTTGGGAGAAAGGATGTCCTTGAGGATAGCGGAAACAGTAGAGATGTCACCGGCATGGGAGATCTCGGGAATCTTGCCGTTCTTGACATCACCGACACGGCAGATGGTGTCCAAGGCCTGCTTGGTCTTCTCACGGGCCTCGGGGTCGGCAAGAGTCTCGTGGTTCTTCTCCAGACGGGGAATCAACTTGGGCAAGAAAGGAGCGACGATCTGAGGGTCCTCGACAAGCTTGCACATGTTGTCGACAATGACAGCGGACTTACGCTTGATGGGGGTCTCACGCTCAACGAGACCACGGTCAAGCAAGGGAACCATGATAGCCAAGGTAGGGCCGGTGACATCGGAAACGAAAGTGGTGGCACCCAAGAGGTGAACGGTCTCGGGGACGTTCTCGGGCTTGGAGATACACTTGATGAGCTCGGGAATGAAACGCTCGATATCCTTGTTGACGATCAGACCGCAGACCTTCTCCATGGTGCCGTAGGCGGCCTTCTTGACCTCGTTCTTGGTGTCCCACATAGCCTCGGAGACGACGGGAATCAGGTCGGGCACACGGAAGGAGAGCTGAGCGGGGGCGGTCTCAACGAGAGTCTCAAGACACTCGAGAGCGGTCATCTTCTCAGCCCACTTCTGGGCATTGGCCAGAGACTCGAGAATAGGAGGGAGAGCGGCCTTGACAGCGTTGGGGTTAAGACCCTTGACGATGGCAATGGCAGTAGCCTGAGCAACGTTCTTGACAGGGATCATCTTGTCACCAACAGCGGCGAGGACGGGGCCCAGGAGGGCGAGGAGGTGGGGCTCGACACCGGGGGCGACGCTGGAGTGGGAAGCAATGGCGCGGATGGCCTCCAGGGCGCGCTCACGGGCGGTGGCATCCTTCTTGTTGCCGAGCTGCTTCTTGAAAGACTCGACGGCCCTGGAGAAAACTCTGTTAGTGAACTGTATACTAGATTTGGCGGGATAAGGCAATGCGACATACTTGAGGGGCAGAGTCTGCTCGGGGATGGGACCACCGAAGAGAGAAGCGATGTTGCCAGCGGCAGCGTTCACCTCATCCTGGCTGGTGGAGATGTTGAGGTTCTTGATGAGGTCCTCAAGGACGGCAACCGACTGAGCGGTCTCCTTGGCCGAGACGGCGGGGACGGAGGCAACGTCGGCGGCAGGCATTTTGAAGTTTTTAGTCGTAAAATCGAAGGAAATAAAAATGAAAAACAAGAACGTCCAAAAGCCGTTCTATGAGGGTATCTTGATAAAGTGGCGGCCCACGAACTACGTCTCGCAAAGACGCAGGGAACGCTCTAAACTGGCCTGAGCGAAATCTATTTGTCTAAATAAAAGACAAACGGAAAACAAGAGAAAAAAGAGGACCAGACCTCTCAAAAAAGAAAAAAAGGAAAAAGGATAGAGGATGGAAGAGGAGAGGAGGAGGGGAGAGATTAGGAACGGGGGAGCGAGGAGGGGATGATATTTATCGCTTTGTGGCCCTCTTTTTTTTTTTTTCGCCGCCCAACCCTCCATGAGGGACAGCGAAAAAATTTTTTTGTTGCTCGGCCCTGGTCCCGCACTAGTGCCGGATGCGGACTAGGGCCGATGACTGTCGAAACAGCCGTCCCCGATAGGGTGCGTGTCGGGATTGGGCCAAATTCATGCACGGTGATTGGCTGGAAGGCAGGGCAGGATTGAAAATGCATCAAATTCTGATTTTTATTTTTCCAATGGTTCTCCGTCGGATGGGCCGAAAAGGAGTAGGTTTGATAAAAGTGGAAGTTTTCAGAAGATTCCGGATTCAGCATTGTTATCGACAATATTACTGTTACTACTGTATAGGTGCTGTCTACATAGTACTTGTTATCTACTTATCTGTTAGGTACCTAAGGCTTCAACAACATTTCTACCTTAGGCTATCACCCATGATCATCGCATCAACGATTATACTATGTAGTAATTCTAAGGCTCTAACTAAGCACGCCCCTTGACTAGCCCTCGAACGGGCTGAGTGCATCAGCGCAGCCTTGACAAGCCGTGAATCCGGGGATAGAGCATAGCATCACCACTTTAGTCCCCGTCCCCGTGTGTGTTGGCTTGCAGATACAATGCTGGGGGAGATTCTATTTCTGTCGCCACCCTCCATCAACAGCTTTTTTTTTGCCCTTCCCTCCCTGTCGGTGGCGCAGCTTACGGTGATTCTCCTTTTTTTTTTTTTTTTTTTTTTTTGTCTTTCAGAAATTTTCTTCCTCGTCGAATATCATATTTTTAGGGTTGGCCTTGTTCCATGGATAGGCGTTGTTGCGTCTCCGTTCATGCCCGTTGAAATCCAGACCTGGCTTAGCTGATGCTACTCATACAATAGCAAACATCAGCACAAGACATACAGGTAGATCAGAAATGAAAGATGAAAGAAATACATTTTTCTGAGTCATGTTTCGAAGAAAAAAGTATACTCACGGTGTTACTAGATTGATTGATTGTCCTTCTGGGGTAGATCAGCGCTAAACCACCACATCCACCATATTACTCGTCCATCGACTGAAACGATGGCGGACTGAGGACAGGCATAAGCATCACCGCCATTTTAGCCATCCTTGACTTGGTCAGTCTCACCGCTCTTCATCTATCATTTATCATGGATTATCATCTACTCGATGCAGTACTGGCCAGTTCATCATACATAGGGTTGGCTTTGACTGTCCAGCATTTGGCTTTCGTATTGCATGACGCCTCCCCTCTCTAGAACAAAGTAAAATGTATACTATTCGGACTATAATTCTTGAAGCCCCTATTACCCACTCCTTATCCCCCGCGAAAAGAACCGGAGATGGTGGCGAAACTATTGTCTGTACAGTGGTGGGTCTGGAACTTTAACTATACATCATATTTCTACGGACTACAGGTGCAGATGCAGTATGTAGAATATAGAGTATTATTTAGAGATGCCTTGCTTATTGATTGGATTTAGAATTTGTTGCTATGGTGTGGTGCTGCGTTGTTCTGTAAATATGCCCGAATGCTTCGGCTGCTACACAGGAATACTGCCGTATATTATTCCGTTAGCTTTTAATAATAGCACTTAATATCCAGCCAAATATAGATCGGAATATACTCAAAACGTAAGTGCAAAGTTTTCATATGTTTTTCTTCCTTTCGTGGAATCATAAATTGCCACCGGCAATGGTGGGATTACGTCGGTGCTACTCCTCGGTTCTATCCTTGACATTTCTGTTGTTCGAGAACAGTCGTCTTTGGGGTAAATTGATAAAATTCGTTTCCACTCACTCATTTCGCCTTCATGATCCCTGTAATAACTCCGATGGATTCTAGAAGCAGCTGTCTTTTGTCCTTATGATATCAAGCCATCGACGTAGGTTCAGAAGACCAAGGTGGCAACGGATACAACCCGCCGGTGCTTTTCCGGGGTACATCTATTGTCCGACCAAACTTAATCGATATCATCTCATGCAGAGGTCCATATACAACAGGTGGCGAATAGTTCAAAAGACGTTGCCATCTCCAAGTGAATCGGAACAATAGAACACATATGGCCATTTAGACTAAGAATACAATACAAGAAAGAAAAAGAATTCGTTGGCCAACTTTCTATTCATCCAGGGCTCCCATGTGAACACCAACCAACGATGCCTATTCAACAGGGTATCCATATCACAGCCGTCATGATCGCACGCAGTCATCCATCAGTCGCTGTCAGAGCTTGAATTTGAGCTGGAAGAGCTAGAGCTTGATCCGCGCTTGTGGTGCTTGTGGTGCTTGTGATGCTTCTTCTCCTTCTTGTCCTTCTTATGCTTTTTGTCATGCTTCTTGTGTCTGTTTGATTGAAAATCAGCATCAGGACCTTTGCTTCCTTGCCAGAAGAAACTTACAGCTTGCTAGCCATGTTCATTCCTGCAGCACCGGCCAGCGCACCTCCTGCCGTCCCCAAAAACCCTCCACCGAGTTTATGACCGACAAACCCACCACCGGCAGCACCGACTATGGATGAGCCTAAGCCCTTCTCTCCTCCTGGGCCGCCCGGGGCTGGCGGCTGCCCTACTGGATATTGCCCCCTGGCTGAGAATTATAATACGAGGCATTCGCGCCCCCTTGGTGTTGTGGCTGTTGTGGGGGGGTAAGGGGAGTGTCCGCTCTCGTGTGGATAATTCACCTGCGAGCTGTATCCATAGGAGGGAGTAGGCCCGTGATCGTAAGACGGGGGAGGGCCGCCGTATGGCTGATGCTGCTGGGGAGGAGGCTGACAGAAGTTAGTTTTCCCACGCCTTGAGTTATGCATGAAAGTGAAGCTTGGCTTGGAGCGATAGTGGCTGCAACAAAAGCGAAGAACAGGGATGAAGTCTTGGACTTACCCCGGGTGGATAATATCCATGTTGCTGCGGCTGTCCGTACTGGCCCTGAGGAGGGTAGTAGCCTTGCTGACTAGAGTATGCCCCGTCGTACTGACCACTGCCAGGCTGCGGCGGGCCGTATTGGTTGTATTGGGGATGACCGTAAGGGTTGGACATGATGGTTCAATAAACCGAAGACAGTAGAGAAATAGATAGATACCGATGTCGTATGGAAGGTATTCAACAATCGAGGTTCAATATCGATTGAGGAAGAGAACAGACGCAGAATAAATATGAATAAAACGATGACTCGACGTTGTTCAGCCAAAGGAAAGAGCCATGGTTTATCTATCACACCTCAGCGGGGCTGAGCCGGTGGTGATGGTCGGCATTTCAGGGGGCGGAAATCACGATGGGATGACCAGCCACTAAGAGAGACGACAGAAAGCCTATTTGGGCACGCCGTGCGAGAGAGATGATCTTATTCTGATAATATGCACAGTAGATCAGTGGTTGTTCTAGGAATTGTGGCGGAGGTTGCTCGGACAGTGGGAGATTGCGGTTGAAGGTGGGGAACACGTCAAAAGGACGGCACCTACACAGCCACGAGAGGATCGATACAATGTTGCATGATCTCATTATTTTATTTCGTTCATTCATCATTATTGTATGCGTCAGCCACTATGCTATCTATCAACGGATATTCTTGTCAGAAACATGGTAAATATTCGCATCGTCAGAGCAAATTCATTCCCCTTATCAATAAGCAGCATGGGTTCTTGAGTTCAATTTTGGTCAGGTCGACACTGACAACGACATGTCTTTACGTATATCTTAAAATTCTTCTTTCCCGGTAAATTTCAGGAATAAGATAGATGAGGGAACAATTGCAGAAATGAAAAGAAAAAAGAAGAAAGAAAATCATGGTCCCCCAAGTTCCTCGAGTTCACGCTCGATGGCCTCCACGCGCTCCTCCTCTCTGGCCTCCAGCCGTGCGTCTGTCTCCCGTAGGTTCTCCTCCGCCCTTTCAAGGGCTCTTTCTGCATTCCGTCTCTCTTCTTGGGCTGCACGCCCCTCCCTCCAGGTTCTCTCGAGCTCAGCAAGCAGCTCCCGACGCCGCTGGTCTTGCGCAGACATCGGGGGCTGCTGCTCGTCCCCCGGAGGGAGGCGCACGCCCTGAGCGGCTAGGTCATTCAACATCTAGAAACACTTTGTTAGTACCTATAATGACGGGAGATACGTATTAGATCATGTTACTTCCTCCCACGTCTCAGGCCAGATGTCCCTGGCGGGCTGTTGGGCGGGGGTGTTTGGCTGGCTCTATACAATCGAGGAGATCATGTCAGTCATCATGAAAAATCAATGAAGTCTGTGATGGCAATGGTGCAAGGCGTTAACTAGACCTCGTACCAAGGAGACGGTGCCCTTATTGGACTTCGTAGCAATGGGGATTCCCATATCTGTGTATGTCTTAATTTGAAGCCTACACAACTTGGATGATGGTACTTACTATCGTTGTTTTCTTGAAAGAAGATGAATAAAAGAAGAACAAGCGAAATAGACAGAGAGAAGATAATGGGTTCGATGTGTGTTGTTTACAAGAAGAAGAGAAGAGAAGAAAATCCACCTCGGGTAGTTTGTTATGCAGCTTGGACGTGTTGCCAATTCAGGACTAGCTAGACATTCACTGTATACTGAGTCGACAGGCCCAGTGTTACTCCCTAGTAGATTATCACTAGCTTAGAAGGAGAAGAACAATCAATTATTCGCTGCCCACGTCCAACACCAATAGATTCCAGATGGCGTTTGTTGTACAAGCCATGTTCCCGATAGGTCCAGACATAATCTTCTGGCAAGTTGGCAAAACAAATATAGGTTGATATAGGGCATTACTGAAACGCTTCTCGAACTCCAAGAGACGTGGATATTAAATCATATTGTAATATGTTATAGACTGATTCCATATCTGTTCATGTTCTGTCTCTCCAAGTCCCAACGAAATCCCCCCAAAGTGGAAAGCAACCATATCACCACCAATTTGAAATCGAAACACCATATGAGTACTTAACTATTTACAGTCCATGTTAACTTAATGCGTGGTGATCCTTTGTTTTTGAAAATGAAAATGAAAAATGAAAGAAGAATAAGAACATAATAAACCCCATATAAAAACATAACCTTACATTGCAAATAGTCCCCCTTTTTTGTTTAATATCCTTGCATCTCCCATAGGCCTCCTTGAGGAGGGCAAGGGTGGCTTTCTTCTGGCCTTCAGCGGCCACCTCTTCTTCAATAAGCTTTTTTTTCACCTCTTCGAGCAGTTCTTCAAGCCTGAGCCGCTGTCCAGGCGTCATGGACAGCCTCTCAGGCATCTTGTATCCTCTGGTAAAGGTAAACCGAAGTTGGCCAGCTGGCCAAGGTACTAATAATAGGCAAACTATTAGTGATTACCCTATATACTTAGATACTAGGTAGTATTACCTTCTCGACTGCTTGTTGGACCTCCTTCTCATGTTCCGCAACATAGTCGGGACGGGCAAGCTGGCCCCGGTGGGCTTCGTGGCTGCTGCCGCTGCTGCTGGTGTTGCTGTTATTGTTTTTGAACTCTGTATGTTCTTTAGTATATGCCAATACAACACTCAAAATATTCTACTTACTGGCCATTTTGGCGGTGCGTATTTGTGATATGGATTCTGGTGAGAGCGGTGGAGAGGAAAGAAGGTCTCCTATTTTTCTCTTATTAGTAAAACCATATATAGTATTTGAGATTGAGTAATATACCGGGTTCATGTAGTCAAAAAAGATTTGCCCGGGGGCCTCTAAGCTCATTGGCGAAGGGCAGTGGTTCTGTTTCTCTCATATTGGTAACCCCATGCTTGTTGACAGGTACATCAATCCAGACTGTACCACGTACCTGCGCAGCAGAAGGAAAGTGAAATGCTGTATTTGACAGCAACAACCTCACACACTGCATATATGTTAGCTTGAAGCATACAGGATGTTTGAACAATGATATCCACTGCCGATTCGAAGAGTGTGATGCTCTGATAGGCGAGACCATGTGCAAAATGTGCCATTTTGCAAAGCCACCATGTATGGTGGAGCCATTCGCCATGCGTTCCATCAGTCGAGGGAAAGAAAAAGATCAGGAAGGAAAGGCAGGAGACTTAAGCAAAGGAGAAAAATGATCATCCCATGGATGGATGTCAAAGAATCAGGAAGTCCATGAACTTTGGAGTCGACGTAGGGCATTCTCTTGAGTGGAAAGAAGGCATATTGAAATGACGATTGGCAGTGTGATGAAGATAAGAAAGGAAGAAGGAGTAGAGATGGGAAAAGTCGCTTTAGATAGTCAAGAATAGGCAGTCATTAAGAGAATTCCAGTATGATAGATTAATTGACTCTGCTTCACTGTAAAGATGCAATTCATCTAGTATACAAATGGTAGTATGTGAGTCAAATGGAAAAGATAGGCCGAGATGGCTAGGTGAATAATTGAATCAGGATTATTCCATTCTCTTCATCATAGTCAGACGTCAATTTAATTCTAGTCCTCTGCCGCCTAGACTGGATGTGTCCATCATCTGTAGTCATTAATGGCATTGATGGCTGTATAGACTGTTGCCGAATATTGTGTAGCCAAAATTGTGGTTTATTTTCATCCAACAGTGAGGATTTCTTATCCATTCGTAATAAACATATCAAATAAAAATATTTTATAAATAAGCATAAAATAAGTGTCATCAATAAAATATGGAAATTCAATAACTAGACTCATCCATCCGACGCATCGAATTTTGTTGACCCGAACTTTTTCACTTTAGGCAAAACAATCCAACAACGCATTGGTCAACGAAAGAGTGGACTGAAAAGTAAGAGAAAAGAAGAATAGAAGAAAGAACCGAAAAAGAAACACCACAATAGCTGGGTTTGACGTTGAACCAGATGATGAGGAGCAAGAGCAAGAGGCAACTCTCCCCCTTGATGGCAACGAGGGCGAAGATCAAGTCACCAGCTTCGTCTTGCAGGAACTGAATGAGAGCGACGGAATAAATGATATTCAGCGTATCGATGAAACTCCGAGGCCACAGAGCGAACGTTGTTCGTGGATCGGGAGGAAGAAGCAGTCCTTCGCGAGGGTCGAGAAAGCACAGAAAGGCGGCAAGAATCGCAAGTCAACGAGAGAGAAATAAACGATATCCAACACGAAAACACGACCCCAGGGCCACTAAGTGTATCCTCGTTATTTGTGGGCCAGAATGAAGCGGAAGAAACGATGACCCCTACGAGTATTCAGTATGACAATACTGAGGAACTGAAACCGCCCAAGGAATTGTGGGATGAATGGTACGCCCATGAAATGAGAATCAAGGAAATCCAACGTGCACACGATCTCCAGAAGCTACGGAACAGGCCTCAACCATTCGTAGACCAAAATTAAGAGGAGAGAATTGACTCAGCAGCACCAGTGACATTACCAGGCCCCGGACAGCAAAAGAAACAACCACAGAAGAGAAAAGACTTAATGAAGAAGAACGGACCAGATACGATGTCTCTGATATCTGCCTTGCTAGTGAAGAGTCCGAAAATGTCTTTGTCTACGATAATTGTGATACCATGCGCCAGAAGATCGAAGCTCATCTTGCCCAACCTGATGTCAACCAAACAAGTTTTCTCGAAGACATTCCCAGAGCAGCATTTCCTCGCAAGGACAAGAAGACGATTTGTAGGAAATCACTACAGGAATTTCTGAGGCAGCGGGGACCAAAGAATGGGAATACAAATACGGTGTTTTATGCGGGTTTTTGAAAAGTTGAGGATAAGAGCAGGCATACCCAAGACCAAGTTTCGAGAGGAGATGGAAGAGGTCTGGCAGGACGGGTTCAATCGATCTTATATCTCTCATACCAAATATATGAAGAGACTTGGAGGAAGGCCCAATATGGATGAATATGGCCTGCTGCGTTTTAAGGGCGTGCGTCGATCACCAGTGCCTGTGACTCAAGAACAAGGGGGTAAGTCATCAGATATCCCATCCTCCTGTCAACTATATCTAATTCTTTAGCAGATTCGCTTGAAATATGTTAGCATCTCGATGGACTTTTATAAGACGACTTCCATCTTTACGATGCTCGCTTGAGACGCGTCTTCTCCCGCATCGTGTCTTGACGCGACGCATTGCTTCGCTCCCAACTCTCCCTCCACGTCAGTTCCCTACGACAAGCTTCGTGAAACTAGACTCCTCAGAGAATATAGAAGAAGAGGAGCTTCCCTTTTATGCTCCGGAAATCTACTATCCCGTTCACATTGGCCAAGTCTTTGAGTCTCAATACCAGATCGTCTCGAAGCTCGGATATGGGACTTCTTCTACAGCCTGGCTTTGTCGAGATCTTCAGTAAGTCATCAAATCAACACTTACAGTGGATTCTAACGGTTATAGAAACAACGGATATTACACACTCAAGGTGTGTGTTCGAGGGCAACAGCCAGATCATGAGATTGCCGTTTCCAAGCACCTGAGGAATTCCAACGACCATCCTGGTAAAAAGCTAGTTCGTTTTGTCCTAGACTCTTTTGATATTTTAGGACCTCATGGAAAACACAAGTGCTTGGTTTATCAACCCCTCGGGATGAGCTTTGCTGAATTTCAGAACTTGCTTCCTGAAAACAAATTCTCCAAGGATCTTATCCAGAGGAGCACACAGCTGCTTTGTATAGCACTGGCCTTTCTTCATCAAAACCATGTCGTTCATACTGGTAGGTTTACATCAATAGGTTCTGTGGAAGATGAGCTGACTTCACAGATGTCTCATCGAACAACATCCTCCAAGGAATCGAAGACGGCTCTATACTCTCCCGGATTGAAGAAGATGAGATGAAGCGCCCAATTGCTCGAAAGGTTTTGGATAATCGCAGTGTTTACTACTCCCTACCAACACCTTTCAGTGCAGGTTTGCCTGTTCTCTGTGACCTTGGAGAGGCTAGAATCGGGAATCAAAAGCACAGGGGAGACATCATGCCTGGGATTTACAGGGCACCGGAAATAATCCTAGACATGGAGTGGGATTCTAAAGTCGACGTGTGGTCGATTGGCGTCATGGTTATTACCCTTTATGCATACGAAACATCACTCATATCTAACATGATTGTTCCAGATTTGGGATTTAGTGCAGAACAGCCACCTCTTCTTCGCAAAGAAAAACCGCGTCTTAAACGACGAGCAGCACCTGGCAGAAATGGTGTCCCTCATGGGACCCCCTCCTCCAGAGTTCCTCAAAAGAAGTGACAAGTGTCTCCAATACTGGGATGAGCAGGGTTGTCCTTTTCTCTCCCCTTAGTAAACTGCTATATTCTAACTTTCCATTGTAGGTAACTGGAAAGGTTCTATACCCATACCTGAACAATCGCTGGATATCAGAGAAGGGCAGTTTTCTGGTCAGGATAAGGAGCTTTTTCTGGGATTTTTGAGAAGCATTCTTCGTTGGATTCCTGAAGAGCGTCCAACTGCAGAGGGACTTGCGTATGATGACTTTTTGATGCAGCCGGTGTTGGCTGCAAGGGGTCTTATTTGATCCAAGGTCTATCGGAATACGAGACAGGTCCATGTTTCACGTATCGATGGCCTGATGCCAGCGGCCGATATCTGCATCTCGACAATCGTCCTCCTGGGTGAAAGAAAGAAACGATCAGCCGAAAATCACCTCGTGACAGAGAACTTTGCCAGAGTATATAGGTAGTGTACAATTCATTAATCCTATCCAAATGTGTATATAGCTATTGCTATCTAGCGATTGGGGGCTGTAATATCTGGAGCTTCTGGCTTCCAAGATAAAAGCCATAGCATTTTCAAGCTATGGTGTTACGGTCTGGCTTCTCCCCAGGACGTCATGTCATAGACTCCAATGGGTGTGCAAGGCCAGTTCCAAGCATGGCCCAAATCTGGCTTGTGCCAGAACCGTAGTTCGGCACTAGGCCATAGAATTTTTACTTCCTTGGGTAAGTGTCGAGTCACTGCTCGATTGGAGATATACTGCTGTATCAGCGTAGTGCTAAGTTGTCTCGTTTCAGAAGACAAATCAATCGACATCCTCCAAACTACCCGCAGAGTCCTGCTTCTCCTGCGCTTTTGTCACCTTTCCTCTCGCATCGACATTGTCGAAGATACCAGGCTCTACAACGATAGACAACTTCTGGGTCGGTCTGATCGTCCCCCATTGAAAACCGAGCTTCTGGGTCGGGCCATATCGCTCTTCTCGCGGAACTAGACATGATATGCGTCTCCAAAGCCTCTGCATAAACCGATGCGTAATGTTGTGCGGTCGCCCATTGGCGAATTCTCGGAACGTTGCCCCCTTCTCAGGACCCATGGCCAAGAACTTTGCAGTGAGATTATGTTCGGTCTGATGCGAAAGCCTAAGTGGGGTCCTCTTCTTCGGTTGTTGCCAGGCAATAGTCCCAGCAAGTAAACCCTCCAGAGTCTTGAGTTCAGCTTGTGGGAGCGGTGGAAGAAGACTCCCAAGTGCAGCCCGGTACCATTTTTTTCTAATATTCCGTTGCCGTGATCGAGAAAGCGGCTTCCCCAGATATCTTCTTTCGGTATCGGTGGCTCGAGGGTCTTAACCGGTGTGCGAACTCCGAGCTGGGCGATCAATCCGTTGCTGTGCTGTGATTTTATAAGATCCACCACGATAGATGGAGGTTTCCAATTGTCCTCAAGCATAGTCGGTTTTTGGATCAAATCTAGCACAGCCGCCGTGTTTTCCGGCATTTCCGGAGTAAGCATGATCTGCAATAACTCCCATCTTCGCTTCCCTACTCGCCCGTATGACATTCGAAGGATCTTTTCGAGAGGTTTGGAATATCCTTGGTTCGCTCGTTGCAACACGGACAGGTTCTTTGAGGCATCTTTTCGGAGACGATGTTGCCGGTAGAAATCGGATCGCAACTCGGGGCTGTTCCAGTATCGTCGAAACCTTTCAGTACAGTGTTTTTGCATAAATTGTCTGGCGATGGGGTCCGGAAGATAGGAGCATTCGCGGATCGTGGCACGGTAGAGATGTCGCCAGTGTTCGCGAGGAACAGCCTTCAAGACCGACATCTGAGACATGGGTCAAGCGTAGGTTCACTGTCAAGGATTGAAATAATTAACCAACAAGCCCCTCGGCTCTTGTTTCCATGAGGCTCTGCTCTTCGTGCACGCAGACCAAATGCAGAGAGTGGTGAGAAAAAGACACCCAAAAGGGAAATAGCTGCTTTAAGTTACGCGAAAAACGACGCTAGGCAGAAAACGCGACCCAGAGCGAAACCCCGCGACTTTCTCACCACGATCTCCCTGTTTGCATGCACGTTCTATCTCATCTGGGCCTGGCTGAGGGAGATAGTTTTTTTCGTCTGATTTCATCAGTATTTTTTAACTCATCCTGGATGGTATACATGCCCACGGAGCCATCTCCATTCCTCTTCCGCCTTGTTCTGCCTCCCTTTTCGCGATCCCCGTTGCGCTAGCCACGCGCCTACTTTCGCCTCCTCGCGCGCCTTGTCCGAGCAGATCCCAGGATAGGTGCATTTCCCCACATACTTTTCTCTTTTTCCTTTGGATATTTATGCCTTTAGACGACATGCCATTGTGTCTGTATGGAAGCTGTACATAGTACTGATATCTAGTCATTCTCTTAGGTATCACATGTGCGCAGCCTCTGGGTTAGAGCCCCGACTGTGAATTCAATTCGGACCGATGGCTTCCAACAACCACAATGTAGCGCGACCAGGCCTGCCCGTGTCGTACTCGCAGAGCAGTATGGGGTCCGGTAATGGGTTACAGTACTCGCAATCGCAAATGGGATCCTTCAATGCTCCCCAATCCGTCGCCTCAACTCCCCGAGCAACACCACCACCCAAGGGATCGCAACAGTCATCCATGTCGTTTAGCTATCCCAACGGCATGCCGAACATGACTAGAAACAGCTTTAATGGGATGGAGGAACCGAATGGTTATGGGTCAGTGATGACGTATCATGAAGAGTTCAAGCCTCAGATCTACAGGGTATGTCTTTCCTTTTTCGTTGACTTTCCTTCTGAAGTCAAAATACTCACCGCTCCTTCCACAACATAGGCCGTCTATTCGAATATTGCAGTTTACGAAATGGAAGTCAATGGGGTCGCCGTCATGAAACGTCGCTCCGACTCTTGGTTGAATGCCACACAGATTCTTAAGGTTGCCGGGGTAGCGAAAGCCAGAAGAACAAAAACTCTCGAAAAGGAAATTGCGGCCGGTGAACATGAAAAAGTACAAGGAGGGTACGGAAAATATCAGGGGACCTGGGTGAATTACCAAAGAGGCGTCGACCTTTGCCGGGAATACAACGTCGAAGAGATGCTGAGACCCCTTCTTGAATATGACATGGCCCCCAATGGGACCAACCCTGCGGTGCACGATACGTTGGATACACCTACGAAGGAACAAGCGATGGCCGCACAAAGGAAACGTCTGTACAGCGGTGTGGATAATCGTGGTGTGAGTCAACCACAACAGGGCACTTTCTTCCAGAATATCTCTCGCACTGCCGCGACCGCCGTCAACGCTATCAGTAAAGCTCGTTTCGACTCCCCTGCCGCTCGGGGCACTGACAATAGACGGACGAGTATGATTCGCAAGCCTTCGCAACAAATGAGCAGCCAAGAGTCCACGATTCCCTACAATAGTCAGCAAAGCATGTATAGTGTGACGTCTGATAGTGGCTTCGGGAGCAACTTCCAGAACAGCAATCGATATCCGCCCAATGATGCCTCAGGCCTTGATCATGAGGAGCCCATGGAGCCTCCTCTAAAGCGCATCAGATCTTCCTCCAACCATCCACCGTCGTTTGGAATGCATCGTGAACCGTCGACATTGTCAATGCATGAGCCAACACCAACTGAACCCAACGACTCCTTCTACCAGGACATGGATATTTCAAATTCTATGGTGGATGGAAACCCGCGTGGTTCCGAGCCCGTTGCCGCGCCCTCAACACCGCACAGGTTTCAGAAGATGAAGCTGATCATGACGCTGTTCCTTGATAAGCGGACCAAAGATTTCTCAAACCACCCTGCTCTACTACAGCTAAGCGGCGATGACTTAGAGATTCCACTCGACGAGTACCGGAACAACGCTCTGCACTGGGCAGCTATGCTTGCCCGTATGCCATTAGTGCATGCACTTATTGAGAAGGGTGTCAGTATTTTCCGTCTAAATGGCGCTGGGGAAACGGCATTGCAAAAGTCTGTTGGGACAAGAAACAATCTTGATTACCGAAGCTTCCCGCGTTTACTGCAGGTGCTTGCTCCCACTATCGACATGGTTGACTTTAGCGGACGTACAATCCTCCATCATATTGCGGTGATGGCAGCAACCGGGGGCGGAGGTCATGTGTCAGCCAAGCACTACATGGAAGCATTGCTTGAGTTTATAGTCCGTCATGGGGGAACTTCAGTCGGCCAGCAGATCTCCAATGGAGCCATCGATAAAGGGCAGAATGGGTTACAACAGGGCCAAGTCATAACACTCGGTCGATTTATCTCGGAGATCGTCAATCTCCGTGATGACCAGGGAGACACTGCACTTAACCTGGCAGGCCGTGCACGTTCTGTCCTCGTACCTCAACTTCTGGAAGTCGGTGCGGATCCTCATATACCCAACCACACTGGTCTTCGGCCTGCAGACTACGGTGTCGGCGTTGATATGATAGACGGCAATCCACAATCCCAGCAGTCTGGGAACAGGAATGATTCCTTCACAGATCAACTTGCCAAGGCAAAGAAAGAAATTCTAGACAGTAAGAACCTGACCGTGTTCGCAAAACGAGGATTTTCCAAGATACTAACAATAACTTAGCAACATTATCCCAAATCAACGCAATGGTGCAGGAAACATTAAGCAGTATCGACAAGGAGCTATCTTCGAATTTGACAAAGAAGCAAGAGAAGTTTGACCACTGGCATTCAAAAATCCGGGAAACTGCGAAGGCGCGGCAAATTGAGCAAAAACAGCTTGACGAATTAAGGCGCAGATCATCAGACCGTGTGGAGCTCGAAAGACGGATAAAAAATCTAGAAAGATCGTCCCAAGATCTTGTTGCAAACCTGAAGAATGCTCATGGTCAATCACTCGATCCATCAAAAACTGTCACAGTTGGAGATGCCGACAAAGACTCTGGGGTTGAAGTTGCCGAATTCGAGTCCATATTCCCTGAAGACTTTGACCCTGCCTCTGGATTTTCCGAGAAACAGGCCGCCTATCTGGCATCGTTACCATCCGTTGGGACTTTGCAACAACGCATAAAATGTTACCAAGATTTCAACGGGGAATTATTTTCTGAGGTGGGCCGGCTCAGGTCCAAGAATGTGGTACTGGGGGAAAACTACCGACGAATGGTAATAGCGTGTACAAATTGGACAGCTGAGCAAGTTGACGAGGCTGCTGAGGGATTAACACAGTGTGTCAAGGAAATCAACGATAACCCAGTTCCCGAAGACGAGGCTATTGAGATTTTGATGAGAGACCGTGGCCAGGATTGGTAGAGGGCTCTTAACGACCAGTTCTTTTCGAGGTTTACGATATTTCGCGTCAATACTTTTGTTTATCTGACTGTCCTTGGATTCAGCTACGCAAGGAGGTATTGTTCATATATGGGATTTTGTTTTACAAGCATTCGTGGAGTTATCTTCATTGTGCCTTTTGTGGCGTTTTTCAGCATTCAGTCTGTGTTTACAGATACCCTGAGGGCAGATATAATGAGTTTAGATCATGTTATATTATTTCATTCATGGCTGCATCAAGTTCGATGCCAAGCTGATCATGCTTCTGTTCTTGTTGGCAAAACTTCCATCAATCATGATTCCATGTATTCGATTACAACAAATGTCTATATTTTCAGATTCTGGATTCTTGGCCGCCATGAACACTTTGTCTTGGTGTCTTGTCTTGGGATATCAGCCTAAATAGCCCAAATTATCCGCTATGTGTATACGTCCAGACCAATCTACTGGATGGGATAGACGAGATGAGCTTACCCCGCCTGTCATCATATGCAATCTTCAGATCATGGACATTGGCGTGCATCTACCAGTAGTCTAGCCAAGATAAAAGGCCCAGCTGGTCCCAGTGGTTTTTGTCAGATTCTCACCAGGCTACAGTGGACCAGTATATTTACACACAGCAACCAAGCTTATTTATAGAATAATTACAAAAATGGCTACGGGAATTCTGCGAGTTGAAGGTAGCAAAGTTGTGGACAACCATGACCAAGAAGTGGTTCTTCGAGGGGTGGCCACCGGGGGGGTATCTGAAGTATTTTCCTCCTTCATTTATGACTTATATGTCTCTAGATCCCAAACGAACCCCCGGGTCCTTATTATAATGATCGCAAGCTAACAACTCCCTCTCAGCATGGAAAACTTCATCACTGGATATCCAGGCCACGAGTCGCAGCATCACGATGCAATGCGCAAAGCCCTGGGGCCCGAAAAATACGAGTTCTTCTTCAACAAGTGGTTGGAGTATTTCTTTACAGAGGTAGATGCTAAGTTTGTTGCCGGACTTGGACTGAACTGTATTCGAATTCCGTTTAATTATCGCCATCTGGAGGATGATATGAATCCGCGCATGCTGAAGGAGTCTGGGTTTAGGCATCTGGATCGGGTGGTTGATTTGGTGGGTGGAGTGCCACATGGTAGATATTTTCTTACTAAACACCAGACAGTGTGCGAAAGAAAAGATATACACCATCCTGGACATGCACGCCGTCCCTGGTGGCCAAAACGGAGACTGGCATTCGGACAATCCCACAAACTACGCCGCTTTCTGGGACTACAAAGACCACCAGGACAGGACCGTGTGGCTGTGGGAACAGATTGCAGCCCGATACAGGAACAACCCTTGGATTGCAGGATACAATCCGCTCAACGAGCCCTGCGATCCAGAACATATCCGACTGCCGGTCTTTTATGAGCGCGTTGAGAAGGCTATTCGGGCGGTTGATCCGGATCATATTCTGTGGTTGGATGGAAATACGTTTGCGATGGAGTGGAGGGGGTTTGATAGAGTGCTTCCGAACTGCGTTTATGCTATTCACGACTATTCTGTGGGTTTCTTCTCTCTGTCTGTCGTGGTTTGATGGTTTGATTATTTGATGGCTGATTGGTGTTACGCAGTCGATGGGATTCCCTACAGGTGAACGATATCAAGACACTCCAGAACAGAAGCAGCTCCTCGAAAGTCAGTTTCTCCGCAAGGCAGAGTTTATGACCCAGCATGGCACACCAATCTGGAACGGTGAATTTGGTCCAGTCTACGCAGATCCGCGAATAGATGCAGAGGCTGGCGTTATCAACCACGAGAGATACAGTTTGCTTGGTGAGCAACTACGCATCTACGACAAGCACAACATCCACTGGTCCATCTGGTTATACAAAGACATCGGTCTCCAGGGAATGATCCATACCAGCCCAGATAGCAAGTGGAATACCACAATCCAGTCTTTCCTGGAGAAGAAGAATCAACTCTGGCTTGATTCTTGGGGAAGACAACCCTCGTCCGAGCCCGAAGCAGCACTAGCACCGCTCATTGAATGGATCGACAAAGTCAGTCCAACAGCAAAGGATACATATCCCACGTCCTGGGATACGAAGCGACATCTACTCCGCGCGGTGTTTCAGACCTTTTTGGCGGCTTCGTTTGCGGATGAGTTTGCAGGGCTCTTCCGAGGGATGGGCGAGGACGAGCTGGAGGCTTTGGCACATAGTTTTCATTTTGATGAGTGTGTCCAACGAGGAGAGCTCAATGAGATTTTGAAGTGTCATTCTGGTGTGGCTGAGTCTTGATCTTACTGTTTAGTATTCTTCATATGGCCGATATATATTGCCCGTGGATAGCTGCTCAAGGAAGACTTTTATAACATACGACTGTCCCTTTAGATCACCTCAAAATGCAGATGAACAGACAATAACACCCAATAAAAGGACATGAACGAAGAAAACACTGAGGATAAAGTGAGTAAATGAATGAACAAGATGCAAAAAAGAATAGTAAAAAAGAATCTCTCCCTCGGGGAATCGAACCCCGGTCTCCCGCGCTTATCAGATTAATGACAAGCGGAAATCATGACCACTAGACCAAGGAAGATTCCAACTGGGTTATCTCAGTTGCTTGGCTGACGATTTTACTGTCAATGTGCATCATGATCCTTTTCATGCCAACAGCATTCATCAAATCGCATCTCTATGGATACCAAGTAGATGCCTGTTGATCGCGGAAAAAATGCCTTCCATTACCACTTATTCCATTATAAGGGCTCCATTGTGCTCCAATGAACTGATTTGATTATCAATTTTGCGTTGTTCTACCATGTGATTCTAGAATACTGTGTGTATAATCTCAAATGTGCGTGTCTGCACGATCTAAAGTGCAGATTACAAAGCAGTTGCTAGACACTCCGCTAATACCACAACCTGTGACCCCACCATCCCCGCCGAAATTTCTGGCTTATCGATAAAAAAAGCGACGAAAAAAAACTCCTGTTGGCGGGGTCGATCAACATTAATTGCTTCTCATCTCCAACAGCCTAGTTCTTTGCTGCTATTGTTGCTGTCATATCTTATCTGACGGCTATCAAGTGCAGTTAGACGCACGCAGAATGTCCCTGTGAGCACATCGACTGCCTTGATCACCCCTGCCTGAAGTCGACAATCTGAAGATCGACTCATATCAGATATCTACATAAGAACGCGACATTATACCCCATTGGCTGCTCTGATAGAAATATCAAGTCTGTTAAACATCCCCGGAGCATTTATCTTTTTCTGGTCGACTGAATAAAAGCAATTATCTTCCAAAATGGCCGAATCTACCGATTCCTACCCCACATCGTTGAACACTTTGTTCGACGCTGCATCGCCGCTGAAGGAACAGTTCAACCCCGTACGTTTGGAGGATGCTCAGATATTTCCAATCTTGGAGCTGCCCCTGGGAAAGGCAATCTTTGGACATGACTCATCGGATCAAGATGCCATCAACCGTGTTTCTAGTGGAGAAACATCCTACACCAGCTTTGTTGCTGAAAAGACGAGAGCAATCTCGCAGACCACGATAGACGGCCCTACATCTGAGCAACAACGCTCTCAGCTACTCCACATTGGTCAGGCTGCTCTATTTGGTTTCCTGCAGTCCAATGTCACTGGTCCTCCTTTGAAGTTTAGCCCGGCTGAGGTCATCTTCCCATCTGCCATCCAGTCTGATGCCGCCACTCTCAAAGCTGTCCGCGCTCACGCCATTCGTGAGCTCTCTGTGGATGGCGAGGCTGCGTACAAGTTGACTCCTAATGTGGAGCTTTTCTCTGTAGCAAAGGCCGTTCTGGTCGACGCAAATGTCTTGCAGGAAAACGGTCCCTTGATGGCACGGACACTTAGAATGCGCGTCAACTTCCTCCACCAGAAGATGCTTTCAGAAGTCACCGGCACATTGCAAAATGAAATTTATAATGATGTAGAGGAGCTGGCCAAGGCTTTACTGGGTGAAAACTCGGTCTCTTCTCCGCAAGAAAAGGGAATATTCCTCCTGGAACGAGCAACGATCAATACTCATCATGGATTTGACGTCAAGGCCAGAGCAGACATTGAACAGGCTGCAGCACTGAGGAAATTCGAGTTTGCTTTGGTTGGAAAGCTGGGAAAGAGAACCAAGTTCCAAGAGCGCGACATCAGTCAACTCGTTGTTTTAGCCAAGAGTTCTGACGATATCTCTTCCCCAGAGAAGAAGGACACCACTCAGCCGTCAGGGCCCAAGAACCTGGATCTCAATGATGACACCCTTTTGGAGTCTATCTCCTTTACGAAGAATGCGGAACAGGAACCCAAAGATAAACCCGTGACCGTCCAAGACGAGTCCGCTCTATCGCCCGCCTTGGCATCTCTCGACGCTGGAAACCAGCCTATCCTTGACCCTATTGACTCCGCCATCCTTTTGGCTATGGCGTCGGCCATCACCAACACCTCACCCGATAACGGATTGACCCGAGAGGAAACCCAACCCTACGCAAACCGTGTCCTTGAGGGTGGTAGTTCAAACTGGCAGATCTACACCCAAGCCTTGCTGGTCCGAAGTAGAGTCGAGGGCTACAGAGCGCGTACAGTCGAGAGAGCAGTTTTGCAGTTGCAAGCCCTCGTTGACCAGATCATCGCGGACACTGCCACCCCTGACACAGACGCCACTACGGCTGTTGAAAAACCGACAACCTTCCTTCCCAGACCCGAGGAGTCAGAATCCGCATCTGCCGCTGAGCGACTTGAATATATCTGGCCCTTGAGCTTCTCGACCAGATGGGACCTCGAGTCAGAGCTGGCAGAACGATGGGTGAACATCGGAGGTTTGCGAACCGCTCTTGACATTTACGAGCGCCTACAGATGTGGGCTGAAGCAGCTCTCTGTTACGCCGCCACCGAAAAAGAAGAGAAGGCCAAAAATATTGTTCGTGGACAGCTCTACGAACCCACCAACGGGGCTGTACAGGATGAGGACAAGGAGAAATTCGAAGGTCCCGAACTTTCTCCCCTTCCTGCTGATGCCCCACGATTGTTCTGTATCCTGGGTGACATCGATACGGACCCAGCTATGTATGAGCGTGCTTGGGATGTCTCCAACAAGCGTTATGCCCGTGCCCAGCGCTCTTTGGCTCGTCACTACCTCACATTGAAGCCTCCCGCTCTGGAAAAGGCAGAGGATGCCTACCGCAAGAGTCTTCACATCAACCCGCTCAACCATGGTGCCTGGTTCGCTCTTGGTTGTGTTCAGCTCGAGTTGCAGCAATGGGATAATGCCGTCGCTTCTTTTCAACGGACTGTCCAGATTGAAGACACCGATGCCGAAGCATGGAGTAACCTTGCCGCAGCTATGCTCCGAAACCCCAGACCAGCGACAGAAGAAGATGATGATGAGGAGACAGAAACGACTAACACTACTCAAGAAAAGCTCGACGACGAAGAAGAAGACGAACAACTGGTTCCGAAGAAGCAAAAAGACCCATTCAAGCGTAAGCGGGGGGCCCTTGCAGCCCTCCACCGCGCCGCACACCTCAAGCACGTTGACGCTCGCATTTGGGATAACGTCTTGACAGTAGCAGCTTCAATTCCGCCCCCATTCACACCCTTCCAAGATGTCGTTCACGCCCAGAGACGACTCATCGAAATCCTGGGCCCGAAGAAGGGCGAAGAGAGTGTCGATCTTCCCATTCTGTCTATTCTGGTCGACTTTCTCATCCACAATTACGAGTATGAGAAACTTCTGATCGATATCAATGAAGACCCATCGCTGCCTGCCAACCGTGTCATCCGCAGTGGTACAGTCCCCGGTCAGATCCTCTCACTCGTTGACGACCATGTTGTGCCATTGATCACCCACTCCGCCCGGCTCTGGCTCGTCGTCGCCCGCGTCGAGCAGTGGCGTGAGCGGCCATCAAAGGCATTCGAAGCCCATGAGAAGGCCTGGCGTGCCACCATCGCCTCATCAACACAGGGTGCGTTCCAGATGGGCGATGAGAAGAAGTGGTCGGAAGTTGTCCGGGCGACAGAGAAGTTGGTTTGCGATGGTTACGCCAAGTTTGGCCCGATGGATAAGGAAGGCCAAGAAGGCGTTGCCGATGGAGAGGCTGAGCTCGTTGCCAAGGACTGGCGATTCAAGGCCCGTAGTGCTGTTAGGGGAATTCTGGGTAAGGGCAAAGACTACTGGGAGGACAGCGAGGGCTGGACTCGTTTGAAGGGGTTGCAGAGTGAGATGGGAAGTGGTTAGATGGAATGTTTGTTAATGAGAAATGTTATCGCAATCAGCGTTTCTTGTCTTGATATTAGTTTTAGACCTGCATAAAATTTGATGTTCTGTTGTTTTATCATGCTTTGCAGAAGACTGGTTGTATTCCTGGTAAAATTGGACAGAAGCAGCACCGCCATGACTTATAATCGCAGCCTACCGACCCTCTACCTTTCTCTTCAACATCCCACAAAAACTTTCAAACAGAACAGAATCAGTCCCCTTGAGCCACCTAACAAGAACCCGCACTCCCTTTTCCTCAATCCTATCCTGTCTCAACTGCACCTTGAATCCCAACGCGGCTTTGGAATCGTCAATCTCGGCCTTGTGACCTGCCCCGGCTAACTGCATTTTCCGGCGCGCTTGACGGGACCAGACGTTTTCCATCGCGAATCCTACGCCCGTGCCGAGGTTTTTACGCCAGTTCCACTGGATAGAAAGGGTGCTGAGCTCGGCGTCGACTTTGTCACTTATATCGTCGATTGATGCGGTTGGTATGTCGAAGGTAAATTCTGAGGGGAAGGGTAGGAGATGTTTGGGGAATCCGGTAATGCCTCTAGCTATGTTCTGTTGGCTGGTCAGTATCGACGATACACCACAACGTGGGATAAACTTGAAAAAAAAGGAAGATGACATACCATTGCCGGACGCAGGTCAGTCCATGACCAAGCTACCGCCCATCGTCGTGTTTTGTTGCCCTGGACAAACTCTGTCACGGCATAGTTGTGATTTTTGTGATCAATCAATTTCTCTACGATGACGGAGACACTGCTCAGTTTCCCGAGCATGGAGGTATACCACACGACTTGTTCGCGAAGACGAAGACTCTCCTCGATCATGCGCGTTACAAAATCTATTTCGCCACCAGCGGTAACCATCTCAACCTCTGCACCTGTGCATGCCTGTACACTCTTCTCAATGATAGATTCCTTGTAATAGCCTGGATGCAGCTTACCGAAAATGGTGGTCTCTCCTTTTCCATTGCTGAAGCAATCATTTCGTCACGAGATTCATAGAACGGAGGGTTACACATGGTGAAATCCAGGCTAGATTATAATTACGCTGATTTGAGCTTGAAAATCCGACTAGATCACAGGGTTCTGCATACCTCTCAGCTCCCAGTCTTGAATGCAATGGGATGAGGTCATCTTTGGGGTCTGTTTTGATTATCTGGATTCGAGATTCAAGTTCATTCACCGACACGGTCTGTTTTGAGGATTGGAAGTTTTCTTCATCGATGTCTACTCACGTCATGAGTTCTTCTGGCTTGAGACATAGAGTAGTCAAGCTTTTGACTTACCGGTTGCCACGAAATTCCAATGTGGCCGCAAGGCGCTTCCCAGAAGCGGGTATATACTGCAACATCCTGTTCCTCTGCAATAGTCAGGAAAACTGCTGTTCAACAAGGACCAAAGAGTCAATTACTGCGTACATATCAAGCCCAAGGACCTCTCTATCGGGGTCAAAGTCATCCCGATACTCGTCTCCCGTGGTGTCTATAAGGTCTTGAAGCCATAGGATATAGTTAAATCTATTGGTTGTCAGACGTGACTTTTGGTGGCTCAATGCTCATTTTACCTGTTGGGTACCTAAGAGCAATAGTTAGACCAGCATGAGATTCTTTATAGTTTATACATACTGGTGGACATAGTCTATTTTCAGGAATGTCAACCTTCAAGTTGAAATCCCGCTGCAGCAGACTTTTCGTCAATTGTCTAAAAACCAATTAGCCTTAGCCAACATGCTGGGGTTCTTCGCCTACCGGACGGCATTTGGATCGGTAAAATCCAGCTGACCATTCGGCTTCACGCTGTGGACCGTTCGTTCAGCTTCCAGACCAAAAGCCACTAAAATATTACCACGATCGTAGACATACTATTTGGCGAAATCAGGCGACTGCAAAGCCAGCGTCGTAAAGTCGACGTCATTTTTGTAGATATTTCGAGTTGCCTTCATGATACTAGTGCTGGAGGGTGTGTATTATTAGCCTATGAAGAACCAGGCCTGCATCAAAGCACAACTTGGAATATTAACGCTCGAAGATGGCATAAGGTCACCTGAGTCATGACGATAGAATCCTCACGTATTGCAAAAACGGGTGTTTATTCTTACCACTGGGTGTTGGTGGGGTAGATCCAAAGTCTTTTCGAAGTTCCAAAGGAACGAAGAAAAAGGGACCACGGAAAAAGAGGAACCGGATCACCTTCTTGTGGACATGAGCTGGCGATCAAAGGAATCACCAGGCTGCAATCAAGCCATTGAAAAAGGCGAGCTGAAGTGTGGAGATATACCAAGACAGTCGGTCGCTGACCGCTGAAATTGGCTGCGACAGAAGCTGCGCTTAACTGGCCTAAGGCGATAAGGCCAAGCAGATCCCTTATGTCATGGCGGGGAAGACGCGTTTCATCCCACGTACATAATCCCCTCCATCCCCCCGTCTCTGCTTCTCCATTTTCCTGCATTGCAGTTTAACGATCAAAAGTCTGAGATCGGTCTTTTGGTCGATTGGCTTTTTCCCCCTGCAGATTTTCTCACCTTCAATTTCCTGTGAATCATTGACTCGTTCGCGGGTGTGTCGCCATGGACAAATTAAAACAGAGGCTGGAACGAGATCTCCACTTTGTGGAGGGTGCCTTCAAAGGTCAAGATCAGTTCTAGAAAAATCTTGGAGTGCTTCGCTGGGCTGAACTAACACCACATAATTTTGGGTAGACTCTGGTTTACACGATGCCACAGCCAAGGCATACCATCTGAAACACCAGATGGGAAAGTTCTTCAACCTGGTCAATCCTAACCATCGTCATGACGAGGAACACGAGCAAGCGACAGACAGGAAGAGAAGTGCAATCGCGGAGTCCCACCGATTTGAATCGTTTGCCCCGGTCCACGAGAACAACAAGGTCAAATGGTATGTCGATGCGCTGGACTACCTCTGGGCAGTTTCCATCGCCCTTGAGAACGCCAAAGAGGTCATCTACATTGAAGACTGGTGGCTTTCCCCCGAGTTGTTCCTTCGACGACCCCCGTTTTTGAACCAAGAATGGCGACTTGATCAAATACTCAAACGCCGTGCGGAGGCCGGTGTGAAGATCTATGTGATTGTGTACAAGGAGGTGAGCTGGATGAATAGATGGAAGTTCCGGGGTATGGAAATGCTCATGACAATTCATTATAGGTGAACCAAGCCCTCACTTGCAACTCGGCCCACACCAAGCATGCGTTGGAGAGTCTTTGTCCCGAAGGAAGCCCTGGTTACAACAATATCCGAGTACTGCGACACCCGGATCACAACGTTTTCGAGAATGGTGCTGATATGACATTGTACTGGGTGTGTTGGAACCCGTAGCGAAGCATTCGACATCCGAGAGAGGTTGCTGACCCAAGACAACAGGCACACCATGAGAAGTTCATTGTCATTGACTACGAGTTGGCCTTTATTGGTGGTATTGACCTGTGTTTCGGAAGATGGGATGCTAACCAGCACCCGCTGGCTGATGTCCATCCCTTGAACATGGAGAATGAAATTTTCCCGGGCCAGGAGTTCAACAATAACCGTATCATGGATTTCCAGAGCGTGGAGGCGTGGCAAGATAATGAATTGAGCAAGGCCGAATATGGCCGAATGCCATGGCATGATGTCGCCATGGGCTTGATCGGAGATTGCGTTTACGATATCGCCGAACATTTCGTCCTCCGCTGGAACTTTATCAAACGTGATAAGTATAAGCGAGACGAGAGCGTCGATTGGCTCTTACTTGAAGGGCGCACCGGTGATGATGAAGATCTTGTCGCTGTTCAACGTCCAAAGTTCCCCGTTGGTGACTATGTTCAGCATCCCTTTACCCCATTGAGCTCCAAGCCCCACGGGAATCAAGGAAGCGTGCGGGCACAGATCGTGCGCAGCAGCGCCGACTGGAGTAGTGGGATTTTGCCTGAGCACAGCATTCAGAACGCCTATTATGAGATCATTAGCAATGCTCAGCACTATGTTTACATCGAAAATCAGTTCTTCAGTAAGCTTTCAAGTGGGAAGTTGGAAGCGGGGAAATATATGCTAACATTCCCTAGTCACCTCTACTGGCGATAAACAAGCACCCATTCATAATCTGATTGGACGTGCGATCGTCGACGCCTGCGTCCGGGCCGGAAAGGAAGGAAGAAAGTTCAGAGTCATTATTTTGATCCCAGCAATTCCCGGTTTTGCTGGAGATCTTCGGCAGAATGAAGCTGCTGGCACCCGTGCGATCATGGACTACCAGTACAAATCTATCTGCCGTGGCGAGCACTCCATCTTTGGGCAGATTTCTGCGCAAGGAGTTGACCCAAGGGGTGAGTCAACAGTTTCCCTTGCAGAAGATACGAGCTGACACAACCAGAACATATTTTCTTGTTTAATCTGCGTGCATATGACCGTATCAACAAGACCCCCGCTTTGGTAGAGCTTGAGAAGGAGGCTGAGGTGAGCTACAATGACATCCAACGTGGTCTAGCCGAATCCATCATGAGTGAGAGTGTCCACCCTGCCATTGGAAAGGCAGGTGACAAGAATGAGAAGAGTTACGATACCGGTAATGCGGAGAGGGAAAAGCACATTGATCGACTGCGCAGGTTCGAGGAAAAGCGGCGCCATCATGAAAACGGACAGGAAGTCAGCAAGGATACTGTTGCTCACACGACCATGCTCCACGGGGGCAAGATGTCAGACGAGCCTTGGGTGGGAAACCCCGAGGATGAGAAGGAAAACTTTGTCCAAGAGGAGCTCTACATTCACGGCAAGGTGCTCATTGCCGATGACAGAATTGCCATCTGTGGCAGTGCCAACATCAATGATCGGGTAAGGCACGACCCTATTTACCTAACCAATAAGGATACATGCTGATTGTACTAGTCGCAACTTGGATTCCACGACAGTGAACTTGCTATCGTCATGGAAGACCAAGATTTCATCCACACAACGATGGATGGCAAGCCGTACAAGGCTGGACGCCACGCTGCCACACTCCGACGACACCTGTGGAGAGAACATCTTGGTTTGTTGCCCGCGCAAGACTATGATGCCTCAAAACACCCCAACGCCCAGCCCCCGAATGTCTGCATGAACGCCAACGAAGAGGGTCCTGAAGACGACTTTGTCGTGGATCCCCTGAGTGAGTCACTTTGGAATATGTGGACTGAGCGTGCCACCGTCAACACGGAAGTATACAGAATGCTCTTCCGCGCAGACCCGGATGACAAAATCCTTAACTTCGACGACTACGACACCTTTACCCCTCGCGGTGGATCGAAGCAGGGGCATCTATTCGACCCTTACCGGCCCGTCAAGGAAGTGAGAGAGCACCTCGACAAGATCAAGGGTCACCTCGTCTGGATGCCTTTGGAGTTCCTGAAGGATGCCGAGATGGCGGAGCCTGGTCTATCTGTGAACCAGATCACCGAGGTAAGCTAGACTTCTGTCTGAAATCTGACATGAAATGATATGACACATACTAACTGAATTTTCCCAGAGTATCTACACATGAGCAACGAACTTTTTGGGGGAAATTTACCAGCATTTAGTGAATACCTTGGAAATATTTTGAAATTGGAGAGCAAAATCTGTTTTTGTACAGTACAATTTGAAATAACCCATGTGCTGCGCATATGCATATTGCATATAATCACATCTACTACGTATCTATATATTACAATTATGTGCACATTATTTACATACCAATTGAACTCAAATCGATGCCCTACACATTCCCAACAAGATGGAACCAATAGTAGGGCTGACACATGTCTCGGCAAATTAAGCCCATCGATTTGGGTGGTATTCATTCCGATCTTTTGGGCTCTTGATTTGAGAAAAGAGGACATGTAGAATTTGTCAATTTACGTGGCGTAGTTATGTGTTGGAATGCAATTAATGAGAACTCTCGGCGGTACATTTGAGACTCAGTCAAGAATTCCTACTCCATACTACGTCGTATAAATTGGTCTGGCGTGAGAAGCGATGAGAAACACAAATATCAAGTGGAAAATTATTATTAGTGCATATGCTGCAAACCTGCCTGCAGTAAGGCAGGCAGTCTATGTAAGAGATAATTTATCTATCCAGTGCCCCAAGCAGAACACCCAACAGAAAGCCAAAAAAGAAGAAGAAGAAGTATCCAAAAACGAGGCCATAGAAAGGCCAGACAATCGAAACCAACGAATCAGACAATAAAAGCAAACAGCAACCAGCGCAGAGCAGAAAAGACTTTTGTCGCTAAGTAACTCTCGACCAGTGACCCCGAACTTGATGCAGTTGCTGGGGGAAATGAGAAAAGAAAAGAAACAAACCAAAAAAAAAAAAAAAAAAAAAAAAAAACAAGGTAAGCAATAAGCATAGCAAAATTCGGCCGTGTTTCTGCTTCATTAAAAACAAAGAAAAAAAAATAAAAAAAAATAAGGAAAGAAAATGGTATCGCGGATTGGGAATCATCGGAAAAGAATGCGAAACACTTATTTTCTCCTTCACCCCTTTTTTCGGTCGTCCACGAGCAAAGAACAATTCCATGGGCTTCTTCTGTGTGATAGGTATAGCATGCCATATGACAGATCAGTCTGCTATACGACCCAAGCCGATCGGATATAACATCCAGTTCACTGCCATTCGTTTAAAGTCGTTTATAGGCTGGGAAGCCAAATGTGAAGTATCCAAAGAGTTTCCCAGGGGTGGGATGGATGGAGAAGGTGACCAGAAGCAGACTGCAAGTGCCAAATGCAGGGGTCCCTGCAAGGCTGCAACGAGGCCGTTTAGAACCGGAAATGCCGTGTGGATCCAAAATGGGCCTGGGAAATTCGAGAGATCAGCGTGACAGTTCCACAAAAAGGGTAAGCCATGTACATACTGAGGAAGTGTACAATGCTACTGTTTCTATGCTTTAGCGGTGTGGCATGCATTGCAGCGACAGTGGCCACAGATCTTGCAGCGCCAGATTGCCACAAAGGGACCGGAATTGCAGTCGGAACAGCGCCAGGTGAGAATATTCCCATTGGTAGCCTGGACAATGGCAAAGACATGACCGGAGCATTGGTTGGCCATTTTTTCGTCGTGTGTTTGTTTATTTCTCTATGGCGCAACGTAGTCAGATACCGCTTGGGTGACAATGGACATCCCCTCGCCGTGGCCACTCACCGGAAGGAGTCTTTGTGTCACTGGAAAGGCCGAGTTGAAGTTGAAGCAATTGACTTGAACCCGGGTTATTTTGGGATACTGTGTCTTCTCAAGTTGATATGGAGGAGATTGGTAGAACAAAATGGAATGGGCCGAGATGATTGAAGGGATAAAGAGATCTTGGGAAGGAGCAGGGTAGAAGAAGCTTGGTAATGTAGATGTCGAAGGAAGACAAGTTTAGGAATGAATGAGAAAGCTGAGATGATGGATTGGAAGGGAACTGGGCGAACACTCCATCATATATATAGGAAACCCGCAGAAGAAGAAATTCAAGACGGACATATCCCTTTTGGGCGAATGAAGGCAAGCACCACGTAGGCCCAGAATTCGCTGTGAGAAACCGTACTTCCCAGCGCTTCCTTGACAAGATTGGAAGGGTGTTCTCAACAATGTAAGATCCCGATTATTGTCGTCCAAGGTCCATTAGTTCCTGTGGAGAATTCAAAAAGGAAAACCAGAACAATTGGAATACAGATGATGTAGAAAGTTAGTTGGTGGACTACACCGGGACGTTCCGTGCAGATTTGGGGGAACACAGAGCGAAAAAGTGATGGATGTGGATTGGAAGAGTAGTAGACAGGGAGGCAGGTATGAACGAGATCAGAAATGATGATTTCTATATGATTAGCAGGTCGACAAAAATACCGTAGATAATCGATCTCAGCGCCCCCAAAGCCCGATCGATAGCATCGCACGCTCCTGATTGGAGATCGAGGAAGCACTGTCCTTTCCAGCCCTGCGGTGCCTGGGATTAATTAGCCTCGCGGATCGAAGCAGAAGAAGCAAAGAAGGCAGTCGATGGCCATGGCGGTACTTTGTTGTTGTTGGACTCGTAGCATCTTCGATCGGAATCGTGACGAACTGACAAGAAAGGGAAAAAAAAAAAAAATAAAAAGAGATCCAGATCCAAGGTTCCGGGAAGGCATTCCCTGCTCTCGACGCAGAGTCGTGATAGTCCCTGTTTACCCACCAGCACTAGTTCTTTTCTTTTTTCTTCTCCCTGTCCACTGTTCTTGTCGCTTCACTATTATTTGAATTTGAATTTTCTTTATTTTCATTTCTTCTTGCTGCATCGCTAAATCGGCTCTGATGCCGCTCAATGGCTCCCCACTGATGCATGGCGATGGAGGAGATCCCCGTCGCTTGTCGGATGCACCGTCTGATTCGATCCTGGCGATGATCTTCATATTGACCGCAAGCTGGGATCAGAAGCTTAGAATATTTCCCTGGACGAATCAGAGTCAGAAACCAGCCGAACATAATGTTACATTCTATTTTCTGCTCTGGTCCAACAGAAACATTAAAAAAATGAACAACGCGCGGCAGACCATCCGATCCACCGGACGCCGACAATAACCTTTTGGGTCCTTTGGGCCCGTCGAATGATGGTATACATACGTGCTGTACGTACCTCGTACCTACAGACGGGCACTCCGATTGATGGTTTCAAAAGGACCATCCCCAAGTTCTCCTCGGTCAGACCCAGCTCAGCTCAGGTCGAGTCAAGCCCCCTCGCAGTCGCAGATCTGAGCCGATCACGGGCATTTACAGAGGATCCACAGGCCCAGTAACCAGGTTCAGTAATTGAGTGTGACTAGAGTGGCTCTAGTATCTTGACCTGGGACTAGTACACCTGGTAGACCGGCTGGTGGAGGAGTTCATCAGGCCTAAGAGAATTAAGAATAGTAGCACAGGTGATTTCAGTTTCTTCTTCTCGTTCTGGGACTTTGTCGCTGCCATCTTATTGTTTTGCATCATGGTTTATTCCCATGGTCTATTCCCGACGATGACCTCCCTAGGACCAGTACGGACGGTAACCGGCAGGTCATATTATCATCACCAATTGTAGTCGTCTGGGCGATATCATAGAAAATAATAATAATAATAATAATAATAATAATAATAATAATAATAATAATTTACTCGCGACCAGCCTGACCTGGGCTGCACTCCACCGATACTAAATTCGTGTCGAATTAGTAGTTGCAAACCTGTGTGTGTTTTTTCTTTTTACTTCCCTTTCTTTCTTTATTTTTTTCTTTTCTTTTTTCTTTTTTTTTTTTACCTTCTCGTTTTAGTTTCTGGGATCACCAACAAATCATCATCTCAGAGCCCCCTCCTTCCCCTACATACTAAAACACTCGGGGGTCACTCAAGCCCGGTTGGGCCAACAGGGGAATCCGGGAATTGGGGACTAAGGTCATTGTGGACACTGCACTGTTCACCAAATGTCCCGAGTCCCTTCTCTAGGGGATGTTTCTGATTTCCTAACAAGCTAACAACCCAAATTTCCAGGAATGTCACCGACTGTCAGCCTGTCACTCTAAAATCAAAATTAATGCTGCGTCCGTCCGGGAGAGCTAAGGCCAGGATATCCACATGGCTGCTGGATATTATTAAGTCCCAGGTAACCAGGGCTCTGGGTTGATTTTAAACTGGCCGTGCAGTTTGGGGAATTTATCGTCCATTTGGTTCAACCGTCGGTTCATTGCGAAATCGTTATTATCGTACAGCTGGGATAGTTACTATCGCGGTAGAGGCATCGCCCAGAACTTGACCCGGAGTCCCGAAACGGAATCTCCTTCGGATACGATTTTCATTATTTGATGCAAGCCGACCGATTCGTACAAATTCAAATCACCAATGACCCAGCTGCCGGGGTCCTCCGCGAGACCAACAATGGCGCCAGGTTCGCGTGGTGTCCAGTGATATACTAGATGAAACTTAGAAGGTCTCTCCACCCCCATTTCGGCATTAAATCCCTCGATTGGGGAACAAGATGGTACCTACCTAGTACCTAGTACCTAGTACCTAGTACGACTCTTTGTAGCGTACTTCGTACTTCGTCACCATTGGTGACTGGGGACTTCTGACTGGCCGCAAGTTCTGATCTACCGGCTCTATTCCCCGACGTATTCCCTTTTCCGGCCCAAGGCGCTTGTAGTTTCGGTCGCTTGATCGTCCACCCCTCCCCATGTCAAATAATATTCAGCACCACGGCGCTGGGCTCAGGGTGTTCCCCAGTTCCGCGGAGTCGGACGCATAGTACTTTTTTTGGAACTCTTGACAGGTCTTCCGCAAGGCCGAGTATGTCCTCCGGCTCCTCGTTTCTCTCTCCATAGACAGACAGCACTGCCACGATCGATGAATGAAGAGTCTCCCTCTTCCCCCTTAAAGGTGTTTCATCCGATAGCCATTGACAAATGGTTGCTCGGCGCATTGATGGACCAGGCCAGAACATCGGCATATTCTCTGCAATCTGCATGAAGATTGTATTTTGATGGTCGGCTGGGGTGGTGATAGTAACTACCCGCTAATGTCCAGCTACCTTCCGGTCATCGTAGTCTTGGCGAGCAAACTTCCAGGGAAAATGATCAAGAGATGCCTCTCATTTCACCATCGATTTTCCCACTGATGACGTTTGTTCGATGATTGCCAGTTCCACAAACAAATTTGTATCTTCCCCAAGACGCATTCCAAACTAATCGATCCGTTTCCTTATGGGTTCGACTGCCAGGCTCACCGCTACAAGATCGTTATGGACTTGAGCAACAACAGGGAAGCCGTTCGTACCCACTACCATTCAGCAACAAATAAACCGGCCCGTAGACTCTGTTATACAAGCGGCTGCCGAGGACAAGTGGTCAAGTGACAATCAGGATGACCGTCTTTTGTCTTCTTCTGGTCCTTGTTGGATCGAGCTGTCAGACCAAATCGAAATTGAACCCTGCTGCTTATGCATTGTAAAACAAAGAATGTCTTCTGATCGAGATTGGAATCCCGACAGAACAATCAAGCAGACGGAAGGTTGCATCTACTTGCAGCTTTCTATGTGCCATTCATCTTCTCTTGAAAAGAAGGTGTAACAGAAGGGCGCCCAGAAAAAAGGGCTGGGAATCGAGAAGATAGATCCAAAAAAGTAAGATGTTCAAATATACAAAATATATACTGTGTTATCTGTTATTAAACTGTTCGAGATGTTCTCTTGCATCAATTCCACGGGCCAAAGGCCAGAGTCTAATGGACTCAAGAAATTGATGCCTTCATTCCTCGATAAGACCCTGCCAGCATGACTGTCTTCCCATGTCGAACGACAATAAAAAGGCAGAAAGCGAAACAGGGTCCCGAATTTTGCTCTGCCAACGCTCCGTTAAGAGCAATCTTTGTAAACGAGTCCAGAGAATTAGATCCTCCTTTCTCACAAGATGCTCCTGCAGTACCCAGAGTGGACTGCATCGCTGGTGTAGAAATGTCTTTGCTCTTTCGAACGTAAAAGGAAAAAGAAAAGAAAAGAAAAGTAATAGCACAAATAGCACGCTCCGAAGAGCCACCAAGCTCAACAAAAGTACGTAATGTCGAAAATCAAATTTTCATTCAATTCTGCATCTTACCTCGCCACCATATGCAATAGCTCAAGGCAACAATGGTATTCGCTAAAAGTAAGTCATCCCACATGTATCAACACGAATACGGCAGACAGGAGAAACCAGTCCCTATGAGTCATGCACAAAGTGGCCGCGATTCGAGTATATGTGAAGAAAAGAAAATTCATCAAATTTTTCTGGTCGTTACTGTCTTAAACATCATCTTACCAATGCAATTATCTTGCACGTTGTCATGCTATCGGCGTGTTGCGATAAGGTCTAATGACAATGCATCATTATTCGTTGAGATGAAAGAGTGCGGAAACGCTTGAGTAGCAGTTAGCAATTAGGATTGAAAACCAGAAAATAAGAAGCCACAAACCTTTCACCATAATGATGACGTCGGATGCTCTCCGCAATGAGACTCGAGATGTCAATGACTATCAACTTCTTCGACCTCCTCAGGGTCTGCGGAGATATAGGGAAAGTATTGGTCACAACAATATGATCGATCGACTCGCATGCTTCCATTTGGCCAAGAGACTCATCCCCGAAGAGACCATGGGTAGCAATGCAGTAGACTTTTTTAGCTCCACCCCTCTTTACAACTGTTTCGGCAGCTGCAATCCACGAACCGCTCTTGTCGATCATATCATCAACGATGAACACAGTTCGACCCCGGACATCTCCGACCAGAGTGATCGTCTTCTCTTTCTCATGACCATGACTGGTGCTGCCCTCCTCGTCAGATGACTCAGCGGCATCGAACGAGCCACCAAGAGCATGTTCAGGCGGGGCTGAGGAAGTAGTTGAGAGGATCGAGTTTACCATAGAGTCTGGGATAGCCTCTGAGCCTTCCCTATCGGCAGTGGGAGTTGTGGGCTCCGAGTTAGGGTCAGCGGAAGGATAATCATCATCCACAAGCTGGCCTTGTACAAGCCGTCCAGTAATCACATCACGCACTCGCACATCCGTGCACTCATGGGCGGCCTCCAATTCTGACGGCCGACGAGCACCAGGTGGGGTTCCTGGCCGCAAAAAGTCTACTGTTTCAACCGATGAATCCTCAACGTTGGGTGCACTTGTCGGCCCTTCAGATCGAGGGTAATCATTTTTCCCGCCTTGAAAGCGAAGTGCAAATGGCTTCTGAAGCTTTGGGAGGTGGTCACTCTCCTCAATAGAATCAAAGAAGACTGTACTGTCTGACAAGGTGGTGGCTCTGGGACGGCGCCTGTCAGTAGTGACAATTCCGAAGTTGAGTTTCAAAGTATCCGCGAGTGAAGTGACACGCTTAGTACCTCCAGCATTCTTGCTGACGACAACAGCTTCTTTCCAACCAGGAACATTCATGCGGATCCAACGGGCAATGAAAGGTTCAGCAAACAGGTTGTCTACCGGCTTGCCGAAAAACCCTTGCATTTGAGAGGCCTATATAATCATTCGAATAAGAAAACTGTCTTGGACAGATCTTCCCATTGCTTGCAACCGCATTCGCAAGATCTGAAACTCACATGTAGATCCAAAGTTATGACGTGATCCACGCCAGCAACCGATAGCAAATTTGCGAGCATTCGGGCAGTGATAGCACCCCGGTGACTCTTCTTTTTGGATTGGCGAGAGTATGGAAAGTACCTCGTCTGTGTCAGCATCAATTGTGCGTTATTCAAACGAGACGGGCATCATACGGCATGACCGCTGCAAAAGATAAACTAGTCAGTCACCATAATCACGATGGCAATTGGATAGAGTGTTTTTGAATTCATCCAAATGAGCAGAAACGTACCTGTGATGGACTTTGCGGAGCCACCTTTGCAAGCGGAGATCATGATCAGAAGCTCCATGACACTGTCATTGATCTTTCCACTGCCGCTCTGCACAATGTAGACATCCTGGTTTCGGACTGAGACGCCGATGTTCACTTGGGTCTCGCCATTGGCAAATTTTCCGAGATCTGCTCGGGCGGGGAGGGTGCCTAAGCGCTCGCAGATAGTCTCAGCAAGAACGGGATGCGATGTCCCAGAGAAGATCTGTACTCCCCGCATTATGTTTACTTAAGTCCTATTGCAAATAGACATGGACAAGTAAAAGATAAGCAGAGATGAATTGTAGGGTGGATTGTGATGTGGAGGACATTTCAGGCCTTTAGGAGAAAAACCGGAAAGAAAAAATCGGACAAGTTTGGAAGGAAAAAGAAAAATTATGGAGCGCGCCTCGGGCTCCTACCGCCTCCCGTAGAAAGTGCCGGTAGGTGAATGCCCCGCAGTAGATAGCATCATAGCAATCGAAGCACATCTACAATAGCACTCTCAATATGTCGCACAAATACCCTGAAGTGCAGGGGGGAGGTTCTCTGATAGTTGCGTGGCAAGCAAAGAATAAGCATGTGTTAGTTGTTGGTGGTGGAGAGGTATGACTTCTTCACGGATCATTTGAGAATAGTCCCTATTAAAATATATATGCTGATGAATAGGTGAAATAGGTAGCCGCTGGTCGCATTCTCCACGCTCTCAACGCCGATGCTAAAGTCACTGTCGTTTGTCCGACATCAGGTCTCAATGATGAAGTAGCCTTTCGAGTGTCCGAGGGACAGGTTTCTCATATAGATCGCAACTTTGAGCCTTATGATCTAGAAGGAGCGGACATGGTCCTCTCTGCTATCGACGATCCCGAAGCCTCGACGCAAGTTTGGAAGCTCTGCAAGGAGAAGCGGATCCCTGCCAACATAGCAGATGTACCTCCCGAATGCGATTTCTACTTTGGCAGCGTATACCGAGACGGCCCGTTACAAGTGATGGTCAGCACAAATGGAAACGGTCCCAAGCTTGCAAGCATTGTTCGAAAGAAAATTGCAAACACCTTGCCGGGTAACATGGGAGCAGCAATTGACAATGTGGGAAAGCTACGGAAGAAGCTAAGGGAAGTCGCATCTAATGTCGACGAGGGGCCGAAAAGAATGAAGTGGTACGTCAATCCTATAAACGCCATTAGCTCGTAAACTGATTGAATGCAAAGGATGTCTGGAGTTTGTGAGTCATGGAGCCTGGAGGAACTCGTACAAATGGATGATCGGGATATGGATAGCCTACTTTCTCACTACGAGTCTGGCAAAATCCCAGCTTTCAACGAGATTCGACACAACTTACCGATAGTATAAACTATACGGCTTGCTGGACAGCTGTTTTGATTCGACTAGTACAATTGTATAAACATAATAAAGAAATGGATAGAACACTACATATCATTTGACCTTTATGTACATTGCCTGAAGATCTATATGGATCCACGGGCCCTTTCATAACTCTATTCTTGTACAATCAATCATATATAAAGTCCGCTTGCATAGGAAGAAAAAGAAAGAAAACTAAAGAAGCAACTGAACTTTGTTAATTCTACATTCACCACTCATCCAGAGTGTACTTCACCACTGAATGACTAGGATATCCAAAAGATGATTCAAAAACACGAGACACAAGACACGAGAATTAGTCAAGACAAGAAACTGCTAGTAACTTATTGCCCCCGACTGTACCTGCGAGAGTGTTGCTGAGAGACCGAGCTCCTTGGACTGGCTGATGCCTGCAAGGGCGTTTCTGCGGGAGGCACACCTAATTTCGTTTCGCCAATTCTTCGAAGCAAGGACTGTAGCGCGATACGGATTTCGGGATTTAAGTCGCGACTGAGTAAATCGACACCCAGAGGATAGAAGGTCTTGATGTATTTATCAAAACCTTCAGAAGGGAAGTTTGTGTAACCTTCAATAACATCCACAACGACAGGGCGCCAGGCTATGATATTGCGATGTTGTGACTCTTCGTCAAGTCGCACAAAGCTTCGAATGATATCTGCGCAGAGACTGAGGAGAACGGATTGTGGTTAGCAACTCCATTCTCTCATTAGGACATATAATTCAATCCAAAGTACTTACGGAATGAGTGCAGCCTCAGTTTCTCCCCTGCTGTTCTTCCTTTCTTCCCTCTCATCGTGATACATTCGGAAGAGAATATGGACATAAGTAGCAGCACTTCCGCTTTCTTGTTTGAGCAAGTTCGGCGGCTGCTTCATGAATCCTTGGCGCCAGAGCTGCATCCTAAGTTCCTTATCTTCATTGAACTTCTTCGCGAACTGGTAGCTCTTCTTCAACAACCCCATTAGCCGCAAGAGCTCATGACTTGGGATCTGAGCATAAACTTTGTCATTTGAGAAAAGTTCATGGACAGTTTCAATCATCAGCAACTGAAGAACGCAATTGGTAATGATACGATTGAAAAATCGACGACGCGTTACAGTCACTGCAGCTGGCTGCTGTTGTACATCTGCCTGAGGTCGATAGTCTTCCAGTTCGGACTCTGGAGCAGTCGGCATATCCCCTTCTTCATGCTCAGGTGCCACATTCTGAGCTCCGTTGGGTTTGGGGGAGTCGGTGCGGCTTTCATCAGTGGGCGGTGCATCAGTAGATTCGGATGTGGTATCCTCGCTGTTGGTTACATCACCATTTGTCGATTTATTGGGCACTGGTGACTTTGAAGACATAGTGGCTGCCGCTGTGAACAACTCGTATGCAGTTGTCTTACTAAAGAGCTCAACAAAGGCACCGACAACCTTGGTCCAGTGCTCCTGCTGGAATTTTGCAACGTTTTGCAGAATCAGTTGCTGTAAACAGTTGCTTCCAATCCGTGCGATTGTATCATTTTCCTGGCAGATGCATAGCGTGAGTAGTTCGAGAATGCGGCCAAGCATATACTCTAGAGCATCAAAATAGTGCGTGAACAAAGTGATCATGTTTCTCAAGGCTTGGATCATTGTAGTTGAAAGCCACACGGAAAGCTCTTCATGATTAGGGACTTTGGACATCTCTGATTTTGAGTGCAATACGACAAAAATGGGATATAAAAGCTGTCTCCAGAGAACATCCCAGAAGTCTTGGGGAAACTCGCCACCATGTCGAATCAGTGTTTCAAACAAGTAAGTTAGCGCACTAATGAAAAGAAAAGCAAGTTAGTAGTTTTCTTTTCCACGCTGAATGATGGTTATGATCTTACCGTGATCGAACTTCAAGATCATCGCCGGTCATAAGCACATCCTGGAAGGCAATCAATATGGGATACCAGAACTGTTCCTCTTGAGACTGCCCGCTAGGCTGCAAGGTGATATTAGATGCACCGTTGTCATGTGAACCATCTGATTTTGCGCCACGATGTGACAGAGGGCATTCTGGAGTCCTGAGCATTTTTGTGACCGTTGACTTCAAGGTTTCAATTGCTTGCAGGGACTTTTTCTGGAACTTGATGTTTTTGGAAAACTCTGTCAGACAAACAATAAGGTCGGGGAAAGCACCTTGGGTGATGACTACCCCGAAACGAGTGCTGTAAATCTGAGAGACATGCTCGAAAGCCATGTTGACGATTCCTTCTATCCGCCTATTAGTAAATCGACCAGTAGGAAGAGGCATGGGAACCATGATACTTACCATAGGGCTCCCGAGCGGCCACCGTAAACACGCCAAACATTGTTTTCCAACCAGAACGAATATTGTCACCGCGAGCTTGAATCATCTGGATAAGACATCGTAGGATCATATCCTTCACAGTGGCAGTGTTACTGTTCGCCATAACATGTTCAAAGGGCTTGAGGAAGTCTTTCTGAAACTTAAACCCTGGAAGTTCTTCAATTTCCATGAATCGCATTGAGAGCTGACGAAGAGAATCGAGCGCAAAAAAGACCACAGTCGTGTTCGAATGGCAGCCCACGTGATTGAAGTGTTGACCAAGAACCTCCCAGATTTTTGACCACTCAATTCTGACTCTTGTCATGTTGTAGTAGCTTATCTCGACCAATTTCTGCAAACTGTATGTCCGAGGAGAGTCGCTATGCCCGGAGGACTGAATCTCTTGCCAACTCACTTCGCTCAATGCTCCAATGAAATCAATGATAGCTTCATGGGAAAGATTGGCAGTATTCGTAAAGATCCGATCTACACCTCGTATCATGTCGGCTGACCGACTCTCCATCGCTACTTCCGTACGGAAACTTGCAGGCCCATTGACCGACCGAGGGCGAGGGCGTCTCGTTGCTTGCATAGACTTACGAGACCCATCAGAAGATGCCTGAGGCACGATGCGAGCTCTTGAAACGTCGGGCAATGAACCCTCGTCTACCCCATCAGTTAAAAGCTGAAGTCGATCAAGCTGACTGACACAGGTAAGAATCTCTCTCCAAGAACCCTTAAGACTATTGCCCTCCGTAAGAGCTACGTCAAGCAAAGCTTTCAGGGCCTCGACATTCTTCGCCATCATTTCCCTGACGTTCCCAAGATTTGTAAACTTTGCCAACCCGGTAACAAATGCAACACGAGGCGTTTCTAATTCGAAAGCACAGCTGATACGTATGGAAAGCTTCATTCCTTCCATGCAAAGCTTGATGATCTCCAGATTTTGGGTGTCTTGCATAGGAGCGGATAAACCGGAAAGGAAAGACATCCAGGTAACGTTGAACATAGATCCGACGTGTCTAAAAGATGTCGCAGGAATAAACCGTGAGAGAGCGTCCTTGACGGCTGTCTTTCGCTGTGCCCGTATCAAACTTCGATAAAGTTGCTCTGTCTTGTTGGCCATTTCCTCGGAAGCTTGAGTGTATTTCTCGCCTTGAATGTCTCTACCAACTGTGGCAAAGACCTGACCGGCTCGTGATGCTAAGCCAGCAGGAGTTGATGTTGGAATACCGAGGTTTGCAGCGTGTTCCCTCTCAGTGTCAAGAACGATCTCATTGCTACCTATCTCATCATAAATAGCACCGATGTAATCATCCGGTAGATCCTGATTGTCATTGATACCTCGGTTATTTTTGATAAAGTCCTCCTTAGTCATGCGAGGGCCTTTGAGTTTGGCGCTGTGCTGATCCGTGTTGAGCATGATGACGGAGTATGCGAGGACATATGCTGTATCCGCATTCGCAAATGCATTGGGATTCTGGGTCACATAACGTTCTGCAAACTTGAGCATGAAACGATCAATCTTTTGAGCCTCTCCAGGCAATCGGAAGTTTTGAAGAAATTGGCGGAGAGAATCAACGAAGCGTCGCTTTGAGAAGTCCATCAAATCGACAAAAGCATGCATGGTGGCAATGTTTTCAGCGTCGCCTTCACCAAGATATTCTCCTATCATGGCTTTGTCTAATCGATCGTTGCGTAGTAAAAATCCGGCGATGTCTTCAGGCGAGTCAGAACGGATGAAACCGTCCTGCAGGAAGAGCTTGATGCCACGCTTAGGCTTAAAATTGAATTGTTGAATTGCGTTCATGAGAGCAATTTTCTTTTGCTTGACCTTCTCTATTTGACTCGGGTCATCATCTGCCACAGGAGTTGAAAGGCCGGTTCCATCTGTACTCTCGATTCTGGGCGAGGAGAGGAACATGGCAGCATTTGTGTCAAGTGACTCTCTAGAGTTGTCCATGGACTTTTGCGATGAGACATTAGGCACAACGACGGCTTGATCATCAATACGTTGAGAGGCCCAGTTGTCTAATGATTGCAGAATCTCTACCAAGCACTCGAGTGCCTGGTTCTTCAAGATGTACTCTGGGGGCACCCCTTGTAGATTTGGCTGTGGTGTATTGGCCACGCTTGCGGTCATAAGTGACGGAGGTAGCGTGCCACTTTGATGCCACTCAGATCCAATTTTAGAGACTTTGACATGATGTTCTTGATATTGCTGTTGCTGGAAGGGTGTCACTGTGACAGGGACGCTCGAATATCGTGACAGCTGCTCTATGACACTGCAAAAAGTTAGTCTCCATGGAATATGCATGAGCGAGTCAAGATATATATGAAGCATACTTCTGGAAAATGTTTTCTAAAGCCGTTCGATCACAATCGTAGTTGAGATAGATCTCAACCAAGGCACGCGGATCACCTGCCAACCTTTCTAAAACCTCCATAAAATATTGTTTTTGAAAAGCGGGAGAGTTCCGCTTTTCAAGGATAGCCAGATAAATCTCCTTCAGGAACACCTCGAGCTCTTTCTGTGGAAGGTCAGTTTATGCACATAAAAATAAAACTAAGGTGTTACAGACCTTCATCATCACCCTCATATACTTGAGCATAAGCCAGAAAATTTCACAGCAGACCTCGAATACCCTAGGCACGGAGCTTGAGCCATTTCGACTCAGACTCAAACAGAGGTGGGGCCGCACAGCTTGTAAGAGTGTCATGGCATCCGGACCACTGGAACTGTGTTTGATCGTAACAAGGGGGAGGTAAAAGCGGCGACGTGGTTATTGATGAGATAGTGAATGAGATGCAAGGAAAGTAGCTTCGATCTCATATTCTGAGACTTAAGATCCTGTTGTTGATCGTGACTGAGGATCTTGTGACTCAATTTGCATAGGGCCCTTAACACCAAGAAGGCATCTTTGACGTAAATCTCATCTTCTTCATCATCTGCGGCACTATCGCCATCGTCTCTCTCTCCCTCAGGAGCGCTAGATATGGATCGCGACTTTGTTTTACCATTCCTGGCACGAGTGACCATTGTTGGGGCGTTGTCATTGACTGAAGTTTCTTCTTTGTTCGACTCGAAACTTTGTAGTGTGAGCTTCTCAGTAGGCTCTTTAATCACAGGCTGGTCAGGCGTTGAAACCGAAGCAGCTTCAGATACTTGATCCTGCTCTTTTGGGTGAGAGGCTTCGACTGCATCGAGAGTTACAATGTCCGGGCTCTCCTGAGCCTTCTCGCCCTCTCGAATCCGTAGATCCTTCAGTTCTAGCCGCACTCGCACTCTATCAAAGACCGTGCTAACCATCTGTGTGAGGGAACCCTGCGCGATCTGCTGATTCTGACTTGATTTGGAGTAGATGAATATATTGTAAATCTGGCGGACAGCCTTTAGGAGACCGGCTCCGTGCACAACAATTTTGTCATTCAAAACTGCCGCAAGAAGTGATTTGATAATTTGCTGCTGGATTTCAATTGGCGTTGCTTCGTTCTCGAAGCAATCGCAAATCGCATCGATGGCACGCTCTATCAGCGGTGGTTGCTGCGAAGCAGTTTCATTTTCCGAGGACCCGCCATCTTGGGGAGATGGGAATGCGAAGTATGAGTATGTGATCAATTTCCCAATGCAATCCAGCGCTGTCACTTGTAGAGGAATGCTGAAAGTCTTCGTCGCAAGCTGAAGGGGGCGGAATATGACCTCCGGATCAATGGGTTGGCGATCTGATTGTTTGACATTGGCAAGCGCATTCTTAACAGCATCCTCCAGTTCTTTGCTCTTTCGGGCTTCCCGGGATGCGCCAATTGTGTCGAGAGATGTTACAATAAAAACAGTTGAGCTGACAGGGACCGAACGATGCGTTGCAAATGTAGCAGTTGTCGACCTTGAGTCGGAGCGCATTCGGGAATCCGGGGCGACTTCATCTTGACGGGGTATCGATGCAGTATCTTGTCTTTCGCCGCGGAGTTCCTTGTCAACGCCAGCGGTCGGTTCACCTGGCGAACTATCACCTTGAACGTCTCTTGTTTCGGACTCAGGTTCTGGGTGATTCTCAGGTTCGGAGGGTTCGGAGGGTTCGGCGACGTTCTTCGACGGGCTTGAGGGTTGTTCTGTAGATACTATATCTTCGTTTGGTTCTATTTGGTTTTCGGGCAAATTAGACTCCTTTGAGCCATCCGCTTCGGTTTTCTGCGGTTCTGATTCGTTTGATAAATCAGGCTTCTCCTCTACAGAGTCTCGTGGGGGGTCTGAATGTGTCGACGAGTCGACGTTATTCTCATTATTGTCTGCCTGCGCGGTCGAAGGTGTTTGGTGGTCTGGCTCATTTACAGAGCCATTTTCAACTTCCGCCATTTATGCAAGACTCCAACCGGAGTATTAAAAAACAGGCGAAAGAGTAGTCCGCATCGAACAGAAAAAGAAACAAAGGGAGAAACCGGAAGGTCTAAGCAAAGATGTCCTTCCCTGCAGTTCCTTCGGGGCCTTGAGTACTGATGCGTGTCCACTCTCCCGCGGACGGGATAGTGTACGGAAGCCCGCGAGCGCCACAAACGCATCGCTTTACGTAATCGGGAATCCCCGGCGAGAAGAGAATCCGTTCTCTCACCGGGAAGCTCAACAGAAAAGTTCCTGGAGCTGCATCCCCAACTCTCTGTTATCAGGCCCTTTCTTCCTGCCAGGCTCATCTCGTCGTCCTTCATTCCCATTCTTAATACTTGTCTGTGCCTTGGGGCTTCTCTTGTATTATAATCGCAGCATTTAGGCGCCATGGTTGCCTCTGCTGTCCGGATGCGCACTCCAAGCGCCATGTTTCTGTCCAAGGGTGCCTCCTGCTTGAGGAGGCCCCAAGTTGCTCACAGATTTAAGGATGTTGTTCAGTATGATACACCGTCCAATCTCTATTATGAATTGATGCTGACGTTTTTTCTCTCCTGTTAGACCTCAATTGCCTGCCTTGTCCGCTCTTTCCCGCTTCTATGCCTCCAAGTGTATGTCACCTGGCCTTTAATCAAGATCATATATCTGTTTTATGCCATCTAGTTCTGACAAAATTGGAATACAGCCTTCCCTCCCCACACTCTCATCAGCATGCCTGCTTTGTCGCCGACAATGACTGCAGGAAACATCGGTGCATGGCAGAAGAAGGCCGGTGACTCTCTGCAACCCGGTGATGTCCTGGTGGAAATTGAAACCGACAAGGCACAAATGGACTTTGAATTCCAAGAAGAAGGTGTTCTGGCCAAGATCTTGAAGGAATCTGGTGATAAGGACGTCTCCGTTGGTGCTGTAGGTGTTATCTGACTGGATATCAAATCTTTGCGTGTTTGCTAACTGTGGAACCCAGCCCATCGCTGTCTTGGTTGAGGAGGGAACCGACGTTGCGTCGTTCGAGTCGTTCAGCATCGAGGACGCCGGCGGTGACAAGGGTGCTGCCCCAGCCCAGGAAAGCAAGGAGACCAAGGCTGATGCTGCCCCGGCCCCAACGACTTCGGAGCCCGAACCCGTTGCCCAGGAGCCCGACACCACCGGCGAGAAGCTCCAGCCCAGTCTCGACCGTGAGCCTCAAATTAGCCCGGCTGCCAAGGCTTTGGCCCTCGAGAAGGGTGTGTCTATCAAGGCCCTCAAGGGCACCGGACGAGGTGGCCAGATCACCAAGGAGGATGTTGAGAAGTTCAAGCCTACCGCCTCTGCTGCCAGCGCTGGCGCAAGCTACGAGGACATACCCCTCACTTCCATGCGCAAGACAATTGCTAGCCGCCTCCAGCAGTCCATGAGGGAGAACCCCCACTACTTCGTCTCGACCACCCTGTCGGTGACCAAGCTCCAGAAGCTTCGCCAGGCTCTCAACGCCTCCGCTGATGGCAAGTACAAGCTTTCCGTTAACGACTTCCTCGTCAAGGCTTGTGCTGCTGCTCTTCTGAAGGTCCCTGCTGTCAACTCTAGCTGGCGCGAGGAGAATGGCCAGGTTGTCATCCGTCAACACAACACCGCTGACATTAGCGTTGCTGTTGCTACCCCCGCTGGTCTCATCACCCCCGTTGTGAAGAACGCACAGAGCCTCGGTCTTTCCAGCATCTCTAACCAGATCAAGGACCTTGGTAAGCGTGCCCGTGACAACAAGCTCAAGCCAGAGGAGTACCAGGGAGGTACTTTCACCATTAGCAACATGGGCATGAACGATGCTGTTGAGAGATTCACTGCTGTCATCAACCCCCCTCAGGCCGGTATCTTGGCTGTTGGCACTACTCGCAAGGTTGCTGTTCCCGTCGAGACCGAGGAAGGCACTGCTGTTGAGTGGGATGACCAGATCGTCGTGACCGGCAGCTTCGACCACAAGGTCGTTGATGGCGCTGTTGGTGGCGAATGGATCAAGCAGCTGAAGAAGATTGTTGAGAACCCCTTGGAGCTTCTCCTTTAGATTCCTTTTGGCTACTTAGAAATCCATGACCTACCCAGATGAGCTATTTGTGATCGGAGGTTCTATTTAGTCTTGTTTTAATATGTATTCAAAACAAACTTGTTTTTCATTTTTACCATCCCTGGTGTGTTCAGTTTTACAGCAAAGTTCAAATACAATTTCCTATGTCTTGATGATGCTTGGGTCCAGGAACAATGATGCGCAAGCAGGCATCTAATTTTAAAAGCCGTTGGACTATGGAGCTAAACGACACAATGACTCCATATACCAGTTTGAAGCAAGCTTCCTGGTACTGTAGATACTAATGCGATTAATCTCATGGTCAAGCTAGAACAAAACCCAAATGTGGTGGCTTGGGATGTTCTGTTCCTCATCCACACGTGCCGACTCCACCGGGTGACATCAATGACGTGATGTCGCGACTCTTGCAAGGCAGGTCACCCTTGCGTTCAGTATAAATGCTCCACGAGGACATCTTCCCCATTTCTCATTCTTCTTTTCTCTTCTCATCGTGAAACTCAAATATTCTCGCCCGTTTTATTCCGTGAGTTGATTGTCTTCTGTTCATGTCTTTTCTCTCCCCCTCTTATCACATGGTTCATGTCCTAAGTCATCTCCATGACTTAAGAGCTGTGCCCATGCATTTCGACATCCATGTGTCCTGAATTCCTAGGAAGAAATTTGACTAATACGTTCACAGATTATATCATCTTACTTTCCCGACTCTCTCTTGATCTAGTACAAGATGTCTTCTTACGCAGACGCTGCAGCAAAGGGACCCAAGCAGTCCGCAGAGGAAGTAAGCAATGAGTTCCAATGTTTTCCCCGGCTCTAAATAGTGCTTCAATACTAATTCTTATCTTATAGGCGTACGTTCACCCCATTGATCAATCTACAAATCGTCATTACTAACAACATGGCAGCCGCGCAGGAAAGCCTGCCCAGGTTTACAGGGATGAATCCGAGGGCCCCGCCTCTTTGATAGACGTTGATTCCCCGCACGTCGCATCTGTCGAGTCGAGTTTCCTGGAGCAAGACGTCAAGACAACCACACAGGCTGAACGTCTAGAGCGCGAAGCAAAGGAGGAAGAAGACAAGAAGGCCCAAGAAAAGAAGCGCAAGGCCAAGGCCAAGGCTAAGACTGAAGGTTCCGGGCTATTTGCTAACAAAGGCAACCCTGTGGTCTTAGGAAATGCCCTCTTGATCACGTTGGCCAGTGCAGGACTAGGCTATGGCGCGTACAGAAAGCATCTCGAAGGCCAGCTATCCTGGCAACTTGTTGGGTGGGCATCAGGAGCTGTTGGAGCTTTTGGCGCCGTGGATTATTTCGTCAGCAAGTAAGTTGTCGTTCGGCTTACTCTGTATTCTGTTCAAAGGCATTTACTAACACAAAACGCTGTCAGATGGCTGTTCCAAAACAAATATCCACGCAAATAAACCCGGGAAGCTCGAGTACCTTACCTACTATATAATAGGGGGATTTTTTGTCTATTCGATGGCGTCTCTTCAACTCCTGAATCTGTGTGATATCATCCCAGCTAGGGCGTGTTCTCTTTTACTTGTCGGTTGGCGCTATTAGCTCCTCGTCCTTATTGTACCATTAACCCCGTGTAATGACGATTATAATTCAACCATGATCGAGAATTATACCAATCCAGCATACTTGACCAAGAATTGCTGCCACTATCTGGCAAAATATATACTCTTTATTTCATGGCGATAACCTTTTGTCCGTAGTCGTTGTGGGTCACCTGTTAAGTACTCATGTATTCATTGTCCACATTATATAGCTCCAGCATTGTAACACATATTTTGTAGCTTAAGAGCGAAGCTTTTGTACTGCATGAGTTTCCATAAATAGGTCAAATTTCAGAACCGTACGTACAACTGCATAGACAGCTCATCACCAAGAACAAAAGTCGGAGGCGGTGAACGGCGTCAGAATCGTGTCCACTACAAGAACATGTGGCCTCGGGCATCATTGTTAGCCATCAGAACACGTTGTTATTGTGAACAGATTTGAATCATCTCTTTGAGAAGAATCTCCTCCCACATATTTTGAGGGAGACGTCACTTCGAACCATATCCGGCTTGAAATATTACTTGCTTGCCGAGAAGCGCGCCCTCGTTTTGGAATAGGATTTTGAGCTATAGTTCGTTTCATCATGGTACGTTCTGCATAACAACAGCGGCTGGAAGCATCTCCCTACTGGTGATCTTATTCTGACATTATGATATCCTCCAGAATTCCCTTTTCAACTCCGCTCTCAAGCAGTCATCTGCTATACGCCGTGATTTAGACACATTCTCACAATCGCCTGCAACATCATCAGCAGCACTACAAGGTAATCATTTATATTCTATGATTGTAACTGCGCGAACAAATGTTGCAGACATGTTGACTGACTTTGGGATTTCTACGTTCAATAGGCCAAATCGCAGCTTCTCTTGCCTCCTTATCACGAACCGTCGATGACTATTCGGCACTATCCAAGAAGGAATTGATCCGCGAAAAACAAGAAAAAGCATTCGACAGAGTCAAGAACTTCCGGTCCGAGCTTGTGGATTACAGAGAACAGTACGACCGACTTCGGAAAGAACGAGAGGATGCTGTAGGTCACTGGTCTTTCTCTAGCTTGTTGGACTTTCCCAGGCAATCGCTGACATGAAGTTTCTCAAAGCAATCCATGTCGAACCGCAATGAGCTCCTTGGCCGACGACCCCATCATGCTGCTACACCGGAGAATCCCTACGCGCAATCTTCTCTCCCCAACCCCTCACCATTTGCCCCCTCATCGTCCAGATCAGGCCTCAGTTTTGGCACATCAGCAGCAGACTACGACCGAGAAACACACGCCCTGCGCGAGCAGTCTTTCTTTTCCAACACCAACACTCAGCTAGATGAATTTCTTGACCGAGGGCGCGCTGTTCTTTCGGATCTAGGACAGCAGCGGGAAGTGCTCAAAGGGACACAGCGTCGGTTGTACAGCGTTGCCAACACCCTGGGTGTGAGCGGGGATACAATTCGCATGGTCGAACGGCGGGCAAAACAGGACAAGTGGATATTCTGGGCTGGAGTTTTGATCTTCTTCCTGTTTTGCTGGGCAGTGTTGCACTTTTTGAGATGAGTGTGGTCGGGTGTTCTGCTTTTCTATATTTGGCTTGCTTTGCTCGTTTGACAAGCGCTGGCGTTTGGATGCATGTGGATACTTTTTTGTCCTTTAGTATGTATGGCATCTTGGGTAGGTGGATGCTTGGTTCAGGGCATCCACCTCCTTTGTATCGAGAAAATCACGGGCGTTTTTCTTTTGACTCGGTACCATGTGAAACGACAAGTATACCTGAGGTAGTTTTGGGTTGTAAGGGCATAGATGAGTCTGTCAACAAACACCTTCACAGTTGGTCCCCAAGACTACAATTAGACTCATAAAACTTTTAGCCAGTTTACTACCTACGTAGCTATTATCAATTCGCTTTATCAATCTATCTAGTATTGTTTTACCGAGGTGGAGAATTACAAAAAATATGACCGAGCTCATGGCAGCTCAGAATGCGCTGCGTAGTCTTGGAGACAAATAATAACAAGAAACATACTCAATTCCATTACAAAGCCAGCATGACAATGGACAGAAAAAAACAGTCTTCCTTCTGACCGCAAATCATCAACAACACATGCAAGCGTGTTGACGCCAATTCCATCATTCCGTGCCAGTCCGTCATCGGATCGGAAACGGCGCCTTTTAGCCGCCCCAAAATCCTTCTCACCGGCAACCAAGCGCCGTGGAGCCTTTCTCCAGCTCATCCGTCCTTCGCCCTACTTTTCTCTTCTTTCCATCTCCCCTCTGCATCGCAATTGCATCTTCCCTTTTTCCCTATCCATTCTCAGATAGACTTTTTTCAGTCTTCATCCCTCAGAGATCAAGATGTTCGCCGCTCGCCAGTCTTTCGGTCTTTTCCAGAAGCGCGCCTTCTCGGCCTCCGCTAGCCAGGTATGTGTGCGATTTGTTGTTTTGTGAATCGGTACCTCGGAGCTTCAAGCTTTGCTAACAATCTCAACCTCCAGGCTTCCAAGGTCACCGTTCTCGGTGCCGGTGGTGGTATTGGCCAGCCTCTCTCCCTGCTCCTGAAGCTCAACCCCCGTGTTACTGAGCTCTCTCTCTACGACATCCGCGGAGGACCTGGTATGTTGGGCCCTTCTCAACCGAGTTCTCAACGACACATAGGAAACTGACAAGATCTCCGACAGGTGTCGCCGCCGATCTGAGCCACATCAATACCAAGAGCACCGTCTCTGGCTACGACCCTACCCCCAGCGGTCTCAAGGATGCCCTCAAGGGCTCCGAGATCGTCCTCATCCCTGCCGGTGTCCCCCGTAAGCCCGGCATGACCCGTGACGGTATGGCACTTCCTAGCATAGACAAAGAGAATGAGGTCTCGAGAGAGCAATTGCTGATCATGAATGATTAACAGATCTTTTCAACACCAACGCCTCCATCGTCCGTGACCTTGCCAAGGCCGCCGCTGAGGCTTCCCCTGAGGCCAACATCCTGGTCATCTCCAACCCCGTACGTCTTTTCACCTCTTCCCAGTTAGCTCCATCAAATAATAATCAATGAGCAGGTTAACTCCACCGTCCCCATCGTCTCCGAGGTCTACAAGTCCAAGGGTGTCTACAACCCCAAGCGTCTCTTCGGTGTCACCACCCTTGACGTTGTCCGTGCCTCGCGCTTCATCTCTCAGCTCCAGAAGACCGACCCCGCCAACGAGGCCGTCCCCGTTGTTGGTGGCCACTCCGGTGTCACCATCGTTCCCCTCCTCTCTCAGTCCAACCACGCCGGTATTGAGGGTGAGGCCCGTGACCAGCTCGTCAACCGCATCCAGTTCGGTGGTGACGAGGTCGTCAAGGCCAAGGACGGTGCTGGTTCTGCCACTCTCTCCATGGCCATGGCCGGTGCCCGCTTCGCTGAGTCTCTCCTCCGCGCTGCTCAGGGCGAGAAGGGCGTCATTGAGCCCACTTTCGTCGACAGCCCTCTCTACAAGGACCAGGGTGTTGACTTCTTCGCTTCCAAGGTTGAGCTCGGCCCCAACGGTGTTGAGAAGATCCACCCCGTTGGCCCCATTAACGCCTACGAGGAGAAGCTCGTCGAGGCTTGCCTTGCTGACCTCAAGAAGAACATCAAGAAGGGTGTCGACTTCGTTGCCGCTAACCCTTAAATGTATTCTTGAACGATCTGCTCTGCAGCTATGTTCCTCCCTGTATAACAGTCTCACTGTCTATTTTGTCTCTGCCCTATTACCTTTTAACGTGCTCCCCATCTCACATCGACTTTATATCAGAGGAATGCAGCTGCAGTAATTAAAGCATAGAATTGGGACATCTTCACGAAGATGCTCTATCTATGTATTTTCCCTTTTGTATTCGGTGACGAGAATCCATGATAGGGAAACGTGGAGGGGAACGGATGTGACGTGTATTTCCTATAAAATCAAACGAATTAATATGATTCCCTCTATGTTTTTATTATCCCGGCTCCCAAGCAGCGTAGAGTCAATTGTTTGCCATTCAGGCTATTCATTGGCTTTTTTAATTTCAACTGATTAGATGAATTCATGGCATGACTAGTTAGTACTATGTTCTTCGGTGGTATATCCAGGCATACTCTAGAACTAGATTGGACTACCATCATAATTACATTTGCTCGTTGATTTCAGGTTCACCAAATAACCAGTTCAACTTCGGAAATCGTAAATACATCGTCACGTATTAGATCAGAGAGCAGAATTCAAAATGAGATCGTTGATATGCATGCAGTAAAAAAAAAAAAAAAAAAAAAAAAAGGAAAAGAAAAGAAAACAGAGCGTGAGAACGAACAGAAAAAAGATATAAAATAAGATAAAGACAAGCAAAAGCCGTAGACATCATAAAAGACCGTATAAGAAGAAGAAGAAAAGAATAACCAAAGATTAGGTGTAGCTTCTCATTGCGTCCATGTAACCCGTTCCACCGCGGAGGTCGTGGTCGAAGGTTTCGGCTACCTCCAGTACACGTTTGATGTGTTCCATGGACAAGGGAGATTGCTCGTTAACAGCGAGAGCTTGGGCGGTGCGGACTGAGTTTTTGATCTGGTTATTGTTAGTATCGATAGAAGACAGGTAGGAAGAAAGGAATAATTGGTTGGCTCACCTGACGCCCGTTCAAATTATGGCGGGCCAGTGCATCAAAGTCTTTCTCAGTGAACTTCGCAGTCTGCAAACCTTCCATGGCTTGCACGCGTTCCAAGAACATCTTCCACACGCTTCGCTTGGCCTTGGTGGTGAGATCTCCATACCGCAATGCTACATGAATACGGGACTGGAAGGCGTCGTCGAAAGTCTCCACCCGGTTCGTGGTAAGGAAGAGGATGCCCTGGAAATACTCGAGAAGACGAAGGAAGATGCTGACCAGCGCATTGCGATGGATGTCCTGAATTGTGCGCTTCTCAAGGAAGATGTCTGCCTCGTCGAGCAAAAGCACGGCTCCCCAGGAGTGTGCGATGTCCAGAATTTTGTTGAGCTCGCCCTCCAGAGTTCGCGAGTCAGTTCCGAGCTCTCCTGCGCTCACCATGTATAGCGGACGTTTGAGAAGCTCTGCGATTCCTTCGGCAGTAAGGGTCTTGCCTGTACCTGGTGGGCCATGGAGCACAGCGACAAGTCCCTTACCCTTGCCCTGAATGACGTCGTCAATATTCTGTGCGGCGCGGAACGTGTGGGATTCAACCAGTGCCTTGACGATAGACTTCTGGTTATCGGGGAGAACCAGTGAGTCAAATGCCTTCTCGTTCCAGTCAATCTCACTGACGCCTGAGATACTGAATTCTAACCACAGCTTCTCACTAAAGGCAAACCCTAGGACGACCGGGCTGGCGATCAGCAGCTCCTCCTCGCTGAACTCCCGATCCGAAGGATCCTGAACATCATCCATCTTCTCCTTTTGGATCTCATTTCCATTTTCATCCAGTTCGACCTCCACCACATGTGGCTTGCCCTCTTCATCTTGGATGACTTTGTACATGTGCTGGGGAGTATCAGAGTCCCGACGGTAGTTTGAATCCTGATCTGAATCATATCCCAACGCACAGCCACACCCATCATCGCCGGCATCATCATCAGAACCACCTAGAAGATCAGGGTCCTTAGGACGGACAGTGCTAATGGGATAATTGGGGTTGATACGGCGGTGAATAGCGGGATCAATCATCACCCGTCCATTGATATTGACCTTGATAACATTGCGCTTCTTCTTGAAAAATGCCATGCCCTTGTGAAACCGATAGTTCATACCTCTAAGAGATACAAATTTTTTGCCCCGTTCGATCAATTTGACTCTGATGTCGTCTGCCTCGCGATGGTATTTGAGCGGGTAGCATGCAAGGCTAGTGATCTTGCGAGCGCCTTTAAAGGCCTCCACGTCTGCCGACATTGTTCCCATCCCAAAAGCCTTGCCATCGTATTCCAGATAGCGGCCTTCGATGCTATACCACTGGCCCTTCATGAAGGATGACTCTTTTGTTGCATACTCAATCTTGAAGGCGCGCGGTTCATCCTGGTTCCCATAGGTCGGGGAGTACGCAATTGTGTTTGGTTTGAACAGCGCCCACAGCAAATCAAAAGTGATCATGTTGGCATCCAGCAATGGGTACAGTGTCTTTTTTGTCTCAGAATAGTCGGCGTCCAGGTACTTGATGAGAATTTTGAGGTGAGCTGCCTTTAACGCAGCCACCTTTTTCGCCTTTTTCTTTTTCTCGGTTTTGGCAAGCTGCTTCAGATCGTTCATGTGCTGACGCGTTTCTTCGAGATATAAGAAAAGCATATTGGGGTCGACAACAGCCGTCTCTTGTACCAAGCTCACCCCCTTGACACCATCCATGACTTTGGACAAGGCATCCCGGAGGTGTTTGCTCTTGATATCAACAACTGTCTCCACATACTTGTTTTCCCAGTTAAACTTGCGACGGACAGTAAAAATGTACTGGTCCCATTCGTTGGCATCGGGATCATTGACAGTCTCTGTCAGCTTGTAGTTGTGGATTGTATTGTCCCATACTATAATGATAACCATCAAGTTAGTACTGAGCATAATAAGGGGGTATTCGACGCACATTGATCCACCCGCTTGTAAGCTACCTTGGAGGCTGGTTTCTTCTTGCCCTTGGACTTCTGTGAGCTTTTCTGGCCGTCCATTTGGCCTTCTCCTAAACTCCTTTTGCCGCGATTTCTGGCCTGGCGTCCATCGGCTAGCTTGAGTCTAATGGCCGCCAATCTCTCCTTGGCCAGAAGAAGTGCTATGTCACCCGAATCAGAGTCATCATCATCTTCCTCCTGTTCCTCAGATGAGTCTTTAGAATGGAGCTTGGCCTTTCTCTTTGCCCTGAGTTTGGTCACGAGCTTTTTCAAGGTCTTTTCGTCGAGGGAGGAGCTGCCATCATCACTATCGTCAGGATCGGACTCTGACTCTGCTTGGTAGTGCGACCGAGAAGATTTTTTCTTTCTACTACTTCCCTTTGGTACCTTCTTGGTTTTCTTTCCTCGCTGTCTCCGCCTTTTCTTATCGTCCTCATCAGAGTCAGAGGTGGACTGGGAGTCAGTAGTATCAGAATCGGAATCGGCATCACTGGCATCAGAGCTGTCAGATGATGAGGTCGATTCAGAAGAACTTTCGCTGGTCGACGAGGAGGAGGACTTGTTTTGCTTGTGGGTCTTCTTTTTCCCATCACGCTTGCGACTGGTGTCAGACTCCCCTGGGTGCTTCTTGCATGCGGCCTTCTGGGAGGAAGTGTCTGGAACAGGCACGGATGGCTTTGCATCCGACTTGACGGCGCTATTGTCGCCAGATGGCTCGACCTCGTGTTTGGTTTCGGGGGCCCCAGAGGTGGGTGCGGAGGAATCAGCCATGCTTTCGGGGAACTGGGCCCGCTGTGGAGCTACAGAGGGTGGAGTGGAGGATGGAGTGTAGACCGTAGCGCGATTGGAATCTCTCTGCTTCTCGTCTGACGGCGAGATTTTGGAACCAGATTCAATCTGACCAGAGTCAGTGGACATGATTGACGAGATAGAGGGTTTTTGAATTGCCAGAAGTTCAGACAACTGGCGGGAAAAGAGAAAGAGCAGCAAGCGAGGGAAGAGGATTTGAACTGACCGAAGATGTCCAACTGACGTGTCTGCTGTATGAAAATAAAAACACTGCTACCCTGAACCGTGTAGCGCCTTGCTTCGCTGGATCGCACAGTATGTAGTTAGATGGAGGGCGAAGTTGTTCTGGCGGTGAGGTGCTATCCTGCAGCTTGAAGAGAACGAGAAGGATTGATGGTTTGGAGATGAGAGAAGGCAGGAAGTCCTGTATATAACCACTGAGACCAACAAAGAGAGACAAGAAAAGAAAGAAGAAAATGAAAGAGAAGAGCGAGCGTCGCCCTGGAGTGAGTGAGAAGAGAGCATTTTAAAAGAAGACACTGGTGATGCCTGCTGCTGGGAGAGCCTCTCTTTGGCGATTCTGTCTGGGCTTGCATCCCTGATTGCAGTCAACCTTCCAATCACAAACACAATCATCCTGTCAGGCGTTGATCCTGCAAGTCTCATTCCAGACCCACGAAAAAAAAAAAAAAAAATGCATGTTCGTCTTCTCAAAAAGCAGTCAGGGAGGATGTTTTCTGGCCGGCTTTTGTTTATCGGTCTTGGATCTAGAGAAGATTGACAGACCAGCGGTGGAACACGAGATGTTTCTCTGGCGTTTATCCAGCCCACACAGTGGTGGGATCTTTCCATTTTTTCTCTTTTACAGTTCTCCTTCTAATCATTGATCATTCACAGATCTTCCATCTATCAATTCAACCAGAATACTCGTGGCCACCAAGATCCTATCCAAACCCTCATCACAGTACGATTGATTCTCCAACTCCTGGCACAAAAGCAGACACGGGAAAAAGCAAAAACACTCCAAGCACCAAAAGAACTAGACCATCTGCAACTGCCGATCTTCTCCTGCTTACGCAGAAGCTGATCATTCTGGTTGATCCATGGATGAAGGGATTTAATCCCTGACTGACAGAATCGTGCAGCACGGAGTACTTTGTGCAGGTACTTTTGCTTCCTGGTGCTGGGGACGGTAATTTTGCCGAATGACAGAATCGAATAGACTGCTATCTCCGTTGTGGAAATGATTTCCATCTATTGACTGTCCGGATAATCTATATTTATTCATTTAATAGCCAATTAATAAACCATGTAAGACTTACCTTTATCACAGCACCCGAACAGGGAATCCTCGACGAATAGATTCAAAATCGACCAGGATCGTAGAGCTTCACCATATGATGATAATTCCAGTCAATGAACTGGCTGTATCCAAGAGATTAGGAACCTGGCTGGTCTGAAGTTGACAGATGACTACGTGGTTCTTCGTGGCGTTGCTGGGATCAACGTGATGATTTTCAACCCGTGCTGGAAAAAGAAATATGATAGCATTGCTGACTGGTTGGAACCAGTAGTAGTGTGATTTGTATAATATAGACAAGTGAAGAGTACATTATTCAGAGTTGGCTTGGTTTCATTTGATCAAAAGTTGATATGATATTCAATGCTCTCTCACTTCACTTCGCCTTCACTTTGTGGTCATCCCCAAGTCGTCATCCACAGACAATTGTCTAGACTGAAAGGAGTTACAGTATCCCAGGCAGATATCATTACCAGGTAGAATAGAGTCAATCAGAAATGACATAGAACTTTCCATGATGCTTCTTAGATATCAGTTACCAGGAAGGAGACCTTCTCATCTAGAATCCACGGTGCTAATATAAAAGGCTCTGGACATAACTGAAGCCCTACCTTTCCTTCATTCACTCCATGAACAGAACCGAGCGCAGTCTTTCTCAACCCCCGTCTTTTCCTTTCTGGGGAACAAGCCCCTCTTCTTCTCTTCTACCTACTCACCTATCTCCACCTCCTAGCCCATAACACAAACTATCCACTGCCAGCTCCTCTCTCTACCTATGGAACTAGACGAGCTCTACCCCATTGATCCTCTCGAACAAACCACACTCATGTCTCCCTTTACCCCAATCAACAACATGACCGAAGCCAAAGACATCTCCATAGCGACAGAGGAAGTCGAAAACCCTACTCCTGTCAAGGTCAAGGCCGAACAGGACGAAGAAGCAAGACCACAGCCCTTAAACCTTGTGTGCAACTTGTACTAGAAGAGCAAGAGCTAATGAATATATCCAGACCAACCCCTCAGTACCCGCGTCTACGCCTCGCAAGCGCGGCCGCAAGAAGGCCGGCGAGAAAGATGCCACTACCAACGGAGAGGACAACGAGGGCACGCCCACCAAGAAGGGAAAAACAGACAAGGCCAAGACAGGAAGAGGCTCGAAGAAGGGGGGCAACAACTTGGGCCCGATCCCCACGTCTTTCGAGGCGGCCTCTATCCTCGACAAGATGATCTTGCGTATGAGAGATGACGAGAACCGGGGGTGGGCGGATATCACTTCCGCTTGGACTACTATGACGGGTACCCAGATTGGAAGCACCACGCTCCGAATGCGCTATACGACCATGAAGGCTAACTTTGTTTCGATTTCCGAGTCGGACGTATGTTGTTTCCTGGAGAGCATGGCGTGACTGATTGATGCGAGTTGCTAACACTGCAATCTTTTGTCAACAAAATAGGAAGTTAGACTTATTAAGTTCAAGAAAGAAATCGAAGACAAGTTCGAGCAGGAAAAGTGGCACAAAATCTCGGAGTGGATCGAAGCGGATGGCGGAAGCAAATACCCCCTTGCTGCCCTGCAGAAGAAATTCAAGGAGTTGAGCAAGAACTCCAATGGGGCCGAACCGGTTTCCAATAACGAGGAGTGAAAGCAGGGTTTGGTTTTTCGATATTGACATGCATTGGCCCAGGTTTATGGTGGTACAATTTGCATTTTGACTGATTGGTTCATTGGGAATCACGAACTTGCATGAGGGATTCGACTGGGATAATGATGGACATAGGAATAGGAGCACAAGGCTAGTGGCGATGAATTCATTCTGCATATCCCTGGGTGATATAACTTCGAATGTCAATAGTTCTGGCACATATCAGAATGGAATGGTAGACCCAAACAATGTCATAAAATTCGTCATTTACTCTAATGATATCCCGAAACTAGGTACCATTCAAGGACCATCACGTAGCCATGAGACAATGACTAGGTGTTAGATACTTGACGCCCTGAAATAGACAGACAAAAAAGCAAAATCGTCCATATCCACGCCAGCAGAGGTATCTTCTTTGTACCAGACAAAAATAAGCCAAGGAAAAATAAGAAAAGAAAAGAAATGGAAGGTGAAAGGAAAGATGCATGCGCCTCGATTAATTCATTGAACACCCAGCTCCCGACGCCCGTCCCGCAAAGGCCATTCCAAATCGCCATTCCTTGCATTTCTCGTAGAATCATCACTATCAGTCCGCGTAACGATAGCTGGTCGAACCTTGGCCCCGACAAACCCTCGTCGATCTCTTCCTGTCCGCCCACGTCCGAGCCAATTGTGCTTGAGGGCCTTGCTGAGAATTTCGATCTTTTCCTGCGCCCCATCATCTGTTTGTACACTGGCCAAAACGCTCACACATTGCAGCATTCGCCCTACAGTTTCCGTGATAACCTGGGAAGTATCTGCAGTATGCGAGGACCGGTGGATGATGGTCGGCCGTTGTGGCGGTGATGAGAAGGACTGGAAGATCAATTGGTCAGGATTTGAAGACGTGTTCGATGCGGCACGGCTGCGGTTGCAGCTCATTGAGTCCGAAGAGTAGCTAGCAGCGGCGTTGAGTAGAGTAGAGGTCTGCGAGCTGTAGCTAGTGCCAAAGCCAGCGTCAAGCGATGCAGCCGTCCCGGGCCGTCCGCTATTTGCACTGCTCTTTGTCGTAACGCTGAGAGCAGATGAGCCCATGTTGATGTTGTCGAGGCTCAACCGAGAAAATGTACTCTTTAGACCGTCGTAGCGAAAGAGAACGACCATGTCACGGAATGCTGTTAGAACAAGATTGCGAACTTCAAGTGCACCGCCAGGGGATTCTTGACTGCGAAGCCCACCCCAGAATTCTTGGGCTTCTCGGAAGCTCATCACGGACCCACATCCTTTGAACTCAAGATCTAGCGGTAGAAACACAGCCTGTATAAATGGCAAGATTGTACCAAACACTAACATCCATATCTGTACCAGATGCGGGACCAACTTCTCATCTGGCACTCCATTTAATGTGTGATTCAATGATGCAAACCCGGTCTCCAGCAACTCCCGCAGATCATCCACAATAGCTGTAGGTGTGCGCTTTTGTACACAGCGTTGGATGTGGATCAGCACCAGTTTATTGAGATCCTCGATAGCGATGCGAACATCTTCGCCGTCAAAGATGACCAGAAGCTTTGCCTTCAGGAAGTCCCACGCATCCTCTGGGGTCATGTTGTTGAGACCAAAGCCTTGGAGAGTCTCCCTTAATGCGGCTTCGGCCAGAACCCCTGTTGAGCTTCCTAGTGATGATGGACCAGGGAATACAGCTGGTGTGCCATTGTTTGTGCTCGAATTTGCCAACCACTCAGTCTGCTCTGACTCTGCCAGCGCTTTTTCTTCTTTCTTCTTCCGTCCACCATGCAAAAGATCTAAGCCGCTCACTGATTTATGAAATGTTGTTGTGTGGGGACCAGGAGATGCCGGCATGAAGGAGTAAAGCGATTGTGGAGCATTTGGATCCGAAGGCTTCGAATTACTCGAAGCTGACGAGAGAGGCAGATGTTTATGGTCATCTCTATCCTTAAGCTTTAGCTTTTGTCGCGAGAACAAATGATGTTTATGGGCCTTATCCTTGTCCTTGTCCTTCTCCTTTTCGTTGATTGCCTGCTTGTCAGCGGGCACCACCGTACTCACGGACGCATTGGACAAGTTATACATAGACGAATTGTTCGTCGGCATGGTATCTGCTAAGCTGGTAGTAGACGCGCTCACAATTCGCGACACACCAGGGAATCCCATCTTACTCGGAGAGGGAAGGCCCTTGTCTTTTCCCGGATCTTTATCGCGACTGATCCCAATATGCTTGGGCTTAGAGAAAAGCTTCATTTTGGATTTCTCTCCCTTGTGCTTGTGTTCCCGCTCAGGAGCCGGCTGCTCCGCAGACATGCCGGGCGGCTGTAACCCGGGGCCCCTGGGAAACACAACATTAGCAGCAGTTGTAGCCGCATGAGTCTGTCCTCCTACGATCCCATTCTGATATGACTGACCCGAGAAGCCCCCGGAGTTAGGGGCTGCGAACAACGGCGGCGGCGGTGGAGGAGGAGGGGAGGCGCTCCCACCCCTCCTGCTCCTTGATCCATCATCGGAGTTCTGTGTGACAGCCTGGGGTCGCTTCGGTGGATGCTGGGCAGCAGATTGTTGCTGTTGCTGCATCGCTGCCTGAGCAGCTATCCTCGAGGCGGAGAGTGTGGCATCTGAAGTAGACGCTGTTGGGAGGGATGGCTCGAAGAAGCCCTGAGAGTGATGCCTAGAACGGTGCCTCTGCAGCTCCGGCGGGGCTGCACGACCTGACGGCCTTCTGACCGGCTGTTCATTTTGTGGCATGAAGGATGCGGAGGGTCGCCCGGTAGCAGTAGAGGAAGCGTTGCTGCTGTTGGTGCTTGTGGTCGTAATTGACGAAGTTCGGGGTGGACGAGGGCGAGACGTGGAGGTTGTGGTCGCCGTTCCGGGGCTGGGATGAGAGGAGACCTGGGGAAAAGCAGAGACCGTAGTCACGTTCGAGGTAACTGAAGAGGCATCACTTCCAGAGGAGCCTGGTCGTTCCAATTCGTCGTCGAAGGATGGGCGAGGGGGAGGGACGGGGGATCGAGAGGGACGCTCTGGCGAGACCGTCGCCGGGGAGCGTAGCATTGAGGGCGTGTTCATAACGGATGGAATGGAAGAAGGGGAGGTCGACAAGTGGAGCTCAGCTACCGGGGCAAAGGCAACATATACCCCATGTTCTTTTTGGCTTCTTTTTCTGCTTGTTTGCTTCTGAAGTTCGAGTATTTCTGCCTAGGTGGTCAGGATCAGCAGCGAGAGATGACGGAGAGATGTCCATCAATAATTGTCGATCTTCTTGCTCCGCCGTCTCGCATTGAAACGAAGCCGCCTTCCGATCGTTCGCCCCGCCCGAGTCGATTTCTTTTCTCTCTCGTCCCCCACCAACAGGAGAAAGAGGATTATAACATCCAAAATACGCAAGAACGAGGATTAAGACGAAGAGACAAAAGACAAAGGAAAACCTAATTAGCACCATGGCATCTACCGGTCAACCCAACTCCCTGCACGCCGTCTATTCCCCTCCTTCTGGAACAACGCACACGTTTCAACACCACATCTCTTCTCCGCCACCTTCGGACGTGAAAGCCAAAGTGGCCTATCTTTCAGAGCTCAGGGAATTGGCCCCTAAATTGCAGGATGAGATCAATGTGTTTCTGACGCAACGGATGGAAGAGGATAAACAGGCGGCGGAGGCGCAAGGACGTAAAGTCTCGGAGAAAGAAGCCAAGGAAGAGGCAAATTATGGAGAAGAGGTCGTTGAAGAGGATGATGCATAGAGAAAGTTCTGGTAAATGAATGAGGCTACGCGTGGAAATTGCGCGGTCATTTCTGTCCTCTCTACGTCCTTACATGATGACACGGAGCCATGACCAACATATTCTACCACGATCATGAAAAGCCGAACACGCGAGCATTTCAATTCTTGGGATAAAATCGCTATCCTGGGTATCAATCGCAGAAAAGCATCCGCCAGTCCATCTCAACGGCTCGGAAAGAAAATATGAAAAGACAACACAACTACCATATCAATGAGATACAAAAAAGAAAGAAAACAAAACATCAAGGCAAAGCGTATGCGTATGTTCAGTGGTAGATCAATCGCACAAGAACAACCGACATTATTCTATTTATGCAGAAAGGGGGAGATAAAATAAAAGGTCTCATGAAGCTGTGGAAATCCGGTTCGCACAGCCAAGATGAACAACAGTATTACTGCCGGGGTGTCAGTGGAAGAACCGAAAGTTCGAGGGAAAGGCAAAGCTTACTCTGGAAACACATTGATCACACTGCCACCGAGTCGTTTGAAGCAGATCCCACAATTTCTCTCCTCGGTGATAGTGACATGCCTCGACCGCGAGGACTTGCCATCTGTCCCTTCGCCGACCAACAACTGGGCCTGTCTCTTGATGTTTTCCGCCATCTGCAGGTTGGCCGCAATTCTGCTTTGCCTGAACATAGAGTTGGCAGACCTCATACGGCCTTTGAAATAAAACTCAAGTTCCTTGACTGGGAGGTTTTCCGGAATCAAGTTAAGGGCAGAGCCAGGAGGAAGGCGGGATCCATGTTTTGCAAGCAACTCAAGTGCAGGTCCATACTGTGGCTTGTATCCGTGATGCGGAGAAAGATATAGAGATAACAATGTCAAATATATGGATGGTTCCTCTTCCTCAGAATCAGCAGGGGCTGCGCGCCGTGAAGTGGTAGTCTTTGCAGTGCCTGTATCTTCCGCCATGTGGACCTGGTTACAATATCTGTTTATAGCGTTAGCTGAGCCTTCCCAGCTGATAATGTGATATTGAACATACTCTTCCGCTTTCACAAAATCCTCGAGTTTGAAGACGTATATTTCGAGAGCCTGTTTATGTTGTCCCATCTTGCTAAATACGATCGCTCTTGCTTCGAAGAATTCGGGATCTATTATCATTAGTCATGGCAGTCCCAGTAATGGATACAAAAGACTTACTATCACGATCAAGACTATCGAGCATTTTTGCTGGTGAATATTGTGTACTCCACTTGAGCATCTCGAGGAATTTAGTATGCAATGCAGGGTAGGCATTTTCGTCGGGTGATTCCCATTCCTTGGTCTGATATTTCTTCAGGTGGTCCAGATAAAGGAGAAGGAGCCTCTGATGCAAGTCTGGAGTCATATCATTCAGCTCTCCAATAACGTGCTCGAGGTATTTAAGGGCGAGGGCCTCATCGATCCCGTCGAGAAAGACCAGAACTTGTTGACGAGGCAATGTCTCCGCATTTTCCGTGTCTGCCATGAAGATTTCCATTCCCAATTCAGGATATTCTCGCACCGGCCAGTAGGCAAATTCGAGGATGAGATCAATCCGATCAGGGGGCAAGTTTTGTAAGTACCCAATGGTTCGCTTCGGCCCATGAAGCTGGGGAGCTGTCTCCGTCTCGTCCACGCCGAATTTCTGCAGGAGTTCTAAAGCTTGTCGGTGCATCTTTTTCCCATACAGAAAGTCGATGAGGTCGTTATAACGGCCAGTTTCTTCTAGTCGTTCCATGACGACATTGGGGTCACAGAAGTTGGAGATACGGAAAAGCGAACCGGCCAGGGCAGGGGATGCAAACATATAAGCCCGGAAGAGGGTTGTGTCAACAAGTGTGGCCTTTTCGCGGAGGATTTCACCAAAGTCGTAATCTTGGTCCTTGTCAGATATGCCGAGTAGTTTCATGACAATGTCAGTGAGCTCATCAGACACTGCATTTTCAGGCGGCTCGATTACTTTCAGTGACCCATCAGGATTCAAAAACCGCTGGAACCTCCTACGAGCATCAGCCAAATACTTTTGAAGTTCATAAACCGCATCCTTGAGGTCTTTTCCTTCAAGTCTCTTGCTTGCTTGTGTCTGTGTTTCTTCCACGGGCTTCCCACGAATGCTACCCGCGTCACTGAAATCATCAGTTCTCGTGCGGAGAAAAGACTTCATGGATGGAGCATGCGCGAGGGTTTTCGGGCTGGGGGAGTCTTCGTTCGCCCCATCAACTTTCGCCGGTGATCCAGTCTGTTTTGATGGGCTATCTGGGATGCTTTCATCTGAGTCGTCCTCTTCTTCGCTTATGGAAGAGAGATCACCCGCAATCAGCTTAGGGTAGAGCCGAATGACAGTCTCTGGAGGTGCGGAAATCTCAGTGAATAAACCAATCGACGCTGAGTATTTCCGTTCCATAAACTGAACTTGGGCCTTATCCAATTTGACGTCCCGTAGTCGACCATGTTTATTAGTTAGAAGAGCATCTTCGAGCATGCTTATCAAACTGATCGCTTCGTCGAGATATCTTTTCTTGACCAAATCATCAACTTGTGTGTCGTAACTCTGAGCCTCCATTCTCCAAATAATCCGATCGCTGGCAACCAAGAATCCTTTGCCGGCATGAGCCAAGCTAATACTAGGCTGGGGGATGTGCAAGATACTCGCAGATGGCAATGAAATCGACTGCAGCAACGAAAAGGTTTCCGGATTCCTAACCTCCAGCAAACCCTTTGAAGCATCATGCAGTGCTAATAAAAATGGATATGAATACCCAACATCCACAGGCGCTTGGTTCCACGGAATCTGCCTGCGTCCCAGCGAATTGCCATCGATGTCAATGAAATGGGTGTTTACGTCCTTGGCTAACAGGATCTGCCCTTCAGAGAGTCTAGTAGCCAAGGGTTTAGGAACCATCCCGCCCATTCCAATATAGCTCATGCTCGCAACCCCGACCCCCGCTAAACGGCCAGTCTCCTGACCTGGGAGGCCACCAATGCTTCCCGGCCCGACTAAATCGGTAACAGTTTGCCTCGCAATATCCACCAAAACGAAGCTCGAGCCAAGACCAGCTACTAGCTTGGTGCCAGAAACCCACGTGAGCGTCTTGATGCCACTGACCAAGCTCATCTCCGCCGTATCGCTCTCGAGCTCCATATCACGCCATGACCACAATAGTATCTTCCGTTTAACAGCCACCGCAAGGCGCGACACGATCCATGGAACACCGGTTTCGGGATCATTGACAATATTCGACGTTACAGCAAAGGTCGCAGCTCCTTTCGTCTTGGTGAGCTGCTCTTGCAAAGTGTAGGTCTGCGAGTCGTGAACAGAGACATATCCCCCCGATAGCGAAATCAACACCTTAGCTTCCTTTATCAAAGCCAGCTGCTCAATCTTGTATCGGGAGAACTTCTCGAGCTCGCGGAGAAGGTCCGTTTCCCTCGGCTTGGGCACATCCACATCCACGTTCCCGTTCTTGACCGGGCTCCCATTCCCATTCTCTCCTTCGACATTGTGGTTATTTTCGTGAGCCTCGGTCGTCAGTTCGTTGATTCGGTAAATTCGTAGACTTCCATTATTTAGTCCCACAATCAGTCGATCGCCGTATGCGAGAACAGATTCGATCTTGGACCTGTCTCGCTGCTTGAGCTCGACAAGAGGCCGAGCTGTGAATGCAGACAACATGGCTTGACCGCGCGATTGTGTAACCGCGCCTCTTCACATCAAGAGGCACAGAAACTTGTCATATCAAGAACCACAAATCCGAAGCGGCGTAAATGTCCATGCTGTCGTGCGTGGACGTTGCTTGTGACCTTCTCTCCGTCTGGCAGCAGTGACACTATGCGACGATCCCCAGCGGATGGTTGGTCGTTAGTCATATATTAGTAAGCCACGGGCCATCGATGAGGTCATAGGCCCAACAGACATGGAAGATGAAACTGGATAATTATTTGCAAGATTCAGAACATTTCCCTTTATTTTTATGCAATAAACTGCTTTGTATTTTATTTATTTTATACTTTACTTTTGGTATTTATGATATTATGGATGATCACTTTGATGAACAATAAACAAATAGGAAAATAGAAACCCCATGAATCCGTCATCCTCCAAATGTGTCGAGTAGTGTATATCTTTGCATCAGCTAGCTATGCATATGAGGACTGTTGGTCAAACACAAATGGAGCTTTGGTATGGTGGAAAGGGCTATCTTCATATGGTCGAGGGTGTAAGGCCCAGAGCTGCAGTGAAAATGACCGGATCCACACGATATAGAGCACATGCCATGAACAAGGGTGCAGGGTCGGTTAAAGAAAGTCCATGAGCTAAAAGTTGAATTGAGCAATAAAATAGCGTTCCAAAGGAGACGTGGATTGCTGTACAAGGCGCTTCAAGGCCGGATTGATGCCCAAGAAAAATGAGGATTGACGGACGGGAAAGGCGCTGCCTGAAGAAGATAATAGGATGATTGATGATGCTAAGCATAAAAGTAATGGAATATTTTTGGGCACCATGCTTCAAATAAAGTATGATTGTGCTCGAGTTTCACCCTCTTGCTCGCTCAGGTTTACTGCTTCAAGTCAGAGGGGAATTCCTGGTGTTTCGCAGAAGTACCCTTGCCACGCCAGGTTGATACGGCAGGGATATCAGCTTTGAAACGCTGTTCCTCGGTGCCATACGCACGAGGAGTAAGCTTAATCAATGTATGAAGAGGAACTTCCATCCAGGGACTTTGTTCCTGCGGCGTATTCAGGAAGTAGGCGTAGATGCAACGCAGGACAGCCTGGTGCGTAACAATAATGACGTTTTCACTACGTTCCAGTTCCATGATGATAGGCTCAAGACGAATAACAACATCGCGATAGGACTCTCCGCCTCGGTAACGATAATTGTACTTGTCTTCATCACGCGCTGCGAAGTCTTCTGGATATTTATGAGCAATTTCTTCGTAGGTGAGTCCATCACAGACACCAGAGTCAAGTTCGTCAAGTGCCTTCCACTCGAGCTTCTCGAAGCCTGTTTCAGCGGCGAGGTGACGAGCGGTTTGAATAGTACGTTTGAGTGTGGACGTCCAGATAACAATCTTGGTGTTGGGTGGGAAGCCAGACTTTTTCAAAAGACCAGGGAGAGCCCTCGCGTAGGCTTCCCCACGCTCGGAAATACTCGAGTCTCCTCCAATCTTGCCAACCAAATTATACTCGGATTCTCCATGCTAGAAAAATCAGTATATTTTAGCTTGGTGGATGATTTGATCGATCACTTACGCGAGAAAGCCAGATGGAACGAGGCTTGATATGGAGATTTTGGATGTAATACACCAATCGACTCGAAAGGTAGTCCTTGATCTGGTTTATGATCACAGTAGAACCGACATTGATGAGTTTCACATAGGTGTAATGTTTCTCATTCTCGTCGATAGTCTCATAAACCTTTTCATAGTTGCGGATACGATTACGGAAATCCAGAGCAGCCATTTCAGGATCCTGGCCCTTGTAATCCGGCGATGTGGTCTTGACTTCGAGGATGTTGTTCATGATCAGATCCTCTTCATCGCAGATCGACTCAACGAACAAAGCCTCGATGCCAGCATCCCGACATGACTCATAAATCCAGCGGCGGCGGTCTCTTGTAGAATTCGTGGCATCGAGTATGGAGACGACACCCTTGCCCGCTTTAAACCAACGAAGCATATCTGACATCGCGGCTTCGGCGGCAGCTCGTCTCATCTTCTCTCCCTCAGGATTATGAGGATCGAAAAAGGTAGCGGAGGGTTGAGGAGTACCTTGTCGACGGTAGCTGCCTACGTTGAATACCCGTGCAGGAATGCCAACCCAGGCGAGGTATCGCATTGCTAAGTGAACAGACAATTAGTATCTAACTTGGACAGTGAGGCTTGAGTAGTAAAGTAAAACCACGTACCCTTTCCAGCTATGAGACTCTTGCCTCTAGCCGGAAGGCCGACCATGACAACACAGATCTTGGAGTCATCTGACTGTATTCCAAGAGAGTTAGTCTTTCTGTAAAAAAGGAAACCATGGTGTCTTTGGTAGGTAACTCGGTCACTTGATACAGAAAAGGGTTGGACATGCATGGAATTATAGAAGGACAATGCAATGAAAGGGGCCAGTGTTCCCGCCAAGAAGAAACAGAGGGGAACAGCTGAAGAGAAGGTGGACAGGAATCCCAGAACTCCATCAAAGGGACGGGTAGAGAAAAGGGAAGATGACATGTTGACGTGCAAAGAAAACGGAGATTGCAGTAGACAGTAAATGAGGAGAAGGAAAGTTAATGAGATGCATAAAAGAGAGTGAGAGCTGAGCAGAGGGGAAGAAGACAGCAGTCCTGAGATGGGGGATCGCATCATAGTGTTGCTGAATAGCTGTTCAAACAAGACAATTTCGTGCCAAAGAGCACAAACACTCAGAAAACAGCAGAACTGCTTTAGAGGAGCACTGCTTAGTCGCCATTCAGGGTAAAGTGACTGCCTGGGAAAGTCCAACTTCCCCAGTTCTCCCCAGTCACTTACACACTGTCAGGAACAAAGAGCCGAGCATCTCAGCTGGAAACACTTAAAGCTGGACAAGCTATAAAGGATCATCCACAACCAGTTTGGAGCGGTCAAAGCTGATATATGACTGCAGAATCAGATTCTGAGGGCTCAAACAGAGTTCGTGATGATTGCACGGGGATCAGACGATGATTTCAGGAACTCGAAGGCGACTGAACCGTCCCCGCCATTGCCCCGCAAAATCCCCAAGTCCTCGAAACATGAGAACTTGCGAACTGCTCTATTTGGGACTTTTTTTTCTTCTTTTCTTGCGTCCTCTCTGCAGCTAGCAACACATGACTGTAGATTCGACAATCAAGAAACGCCACGAAAAAAGATGGGCCATGGTCCTCGACGAAAACATGAAACCCTAGCTGCCAGGAATACGAATGGCCTGATCGGTTTGCAATTGCCACCAAAAGCCCAACTGCTAAGTCGCTGCCCACCATCTCATGACGACATCGCAAGTCACACCCTGCCATGGGCTTCTTCCTCTGCTCCTGAGCCCTAATCATCTCAATCAGGCGGTGGTTCGAATCCCGAACGTATCCCAAAGTGGAACTTGTCCGGCCGTCGTCGACCCCCAACCTTTTTTCGCGGTTCCACCAAGTCGATCTGGCCCGAAGACTGCCTTGTCCGGTAACCGGAGACGGCAACTCCAGAATCCAGAGAGCATGATGAACAGCTTCAGATGGCCAGGTGGTTTCGATATGAACAATGCAAAAGCTCAGAGGGAATGGAAAAGAAAAACCAAAGAAAGCTATCAGGCGGCAAGCAGGCCATATGCCAGAAATTCCAGAATAGAAAAAAAAAAGCAAATAAAAACGCGCAAAAGAAACCAGAACAGGGTCGAAGCAGCCAAAAAATGCACGAAACAAACCCCGCGGCAAACATGAACAAATAGTGGAAAATTCAGTGACTTACGCTTGCAAAGAAGCTCTTGTGCCCAGGGCTTGATTGACTCAAAGACATGATGTTCAATCTGGAGGTCCCTTCTTGTACTTAGGTATTCTAGGTCTTGAGCGGCCTCGGCCAGCTTTGGTTGTCCGACCGAGTAGAGGCCGGAGGAGGGGTTTCGAGTAGAAGGCAGAGGCGCTGGCAATCGAAGAAACCGATGCTTGTTCTGCAGCAAAAATCTGGAATTTCGTTTCCTGCGAATTTTTTTCTCGGCGAAAAATCGACAAGACAGGTCCGGCTGTCCCAGGAGATTATTGACTGCAGTGGAAGATAATGGCTTTGACAATCCGGTTGGATCCCATTAAGCCCAACTATCGATGCGGTGAAGAAGCAAAGAGGGAAGCACAGACGTCATTCCGCGGGGCAATCGCAACACTCCACTATATAAGAAAGATGCAAGAACCGTCAAAGATGAAGAGAAAGAAGGGCTGGTTGAATCTTCTGCCTCCAAAAGATTCAGTCTACAGAAATATCCACGTGATAGATCCTTTTCTTCGGGTAAATTCGCCGCCCGTCCGGCATCAGCATGCAAGCATCCAAAATCTTCTTCCAGCACAGGCCTCAAAGTGGATTAGTACGACCCAGCAAAAACTAACAGAATAAATTAATAAAATTAGAAGTGCAGTGGTGCCATTGAAGGCTAATTGAGCCAAGATAGATCTACGCTGTTTGGCCAACCGAATCATACAGGCTTTTCGGATACAGATGAAGCAGGCTTCAAGGCGCTGATGATATGATAAGAACCGAGAATATCTTCTTTTATTTTCGAGATCGCTGGAGAAACTATGCAACATAAAGTTTCAATCCCATATCTGTTTTCAGATATACCAAAACCCAACGACTTCCTTGTTTATTCCCTTGGCCAATATCGGACATACGGAACAGGGAAATCCCAAGATTCAGTCAAGGCCCGACCTCGTCTCATTTGACTTCTATCCAGAACCATGAGACCCGATACCGTCGGGTTTCTCAGACGAACGGTTTCCAAATACCCTTCCGGACAGGACGGTCTAAAAGACCGACGCAGACTGAGAACAAGATATACAGGTATATGGCGATCTCCCCCATCATATTTGCAAACCCGTAGAAGAAATTTTTGCGTGCTTTTTGTTTTTACGTTACCTGTCTTGGTTGTTCTCTTGCCCTGTGCGGTACCCAGGAGAAAGAGACTTTCCTGTTAAGGAGCGAAGTCAAGCCTTTTTTGTCTTTTCTGTTTTAGGGGGTTTCGATGGTGTCACCAAATCGCTTTTGTTCAAGGTTCACATTGATAATCTAAACCTCAGAAGTGACCTCGTCGGTGGAAACTTCGGTTGTTTTGGTGGATGGCCATTTGTTTCTTTCCTCGGACTTCCAGGTCTCTCCTCGGGCTCGTTGCACTCGAATGTTTGCACCCCAAGGGCCCTCCTGACCATTTTTCGTTTCCATGGCAGCTTGTGCCTCTTCAACTCTGCTAAAGTCGACAAAGAGGTAATAGTGATCACCGGCCTCGAAGCGCTTAGCCGGGTGAGGAGTAAAGAGCTTGCTGACATTTTCACTGTTCAAAATTGTGAGGTTTTGTTCGGATTCTGTTCATGGAGAAAGAAGGAAACATACACATTATACTCCTTGAAGAAGTTGGTCATATTACTGCTGATCGCTTCTTGGTCGGTCAATCTTGGGAGCCCACCAACATACACACGACGACTAGAGTCGCTGTTAGTCTTAGCGAAGCTAGGAGCGTCATTCCGGCGCCAGCGGTCAAGAGAAAATGGCGAAGAGGGCTTGTCACGACGAGGCGAGCCATCAGTTGGCTGTTGCTGGGCACGTTCGCTCGAAGACTTGGCCACGCCGGGCTTGATCTTGACAGGACGGCCAAGCATGTCGTGACCATCCAACTCAACCATCGCCCGCTCGGCCATCTCCTTGGTCTCCAGGTCGACAAAGCAATACGAAGGATTGCGGCCGGTAAAGGGGTCTATCGCGATGTCGATACGCTCACTATGAAACACTTAGTTTGGGCCACCACCTTTATGGATTTATTTTCAAAGCCATACATTGGGAATTCCGCAGAAAACAATGCCTCCACATCTTCGGATTTGGCCGTGTATGGCATGTTACCCACGTAGAGGCGTCGACCCTCTGCAATTGCATGTGGCACATGAGGGCTTGGTCTGCTGAATGCGAGTCTCGAGGTGTTTGTCTTTGGGCCCGGGGATCCAGCATCATCTACCTGGGACTGCGCCCTCGGGCTTTCCTCTGACTTCGTGCGCCAGTTAGGAGAGTGAAAGGCACGGCCTGTGGTTCTGACTCCATTTGTAAAGGGAGTTCTCGGTGCTAATCACGGATTAGTTGATTCATAAAATATTGCTTTGCGTATGTTTTTGGATCCAGCCCCAAATGAGCAGCCCAAAGGTATTCTCCTACACACTTTGCTGCTGCGGCCGGGGACTTTCAGGAGCGTCGACCATTGTGTCTGAATTTTTATTTATAAATATCGCTTGGATTTTATAGAGGGTATAGGGTTATAGTGTTCGGTCTGTATCAAGAGGAATAGATCTTAGCATTCATGTGCAGCAAAATTTACGCATGGCCTAAAATGGCGGGGGAGGGGAAAAAGTAAGTATGTATTTATTTTTCTTACACACCTCTCAGGACAGCTACACCAGGATATTTAGCAATTCAAAACCTGGATAGTTTGCAGCTGGTCACTTAAAACTCGGATTTTCGTTGTCAGCCGGAGAAACAAAGATTTCGACGAATTGAAGCCGCTTCAAAGATAGTCGCTTCGCTGGCGATGCGGGCGCCGCCAAAAATCTGCACTCTTTTTTTTCTCCTGCGGGCAAGATCGGCGGTGCAAACAGCGCAAACGGAGCAAGTTCAAACAAACAGATTTCTCGATTCGACGCTACTGTCATGCCTGCTCCTATTGGTCCATTAGCGAACCAAGCGGAATTTTTCCTCTCCACTGGCGCCATTAAATAATCGCGACCTCATCGCGTTGTTGTCTTTTCTTCTCATCCCATCACTCTGGCCACCTTGGAAACATCGATTCAAAATGCAGCTCGTTTCCTCTATAGCTGGCATATTATTTGAATTAGTGTTTCCAGGATGAAGCTATTGTTGATTCGACACGCAGAGTGTGGACATAACCTGGGACAAGCAGCGTATGCCCTACCTGTGTTGATTTCATCGGTTTGCAACTGACAGTGCGTTTTGCTCGACTGTTTCACAGAGGCGATACCACTGGTCATAATCTCACGGAAAATGGCAAAAGGCAGATCCAGCTACTGGCTCAGCATCTCAAGGACCGTGGCCTTAGCTTTACCCATGTTTTCTCGTCCGACTTGGATCGGGCTACGATGACGGCCGAGGGTATCTGTCAACAACAGCTCGTGGGAGGCATCTTGACCACAGTTCAGATATCAGAGCTGAGGGAGCAGTTCATGGGATGGTTGGATGATACACGATGGCGGCCTGGCGTCCCTGCTCCGAGCGTCAGTTCGCCGGATTCTTTGCGTGAAGGGCAGCCAACCTACACAAATGAAGAGTCCATGGCCTCGATGAGATCTCGTGCAAATATTTTTCTTGAAAATGAACTTCTACCATTGGTAGAGGGCCCGTCGGGCGAGGATGAGGTGGTTGCCGTAGTTGCTCACGGAATCATCCTCCAAGTCCTTTGGGTTTGTCTTGCTGACTTGTTTGATTCCAAGGATATCTCCCTGGCACCGGGTGTCAGCCAGTCGGACTTTGGGGATTATATCCGCCCGGTCTGGTCCAACACGGGAATCATGGAAATCGCCATCCAGGGACGCCCACCGGCAGCAAAGTCGGTGCGTGAGGCTACACGGCCCTCGGCGTTTCTTTTTGGGACCATCCAGCCTTCTGATATTGATAACTCGAAGGCGCCACTATCGGGCTGGTATCTAATTGTACTGTCAGTGGATAATACGCTCCATCTTGGAAATGAACAGCAAGTTGGTCGCACAAGGGGTACTGTTCAAGATACAGTACCTGAATCCCGACAAGATTCCATGGATCAATTTTACGGACTAACAGGGACAGCTTTATTGTGCAACCGTTTCTACTGAATGGTATGTTTACTTTTTCTTTTTCCTATCTTTCTTTACTAGCCCGTTTTTCCCATCAATCCTCTACAATGATGAAGCAAGATTTCACACAGACCTGTTCCGAGTTATATCGTGCGGATCAACAATCGTTCCAACTGCTGTCTGAATTAGAGTGATACATTTTCCCTATATTCTTGCCACTTCCATACTGCCAGCTTTTCATTTTATAATTCAAAGCTAACTTTAAATTAAGACAGGATCTCTTTTTCATTTGTCTGGTTTGAGGGATAGAAAATACTAAGAATAATTCTTGATTATAGTTATCTTGATTAATTGAGGTGTTTTTCCAAAATCATTATCCAATATTCGTAATTGTGCTTGTAATGTTCATGCTTTACAGCCGGGCCTGTCGAAACTACTTGTTGCAAGTCCGGTATGACAACCTCACATGAAAATCAGAAAGAAAAGAACTACTAATTATTTGTTGGTTTCCTAAGGTGGATGCACTCAGGCCGCATTATAACCAACATCTCTTGGGTGAGTGGCCGGATCCTCCCGTTCATACAAGATCTCCGGTTCCACTCCTCGACGCAAGAAATATCTCTTGATGAAGTAGGGAATCTGTCTGAGTCCATACGCCGCGTGAAATCGAGTCCGTACTGAAAACACTTGATCTAGTTCTTCGAGTGTCTTGCCCTTGGTCTCGGGTAGGAACATGAGGACCAGCCACCATCCGAGAATGTTCCAACCGGCATACCAGCCAAATGCACCCTGCGGAGTAAACGCGTCTTGCAATGAGGGCCAAGTGATCGCAAGGACGAAATTAAACAGCCATGTTGTGGCTGTTGCCAAGGCCATGCCATATGAACGTACATAAAGCGGGTATGCCTCAGCCGAATATGTGAATGGAACAGGTCCTCCGCCAGGGGAATATACGACACCAAAAATATAGATCCCCAGGGCAATGCATGCCATCCGAGCAGTCTTGTGCGTTTCCTCTGGTATCCAGAAGCTGAAGCCGGTGAAGAACATGGAAAGAGCCAACAAGGGAAATGTGGTAAGGAGGAGATTACGACGACCAAATGTATCGATTGTGTATACAGCGGGAATGGCAAATATCCAGTTTATCAGGCCCCAGCCAAGCGACGCAGCTAGGGCAGATCGTTGGTTGGATGTTGCTCGCAGGAAAATTTCGGATGAATAATAGGCGATAACGTTCACTCCACAAAACTAAGGAAGATTTCGATAGTTAGAGAATGGTCTTGACGGACGTGAGATCCATCAGTGGCTTACCTGTTGCATAAACATCACGAGCTCGGACGCGATCATCGCACGTCTGTTACGAGGAACAGTTATCAACTCCAGAAGCTTGTTCTGGCCAAGCTTCATTCCCGTCTCTGCTTCTAGCAAGGTATGCATATAGTATAGGTCTCGGGCTGCTTGGATCTTGTGGTGGCGCAAGCTGCACATGGATTGATATGCCCTGTCGTAAGATTTCTGTGACATATACCACCGGGGCGATTCGGGACAGGTGAATACAAAGGCACAGACGAGGACAGCCGGAAACAAAGCCGAAGCCATCATGAGACGCCAGTTGAGGCCGACAATATCTGGATGATCTGGCACTTCCAAGAAGGCAAGGTCGGCGGCATAACCTAGCATGATTCCGAATGCAGTCCACATCTGCCACTGCATCACGAGTGCACCACGAATAGCGGGAGGGGCTGTTTCGGCAGCATATATAGGAACGGTGGCAGATTTTGGGCCGATTCCAAAGCCCAGTGCGAATCGGGAGATGAACATGTGCCACCAAGTGTTGACGAATCCTTGCCAGAGACATGCGACTGCCGAAAGGCAGCAGGTGATAAAGATGGTGCCTCGACGACCGAACCAATGATTAAATGGGACAGTCAGCCAGGAACCAACTAAAGCACAGCACAAGTACGGAGCACCATTCACCAATCCGCCTAGCCAGCGAGACTTTGAGTTATCATCACCAATGCCGAACTGGGGTTTGTAAAACACTTGAGCACCGTTTACAACCGTCTCGTCTGTGAAAAAGAAGAGTGTTAGCATGCCATCTTTGTACATTGACAGTGTTTCTTACCCATTCCCTGCACTGCGGCGGACAGCGAACACAGGACAATGACTAAATACATCGTCCATGGCTGAGACCAGCGGTTTTTGAACTCATCATGCAGTACTTGAAGCTCCCGAGGGGATAAACCGGGGACACTTGCGAACTTTTCCGGTGCTTGTGCTAGAACCGCACCGAGCTCGAAGGCACGGACATCGTCCTCGTTGCCAATCTGGTGAGAGAGCGCGAACTGAACACCTTTCTTGCGCAGCTCCTCATGGCTATAGCCAGCAAGTGGGTTGGCAAGTTTGGCATTTAGGTTGCGTCTGGCGCGATCTGCTGCTGTCCCTATAGTGCGTTGCGGCGTGAATTTCTCATTCTTCTCAGCGGTATGTTCTATCTGCTCCGTCTGTTGATTAACAGCGCGATTCCTGAAAACCCCTGTGTCATTCTTTCCTGGCATTTGGCTTGACAAGCGATGTTATCCGGTATGTATGCTGGTTCGTCAATGCCCTATATCGAAAAGAGGGGTGCAGAGCTGGGTTTGGTTAAGATGAGCAGGAGATTCGACAATAGATTCAAAATTCAAACTAAAAGGATCATCAAGGTTGGGATCAAGAGATCAACGAAAGGTCAAGTAACAATGATGGTCACCAGCAAGGAAGTATTGGGCTAGTGGCTAGGGCAACAAAGAAAAGAACCACCGAGATTCGAGTTAGACAAAACACTGTCGGGGAAAAGCAACAAAGAAACGAAAAGCTAATGGACAGACTGTACCGTACTATCTAATGCAGATTACTGCAAGACAAGTGAATCTCGAGTTGAAGCAGAGAGAAAAGATACAACTCACGAGCAAGGCAGGAATGTCACCATCTTGTCAAGTCAGAGCCGCGCCCGGGATGGGCAACGGGGCGTGCAAAATGACCTGTGATTGAGGATCAAAAGTCACGGCCTTAGTTATGCCGTGTTTGCTTCTTTCTCGCTGTCGTCTTCGTCTCTTGGTCTTCAGCCCACAAATTGTGATTGGGTGCAGAAGGGATGGCTGTAGGGAAGACCATCGCGGAGATGTTCGAGGATGCAGACAAAGAAGGCGATGAAGCTCGTATTCCGTTATTCCGTCCAATTGTCGCAGGGCGTTGGTGTTGGATGAGGCTGGGATCCTTGCCATCACAGTCAGTGACTTCACTTGGCCGTTTCTCGATTCAATTTGTGGGGTATTTTCGACTCACTTAACCTGGGTGAGTAGAAATGGAGAAAAGCACTAAGAATGGGCACAAAATGGATGGTTGAACCATTTGGAGATGATGGAAGTTGAGGAGGAAAAGAAGAGGGAGAGAAAGTGGAGGGGAAAGGGAGACCTGACAGCAACAAAGAAAGATTCACCAACACGAAAGGCTGACAGTTTATTGCATTCATAAATGCTGTGTTGGCATCCGTTTATAATGTTATTTCTCAGTTTTTGCATGATTCTATGAGAAACAATCTTATAATTGTTCTATGCTCGATGTAAATAGCATCAAGGCGGGTTCTTCGTTGTCGATAATCACTTCGACCACTGAAGCAGCAGAATGTTACAGATCACTTTGGAAGCAATTTGAAATAATGTACAGTCACTCTAGGCTCTTACTTGATCCCATGGGGTTTCTAAGATATCGATGAGGCAAAAGTGTTTGATTAGTATGGCAGTCAGCTACCAAAATATATAGTTTTAGTGCTCACAACAGTAGTAAAGCCACCAAATATCACCAGCTAAAGCATACAGTATATTACTAACATTACAAGCAATCATGATCATTTATAATCATCTTGATCCACCCCGTCGCTTATTCTTAGATTGCGATTCTGTATGCGTGCCGTTTGAACCGATCTCCGCGCGGGGTTGGCGCCCGCCGTCGGGTCGGGTCGGGCATTCTTAGCATTATCAAGTGAAGTCACGAGCATCATCCTTGATATTTCTCATATTGAGATGATGTGGAGAAGCACTTCCGATGGCAATATGAAGCTTCCGTTCGGAAGTCGACTACTTGTATCTCTGAGGTGGTGCTGTGTCGTCATGACTGGTCTCTTTCATTTGATAGAGCAGTATACTTGTAGGTCAGCATCATCGTTGTCCAACGATACTTACTCCAAGGTTATCGTTTAGACAGGATGAGCTAGATTTTTGGAAAGTGATATTTCATGTAAAAGACTTTTATATATAGACTTATATTTATCTATTTGCAACTGCAGTAGTTCTTTCCAAAACGCCGCCGGCTGCAATGAAGTCATCCCCGCATTGTCCACGCACGCATCCGTCGGATCGGCTCTCCATAACTTTACAGAAAGTAACCATCATTACGGCATCTCAACATATTACCCCTCGCATCTAAAGAGGCCTCATGATGGGAAATGGTTCTATCCGGACCATGGCTTCCGATCCTTGGTTTTCCGGCTATAAAGTTGTCGATTTCCCTCGATTTCTCTCTGAATTCACTTGACAACTGATATCCCTTTTTCCCCATACCTGAATATATAGCAGAGCCTGTCTAATTGTACAATATTATCAACTACCTATCACATCTACAACAATGCTCGGAAAAGTAGCCCTCGAGGAGGCCTTTGCTCTCCCCCGTTTCGAAGAAAAGACACGATGGTGGGCTGGCATGTTTTCCACCGACCCAGAGACACACGCAAAAGAAATCACCGATATCAACCAGATTCGAATCGACTATGCCCAGAAACACGGCGTTGGGTATCAGATCCTGTCTTACACAGCTCCCGGTGTCCAGGATATCTGGGATGCAGCTGAAGCGCAGGCGTTGGCGGTTGAGATTAATGATTATATTGCCGAGAGAGTCAGTGCGATGCCGGATCGATTGGGAGCTTTTGCGTACGTTATCTGGCCTATATCCAAGCTGTGATTCGGGTAATGATTTTTTTTATTTTTATTTAGAACTCTGTCTATGCACAATCCTAAAGAAGCCGCAGATGAACTCCGTCGCTGCGTGGAAAAGTACGGCTTCAAAGGTGCTCTGGTGAACGATACACAACGGGCTGGTCCCGAAGGCGACGACATGATCTTCTACGACAACGCAGATTGGGACATTTTCTGGCAAACATGCACAGATCTCGACGTGCCGTTGTATCTGCACCCCCGAAACCCCACAGGGACAATCTACGAAAAGCTCTGGGCGGATCGTAAATGGCTCATTGGTCCTCCATTGAGCTTTGCGCAGGGCGTCAGTCTTCACGTCCTGGGTATGGTTACTAACGGCGTCTTCGACCGACATCCCAAGTTGCAAATAATCATGGGTCATCTGGGCGAACATATCCCCTTCGATATGTGGCGGATTAACCACTGGTTCGAGGATCGAAAGAAGCAGATCGGTCTCGCGGCTACTTGCAAGAAGACCATCCGCGAGTACTTTGCGGAGAATATCTGGATTACTACCTCGGGCCACTTCTCGACGACGACGTTGAACTTTTGCATGGCTGAGATTAGTTCCGATAGAATCCTTTTCTCCATCGATTATCCGTTCGAGACGTTCTCGGATGCGTGCGATTGGTTTGATAAGACTGAGCTGAACAACACGGATCGATTGAAGATTGGAAGAGAGAACGCAAAGAAGCTCTTCAAATTGGGGGATTACCATGACTCTTCGGCTTAGGGGACTACTGAGCAGCTGTCAAATGATCAGTAGTAACTATGTATTTTTGTATTGGGCGGACATTTAGTGTCATTTTATCTGTCAGAACTAGCTAGGGGATCATAATGCTAACATACATGTTCTCATAAAATAGCCCTAGTCATTCAATCATGTAATTCGTCATTCATTGACTTCGTCCCATTTCATCCAATGCTTTGTGCTTTTGTTTTGTTCTTTTCTTTCATTTTGTTTGATCTTTATGTATGCTGTACTGCCATAATTGATGGAAGCCACATCAAACTCTCTGGCATGATCCCATTTCATAATCTCCGGTACCACCAAAAAAGTACTGATGATGCTGAGGGTACAGAGGATTCTGATGGTAAGCAGGATTCTGGGGATAAGCGGCGTGCTGGGGATAAACAGGAGTCTGGGGATAAACAGGAGGCTGGGGATACGAGAATTTCTGAACAGGCTGATGATACTGATGGTGCTGAAGAAACTGGTGGTACTGAGGGCACTGAGGGCCCGGAGAGTTCTGAGGGTGTTGACTCGGTGCCATTCGCGGAGTCGGGGTCGGGGTCGACGCCTGGTATCCCGGCCAAGTCTCAGGCGATTTCTGCAACTTATCCATGACAGGAGCGAAGTATCGTTCCTTCATATACTTCATGGTGTTTGCGTACTTCTGGTAGTTCTCGATCACCCGGTTGTGGATATCCCAAAGGGCGATGAGAAGACGGGAAAGTTCGAGCCGTTCGATGTTGACATGCTCCTCGATGAGGATTTGGCGGTTGCGGATGCGTAGAAAGGCAGTGTAGACGTACGCATCGTAGAGCTCGAGAAAGACGGTAAGCAGGCGCTGTTCGAGAGAACGAGGTTTTCCGAGATTTCTATATTTGTTTGTTAGTACTCCATTGTGTGGGTGTAGTTGATGTGTACTTACGCCATGACTACGTTTGACATGCGTTTATAGCATGTATAGACAGACACACTGCGATCTTTGGCTATCTCAGAAATAAGATAGGTCACGCGTTCTGCATCCTGTACTTGTTCCTGCAGTCTCTTGTCCATAACGGCAATGAACTCGGTGATTTCCACAGCCATGATTCTGACTTGGAAGGTCACCCCGGCCGACAAGAACTGGTTTGGATCGCTGGCGTTCTGGCGACGAAAAAGAGCGTCTTCCATGCGTATGACCATGTTTGTCATGGCTGTGAAACGTTTCTTTAGACAATCCTTGAGTTTGGGGTTCGACAGAATGATTTTGATCTCCTCGAGAATGTCGAGCTTGTGGATCTCGCTCTCGCTGAGCTTTGGTTGGTTGTTGTTTTGGCCAGATCCCGCAGTTTCGGTAGCACTGCTCGATTCACTCTGGGGACTTCCTTCATTTTGAACCCCAGCCTGGTTGTCTTGCGACGGAGAAGACTCGTTAACGCCAGAGGGCGAAAACAAAAACGGAGTCATAGACGTGAGACGAGAATCTATCTCCCTGAAGCGGATGACTTCCTCAACAACTTTGGAGAAAGCGAACTTGTATGCTTCTTCTTGGGCTTCGTCGATAACATTATTGGGATCCTCGCACGATTCGTAGTAATCAGGGAATGGCTCGCAGGCAGTGGAGGCAGTGGACGCGTTGGACGACGCTTCATCGGCAGTATCAGTCTCGACTGTGTCGCCAGACTCGTTGATTTTCACACGAATAGCCTCTCTAGCCTCGGAGGAAGTGGGAGTATTGAAGATTGTAGGGTTATCTGGATCCTGGGTCTGCTCAAGATACTTCTGGCTGTTCATCGCGTCCGCCATCATCTGGCCCACAGCGTCTTGCTGCGCATTTTTGCCACGAAGGCTCCCATTTGAGGACTTGGAGTTGATGAGCGTCTTGAGGTGACTCTTCAGCTCATTTTTGACACGATGGTTGATACCAGGCGTGCTGGCTGGGGTTTCGTCGTGGCCTTGATCAGAGGGAGTGGAGGGGATGTTGACATTCTCCTGGTCGTCAGAGGCGTGGAAGCCATATTGGGACTTTGAGACATTTCCAGCCTCCATGGTGAGGTGAAGAGGCTCGGCCTCACGCTAGATTAGGATTGGCTCAAAGGAGAGTAGTGGGAGAGTGACGCCGAGAATGGCTGAAGAAAACGATAAGATGAGCTTGGGAGATCGAACGATGTAGGCACAGAGGACGAGAAAGAAAAGAGAGAAGAGACTTACTTTGGATTAATTGATATTATTCTGTGTGCGAAGTTCTTTGGCTATTCACTGCTTCTTAGCGTGGATATCCCTCATTCACTGCTGGGAAGCGAGCTATCCCAGCGAGCTATCTTCTATTTATGGTGACCAGCCTTTGATATACACCAGGAAGCCTACCTATTTCCTGTAACCTGTAATATTTACGACGATTGCTTATTGAAGGATAGGATAGTTGACCGAATATCTTCTTGGTGATGGGTTGGTATTCTTATATAGCCTTCGACTGGAAAGCTCCATTTAGAGATAACAGCCTGGGGCCGTATGGCTCTGCAGCATCATATAATTATTGAGAAAGCCCGCGTAGGAAGACAGGAATACGGTAATATCCTTTATATCAACATGCCAGGATTTTTACCTAGCCATTCTCCAACCTGATATCGGACATATCCGCGCCAGATGGAAAATGCCACTCGAAGTTGACTGGCAAGGTCTATAATATCCTGGGGATCAGCAGTTATTCGATACGCGGTGCAAGTCTGCATGGTCACGAAATACATCATCTCACTCGCCTACTTTGACTTGACGACAGAAGAGTGAACCTTCAATCTACGCACATAGATACCATGCGATGAAGGGGGCAGGAAATACCTGTGCGAATGAAAGCGACAAGCTTATGCCCCAGGTTGAGTGGCAGTAGTTATTATGATAAGCTCGAATGAACCGAGACCTGTCTAGACTAGGGAACACTTGGACTAAGTAGAACATGGATTGTTTCAAAACGAAATACAGAATTTGGCAGACCAGCATCAGAAGAATTGGAGATTATATTGGCTAATTATCAAATGGATATAAATTACGCTATATAAGGCGATGTACCGTACCTCGATCCAGAAACGTTCACTGTTAACAACGGCCCAATTGGTCGAAACACGGTTAGGACTTCCCAATGGATATTGTTTGATTGGATAAAGTAGAACAAAAAGGAGAGAACAAGACGCTCTACTCCAGCGTTCTACTTTTCAAACAATAGCCAAAGGTTAAAGAAGACCGATTTCAATCTTCGCACATTGACTGATTGGCACATCATTGAAAGGATCGTGACAACTCAAAGTAGTGCGAGACTTTGTTCTATCAAGGCTGGAATGGATTGAACAAGACAACTTATTTCGGGGCTGATTAAGTTTGCGCAGTCGGGGGTATTTGGAGAGATATTACATTGGAGTCGGCGTGTTGGGGCCAGCATTAATCGTCCTTTTTGGACCGTTGTGGAGTTCGACCAGATGGATGTATCTCATCTTCATCGTCATCGTCAGGCAGTCGAACATCCATGACCCGTTCTCCGGCCTTTTCCAAGGTTCTCCGGCACAATGCTTTTACACCTTTGTAGACAGCCTGCATTCGTTAGCAATGAAAAGTACCAAGTTGTTAATGTTGACTTACCCAAAGAAAAGTCCCAACCCCAATCAGAATAATCGCCCAGTTGAGAGACGCAACCCGGCTTCTACCAGTGTTCCTGCCACCGCCGACTACGCCAGAGCTGCGCAGATTCAACCAAGTCAATGGGGAAGATGCAAGTATAGCCTTGATGAAGGACAAGAGCCCCAAGGAAGCCAGTCCTTTGACAAAGTGCTCAACCCACGAACGCCTCTCTTCGGGACGGAGGGCACCACGTTCTGCCCCGGAATCCCAAACATCAGCATAATAGATGGTATCCAAAGGGTCCACGTAGAGATTTATGATCGGGTCAGCAATAAAACCAAACAAAAATACGGTTAAAAGCAAAATTCCCAAAGTCAAGATAAGTTGGGAGCCAGCACTACTGATCCAACGTCCCCATCGGAGGCGCTCCAACCGGTATTGAAACTTGCAGGTTGGACACTGCCAGTAGTTCCTCTTTCCATAGGCGGGATCCGCATGTCGCCAGGTCTGCAAACAGCCCTCGTGCACAAATCGCGAAGATCCCTTACACATGCAAGGGCGTAAAAGCCGACCAGACTCCGGGTCCGAAGACTCGTAGACCACTCGCGGTCTGGATTGGAGGAACTCGGGTAGGTTCTCGGATGGAGGACGGAAGGTCGGAAGAACTGTTTCCAAGCAAATGCGACATACGCGTGGAGGGTAATGACTCTCTGAGTCCTCCAATCCAGGAAAATCCGAGCCATTGGGGTCTGCAGTATCTTCAGAAGGCTGATCGGTCTTCGAGTTCAAGGGATTAGGAGAGGATCTTGACGGCCACTGCCAGCGAGGCTTATTGTGCAAGTCCATTCTGCCCCTGAAATATCAAGAGGCAGTGCCATACCATGTCAAAGGAATCTACTAGAGACCTAGACAGTAGAGAGCGTATTATGAGCGCAGTGAAGGGATTTTTAGATGGGAGAAAGAGGAAGAAAAGAAGAGAAAAAGAGAGCAGCTAAAATGAAGTGAGGTGGAGAGACGAACTAGCCGCTCGCGTACCCTCACCGCCCAGGCGGCTTGGCATTACTGGACCTCCATTGACTGCGTCAACACCTTGTCGCCTATCCACCAGAGTGAAGCTTCACTTTCATTCCTCCAGATCTCCTTCTATCCGTCAAATCTATCTTACGGAATTCCAGCTCGGACCATTTACTACGTACAAAGCTCGTGGAGGTAAAAAGTCGACTCTATGGCGGACCGCTATTCGTTTTCTTTGACCACCTTCTCTCCCAGGTAAGAGCTGTCCCGAGCTATTGATAGGTGTCGAATCTCTTGCTAACGATATCTTACAGTGGGAAGCTGGTTCAGATTGGTAATTTGAAGCTTAGATAGACTATAGTAGGAGTGCTTGCTGATTGATCCTAGAATATGCCTTGAACGCTGTCAACCAGGGTGTAACTGCCCTTGGAATCAAAGGTACCGTCATCATATTTCCAAATCCATCATATCTACCTTTACGGCTGACATATATCTTTTCTCGTCTAAATAGCTACCAACGGAATTGTTCTTGCCACCGAAAAGAAGTCTTCCTCGCCCCTCATTGACCCCCCTCCCTCTCCAAGATCTCGTCGATTACTCCCGACATCGGTATGGTCTACGCTGGAATGGGCCCAGACTACCGTGTTCTGGTTGATAAGGCACGTAAAGTTTCTCACACCGGCTATAAGCGCATCTACAACGAATACCCGCCAACCCGGATACTGGTGCAAGATGTTGCACGTGTCGTGCAAGAAGCAACACAGTCCGGTGGTGTCCGGCCATATGGTGTTAGTTTGTTGATTGCAGGCTGGGATGATGGTGTCGAGCCTGAGACGGGAGAAGCCCAGCGGGGTGATGATGAAGAACTGAAGAAAGCAACTGGAAAGACGGGTGGTATTCTGAAGGGTGGCCCCAGCTTGTACCAGGTCGACCCAAGTGGTAGCTACTACCCCTGGAAAGCCACGGCTATTGGAAAGCACGCGACAAGCGCAAAGACCTTCCTTGAGAAGCGTTACACCGAAGGACTGGAGCTTGAAGATGCCATCCACATTGCTCTCCTGACCCTGAAGGAGACTATTGAGGGAGAAATGAACGGCGACACAATAGAAATCGGTAAATTGCATGATCCTCTCTCCCAGATGATACAATCACTGACGAACTTAGGAATTGTTGGCCCACCCACCGACTCTCTGCTGGGCTACGAGGGCGTTGAAGGAGCTAGAGGACCTCGGTTTAGGACGCTGACCAAGGGGCAGATTGAGGATTACCTGACCAGTCTATGATTGATTCACGCCGGTATGCATATTGGACTTTGTCGAGCCTTGTAATTTAATAGACATTTATCGAGTCTTGCGAGGTTCTCATGAAGTAAATGATATTTTCTCTCGCAGTTGGAGGGACTACACTGGTTTGATGTCTTGAGGGAATATCCTAGAATTATTTCTGGCTCTGATTGTCGACCTCTTATGCCTGCTAGCACTTGATGCTACTGACGCAACATGGTCGTCTTGATGAGTTCAGGTTTATAACAAAGCTTATGAAATGAATGCATTCTTCCATTACGCCAAATATGCTGGATACTTCTGATGTCACTGTAAACAATCCCTACCATCATGCAATATCGTCTGCCTCTCCCATGTGGCAAACGCAAGGCCTCGATTGACGAGCGTCAGTCAATATAGGCAGGGCTAAATTATCCGACTTGGGCTTTGAGCGCTGGCCACCGGTATGATGCATGTTTCGTGACACCTGCCTCATTGGGCCGCTTTTATGACACTGCAAATTCCCCCTCTTGACCTTATCGAGCCACCGACCATCCCCTCTCCAGCAGTGGTCAAAGCACAATACAACAATCGATGATAATGTGCAACAGTCCCCCTTTACGGACTGTCCAAAATCTGAACAAAACCATCAACGCATCTTCATTTTCTTCACCTGCTCCTGGGCAACTACACTTGATCAGGCAGGTGTCACAGCCCTCCCCCGGATCACAGACGCGCCCGAGAGCTAGACCACCTTTCACGATAGAGACGCATCGCATTGAAGGTGGTCTGTACTCTGTCTGTGTCACCGGCTTGGGGTTGCTTTGAGGTAGATACCTGTTTTCTTTGTTACTCCGTTCCAGATGGCTATTTTCGTCGCTTGCTACTAGTGTCGATGTCCTCGATGCATTAAACAAGAAACCGTCCACCCAGCTAAGACCCGTTTGTCCACAGCTTCAAGGAGGCTTGAACTCGCTGACCAGTTTTGGTTGTGTTTGTTTTAAATACTATGCACGGTGAGTATCACGGCGGGGAAGTTCACCATTTGATTTATACTGATGCTGTATGTAGAGAACTGCCCTCATTCTCAATATTTCTAGTTTTAATCGAATGGACAACAGCGTCATGTCGTCCACACAGGACCCCATGGATGGTATTTCTGGAGAACTTGCAAACAATGCGAGCAGTCTCATGGCGGCTTTGTTTACCTTCATCGCTATATCCTGTTATAATGTCGTCGAGTTGGTGATTCTAGTACTATCGACCTTCCGACGCTGGAGAGGACTATATTTCTGGAGTCTTCTTCTTTCGGGATGCTTTGGTGTTGTGCCTTATTCATTAGGCTTCCTGATGAAGTTTTTCACTCACGCCAACTCGATGGCATCTGTGACCGTGCTGACCCTCGGATGGTGGGTCATGGTGACAGGCCAGTCGCTTGTTCTTTATTCGCGACTTCATTTGGTTCTCCGTGACGAGCGAATCCTCCGACGTGTGCTATACATGATCATCGCCAACTTCTTTCTCCTGCATGTACCGACAACCATTCTTACGTACGGCTCCAACGTCAAAGACCGATGGCCCGTGTTCGTGAGAGGTTACAACATTATGGAAAAGCTCCAAATGACCGGATTTACACTGCAGGAACTTATCATCTCGGCACTCTACGTCATCGAAACAGTCAAGCTACTCAGGCTGAACTCGGACAATCACAAGCGGAAAATAATGTACCAGCTAGTCGGAATCAACATTTACATGTTTGTAATGGATCTGATCCTTCTGGGCCTCGAATACGCCAGTTACTATGCAGTCCAGATTACCCTCAAGGGTGCCATCTATAGCATCAAACTTAAACTCGAGTTCGCCGTTCTGGGGAAACTGGTCGATGTGATTCACGGTGATAGACGACCTGTCCTGATCGGGGATACCTTCGCTTTATGTCCACTCCACTATCTTAATGGTCCCAATTCAGCTTCGTCGGGCCTCACTGGAGATTTAAATTTCTATGGTATTTCTGTCCCCGATAGAGCAACCAAACCAAGCGAGGACGGGTCAATTTGCCCTCACCCAGGAAAGGTAATGACGATGACAGAGTTTTCTACTTGGATAGAGTCACAATCACCAGCAAATGAGATTGTATAATCGTCTTTTATAAATCGCGATATATGGCATACAACGAGGATTATGCTGGACTATTTGGATGACTTTTATTTATGATTAAGTGTGGATGACTATGATGTATCTATATCTATATCTCTTGTCTGTTTCTAGATTTATCCAGCGAGAGACTATTTTCCATGTACATGTACATGATACCGTGGCTATTGTTTTCGATTTTTCATCTTTTCATGTTGGCTTGTCTAGTAAGACATTCCAAGATACCAAATGATGCTTTTAGCGGTGGCGTTGACCAATGAAATCGACTTGGTGGCGCCGATCTATCTCAATCAAACCAATGTGTTTGATAGAGACACAAATGTCAAGAACGACTCCAAGTCGCCCTTTCTCTTGTGATCAGGGAATGTAATAACAATACAGCTTGTTGCTGTTGCTGTTGCTGTTGCTGTTGCCGACTTCAGGAATCTTTCGGGCTATTTTTCCCAAGTAATTCAGCATTATCCCCTTCAATCCATCCAAATTCCTCGTCGGAGTCTTCATCTTGGCTGTCTGCAATCTCATCAACCTTTCGCTTCCTTTGACTCGCGGGGTTGGACGCCTCATCTGTCTTTTGTGTGACAGTACAAGATGGCTGAGTAATTGCAATTTCGCTTAAACCATCCTGTTTACGTCAGAATGGGTCGGTTGGTTAAGTTAGACATTCTTATATTGTCCGGTAAACTCACCGATTCGATTACGAACGGGGTGATATTCTCGTCTAGTCTCAGCGTCAACGTCTTGCCCGCCCTTTTCATAACCTCCGCGAACCGGGGTTTTCTTGTGATAGAAGTATTCACCGTGTCGTTGTCATCTACATCGGGAAAGTCACGATACATGGCAATCCTCGTGTAGATACTATTCTCCCACGATCCACCCGCAAGCACAGGGCAGAGGGTTGCACGGGGTTGGCCTTTGATTTTGGTGTGAGTCTGGTTGATCACAAGCGCCGCCATGCGATGAGCGGTTGCCAGCTTCACGAGCTGGTTGGCTAGGTCACTTGTGACGTCCCATCTTCGACTCATCAGCCACTGGACCTGGGACTTTTCCGTGATCTTCAACTGAGCGAGACGGGATTTCAACTCGGCCGGGTTGGGGAAATACGACGGGAACGGACCCGACACCGAGTCGATCACCAGCAGGGTGGTGTCTTCAGGTGGGAATCCTTTGGGGGGACGTAGCAGTAGCGCCATCAAGTGGGGCAGGGATTGAGCACGGAGGTAGAATAAATTTTGTGCGAGGTCATCGAGCGAGGGGTTCTCCTCGGATTCCAAGGACTTCAGGAGCATCTTCTTGAGACGCAGCCTGGGGAGTGGCGAGCAAGTGTCTACGTTATAGACTGTTAATGGTCATCCCAGAGAAATGGGAAAAAGCCGTACCAATCCACACAACCGTTCCTCCATCTTTAAGCGCATTGGAGGCGGCACTCAGCCTACATCAGACGTCAGCTCACAATTATTACAGTTACAGATGTCCCACTGATGAACTTACGCCAACGAGGTCTTCCCCACCCCTGGTGGTCCAAAAACCTCTGTGATTTGGCCACGGGGAAGACCCGTGGATGATGGGTCCGACGTCAGCCCCGGGAATTCATCCAAAGAAGTCGGACAGATCGCCTCGTCCAGTCGGGGAAGACCTGTCGAGATCGCGCCCGCAGCCGCAGACGCGGAAGACGCGTGCAGAGACTGCGACGCAGATATCGAAACCACGCGATCTGCTACTCTGTCAGACACAAAGACACTTGGATATAGCGTTTCTATTAGGCCTCACGGTTTTCCGGGACGGACAGGCCCAAGATGCCCTGGTTGTTCATCGTGACACCCGACGGAATGTAGTGGGGGTGTGGGATGATGATAGGATCCAGGCGCGACGAGGGATTGTCAAGGTCAAATGATGGCACTATTCAAAACATTGCAACCCTCCAGACCGGTCATCTTCTTTAGAGCGCTGGCCCAGCCTGTCTGCTGGATATCTGATGGTGGTGTCAGATGAAGCCAAAGCGAGCATGTAATGAGGATGTTTGATGTCCGATTCGGGTGGAATTCCGTGGGTTGGGCGGATCTCCGATTCCGCTCCGGTCGATGGTTTTGATCGATCCTCCACTTTTGGACTGCTGGTTTATAACTATCGGCCTGCTGCCATGTTTGCAAGTTGAATTTCGATGTCATTCTGCATCTATCTGATACAATTGACTGTGGTGTGACTTCAAAGCCCGACAGCTAGAGCGCTCTCAATGTGGGATATCGTCGATTTGCAACACCATGCTGAGAACATCGTGAGCTCTGTTCCAGCACTGACTCTCGTCTGCTTTTTACCAGCCTTGGTCATTCTCCTTCAATACTCTCGGTCTCATCCCAATCGCCCAAAAGGATGTCGAAGACTAGGTCTCCCTTCCCACAAAACCAATCTTCGCGATGAATACGATCCTAAATACACGAATGGAGTACCACCTGACCACGTTGACGAACAAGGCCTGCTCTCCTGGCGCATAAAGGCCCTCTTCACCTATCCCATCAAAAGCTGTGCCGGTGTCGAACTGGATGTCGCTGATGTCGTCCCGACTGGACTCGCGTATGACCGACAATTCTGCTTCGCCGAGTACATCACCCCAAACAATCCGAAGGGCGATGTCAAACCACACTGGAACGCCCGTACCCTTCGTGATGGCCACTTTAGTAAATTGATTCTCATTCGGTCTGACATCTGGGTTCCTGATCCCACGGCAGCCGACTACGACTCTGACCTGGATGAAGTCAAATCTCAAGGCGTGATGGTCATATCCTATCCACAAGTGCCCGGGGATGGGCTGAAAGGGTCTTTGATGAGACTGGGCATGGGACTACGTCTGATATCGCGAGAACACTCTTTTCAAGTCCCGCTGTACCCACCCCCCAGACCAGATGTCAACCTACCCCTCCCTCCCCGTGAAGATTTGGAAAGACTTCCCCGTCTCCCACGACTACGGGAAACACATCCCACAATCCCTCCGAGACTACCTAGCCTCTCCATCTGATCCCAAGCAACTCACCCTCTTCCGGGTAAACCCAGCCCACCACCGCCAAATCTTCCGCTGCGCGCCCCGAAAGGAAGAAATGGGCTTCCAGACCATCACAGGCTTCGCGGACGCATATCCTCTCCATCTTCTCAACCTCGCCAGTGTACGGGACGTCGCGGCGCGGTGCGCACAGGACATCCCTAACTTGACCATCCGCCGTTTCAGGGCCAATATCATCATGCAAGGGCCCGAGGCTTTTGCGGAGGACCATTGGAAACGGGTGCTGGTGCGACCATTATCATCGGGCGGGGAAGACGACAGCAGTAGAATCTGCACGGATGGGGTCGAAATCCACACCGTCTGTCGTACCGTCCGTTGTCGGTTACCCAATGTCGACCCGGATACAGGAATTCGACATCGTTCGGAACCCGACAGGACGATGAAGGCGTATCGGAAGATTGATCAGGGGGATTTGACTAATGCGTGTTTGGGGATGCAGCTTGTTCCGGCTGTTCAGGGTTAGAATTTTTCCTTCCTTTTCTCGTCTGACGGTATGGTGAGTTTTGGCTAATTTTCATAGAATTTACGATACGTGTTAATGATCCTATTTCTGTGTTGGAGACGGGTGAGCATTTTTATATCAAGATGCTTGCGCCAGGGGAAAAGGTCGAAGGTGTCTGAAGTGAGTACTACATATCGTTTGGATTGTGTATGGCCATATTACCTGCTGGGTGCGTTTAATGTGCAGGTGAACATAATACAATTAAATGAATACTTGCTTATGAAGATTTCAGACCAAAGCAAAAGGGTATCCATTCAAAGTCCATCCAGGGCTAATCATAACCATAAATATTACTGTACATATCCTAACCAATGAAACAAAACTGAAATAGAAAAAAGAAGATCTATATACGAAAAGAGGTAGATGGTCCCGCCTTATCATCAGAAGACTCGGGCATAACGCTCATCTCGTGAGCCGGTGTCTCCGGCCCCTTGGCCTCGACGACGGTAGCCTCTTCCTCTTCATCTTCGGGGAAAACAAGGTTGAGAATCAAGCCGATGACAGCCGTGACGGCGAATCCGTTGACCATGACTAACTCCACGGCGTTGAGAAGCCCAGTCAGGGAGTGGTTGTCGCCGCTGTAGGTGAAGACGTAGGAGAACCAGTCCGGCACGAGGGTAGCACCCATTCCGACGGAGAAGGAGGCGGTTAAGATAAACCGATTGCGACGGGTGAACGGGATAGTGGAGATGATGCGGACGCCGGAGATGGCAACAGAGGAGAAGAGGAAGGTCGTCATGCCGCCTAGGACGGAGCTGGGGATGGCGACGAGGGCAGCGGCGAATTTGGCGAATATCCCCATGATAACGAGGAACAGGCAGCAGCAGTAGCCTGCCTTGCGGTTTGCGCAGCGGGTCAGTGCGATGACGCCGTTGTTTTGCGCGAAGACGGACATGGGGGTGATTGTGCAGAGACCGGCGATGAGGCAGGTGAAGCCGTTACCTAGGACGCCGCCTTGGATGCGTGAGTCGAATGTTGGTCCTTCGACTGCGACCTGGGATACATCGCAGGTGGCGGTGATGTCTCCGATTGACTCCATCATGACCACTATGTACACTGCTAGCAGTGGGAGAATGAGAGGCGCGTAGATGGTCAGTGGGAATGTCCTCACCCAGATGAATGAGACAACTGGGGCAGCGTCAATGCCGGATCGGTCGAAATATCCACATGCTCCGGCCACAATGCATCCGACCAACAGGCCGATGACGACGGCGCACGATTTCATGATGGGCGATCCAAACCGCTCGCAGAGAATGATGGTGAGGAACACGAGAAATCCGAGTCCAATGAATTCCGCACTGCCCCAGGGGAGCGCATGTGGAGCATCAGCACTGGGACATAATGCCCGACTAGCGGGGTTGTTGCCACAGGTGCCAGAGCCACCGGCCCAGTCTTTCATACTAGTTTCGATGAGACTCGCTCCGATGAGCAAGACGGTTGGGCCCGTGACAAGAGGTGGGAAGATGCGTTTCAGGACTTTGGTGCTCATGAATGATAGGCCGATTTCCAGCAGGGAACACAGGCAAGAGGTTCCCAACATAGCTCCGTAACCCCTCGGGCATGGTAGACGGTTGCCTTGATCGTCGACCGGACAGTAGCCGGACGAGTACATCTGGCTAAAGGTATCCGAGGCTACTGTGATTGTTGCGAAGGAAGTGCCGACGACTGAGATTAGGCCTGTTCCGACATAGTAACGAGTTTTGTAGATGTGCCAGCGGGTCATTTGCATTAATGACAACAGGCCGGAAACAATGAGGGAAGTGGACACTAGATATTGATAGTCCTCAGAGCCAAAGTTGGCACCACTAGAGCCACCAAGGAGGATAGGAGGAGAAATTACTAGCAAAAATCAGTGATGTAGCCATGAGAATCAACTTGGATATTGACGTACCTCCTGCCAACATAGCCAGGGAATGTTGCAAGCCCAGAAGCAGAGCCAGCATCACAGGAACACGGTCATCGACGCCAAAGAAAGGAGCAGATTTCTGACTCCTCTTGGTGAAGGGGATTCTGGGCGTGAACAGATGGGCATAGTCGTAGTCTCCGATCAACCCCTCTCTGGTGGTGAAAGTCTTGACGATTCCTCTCCAGCGGTCGGCCAGCGTCCGTTTGGGTCTCAAATCGGGGCCAATTTGATCAGGACCATCCATATTGTATAATCAATCGTTGTATATGTTTAGATGATGCTATTGAAGTGAAGATGAACTGGTTCGATCGGTTTCAAGCTCTCATCCGCCTGGTGTACCGTGGAACGTGCGGGGAAGGAAGATAATCCGGGGTGGTTGGTTCATAATTCGGGGTAGCTGGACTGTTTTTATAAGTGAACAGAAATGAAGATGCAAGTCGAGATCTTGGACATGAAGGTGATACGAGACGATGGCAATGAGTGAATCTATCGAATAATTGCTATCAAGACGATAGAGAACGGCTAAGCGACGAGGAAAGCGACAAGCAGTGGTGGAGCCGACGGGGGAAATCCTTTTGGCGCGATAAGAAGAAGCCAGCAGCGGCCCAGGATAGGCCGGTTGCTTATCAGTGCCATGGCGGGTTCCGCCGAAGAGCTGGCGAGAGATAGCGAGAGGCCGAATAGAGAAGAGAGGAAGAGAGGGATTGCATAATTGTTGTGATAATATCTCGTTTCAGATCGGATTCAGATCAGTTCGACTAAGGTCGGGTAGCGCCTTCATGCTCTATACTAGCCTGTATAGCCTCGTGGCTGACGCACAACTGTGATGTCGACATCCAGACCTGCATTAGGATTGATAGCAATTCGCCGAAAAGCCATTGTGCTTTCAGATTCAAAGCTGATCGATTGCCATACTCCGGGGAGAGAGTTTAAGAGCTCCTGTCATGATGCTACGGAGTACTCCGTGCGTTGGATATATCTCATCTCGGAGTAAGCCATGCACAGTGCATTCCAGTTTCTACGTGATCAACCAGCTGAGTAACTCTTGATCTCCTGTTGTTGAGAGTTGAGACCATGTTCATATATTGCAACTGCGACTGTAACTGCAACATTATTTTGATGATTCTACTGAGTGTCTAGAACTCCATGGATTGTGGATATTGCCAATTGCGGATCTGATCGAGACATCCCAAAAGGGTTAGCACGAACCAGTCCAAGAAAGCAAGCGGAACGGAGTGACAGAATACCCAAAAGGGCAAGAATCTGGAAACCGCCATGGAAGACATCCCGTGACCTCACGTGGGCGGAAGAAGAAAAGTGTTGGGACTATCTGCTGTAAGGTACGGATTTTGTGCGACTGAGCTACTGTATGGAAAAACCTCCGTGCTTCGATGCGTGCGGCTAAACATAGAAATACATATGCAGGAGCATCAGGCGGAAAGATTAAATTCAACAACTTGATGTTGAGTGTTTGTATCCCATGACGTGAATACAGAATAATCATCACATCATCATCTCATGATTACATCGTATTCTTCTTTCTTGATCTTCAACCTCGGATCTGTGCTGTCTTTTCCTGATTGTTTCGGTGCGGAGAAGAAAGCCGGCGATCTGCCGGGGTGTCGGCCAACCAGACGCCGGGCATTGCACACCGCCCGTAGGAGGCAAAAACGTTGGGCCCCCAACAGAAGCCGTGGTCTCGCCCCTATTGGCGATTGTCATTCCGCCTGGCATGCCACGCCCAATGCGGCAATCCTCATCGCGAGTCTGTCGAACGAACTGGATATATCTGGAGGAGGACAAGTAGTGTGTAGGCCTCAACGAAGACGAATTGTTTGACCTCGGGATCTCGTGATTAGAATATACTGTTTCTCAATCCATTTGTCCACTTGGCCATCATACCATCCCATTCCCTCTGCATAGTCCTGGTGTCTCACTGGATGCTGCATAATAACCGCATCATCCAGCCTTGCATCGAGCCATCCCATCTGGCCCTGTCAGCCATTCACATCGCCCCAACCGACCTCCCTAGTGGACCTCTGGGGTGAACACTGCCAATTCTAGTTCTTCTTTTTCTTTTTTTTTTTCTTTTTTTTTTTTTTTTTACCTGCTGCCAACGGCGCATCCACCCTTTCTTTCGTTTTCGCCTTCCCAGCATCTTCGGTCGTTCCCCACTCTTTAAGTTTCTTTTCCTTTAACGCGGCGCTATCGCCTCTTCTTTTTATACTCCTCCTTCCCTTCCCCTACCCTTCCCTTCATCTTTTCATCCTCCACTCCGCATCTCGATATCACATCAGTTGGGATCCTCCGTTGAACCCCGACTTGAAAGCGAAGCGGCATCCATCATGTCTGCAAAGCCAGCAGATGCTTCACGCCCTAGGGCCGGCGACTCCAAGAAGGTCCATATCGCCGATACTACCCTAACACGCCAGAACTGGCACAAGCATGTCAACTGGCTGAACGTCTTCCTCATCATCGGTATCCCCTTGTATGGTTGCGTTCAGGCTTTCTGGACGCCTCTTCAGCTCAAGACCGCCATCTGGGCCGTCTTCTACTACTACTGCACTGGTCTGGGAATCACAGCCGGTTCGTTGCTCCCTTGTCAACATTATGGTTCATCATCAGCATACTCATCATGACGTTTAGGTTACCATCGTCTCTGGGCTCACTGCTCGTACTCTGCCGGTCTTCCCCTCCGCATCTGGCTTGCCGCAGTTGGTGGTGGTGCTGTTGAAGGTTCCATCCGCTGGTGGGCTCGTGACCACCGCGCTCACCACAGATACACCGACACGGACAAGGACCCTTACTCCGTTCGCAAGGGCTTGCTTTACTCGCACTTCGGTTGGATGGTCATGAAGCAGAACCCTAAGCGTATTGGCCGTACCGACATTTCCGATCTCAACGAAGACCCCGTCGTTGTGTGGCAACACAGAAACTACCTCAAGGTTGTCTTCTTCATGGGTCTCGGTCTCCCCATGTTGGTTGCAGGTCTCGGTTGGGGCGACTGGTGGGGTGGATTCGTGTACGCCGGTATTCTGCGTATCTTCTTCGTCCAGCAAGCTACCTTCTGTGTCAACTCCTTGGCTCATTGGCTCGGTGACCAGCCTTTCGACGATCGCAACTCCCCCCGTGACCACGTCATCACTGCCCTGGTTACCCTCGGTGAGGGATACCACAACTTCCACCACGAATTCCCCTCCGACTACCGCAATGCCATTGAGTGGCACCAGTACGACCCGACCAAGTGGTCCATCTGGACATGGAAGCAGCTTGGATTGGCCTACGACCTCAAGCAGTTCCGTGCCAACGAAATCGAGAAGGGCCGTGTTCAGCAGCTCCAGAAGAAGATTGACCAGAAGCGCGCCAAGCTTGACTGGGGTGTTCCTTTGGACCAGCTCCCCGTTTTGGAATGGGATGACTACGTCGAGCAGGCCAAGAACGGTCGCGGACTCGTCGCCATTGCCGGTGTCGTTCACGATGTTACCGATTTCATCAAGGACCACCCCGGTGGCAAGGCCATGATCAACTCGGGTATCGGCAAGGATGCCACCGCCATGTTCAACGGTGGTGTCTACTACCACTCCAACGCTGCCCACAACCTGCTGTCAACCATGCGTGTGGGTGTCATCCGTGGTGGCTGCGAAGTTGAGATCTGGAAGCGCGCTCAGAAAGAGAGCAGCGAATACGTCCGTGATGCAACTGGTCAGCGTGTTATCCGCGCCGGTGAGCAAGTCACCAAGATCCCCGAACCCATCCCTACTGCGGGTGCGGCATGAGCTACATTTTCTCATCTGCCTTGTGACATTTTCTCTTCTCAGTAATGTATTTCTGTCTTTATGAATATTGCCTGACTTTCCTTTTTTTCTGTCGCAACTGCCTTTTTTCTTTCATGCAGTGCACTGGGCGTCATGATCTCTGTAATTCTCTCGGGCGTGCTTGGAGTTAATGGTGTTGACCGGTTCACGAGATCCCGACCAAATGTATTTTCTGACCGGACCGGTTTGGGTCCGCATTGTTAAAAGCGAATGGATCAAAACACTTAGATCAATAATGTTGGAAATGAAAATAGAGATGATACTATATAATTGTCCTCACCTTGAAATATTTTGCACTGTAGAAAGCTCAGTCTGTAAGGAATTTCAATAAGGTTACCGGTAGTTGACGCCTACACACCTCGAAGTTTACAACCTTGGCGGTGGCGAGTTCCTTTCACAGCTACTGTAGCAATCAATCTTATCTAAGGTATTACTGCGACTATATGTACACGTCATTTCAAAAAACAAAACGAAGTAAACAACATACCAAATTCCATTAACCCTAACACGAAAAGAGATAAATCATAGCCATATCAACGTGACCAGAAAATCACCGCATTGTTGAAATCCTCTTGGCCAAGCCGTTCCAAAGGCCTTCCATCGTCCGGCCTGGCTTGGTGGAACAGTCGAACCGCTTCTCCAAAACATGTCTTCGCCTCCTTGCTTTCGTTCTGTTGTTGTTGTTGCTGTACGGCCAGCATCTTGCCTTTCAGGTACCACACGCGTGCACGCTCCGCGCAGAAGTACGGCTGTTCGGCGTACGTTTTGAGGGCTTGGTCTAGTAGTGTTCTTGAGGGGGTTAGCCGCGTGTCAGATTTGGATTTGGGTTTGTACAGTGCTACATAGATGTATACATATGCGTATAACTATGGGTAAGGTAAGACTCACATTGCCTTTTCATTCTCCTCGAGACGGGCATAGTGTTCTGCTACTTTGAAACACATATCGGCGGTTCGGTGGTGATGGTTTCCAACCGTTTCTTTGAAGTGAAGGAGGGCTCTGGTGTGGAATTCAAGGCTCTTGTCTGGGTTGCCTTTCATTTGTTCCCAGTTTCCTAAGCCGTGTAAAACTCTTCCGGTTCTGCGGTATGGTTTTGAGTTTTTAGTAAGTGAGCGCATGTAACGGGGATTTTGAGTGCTTGTTCTTGAGCTACGACCTACAGCATTGATTGGCGGTCATTTGGGCCAAAGAGTTCTTCTCTCTCCCGTAACGCCGTATAGAGTAAGTCACCAGCATCGTCGATCCGTTCTGACAGCATATAGGTACACGCAAGGTTCGTGAGCGGTAGAGTTCGCCCTTGTTTCGCCTTGAAGGGGTCAGTCAGTTTCTCTGCGGCCTCGAGGGCCTTGAGGTTGCACCGGACAGCGTTGGGCCAATCTTCGATCATGATATGTGCTGTGGCAAGCTCGACATATGACACCATCAGCCGTGGGTCATCGTTAGGCGGCGTGTCGTGGAACTTGTCAATCATCATTGCATTGTAGGTTTCGAAGCACGACTTGGCCATTTCGAATTGGTTGATTTCCGCTGCCTGGCATCCTAGGTTACGGTATGTCTCGGCTAAGAGGAACGAGGCCTTTCCCAGCTCTTCGGGGGACAGGATTGGTTCGTTTTTGTTGTCGGCGTTGTCTGCAAGTACGATTTTCAAATTAGCCTGGACGGAGCTGAATGCATCTCTTGCTTCTTCTACGATCGAACGCTCCTGGAAGTACCTGGGTGAGAGGATTGATCAGCGCGGATGTGGAAAATGTGAAAGTCTGAACCCTTACCATCCTAGTTCATTGAGGAGGTTTGCAAAGTCGATATTCCTCATCATTGACCTCTTGACATCCTCAGAAGTACGTTTGAAGCGTTGCTCTAACCGCAGCACATGAGGGGCCAACTCCTCGCACTTAGGCCACCGTTTGATATCATGACGGGTGCCAAAGCCCGCTGACGGCCAAATGGCTGTTAACGAGGTCACACACGCCGAAAAGCTTGCGCGTAGTCTTTCGGGACTCATTCTGGCCAGTGCCACATCTTGGACAAGACGATGGATAGTGAAACACTTTGCATTGGCCATGATTGATATCAATGACGATTTGACGAGCTCAGTCCTTGCGTGCTGGTATGCGGTCACAGAGCTGGGATAGTCACCCATCTTGTTGTCCTTCATCGCGGCCTGCAGTATCTCTTCCGGTATGCTTTCGGGATCAAGTAGAGCCATAAAGTCTAATAGACCCGAAGCCTCTTGAAGACTTTCTAGAGCCCAGACCGAAGCAACAGTGTGCGGGTATTCCTCAGTCTTCCTGCGTGACTCATATGACAGTTTCAATAATGAGAGACGGGCTTCTTCTTCCTCATACCGGGCCAGGAAATCTTCGAACGACAGAACCTGGCGGATCATAACGCTGGCCATCTGCGTCAAGGCGAGAGGTAACCCACCAAGCCTTTCAGCAACCGTGACTGCAAGGTTTCTTTCGTTCTCATCGTCACTTCGCCAGGTAAGATTTAACAGAAATGCAGCCGCCATCTCGGTCCCAAAGGGTTGAAGGTCAATTCCGTCGGAGATGAGGTAGAAATTGGTCCTGGCGAGAGGGTCGCGACTCGTGATCAGGACCGAGCCAGTGCTGCCAGTTGGAGGCCAAAAGTCTTCCAGGAGCTCTCTATCCTGGGCATTGTCATAGATGAGCAGCCATGATGCTTCCCCATTTGAGATGTTGTCTAGTCTGTTATATGACCTGACTGGCTTTGTGAGCCAACCCTTGACCAGCTCGCGCATGAGGGCCGGGTCTTTGGCCTCCTGCGAGGCTTCCAACACCAGACCAAGCTCAATGGCAATCCGACTAAAGTCAGTTTCGAGTCTTGACGCTTCTTCAGCATGAAGCCAAATGATAACATCAAAAGTATCTGTGTGTGTGTATGCAAATTCAGTGGCGATTTGTGTTTTACCCACACCACCCTGTCCACACAATGCGAATGTGCGCAGCTCTTCATTCTGGCCGCCCTGCTCTCTTGTAGAATCGTCATCGGAAGGGACCAGAAAATCATCCAGTTGATGTAGAGCCTCAGTTCTACCATAGAAGTTCTTGTTGCGCTGGAAAGGTATGATGTGACATGGGAGCTGTGGGTCTTTTCGTGAGATGGCAAAGTCGGAAATCCGCAAGTAGGTTTCTTTTCTGGTCTCGCTCAAATCCAAAGTAGGTTTTTGGCTGCTTGATATGTCTCTGGCTTTTGCTGGTAAAATTAAACAGGTTAGACATTTGGCCCTGCGGGGGAGGGCTGTTTTGGCTTTTCTTACCATCAAGCGAGTCAGGACTATGTCTACCTCCGATGGTCGTACTATCTAAGATGGGAGGAGGTACATCTGGACTTGTTATTTCGAGACTAAGATGGGATGAAAAATGCATCGAAGCACTGACATTCTTCCAGATGGCTGTCAATTCTACTCTGTGCAGCTGCCACAGCTGGTTGCACAAAATCACAGACTAATCTGAAGGTAGGACCCATCACATCGATGTTGCAAATGCTGTAATGATTCGTACGGACCGCAAGACGTTGCTCATTTCTCACTCTCAAGCGAGAGAGACTCTCTCCGACCAACTGAAGAAAGAGTTAGTATAGGTGACCTTACGTGGTTGCACTAATAAGAGACCCGACCAGGAGCTTGGATGATGTAAACGCAAATCCTTTGACAGCGGTTAGTTCAGTCTCATACATGGATAAAATGGGTAAGTCCGCCGCTGCTTCTTCAAATTGGCAGGACAGTTCCGCAAGCCGGTGGGCGTCTTCAGGACGAATTTGATGTCTCTTTTTATATCTGCTTTTGAACTTGAGCAGTATCTGAGTACCGCTCCAGTCGCCCACGTCGGAAGAACGGGAATGAGGAGTTCCCATGAGAATAACGCCAGCGATAGAGTTGATGAGAGGGTAGAAGTGTGCCAGTTGATGGTAGGCCAAACATATGGCCTTGGGGGTGATTAGCGAAAGTACCAGGTCGAAGGACTTCCAAAACGTACCTTCTTGACTATTAGCCCACCCAAGCTATGAGCGATCAGAACGGTAGGGCATAGACGGAACTAATGGGAATCAGAATGTGTATGGGTGCAACTAGAGTCCAACTGGTAAGCAAATCAAATACCCTTTCGTCGTCTTTCAAGGAGATGAGACCCTCGAGCAGATCAGAGCCTTGGTCAAATAGATTCGACTGCGTGGTGGTATCCTCGGACTCGATGCCATGGTCAAATGCAAAGATCGCTGGACGAGGCAAGACATTATCCGGCAATGATATCAGCCATTTCCACTGATGAGGGGAAGAAGTCCCGATGCCAGGAACAGTGACGACGCTGGTGTTGTGTTAGTGGAAAGTTCCAAACAGGGAGAAACAGAAGACCCTCACAGGGTCTGAGCCCTGTCTCCCACCAATATTGGTCGCATCCTTCCAGCTGGCCTTGATCTATCGTCCATGATGAGCAAAATCTTTGATCTGAAAGAAAGAAAAAAACGAGAGAAAAGGAAAAGAAAAGGATATCTGTCTGGATTCCAGACCAGGATGGTCATCAGCCCCGCACCAGCACATTGGATAGAGGCTGTTTGTTGCGCTTACGGCAATACGCTATTGTCTTGACGCCAGCCTCACCAAGGCAGTCTTGGTGCATAGCCACCAAAACTTTGGATATTATAAAAGGTTGAGATTCTTGAAAGCATCAGAGAAGATGGATGATCAAAGAAGCGCAATATGGATGCTACACTCAACCCTCCTCAACGCCCTCGCCCAAGAAGTGTTGGCCAGGACAAATGTGAGTGCTTATTCCTTATATTCAGTGGTTCCTTTTGTTGCTTACCATCTCCGCAGTGACCCCGAGGGAGTACATTGAAGCCATATCTGGATATGCACGACAAACACTGTCAGCCTCGCTGTATCCCGGCGAGTTGTACGAAAAGCTAGCCAGATACCTTCAAGACGATGGGAAAACGCGGCCACCAGAACATGCTCGAGCCGCTCGTCCCCACGAGGGCAAAAACCTCCAAACAGCTACCCTGTATACCTTTTCTGCTTCTGGAGACCGAGATGTTGAAACAATCAGCACCACAGAGGAGCTCTGCGAGTCCCTCGACAGGATATCAGGCCAAAATGCGCCAGGTTCAGGGCTGGCTCCCCGGTCATCGATGCTCTTTCTTCGCGGCTATCCGTCTCCGGAATGGCTGTCGACTGTTGGTTCCATGCTACAGGTTGATCCGGCCTTTTTCCAGAGACATCTGGATATTCACTCCTCGTTTGGCAAGCGAAACTGCTTTTTCTCCCCGTCATTGCCGTCGACTACAGAGGGCATGCTTTCTCTGCCTTTCATCACGATTGGATCGGACATTCATGGGACTACTCCCAAAGGTGGCCAGAGGGATATCGATGAACTACGGGACCAGGCTATCAGGGATATGGATCAATACCTACACTCTCTGAGTACAGGTCGGGACGTGAAGCCTGGCGACTCGATTGTTCGAGAGTATCACGTCCATGATGCATCCAACTTTTCAATGTTGCAGGAAATGTCCATCTGGGTCGAGAAAGTGGGTTCAGGCTATATTTGTACGTTTTTTCATTCATGCTCATACATTGAATATACAAAGAATCTAACAACCACAGGTCTAGTATGGATGGATGTCGGCGAAGATATCTCACAGGGTCCGGCTGGACCGTGGCATCGTCTACAATGTTCTACCCCATTCGTCGGCAGATCGCCTTTTTATCCGACCCTTCAACATCTACCTAAGATTGCTCTCAAATGGCACAAACTATCACTCGCCTCGGACAGACAACTTCGCGGAAAATTTGCCCAGAGCGCTGCGATTCTGCATACTGACTACGGGAAAGCATTGAATAAGCAGTTAATGGCAGATGATCCATTCTATGCACTATCGGAGCTGTTCACCTTCTCAGCATTTTCCATATCGCAATTTTTGAATATGATCGACGTGAAAGTCACAAGTGAGACAGGATTGGGAGTTGTAAGCCATCAACAGTTCAAAACACACAACTTGGGTTACCACAAGGAACTACTCGAGAAGCTAGCCCGGCGACTGGAAGAGTCTGCGAGAAATATAGAGCAGCGTGGAAGCCCCCTTTGGTCGCGATCAGTGGGAGTTGATCAGAAAAGCACCGAGGTGGCAGCATCAAGGCTCTACCGAGACTATGAAGATTTGCTTCACCGCACCAATTCCTTGATCAAGCGCTGCAAGGACGGCATGCTTATGAAGATGAACCAGGCGACCATCACCGAGTCAAAAAGGGCCATCCAGCAAGCACAGAAAGTAGAGCAACTCACTGTTCTCGCGTTTTTCTATGCTCCTCTGTCCTTCACCGCGTCATTTTTTAGTATGGACCAAGGTACAGCCGGGAAAGGATATTGGATCTGGTTTGCTGTGTCCATTCCATGTTTAATGTTTTCATATCTAGTGCTGGGAGTCATTATGCGCCGGTTTGAAACTTCCGCGAGTCCCAGTGAATCTGGCCTGTATTTTCCCGAGCTTCCTTCCTTCCTTTCTTTTCTTTGTCTCTCTTTCTATGTTCTTTTTGGTGTGTATATTATAAAGGCAATGGTCTTTCAGAAACCGATGCATTTTCGCTAAACATCAACTTCCCAGTATGAACTTTTGTCGGTAGGGGAATCTTTTCAAGGTACTCGAGCGCAATTCTCACTAGATCCAGATCTGATCCAGGCGGACTCATAAGAGCTGCAAGCACTGGAAGACTTTCAGTCTTACGGGTGACGCGTGATTGATAGGGCAATTGTCCAACTTGGGGAGAGAAGCCTGGTTAGGATAAAGCACGGCGTAGCATATCATTCTGGGTGGCTCACTGGGAATGGCTAATTCCGGCGCACCAAGCGCAGGACTTAGGTAGGTAGTACGAAGGCCCGTGGAAGGTTCTTTAGGAACGCCAGGATAGACATCGCGATAGCTGGGGGCTACTTCAGAAATGGGCAAGATGAAGATGCTGGGGCGACTTTCGGTGTGCATGTATTTGTTGATAAACCAAGTGCGAAACACTGCGATCCGTCTTGATACTTCCTGGTATTGGGAAATGTCGACCTTGCTTCCGACATCCCTTAATGATGATGTTTAGTTAGTTGAAGACGACCTATCAGAAACAGAAAAAGAAAGAAAAATAGAGATAGGGCGAAATTACCACATCCACCGAACGACTTCTGTGATAAAAGGGGGTTTGTGATATTCCGTTTCGTACAAAGACCTGAATTGGTCGAAAGACTGAAACGCCATATAATAAAACCCATGGGCAGTAACCAGTAGATCTGTCAGATTTGCAGTTGTCTCAGCCAAGGGATAACAACATACTCACATTGAACAGATACGTGTCGAGGCTTCCATCCCCTTCTGGACTGTCTTCAGCCCACGCTTCTGCTATAGACATGTGCTCGAGCTCGCTGCCCAATGCCAGAGATAGGCGCTCTGCAAATGTATCTAAGATTTTCAGCTGCTCCTGGTTGTTTGTCGACAAGAAATCCTTTGGATAGAGCACCCGAGGTCTATTGGAAGAGGTTATCAGAGGTCTGCAGGTGGTATTCCAGGCTGATAGAAATCGATCAAAAAGAGTCAGGTCACGACCGAGAAGAGCCGGGGTATCGAAGGCCGGATAGACTCCCTTGCAACCAGCATTAGATATCAATCCTGGAGTTGGCCGGAGGCCAAAGCAACCGTTCAGCAGTGCAGGAATACGGGCACTACCCGTTGCTATAGGAAGCAATCCGTTAGTATGAAGCAAGAAGCGAAAAATGGTCTTGGGATGACCAACTGTCTGATACCAAAGCCAGATCAAGCCAGTCATAAGATGCAATAGCCGCACCACCACCACTGCTACTACCGCCAGGGATCTGATAGCCGTCGGCTCGAGGGTTTATGGGAGCCTGGTAGTCAACACTCTGCATGGGGTGTTCCTGGAGAGCAAAGGCGCTCATTGCGAGCTTCCCAACGACTTGGGCACCAAGCGAAATCAAATGGGCCACAGCGTCTGCTGTTTGGGATTTTGGAGGGTAGAGCTGGTAGTATGGGAGACTTCCGACTGAGGTACGTAGCCCAGCAATATCAAAGTTGTCCTTGACGGCGATTCTCACACCATCCAATGGAAGCCGGTGAGAGAGGTCCAGGGAGTGCAGTCGAGACTGAACAGCAATACCCAATGACCGGTATCTATCGCCAGCAAGATGGAGTTGGGTGAGGCCACTGAGAGGAAAAGGCAGTCAGTGGAGATGCGATACATGCCAGAGCCACCATGCCTACTATTCAGAGCCACGAGGATGCCATGTCGCGCGTACGAATGCGAGGCCATCATCGCTGTAGATTCGCCTAACGTCATACAGTTCCCCCTGGACAGCACTGTATGGACCGGGATGGAGGTTAGTGTTGGGGTCAGGTAGAAAGCAATGCCACGTTGTTCCCCACTGGCGATAGAGTTGTTGAAGATCGACATCGAATGTGACCTCGTTCTCTTTGGCGCCTTGGAATAAGATGCCTTGCAGAAATTCCCGGCGAAACACATCGTCCTTGAGATAGATATTGACTTTATCTTGGAGGAATTGCATATTGACTGTGTCACCAGCATTTACATTAAAAATAGAGACAAGGCATGTTGTATTCCCATAGGTCTCTCCAAGGAACTCGGACAATGTCAGTAACATGCATAAGGAAAATAATACTTTCAGCTTACGTAGTCCAAACGTTGCTGGGCATATACGCCATCATCGCCAACGTCAAGAGGAGTAATCTTTGGCTGCAGGCATTGGCTATGAGGCTCTAGAGAGCTTTGCAATGCCACTCGAGGATGAGATTGAAGACAACTGAGAGCTGGCAGGACCATGACCGCAAAGACTAGTATCAAGTACATTGTCGACAGTCTTCAAGGGCGATGAATAAATAATCTCCAAGGGTCAGACCAGACGAGGGGAAAAATAATCCAGTTACATGTGCTGTTTTCGAGAGAATCAAGAGTGGTTATAAGCAAGCGATAGGATGGCAAAAATCGCGCAAAGAAGCAACAGGGGTGGATATTTTTGCTTCTTCGTTTTATCAATCAATTTATATCGTATTGTCGCTTTTAGCGCTCAACTAAGCACACATAGCAGACAAGAGCCACACCAAGATGCTCATTGGGCTGGGATTGGGCAATCTGCACCTATATCCAATTCTAGACGACTGCATGCCAGCTGCCTGGGGAAATACGACCCATCTTGCAGGTGTCAGGCGGGGCCTTGTTATAATATGGGTTCAACTCTCGTTTCCAAACTGCTTGGAAAAGACGTTGCAATCCCACCTATCCTCCAGAGAAGCTCCATACATAGATAACGCGTGAGTGCTCGGGTTAGATATTCCAAATGATGAGACGGCGTTTTAAAGGCTGACAAGACATAGATACTGTCTTATGCGCGAGTTACCCGTCGGAAAGAACAAGATAATCAAGAACACAATGAACCAAATCCCTCAAAAGCAACCATGGCGAGCTCTGATGGCCGACGGGTCTGGTTTTGGAAGATCTGCAATGATCAAAGACGAAGACGAGTTCAAACAAGGCGAGATAATTGTGATCGGTGGACAGAACGCCCCTGATCCTGGAAATAGACCATCGTGTCCAGAGGACTCCCTCCTCTATTATGACACTGCGAATAAATCAAGCAAGGCTGAAATGGAGCTGCAGTAGTTGGCACACTGTGTTATTTGTTGCATATATTCTAAATCAACACATTCTCTTGGTCATTCCATGTCTACTCCGTGCTATCGGCAAAGTATGCCAGTACTCGAACCTCGATACTCTCGCGTTCAGGGTCCGAGTCTGATGCCCAGGAATTATAGAAAGACGTATGCAGTGCTCCTGGGAAAAAATCAATCAATTTGAACCATCTTCGCCTTTGAAACACGCCTTACCTTCTTTCTGGGAGTTCGAGTCAGATTGTAAGAATACCCATGCTTCTCCCGGCAATTGGTTGCGCACGTAAAAGAATCTGTAGTCAGGCGAAGGATGAGCATGATATGATTCGGCTACAGCGTTGGGGAAAACCAGATCTCGTGTCTGGGCATTCTTTTTCGCGTTTGTAGTCCGGTTGTCACACAGTGCCAGTGGCCATTTTCTGACAGGACCTCTCAAAGGCATCCACACGCTTTGAAGAGGAACATTTAGTACATATGAAACTATCTTGCCATTATTACAACTTTCTTACTTGAGATATTGCCATCGACGCTGTAATAAAGCCTTGGATTCCCCAGGATTAAATGTCTGGATCAGGCTCTTGGTATGTGTGGGTGTAGTATCTTTCCCAATCGTCAGTTTGGTCTCATTTGAATGAACCACAGAATAGCATCTCATGTTTACCAATATGAACGATGGATGCAGGCTGGCGATACTCGTATGGCTGGCCTGTTGACACTGGAAACTCCACATGGCTTTTACGGATCTATTGGAGCTTAGTTGGATGAACCAGCTCAAGAGCCGAGTACTCACTGCATAATCATGGACTTGGACTCTTTCTGCCCCTAGGAATGACTTCAGTTGCTCAGCAAGGACTGGGAAATACAGGGCCTTGAGCTGAGATTCATTCCGGAAATCTTCTGGTTGCATGTTCACTGCCAGGTGGATCAGTTCAAAGCCGTGCTGCTCAAGAGTGAACTCTTTTTCTCGGCCCCGGATATCTTCAACGTAAATACCCTCTTGTTTCGTATAATGAACATTTGATTTTGCGAATCCTTCAGGAGGATCAAATTTCAAAAGATACGGTCTTTCTTTCTCCCAGAGAGCGTCTCTATCCAGGAAATACATGGAAGTGAGAACATTTTCAGCCATTTTGACGTTGGGCTAAGACTCCAATCTTGGGGGAAAGAAAGGAGAGAAACATTTCCCCAGTCTGACATGATCTTTTATACATATCGATGGCTGACCATTAACAGCCTCAGATATAGATACCACGCCACGTCACAGGGAGAGTACATGGGGGAAGATGGGGGAAGATGGGGGAGATGGGGCCGGGGAATGGTTAATCCAGAGCTCCAAGTGTACTCTCCGCCATCTAAGGTATCCCCCCATCTTCTCCTCTCCAATCCCCTCCTCTCGTCTCCTCTTCCATCCTAGTACCCTGAGTCCCCCAACCGCCACCATCTCTTCTCATCCTCTCTCTATTCGCTCCTTTTTCTTACACCTCTTCGTCCTCCTTGTGGGCGTCTCTCTCCTCACCGTGGCTCCTCTCCGCCTTCTCTCCTCCCCCACTTCCAGACTCTCTTCGGTCTTGGGCCAACTGCGTGGCTCACGACTAGTTACAAACCAACCCTCAAGCCCTCTCACAGATCTTCGACGGTTTCTCACCACTTCCAGTATGGCCTCCGAACAGTTCCGCCGCCCACCTCAAGCCCCACCCGTCTTCACGGCCACTGCCCAATCCATCATTGATGATGCCAAACGCCTTCTAGATACCTCCCGTAAGGTGCAAGATGGCGTCGCTAGCATCAAACCCGAATCAGCCACATTCGACTCGGTTATCAAGCCAATCGCTCAAGACAACAATGCCATGGCACTGGAATCACACATCCTAGGCTTCTACCAGGCCGTCTCATCGGACGAGAAGCTGCGGGAAGCTTCTTCCAAAGCGGAGGAACTTATGGATGACTTCTTCATTGAGGCAGCGATGCGCGAGGATTTGTTCCAGCTTGTGGATGCTGTGCTCAAGAAGAACGAGACCCTCGACCCCGAGTCTCGTAGATTGTTGGAGAAAGAGCACAAAGATTACATTCGCAATGGACTGGGCCTGCCGGCTGGACCCAAGCGTGATCGCTTCAAGGAGATCAAGAAGCGTCTGAGTCAAATCGGTATCGAGTTCCAGAAGACCTTGAACGAGGTTAAAGGCGGCATCTGGTTTACCCCCCAGGAGCTAGATGGTGTGCCTGAAGACGTCCTGTCCGGGTTGGAGAAGGGTGAGGGTGAAAATGAGGGTAAGCTCTGGGTGACCTTCAAATACCCGGATTATATCCCGACAATGAAGTACGCGAAGAACGCCGAGACCCGGAAGCGGATGATGATTGCCAACGAAAACAAGTGCAACCAAAACGCTCCTGTATTCCGGGGAGGCCATTGTCCTGCGTGACGAGGCTGCGCGTTTGTTGGGATATCCCAACCACGCGACGTTCCGTGTCGAGGACAAGATGGCCAAGACCCCGGAGAGAATCAATGCCTTCCTGGGAGATTTGCGGTCGCGTTTGACCGCCACTGGGCAGGAGGAAATTAAGAAACTGCTAGAGGTGAAGAAGGCCGATGTGGAGTCTCGTGGCGAGGCGTACGATGACCATTACTATCTGTGGGACTACGCATTCTATAGCCGTCTTATGCTGGAGAAGGAGTACTCGTTAGACCAGCAGAAAATTGCCGAGTACTTCCCTCTACAAAACACTATTGAAGGCACACTTAAGATTTTCGAGGAGCTTCTTGGTCTGGAGTTTGTCGAGATTACCGGTGAGAATCGAGACAAGCTTGCCGCATCTGGTAACGGCAACGATATCATCTGGTATGAGGATGTGCAAGTGTATAGCGTTTGGAACGACGAAGGTGAAGGCAGCGGGTTTGTTGGCTATTTGTATATGGACTTGTTCCCTCGTGATGGAAAATACGGCCACATGGCCAACTTCAACGTGCAGCCGGTACGCCTCCCCCCGCATTTGACAGGGTATCAATTGGATTCGCCAATGCTGACCACATGTACAGGGTTTTATCGACGCCAATGGCAACCGTCGCTACCCAGCCACCGCGCTGGTGTGCAACTTCACCAAGCCTGGACCCAAGAAGCCCAGTCTGCTTAAGCACGACGAGGTGGTGACCCTCTTCCACGAATTGGGTCACGGCATCCACGACCTCGTCTCCAAGACTCTTTACTCCCGTTTCCATGGCACTAACACCGTGTGGGACTTTGTCGAGACACCTAGTCAGATGCTGGAGAACTGGTGCTGGACACCCTCGCAGCTCAAGGCCCTCAGCAAGCACTACACCTCCCTGTCGCCCGAATACCTTGCTAGCTGGCAGGAAGAGACCGGCAGCAAGGCTCAGCCCCCAGCTGAGATCCCCGACGATATGATTAACAACATCATCCGGACCAAGCACGTCAACGACGCAATTTTCAATTTGCGCCAGTTGCACTTTGGTATCTTCGATATGACCGTGCACCAGGGCGAGAGCCACGAGGCGATTGAGAAGCTGCCTATCTCGGCAACTTTCAACAGACTGCGCAAGGAGATCACTCACATGCATGGCCCCGAGAGTTTGGGCATGGGCGATGAATGGGGACACGGCGAGGCTACCTTTGGACATTTGATGGGAGGATATGATGCGGGCTACTACGGATATCTGAGGTATGACCATGGGAAAGATACCCGAAAATATATCACATGCTAATGATCAACAGTTCGCAAGTCTACTCGACCGACATTTTCTACACCATCTTCAAGGACGAGCCGATGAATGCTGCTGCCGGCCGTCGGTACCGATACGCGGTGTTGGAGAAGGGAGGCAGCCAGGATGAAATGAAGACGCTGACTGACTTCTTGGGCCGGGAGCCTAAGACGGATGCTTTCTACAAGGATTTGGGAATGGCTTAGACGCTATTTTTGATAGACCAGAGATGGAACATCGGTATAAACAATAAGCAAATAAACATGAACTAATCATGAATTAATTTTCCATTGTGTTGATCCCTCGTACTCGTACTGCGTAGATAGCCGTGAGTCTGACAGCTGGATGCTTATCGATAAGACGGCGAAGTTGAATTCTCCGCCTCACCAGAGTTCGCGATGATCAGCTACCTCGACTACTCCAACCTCAGTCAATCTCAACCAGTCTCACCCGCACCAATTATACCCAGCAATCCGAGGAACCAAACTCCCCTTATCTCTCTATACAGCCCAATCCAAATCAAAATCCTAACGTCGAAAAAACCAAATCAAAGAACAATGTCCGACAACGACCAACAACCACCACCCCAAAACTCAGAAACCCCAGCAGAAGAGCAACAACAACAACAACACACCCAACCCCCAAAACAATCCAAACCCCGCCTCCAAGTGCACACCCACCACTGTCGATTCTGCAGCCATCTCATCCTCTCCACAACGCGGACGATATCATCTCTGCCGCGCCGGAAAGAGCCCTCCAAAGATGCCGCGTTGATTTTACCCTTACCCGCAGACGATGACGTTGAAGATGACGATGAAGAGGAAGAGGGAAACGGGGCTGCTAGGGATGCGAAAAGGAAACAGAAACATTATACGATTCTTCTCTCTACTACGATTCCGGATAGGAAACCGACGCTTGTGCGTCGTGAGGATGGGTTTGAGAAGCGGTTGTTGTTGAGGTGCGGTCGGTGTCGGGTGGTGGTGGGATATTTCCTTGATCCGATCCATTTTCCCAAGGATGTATCTACGGGTGGTGATGATGAGGATGGCATGGGGATCAACGACAAGGCGAAGGTGGTGTATATTCTTCCTGCGGCGTTAATGGAAACGGAAGCCATGGACGATGAAGAAAAGATTCGAGGGACGGACGGGGAATGGAGCGGATGGGCTGCTTGATCGAATATATGCATATATACATCTATTCTGCATCTACGGAACATGCACGAACATATAAACATACAATACATTGTCTATCTACGGAGCCCACAACTCCAGTCACCATGTTGTAGACAGAACCTCGTAACAGGAAGAAATCATAGAAACGTGAGGGGTATCGTGAATCGTTCAGTTGGCGAGAATGGTACGGACGAGGTCTGCAAAGTTAGAACAACGAAAGCAAGTTGAGATGGGTAGCACATACCAGTGTAGTTGATCTCGCCGGAGCTGGTATCAACCGCCTTGAGAAGCTCATCCACCTCGTCATCCGACATCTTCTCTCCGAGATTTGTGAGGACTAAACAGTCAGCATCCATCCATCCATCATCATGGGAAGTAACATACTGTAACGCAGCTGTCCGACACCAATAAATCCAGTCATATCCTTATCAAACACCTGGAATCCACGGCAATACTCCTCCGGCTCGCCAGGGTCACGGAAACCACCCGGTCGGTTGAGGACTTTGATGAAAGATTCGAAGTCGACTAAAGCACCTCCCGTCAGCTTATAATCCCACTTTGATGACCGACACAACAAAAAACTCACAATCACCGCCGATTGTCTGCTCCAAATCGCTAATCTCAGCCAGAGTGGGATTCTGGCCACATGCTCGCAAAAGGTCGCCCAGCGACTCGAGAGCGACCTTGCCGGTGCCACGCTTGTCGAAGAGGGAAAAAGCTTCCTTGTAGTTGGTCGAGGCCTGATCGTTGTTTGGGTTTGGTGAGTGGGACATTTTTGCAGATGTAGACGGAAGATTCCGTGTTCAAACGTATGACGATGATGAGGGGATGAGAAAAATGGAGTTGGGGACGGAGATGATAGTGTGAAGATGTGGTAAGAAACAAGGGAACCAAAGAAAGCGATCCAAGGATGCGGAGAGAGAAAGAGAGAAAGAGGGGAAACGACCAGGAAATCCAACCAGGGAAAGAAGAAAGCAAACAGAGCAAAAGAAGCAGCTTCTTTAGTCTCGTCCTTTCCTGCTGGCATCCTCTTTCTGGCTCAATCCTCTAGATTATCCCTGGATACTATCGCAATGCCTTGCGTCCTCCTCGTGGTGCCCCTTTCTGTCGAGGGGAAATCAAAAACGGAATCAAAGAGACGACGTACCATGGTTGCTGTCCAGGGAGGGAATGGTTCGAAATGCGTGCGTAGCGAGGAATGAATTGGTAGTCACGACAAGTCAAAATAACAGACAATTGCTATCAACAACAATTGGAATGTAGGAGAGAGAGCTGGGGTAGACTTCAAGATGATGAAATGTGGTGGATTGGTTTTGGGTCGCTTTGGGGGGGGATTTGGGCGGTTGTTGTTGTGGTAACGCAGCGTGGTTGTTGTTTGACGGCCTTGTTCCTCAGGCATTCACTACTCACTACACTATTTTTAGAGTGCCAATACTACGTTAATGATTCAATAAATATCCTCATATCAATTGCCGATTTCCTGTCTTTATTCAAGTATTATACAAGGTCATCACAGGTATCACGTCATGTAGAAACAGTCATCAACAACAAAAGAAAGTGGAAACACAAACACAAAGGAAACAACAAGCAACAAAAAAAGAGATATTAGAATACATGGGGACGAAATGAAGAGATATATACCAACCAGTGCTAGCACGCTGGAGAAGGATCATCGAAATAAACAGTCAACATCGCAGATATATGCCAATCAAATTAATTCCACCAAGCCGATCAAGCTTGTCCACCCTTCGATTTGTCAATGCAGCTGTCCAGCAGGTTGACTGCCTCCTCGAGCAGCTCCCAGCGGGTGTTGAGGAATCCATCTCGGAGAATCATCAGCAATCCCAGGCATTGGTTGCGACCCTTCATGTTCTCCAGGTCGTTGGGCTCCCGCACACCGCCCACTCGTCGCAGGAAGGCATGCATATCACGTTGTTGTTCGGCCACCGTCGTCAGCTCGACCGGCGAGCTGATGGGGCCATCTAGTGCAAACCCGTAGCACCAGACCACCAACGCAGCCACGTAGAGTACCCATGGCCGATTGAGCAGATTGTCGTTCCGAGCCGAGTACACACCATCGGGCCCAGAGTTGTCACTCAAGAGGCAGCTCGACAGAAACTTGAGTGCGTAGAATGTGGCGTCTCGGGCAGATGCTTTGGTCGCCCAGCGTTCAGTCATCTTCTCCCGCGCCGTGTTGTAGTCCCGAGGCGTGATGGACCGACCCATCAGTCGCTTGGCTCCTGCAAAAATCTGGCAATCCACGATATCAACATGAGAAGCCATGTGGGCCAGTCCGTGCAGTACATCGCGAGACTCGAATACACTCTCCTCGTCCAGCGGGTGCCGTGTGCGACACATGTTTGGGTAGGACATGGGCCCCGGTTGTCCCAGTGCCTCGTCAAAGTCCCGGCGCCAATTGTCAAAGGATCGCAGAAGGGCTGACCTCCACTTGTCCCTTCCACCCAACGCATGTGGAACGCCGAGTGAGCTGACTTGGAGGTCACGCTGGTTCATGTGCCAACTGACGCTGAGCAACCCGGCCATGAGGATGGATCGACCGAAAGCATTAGTCCGGACACGCTGCCCGTTGAGAGTCCGCTTCAGTCCATCGAGGAACATGGTCGGTTTAACCCCATTGGCATGCAGGCTGGATTGAACGCGAGCCACCTCGGAAGCGCTGGTCGCTGACCAAAGTGCCTCGTCGCATGGTAGAGGAAGCCGGAGCTCATGAGCCACCATCTTGGCCGAATGCCCAAACATCGTGGCATGCGTTGAGTCAAGCACAAAGGCAGCAAATGCAACACGCCTGGTTGCCTCAGATTCGATCCAGTTTGCCCACGATTCATCCACCACAAATTCCGAAGTCGTCGCCGATCCAGGTGTCGACCGAGCCCGTCGGTCGTCTCGCATGCCCGCCGGCGAGTCAAACGAGGAGCGGCAGATAAGGGAACTGCCACGACGCATCAAGGTCAAGGTGGTGTCGTGGTGTATATGTGCCCGCTCGTGCAGCGCACGTGTGGAATACATTTTCTCATGAACCTCCAGCAGCAATAGTGCCTGGAAGATCCAGACCTTGGCTGGGGGGCGAAAATCACCGTCCATGAAGAGTTCCCAACGCAGATGCCACGCAATGAAGTTGGCCAGCTCTGATGCCATTTCTGTGACTTCGGGGCCGTGAATCTCGTCCAGTGTCGATGCTCCAATTGCCATCACGGCCAGCAAAAGCAAGTTGGGCGCCTTGTCAGCATCAAAAGTCGGTTGGTGCAAAATCGGCAGCTGGGCGTGAAAATGATACCAGTAGGAACTGATATACATTTGCATCATACGATGACTCAGGACATGGTTGTCATCGTCAATGTCCCCATCCATCAGGGCATCCTTGCGCTTTGCCACCGCCGAGTATGCAGCCTCGTTGAAGCGAGTGGCCATGAGATGAAGCAGTTCCTGTCGCTTGTCCTCGGACATGATTGACTGCGGAGACCCCGGGTCCAAGATACTAGTAACGCTCATTGGGTGATGGGGAACCACATTGTTAAACACGTTGCCATAGGCTGGTTCACTCATAAAAAGCTGATTCTGAGGAAGGTTTGGGTCTAAAAAACCCGGCATCATTGCGGTGGTTGATGGGTATCCCGCGGGAGATGAGGTAGTAGGAACAGGCTCATTAAACAGCCATGCGGCAAAATCATCCGCCATTGCGAATGGAGACCGGTTGTAAGTCTCCCCACCAAAAATCGGATACGAAGATAGGGCATCGAACCCGGGGTCTACCGCGGGTCCTGGCGCCATTGCTCCAGGCATGGAATCCAGTCCAGCCAAGGATGTTCCTGTGGTGGATGCTGCCATCGGGAGGTCTGTGTATCCACTGACAGGGATTTGCATGCCCCCTTGAGAGCCATATGCGCTTGGATGGACCATCGAAGATCCATTCATGTCGGTCGAGATAGGTTGATGGTGCGAGTGGGGATCCTGCCCCAAATCACCAGAGCTTATAGACACATTGGCCGAGTTACGACCGTTGAGCGGCACATATGACGCTCTCGGGACATCGGATGGGCTAAAGGCCGTCGCTGATCGTCCGGCAGGAGAGTTCATGGTGTGGTTAGTCGAGCTGTTGGAGCGGCTGTAGGTGGAATCGGGAACTTCCACCCCATGCTGCGACATCAAGGGTTGGTAGTTGAATGGCCTCATGGATAGAGAGGGAGAAGAAGACACGGCCATGTGTCGACCTGCGCCGCCAGCGGACTGCGAAGCCATATCCACATTACCGTGTGTCATGTTGATAGAGGGGGATCTCGCAACATTGTTTTCCACATGTGTTCCATTGGTGTTGGGAGAAATGTGTCGTTCGCCGTTAGTGTTCGAAGCGGCCTGCGCAAACGAATCACGTTTTTGAAGCTGAGATCCCCGTGTGGTGTGCCGTTCCCGGTGTCTGATGCAAAGATCCTGCCGGACAAAGGACCGATAGCAATCGGGAAAGTCACATCGGTAGATCTGCTTGGGGGTATCTATAAAATTCTAGAGTCAGCAATCACATCGGGTGCATTTCTTGCTTGCGGGAGAGGCACATACGGTTGAGTTGATGGCGGTACAGATGTTCCGCTCGTGAATAACTCTTGCCACAGCCTTCATGGGTACATTCAAACTTTCTGTCCGAATGGATCTTCCGGCTTCGCTTTCGTTTCTTTGGAGAACTCTCAAGAGCGAGGTGAACCGGCTCGCTCTCCGAGGCGGTTCGCGTTCTCCGGTGGATTTTGGATGGTTGTTCTAGCCCTGCCATTGTACCGACAGCAAAAGTCATCTTATCATTAATATCGTTACAAGGCAGGACGAACGAAAAGCCCTCAAATTGGCTGGTGTTCTTGAAGTCGGCCTGTCCAATGCCCTGGAGATGACCTGCGGGGATCTGGTTCCAGTCGAGCATGCCCATCAGATCGAAATGGTCGGAGGTTTTCTTAGGAAATGGAGAGCGAATTGCTGCAGCCAGCCATGAGAATCCCGTCCTCTCTTCTTGTGACGTTCAATTCAGTCGCACGTCCGGATCAGTTGGGACGAGCGTCTGTCTGGGGCACGGTCACCGGTGGGCGAAAAAAGGCCAATGCGGGAAGAAAGAGGGAATACGATGGAACCCCGTGGGGAAACGAGAAAGTCCGCGGCACAAAGAGCACAAAGCGTGCGGGAGTCTAAACCAGAAAATTGAGGTTTAAAGTAATTCTTTGTGGATATAACCTATATTTATAATATAGGGAATCGATCGCAAGAAGAAAAAGACAATTAAAAACGATAAACCGAAGTATATTGGGTGGTGGTTGCTGTCAGGTGGTCGGGAGGATCGGTCGTCGGTGAGGGGAAACAGCAATGCTCTGTCTGTAGATTAGAAGAGTAATTAAGTATGTATACTGATGTAATATGATTAGATGGAAGATAAAGAGATAGGAAGGAGGAAAAATTCAGAGAGTAGAAAGGGGGGTAGAGGGTCATAAATAATGAAGCCGTCAAGATCGTCTGCGATGCCTTTTTTTTCCCTTTTTCCCTTTTCCTTCACGGAGGTGGGGCCAGAGCGACGAGAGAGATGAGGTTGTTTTTTCTCTTACCAGGACACGAGTCATCGCATCTCTTAGATGCACATCATGAGAAAGGAAAAAAATAAAACGAAAAAAGAAATTGAAAAAAGAAAAGAAAAGAAACCAAGGAAACCGAAGGAAAAAGCAAAGAGGGTTCGCCAATCCCTGCTATGAAGAGGAAGGTCGAGAGGGGTACTGCTCGTGCTGGCGGGACGAAGAGAGGATCGTGCGAGATCGTCTCATGATTTTTTGATTAATTGTCCAAGCACGAAGAGCCTCAGTATACAGTTTCAAAGTCTTTTTTTTTTTTTCTTTTTTGCTTTACTTCTGGCTGAAGCTATTCCTCTATGCTCGATTACTGACTGAGTGATTGCTCTACAGACTTGCTACTATTTGCCGATACTCGAGGCCATCACCCAATATCCCAGCGGGCATCACCACAATAATTCCTACGCAGAGACAATAACCCCTGGCACTAGTATCAGAGCAGATCATCGGATGCAGATGATGGCCGAGCAGGAAAAAGAAAACATGCGGTGTGTCTCTCCTCTTTCTGGTCCACTGCAGGACCGGAGGGGAAAGACGAAAGCGAAGGTGGAGGGGACCCCCAAGCGGCATACGCGGTTAAACAGCAGCGAAAAACTCGACTGCAACGAGCAACGGAACAAGTGACGACAGACAGACGACTTCTCAACAATCTAATCAGTCGCTCAACCATGGAAATGCATTTGGAAGCGAGTTTCAACGGACCAATGCCCATCGCGATAGATCTGAAGAGGACCCATTCCTCATCTTATCATGATCATCATCAGGATCTTCATCATCGCCTTCTAATAATAATGTCCGACTGGCCCTGTCAGGCCTCATCATAACGTAAAAGCAGGAACCGACTCCAGTGCGGAGAACGATCTGCACACCCTGCGTTGCTCCTGTGCATCAAGCTGGTTGTTTCAGATTTTACCAGTCAATCAGATTGATGGTGTTAAGCTGACCATCATGTTTCACCTCCGTGAAGGATCGGGGTTTAATTTCGTCCTCCTGCTGTTTTCGGAGGATGATGCATTTCGCTCGATTGTCGCGGCTGTGTCTACATCAGATAATCTGATGACATGCAGGAGGACAGCTTGTGGCGTCGAATATGAAACACACTTGATGAGCTACTTGCTCGATGCGTACAGATGGACATTAGCATATTGCCACTAGAAGAAGAAAAATACAGAAAGGGGTAGAAGGCAGTAGTGTTGTAGGCTGTAGGCTACAGAAACCTGTGCAACAGGCAACGGTATCTATTAATACATCTGTTCAATAGTATATTCGTACGCCAGTTCGAATTCTCCGACTGAGCCACTCTCTCGGGTGTGATTGTGATTCTATATTTGATCTATATCGTTATCACAGTTGTGACAGATGTGTTCGTCTCCCAGAACTTGGCTTTGCGTCTTGTACCTGCCAAGGGGATCGACGTTTCGGTCCATCGTCCCAGAATTCGGACTTAACTGTTTAGCCACAGTTAGTATGAATATGTATTCAGCCTTCAATGAATACGTAGGCCAGCCTAAGATCCGAGGATCAGATAAAAAAGCAAATCCCACCCGAGCCACACCCACCCACCGCCGATCCCGATTGCCAGATGCGGTGTAGATAGTAGACTACTTGTAACTACAAGGTCGAACTGTCGTCGCTGATTCATGCTAGTGTGCACATCGAAATGGGGATTGCCAGTGCGCCACACTCTCGCAGTCATCTGCCCCTCCACTCTTGTTCAATGTTCATCAGATCCCATCATCTCGGTTCTGATGTGGCCTGCCCATTTGCTTCTCGTTCGCTTTTCGAAACACCGGCCGATCACGAGACCTATTTAGCTGCCCCAAGATGTTCATGCTTTCTTTTTCTCCCATCCTGTCTCTCTCTTAGTCTTCCTTTTCTTTTTTGGCATTGCCGACTTTGCCTCAGGACACATCATCGACTCTGCCTCACCACGCCAATCATGAACAGGCAATATTATTCTACCAGTTTCCTCACTCGATGATGTCGATTCTATCCATGAGGTTGGTTTCTTTCCATCTTATTCCATCCCCATCGGTGGATACCTGTCTCTAAGACAATCCCCCTTCATCAGACTGGACGATCCTTCGCAATACATTCCGAGGAGGATCAAAAAGCAAATCATCCATGTCTATTATTACTTGGATAATCACAGGCAAGTTGATCAGACTGACAAACTCTGGGGGGATTACAATGGGGCAGTGTCCCGCGTACAAACGAGTGATGATCAACTTAATCATGCCTATGCTGAAGCTCTCCAGGCAGGCCCCGACATCGGGGCACCCGATCGCTCTTGAGCACTTTGAAATTCAGACACAAGACTCCCTGCCACGTCTGTTTCTTATTTATTATAATTTTTTTTCCCTGCTTTCCTCTTAAGAAATTCCTAATATAACTATAGTACCGCATTATTACAATGTAGGCGACGTGATCGGGTCGCTTGCCAGTGGTGAGGGCGGGTTGTCCATCGCCGAGGCGGTTTCAGGACCGCCGCATACAAACTTGTCTTGAATACTGGGGAAGACGATTTTTTTTTTTTTCCTTTTTGTTGTTCTTTATTGCCAGTGCAAATGCTCCGTGCTATCTTACCCGGTCTCATGACGCGCGCCAACACCCGGACGACAGCAACCGCAGGAGCAACATCCGACGACCGGAACCGAGTGTAGGCGGATGATAGTCATTTTTCCTGTGTTGCCGCGTTTAGTCCACATGCCAGGAAGTCTACCCACTAAAACGGAATCGGGTGGCCTCCAATCGACCTAGCCCATCTCTGGGTGCCACATTGCGTCGCCGGTACGAGTTGGTGAAATCTGCATTTATTGTTAGCTCAAAGTAGCAAAGGCCAATGAGAGCCGTAAAACGTACCTTGTAGCAGAACCCGAATCTTTCTCGTCTCTCCCGACTGTACCTTGTCAGCAACAGCCTTCAACAGCCGTTCGGCCTCGCCAGCCTTCATAGTTCCGGCAGGGAGCATTTGAAGGGTAGACTGTAGCCAAACACCAGCTTCTTGAGGCATCAGCTCAAATAGTGTCATCATGACACCAGATGCGTCAGGGAAACAGTCCCCGGGGAAAGAGAACATCATTCCCGTAAGAACACGTTGGGAAAGTATTTGGCCCTGTGATGTAATGAGCTGCCTGACAGCCTCACGGATCTCCGGAGGATTCGTGTACGAGTCGCCATCAGGGCTGGTGAACTCAGAGACAACGGGCTTTTCAAAAGCAAAACTGAAAAGGTCCCGGTAGTAATGCAGGGTGGCGATCAGAGGGTCAACTTGCTGGAGAGTGAGAGCGCTCAGAGCTGCAGAGAATATGGGTACCGCGAGTGACGAGGTAATACATTCTTTGGGGTAATACCGAACGGCGTCGGACGAAAGTCGGAAGAAGTCCTCGATCACTAGGCCGAACAATCAGCAACCAGAAGAAAAAGGACTGCAAAGTAATACATACCGTCGGGCAAGCTATCTGGTGGCAGGTCATTCAGAATACGCAGGAATGTGATGGCTTGCTGCTCATAGAACTGGAAAACAGCGCCGGTCGTCGACGGGTCGACAAATTCAGATCCCTCAGAGAACTCGCGTACAACTGCGTCGGTAGCCCATAAGAAGCAGCCCTCACGCGAAACTTCAAATCCACTTGCAATGCTTTGTGCCAAGGTAGGGAGCAGAGGAATCATAGCCATTCGGTAGGAAATGATCATGTATCGCCAGCAACGACAGACGCGCTCCAAAATAGGGGTGGACGAGGTGAAGTTCATCACAATCGTGGCCATAATAGGCAGGATCTCACCACAGTACTTCACAGCGGGATTTTCCTCGCTCGGACCAGCGTAAGGGTTCACAACTTGCACGAAAATCGTAATCAATTGAAGGTGGTCTGCTTATAATCAGCCTGAAAACCTATTAATTCTGTTGCGCAATACGTACCGGCAACGGCTCGTTGACCTTCCTCATCCTTGGCATTGTTTGCCAGATTCATGATTCGGGCCATGATGGGGTCGCAGAACATCTTCATGGTCTCATAAATCTTATCGAGCGGCTGCACTGCAACGACAGCTGCCACACCTTCAGTGACTTCTTCCTGGCTTGCCGGCTTCAATTTGTCAAGGACAGATTCGTAGAAAGAATGGAGCTGAGCAATGTGGCCCCCGAGTAGCTTCTGGCAATCAGTTCCTAAGAACTTGAATGCCAAAGCAGAAGCCTGGATAACTTCTGGGGAACTGTGCTGGAAGCCCGAAATAACATAGTTCAATTGGGACTCAAGAGTCTCTGGATGCTGGGCAGTCCACTCGGTATAGCGCGCAAGGGCCATAATAGCCTGGAAGCGTACCTTCTCCTGGTCCGGTATTTGTACAATCAGTGGAATAACCTCAGTCAAGATCGAGCTGTCTTCAGGATCAACCATACGACCCATAGCTCTCAGACTGAACAGAGGTGCTTCAAGTTCTTGCCAGTTGGGAACATGCTCATTGCTAGCCTGAGAAGCATATTTGGAAACCCATTGTTGAATCAACTGATAAGATTTCGTCAAGCACTCGGTGACGCCAATGACAGAGCAGCAATCCTTAAGAACGTCGCCCATCGAATGGCGGAAATGACGGAACTTCTCTTCCGACTCGCGATCACCACCAAACAGATCTGTTTCACCTTCCTCTGGACGTGGGTATTCAAGGTGCTTGACCATAATATCCACCAATTGTGAGAAGATATCGGCGAGGCTGAGTCTCGAATCTGCATATCGGTCCAGGGTAACATATTGCTTCAATTCGTACCAGAAGATGAAAGTGAGCGAGATCGCATCGCGCTCCCAGTCTCGGGCGCAGCACTCTAAGACAGCCTCCACTAGACCCCGGAATTCGGTCGGAAGACGTGCAATCAAAACTACCCAAGCTTCACCGGCTTCCGCGAAGAGTCTCGTGATTGCTTTGAACGCTTCTCCATCCTCTGATTCTGCGGTTTCGGCAATCTTGGGACGGAGTGACATTATTCGAGGATACAACGCTTGGATAATCGGTAGCGAATCATCCACCTCTCGGGTGTCTCTATAAAGAGTGCACATGCTGTCCACGGCGGACTCGAAAGAAACATCATTGTCCAACCCCTTGAGAATGACGTCCATCAAAGGCGACTCAACGAGTTTCGAAGCTGGGATCTCACGCATCCATGAGGTGATGCAATCCAATAAACGAGGATTCGTAGAGGCAGTTGCTGGAGCGCAGTCAGGAATTAGTGATTTGATCGAGAAATAAGTCAAAGATAACCAAACGTACGGGATGACTGAGCATATTGGATCAAAAGGTGCATCACCTGCTCCGCGTTATCTTCCAACAGTTCTTTTGTTCTCATGATAAGTTCATCTTCCTAAGATATTACGGCAGATTAGCGTTCGTTAACTAGCGACGAAAGCCCGTGATGTTGCGCGTTTGAGGGGGTGAGTTAGGAATTCAGCCGAACATACACTCAAGTTGATTTTGCGACCTTCCGTGACTTCTTCGGGAAGAATCTTAAGGAATTCCAGTACACACTCCCCAGCACTGCTACCCAATGCCGAACCAACAGTAGCCAGGACATCTTTCCACTGGGTCATCTGGATGGCAAGGCTAGCCAGACACACGCATAGCTGCGTCTGAATGGGCCGTGGTCCGGGGCCGTAAAGAACGAGAAGATTCAGGACAGAGTCTCTCAAAGCCAAGACGGATTCCGGGGGCAACTGGTCCAAATCGAATATAATCTATTGTAGTCAGTTTGTTGGGTCCACCCCGCACTGGTGGAGGAGCCGAAATCACCTTTCCTTTTAATGTGGTCGCTGCGAAAAGCTTCGCCTCAACAGGGACTTCCGGGGACTGTAAAAGTGCATGCGTAGCTGTCCAAGCTTCAATCTAGTAGAATCACGGAAGTGTCAGAAAAAAAGTGTCATCACGGGGGGCGGCGATCTGCGAAAGGGTATGAGGGTAGAACAGACCGATTTCTGAAACTTCTCAAGAAATTCATGAGCATGAGTCTTCTCAGTTCGTGAAACATTTCCTTGCATTGTTGCGACTGCCGCTAGAACTGGGCCAAAGGCCTGTTCTGCGACGCCATTTTTACTGGCCATGGTTGACTGGAGGTGGGATGTTTTGGTTTGGTGTAGAAGAAACAGGAGAAAGAGAAAGAGGGGTCAGCCAGAAACAGGCTCAACACCTATCTATTACGGTCATGAACAGTCATTAAACAACCATTAACTGAAATATCAAGAGAAAGACTCAGAATGCAGAAGTCATAAAAAAGGGTGGTGGTTAGAGGGATCGGGAGGAAGCGTGACTGGGTGGAAGTGGGATGTGGTGACGAGACCCAAAAGGAAAAGTTGGTGAGCCGCAATAATCATACACCAAGCGGCCAGGCGAAACCCGCGGGAGGAAGCTCTTTCACCACCACCTCTCTTTCCTCGAACTACCACCAACATCGCGACAAAGCTCAATTTGAACGCAACACATCTCTGTTCATTGACGTCTGCGCCGACCGCTAGGTTTTCGACGATTTTTTATCCTATCCCAACATATTTCGATCTTTCACGTCGCGCAATCATCATGGCCGGCCGAGGCGGTGGAGCTGCTCGCAAGACATTGCTTGCACCGATTCACTTCATTTTCAAGCTCCTACAACAGCGTTCTACAGTCTCTGTCTGGCTTTACGAGCAGTTGGCATTCCGGATAGAGGGAAAGATCAGGGTAAATCCGATGCGTGTTCTATTGACAGTGTGCCAGGCTGACACGAGCTAGGGATTCGATGAGTTCATGAACTTGGTCATTGACGATGCGGTGGAAGTCAGACAAGCTACAAAGACTGAGGAAGAGAAGCGCAGGCCACTTGGTATGAGCTGTTCTTGTTGAATTTTTGGGGTCTGATGAATGATGCTAATTGTTACAACAGGCCAGATTTTGCTCAAGGGTGACAATGTGTCGTTGATCCAAGCCGTTTAAAAGAACCTCGCCGCCGTGATCTATCACTATTTCTCTTGATAAAAATTAATTCTTCTACGATTTGCTGTTGGGGAGACAGTTTCATGCACATCGATTAAATAGACGAAAGTATCTGCATAAAAGGGAAACCGTTTTCTGGTTGTATCAGCGTTTGTGAACGAAGAACCGGTCATCGCCGACTATAATGGCATCCAAAGGCCAGTCATGGTCCGCAACGGGTATTTCTTCGGTCGGGGGAAGCACTTGTTCCTTGAGAGAGAGGGCAACTGTATGAGGTTTAGTCAGAAAATGTTTCTTCGTGGTCCCTACAGTGAAGCGGGTTGCTTTCTCACCGAGAAAAGGCATTTTCGATGGTTTACTATCTGCCTCTTGTTTCGAGTATCTCGTCAAAAAATGATCATAATACCCTTTACCATGGCCAAGTCTTCTGAGTTCGGGATCAAAAGCCATCCCCGGCATCACGATCAAATCCAGCCCATGAGTAGCCTGTTCTTCTGCTTTTAAAGATTGAACCCCGTAACCGCCAAGACAGTTCTTCCTGTTAATAACTTGGGCTTCCTTGAGCGATGGAATTCCCCACTTATCGGGTTCGAGACCTTGAAACTCTTCCATCGACCCCAACGCCAGCATGTCCATGATAGAGGTTTTCTTCTGCGTGAAAGGAGAATTGATGCTGTGAATATAAGGGATAAACACTTCCTTGCCATTTGTTAAAGCGTCTTGAATTATGCTAGTGGTTGCGAGTTCTCCAGAAGGCATGGAAAGATAGACACCTATTCTTTTCGCATTCTGGTATTCTGAAAGAGAAAATAGTTTATTTGTAGCAACCTTGGCTGTAGATAATCAGCCGAAGCCTTGTAATTTGTAGATGGAGCTTGTAGAGTCTTACATTGGTTGAGAATGGATTCGTTCGGGATGTTCTTTAAAACGTCCCGCATTCTCCTTCGGAGATCCTTTTTGGCTGTTTGTAAACCGGCCATCATGTTTGCTGCCTGAGGCTAATATGTTTCGCCTAGGAATTCTATACTCGATAAGTCCTTCTTTCCAGCGTTATAGAAACCGTGCCTGGCAGATCGATGTTTATGACATTTGACTCACCACTATATCTGGAAGACGTTGGATTTGATTTCTGGATCGCCATGGCTTGGCACATTGTTTGGCGGGTGATTCGCGTGATTGGATCGTCGGGGTTTCGTGCTCCACTCCTGCCAAAGGGTTGTAGGACAAGGCATCTTTCATTGTTTGCATCCCTTCGTGGGAGTTCTCTCCTTCTCTTTTCTCTCCTTCAACGCTGTCATCTTGGAAGGCGAAGTCAAGGATGATTGCAATTTTCTTCTTTTTTTTGGCCTTCTAGTGACGGCCGTGAGTGCAGCCAGTGTCTCCGATCTTGTAGGCACTTGGACTACTAAGTCCCGCAGCGTCTTTACAGGTCCGGTACGATTTGCGCAAATTGTCACTCCGTTTTGTTCATGAATAAGTATAAGTGGCTCTAATATGTCATTTATCTACAGGGATTCTTTGACCCGGCTGAAGACAGGCTCATCGAACCAAGCCTGACGGGAATCTCATACTCATTTACTGCCAATGGACACTACGAAGAAGCGCATTACCGCGCCCTTGCCAATCGTAGGTATACACCTGGGAAAACAATCAGTGGTTGCTGAATCTGACGTGTCTTGGTAAACAACAGCACAAGATCCTTCATGTCCCAAAGGGATCATGCAATGGCAGCATGGTACATATTCTGTGAACAGCAACGGATCCGTATCACTGAATCCCATTGCCGTCGATGGTCGCCAGCTCTTGTCGGACCCTTGTGCACATTCAATTGGAATCTACACGAGATATAACCAGTCAGAACTCTTCAACGTACATGGCCCAGAAACTTCCTTATTGTCCTTTTGTCATGCTAACATTGATGTTTAGTCTTACACTGTCTCCACAGACCCTTACCACGGCATCAAACGTCTAGATTTATATGCGTTCGATGGATCGCCTATGCATCCAATGTATCTCGCTTACAAACCCCCACAGATCCTGCCAACCTCAACTCTGAATCCAATTCATGATAAGAAGCGCAAGCGTCAGCTCGGAGGGGAAACTGAGAAGTCTTTTAGTATCAAACACCTGGTCACCAAAGAGGATCTTATGAATCCTGATCGCTGGTTGTGGTTTGGCATCGTCATGACTTCTCTTGGTGGCGTTGCCTTTTTCTATTCTTGATTACTGGGATCTGTATATTTACACGGGGGCGCAACATAGGGCAAGGTTATTCGTGAGATTGGGAATTTGGAAAACATGAGCAACGAGAACACTTGTAGGTCTTGTACTCGAGGTCCCAATGCTCTATGGCTTACGGATATGAACTGGCGCTGGGGAATCTGCATCTGGAGTTTTATGAGCCTTTCACGCCATAGTGGTCATTTCTCACTCTGTCGTGAAGGGACTGTCTTCATTTGTTTCGTAATGGTTGGCTCATGGAAGGGATAATGCAGATTGGGATGTACAAGTACTCTATAATTGAATTCTAGCCTTTTGTTTTTATGTTCAGTAACCGACGCTTGTCCAAGAATACAGTGCGCTGAATGGGAGAGTTAGAGTATTAATTGAACAGATCAATACATCCTAATATACAGTGATGATTTTAGATTCGAGGGGTCATTCTCATGCCGAGGAGATTGTCTCTTTGGCGATTCTTGCGACTTCTGATCTCTCTGCTGGCTTGCCGTCCAGAGGTCCACCAGCAGCGAAGAGAGACTTGAGCAGTGTGCCGATTTCCACCTTTTGACCTGCCTCCTTGAGTTTGGCAATCTCTTGTGAAACAACGTCCTTGATATCTTCCAGGCTCATCGTCTGCACTTCACCGGCGTACTCCTCGAGTATTGTCACCTGCACGTCCTCTTTCTCTTTAAGATCGGGTCGATTCTCTTCAGCAAACTGTTGCGCTGCGTCCCTTGAAGCATTGGCACGTTTCCGGATCAAAGACAAAAGCTGCAGGTCGGTCTGAATGGGCGATGTAGTCTTTGCGGAATTGTTGGTTTCCGATATGATAGCTCGAAGAACATCCAATCTAAACGCAATTGCATCAGCATCGCAATTCCAACAAAAGTATCATCTTGTAGCCCCCTACGTACCTTGCTTTATCCTTCGCCCTCATGGCAACCTTGAGATCGGTCCTGATTTTGGCCATTAAGGGCGGCGTCGCTGGGCTAGCAGTCGAGTTCCATCGGACTGGGCGGACTGGGCGCAGGTTCAGCCGAGCTGTGAATCTGAGAGGGGTGAACATTTTGGTAAATTGCCTAAGCTAGAAATTCAATCGGCTATAGAACAGAGGAGTTCTCAATGTCGAATCTGCGAAATAATTATTTTGTAGTTGAATTGGAGCAAAATGAGATCATTGTCGGGGGAGAAAAACAAGAGAAAGGCGGAAAGCTTTGGAGTTCACCATCTCCGGCCCGTGCACAATTTTGTTTCTCTCTGCTGTTCTTCCTATTATTATTCCCATTATTTGCCTGTCTCTCAACTAGGCCTTGCTCTGGAACACAACGCGGCCCTCATTATTGTTGATGTTCCATTTTTACCTTTCTTCCCTGGCCAACCTTTTTCTCTTCCTGAATTCTTCTCTTTGAATTGTTTTCCTTCCATCGTCAACTGCGCTGACGAGACGTCGGGGAGCGCGACGGTTCCCCCCCAACTGTGCACGAGCTGCCAACCTTTAAAAATCATGTCCTATCCGACACTTCCTCCCACTTTCACGCCCCAGAAACCGCTTCCAGGAGCTTACTTTCAGACTCCTGCTCCCAGCAATGCTCAGAATGCGCCTTTTTTCTCGCCCAAGCAGGCAGCTCCTGCTCCTGCACCCGTAGAGCAGCAGGGTTCACCGGCTTCTCTTCCCAAGCTTCCCCCGGCTGCTTCGAAGTCCAAGTTCCAGACTCTGAGCACAGAAGAGCGCGCTGCGCGGACAGTCAATGATACCTTGGTGCAGGAGTCGCGCTATCCTGACTTGGATAGCCATCTTTCTCGTACGTGGATGTCGGTCTGAGTTTGTCTGGTAAAGCACTAACTAATGATGACATTTACAGAGGGTTTCTCGTCCGACTACGATATCCCAGCCTCGCCATCATGGGCGCCGTTTCAAAAAGTGAAGATGTATAATATTCCCGATCAGATTTTTGATCAGTATAACCGGGCGCAAGTCTCGACAAGCATGGGTCTTTTCGCAGAGTTGAATCATGCGTGGGTTGCCATTGACAACGCTCTCTATATCTGGGATTACACACACCCAAACCCTCAACTTGTGGGATTCGAAGATCAGCCTAACAGTATAAATGCGGTCAAGCTGGCAAAACCTCGCCCGGGAGTGTTCCTGCCCTCTATCACTCACTTGCTTGTCATTTCAACCACCGCGGACGTTATTCTATTGGGAATGGGCTGTGAGATAACCGTTGGAGGAGCACGCCAAGTGAGTCTGTATCAAACGGGCATGTCAACATCCATTCGAGGATTGGATATTCACGTTTTCGCTTCCTCGGACTCGACCGGCCGTATTTTCTTTGGTGGGTCTTCCGACAATGATATCTACGAGCTCACGTATCAGCAAGAGGAAAAATGGTTCCAAGGGCGGTGTTCTAAAGTCAACCATACCAGCTCCCGCCTGTCAGCATTTACTCCTTCACTGAGCTTCACGCAGAAGGAATTCGAAAATGTGGAACAGATGGAAATAGATGACACAAGAAGACTGCTCTACACGCTATCATCGTCTTCGACAATTCGAGTTTTCCACATGAAGCCCGATGGTACCCTGGCTCTCGCGATCACAAAGCCTGCCTTGGATATCTATTCGAACATCGGACATATAATTGCTTCGAACGAGACTCTTAACCCCAAGGTCAAAATTGTGTCCATCAGTCCTATCCCAGCAGCCGAGGCGTCGAGATATCATCTAATGGCCACAACGGCAACAGGATACCGGATCTACCTTAGTGCTACGGGATCCTATAGCTGGTCTCCGGCACCGAACGGTGCCAATGCACCAACAAGCATGCAGGCTCACCATGTGAAAACTCCTCCATTCGACAATCCTTCTGCCGCTGCCTTGGGTTTGGGTATCCCAAATCAACCCCGCTTCCAGCAACCGGTATCATCAAAGGTCCCTATTCACTCGCTTGATCCTACTCGGTTTACCGTGCGATACCCCCCAGGTTACTTTTTCTGTTTCACGTGCAAGGATCCCATGCAGAAATCAGACACTCTTTTCATCTCTTCCCCAGACTCAGGCCGTGTTGCCCGCGCCCAGGACACTGTGATGCCTGGAAAGGCTTCCGAGACCGCTATTTGGTTGTCCCTGGGCAGTAGAGCGGAGGACATTGGCCTTTGCTCGCCATCCGCCGCAGCTTCCACCACTCCCGGGGGCTTTGGTAATGAACTTGCTATTCAATTCGATAACCCAGCAGCAGAAATCGCTATCTTGACCAATACCGGAATCCACGTCATTCGCCGGCGACGACTTGTTGACATGTTTGCGGCGTTGGTACGAGGGGGTGGTGGTGATGAGGGGCACGAGGGAGAGATTAAGAACTTCATCCGCACTTATGGCCGAAGCGAAACCCTTGCAACAGCTCTGGCAGTTGCTTGTGGACAGGGAGTGGAAATCTCCACCGATTCGCGTCTCACTCAGATCAACGATCCGGATGTACTTGAATTCGCTCGCAAAGTTTTCATTGATTACGGTGGCCGGCCCACGATGAACGAAAATGCTGTCGCTGACAGCTCGACGCCCGCTGTTGACGCTGTGGTCCCGTCCCCGAGACACGCAGGTATCGCTCTGTACCTTTCAAGACTTATGCGCTCGATCTGGAGGAAAGAGATTGCCACTGTTGGTAGCTCACCAACCGGCGCGCAGACTGTTTCGCCTTCTGTCGCCATTTCCAAGCTGCAAACTGTCCAAAAAGACCTCTCGGCCCTTCAGGACTTCTTCAAGTCGAACAAGAACTTTATCGAAGGATTGAGCGGACCAGAGGCTCTCACACGTGTTTCTACAAAACAAGAAGAAACTGCTTTGCAGGCAGAGCACCGTGCCCTTCACTCTCTTGTTCAGCTCGTCTCCCATACAATCGAGGGCATTTCCTTTGTTTTGGTACTCTTTGATGAGAAAGTTGATGAGATTGTCGCTACTTTGCCTGATGAATCTAAACAACGCTTCCTGAGCCTCACATTTGAAGAACTCTTCAGCACCAGCAAGGGCCACGATATCGCGAAAGAACTGGTCAAGGGTATCGTAAACAGGAACATCGCCAAGGGCTCCAATGTGGAAACCGTTGCTGATGCTCTGCGGCGGCGGTGTGGCAGCTTCTGCAGTGCTGAGGACGTTGTTGTATTCAAAGCACAAGAGCTGTTGAAGAGAGCTACCGAGGCTGGCTCTAGCTCGGAGCTGGGTCGCAACTTGCTCAATGAGAGCTTACATTTGTACCAGCAGGTTTCGGATAGTCTGCCCATGGATTACTTGTTGTCTGCCGTGGAGACTTACATTTCGAATCAATTTTTTGCGGGTATGTCGCTGTTCATGCAAGATTTAAGTTATTGATGCTCATTTAATTTCCACAGGTGCGATCCAGTTGGCTCTCAATGTTGCTGCACGTTCGGATAAGGCCAATATGGCTTTATCGTGGATTGTGGATGGCCGACCTGAAGATGTAATGCCCCCTCTTTTCAACTTGGTTCTCAGCATGCAAGGTCTAACCAGTTATATCATAGGATTCTCGGAGAGACTATTTCTATTTCAGAAAGCAGTGCTACGATCTAATTTTCAAAGTCATTATTGCGGTTGATAATCTTGCCGCCAATGACCCTGGCGTTGTTGACGGGCAGTTTACGATCGTTGCGAAGCGTAAAAACGAGGCCTATGGGGTTATCTCCGATTCCACTGATGAAGTGTTTTTGACAAGCTTGTATGACTGGTATTTGGAGCAAGGCTGGACCGATCGCTTGCTCCAGACGGACACTGCCTTCGTGGTTACCTACTTGCAACGCAAGTCGGCCGACGACATAGCACACGCAGACCTGCTTTGGCGGTACTATGCCCAATCTCAACGATTCTTCGAGGCAGCCAACGTTCAGTACCAACTCGCACAGAGTGCCTTTGCTCTTCCCCTCAGTCGCAGAATCGAATACCTTGGTCGTGCCAGGGCAAACGCCTCCACTTTCACGCCTGATGTTGGTCGGCAGTCGCGTCAACGATTGTTGCAAGAGGTTTCCAATATGATCGATGTATCTAACATCCAGGATGATCTTCTGCAACGTCTCAAGGACGACCGACGGATTGCTCCGGAGCGAAAGCCCGAAGTTCTCAAGGATGTCGATGGGCCCATCATGGATATCAGCACTGTATGTTACCGTCTCCTTCATCTCTCTCCATAGTCTTTTACATGTTTACTGATATGTTTTCAGCTTTTCAACCAATTTGCCGACCCCGCAAGTTATTACGACATTTGCCTGCAAATTTTCTACTTGGCTGATCACAGAAACTCCGCGGATATCAGGTCTACATGGCAGCATTTGTTCCAAGATCTGCATGACGAAACTGTCGAAAAAGGAGAGCCGCAGCCGTACGAGGCTGTAATTGAGAAGGTCCGCAGTCTGGGCAGTCGCTTGCGCATGTCTGAAATTGTCTTCCCTATCCCAGAACTTCTTCCTATGCTGGAGCGATATGCACTGGAACATCAACGTGGTGTTGGACCTCCAACATGGGTTGCTGATCTCTTCCTTGATCTCGGAGTCGCGCACGAGACAATCTACACAGTACTGGAAGCCATGTACTACACCGATGAAGCTCCGTTCCACGGCTCGAACCGGAAGTACATTGCCAAGGATCTACTCTACCTGATCGATATCTGGTTCCATGAGACCATCCGCCTGGGTGGAATTGTATTCGGCAGTGACCTTGTCGCTGAGCGTATCTCTGAAACCCTTCTTCTGCTCCAGCAAGGCGGTATTGCACCCGAGCAAATGCAACTCGCACATGAGCTGCGGACGAGGATCGAGGATATTCTGCGGTAATGAGCTTAATGGATAATTTGATGCTGCGATTTGAGGACGCCAAACTAGTATATTCCTTTTTTTTATATCATTAGCTAGCTCTCATTTTCCTCTATGTCAACACCATCCATTCATCCATGCATTTTGAAAATGTTCCACAAATGGCGTCTGATTTTCTCATTTTTTTTAATTGTTTGAAAGAAAGGGGTAATTGGGGGTTTTGGTTTGTATGATGCATGAGAAAGGGTAGGTTTATAATCTTTTTTCTTTTTTTCGTGTCTTCATTCCGTGTCACATTCTCATTCCCATCTATCAGATTAATGTATTGCTGCAGATTCGCTGTAATTTAGCCCCTGTGTCCCGACGACATGGTTTTGCAAGACCGAGATAGTTAATGCAGATCAATAGACTTGTAAACAACATTGACCAATATATCATCTCATTGATTATGATTAATATTATTGATGGGAGTTTGGTCCTTAGCACAAAAAAAAGCTCGCTGAGACGAAGCACAAAATGAAGCCGAAAAAAAAGTAAAGGCCAAAAGACAAAAAAGACGACAGCAAAAGAACGAATCAAGTCTATCCCAAAACAGCATAACAAAAAAAAAAAAAAAAAAAAAAACCAGCAAGTCTATATAAAAAAACGAACCCTCAAAAACAATCCAACCGTCTATAACAATCCAGACCAGGTATCGACGCAAAGCATAACACATGCACTCGCACAGCGGGAAAGGGATAGGCCAAAAAGAAAAAGTAATAATCAAAAGAAAAAAGCAAAGTGAAGGAGCTAGATATGCTCATGCAACGCCTGGGCCATGCACATGCATGAAACAGAAGATTAGTAGTACTTTTGGTGCTTTCTTTTCTTTTCTTTTTCCACTTCCGACTGCCGAGGCAAACAAATTGGTATCATTTACTCGAATTCGTCATGAACGGGAATTGGCTTCTCGCCCAATGCGATTAAGCGGAAGATGTGTCGCGCCTTTGCGCCGAAGTCATCATCGAGGTAGTCAACGATTGCAGAGTCTGTAGGATGTACATGTGGTTAGATATCATTCCAAAAGAAACAGGGAAAAAGGTATTCTTACGGATAGTGCTGCGGTTGTCAAACATCACGATTGTCTTGGGTTGCCATCGCACTCTAGCCTGGAAGTCGTGGCCAGTCATCATGTGATTCATGAGGAAGTCGAGCAGGCATCGCTGCTCGGGCTCCTTAAGACCCTGGACTTTGGTGATGAATTCGCCGTTGAGAAACAGGCACTTCTCGCCGGTAACAGGGTGCACCCGAACAAGAGGGTGAACGGTGTCAACTGGGTCTTTGCGCACCAAACCTCCTGTTAGGCGCGTATGGTTGATCATCTTCGCAGAAGAATGAACGACCTTGAGAGTGTCCAAAAAGGAGCAGAATGTAGGAGAAAGGCGCCTAAATAAAGTACCATCAGGTTAGCGATCATTCACCTAATCCTTAGCTATGGCAGCAATTGCTCCACAGCCCATTTGATTTTGATAGTAAAGACTTACTTGTACGCCATATCGGTCGCTGCGAAAACGGTGTCACCTCCCACCTCGGGGCCCTCCAACAGTCCAAGCATAACATAGCCCGGGGGCTGGATCTCATAGCTCACATCCTGATGCCAAAGCGTGGTCGTGGTCCGCTGCTCCATGAAGCGCGCAATTTCGTCTCGGTTTCCATCGCGGTGGATGACGTGAAAACCTGGATGGCCGCGAACCGAACCCGAAACGGGCTGATAATTGGGTTTACCGAAATAGCGCATAAACTCTTCCTGGCGCGCCGGACCCGCATCGATCAAATCCTGGTTAGGAAAAGCGACGACTTTGCGCTCGGAGATAAGCAAAGCGAGTTCATCTTTTGCCGCGTTCGACAGCTGGCTCAGCTGCACTCCTTCGATAACACTTCCAATTTGAGGTTGGATGTGGTTGACCTTGGCGTTGCCGCTCAACAGATTACGCTTGGAGGTGTCTTTGACCCGCAGGGCGGGATCTTCGTACTCAAATGGAGGCAGTGGATCAAACCAGACTTTGTCCCAAGTCGGCAGATACTCGGGGTACCTGGTGCGGGCATAGCTCTCCTTTTTGACGTCCACATAGGGAATGTTGATGTCGTAACTGATCGGCGCTTCAGGCTTGTGGGCATTCACGGCCTGCGGTTTGTTTGGCCGCAACACGGGAGCCGAGGAAGGCATGGTTTGGGCAGAATTATTCTATTGTCTTCTGGAAGGGAGGGGTTGGGAAAAAGAAAAGGTTTGACCGACGATCAGATTGGTCGAGGCCTAGAGAGAAGAGGGCAGAGAAGGATAAAAAAAATTGCACAGGAATAGAGTCGAAGATAACCAAAGGGGGTATAGAGTTTTTGAGAGAAGCTTTAAGCTCAGCCAGAATATTGAAAGCTTATTCAATGGATAGAGAGAAAAAGAAAATAGAAAACTTGGGACGAGAGGGCGAGGATGACAGGATAAATAAATATCTGATAGAGAAGGTGGCCTCCACTACTTCCCGTCGTCATCGTATCCATCCATGCCCGATAGAGAGATACTGTACAAAGATACAGGGCCAAGTGGATGATATGGTCGCAGTGGCGCCAATGGAGCGTCGCGATGACCCTGCACACAACGGTGTCTTCGCTAAAACATTTACTAGTTGACTATCCCTTTCATCTCCGCTCCGAGAATGCGCTGGGGATTCACCAAAATTGTTCATGGTGGACGAAAAGTGCGTTCTATGACATGACGACAGGGGGTGTACAGGAAAAGCTCCTGGATGGGCCTGAACGACCGGCCGGGGCTTTTGCTCGTCATAGGATGGGAAGCGGAGACCAGGGGGGTAAGGTGGCGGCAGGAAGCAGAGCGGGACCACTCACAGATGGGACAGGACAAAAAGGATGCTGTTCGAAAAGGGTGATCCAGAAAAGAGAGAGAGCGCGCGCAGACAGACAGACGAGGAGCAAAGCAGGAAGAGTCAGCGCCGACGAGAGTGTGAGATGGAAGGAAGCGGTCAAGGGGCCCAAATGGGTCGCGGGCCATCGGAGCGTCCACTCGATATACATAGCTTCCGCATCGGACGACAGAGAACTTGCAGCAGAAGTTCGCTCATGGCTTCGATTATCTCAGGCACAAGTGAGCGCCCGCAATAGCGATTGGAGGGGTGAGGATGGCTTCTGTTAGACTGTTGCCCAAGGCCGACGATAGCTAGCTCATCGAGTAATCATGCCTGTTCACTCCCTGATCCCGGCGTGTTCCGGGGCTCTGGCACTTTGCAGTATCGTTTCATTCTATTCGTTTCTGGTGCGGTTTCACCGCTAGACACACGAATGATAAGCGGCTGGGAGTGCAGCAGAGTGGATGGATTTTGAGAACCATGCAGCCATGCACGTTTGGACAGTGTTAATTTCGAGCCTGGTCCCTCTGAGCCGGCCCGGAATGGGTGACCGGCTTAAACACTATTGATATTTGATCGTACAATCTGTCCTGTACTTGTCCGAGCTGCAGCTGCATTCCCCGGTAGCTCTGCTATCTTGCATCTTCCTTGCATCGCTCGATGGCCTCGATATGTGGTATCTCGCCTTGGAGCTTGTTGTGCTACTGTTCTACTGTGGACCGGCTGTACACATGAAGCCCAACTTGCGAATGGAGGGTCTGCAGCGGGTCCTTTTCCGCGCCCTCGGCTGGTGCTGATAAGGCAAATGCAGCCAGGGTTGACGCTGATGGAGGAGACCATCATTCAGCTAGTACTCCGTATCTTGGCTCGATTGCGATAGACTCGTCAGGATAATTTGAAGGCTGGCTGAGCTGAGCGATCTAATCATGTACTTTTCCCCCTGCAAGACAAGGACTAGGGGTAACCAAATGGGAAAGTGCTGCAACTTCCCCGATTATCGATCGATTTTTTTCTTTTCTTTTTCTTTATTAAATTTCTTTCCTCCCCCTGACATTTTGTTGGCTATTTCCAGTGTTTCGGTCTATTAGAGGGAAACCATCGGTGTAAAAAAACTCAGTGTTGCACAAAATGCACATAGAGTTTGCTCCGGCGTGTCTTTTTAGTGGGATTGCGATAGACTACCAAGCGGAGAATTTTGGGAGAGAGATGCCATCATCTCAGCCCTTTGCCCAACCGGTCACTGGGAGCGAACTAATGAAGCGTCGCTAGTGCCAGTAGTTGAGTAGCCTATTCCAGAGCAGCAGGATCAGGCCGAATAATGCGCTTGTTTCGTAGCCAAGACGCTGGCGATGCTCATATTCATTTCGGGCATGCGGTCCAACACCGGTGGTTTATCATGGTTCTCCACACAGGCACACTAGGTCGAACGATGTCCCTTCTAGTATCTCTCACAATCAATCAGCCCCATCGATGATCCAGGCGGACGTAGAATGTTTCCACATGTTCCATGACACGTCGAAAGACTCGAAAATCGAGACTTGGACACGGATCAGATAAAAAGCTGCATCTAGTTTTCGGTTGACGATCCAGAAGGGCCCAAATTGGAAATGGCAACACCACTAGGAGCACTCCTATGCACCCAGCCGTCTTAATTGTCTAAATGATGAGGCCTCTTCTTCGACTACATCTCTGCTACGTCATGCAGTTGATGATTGACATCGCGACTCCGTCCGGCGCACTTCTTTTTGCGTAGTGTGAGCAGATTTCTCGTCTGACAGACCACTTTTTTACGCGATAGAAACATCGGATTGTCTCCATCTGGCCAAGCATCTGAACAAAGATGGAAATGTTGACGCCATCCGATCCGGATTGGGTGGCCATGCGGGAGGGGTGCATGCATGTTCTTGGGTCTCGTAGACTTGTCCTCGACGGCTCCTGAGATTTGGGTATATACTATGGGAAAGAAAGTGTGGTTCGATACATCCTCCAGAAACTACCGGTGGCCATGGGTCAAACCTTGGCCCCAAAGGTCCGGGGAAATGGGTGTCGACTACTGACTGTTGAGTCGTCCCACGGGTACTCTTGCCGAGCTAGGAGGAGTCTAGAAAACAGTAGTGGTATGGAGTTCCGGTCTTGTAGGCTTGGAGTAGTCTGACGCCAAGTGCCATCTTCCCGACGTCCGGTCTAATGCGTTCTGAATAGTCCCAGTCCAAATCATCATTGAATTCGATAGTCGATGATGGATGGCAGAAAATTTTAATTTTCCTCGATCGGGGGTCTCGGCTGCATTCCGTGGGAGCCAGGAGATAGGTCAAGAGATAGGAAGGGAAGCCCACCGCAACAGGCATTATTATCATCATCCTTGCGCTACTAGCTGTACGGGAGTCTCGGTAACGCGTCAGTCCAGTTCGCCACAAAGGATGGACGGGAGGAACTCAGTAAAGATCAACCTAGCGCTGTCACAAAACGGTTAATAGCCGGGACCACAACCTTCAACACTTGAAGACGGGAGACTTGCGGTGAGAAACCCCCTTAGAGGAGCCGAGATCCTTGGTCCCGGGATATGGAAATACCCGTTGACATTTGATGATGGATGAGAGATCACAAAAAGGGTAGTTTTGATGATGATGGTAAAATGATCACGATGACACCAGTAGGGTTGGAGAAGCAGGAAGCTCGTCTGAGTCTCCCATCTTTCCAACGACACTAAGCTTAACTTAACTTGGAAAAGCAACCTGTGACCAAAGAATCATCCATTGCACGATCCACGCGACTAAGCTTAAACTATGTTTAGGGAGAATCAGACTCGCGTGCAGTCGAAAAAGCAAATATCCTCCTAGGTGTGCGTTTCTTTCGACTGTCTATCCAGTCCTTCGGGTCTGCTGGCGAACGGCGGGGACTTTTGTTTGCTTTTTCTGCGCGGTCACCTGACGTCGCCAGCCTGTTGAGCTTCTGTTGATCCTTTTTGTTATCTGATCTGGACAGGACACCATCCCAACAACCCCTACTCGACTAGGAGGCCAATTCCTGGAATCTTCTCTCTAGCTCCTAGCCTCCTGTCCCGTCCTAGTCTTGTTCCTGACGTGCCGATCCCCGGAACCGACTCAATTGACCTGTCCTATCTCCGATCCGAGTCGTCTAGCTGCTACGGTCGGAAACCTGGCACCTTCGTCATGGCTGGTTCACCACCCGGCTCGCTGTGGAGTCGCAAGCGCGATTTGACGTATTTCTTGTTCTTCGCAATTCATATCCCGCTCATCTTCTGTATGTGGTGGACTTATTCGGGTTTTAACCAAAATGGAATGATGGACTCGCTGACCCATACCGTTAGTGGTTGACACCGTTCCTCTTCTCCCCTCTTTCCTCCAGACGGAATTGAGTACACACATCCGTGGATTCTACATTGATACTTTCCATGACAAATTTTTTGAGAATCCGGCTCCAGTATGGTTTCAGACCTTCATTTGGATGGAGTTGTTGTACCATTCTCCCCTGAGTCTCTGGGCCTTGGGTGCTCTACTCCGAGGTAGGAATTTTGCTCCCCCTACCCTCACTCAATTGAGCCCCATCAACTAACTCCAACCGTTAGATGACCCCATGGTCCCCGTTCACTTACTAGTCTTTGGGGTACAGGCTTTCCTCACCTCCTTGACATGTCTGGTAGACTTGTGGAGTTGGACGGATCGGACCGAGACCCAGAAGCAAAACCTCACCATGCTGTACATTCCGTATGTTGTGTTGGGTAAGCATCTTCATCTATCGTTGTGTTTTGTTTCGAGCCTTTGGTTAGCTTACTGATACTTTCTAGGGGCTTACATGGCCCTGGATATGGTCTACAGACTACGTGGGCAGTTGCTCCAGAAAACAAAGCGTGAGTAAATGCTGAAAGCTCGATTCATTCCGGGCTAGGGTCATTGATGCGATGGAAACGACGTTCAATGATCAAATACCCCAGCTCTCATTGATATTGTGATGGGTATAGAAGATGCTGGGTGTACCATTTACTGACTTACTGACTTTGTGGTGTCATCCGATGCACATGATTCAATTCTGGTATATAAATACCTTGGTATAGAAGGCTATCTTCGTGGAAAATACAGAGTATTATATTAATTTCTAAGTATAAAACAATTGTCATTTTCAACTATATGGGGGGAAAAAGAAAGCTATTCTGCATGTCCCATAGAAGGTCACCAAATAGATAGGAATTAGATATACACAAGATCTATCCAACAATTGTATTTCAATGATATGCCTTTGCCAAATCATCAATATTGTCCATCAAGCCACATAATGCAGTTACTATGTTTGTTTACACAGATGGAAGCGATGTATGTTGATGCTGCATTTCTTACTGGGTGGCACGGCTTCGATACTGTGCATCTGACAAAAGCCTCACTCTGCATAGAAGCCTTGCATTGTTATGATTCGAGGGTGTGGATTTATATATAATGGCAGCTATAGAGTATTCACTAAAGATTAAATTGTATAATTCAGCGCCTCAAGTCTGTATCAGCATGTGTCCAATTTGTAACGGATATATATATTGGTTTATCTATGCAACAAAACACATTTTTCAAACTTAGATACGGAGTAAAGCAATTTGAAAACATAAAATTTCGCTAATGCAGGATTGCTATCAACATGACGATATAAATAAAACCAGATTGATTCTGGAACCATTGGGTTGATGTGCCGTCCACCACAAACGCCTCTATGCCTGACGGAAATCGACCGGGGCTTTGGTCTGCTTATTGTGCCTATTTTGCTAACGAATAGATTTCACAACATCCTGGTGTTGCAGCGCAGGTGCAACTTGTCGTACCACCTCTTAGTATGCCAATGGCCTGCGCAGATGTCGTCATCTGCCTGGGAGATGACATATCAAAAGACATCGGTAGGGGTCGCCGGATAGCGTCTCATGGTCTACACCGTAGTTTACAATCGAGTTACACACCGATCAGATCAAAAACCCAATAGCGCCATCCAAGTCCCCGTTCGCCGCGTCCAGTGCTCGAATCGCCTCCTCTCGAGTGAAACCAAGCTCCGTGACCTTTGCGATCGAATCCTGTGGCCAACGAGACGACTGCGAAGGGGCTGGCCGGATGTTGATTCTTGGCGCAGAAGACGAGGCAGCAGTAGATGACGTGCTGGGACCAGCTGCTTGGTTGTTTTGACTGCCGCTTGCTTGATGAGTAACTGCCCCAGTTCGAGCACCAACCTCGGCACCGTCAGCACCCTTGACCATAGGCTCATCCTCAAACTCATCTAGCAGATGCTTGGGAATGTCGGCTTCTCCGAGGAAGGGCACGGCTTCATCTTGGATGACGAGAGCACCCCTTCTGAGGTCAATGCATGCTTGGTGTCGCCTCAACATATCCAAACCCAGGAGAAGATCAATGTGTTTCCCTTCCATGACGGTAAACGAACACGGCAAGAACATACTTCCGATCCTGATCTGGGCTGAATGTACGCGGCCAAGAATGGTTGCCGTTCCGACACCTTTCGCGATGCCGCCATAGCGTTGGTCCACCAACCTCATGATGTTACATGCGGTCGCACATTGGGGGGACATGATTGTGACCTGAGCGCCAGAGTCGACAAAGGCGTTGAGTCTATGACCGTTGACTTCAACAGGTATGTACAGCATCGTCACACGACCAAACGCTGTTTATCCTTTCTTAGCAAATTATACCATGCCCAGGGAGCGGATATCGACCTACATTCGGGGTGATGTTCCATGGCATTGTGAAGGTTCTCTGTCACGGCGTTCTGACGGATGACCTCCTCAATCTCCCTTTGGTTTTCTGGGTTGAAGGGGTCTGCATTTAACATGGCAATGCGAGCCTCTTTCTCCGCCTCCTGTTGGGCCTCACGCTGCTGTTGTCGAAGGAGAACATCGCGGAACCGATGCGGATCACTGGCGGCATCCGCCAACTCCGGGTTTTGTCGTCGAACAGCATCTTGTACCCTGGGATCTCCGAGAATATGCAATCTAATTGTTTCAGGATCGGGACCCATAGCTTGTCTGCGTTGAAGGTTCTGCTGTGCTGCTGCGCTGGGACCGCCTACACTTCGCGGCGGTGGTTGAGGGGGTCGCAAGGTAACATGGACTCCCAGCATGTCTCCTTCACCGATACCGACCTGTTCGAGGGTACTCGAGTCATTTCCCAGCAGTTGATTATTGTAGACAATTCGTTGTGCGGAGGGGGGAACAGCGGTTTCGCATTCCACGATGGCTTTCAGGAGCTCAACCGTCATGTCCCCGCCGACTTCGAGGGTGATTATGTCGGAGTCGGCCTGGTCTGGGCGAATAACGCTGACAGTGATACGCCTATATAAAACGGATAACAGTTTAGCAAGAGCCAATGTAATGCCACCGATTTGTGATACCGCCGAAACTCACATTGTGTCCAAAGTCCGTAATGCGGGGAAGCTTCTAAGCTCGGGGGATAGTAAGACGTTGAGAGATCAGGTCAAAAAGTAAATGAATGAAGGCCGTATCCGATTTCTCGTGAGAATTATCGTACAGATGACAACAAGGATTAAAAAGAAATGAGCCAAAGTCTTGGTGAAGTCGGCGATAGACTCTGGAGTCGTGAGAGAGGGGAAAAAAGAAGGGAGACGGAGGGGCGAAAAAGGGGGGAGAAAGCAGAAGCGAAGGAGAGAGGAAACGACAAGGGTATATCAAGCTCAACTAAGACATCAAAAGTCGAGCAGAGATGACAAAAGATAGAGAGAAGAGAAGGGAAAAAAGAGCGAGTTTTGGACAGCAGAGATGGCAGCGAGCGTTCGCGGTGACGTTGCAGCCCGCGGCGGAGGACCGGCCAGACCCAGTCCGGCAGCTCGCCAAAACAGGCAACTCTTTTTGTCGTCAGCTGTCGTTCTCTTTCGTTCTCTTCTCTTCTCTCTCTTCTCTTTCTTCTCTCTGCTCTCTGCTCTCAGGACACCGTTGCCTGATTCCTGTCTTTCCCTCTCCTTGCTGAATATGTGGACTTCATTTTATCGCCGTCGCTGACTAGAGGCGTTGATTCTGCTTATGGACAGTTGAATTGCGCGTCTTGTCTTGTCACCTCGTCTTCCAATGTGTCGTCGTGTCCTGGCCGTACACTATAAATTGACCCAAACCACCAGCATCACACTCCCTCTACGGGCTTGCAGTTGAAAGGACTTGTGGGGTGTCAGCGCGTACTCCGTAATTCCCCGGCTAATTTACCAGCCCCGCCGTGGATTTGACTGCGACATTCAACATGTGTCCGGCTTCAAGGATGACATGGAGGACATCTCGCAACCAAGAAGGAAGACATCCGGATTTTATTCTGGCCTGATGTTATCCCGAGCCTCATGACATCATATCGAGTTCCAGAGAAAAGATGCAAATGAAAGCGCGATATTAAATGCCGAGTTTCTGTGGGGTTCGACTAAGGCCGTCTTGAGGCCATTTGCATACCCTGCTCGGTCGGGCCTTTGATGAATCCAATGAAGATAGAAGACCCTGTGGTTCAGTACTGATGAGACAGTAATCACAGCCATAGACATCTTCATATTTGCAGTGCTTTTTACAAATACCCGAATGATGGTTTTTGAATGTCTCGAAGGCACCGAAGAACAAAATAGCATCTCTAGGAAGGCGAAGTTGCATCTGGCGTCCCAAAGCATCTTCAAGGTGAAAGCATCATATTGATCGCTTGATCGCTTGACATTGACTTTGCAAGCTTACTGCTATCACCGCACTACTGCCATGCAGCAATGTGATCAGCTGCATAAAAGGCCCCAGAGGCTGTTTAGGCTGACCCCTCAATTTCGACCAGTTATTTCGCTACGTGTCAATTCCACCCATCATCCCTGGTCCCCGGCGGCCTTCAACCGTTTCATGGATATTGTGCTAGATGGCAGTCTTCCTATTAATTGCTACGGGATGCTTACTATCTCAACTTTGTTAGGATCACGGAGGGCGTTTACCTAGGAAGAATAGCGCTAACAATACCTAGACCATTTGGCGTGTTGCTACTGAAACAATTCTTGGTTGACTTGGACATTATATCCACTCCATCTATCTATCAACCACCAGGACATGGAAATCAAAAATACCATCAAAGAACAAAGTACGCCGACAAGGGTCGAGTCAAGTCTCCAATCCTCCACTGGAGTATCCACATGCATTTGAACACAGCCGGGGAGCATCCGGAGGGCTGGTCTTATTTCATTGAGAACCCCGGTTGTTTCACTCGATACTATTTATGTTCATACTAGTGATTTCTATTCTGGAGTTAAAGCTCAACACTAAGTTATCGATCGTAATCATCGTATAGCTATTTTAGCTTCGCCTGAAAGAAAACTAAGCCTTCCTGCAACCGGAATTCAGCAAAGAACTTTTGTTTTCAGTCCATGATTCGAACTGCACTGGACACATCAGGCACTCCCTCGCCCTCCACCACTTTTCCAGACACAATATCATCCACAGGGATTTCCCCTAAACGGCTAATCACGTGGTGTAGAGTTGGCAATGACTCCCAATCCAGGCCGTCAATTTCAAAAGAAGCCTTGCTGGTCGTACGAACTCTAGTCACCTTAGATGGGACGATTTTCGAGTCCTGTGCATGCGGTACGAACACAGGGTACTCAGATTCGGCTTGACCCTTGCAGTCACGGCCAACCTTGGGAATGTATCGGTAGACCAGGATTCCGTCATCCGCTTCACCGCCAATCGTGCCCTTATCACTTTCTGGGTCCTTGTCCTCGAGATCTTCCCAGTGAAAGCGCCCCCAGACAGCCCCTTGCCAGCTTGTCTGGAGATCGTAGGAATGGCTGCGCTGAAAAGAATCAATGGCGGTGTACAGCTTTGGCATCCCAAGCTCCTCACGACCAGATACTATGGGATCGGCCAAATTTTCAAACAAGATCGGCATGTAGGTGCCCTTGATAACATCGCCATTGGTTTTCTTGTACTGCACGCCATGAATGTACAGCCCAATGTGGCGATAACCACCACCACCAAGCCAGTCCATGCGGTCGAGCGTTGTCTGCGAAAAGCTGGCGTATGCATATGTGCTGGGGCTAATGAAGCTATATGAGTCATTAGGGAATAGGTTCTGAAGCAGCGTCCGGCTAGTCTTGAATTCGATTGATGCAGTCTTGAATGTTGATTTCAGCGACTTCCTGGCCCGATCCTGGCCGTAAAAATCCTGACGAGGGCCAGGCATTGGCCCGAAAACAATTGGCTGTCTCCAATACACGTGAGGATTCTGGGCCCAGAGATATTTCCGCAGGACCTGAGTAGAGTGGTCGAATTCGTCGTGGCCAAAGATATAGCTGACCATGGCCATCGCTGGGAACAAATCAGTAACTATATCGGAAATGCATATCAGGGAAGCAAACTAACACTGTGGCGGTGGAAGAGGTCCGTGAGAAGAATCGCGCGTCATTTGCTGTATGGTTGTTGCACGGTGGTGCCGAGCCTTCTCGTACAGCTTGAGTCTCTCCGGGATCTCCTTGGGGTCAAGGTCACCGGATAGCATTACAGACAGGGACATAGCGTCCTCAATGGCCATCGCACCCCCGGAAGCACGATATGGCAAAAATGGATGAGCTGCGTCACCCATGATGGCCATGCGATCCTCCACCCAGGTCGGAAGTGTCTCCATGTCCAATAAAGGCCACAGCTTCAAGGTCTCAGGATCCGCTTTCCCGATTATCTTGCACACCTGAGGACAAAAATCCTTGTAAACGTCTAGCAGGGTTTCTTTGCCCACTTTCTGGTTCCACTCGGAACCTTTCTCGATCGTGGTCATGCTGTCAGGATGGACGCACACGAAATTGAGTAGCTCGTTGTTTGAACAGGGATAGATGACCACTCGTCGATCTGGACTGTCCCACATATCAACTGCGCCCAGGTCCTCGGCTAGCATTCGAGTTTCTGGATCCTCCAGGGCCTGTTTGCGAGTAATGAGGAAGCGGAATGCGTTCTTTCCAGAGCTGAATGGCACGATCTCACTAGCACCCGCCAGTTTCGACCGGATCTTGCTATGCACACCATCTGCGCCGATGACAACATCACCCTGGACCACCTCGCCACTCTCGAGGGTTATAGTAGCCTGATGCGGGTCGACGTCGACGACCTGGCTCGAGGTGTGGAGCTGCGCTGGAACGCCGGGCCCCGGTGCTTGAGCGGCATTTTTGAGGCCTTCGTGGAAATGGGCGCGATGGACGAGCAACCAAGGCTAGATGTTTAGATATCTTTAGTGTCTCGGTTTTCGAAGTTCTATCGCACGGGAAATACTTACGTATCGCCATAATCCTGCATTTTGTTTGATATCTTGGATATTCTCTGGCTCACCCGCAGGGCTAAATGCACGAAGCTGCCCTTATCATCAGCAAGCTTTTGCCACCAGGAATCTAATGAGACTGACCTTTTCTGTTTCCACGGCACCGAACTGAGTAGCATCGATCCCCAAACGTTGAAGCACGGCGTTGCAGTTGGGAGACAAGTGAATGGCAGCGCCGACCTCGTTGGCAAAGCGAGAGCGTTCAAATAACTGATAACATTAGCTTTGCTAACATGATTTCACCAAGTGTTTTTGTTTCTGGATATATGGCTTACTTCGACACGATGTCCTTGTTGACGCAAAGCGATGGCCAGCGTCTAGTATATTATCATCAGCATTTTTGCTCATCCGTGGTTTCGAAGGCCAAATAGGGGACTCACCAGACCGCCGATTCCTGCACCAGCAACCAGGACTCGAAGTCCCTTTTTAGAGACTCCATTCGTATGATTTGAACTCATCCTAGCAGGAAAGAAATTAAAAGTTTTGATCACGGCGTGAAAGAAGAGCGTTGCCTGGCGTCTTTGATGCGGTTCAATTCACGACTGTCAACCCCCCCTCCCATCATATTGTTAAGTAGGCCAGGCACAAGAAATGACAATTACTTCATATCGGTATTCTCGGCATATCGTGTCCCTCACGTCAACATGTGTCCACCAGGTCAGAAGGTCACACCGTACGTATCGGTTCAACCATTTCGGCTCCACATGCGGAGGGGAGGCAAGGGGTCGATCTCGGCTGGCGTAATGGAAATGGCCGGAAGATGAGGGGAAGCTGAATTGTTATTTATGGCACATTTGGGCAAAGAGTATTATTGCTGCGAGACTTGCAGAACCTTTTTTCGAGAATCTGTGCTTGTCAACCCGTCATCATGCCGAATCCTGTCCGTGGAGATATCACTACCCGCGACGACACCTCGTTCCCTTACATCTTCGAGCAGAATGCCACTATCGCATTGAAGGATGAATCGGGACTCGTCAGATGCAATGTATACCGGCCAAAGGGGGTCGAGAGAGCACCGGTACTGGTAACCTACGGTCCTTACGGAAAAGACATCCACTATAAGGAGTAAGTTCTGCCCCCTTCCTATGGACATTATAGTACACCGTACTGACCCAATCTAGTTTTCATCCAAAGTCATTCAGCGAAGTTAACCCTGAGCATCACTCGGCACATTCTGCGTGGGAAACCCCCGATCCAGGCTTTTGGACCCAACATGGTTATGCAATTGTCCGCGCGGATGAGCGAGGAACAGGTCAGTCCCGAGGAAAGCTGGATACCATGTCACGGGAGACCAGTGAGGCTTTCTTTGACGTGGTCGAATGGGCAGCAGAGCAGCCATGGTCGACTGGAAAAGTCGGCCTGCTGGGTATCAGTTACTACGCCGGCAGTCAGTGGCGGGTAGCGGCACGACAGCCCAAGGGCCTGACTTGTATGATTCCATGGGAGGGAATGTCAGACTACTATCGTGACCGTTGCCGCCACGGAGGAATCCTGTCGAACTCTTTTATTAAATTCTGGTGGGACCGTCAGGTGGTATCAAATCAATATGGCCGTCCTGGTCGTCAGGCGCGCAATTGGGGCCCGGACACCATCGAAGGCGATCTTCCAGAGGAGGAACTAGTTGCCAACCGTCAGGATCAGACAATTGACAATGCCGAAAACCGTTTTCGAGATGATCTCTACTATGCCTCGAAGGAATACACACAGTCCGACATCCAAGTACCATTACTTTCAGTGGCCAACTGGGGTGGCATTCTCCTGCACCTGAGGGGTAATGTCGAGGGATATACGCAAGCGGGCTCTCAGCTGAAATACTTGCGCTTTATCACCGGTCGCCATGACTTGCCGTTCTACTACAAGGAGGAAGTCGAAATCCAGCGCAGCTTCCTGGATGCTTTTCTCAAGGGCGATGATCGCGCAGGATGGTCCAATGGCACCGCACCAAAGGTGGACATAGTACTGCGCAAGGGCGACATGGGATTTGACAATGCAGAGGCTGAGAAGCAATTCCCTCGTCGGACAGAAAATGAATGGCCCATTGCCCGCACGCAGTACACCCGATACCATCTGACGTCGAATCAAGAACTGGTGAGCGGAAAACATGAAGAGTCGCGGCCGGTCAAGATTTCCTATCGTGCATTGGGTAGTCTTGAAGATCCGCAAGCTGTGCAGTTTACAACGGCGCCATTTGAACAGGAAACAGAAATCACCGGGCATATAGTTGCTCATTTGAACGTGTCCATGAGTCCATACCCAGGAACACCCACACCAAGGGATATTGATCTGTTCCTTACGCTGAGATACATCTCACCGGAAGGCAAGGAAGTTTTCTATACTGGAACAGCAGGTGACCCAGTGCCACTTTGCAAAGGTTGGCAGCGAGTCAGTCTTCGCAAGGTGAACAAAGAGCACTCTCGCAACCGGCCCTGGCTCCCGCACCGCGACTTTTACTCGACGGACGTGCTCCCTGTCATTCCCGGCGAGGTCTATGGAGTGGATGTAGAGATGTGGCCGACCAACGTGGTCGTCGAGAAAGGCGGCAAGGTTGTGTTTGAGGTATCGTCTGGAGATACCCAAGGCAGTGGGATTTTCCAGCACAATTCGCCTATTGATCGGTGAGTATTTCTACTGTGCATCCTTTCGCTCTGATCTTCTAACATGCATTGTAGGGCACCCGAAAAGTTCCAAGGACAGAACCATATTAACTTTGGCCACGGCGAGAACTATGTGACCTTGCCCATCATCCCGAATGTCTAGATGAGAACAGGCTTATCGGCGATGTACGTTAAATGGAAGATAGACAACCCAGTACATATATAGGTTACACAATAGACAATTATGTACCACTATCCATGCATCTAATCCCAGTCTGATTAATAATGAGCTGAGAGATGAACCCCTCATCCGATGTGGTCCCGAAGACGACCAGCGAATGTCATTGTGGGCCATTCTTGAAGCCGTACTAATTCCTGCTATAACTACTCCCCAAGCCCCCCCATCGATCACTGGCCAATCCATCCCAGCATCAAGTCGCACAATATCTGCAAAGAACAAACGATCAAAAATGTCAGACACGAATCCTAAAACCCTCCGTCCCCTCTCCCGGTTCATCACCACCCACGATGCCGAAGGGAAAGCCATCTTCTCCAATGCCATATCCGAGGAAATGCCCGTGACTCCCATTCCTGACAGCGCCCATTTCTCCCTGGCGTATGCAACAGAGCATTTCCCCGCCCAGCTTAACAACGACGCCGATATCCCCGAATACGAAAAATACTTGACCAACCCGCCGGGGATTGTTATTTCGACCGGAAGTGTCTGTCGGATTGTGGATGTGCAGCCGCACTCTACGAGTCCCATGCACCGGACTGTGTCGCTGGATTATGGAGTGGTGCTGGAAGGGGAATTTGAGCTGGTGTTGGACTCCGGGGAGACGAGATTGATGAAGAGGGGGGATGTTTCTATACAGCGGGGTACCAACCATGCGTGGAAGAATGTGACGCCTGATGTGGATGGGAAGGGGCAATGGGCGAGATTGTTGTTTGTGTTGATGCCGTCGGAGCCAATTCAGATTGGAAGTGAGAAGTTGGAAGAAGTTGTCGATGGGATTGGTGTGAGGAAGAGCACTTGATTGTCTGGATGTGCTTGTAGATAGATATAGACTGATCGAGAATTGATTTTATTTGATACTGAAGCTGGTCCTATTGCCTTTCTCAATGCTATCATCAACTATCATAATATCACCATTCTCCTCCGACTTCATAATGGAATATACGATCGTTGATTCTGCCTCCGGTGAATCGCCATAGTCGCGACACGGCCTATACTGGGACTTAGTTCAGCATCTGAATATCCCAGGATGGGACTCACCGCATTCAGCCACACTCCATGCAGCATCGTTTGAATGAATACAAACTCGGCCGGATTGCTACCCGCCGGCCTCTCGTTGAATTCCAAGTTACGGTTTATAGGCCGGTATGATGGCACCCGGCGGTGATTTGAAGGCCAGTTGGCCGGCTGCGGTTGGACTGGTGGCACTGCAGGCTCGTGGGATTCATGAACGTTGTCAGAGCCACTGTGATGCAGCTCGTAGTCTGCGAGGATAGACAGGGTGTTTGTCTGAGTGGTTGTAGTCGTAGACATGATGGTATAGATCGCGATGAAAGAATAACAGAATGGAATAAACATTCAGATCGCAGAAAGGAAACGACGACAGTATACAAGAACTAACCCCTGACATGACAACGACCAGCTTCAGAGCCAATGCGTGGGGCGCGATTCGTATCTCGTCCACCTTGCGTCCAGAACAGCTGTCCCGGGCTGACCACTCCTCCACATCCCGATGCGGAGATGGTGCATCTGGAGCTCCATGAAGTCATGACATCTCCTGATCGGCTGTGGATGAGGTGGTACCGAAAAAGAAAATACGTGGGTATAATGAAATGCCTGCAGGTGATTCGTTTCCCGACGATAGTACCTAGCTGGCTGTGTGGAGTGAATCAGCCCCGTTGTATATCATTCGAGTCTTTCCAACTCACCGTTTCTCCTCCCCCATATCCCATATTCCACCAAATAGTCTCAAAATGGTCTCCGCACAGCCTTTTCCCCGTCTAATCTCCGCAGAGATTGACGGTCGTACTCAGAATATTCGATATCGCCAAACCCAATTTCACCGGTTGCAAACAACTCTAGCTCTTCATATTGAACAGCTCAAAGAGGCCATCCAGACAGATTCTGGGCATAGCCCCGAAGAGATCCAAGCAGAGCTATGTCTTGCATTCAAAGAAATCCGGACACATTACCTCTCCCTCGATCTGGAGAAAGACGTCGAAGCCGAGTATCGTGTCGTTCGTGGAAAGGATAATGTTGATGGCAAGCGTGGTACTGGCATAGTATACATCGTGCCTTGCACGCACACCATGTTCTTCTCTCTCATCTCAGCCATGAGTGCTGCGATCGCTGCTGGAAACTGTGTCATTGTTGAGGTGTGTCAGTTATTCTCCTTGAAACGGAAACCGGAAAATTAACAAAGATAGCTCACGAAAAATACCATGGCTCTTCCAGCGGTGCTGAGGAAGATCCTCCCCCAATCTCTTGATAACGACACATTCGCCATCAGCGAAGAGAGACCGGACACATCCTTCCTCAGCAAGATATTCACAGTTTTCCAGAATGATAGCTCGGAATATTTGTCGGAAAACCGTCTTGTTTCTCCGATCAACGAAAGAACAGTTGCAGTCGTTGACCGGACTGCCAACATCCCCGAAGCAGCGCAGGCACTGGTGGGCTCGCGATTCGCCTTTGGGGGACGATCGCCCTATTCTCCCGATGTTGTTTTTGTTCATGAATTTGCCATCAAGGCTTTCGTCGAGGCTGTTATCCAACATTCGTCCAAGTATTTGGCCGGCCAGAATGGCGAGGCTCGACAGACTGAGTCCACGACGCGACGGTCAAGCCCAGGGCCTTCTCTGCTCGATGTGGCGCAAAAGGATCAGGGTGTGCGTGTATTGGTATCGGGAACCAGCTGGGGTGTGATGGAAGTGCAGGACCGGTATGAAGGATTCCTTCTTTCGTTCCAGCGCAGATGGTTGACCAGAACAGGGCATCCCCTCTTCTGAGGAAGAAAGTGAATGAGAAGGTGCTGCTGCTCCACCCCATCACGAGTCTGGACGATGCAATCGACCTCAGTAACTCGTACGTCTCCATGCTTCCCTTTATCTGAATTGGTTAATGAGAAATAATCAGAAACGAAACCTTGGCTGCCACATACGCATTTGCCGCTCCTCCAGCCGCCAAATATCTCACACAATTCATCGACTCGCGAGTGTCGTGGATCAACCACGTCCCAAGCGAAATGCTCAGTAAGTGATCTCTTCCTCTGGGTCTTCGTCTCATTTACTGACTTCCTGCGATCAGTTGGCCCATCCTCCCCCACCAACACAACCCCCAACCTCGAAACCCGCTACTCAACCAGCCTCTTGCAAGTCCCTCGTCCTCAAATCGTGAAAGAAACCAGAAACGCAGCTCTAGTACGGGCGATCCTCGAAACCTCAAATTCTAAACAAGGTCGTGCGCTGTGGAACGAGACGATTGCCCCATTGCCACCGACGAGACAAAAGGCTGGATGGAAGATTGGATTCTTCGAGCAGGGAATTATCACGGGAGGAGTTATTCTTCTGACAACAGTGTCTATGCTGGGGTATTATACATTCGCATATGCGAGGAGATTGCGATAGTCTGGGGAGGTTGTATATATGAGTTTCTTGAAAATAAGGTGATAAATATACGATAGTATAAAGAAGTTCTGAATAGCTAGTTCATTAATCCGAAGCGTCTGTTTGAAAATTCATCCTTAACCGTGAGGAAGCATAGAAGACATTGCATCAAATCGATACTTTCAATAGGCTTGACATGGAGGATATCTTTTGAACTGCTCTGAGGTGATATTAAATGGTAAGATGTCAATGAGGCATCATAACACATGGATTGAGATGACAAAGCTACGTTTATAGAAATGAGAATAGACCCTGATTTGAAGTAGAACGCAATGCATGAATACAAATTCAACGATCAAACTAGGCAGTAATAGCCTTTGGCCAACCCCCTAGTGTAAACTGAGAGTTACACATGTTGGTCAGTTCCCAGCTCTCAGCAGCCAGAACAGCCGACACGCCTGTGTCCTCCGCGTCTCCTGCAGCCCCTGCAACAAACATCGCGGCCATGAAGTGGTCATCTGTAGCGTGAGCATCGCGATACCTGGGATGCTTCATCAATCGGGTCATGGCCCTGCGCAGTTGTGGACCAGATGTCTTTGTGATGACATCCTCAACGGCCTGGCGGAATTCCAATGCCCACTCCTCTGGCGGTGTTTCCATGGCGAAATTGTCTCGGAATCGCATCATCGGCATCCATCTGTTGCGATAGAGATTATGTACGGCACCGCCTGTTCCTACCAGGAGATAGTTCTCCTGTCGAAGTGGGCGCAGAGTCGCTCCGATTTTCATGTGGTAATGTGGATCGTAGCGGGCATTCATCGAGATAATCGTCGTAGGTGGACAGCCATTGGGGAACATATGAATCAAGATCAAATAGATGTCGTGGATCCAGTCAAAGGTTGGATTGGCGCCCACATTGAATCTCTCCTGGGCGAGCATGTCTATACATCGCTGCGATGTCTCGAGATCCGGGTTGAGCTTGTAGTTGACATACTTTTTTGGGTCCACATATGCAACGGGACTCTTTTCAGGGTTTGGGTTGGTCGATACTTCAATCTTGTCGCCCAAGCAATCCCAATGGGCTCCCTGCGAGGGTTATCTTTTGGTCTCAGAAAAAGTGTTTGGTTTTACTTACCATTACAACCACACCTTTGATGTTATGGGCCAACGCCTCGTCACCGCATTTTTTCCAGTAATCCGCGGATTCGGACTTCTCGCCCAGCATCATGGTCGAGCCATGGGAGAAGAAATGAACTGGGGTAATACCTAGTATGCTTTTGTCAGCATGGTGTTTATGGCCAAGTGATAAGACATACCCATTTTGACTGCTTCTGCGGATCTATTCAAGCAATGCCGATGGGTGAGGTGGATTGCGACTCGATTACTCCGTAGACATGCAATATATCAGATATATGAGACAGACAATATCCCTAAGCCCCTTCCAAATAAGCTGGGGTCGGCTTTTGGTGAGATCGACACCCGAATGCAATGCGACTCTGGCCGTCCTGATGGTGGACACACGAGAGGGGAGCTCTTCGGGCCTGCGTCCTCCACATCCCGACCGACGCTGCTGCCTCCCAAGGAGGACCATTATTTGGAAGCAAAATAACAAATAAACGATAATCACTCGGCAAATAGGTCTTGTCAGCATGATAACGCATCTTGGGAATGGCTACAATATCCAAAGCTACGGTCAGCAATCTTGTTGACGTTTCACAGGAAGCAGACATGAAATGTAGACACGTGACTGATTTGTCCCACGGGCCATTCGGAGGACGCCGGAAGTAGACCAAGAAGAGACTATTGAAGGTAGGCATGTTCTAGTTCAGAATTGCTCATTTTATGGTGTTGTAGTCGATGAATGCTGGAAAGAAGAGCGTATTGGTGATGCGGACAGAGTCGCCGACCAGGGAGGACGCGAGGCATAGCGGGCCATGTCAGCTGGAGAAAATCCGGGGTTTCTGCAGTCAGCCATCACGAATAAATTAACGTACCATTGGTGCTAAAGTAGTTTCAAAGCCACTGAACGAAAAGATGGAGAAGCTGGCTCAGGATTGCCGGCGTGACTGGCTCGTGGCGGACGTTGAGTCTGTCTGTCTGCGGGCGATCGCTGGCCTGGTCTTCCCCGCGATCTTCCCTCACCTTCGCTCTCTTCTCTCCTCTCTCATCCTTTTTCCCTCTTTCTATCTCCTTGATCACCACTCCATCCATCAAATCAACTCCTTCTGCTTGTAAACACCTAAACACCCATGTCATCGTCACAACGTGATGGCTACTTTCAATGCGGATTCTGCAAGAAACACTACAATCGCGCAGACCATCTGATTCGCCATGTCCGATCCCGTCAGTTCTACCCTTGAAACAAGAGCCTGGCCATGGTCATTAGGGACATTTGAGCTAACTGCCTCATCAGATACACGAGAAAAACCATACGTGTGTGATGTTTGCAACAAAGGCTTCGCCAGGCCGTGAGTGATAGCCATGAGTGCTTTTCTTATCTTTAATTCAATCCTCGCAAGGCCTAATCAATTGCATAGCGATCTGATGAAACGACATGCTGCTGGACATTCTCAAGAACGCGAGGGAAAGCGGAAACGACCTCCCTCATATTCGAAAAATGGCCGTGTCTCGCAGGCCTGCAAAGCATGTGCAACTTCCAAGCTCAAATGCGACGAGGAAAAGCCATGCCACCGGTGTCGCGAGAGAAACCTGATCTGTGACTGGCCGCAAGAACAGGGGCAGTCTCCTCTTGGGAATGATGCATATTCCGAGCCACTTCAGCAAGGTACTATTTTAACACCTCTCATATCCGGTTTCGCCATAAAGACAATGTGGGATTGTTGTCTCCCTAGCTCTCCGGGTCGAGACCCATGATTGTTGATTGGAAAAATCTTATGACCGGCTTTGCTTTTTCTTTGTCTCTTATGCCCTGTCATTTAGAAGCAGGATGCTGATCATCCCACTCCCCAGCGCCCGAAAATCAACGCGGACCTCATTATGATACCCTGCTTGAGTCGCCAATACATGGGCAAGCGAACGATTACACAGCTCCAGTCACTCTGCCCAACCAGTTGGTAACCCCTGATGTGTCGATGGAAAACTATTTGCCTCCAGAGCAGCTGGATGCAGTAAATGTTGACGGCATGTCGGTGGCTTACGAAGGTAGGATGCATATGCCACATGATATCAATCGTATTGACAAGAGCAGTTTCACCAGGCACGGACCGCGAAAGTGGTATTCTCAGCATTGACGGGACTTTCTTTCCAAACTTCATCCCGGATTCATTGATTCCATCAGCCCGAACTGGGGAGGCAGATCCCCCATCAACTATACCTCAAGATTACGCTCATTATGGTGTATTCGACCATAACTTACACCTGGATTTTGATCTTACTGACGTTGACTATGGACTGATTGACTTTTTCAACAATCGAGGAGCCGTCCCCGAGGTACAACCGGATGCAGGTCGAGCCGATGGAAACAACGACCGGTTTGACGTCGACAGTGGTATAGCCATCGGAGCGGAGGCTTACCAACGATCATCTTTATCCGCCTGGAAGCCTACTCACGAGGATCATACGTTTGCAGATCGGGTGAACCTTTCAGTTCCCAAGGCAATTAATAGTCCCCATAGCAGTCCCACATCGAGCCGCCAAATTCTTTCAGAACGATTATTGCCAAGTAGTCGCGATCTGATCTTTGGCATGGTTCTGCAGGGGACTCAGAAGGACGAAAATTTGACCCGGATAATGAAGTCATTTCCCAATGCTGAACTGTTGGATAGCCTTATTCAGAGTTATTTCGAGTGTCAGAGGCACCAAATCGATTCATGGATCCACGGACCGACCTTTCGACCCAATAGTGAAGAGCCAGACATGCTCGCTGCTGTGGCGGCTGCTGGTGCTGTCCGCTCACCCATATCGACTATACGTAAGTTAGGGTATGCTTTGCTGGAAATTGCGCGCCTTCAAATGTCGGTCAAGGTATGTGTGTAGTTTCTTTTGTCACTTGAACTGAAAGCGATTAATACCTATATAGTTTGAGAACGACAATAGTAAAACGCGGGATCTACGGCCCTCACAAACCTTTGCCCTCGTGATCGAGATTGGCATCTGGAGTGGGAACAGACGTAAGATGGAAATTGCGGAAAGCTTTCAGCAGCCTTTATTGACGGTTCGTAAATCCGATGGACTTCTTTCTAGTGAATTCCATTGACCTAGTGCTGGATAACAGATGCTTCGTCGAGGATTGCGTTTTCGACGTTCACTGTATTCAACCAATGCCCCCCATCCCGATGACATGGGAGAAACTTTGGATAGGAAATGGCACGATTGGGTGGAACAGGAGTCGTTTAAGAGGTAGACTCGGACGACCTCTACTGATTGAAAATGGCCCGGTGCTGATTCTTTTCCAGACTGGCTTACCACCTGTTTCTGCACGATGCCCAGTCGGCCGTAATGCTCAACATTAACCCCCTCATCTCGTATGCTGAATTGGAATTACCGTTTCCCGCTATCCGGCAACTATGGGAGGCCAAGACCGCCGATGAATGGAAGGAGGTATACTTGACAGTCGGAGGACTAGGTCCAGATCGCTTGCCGTCGTTGGCAGATTCATTGCATGACATGTCTCAGCTGACTGCGTTCCGAAACCGGATCGACTTGCAGCTGGCCACGTTTGTTGTTTTGCACGGGCTTTCCGCGCTGATCAATGAATACCATCGCCTCAAATTTATCTCTAGAGGGACCTCTAAACACTGGCATGCTTTGGTAATCAACTCCCGACAACAGGAGCTGTCTGAAGCGCTGCAGCATTTCCGCATGGTCTACCAGCAATGGCCCGAGCCCCTGGGACCTGGGATCCTTTTGGTCTGCGAGGTAATTTCAATGTTTCTTTACATGTCACTGGAGGAGTTGCAGCTTTTTGCGGGGAAAGAAGACAAACAGGAAGCGCGCCGTGTTTATCACCGCGCGATCGAATGGATCAACAGTGTTGATTCCCGGCGTGCCATATGGCATGCTGGACAGGTAATTCGAGCAGCCAGGTCCATGCCTCCAGGTTCGCTCACGGGGTTCTTTGCAATTGGGGTATACTACGCAGGTCTAGCTCTTTGGTCGTATAGTGTTGTGTCCAAGGCGAACGACGCAAAGATGGCTGCCAATAGTTCCCACTCACCATCTGATCTCACCTGGCCGACTGTGTTCCTGGATGCAGAGGATATGACAGATGCCCTAAAATTTATATCGTTAGGCTGTGGTTGTCCAGCTTTGCAAGGCCCTCAAGGCCCTGCCATGGTATCTGATGCCAGCCTAACCATGCATGTGATCCAGGGAGTGCTGCGGACAGATGCCCCCCACGAGAACCTGGCTCCGTTGGTATTGAGCCTGTCGTGCCTGATCAGTGATTTAGGAAATGCAGTCCAATCCCACACACGCTCAACGACGCACTCGGAGAGAAGCACAGGTGCTTTGGCCTTGTAGCCCGTGCCGACATGATGCAGGTGACATGGATAGTCGTATTTTGACGCTGTTGTATAGTATTCTTGAGATATTTTGCGATATGATACCCCTGTATGATGAACTAGCAAAGATGCATACTATCCCGATGATATTGTAGTTCAATTTGGCTTTTTTTTTTTTTTTTTTTTTTTTTACCGCCTCTGAATCCCATCATCGAATCAGAGCCACCGTTTGATCACCCTGGATAATCTGAAATCCCAACTGTTTACTTGGCCGGGATAAGCGCGTTTGGGACCTGACCCGACTCGCGCCTCCCATTCGGGATAATACGAGGGTGTCCCGCTTGTTCTCCCGCCTCTCCCCTGCGCTGCCAGGCAATCACAACTCCGCGATGCTTTCTTTTTCTTCATCGAGTGGGTCGGCGTGGAGGAGTCTCCTCAGGTTTCGCCTTGTCGATGAAGCCAACAGCAGGATGCCTCCTCTGAGTCGTCAAAGATGGTCTGTTCGCTGCATTTGCTCAACTTCCCAGTTCCCACCCCCAAACCCGACCGCGCCATGATCAGCACGATCGTCCTCTGAACGTGTCTCACTTCTGAGTTTCGGCCAGCTCATCGTGGCTCCATTACGATTTGCGATGCTCGAGTGAAAATGAGAGAAATTCGAGAATCCACACCCTTCGTGGGGTGGTGGCCCATCAGATAAGATCGTCCGACACTGGGAGAATAATATCGCCCAGGTGCCCTGCAACGGTGTTTCAGGCTGGATTTAAAGAACAGGTTGATCTCTTGGACGAGCTGAAGGATTTAATTAAATTCCTTTGCACCGCTCCTGGTCCTGTTGCCTTTGCCTCTCTGACTGCCCCTCGTTGTGGTCGTTCCTGAACTTTTTGTCGCTCTTCCACACGCCCAGACACGATGCTCTTTTTGGCCCAGTGACATTTGCTGGTTGATCATCTTTTCCTAATCCGCGACCGAGGCTGAAGCCTTTGCAATTCGCCATGGCGATGGAGATGAAGCATCCGGATGCGTCCGAATCGCATATCGTGTCGTCCGATCGCTCTCACGACACGGTCCCAGATGTCGACAGTCTTGGTGTGAAGCGCGTCCAGCTTCTGTCGGCATACATTACTCCCGTCGATCGTATATTTATCTTCTTCGGTGTCTTTCTCATCGCCTACGTCTACGGTCTCGATGGTCAGGTTCGAGTGACTTACCAGGTCTGTATTTTGCGGTTCATCTATCCTCTGCCCAAGGACCATGCATTTGCTGACCTGTTCTCGTTTCAATACAGCCTCTTGCAACCGCCTATTATGATTCACACAGTTTGTTGGCCACGATCAATGTTCTGCGTGCTGTCATTGCCGCAGCTGCACAGGTACCTCGCCTCGTCAAAACTTGCCATATTTCGGCTGCTCACCATAGTAGCCAACCGCCGCAAAAATCGCAGATGTATTTGGAAGACTGGAATTAATTCTGTTATCGATTGTGTTCTACACTGTTGGTAAGGGTACTCCATGTGGTGGGTTATTCCGGCTTTCTGACAATTGTAGGAACCATCGTTGAAGCATGTTCCCACACTGTCGACCAGTTCGCTGCTGGTGCAGTTCTCTACCAGGTACGACCGTATTCTTTCTGTCCATTATATGATACTAATACTTTGCCGATGCTAGATTGGCTATTCTATGATAATGCTTCTCGTTGAGGTACTCGTCGCAGATATCACATCACTTCGCTCCCGTTTGCTCTTTTCCTATATCCCAGCGTCGCCTTTTATCGTAAGGACTTTCTTGAAATACACACTAGAGCTTGGCTAAAAAGGGCAGATCAATACTTGGATCAGTGGCAATGTCACCCAGGCTGTACTCGGTGTCACAAGCTGGAGATGGGGCGTCGGGATGTTTGCAATCATTTATCCTGGTAAGTAAATGCCAGCTGAAGATATCGCTATCTAACTATGTATTAGCCTGCACGCTCTCTCTTCTTATTCCATTGTATATTGTCCACCAAAGAGCAAAGAAAGACGGCGCATTTGATACACTCCAGCGCCCCTTCCAGATCCTTGGGCCGCGTCGGTTTTTCCAAGAGTTGTTCTGGCATCTGGATGTAGTCGGCATCATTCTCATCATCGCCCTTCTGGCCTTGATACTGGTCCCTTTGACAATCGCTGGTGGAATAAACTCGCAATGGCAACAAGGCAAGATTATTGCCCCCTTGTCGTCGGAGTTGTATGCATTCCTATCTGGGTAGTGTGGGAGCGAACATGCAAAAAGCCAATGGTCCCATTCAAGGTCAGAATATATCCAGGGTGTTATTGAACTTTACTAAACGTTAAACAGCTGCTGAAAGACCGTGCTGTCTGGGGTGCCATAGGAATTGCCACTATGATGAACATGGGTAAGTAAATGGAACCATACGGTACTTTGCCTACACATGTTTCTAATAACATTTAGCATGGGCTGTTCAGGGAGATTATCTCTATACTGTACTTGCTGTCAGCTTCGGCGAAAGTACCCTTAGTGCAACCCGCATTGCATCACTCTACAGGTACGCTGAATCATCTTCTAAGTACCAGGTATACCTGCTAATAGCCGCCAGCTTTTCCTCTACCGTCACCGGATGTCTCCTTGGATTTGTTGTTTTCAAGGTGAAGCGTCTCAAACCATTTATTGTGGCGGGAACTTTGCTGTTCACGGTTGCCTTTGGAATTCTTATTCGATTCCGTGGAGGATCGGTGTCGTCCAGTCATTCGGGAGTCATTGGAGGCCAAGTACTCCTTGGTTTCTGTAAGTTCCAATTGCCCCATTCGATCGTGGCTATGGGCTAACTTAGTTCCTCCCAGCTGCGGGTTTCTTTTCATATCCCGCTCAGGCCAGTATCCAGGCTGCTAGCAAGCACGAGCGTAAGTGATTCTGTGCCTACCCAGAGATAATAGCTAATGAACTATAGATCTGGCTGTCGTTACTGGTCTCTATCTGGCGATGTATAATGTTGGAAGTGCATTGGGAAACACCGTTTCGGGTGGAATATGGACCCAGGTCCTTCCCAAAGAGCTAGAAAAGAGACTTGGCAACGCTGATCTTGCCACTCAGGCTTATGGTGATCCATTCACTTTTATTGGCGCCTACCCGATGGGAACACCAGAGCGAGATGCCGTCGTGGATGCCTACAAGTATGCGCAGCGACTGCTCTGCATTACAGGTATCTGTCTGAGTGTGCCGCTGATGGTTTTCTCACTTTGCATTCGCAACCCTGTTCTCACGAAGGAGCAAAGCTTGGCAAATGCTGAGGAGGAAAGCGACGGCTCTTCTCGCTGATTTGCCTTTACTAAGAGATAGAAAGACAAGCTACTTCGATGGGCTTCATCGTGCCTTATAGGTGATCTATCATTGGATAGACTGGGATTGGTTGTATATGGTCTTGGTTATCGCATAAAGCATTCGTTTGACGAGTATATACTTGCATGTCAGTAGGCTAACACTATCTGGTTGGATAGTTTAGCTACAGACAATTAATATCATCATGTGTGTTCCACATTCATGTAAATAATCAATACTGCTTCCGAGTACATACATATACGAAACAAGAAAGCAATGCCATCGATGAGTTCACTTAAGTCACTTGAAACTCAACAGCAATTCAGCACTCGGACAAGGGCTCGGTGTATTTGCAAGCATCGCTCGGGCCAGATCCAATCTCACTTGGCTCCTCTCCAGTCTCGTTTCCTTCATACTCGATACAGATATCCTTGACATCGGTAGCACAGGTGTCCTAGACGGTGTTAGCGTGTACAAAGATAAAAGACTATAACATACCGTGATGGTTGCAGTATCACCATAATTGCTGTTGATTCCAACCAAAGACTTGCCCTGGACAGCTGTGACTCCCGAGAGCGTCACAGTCCGTTCGTACATTTCATCGCAGTTTCCACAGGAGCGATAGAGCTTTCCAAAGTCATAGACGGTAAAGTCCTGGATGTTGACAGTTCCACCAGTGTTGTGCTATTTCATTAATAAAGTGTATACTCCATCGAGAAGAAAGACGAACCTGAATGACCTTGTCATCTGCACCTTGAGCGCCACCACCGATGATGTTATACGTACCACTTCCCTTTTTGAGAGAAAGAGCATCTATATCAATCAGAATGTATCCTCAAAATCGACGAGAGAAGAGAATACACACCCTCACAAACAGCCTCCCACCAGACATTCTCAATCGTACAAGAGCCCTGACAATGCACGCCCTCGATCTGGTCAGACCCGATAATGGCATTCTTCAGCGTTCCTCCCTCCTTGACGATGAAGACGGCGTCGCTTTCCCCGCCCTCACTCTGTCCCGTGCATTCCACGCCCCGACCGAAGGTCTTCATTCCGCCGTCGTAAGTTTCGCCTTCGGCTACTTCGTACGGCTCGTCGAAGGTGGTGCTGCCCTTGGAGGAGGGAAGGGGGAAGGTATATCCCATCGCGGTGGAGGCGAGGAGAGAGAGGATGAGGCTTTTTTGGTACATGTTGATGATTGAGAGAAGCTTCGTGTGAAGAAAAAAGATGATGGGTGTTTGATGGAACTACCTGACTACATGGCACTTCTGCAGTTTATATACCCTTTTCAAATTGATATCTACACTGAAGACAATATAACCCCCTTGGCAGGTTTCAATATGTCTCTTTCTTCCTCCAAGAAGAGCGCAGAGATTCCAACGTGAAACAACACAATTCCGTCGAAGCGATGCCGAAGGAATAATAAACTCCGCCGGCAATTTGAAATAAACAAGTTCCTGGCGATCTTTGAAGCGCGGAATCGACATTTATATTGAATTGTCTTATCTTCAGCCATCTGATTGATGCAAATACTTTGTTTGGTGGCTCGTCGAGACAAGCCAAGAGTCTTGGATAGTGGCGCAGCAGTCTTGCCAAGAGCGGAGATTTTATACAGACCACAGGACTTATTTGAGTAGGTAGTATATATTGGTTATTATTATAGAATGAGATTTGGAGGGTGATATAATCAGATATAGACGATCATATGATTGACTCGGATTGACTTGGCTGTAGTGGAGTTGGCCTTCAATCTACCAATCACAAGCTAGCACTCAGTTATATGCTGAATAACCTAAAATATTGATCTACATACTCAATTTTGGGTCTTATAAATCAATCACAACGTTGATAACCATGTAGAATGACTTGAAGATAGGAAAATGGAATATTCCAGACAATACTGTACAGTATCATACGATACAGGGCAATACATGACAATACGATAAAGCCTGCCAAGAGTGGATCTTTGGAACAGCTCCCATTGGCTGACATCCACCACTAAGGATTAACTTCTCTTAGTGCGTAAGCACCCTGCATTAGCGCATGGATCTGCACGTCTCAATCTCGAATGACAGAAACCCATAAGTGGCGATGGATCTGAATGACTTCAATTGAATATCTACGCCTACACCTTAGAATACAGTAAGATAGATTATAAATATCGAAAAATCATCTTCTCCCCCGCTGCCTTCGCCAGTGATTCGTAGATATCATCAGCTCCGGACACCCTCGCACCACCCACGTCCACTTACGCAGAAACTCCTCCGTCACCTCCCAGTTTTCTGGATTCGCTGGATCACCCCACACCAGCAGACTACATCCGCCCATTGCGCGATTCCAGAAATCCATTATATCCAGACACAGGTCCTCGTCGTCGAAGGAATCGCCGGCTTTGAGGAGGTTATCGCGCATGCGCGGGAGTGGGAAGAAGTCGAGCCACGGGTGGTGGGAGATTTTCCGCTGGAGAGGGGTGGGGCGGAGGTTTTCGGGGAGGTTGGTGGATTCGATGAAGGCCGGGTGGGGGGTGGAGAAGGGGGAGAGGGAGTCGTCGTGCATCCAGTCCGGGCTGGCGTCCATGCCGAGGATGGCCATGTTTTGGACGAAGGCGCGGAAGACGTTGACTTTGCTGAGGGTGAGGAGGTGGTCGGCGGTTGGGCAGCCGAGCACGTAGCTTTGGTATGCGGCTTCGCTGAAGCGATGGAGGAAGTCGAGGGCTTTGTCGGTTGCGAAGCACGATTGGCTGGGAGATTGATTGCGAGGGACGATAGCGGTTTCGGGGGACCCTGAGCCTGAATCTGAAGTAGGCGGGGTTTGGATGCTGGAGACAATGGCTTTGGGGTGGACATCGAGGCCAGCTTTCTGGGCTTTTCTCCGTTGTCCTGAAGATCTCTTTAGCAGCTCATCTCACAGTGAGGACTGAGCAGACATACTGTACGCCCTCTGATTGACCCTGTTTTGCCTCCTCCGACGTTCGACCGGATCTGTCAATCCTGACCAGTCATCCTCCACCGGCTCCACTGGCGATTCGCGCTTCATGCTGGGTGCTCGTGTAGACTGTCGAGTTGGTGTGAGAGAATCGACGGACTGTGGATTTGATGCAAGTTGCTGACTTTTGCTCAGTGCGATTCGGAGGCGTTTAAGAGGATCTGGACGGAGTTAACGGATTTAAAGTGTGGAGATTGAGTGATGTATTAAGTTTGTAACCGTATGTTTGGTACTGTCATTACGTACCATACAAAAGAAGAATCGAAGATGAGATAGAGAATCGACATGATAGATGCGAATAGATAAATATTCGTTCGTTGCTGCCTACTCATTCATGAATAGCTTCAGTGGATCAAAATGCGGACTTAGCGGAGATAGAAGACATTGTGAGTCAAATTGTGCATAGAAAAGACATCTGCATCCAATAGAAAATCACTCCATTTGATAGAGATAGACAATCACATCCATCACAATGACTTCCCTACCCGCCGTCTTAGGTGCTATGACACTTGGCCAGCCCGGCATCGAAAGTGCCCGCGTCACCGACCTCGCCGAGGCCAACGCCATCCTCGACGCCTTCCAATCCCACGGCCACAGCGAAATCGACACGGCCCGACTCTACAATGCTGGGTCCTCCGAGGCTATTCTTGCCCAGGCAGAATGGGAGTAACGCGGTTTGATCATGGAAACTAAGCTCTATCTCAATGCGGGGAACCCCAGCAGTAAGATGGCGGGTGGGCTGTCATACTCTCATTGACCGGAGGATGTGCGAAGAGGGTTAATGGAGAGTTTGGAAGCGTCCAAGACGTCCAAGATTGACATTTGGTATCTTCGTGGGCCGGATATGAAAACGCCTTTCGAGGATACACTGCGCGAAGTGAATCAACTGCACCAGGAGGGATATTTCACACGCTTCGGAATCAGCAATTATATGTCGTGGGGGGGGTGGCGAAGATCTGCGAAATCTGTGAAATCTGTGAAAAGAACGGCTGGATCAAGCCGTCCGTCTACTAGGGTATCTATAACGCCTTGCATCGGGCTGTCGAGCCGGCCTCCCGATATATAAGAGATATGGCCGATGAGGAATATGAGACTGGTTCTCGGTTTGATCCGAAGAGATGGCAAGGACTGTGCATCGGGGTCGGTACTGGAACGGTACTCGACTCTTATTTTTATGCGTTGGATATCATCTGTCCCGTTGCAGCCAAGCATGGGTTGACCGAGGCCAAATGTGCTCTGCGATGGTTGTGTCATCGCAGTGGAATGGCCAGGGAAAATGGAGATACAGTTATTGTAGGTGCCAGCTCTGCTAGCCAGTTGGAGAACAATCTCGTCAATATGGACAAGGGCTCTCTACCAGATGAGATGGTGGAGGCACACTCGAGGCGGCATGGTTGAGGGTCAAGGGTGTTGTTCCAAAATATTTTCATTGATGTACGGAGTATATACGTATGAAATCATGAAGATTCTGTTCGCCATGACGACCGAGTCGAGATATTATTCTGCTTCAATACCTCGAACGAATCAATGATAGCCTCGCGGTCTATCTCTGTGTCAACATGTACCAAATACCTACCCTCTCGGTGTCGTGCATTCACTATGTTCTTTCGCGTCTTTGACTTAATCGCCGCATGGATCGTCTTGCACAGTCCATGGCCTGGATATGCTACTAGGCCAAGGGCCGCTACGTTACTGTTAGTATACTCCAAAGAATGATAGAAAGGTCATACCGGATGAAACCATCGACCCAAGTCCAATCCCTCCCTTGGCAAATCCCTTGACCACGCCGATTGGCCCATCTTTCACAGCCCCTTTATAAGGCTGCTTCAAAAGACCAGCAACTCCCTCGGTAATGCCGTGAGTGAAGTTCTTCCCGCCAACACTCAAACCACTTCGCCAGTCCCGGATTGGTTCGTTTTCTTTGACCTCCTCTCCGTACAGTCGGGGAACTGCCCGCAGTCCTTCTGTCGTAGCGAGCGGAATATCAACCGCCATACCTTTGTAGTATTTGCCGACCAATTTACCAACGCTCTTTGCAGATTGGCCCAACGCGACTGCGGTTGTGTCCCAGCTTGGCTTTCTTTCTTCTCGTATTTCTGATTCTGGCATTTCACTCAGAGCCTGCATGTCTCGGTCTGTTGTAGACTGAGAGCGTTGAGATCGTGGTGTAGCAGAACTAGAGGATTCGGATTGTCGACGGTTTATTTCTCGATACGGTCTGATCACTACATCCGAAGCTGACTTTACCATGTCTGCGCTTGCTCCAACAAACGCCGACATGGTTCCAGTGACAGGATCCCACCGTCGGGTTTGTATGATAATGGGTCTTGCTTCATACCTTGGATAGTTAGCTAGGTACTTGACAAGATAGAGAGACTTACAATTGCAAAGCTTTCGGCTCCACACATGAATGATCAAGTAATATCTCCCCCGCCTTCCTTGATAGACACAGCGGGTTCGTTCCTGATTTCCTGTACGACCACACTGCGGGCTCGTTGAGAAGAATCTGACAGCGCATCTCATCCACGGGTAAATTCCGGTGAAAGGACTCAACAGCTGTCTGTACTCCCGTTTCTGCGCTCATTCGGTCAGCGATGTCTCCGGCCGCTGCTACAGTTTCGGGCAGACCGCAGAAGCGAATAGCGTCTGCGAGATTCTTTGCATCCAAGGAACGGTTGGGAATCGGCGGTGGTCCAGCACCTGAAGCAGCGACCATATTTCCCCAAAATGGTTGACTGGATGGTTAGCAATGGCAACAGCGGAGTGAGATGTACTTACTCTCCAAAAAATGGCACAATGGTAGTAGGCCGACCAAATCGCAATCCGCAAGCGGTAGTTCCCGCACCGCCGTGATGGATAACGGCAGTGACATGCTGAAAGAGCCATTCATGGGGACAATCATCTAGATAAAATATATCATCTGTGGAGTCGCCACCAAGTTTGCTCCATCCTCGTGAAATCACTGCTCGAACACCGGTAGCTCGGATAGCTTCGAGGAGTATAGCTGTGACTCGTGGAGGATCGTCGATCACAATACTTCCAAAGCCTATATATATCGGTGTTGGTCCAGATCGAAGAAAATGTGCTAAATCCGGGGGAGGGGAGTAATCCGGTGGATCACGGAAGAAGAATCCGCAAACATCTGTTTCGTTAGTACATATTGACAAAAAAAGAGGGTATCCTACCAATATGCGACGGCCAGTCTTTTGGCTTTGGCATCAAGGACGGTGACCAGCAGTAGGTAAATGGTACCTTGAGTGTTTCTGCCAAATTCGGACCTTCAGTCATAGGGACTGCTTCGAGATCGATCGTGGATCGGAAACTGTTGATAACATCCCCAAGACTAGATCGAGTCAGTAAAAGCAGAAATAAAAGGTGGATTAAGATACCCCTGCCAGGTCATCCACTCAACTATCCCGTAGGATGCATAATTGGCAAAGTTGGAGTTTGTGGATGAATATTTGAGGTTTGCCAAAGGATGAGCGTATTCCCGCGTGCTACTCCAAGGCATGGTAAACATCATATGAACCGGTATACCCAATGCCTGAGCGCAATGTACATGGGCAAAGCTAGGCGGATTGGCAATGATGGCGTCTGCCACAAACGGTGTCTTGGAAATGGGATCGTCCTCAATGCACGACTTCCAGCATCCTTGGAGGATCTCTGCGACCATCCTCCGTTTCTTCTTTATATCTCCCTCTCGCAGACTCTTCATCTTCGGTATCAAGCCCGGATTCTTCACCATGTATGCCATCAATTCTGCTGGATCACCGCCGACCGGGTAGAACTCCAGACCCGATTGCCGGACGAACGAGTCAAAAGTATTGTGGGTGGCCAAGCGCACGCGATGGCCATGTTTCTGCAATTCATTTCCGAGGGCGACAAACGGCTGGACATCACCGCGGCTTCCGACGACTTGAATAACGATATTTAATTTGATATCACAGGTGGTGTAGGGGTCAAAATCGGCGACAGGGGGGACGAGGACTTCTTCTTCGCTGGGCCAGTTGATCAACTTGACCACGGTTTGGCAGGCGTGGGAATCGAGATCGAGATCGATCCGACCATCCTCTGTGGTGGGTTAGAGAAGAACCGTGGTTGTGCAAAAGACGTACCTTGGACATCGGTGCCGACATCTGGAATGTCATCTGGAGGAGGGTTTTCTGGGGTTTCACGATGCGATGACGACATTGTCGGGTGGGGATAGGATTGGGGTGCAGAATTGGACCCAGACCGGCTGGGAGATGGGATTAAGATTGGTAGGAGTATATACAGGGGGTCATAGCTAGATAAAACGAGATGAAGCGATGAACAGATGAAAAGATGATGATGATGGGGTGGTTGAAAGATTGTTGTTGTTGATGTTGTGGTCGTGTTGGAAGATAAAGTGGGGTCATGCGTCTCCAATGATCTCCAACCAGTTGATACCTTAGACATACAGAGTCCAGCCTGGTGGGATAACATGACACGAATAATGAGCTAAGCTATAAACAGATAGTTCACTGCTATAATCTATCATATTAATAAATATGGCTATCCATATTTGCCTGAGGGCCAACTTAGGATAACACAGTAGTACGGATAGTCAATACATGTATATATTACCGAATATATTAGAGTGCAGATATCCGCTGAATGAAGGGATCGAAGTATATTCTAGACAGCCCCTTGTACTACCGTTTCATCTATAGTTGTACTACAGTGTGGATAAGATCTCCTTGACTGACAAATTTTGTAAACCTTACGGATGGAAATGATGTCATACTATTTATATCTCCTACTAAATTGAGCTTTGTGACTCTTGCCTGTAAAGGTGGTAGATTATAACAATAATACTAATTGACTATTGCTGTTATAAAATTTCAGTCTGCTATCAGTAGTCTCATTAATTGTAGCTTCTATGTTAATAAAATTCTAGGAAAGATCAACTATAGTTAGCCCTTTTGGCCTAAAAAGTATATCTCAAAAACCTAGATTCACATTCCAATGTAACAATTTGTGTGACACAAACGTAGACTTTAGGTTCAGATGAATATTCATAAAGTATGTATTGTCCTACCATACTGATAATGAGGCAATCGCATTTTGTAAGACATGATTATTCATGTCATCGATCTGTCCATAAATAGTACCTGTCAACCATATTCTGTCAATCACTACACTCAATATGACGGCTATCATTGACTATCTGCTATATGCAGTCGCCCTCTCAATATTCTATACCACTGCTCTCGTCCTCTATCGTGTCTTCTTCAGTCCTCTAGCCAAATTCCCTGGCCCCAAACTGGCTGCTGCTACCCAGCTATATGAGATCTACTACGACATCATCAAGCATGGCCAGTTCATGTATGAAATCGAACGAATGCATCAGCATTACGGCCCTGTCGTCCGCATCAACCCCTTTGAGCTGCACGTTAGAGACCCTGATTTCTACGATCAGCTCTACGCGGGCCCATCCAAAGTACGCGATAAATATGCTTCGTTCGTCTTCAATGGAGAGACCGGCTCGTCCTTTGCCACTGCCCATCATGCCCTCCATCGAACACGCAGGGGAGTACTAGGGCCTTTCTTCTCCAAGAAAGCAGTGGCCAGTATCGAACCACTGATCCAGTCCAAGGTGAACTTGCTTTGCTCTCACTTTACCCGAGCAATGGACACAGACGAGACAATTGAGCTGCATACAGCCTTCGCGTGTTTTGCTGCAGATGTTGTCTCCCAGTATTCGTTTGGTGCGCCACTATGCTTTGGCTATCTCAACCAGCCTCGCCTGAGTCCTCAGTGGAAGAAGATCATCAATGGTATCTTTGAGGTGCTCATCATCCCACGACTCATTCCCTCGGCTTATTTCCTGTCTCACCTCTTTCCACGGGTGGCTTGTATGGTCAAACCCGTCTTTGAGCCAATTCCCCAGTTCGAAAAGGATATCCACAACATCGTCAAGCACCTCTCACAACAGAGTTATTCCGCAGAGAAGGAAATGCCCATCTTCCAATCCATCATGCAGAGTGAAAAGCTGCCTGTGGAAGAAAGGAAACTCAAGAGAATTGCAGATGAAGCCGGATTCCTCGTTGTCGCAGGCACCGATGCGCCATCGCAAGTCCTGGCCATTACCATCTTCCATCTTCTGTGGAATCCTTCCACCTATCAGAAATTACAAGCCGAACTAGTTGCTGCTCTTCCAGATCCCCACGTTGATCCATCCTGGAGTGCAATGGAAGAGCTGCCTTATTTGGTACTACCCTACCCCCCTAGCAATGCTATAGTACAATGCTGACTCTGTATAGAAAGGAGTTATAAAAGAAGGCCTCCGCTTGTCCGCCGTGGTGACATCGCGTCTTCCCCGTATTGCACCTAATGAGGTTCTAAAAGTCCAAGGATGGGAGATCCCACCGGGTGTATGTCCACCTCTATCCATACTGAAACTATACTGACTATATAGACCCCCGTCGGCATGTCGAATCACTTCATCCTGCGAGATCCCAACATCTACCATGAACCTATGAAATTCCTGCCTGAACGATGGATGGGATCGCCAGAAGAAGTACGAAGACCGGAAAAGTATCTGGTGCCCTTTTCCAAAGGGAGCCTGGGATGTTTAGGGCCAACGTAAGTACCCTCAGCTTATGGATTCAATCGTACTAACCGTCTAGAATGACATATTCGTGGCTGAATCTGGCACTGGCAACGATTCTCCGTCGATTCGAGCTTACCTTATTCGAAACAACAGACAGGAATGTAGAGATTGTGCGGGATTGCTTTAATGGGCAGACTGTGCCTGGTCTGAATAACATCAAAGTCAAGGTCAAGCATTATAATCTATAGCCAATATACGAATATCAATCAATATATACCTGTATTCCCATTAAACTGTTTTCACAATAATTCAGTCATCCCATCATGCAGACAATCCCTTGACTATTAGTGAAACTCTGCATACTCAAAGTCTGCCGGCACCAAACACCTCTGCAGCTCTCCAAACGCATACAACCCCAGCATCATGCCCGTGAATGGTGCTCCGACTGGCGGTGTCTTCGTCATCGTTCTGTTGCTGACCTGTCCAACCCACTGTGTCTCATTCGAAGCCTCTTTGAATCCAAACCGATAATGCTCACCACATTCGATGAAGAAGATGATATCAGACTGTGTGTTTAATTCATGTTCAACCACATCTCCCTCTGCCGGCCGATAGCGAATAACACGTTTTCCGGAAGAAAGACGGATTCCAATACTGCTATGCGTGAAGTAATTCCACCACACGACTGTCCCTGCTTCAGTCTTGTCCGATGTAGGATGGAAAGAAAGTCGTGTTTCCCAAATACATGAGCGATGGGTTTGTTTTTGCAGAAACAGAGTTGGACAGGTTGGAGTAGACAGATTATATGGACCGCCATATAAACGCAGATAGTTGGGACGTTCCAAGAGCGAATAATCCACCTTGGCCGGTGTGTCTGTCTATATTAGATATTGTCATAGTCAAAACTGGGAATGCACTTACTCTTTCTATACCATCCCAGCTGCAGATTCGGACTTGAGAAATCATCCCTCCAGAACACAGGCTGTTGGAATGGATACAGTTCTGACCCTGTAGACTGCAGGCCAATCTTCTGTCCACCATTAAACACAGGCCAGTCATTCTCCCACTCGACAGGCACTAGAAACGTTTCGCGGCCCAGGACAGACTCCTCCCAGTATCTTTCTTTCCTAACCGGTCGGACACCAAGGAGAACAGCCCACCATCGGCCATCAGCGTCCTCCACCAAGTCTGCATGGCCGGTATTCTGCACCTCATCATCTGTCCCATTCCGCCAGAGAGGATTATGGGGACCTAGTTCCCATGGACCAAATGGGCCGGTCTCACTGCGATTGACCCACTCGGAATGGCCACTCTCGGTGCCTCCTTCCGCGGTGAAGAGATAATAATACTTTCCTCGTTTGAAGATATGCGAGCCCTCTGCTACTCCAGAGGGAGATTCACGAATAAGTCGAGGTTCTGAAGTGGAATCCCCAGTTTCCAAATCGATAGTGCAGATATGAATAGCGAAATCTTTTAGATGACTGCCAGGAGTGCGATTGAGCTTACGATAGGTGGACGAAAGATAGACAGTGCCGTCGTCATCCCAGAACAACTACAACATTAGCGCAGAACAGACAGAGAAAAGGAGAAATACATCCTGATCAAATCCAACCTGATCAAAAAACACCGGATCCGACCACGAAGTCGAGTCCCAGATATTCTCTGTCTTCACGTAGAAACCCCGCGGCCAGACCCGATCATCGTCTTGAGGCCGATATCTCTCGAAGCTGGCGGCAATCACGTAGAAGATGCCCTGGTGGTATCTGATGGTGGTGGCCCAGACACCACCGCCCGGTTCTGGCGTGTGGATTTGGATCTGGCTGGGTCGCGTGAGGGCATGGCCGATGAGGGACCACTGGATGAGGTCTGTACTGTGGTAGATGGGGGCAGCAGGGAAGTATTCAAAGGAAGAGGAGACGAGGAAGAAGTCAGAGTGGACACGGATGATGGAGGGATCCGGGTTGAAGCCGGGGATGATGGGATTGGTGTACATTTTGGATTTACAGATTATCGTGAGTCTACATGAGGTTATGACTGGTTTATATATCGGATGGATTGAGGTTATTGGTGGAAAATAGAATCTACAATATATTATGCCAACAACCTAACATTATTATATCCACCATCTACAACATAACAAAGCTCCTACTGATAAAACCAGATATCTTTTTCTTTTCTTCAGCTCAACCGTGGTAGGGTTGACACGACCGTCGTTTTCTCAGTTCGCATCGACGCATTCAGCTCAGCTGAAGTGGATATCTACACTTTCAGGCCAATCACAACGCCAATCTGTCTACATTGTGTTTTCTGGTTACGAATGCATGAATCATCCATGATGGTTTGTCAGGCGTACACTAGGCAACTGGAATGTCTTGACTGACAGTATTTATACCTTCCGATATTCCCAGAGAAATGCATTTCTCACACTCGATAAATTTCCCTCCTCTCCCAAAGACGAACCGTTCCTTAGTCCTTTTCTAAGCTACCCTGACTAAATAAGTACGTCCATCAATATCTCTGATTACTGCTCTAGCCAATCAACACTCTTCAGTCCACTATGTCTGAACGACAGAACGGAGTCGTGAAATGGTTTAATGATGAAAAGGGTTATGGGTTCATCACACCTGCAATTGGCGAAGACTTGTTTGTGAATTTCCGAGCGATTGACGGGAGTGGACCTAGAGCTCTTTTCGAGGGGCAGCGAGTATCATTTGAAGTAGCGGAGGGCAACAAGAGTCAACAGGCAGACAAAGTGCGGGTAGAAGCAGAAGAGGATGGCATCTATGTATATATTTCTGACAATGTGAATGCTATGCTAGTTTAACATTGAACAGGTATTCTATTCTATCTATCTACAAGCCAATCGCCATGCTGTGATATCGATTGAAAAGCCGCATGTGAAAGTGGACTTGACGGAAATGAGGTATCATGTGAATCCACGTGCCATCTTCATGTGAAACCATCATTGATATACGATAATTCAATTAAAATTTAGAACAATGAGACAAGATAGATCTGAGATCTATCGATAAATCAATACTTATGATGACACTCTGTTGACCGCAATGAATCCTTGCTTCCGAAGATCAGCCGAGTTCCCCTCTTCCCCGCACGGTGGAGATACGGAATACGAACTCGTTTATCGTATGCAGATTTTTATAATAATAACACATCCAGTCATGTGCATCTTTGCTTTTTCTTTGCTTTAAGACTGTCGACGAGTCTTGATGAATTGATCCAGCATCAACAACATGGCTTCCGAGACTCAACCACTGCTGCAGCCTCCGTCTGACCCGACCGAGGTCGAGCAGGAGAAATGGAACTCGTCCAAGGCAAACATCAGCCGCACTTTGGCGACGTTTTGGAGCTTTCTGGTGATGGGAGCGAATGATGCGGCCTATGGAGTATGTTGATCTTATATTCATATTGATAGAGCTATACTGACGAGACAGGCATTGATTCCATATGTAAGACTATCGCCATCGACTAAATATAAGGGCTAACAAAACAGCTTGAATCGTACTATGATCTCTCCTACACCGTCGTATCGCTCGTCTTTCTCTCCCCAGTCATCGGATATCTTCTGGCTGCCGTTCTGAACAATACCATTCATACACACTTTGGCCAGCGTGGTGTCGCCGTGCTCTCTCCAGCCTGTCATCTCATCGCCTACGTCGTCAACTGTCTCCATCCGCCGTATTATGTCCTGGTGATTTCATTCATGTTTGCTGGATTCGGAAATGGCCTCGAGGACTCCGCCTGGAATGCGTGGATTGGCAACATGGCCAATGCGAATGAGATGCTGGGATTGCTCCATGGTCTGTATGGCGTGGGAGGTGTGTTGAGCCCGCTGGTCGCGACCTCGCTCATCACCAAGGCCAATCTGCCCTGGTATTATTTCTACTATATCCTGATCGCCTGTTCGGTCGTGGAACTCGTCATTTGCACGGTCGCTTTCTGGGAGAAAACCGGACAGGTCTTTCGTGAAGCCACCGCGCAGTCCCACGATGCCGACCAGGGTGGACTGCGACAGGCGTTATTCCGCCGTCCGTCTGCGCGAATCACCTGGATCTGTGCTGTTTTCCTGCTGGGATACGTAGGAATTGAAGTCGCTCTGGGTGGATGGATTGTGACGTTTATGATACGCGTGCGCCATGGCAGCAAATTCGCCAGTGGAATGGTGGCGACCGGCTTCTGGCTGGGCATCACGATCGGTCGGGTGGTGTTGGGCTTTGTGACGCCTCGCATTGGAGAAAAGAATGCTATTTCGGTGAGTTGTATCACTTATGTAATATAGATGTTCCGACTGACCAGGCAGATTTATATCCTCTTCTCGATGGCTTTCAACCTCGTCCTCTGGCTGATTCCCAACTTCTTCGTCTCCGCCGTCGCCGTCTCTTTCCAGGGTTTCTTCCTGGGCCCATTATTCCCTGCGGTCGTAGTCGTCACTACGAAACTGCTTCCTCCCCGTCTGCACGTCAGTTCTATTGGATTTGCCGCTGCCTTTGGAGGAGCAGGAGCTGCTATCCTGCCATTCCTGGTGGGCGCAATCGCGCAGGCCAAGGGCGTTGCGGTGTTGCAGCCATTTATTCTGGTGTTGCTGGGGGCGATATTGTTGCTGTGGCTGGGATTGCCAAAGGAGAAGAATAACCCATAAATATATATATCTAGATAGATATACAGATAGATGAAAGTAGATATATCTAGGGAAATATGAAGTTAATTCATGTCGATCGATCAGATAAGAAACACCTCGGATGATAAAATGCAGGGATGTAATCAACCGACATCGGGATATGTGCTGGGATGACTCGGCAGTCCAGGGTCCGATGCACATTCCCAATACCTTAGCAAAGGCAATATCGCAATTCACAATCACCTCCACGGGGCTCCATACCCCATGGTCTGCCCTTCTGACTGACCCATTCTTTCATCGCTTTGAGTCGCCGTAGCCGCCGCCCCGTGAGCCTCGGCTATTACCGCTTTGGGAACGCCGCCTCGGTCTCGTCAACGTCAGCCGCTGCTTCGTTGCTCTTTAAGTCTCCGATTCCTCTCTCTTCTTTCTTTCTTCCTCTCTCTCAATCCATTCATATCTTTCTAATTACTACAATCATGCCCTCTCCACCCCCAGACTGGGTCAAGGCCCTTAAGCCCTCCGACCCTCAAGGCTCCGAGATCCTCGACGAGGAGCGCTCCCAGTCCTCTGTCGCCGTTGACCGACTTGGGGAATTGCTGCACACAAAACAGGCCCTCGATCGCCAACAGCGCATCCTCAATCTCATCCAGCATGAAAAGGTCTTTGACAAATCCCAGAACCACTCTCTCGGCCGAGTAGACCGGATCCAACGGTCTCTGGCCAAGGGGAAGCGCCTCCAACAACTCTCAGAGCAGCACAATTGGTCCCAGGAGGACTATCACCAGGCTAATGAGTTGATCGGAGAGCCTACTCCGTATGGTCTCCATGCGACCATGTTCTTGGTAAGTCTGCTCCGGTCGACCGAGCTGGTCCGGCTAGCTAACGGTTTAGGTCACCCTCCGAGAACAAACCACCCCCGAACAAAAGAAACTTTTCCTCGAGCCCGCAGAGAAATACCAGATTCTGGGATGTTATGCACAGACGGAATTGGGCCACGGTTCGAACGTGCGTGGTCTCGAGACCACCGCTACATGGAACTCGGATGACAAGACCTTTACCATCCACTCGCCTGCATTGACTGCTTCCAAGTGGTGGATTGGCTCGCTGGGACGTACTGCCAACCATGCAGTTGTCATGGCGCAGCTGTATATCAATGGCAAGAACTACGGTCCTCATCCGTTTGTGGTGCAAATTCGCGATCTCCAGACCCACCAGCCTTTGGAGAATGTCTACGTCGGAGATATCGGACCTAAATTCGGTTACAAGTGAGTGATCTGCTGCGGCTTGATGGATAGAGCTGACTTTTCTAGCACCATGGACAATGGATTCCTCCTGTTCAACAAGGTCAAGATTCCCCATGTGAACATGCTGGCCCGCTTTGCTAGCGTGGATAAGAACACCAACAAATACGTGCGTCCTGCATTGGCCACTCTGGTCTACGGAACCATGACCTGGGTCCGATCCAACATCGTCCTCCAGGCTGGTGGTGTGTTGGCTCGCGGTGTGACCATTGCCGTCCGCTACTGTGCTGTCCGCCGACAGTTCCAGGACCGCGATGCGACCGAGCCCGTGGGCGAGAACCCAGTTCTCAACTACAAGATGGTGCAGGTCCGCTTGTTGCCATTGTTGGCCGCCATGTATGCCTTGCATTTCACCGGTCGCGGTATGATGCGCTTGTACCAGGAGAACCAGAACCGCATGAAGCAGGCCTCTGAACCTGGCCAGGAGAAGCGCGGTGCTGGTCCTGAAGAATTGAGAGCGGGTGCTGATTTGCTGGCTGACCTCCACGCCACTTCTTGTGGTCTGAAGGCGCTGGCCAGTACCACGGCCGGAGAAGGTCTGGAGGTTTGCCGTCGCGCCTGTGGTGGCCACGGATACAGCAGCTACAGCGGTATTGGACCGTACTACTCCGACTATCTGCCCACACTCACCTGGGAGGGTGACAACTACATGTTGACCCAGCAGGTCGCTAGATATGTATGTTCAGTTCTCCATTTTATCTGTTTCATCGAGAATACTGACTTTTGCAGCTCCTCAAAGCAGCCCGTGCCGTGCTGGCCGGAAAGGGCACCGACAACGACACCAGCAAGATTCTCCAGGCATATCTGGCACGTCGCGACAAGGGTGCTTCGTTTGACGTGTTGGAAGATGACAGCGACATTGTGGCCGCCTTTGCCTGGCGTACTGCCCACCTGACATTCGAGGCTCTGAAGCACCGCGATGTCGAGAAGCGCTCGTGGAACAGCCTTCTGGTGGACTTCTGGCGGTTGTCGACCGCCCACTCTCAGTACCTGATGGTGAAGAACTTTTACGACGCCGTGACGTCTCCTGAATTGGCTGCCGAGCTGGACCCCGAGACCCGGGGTGTGGTTCACAAACTATTCCGTCTGCATGCGCTGCACACCCTGGAGCGCGAGGCCGCCGAGTTCTTCTCGTCGAGCGCCGTGACCACCCGACAGATTTCGCTGACCCGTACCAACGCGGTCATGCAGCTGCTGGATGACGTCCGACCGCACGCGGTGCGGTTGGTGGACGCGTGGAAGATTCCGGACTGGCAGCTGGACAGCAGTCTGGGACGGTCCGACGGACAGGTCTATGAGGATCTGTTCCGACGGGCGAGTCAAGAGAACCCGGTCAACGAGCTGACGTTTGACCCGTATCCATGGAATGCGTCGGTGTTGAAGGAGCCGAAGAGCAAGCTGTAAACTCCATGTATATTTAATAGATAGAATACAGTGTACAGACAGCGACAGACTAGACTAGACTGAATGAACAAAAAAATAATAAAACATGTCTATCTCTAGATCTAAAATAAAAAGCAAAAAGAAAAGGTCCTGCCCGGGATCGAACCGGGATTAGTGGAATCAGAATCCACTGTGATGACCATTACACTACAGAACCGTATGCTTAGCCGGCCTGTATTATGCTATATAAACCTGTCTTACCACTCTCTAAAGCACCGCCTTGTCAACATCATACGACAATTTCTCATCCGCCGACGTCCCAAACCAATTCGCAAACACCAACCCCCACTTGACCACCATCTCCTTCATCCATAATCCCCACGAACCCGTCTTTCCGACGCGCGACGCATTCGCCATGGTCCACTGATAAATGCTCTCGACACGCGGTCGGCGAACCCGGTCGTATCGATCCCAGCATTCGCCCAGGTCGGCGTCGAGCGTTAACGCGCGGGATAGAGCGAAGACATCCTCCAGCGCCATGGACACGCCCTGCGATGCATGAGGGGGCATGGCATGTGCCGCGTCACCGAGTAATACGCACCGCGAACCTTTGCGCCAGGTTCTCCCTAGTGGGAGGAGGTAGACGGGGTAGAAGTTTATGGAGGATGTGGCGTCTATGATATCTCTGAGGAAGGAACCCCACGGCCCCTTTGCGTCGGAGATGAGGGATAATATGGTTGATTTGTAGTTGGAGAGGGCATGTTGGCGTTTCTCGACCCAGCCGTCGCGGGAGTCGATGGCGGCTGCGTCGGGGAGGGCGACGTGGCGGCTGAAGAACCAGAAGAGTTCGCTTTCGTCGGGTTTACAGGGGAGACAGGCGAACATGCCGTCTGGGGTGAGGGTGCTGTGCATTCCCTTCAGGGGGAATTGGTCGTGGGTGGAGAGGGAGGAAGTCGGGAGGAGACCAGACATGCCTGCGTTGCCGCTGTATTCGGGGTGGGTGTCTGGGTCGACATAGGTGGTTCTCACGGCGGAATGGATTCCATCGCAGCCGAGGAGGAGGTCGGCAGTGTCGGTGGTGCCGTCGGAGAAGGTGACGGTGATGCCGGAGGAGTGTTCTTCGATGTGTACGAGTTTCTTGGAAAAGTGGACGGGGATGTGGCGTGGTTCGAGCGCTTTGTATAGCGTGTCCATGAGCTCAGTGCGCTTGATTCGGGTGTACTCGAGGGAGGGTTCATCTGGTGGTGTGATGGAGTAACGACCGAGTTCATCGCCGTGGCTGGAGTGGAGGACGATAGAGGGAGTGGCGCCTGCTCTGGCACGGATGGTCTTTAGTATGCCCAAGCGGTTGAGCAGACGAAGACCGTTTGCAGGGATGCCGACAGCACCACCGATGGTCGAGGGAGCACTGCGGATTTCGTAGACGACGATGTTGGAGATGTGGTTGGCTTGGTGGAGACGAAGGGCCGCGATGAGGCCAGCAGGGCCGGCACCGATGATGATAACCTATCTTGTTAGATATATAGATGTAGAGGTAGAGTGTAGGTGTATACCTTTTTGATATCTGGCATGATAGATGATGACAGTCAGAGAGTATAGAATAGATGAAATAGTCTAGTTTGAACATGAATATAATAATATGAGAAGGAATATTTAGGCCACTATATAAGACAAATCGGCTTCGTATAGCCGGATCGGATAACTATGCGAGAGCGAACGCACAGCCCCGAACACCGACTGAGTCAGACCACAAGGACTGTCATCATCATAGCTGTCATCATCACAGCTGTCATCAAGATGGAAATCGATATTCTCAGAGTCCAAGAATGGGAGAAACGCGGCATTTTCATCGAGACAAGAGTGCTGGAGACGCTGAGTGAGCAGTTTGGACAGAAGATGGAGGATGAAGTGGTCGAGTGCATGATGAGGGCATTCAGAGAAGAGGGAATTACCTGGGAACTATTCGATGACGCACTGGCTAAATCAGTATGTATTCTGATGCGGTCTTGACTCTACTAATCAATGAAAAGCCATTCTTATTCAATCCTTTTTACCGCATGCTGTCCTCGTTTGTCACAGCCCCAGAAGGTATCGTCGTCCATCTGGACGGATAGCAGCACATGCCCATCTATCCCAGCTCAGCACGGTGCTATTCGGTTGCATCATTTTTGGCGGGCTCCAAATCTATCGCAATTACAGGCCTGACCAGATTACAGCAGCTGAACTGGAAAAGCAGGTCATCAATGCTCCAGGTGCAGTGGTATTGTATATATCAGGACGATGGCCGGTGAAAAAACCATCTTTAGCGCACGCATTCCCAGTTCGATATTAAAAGGACTGAATGCAGATGAATACGATGCATCGCTTGATTCAATCGGACTATCTTGTTTGAACTCAGTCCGGCGCATGATTGTTACAGAGGAAGTCGACATGAAGAAGTGGAAGTGGACGAAGTAGAAATATGGATAGAACAATCTGAGCTATAGCTATGAACGTATACGATGTCTATATCCCACTCATATATTATGATGACATCATATGTCGATCCGAGGAGTAATCTCATTTTAATTCATCTTCACACAACTATCAACATACAGATTATCAATTATATCTACAGACTATCTATCATGTCATCCTATCCGTTCACCTTTGATTCTCCCCCTCTAAATCTTCTGCATCTCATCTCCGCTCTCTCATGAACGACGCATATAAAGATCCCACCAAAATCCTCGCCTTCCCCTGCACCTATGATGGCCTCTCCTCCCGCCTCGTCGAGGAAGCAGGCTTCCCGATGCTCTTTCTCTCTGGATTCGCTGTATCCAGCTCCTATGGACTCCCTGACACCGGATACATAGCGATGGAGGACATGTGCCGCAAGATCCAAGAGACAGTGCGCGTAACGTCTCTCCCGATCATGGCCGACGGAGATACCGGATATGGCAGTCCGATGAATGTGCGGCGGACGGTGGAGTGTTTTGCCAAAGCGGGTGCTGCGGGGGTGATGATTGAGGATCAGACGTGGCCGAAGAGTGTGTTTCCTGATATATTTTATATGATATGAGCTGATTAGTAGGGTGTGGGCATACCAAGGGCAAGTCGGTCGTGTCGAGAGGGGAAGCATATGCAAGAGTACAGGCAGCGGTGGATGCCCGGAATGAAGGCGACGATATCTTCATCCTAGCCAGAACGGATGCATTGATTGAAGGGTGGGATGAAGCCATGACTCGAGCCAAAGAGTTCAAGAGGCTAGGAGTGGACGCGGTGTTTGTTGAAGCATTGCCGGATCGAGCGGCGATGAAGAAGTGTGTGGAAGAGCTTCAACTGCCGATGCTGGCGAATATCATCGAAGGGGGAAAGACGGAGAACCTGTCTGCGAGTGAATTGGCGGGATTGGGATTTGCAGCAGTAGCGTATCCATGGACATTGGTGGCAGCGAGGGTCAAGAGTATTCGACAGGCGTTGGAGGAGTTGAAGCAGAGTCTGACGGTGGGAGCACCGCCGATGATCTTGGGATACGATGAGATGTGTGAGGGAGTGGGATTCAACAAGTACTGGGTGAGTTATATTGACTGTATGGTAAAGACATGCTGACGGAATAGGACATGGAGGAGAGATACCGATACAGCTGAGACGGCAGAAGACGGAGATGATCAACCGGATAGATACCCAAGACGAATGATTGGTAATGGAACGACCTGTTATTGAAGCATAATGGAGCTGATGGAGACGGCGGAGATGGCGGAGAAAGAATAAGAACACGAATGAGATATATAAAATACGAGAGATTAAAACAGATGTATGATGAGCTATCTGGTACTCTATCCTTGCTTCCTGATCTCCGTAGACATCATATTGACCACCAGCTTCGACACAAGCACTGATCAGGGGGAATCCCGAGCATCTGTCACATCAATATTCTTCACAGCTCTGGCTTCTGATTGGCTGGTCGACAGCGCGGAGATGGCGGAGATGCAGTGGGCCTGTGGAGTATAGACAGAGAATATCAGGATATAAAATAGAATAGAATAGAACAGTATCCTCTTCATCTTCAGTATCTTCATCTTCAGTATCATATCATCATGGCCTTCAACTTCTGCGCCTTCTATACGGACCGTCCCCGCATTGGCCATCTCCAAGATGGTTCCATTCAACCTCTCGCCTTCTCCTCGGGCACTCCTCTCGACAACCTCTACCAGGTTATCCAGGCCAACGACAACATCATCCCTTCTGGCGAGGCTATTCCCCTCTCCTCCGTCACACTGCTCCCTCCAATCTCCGGCCGAGATATCCTGGCCGTAGGCAAGAACTATACCGAACACGCGGCCGAGTTCAACCGGTCTGGCTATGACAGTTCAGACAAGGTCGATCTGCCCTCTCATCCGGTCATCTTCACCAAGAGAGCTACTTCGATCGTCTCTCACGGCCATCCGATTGCTTTTGATGGCTCGTTCACCCAGACGCTCGACTATGAGGGTGAACTGGGTGTGATTATCGGCAAGGCTGGACGGGGCATTAAAGACGATGCCATGGATTATGTCTGGGGATATACCATCATCAACGATGTGACTGCTCGGGAGAGACAGCGAGACCACAAGCAGTTCTACATTGGCAAGTCTGGCGATACATACTGTCCGATGGGCCCAGTGGCTGTTCCTGCATCTCAACTGCCAGATGTTTTGACTATTCAGACCTTTGTCAATGGCGAGGAGAGACAAAAAGCCACCACAGACCAGCTCATCTTTTCCATCCCCACCCTGATCCAGACTCTTTCCGAGGGCATCACTCTGCAGCCTGGCGATGTCATTGCCACTGGAACGGTATGTCTATCCTCATATTCTTCTACTTCTATATCTAACTGAATAGCCCGCCGGGGTTGGCTTTGGACAATCTCCTCCAGTCTTTTTGCAAGCTGGAGATGAAGTCAAAGTGAGCATCACCGGTCTAGGATCGCTGCTCAACCCAGTCATCGCCAGTGATGCCTCCATTGCCTCCATCCCCGCCGATCTGACACTTCCTCCATCCAACGCTCGATCCGGCTGTCTCACCTCCATCAATAACAAATCCCTACACTACAAACAGACAGGACAAGGCTCGCCCATCGTCTTCATCCACGGCCTGGGCGGATCGATGGAGTACTTTTCGCCTCTCATCGCTTCTCTGCAGCTGGACCAGTCGCATCAGCTGCATTTGGCGGATCTGGAGGGCCATGGTCTATCGCCAACATCGCCTCTATCGACTGTGACGATTGAGTCTCTGGCGGTCGATGTCAAAGGTGTCTATGACCATGCGGGTCTGTCCAAAGCCACCCTGGTCGCCCATTCAATGGGATGCATCGTCGCTTTGCAGTTCGCTCTGCTCTATCCTGATCTCATTGAACAGCTCATCCTGATCGGTCCTCCTCCCAACCCTCTGCCAGATGCTGCTATCAACGCCTTTCACAGTCGAGCTGGTTTAGTCCGCGAGCAAGGAATGACATCGGTGGTGGATGCAGTGGTAGGAGCAGGGACATCTGCAGCCTCTAAATCAGGTAATCCCCTAGCAGTCACAGCCGTTCGATTGTCATTATTGGGAACGCATCCAGAGGGATATGCCAAAGCATGCACTGCACTGGCGGGATGTAAACAACTGCCTGTGGAGGAGATCAGCTGTAAGACATTGATCATCACTGGAGAAGAAGACAAAGTGAGTCCAGCGACAGTGTGTGCCTCCTATGCAGAGAAACTGCACAGTGAGACGGTCATTCTCAAAGATGTAGGCCACTGGCATGTGTTCGAAGACGTTTCGGGCGTATCTGAAGCCATTCGGGCTTTTCTGTAATTTAGACAAAATTATCGCCGAAGCCCGAGATCCACTCGGTGACGTGTTTTTCCTCTTTCTTCAATAATTACAATTTACAATATCCTCATCACCATGGACAATGAAAATGTAGACAGACCCCGTCGTCGCCAGCCCATCAGCTGCGATCCATGCCGTCGCTCTAAACTGCGCTGCGACCGCCACCGACCGTGTGCTTCCTGTCGCCGCCGCCGCTGCGAGGATTCGTGCCGCTACAAAGCGTCATCTTCGACAGAGTCATCGCCTGCCATTCCATCGCGCTCATCAGTCGATCATCATGAATCAACGCATGATCGTTGGGATGAAGTCTTGCAACGACCAACTATCGACCATCACGACTCGCTGGGCAGCACCGACTTTCCCTTTTCCTTTGGCCATGTCTCCATCGATGAGCTGCTCTCTCGGCTGCCGCCGTCCAGCTGCTGCGACTATCTCATCACGCAGTATTTCATGAGACTATCACCATTATTCCACATCCTGCATGGTCCAACCTTCCAGAAACAGTATAATGGTTTCATCCACGATCCCTCCTCTGTCGATCTCTCCTGGCTGGCGCTGCTCTTCCTCATCTGCTCCGTCACCCTCAACACCATGGCCGATGACGATCCCACCCTGGCTGATCTCTGGATCAAGTATCCCAATGCCAGAGATATCCCGTCCGTGTCGTGTCAGTTCCGATCAGCCGCCATGATCTGTCTATCGCAGGATCAGTTTCTCATCCGTCATCGTCTCGCCACGCTCGAGGCACTGTTGATTCTCATCTACACCATCAGCCATAATGAGGGCGTGGAACGCAGCTGGACTCTCCTCGGCATCGCACTGAATATGGGAATCGCCCTGCGCTGCAATTCAGACTCAGCCCAGCTCAACTGCATCGAGAATGAGCGTCGTCGGCGCTGCTGGGCCGGCATCCTCATGCTGCACACCTACCAGGCCATCCTCTTCCGCGACATCGACATGTCGTCGCTGCTCAACATCCCCGCCACGATGCCGGCAGACGTCAACGACGCCGATATCACCCCCGATCGCATTCTCCGGCCGTCGAGCCAGCCCACGCAAATGTCCGTGATGATGTTCAAGATCCGCCTCTTCCAGCTCTCCAGCCGTCTCTGTCGACATATTGCCAGTCCGGCCAAATTCGACGAAGCAGCCCTCGCCCGCTTTGACGGCCAGATCGAAGACGAGCAGAAACAGTGGGATGCTGTATTCCTCCTTGACGGATCGCCCAGTGTCTTGGATACATCCAGCTACGCCCACTGGTGCATCCTGCAGCAGTACGCCCACCAGCTGTATCTCCTCCTGCATCGGCCATTCTGTCGCTCCCAGTCCAATCCGCGCTATCGTCCTGTATCACGGACAAAATGCATCTCGTCCAGCGTGGCGCTGCTAGACCTCCATCGACAGCTCTGGGAACTGCCCAGACTACGATACTATCGCTGGTTGATCTACGGGATGACCAGTTTCTATGCGCTGCATGGGGCAGTGGCATTGGCGTCGTGTTTGCTGGATGGAACGACCATCGACTCGACATCGTATCGTGAGACCTTTGATTCAGCAGTATCTCGCATTGAAGTTCTTCGAACCCGCAGTCCCATCTGTCGTCAAGCATATCCAATGCTACTACATTTACAGTACGTGCACAGAATGCATATAGAAATAGAATACTAATGATAGATCTCTTCTCTCCCCCGAACGATCCCAGTCCAGTCCGCGAGACTTTAATACCTTCGATGAATGGGTCGATACGATGCAGTGGCTGAATCCAGATTCGGTGAATTGGGTATGTTTCTGTCAACTTATCAATGGCCATTTACTAACTGTATAGAACGTTTGGGGGATAAACGAACCGAATATATGATTATCTCCGTCGATGAATATTCAAATCACTCCGTATTTCCGCATCAGCTGTGGCCAGGCATTTGCTCGCTTCGACTAGCTGTATCACATTGATATATTGTTAAGCAACATGAATACACTGGATATAGCCAGAAGTAATGGAATGCTATTTATTGTCAATTCATATCTTATGCATAGTGTAAAACTCATAGTCTGCACTATATCTGCAAAAGACAGCAGATACAACGCAATAAAAAACATCTCATTCAGAAAGCACACTAATCAACACGGTCTATAAGTCAGCCAAACAGCCAAACACCTCAAATATATACTCAACTCACTGTATTCGAATAATACACCCTCAAAACCCACGGTCTCTCAGTATCAATATCCTTAAGACTCTGCCCACCCATCGCCGTCGAACTCGAGGAGACAGGAAGTACTGTAGAGAGTGCAGCAGGTCCATGGATGGAGAGGCATGTACCATAGTGAGGCTATCACGAAGAGTATACGGGTGTATCCTGATGGTCAGTACAGTTTAATAGGGGTGTTATAATCATACCAATTAGATTGGAAATAAACAGAAAGATGTTTTCGTTTCTTTGTCTTCATGGTGCATTCTAATATTGTCTTTATATGGAGTAGTCATGTTGTAGGTAGCACTGAGATTGATGTCTGCAGCTGGAATAATATAGAGCATCTATTGGCTGCCTGATGGAGTAGAATTCCTGCTATACTATGGATTATATAATGGGTAATGGATGTGTGCTATATAGTTGATATCTACATATTCAGCTGTAATGTACTACAGTTTAGATAGTCAGGTTGCACTTGATAAGAATAGTAATATTACAGTATTATTATTATAATATACATGTCTAACCCCTCTTGATATTCTCCAACAAGTTACTCTTCGCACCAACCTTGAGGTTATCAAACTTGAATGTCCCCTCCTGGTTCTCCTTGTTGAGAAAATGCAGCTCTCCTGTGCGCCCATTACTTAAAGGCGCATGGTCCTCCTTGTACGCGATATTCTTAAAGAACAACGCAACAGAGGCATTGCTGTCATAAGGTCCACCACAGAGACCTTGGATTTCCAGACCATTGGCATCATCGAATTCTGGGAGTGTTAGATAGATCAACCAGCAGGGCGATGCGAACTTACCCTCGCAGTTACCGTTGTTGTTATTGGCAATGGCGCCGGAGTCGCCCGTGCAGCCGTGTAGGTTTTCGATATGGACGTAGCATTTGCCTCCGTTGGCCCTGAGCTGGGCGTATGTATTGGAGTTCTGGGAGGAGCTGGTGATGGGCCCTGGAGGAGGATAGGTGACGACCGTCGAGCGAGGCTTCACAGGGCCAGCAGGAGTGGGAGCAGCCAGGGCCACGGCGGCAAGGGGAGCGAGAAAAAGAGCGTTGAAATGCATTTTTATTATGGAGTATTATAATTATGAAGTGTTATAATGTTTGGGTGTTTGTAGATTCTGTTCTTGCAGTGGGATAGTAACTATTTATGCGGTATACGAGGCTATGCGGATGAAAGTGGATTTGGCCCCCAAGACAAGCCACAACCCCTAATCTCGTGCTGTTTGGCTCCCATTTATCTATTTTGCTATCCTCTGAGGCTGTGCATGGATTTGAAATTAAGCCTCGACTACAGCACGAATTGCGGAGAAAGTCAATTAAAATAGATGGTTATGCCGCTAGCCATTCAATTCCAATGTCAATGATTTCATCCAGCAGGAAAAAAGTAAAAAGAAATCATGCCTCATCTTCCTCTTGAAATGAGTTTTCGACCGTCTCATTCGGCCAGAGCGTCTCGTATGGTTGACGGGCGTTAACCCACTCTCCTTCATCATTAGCTACCGACAATCGATTATGCTGGAGACAACTTACGAAAGCTTGAACTGCCGTGGCGTCAACATATACGCCCTCAACAACACACACGCAACAACCACATCGGCTCATGCCCATCGTCAGCCACCTCGTTGATTTTGATTCCCTCGTTGACGTCTGCCAGTGGTGGTGTGACGCTGTCCTCGCCTTGCCCGTCTGGGCCGGTGATGGGGACATCTGCTGTTTCGATTATGTGCCGTACGTTTTGGGCAAGTTGTGGCCATGCGGAGTGCCACTCTTTGCTGTTCCAGTCGCGGACCTTGTAATAATGAGTGTAGCTATCTTGTGAGCCGTGGTACTAGTATTATATGAACTATCCCATATTAGCAGTAGCTTAAGCCTAGGGAGAATACAAGCTGTAAATGCTAGATGGCCTATTCAAATGACCTGGATGTGGTTCTAACAAACTCACCTTAAAACCTGACTTGAAGCTTATTAAGGCAACCTAACTCATGTGCCATGCTAACTCTACGTAATACTCTAGAAAATACTCTATAGCATAGTATATATAATAGTTGAATTAAATTAAATGATCAATCAAACGTATAGGCCACAACTCGCTTCTCGTCCGCCGTAGTTATGGCTCCCGGTCACAAAAATATCAAACTAAACTGTAAATACAAATGTAGACCTGAATAGCAACTATTTGGGGTCGATATAGTCGAGCGTATACTCAGCTGGTGCGCCATCTGCCGACTCTTTTTCCGTACAAATATTTTTGTAATTCCACTTCTCCAAGAAAGGCATCCCCTTGTAATCGACTTTGCAAGTTGCATGAAGGCCCTCCACTTTGCATTGCCCTCTGAAATCCAGAACACTATTCACTCCTTTTTGAGTAAGTGGGAAACATTCGAATTTCAGCCCCCGCACTTTTTCACCCTTAGGTTGGCCCACAGGTAAAAATGAAACTGTAGCAGTCTTCCCCTTCTTTTTCGCGTGGCGGGATCCTCGATGATTTTGACACACTTGCCATTCTCCTTATTCCACCGAACAGTGTTTTTCATCAACCTTGTTGTGCAAATATCTTGATTCGTCTGAGCACCATCAGCACACCATTGAACAGCCTCCATGCAAATTTTAGCGCTGCCCCTGACAGGTGCGCACTGTTCATCCCAAAATTTACACTTGTCCGCAGAACACTTTTTCCAATCCTCTTCGGTACATTTTCGCTCGCATACTGTCAGCGCCGCAGTCCCTGATTGCTGATAAGATGACTGCTTGTAACCAGAAACACATTCACCAGACCAGGGATGATACCAGTGTATACATTGGTCCTTCCCATCGGTACATATAATTTGATCATAGTCGTCAGCTCTGACTGGAGCAAGAAAGGTATAGATGATCCAAAGTAAGATCCAAGAATGCATTGTAGAGGAAGGTCAGATTATGAATAATGAAAGATGGTTGAGATGAATTTGTATAAAAGATTGGCACTCGAGGGATTTAGTGCGAATGAGGATGTAGCAGAAAACTAGGTTGAGGTTGATTGAAGGGCCTCATCATCTGTATTTATATGTATTCTCTGAAGACAAATGACAAATGTACAGAAGTATTCCAAATTATCTTCTTTACTCTCTTGCAACACAATCCCTAAAAGTGTTCCGGTGACAGTAGTTCAGAAGCGGCCAGGGAATACGTAAAAAGCAAAATTAAATAGACTAGGAAATCACCGTGCAACTATACAACTCTTCTCAAGTGTGGCGCTCACTTTCGCCCTATTTTCTTTTTTTCCGGCGATCCAGTGAGATCACACGGAGTAGATCGGGTTTGTTTAGGCAAAGATCTTGTTTTCTTTGATAATAGACTTTCTAATATTATTCAGAACAGCAACCTTGCGCCCTTATAAGGTGTCTATGATGAAGATATAATAGAGTAAGGGGAGCACATTTCTGGCATCTACTGGTCCTAACCACGCCCATTATTGGTGGCCCTCGGACCTGTGGATGGGTCGCAGGTTTGACTTCAAGATCCCCATGGGGTTTTGAGGTTCTTGCAGATAGCCGAGAAGTGGAAACAATAGATCTTATTCCCCTTTAGTATTGGTCACCTGCAGGATCTTGAATGAGATGGGTTCAGGTGATAAGATCGATCAAGAATCTATGATTACTTCGTGTAATCCATGATAGAGCAAACTCAATCTCATACTATTGCTGTTATTCCAAATATCTTCATTCCCTGCTTCCACTTTACTTAATATGACTAGCGTTCACACCACATTTGAAATGCTTTTTTGACACCTTTTATTATACATACTTAAAGTAAGAGCATTTCAGAAGACGAAATAATAATATTGGCCATGGGGGCCTTAATAATAACCAGGTGTAAATCATTGAATGGATATATCAAGGCATTTCACGTTGCTAGAAGAAACCTTTATGGCCACAATGAAGCGTACTTTGTGTGTTTGTAGAATGAAAATGCCCGATGATCCCAAAAACCAATAGTTCTTGAAAGAAAAGCAGGATAGGAATAGATTTTCCATATTGCTTTTTCTGTAAGAGTGATGGAGTAAGAATAATCACAATTCACAAATCCTTCCCATGACATCGGCATTGCTGCTTCCATCTCGATGTCGATCACTCCATCCTTTACCAATCAATCCTGTGTTACCATGTCACTGTGATCATCTGGCAACCCAAGATGATCAATTATTGAAGCTGCTAGTCGGCCTGCTGGATGGCCATTGATGGGATGCGCCGCAAGGGATAAATAATAAACAGAAGAAGTGATAATACTTTTTATAATAGTATTAGGCTATTAGGTTACATTAAGTTAAATAAGGGGCTTTATATAGCTTTATAATTACCTATTTAGGCAGAGTTATACGCGGAGGGAGGGGGAGGAGTGTTAGCTAATAGCTGCCTAGTGGTAATAGAGATGACTGAGCACCTCGCGAGTAGTCTACAGTGGATTACCACTGTAGATAGCTTCACCTTTCCTAGATAGCTAGAACCAGCGAATACCGTGATATTACGTGGATTCAGTCTCTGTATGACCTCAGGGTCATCGTCATACACTGTTTACCATTAATCATAAAGAAAGGAAGATAGCTCATATTGTAAATTAATTGTCGACAAAGTGCATTAAAATAGCATCAGACGTGGGTGTTCGGTATTCCATGGTATCCTGTCTTTAGCGTGAGCTATGGCAATCACCAATGTGAACATCAAATACTGACCAATAATCCATCATGACTTTGACTGTGAGATACCAGAGACCCGTTTCTTCATTGACCTCCAAAGCCCTCGTTTTTCTTTGGGCTCATCACTCGACTCTGGTTTCTCAACCTCGGCATTCTTTTCCTCCGAAGCTGTCTGTTCCGCAGTATCATCGACAGCAGTCGTGGCCAACGATGCATTGTCGTTTGCCATTTGCTCCTTTTCCTTGGCCTCTCTTGCGTGTCGTTCGAGGTATCGTCGTGCAGCAGCTTCGAGGCCTCTTCCACCAGGCCGGGTGCTGCCTTCGGGGGAAATCCGCTCCAATCGACCACGGGGACTGCCATGTTGATCGATATGAATGAAAGTTAGCTGAAGAGGATTTAAATGAGGAGATTATAGTATTTCCATTTTATCAATGAAGAAGTGTGTTCTTATATCTATCTTCTGAGGCAGTGCCATGGCAGTGGACCAGTCGGGCAACAGACCCACTGCGCCCGACCAGTTGCCCCGAAAGGAAGCTTACATTCTGCTATGTTATTCTATTGGCTAGAGCATCAACTGGAGATGTGAGGTAGTCCAGTGAATTTTCGCAATGTTTTAGACCCCATGATATGCTGTACAAAAGCGGTATCCAGTGCGGGCCAATAACGGGATGAGTATGGCATGTTTAGGCACAGTATAGAGCGTTGTCTATGTTGGTCCATAGTATGTGCTTATAGTCATCAGCAAAGGGTTAAATACAAGTCTTTTGACCAGGGCCCTCTATATTTCAGTGATCATATCCAGACATACTGAATGAACGAACCAAAGGAGATAATTTAAGGAAGCTTCGGGTATAACATCGAAGATAGAATATTAAAGGCTTTGTTCTTCTGAAATACATCAACCTATGAAAGTCTTGGAATTTCCAAAATTGCCACGATGATGTTGTAGGGATTGGCTAACTCGGTAGATTGTTGATGAACTTGCATACTGTTGGGAGGGGCTCTCATGTTTATCTAGTTTAATTGGCATATGGAGTGAGCACACCATGATGTGCTCCTGATGTTTGATATCCTTGCAGTAATAATAGCCAAAGTCTAAAGCAATGGCATTGTTGGTATAATAGGCCATCTGTCTATTGGATGATGTCATACTACATGGATTACATCAAGTTAATAAAGGGCTGTGACCCATCTGCAGCATGCCAAGGGATAGTCTATGCAGTCTAGACTTTATCATGTTCGAGTTTGAAACTCATGTACAGAGACAATACTGATTCAACAGTCGGTAAAGTCCGAAGAACTTGGGGATCAGTGAAGATTTCCCGCGGGGGTTACATTCATCTTGTGCAACTACCCCAGATCCAACCTTGTGAAGATCCGGATATAGAGAAGAGAGAACACGCAATGAGGACAATTGTGACGAATAGCCTGTTACATGGATGATGCCAAAGTACGGATGCATCTTATCAATCCATCTATGCTTATTTTGGTCTACCGGTAATTTCTTCGGGTATAATTTGGTACGGATAGTTACCAAATGCTTGTCATGCTTGGCTATGCTGCATAGTAGTTCCTGCAATATTAATTATCAGACCAAGCCATTGTGAATAACCTTCATTCCATAAATCTCACAAATCTGCATAATCGAAAACATCTGAGCTGACGATCGAGTGGCAAGTGGTCTGCTGGATGTAACATATGACGCAGCCCATGCATGGATCATCCCATGATATCCCCAACATTGATTATTCACCAGGCACGAGGAATGTCACTTGGCACATGATGTAATGCCTATTGAAGTATTTATTGAGCAGCTATCCATCTTCATTAATATCTTCATTTAATACTATTAAATATTATATTGCAATTATATAAGTTTATTGCACAATGGATCTCCTTCAGAAATACGGATATCTCAAGAGTGAAAATGGCTACGCCACGAATAGGCGACAAAGCAGAGATGCCACCCACCTGAGCGAACAGTGTATGTTGATATTTACATTCAAATATATGACAAACTGACAATATAGCACACTTCAACTCTCTGTTGGGGAGCTTTGGTACGGCCCGGAATGACCACCCCGAGAGAAGATCCAGTGGTGCGGGGAACAACATGAGCGATGCTATCAAGAAGGCTCAAGAATTAGTCAAGTATGTTTCCTTCCGCATTAAACTGAAAGATTCTAATGATTTAGAAATACGCCCGAGTCAGCTACTTGAATGCACATCAGATACAACTGGAGGCTGTGTGATTGTTCCATCTTACCATGTTTGATTACGATTGACTATACCATTTGCGATGAAATGAATGATGAAATAAATGCTTAAATAAAAATATATATACAAAAAGAAATCTAATATGTATAACACAACAATCCTGACTGTGTGTCGATAACATCCGAAACCGGTGTGTCTTTTGACAGACCATACATGGGGAGAACATCTAGAAGTGACGCCATCTCATTTGAATCGCCATTCTTAGGCCCATTGTACTCTGTACTGTTCTGTGGGTGTGCTTGCTGCCATAACCACCATAGTCGATCGAGTTGGGCATTGTGAAGAAAGAATACCGGGTCTGAAGATTAGCATAGTTCAGAAAGATGGAAGGTGATAAAACCTACCATTCGGTGCATCGAAGGAGAAGAAATCACCCCCAACTTGGTTCGACATGTTATTATACGGCCCAGCTTTCAGTGCCATACTAAAGTTGAAGAAGTTATCTTCCATGCTAATCTGCTTGACCGTGTCTGGGGAGAACCATTTCCCCTCGAATACGCCTGGCTCATTATTATGCCGCCCGAATCCACGCGAGAGACAGTGAGGCTTGATTGCAAGGTCAGAGTATAAGACTTGATAGTCGGAAAAGGGGCCTGAATCGACACAAGATCCAGTTTTCATGTCGCTGGTGCTTCCATCACCGCCAAAACCTGTTTCAGGGTCCCATATAACTGACTTGGCAGGGTCTTCCCAGTCGAGAGTCCAATCCCAGTACCTGAATTGTCAGATATGCAGGGAAAATGTTTGGGGATGGGACATACGGGAGATGGCCAGTATATCCACATGACTCTTTCAGGGCAGTTTCGTACACATGGATGAAATAGCGATGCCAGGGCAGAAAGGGAGCAGCTTCACTTGCTGACGTGATGTTAGACAATCGATATAATATATTGGAATAAGCATACCAAAGTGTGCATTGGACCGATATGCCCAGGGGAAATCGTCCGACAGCTTGCCATACGGATGTCTGCTGGATGGCTGACTGTGCAGGCATTTTACTGCATCAATATAGCCCGTCTTTTCCGTGGCATTGAGCTGACGCCATTCTTGTCGCTGAGATGGATTCTTGCAGATGGGCTGTAGGAGTTCTGATATTAAAGAGGAATCTTGATCTGGTTGGGCTTGTGTTTCTGGTTCAGGACCAGTGAACATGTCTCTGAAAGTGAGGCATATGGTGATGACAGCTCCTAGTGTGAGTATAGAATATACAGTGACAGACCATGAAGCTGTACGATTGATCCGGCTGTCTTGGCGTTCAGGGTCAGCAGCGAGCCCCTCGTATTGTCTTGATTGCTTCATATTGCCCTGATTAGTGAATGAAAAATGGAATTCTCCTGATTGATCTTCTTCTTTGATTACCCTGTCGATCTGAAACTGCCATCCGTCTCTTGGCCGTCTTGGCGGGGCTGTGCTTATATGAGCGCTTAGACCCTGAGACAGCCTTATGACAGCCTGACAATGCCACGGAATATTAAATTTATATTTAGAAGTGCATATAGCTTATTAATTGAATAGATTAACAGCCAAAGTATACCTGGCAAAAGTCCATCTTGACCTCGCCATCCACATCCTTCATATGGCAATATGCCGCAAAGTCTGTCGAGTCTGTTTTCCCAGGATGCACCAGCTCCAACACACCGGTAACCATGGCTGAATCAGAGTTGAGGCCAAAGGGGAAGACTTGATTCACTCGATGGACTCGCTGGCATGCATTCAAGACGGTTGTATTAAAGGCGAAGATTTCTATTCTGTCAGTAGGATGCCTGGAAGATGTAGATAGACATACTATTTTCACCTGCGAGTTTCTCTGCGCCCATGATTAAAATTGCATCTTGAGTAAAGAGACCTTTCCAGTCTTCTTGGTTGGGTTTGTCAATGTCGGTGAAGAAGGTCTGTAGATACTGTTTGTAGGATGGGTTGAATGGCGTATCAGGGTATTTGGCGATTTTGGGACTTCGCATGGTTGATTGAGCTTTGGCTAATCTTTTAGCATATATACACATTAACATGATAAGTGGATTTACCTTGAGTCAAAGGTGGAATAGTGTGAGTGGTTGACATTGTGTATGTGAGTGGAATTGTAGACTTGTTGAATATCAAGAGAAATGAGGATGTTTATATAGCTGATCACTCATTGATGAAATCATAGGTATACCCCTTGTATAACATGAATATTGTAAATTGTACAGAAAGTTGAAATGAAGTCATAAATATTCATCTTCAGATGCAGATCTACATAGAAGGACTGAAGTTAGTCCAGATCTATCTGACAAACTTCTGCAGGAATGCAAAGATTACACTGAAGGGATTATTATGATGGAGTTGTGTAACTCATATTATAATGGTATGTAATCTATGATAACTTAATACAATTTCATGAATAGAATTCTAGATACGAATAACAAAATAACAAGAACAAAATGATCAACGAAGGAATAAGAACAAATAACAAAGAACAGAAGAATAAAGTCTAAGTCTAGCAGATGCGATGCAGATGCAACAGAACTCAGTTTACCCACAGTGGGCAATATTCAGAACCACGAAATGGTCCTTCCCTTAGGCCCCCCATGAGCATACACAGCCAGGAACCGGTTGCTGTCCAGCGTCATAATGCCCGGCCAGCTACTGATGGCTTCGCTGGCCAGCGATGGCTCAGTCCACGTCAGCTTCCCATCCACGGGAGGGTCAGCAAACACAGCCTTGACCGAGGCATTGCTGGGCCAGTTGATGTTGCTGAGGTCCTCATCGGTCATGAACACCACGGCCAATCGACCGTTAGACAGAGAGGCAATCTGGGGTGCGCCGGCGTTGTGGCCTTCAGCGGGAGTGTAGATCTCCTGGCGCTCCGACCAGGTTTCGCCGTCGTCGTAGGAGATCAACGCCTCGATGTTGAACGTCTTGCGCGGGTTGGTCTCAAAGACCATCACCAGTGCGTCGCGTCCCTTGTCCTTGGTCTCGGCGATGCCGTTCATTCCATCGCGCACCTTCTGGTCGGCGCCGTAGAGATTGCGTGGCTCGGTCCAGGACGAGCCTTTATCAGTCGAGGTGACCATCATGGTACACTGGTTGTCCGAGGCAAGTTCCTCCGAGTAGGTCAGCTGCACCTCGCCGTCCTTGCCCATGCGCATGAAGGGCTCCCACAGACCGTTGGGAGCAGACTTTTCATACGCCTGCGACGCAAACGACCAGGTCTTGCCGCCGTCTTCGGACCGGGAGACGGTGATGCGGTAGTAGGTGTAGACGCCGTCTGCGTTCTTGTCATGGTTGCGGAAGGCCGCCAGGACGACATTGGGCTCGATCTCGAGGAGGAACATGTTGTCAGTATCGCCAGAGCCGCGGGTGACTTCAGCGTAGTCTTCAAAGGTCAGGCCATCGTCGGTGCTCTTGGAGACGCGCAACACGCGGTCGCCGTCTTCGGTTCTGGTGAAGCTGCCGAGAATAGAGCCGTCGGCCAGACGGGTGGTACGGACATAGGTGCCGCTGTCCTGAGAGGAGATGAGGCGCTCATCGTTGTTGATGGTGCGAATGCCGGGGATATCATCACGCTGTTCGAGACCGAATTTGCCCAGAATTCGCTGGCCAAGACCCATGGTGATAATGAAGAAAACGACGAGAAGAGTCGCCGATCGCGACGGATAGCATGGTGATCGCATCTTGCAGAGCATGCTTGAGAATGCAAAAAATGCAAGGGATGAAGCAAGGGACGGGGAAGGGATAAAAAAGGTTTCAGGCGAACACGTCGTGACATTCCGCGATCTCACATCTCACCATTTTCCAAATTCGGAGATCAGGAATGTGGCTGAGCTGAAGGATCAGCGCGGTTGATTCGCGGGACACTCGCCCTGCGATCCACCAGCACGAGCTCCGACCAAGCAGCTGCAGCCACAGATAGAATAGCAGCAGCGATCGAGGGTCTTTTTGCAGCAGACGCAGACGGAAAGAAGGTGGGATGCGAGGCCCAAAGGAGAGGAGAGAATCGGTGTCGGGGTTGCGATGGAAGTGGGAGAGCAGCTGGAGGGGGACATTATAGGGGCTGTCGGAGTGTGTTTCGAATAGATCCTGCATCTGAGGTGAGAGAGAGGAGTCTATGAATAGAGGATGAGATGATAGATGAGATGATAGAGTGTGAGATAGAGTATTAGATGAGGTGAGGGTATCTTGTTTGATCCGCCAAAAGGAGTGGGGGAGATGCTGTGTCAGGATGGAAGAGAGATGGTAGAGACCCTGTTGGATCATGAACCAGTTAAAGGCAGCAGGATCAGACTGGAAGATCCACGAGGGCTCATCTGAAGCAAAAGAAGTCATGTTGATGACAAGACAGGCCGCGTAGAGATGGCTGATGTTGTGTGGTCCTACATTGTCGAGCTGTTCATTCACAAGTCGAGCTGCTTTCTGGGCATGGAAGAGAGACGCCCTCTGATGCGATCGACTGGGCTGGAGATGATGAAGATGGCGAGCAGAGAACGATAGTAGACTGTGGATGAGGAATGGACGGGAAGCTGAATGAGGGAGGACGAACTGGGTGAAGATGGACTTGCCAACAGGAGACGCCAAAGAGACGTCGATGCAGTGGGAAAAGTTCTGCATCAGATGGGTGGTTGGAGTGCCAGCAGAGTCGATATCAGCAGACTGGAGAGTAGAGATCTGGCTGATCTGGCTGATCTGATTGACCTGATAGACACACTCTGTCTGTTGGCGACAACATCTGCTGCAGACTGGATGGACTTCATCGCATTTGACTCTGGCGTGTTTGCAGGACAGACATCCTCGACGAGACTTCCAATGCGACCGTCGTTTTATGGTTTGTTTGGGTTTGTCGAGGTGGAATCTATGATACATCATATGCAGAGAGATGCGATATGGTCTGGATATCGTGACGCTGACACTTTTGATGCAGAAAATGCAGACCCACATTTCCCAAACAGGAAATATCGTATTCAGTGGGGCAACTCTATCTATATAACCTCAACAACGGTTTTAATTTTCTTCTCATTCTCATTCTCTTTTCACACTCTCTCTATCTATCATGGTCAACGTGGCAGTCGCAGGTGGCACAGGAGGTGTCGGTCGAACCATCGTCGAGGTTCTCCAAACCTCCAAGCATGAAGCATTTGTTCTCTCACGAAAGGTATCTACACTACACAACAACTATACAGTGCTAACAGATCAGCCATCAAATGGAGTCATTCCAGTTGATTATAGCAATGTCGATGAACTATCCTCCACTCTCGAACAACACAACATTCACACCGTCATCTCGGCCTTTGCCGTCGAAGGCGATTCTCTCGCCAACGCCCAGATGAATCTGATCAAAGCCGCCATCAAATCAAGCCAGACGAAGCGATTCATTCCCAGTGCTTTTGCCATTCCGTATCCTCGCGAGTGAGTGTATCTTCTACTTTATCTACCTGTCTAACTTGATAGGGTACTGCAACACCTCCCCCAACTTGAAGATTACTTCAACGCCATCGAAATGCTCAAGGCATCCGACCTGGAATGGACTGTCTTTCTGAATGGCATCTTTCTCGACTACTTCATTCCCCCCTCCATGCCATCCTATCTCAAGCCCAACGTTTTCGTGATCGACATGGCACACAAGGTCGCAGCCATTCCCGGCGATGGTAATGCTCCTGTCACCTTTACGTATACCTTTGATCTGGCTCGATTTGTCGTGGCTGCCTTGGATCTTGAACACTGGCCAGAGGAAAGTAGGATTGTTGGCGACGAGATGAGCTGGAATGAATTCGTTGCTTTGGCAGAAAAGACTTTAGGTGAGTTCTATATCTATGTCTCATCTTCATACTAAAATTCGACTTGAATAGAATGCAAATTCGACATCCACTACGACTCAGTCGACAAACTCAGGCAGTTTGAAATCACCGAGCTGCCAGGCCATCAAGCGTTGTATTCTCACTTTCCCAAAAAGGCATTTCAGTGGTTCGTATCCATCTTTGAATTGTTCACCATCGATGGAAGTTCCTGCATTCAAAAAGAGGGATGTCTAAATGAACAGTTTCCAGGGATTCACCCTCTGACTGTTGAAGATATATTAAAAAGATGGAAGTAATTCATTCAATATACTAGACAATTATATATCAAATGACCCCGTCAAGACTAGATCTCTGCTTGATCTGCCCACATACACTTTATACGTCCCCTTCTGCCACTTCCACTCCTGCGCATTCACATCCCACGTACTCACGTCTCGTCGATTCAACTCAAACCGTACAGACTCTTGCTGTCCAGCAACAATGTGTACCTTTTCAAACCCTCTCAGCTGACGGACGGGACCGTTGGGGATTCCCAGATACAGCTGGGCGACTTCATCGCCGTCCACTGCACCGCTGTTCTCAATAGTAGCAGACACGGTCGTGACAACATCCCACAAACGAGGGTTTCCACCAGATTCAATCGGGGCTGATGGGGGATACTGCGAGTAGTCGACATTCGACTGGCTGATCTGCAGATTGGAATAGTTGAACGTGGTATACGACAGTCCGTATCCGAATTCAAACCGCGGCGTGATGTCCTCCTTGTCAAACGCGCGATAGTCGATATACACGCCTTCGCTAAAGTTGGACTGCGGGAACAGCCAATATTCGCCTTCTCTCTGGTCAGGATGCAGCAAGGCTCCATAGTCAGACTCCTTCTTTGCCACGGTGTATGGCAGTCGTCCGGATGGATTCGCCCGGCCGTAGAGGATATCAGCAACTGCTCGACCAGTATCCTGGCCAGGAAGATGGCCAAAGATGACGGCAGTGACATTTTCATTCTCAATCCACGCGTCAACCAGCCGGATGCCAGCGTTGTGGATGACCACGATGGTGTTGCTGCAGTTGGAAGCGACATTCTTCACCAGCTCATCGCTATACTCATCTGTCAAAGACGGACGGTCATAACTCTCGGTGGCATAGGCGTTGATAAACACCAAACAGGCATCACTGGTGGGATTCACCACCGGGTTTTGCTCGTCAAAGTTCCACGACAACGAACTGCCGTCTTCGTATGCTTGACGCTGAAGAGCGTCAATGGGGGCATCGACATATGCCGGTGAGTTGGCACCAGAACCACCAGCATTCCATAATGTGTGGTTATACTGGGCTGCAGGACTGGACGAGAGGAAGCTAAAGGGGACAATCTCGAGTGTCTCTGGGCCTTTGGCATCGTAGCCAAACACAGACACCATCCGGGGTGACTTGAGGGGGAGAGCTTGGTTGATGTTCTTGACGAGCACATGGCCTTCGATGGCACTTTGAAGGAGGACATCTTTGGATGCTGGCGATCTGCCAATGATGCGTTGATGCTCGACATTGACGTCTTTTGGCATTCCAATTCCTGGCGATGGGAAGGATGTATCTTGACCGAGGAGATACCACGTTGCCATGATTCTATCCTGTTAGAATATCTTATTTTAATTGAATAGAGGTCTTACCTAGTAGCCATGTCGTCCAGTCTGGATGCCTCAAAGGACCCGTTGGAAATAGCGGTCGTCAGATTCGATCCCCAGTAATCCGAATATGGCATTGCCATGTCCAGACCAGCATCGGCCGACGCCAGTCCTCCATGTTGGGCATACCAGTCGGAGATGACATATCCTATCTAGTTAGATATTCAATCGGATAGATCAAGATAGATGACATACCCTGGAATCCCAACTCTGTCTTCAACAGCCCGTTCAACGTCTTGCTGTTCTGGCATCCATACGAGTTGTTGACGCGGTTGTACGAACACATTATAGACGCAGTGCCTGCTTTGACGGCGTCTTGGAAGGGCCAGAGATACAATTCATGCATCGTCTGGTCGTCGATGTTGGACGAGACAGAGGCCACATTCTCGCCCTCATCGTCCACCTCTGGATTGCGGTTGGTTTCTTGTTCATTTGCAATAAAGTGCTATTCCATCAGCCCATATCAATTGTATAGACAATATCAATAACATACCTTGGTGGACGCTCCCACTCCAACTGACTGCACGCCTTCAACCGTTTCAGCCACTATCAACCCACTGTGATACGGATCTACCGAGACGCCCTCCCAGTTGCGTCCTCCTTCGGCGATTCTCCCAATCGGACCAACCACCGGACCAAGAAGGAGATTGACGCCTTTTTGGCGAAATTCCCGGCCCATGTGGATACCCCGTTGGCGTGCCAGATCTTTGTTCCAGCTATATTTATCAGCCAAATTCTTTATCTTGGAGAGTCACATACCTGGCACCAACATGAATTCCACTCGACCATCCGTTGACATAATCAGTTGCTCTCTACTATGGTCAGACATGTTCAATAGAGAGTATAAAGACATACCAGCCCATTGCTTGCATCGCTGACGCAAAGCCCCGGGAATCCCAAACGGGAAATAGCAGAAATCTCCCCTGAACAGCCCGAGTTGACGGTGATGCCCGCAGTCAAGTTGACCTTTTCTTCGGCTGTGAGGTTCCCCACGAATGCCTTTGCTTTGGCATACGCAGCAGACCATGATCCAGTCCCGTTTGCCTCGGCTGACTAGTTAGTTTCATCCTATCTTATAGTAAGATGACTTACGCGAAGGATAGACCGGAGGGGACTGTCCATAAAAGTACGCATCGCTGGTGATGTTCTCTCCAGAAACAGCAGACAACAGAGCAAGGCCAACCAGGCCAACAAAGGATGTCGAGGAAACCATCTTTCTTGGTGATTTGCTCAACAACACAACTCTACGGATTGATTCCCCTCTTTATACCGCTGAATACCTCAGTATGAGCGATTTCACCGGCTAATCTTCGGTTTCTAGACAGGATATCTCCATCTAGCGGGTGACAGCCAAGCTTACAAAGGTGGGAGACGTGGGTCTTGATATGAGGTCAAAGCCACTGCTGATAGTATTCAGAGTATAAGTACATAAGCGTCAGAATGAGGTGCTTATCAACCTCCTAGATACTATATTGATCTATTACTTATTTTGTTATATCTACATGGCCACTACTACTACTATAATGAATATCATCCTATTATTCAAACGGGTATACAGGTATACGCGTATAGTAATCTATAGATGCCCTCCACAACCCGATCTGTGGGGACCCCCGCAATCCGGGGTACACATGGTTGCATCTCTGCAGAACCCCGCATTTTGTATAGAAATCACTCTTGAAATCTCGGAGAATTACCGGGCAAAGGTTACATTTGATATCTTGTGACACGACACTCTCTCCACATTCGGGATGGGACCCGGCATTTCAGAAGGATTCATACCTCACCAGTAGTATTATTAATGATGAATGTGCATTATAAAGCTATCATATGCTAGCAGCTATAAATCCCTCAGTTAATCAGGCTAAGGCACAATGACAACACTCAAGAAGCGAGCTAGACAATCCTCTTGAATGATGGCATCATCAGTGTAATTATCCACCAATAACTTGAGGTATTGTTTGGATGTTTCTGCCAGTTGAATACATTGAACTCTTTGTAGTCCGAAATGTCGGTCATATAACGGGGAGTGTTCTGGGGATATACCGGTGCACTATAGGCAGAAGAGTAGTATTCCAGGATGGCTGTTCTACAACCGCTCTTACAATGTACTAGTAGATTATCACACTAAATCCGAGAGTTGTATGGCTGATTTGGATTATATATTATATCTGGATATCGTTATTCAGCCTTCCTTTTCATTAATGGATGAATTCGAGAACATGTTAATAGTAGAATTATAGATCAATAAATTAATAGAGTGATCAACACTGGCAATGAGGACTTTGGAGCAACCTTATAACCAAACCACTTTTCTAGAGGTCAAATGATAAAAGTATACCAAAGTACAAAGCATTAAGGATGCTTCAGTTTCTTTAATATATCAGTACTAGTCCGTCAGTCTAAGTTCTGTTATTTTAGAATTCTATGTCAGGCGGAAATATATATTCATTGTAAACTATGGTTGCTGTGTTCTGGCAGTGCAGATAGAAAATTTTAGGTAGATGAATAACTGCAGGTTGATCTTCTACAGCTGAACTGAAATACTCAATGCATTGACTGCTTCCTTACTGAAGTCTTCTGGGTATCAGAGGTAACTAAGTAGAGTGTGTGTATTGTCCGCGGTATACTGACTAGCATGAATTATTGATGCAATGTGTTTGCCCCTCACCCAAAGACAGCAGTGATGCCCAAGGCTGAATGTAGAATCTTCATTAGAGCTATATATGGGTAAGTGAGTATTCTGGATATCTCGGTAATCTGGCTACTAATCTATGAATCCACCCCCTGAAATACCCCTATAAAACTACAAGTGAGATCTTGTGTAGGTAACTAAAAGTACATTATACAAATTTGTTTCATTTCTATGATCTGATAAGGCTCTTTCAGCTGAAAGATCAGATCTACGATCTACAACCCCTGCATGAACTGCAAAAATTTTTTTTTTCCGATTCCTGGTTTCTGGATCCCAAGATCGTTGCCATTGGACCCATGGTGACTGTTAATGCTGGTGTCAGTCTCTATTTCGATGGTCATATGGAGATTGTGGCCGGCGCCAAATTCCAAATCGACAAAGGCCTCCTGAAACGCTGATGCCAGCAAGCATGAGTATGGCCACGATGAAGAGCAATAAGGACAAGAAAAGCTCAATTGCCTCCGACGAATGGATTCTGAATGATTCAGAGTGCTAAATGCCATCAACTTTGGTGTCTGGCACCGATGGCAATATCTATTTGGTCAACAACTCGGCGGAGTATGATATAAGCGCACCGCGGGGTGCTCTGGATGTATCCAAGAATATCTTCAAATAAGATGTCTTTGATCGCCTTATAAATTATAGTCACGCTCTCGCCTTTTTTTGTAGTATGTTCCCGGTGGGTGTCTCCCATAGTGAAGCAATGCGCGTGGTGCACCGACAAATGTAAGTGGAACCACCTGGGATGACTTGACTAGAATGATTGGGGCATTGACAGCGAGCAAAAGTGTCCTTCAATGTGGTAAATCACGAAGGCAGTGAGACCTACCTGCTCAGCCTTGAGCACGATCCAAAGGAAAAAACTGCTTTTGGCAAATCCGATGAAAAAGCTTTGTTCTATTTCCCCACGTATACCAAGTTGCCAAGGATGCAACTGCATGTATCCGGATACGTGGTGAAGCAAGATGGAACAGCACTATACGAAGATCTTAAGAATGGTAAGTTGGACAAGACAGACATGTACGAAGACGACTTAAGCATTGGGGCTCGACATTTTCCCAACCCAATGCCGGACAGTGAGATTGGTCTCCAACTTCAAAAAGCCAGTTAAAGCAGGTTGGGATGGGAGGAATTCCTCGCCAGAGATAAATATTCTATCTGTATATAGTCAAAATCAGTCAACCTGATTTAATTCATCAGTTCCTATCAAGATAGTTGGAGAAATCACCTGATTCGGACATCATTGCCGGATACAGACCCAATCGACCAATCAAAGCCCACCATTCGGGCCGATTATTCAGCTCGGAGACTTTTTGCCTCGGCCTTGCCTTTGGCAGAATCTTCCATGTTTCGGAGCAATTATTCAGACGGAGAGATTCAGATTTGAAATCAAGACCATCTTCTCCAATGGGGGAGGATAAGTAGAAATACCCTGGATATCCAGACCTGTAGAGTAGATCATCAAAAAGATAAAAAAGAAAGCACAATGGCCGACATCGACAACACCCCCGCCGCGGGCATTTCCTACTTCACCCCCGCGCAGCCCATCCCTGCCGGCACTGCTGCCAGCCCGCAGTCCAATGGCCAGCAGCCTCCCAAGCTCTTCCAGCCATTGACCATCCGTGGCGTTACTTTTCAGAACAGACTGGGTGTAAGTATTCCTCTCGTCATGAGGACTCCTAACAAGGATTGTGCTGACCAAGCAGTTGGCTCCTCTGTGCCAATACTCCGCCCAGGATGGTCACATGACCGACTGGCACGTGGCCCACCTTGGCGGCATCGCCCAGCGCGGACCCGGCATGATGATGGTCGAAGCCACCGCTGTCGTGCCGGAGGGCCGCATCACGCCCTGGGACACTGGCCTGTGGAAGGACTCGCAGATCGAGCCCCTCCGTCGGGTCATCGAGTTCGTCCACAGCCAGGGCCAGAAGATTGGTGTGCAGATCGCCCACGCTGGCCGCAAAGCCAGCACCTTCACCCCGTGGATGTCCGGCGCTGTTGTCGCTCCTGAGAAAGTGGGCGGATGGCCCGACAATGTCAGGGCCCCCAGTGACATCCCATTCGATCCCTCTCACGCCCAGCCAAAGGCTCTGAGCTTGCAGGAGATCGACGAGCTCAAGACCGCTTGGGGTGACGCGACCAAGCGCGCCATCGCCGCCGGTGCCGATTTTGTCGAAATCCACAACGCTCACGGATACCTTCTCTCATCCTTCCTTGCCCCGTCCGCCAACAAGCGCACCGATAAGTATGGTGGCTCCTTTGAAAACCGCATCCGATTGCCCCTCGAGATTGCCCAGGTCACCCGTGACGCTGTTGGTCCCAATGTCCCCGTCTTCCTACGTGTGTCTGCCACCGACTGGCTGGAGGAGACTCTGCCCGAGGAGAGCTGGAAGACAGAGGATACAGTGCGCTTCGCTCAGGCGTTGGCCGAGCAAGGTGCCGTGGATCTGATCGATGTCAGCTCTGGTGGTGTCAATGCCGCACAGAAGGTCAAGTCGGGTCCTGGTTTCCAGGTTCCTTTCGCCGTGGAGGTGAAGAAGGCTGTCGGGGACAAGCTGGCTGTGGCCGCTGTTGGTTGCATCACCGATGGTCGACAGGCCAACGAGCTGCTGGACAATGGATTGGACGTCGCTCTTGTCGGTCGTGGATTCCAAAAGGACCCTGGACTGGCATGGACCTTTGCTCAGCACTTGAACACTGAGATTGCCATGGCCAACCAGATCCGCTGGGGATTCACTCGTCGTGGAGAGACTTATTATATCAACCCGACGGTCTACAAGCCGTCCATTTTTGACTCCTAGATTATGATTATGAGCTGTATATAGACATAGAATAGATTTCTTTAGTATCAAATGCATGACAGGTACATAAAAAAGCTATAGCTCTATGGATCCAAACTTGCAATAAGAATTGCTTGGTGCCTCAGGCTACTGTTCACGTGATCGATTGGCTTTATTTCTATTTCCCATGGCAATAACCCAACAATCATCAACGTTGCTCTCACACTAACAACTCAGAACTAATATATCAGCAGATATTTTTTGGCAGGTCATCACAACCCAAACCTAATATCAATTCGCAGTATCCTACACCGATCGAGCCCTCCCGCGACCCGAAGACCTATGATCCTGGGAAGAACAGCCCCTCAGCGACGGTAGATGACACCACCGCGCTGGAGATAATCAGCATTCGCGATATCATTGCGTCCGTTCATAAATTGGAACTGGCAAATGGTGGAAATGAAATAGACCAGATTGTCACTTGAGAAGGGACCGAACTTAGCCATCAGAGTGATGAGATTCGAGTCTGTTCCACGACTCAATCGTGCTGTCTGGATGACTTCGGTACTGCTATTAGGGTCTGTAACCCACAGCAATCGCTTGCAAGTGGACAGAATGTGCTTTACGTCGTTATACTGCTCAGAAGAATCAAGTAGCGCTTCCTCTGGCAGATCCAGCAATGAGATGCACACACTGCTCGCCAGGTCTCGTTCGTCCACATCACCAGGCTGCACAACAGAGCATGACCCGATTTGAGGATTCTGTAGAAGCTCGCTCTGCAGCTCAGGTATCCCGGACCCTGTGTGATTGTCCCGACAGAGAATGATGACCTTTTCCTGAAAACTGCTGGCTGCGACTGCAGTGGACACCATAACACTTTCGGCATTCACGGTCCAGGCCTGCGAACTGGGTATTTCAATATCCATACCCGAGAATCCGCACTGGCGAAGAAGAGTATCCCACTGGGGGACAGTGATGAATGGACACCATCGTCGCACCGGTTCGATCGCATTCCACCATTCTGGGAATTGACCAAAGGTCAACGGAGTCCACAGTAGATCCTGTCTGATGCCTTCTTGAATGACAAGCTTTCCTCCGGGCTTGAGAAGCGACCGGACATGCTGCAAGGCCTTTTGTAAATCTGCTGCTGTATGAAGCGTATCTGCCGCAATAACCATATCGTATGAACCGGGCGCAATCCCCTGGACAGCAGGGTCTTCCTGGATATCCATTTCCCGGAAGGACAGAAGATCTTGCCACTCCTCTAGACGGTCTTTAATCTGCGAGAACTCTGCGTTCGACACATCTGTGAATGTATATTCTGCCACAGCCGGCTTTTCAGACTGTGAGCACAGCGACTGTAGACAGCGCTTCGCGAACCCCCCAGTTGCACCTCCCACTTCGAGGACTCGCAGATCAGCACAGCTATCCCTCATGATGGAGAAGTATGATGCCAACGAGGCCGGGATATCGCCTAGCCCAGACAGCGTGTCGCAATACAACTCCATCAGATTGTCTTTTTCAAACATCAAATACCGCGGGCTGACCTCTGCATGTAAAATGGCCGGTATATTTGTTCCCATTCGCACGAGGAGCCGCCCCTGAGAGGTTTTTTGTACCGCTTGATACAGCCTATCCTTGGCTTTCTGCTCTCCTGTATATCGACTCCATTGTTCCAAAGGCACCAGAGCCAGTGAGTCTGTGATGAGATCACCAGCGACTAATTTCATCCACTCATAATACTGCTGCAAATGCCCTTTGAAAATCTTCGCTGGGCGATCTCTGAGTTGGCCGAGGGCGTCTGTGATCAACAACACCGATGCTAGTTGCATTTGATAGAGGTTCTCTGACTGTATTCTGGGGGCTTGTGCCGGCATTAAGCTGTGGAAGGAAGAGTTGGTGAGCATGTTGACATCTGGTTTCCATTTTTTCCGTGACTGTTCTCGACAGTATGTCTTGCTCTGTTTTTCAACGATATCTGCTCTAGCGAGGTGTGGGAAGAGGTCTGTCAGAAACTGAGGGATATACTTTTGGTGGCCGTGGTTTATTTCGTATAGACCGACAGAATCTGACTTGGTGGCCAGATTTCCAACTGTCTTCAAGGCAGTTTCCACTGTGGAGTCTTTGCGGTCGAGCAACGACGAGTATGAAATGGGAGACTCGGCAGTCTCATTGACTGCACTTCGCATGGCCGCGTGTGGCCCTATTTCGATAACGTCTATCGATGGACCAGATAGCATTGCGCGCACACCATCGATGAATCGGACAGGGTTAGTAACATTATCCACCCAGTATGAAGGAGGCAAAGAAGGGCTCTCGATCTTCTTTGCGGTGACGGTGGAAAACATCTCAACTTCGGGGTTCGAGACGAAGAACCTGCCCGACGGCAATGGGTCTATTAGTCGCAAATATTCGTCGGCAATGGGCTTCATGTGCTTTGATGAATGATAGGCATTTTGGACACTGATCTTCCGTGCAAAAATTCCGTCGGCATCGAGGAAATCCTTCAACGCGTCAACCATCACTTCGTCGCCAGAGACGGTGCAGTTGTATGGACTGTTTAAACATCCAAGTACTATTTCACCAGTGTATTGACTGCGGATTGTATCCAGGTAACACCGCAGTTTCTGCTCCTCAAGCGCAACGGCCATCATGGTTTCTCCAAGGGATATTTTCTTTGCTGAGACATACCCACGACAAAATGCAATCTTCCAGGCAGCTTCACGGGATATTCTTCCTGCACAGTATGCAGCGGCAATCTCACCGGAGGAATGACCAACCACATAAGAAGGGAAGATGTTCCAGCTCGCAAGAAGCTCTACAAGGGCAATCTGAATGGCCACCGAGGCCGGCTGGGAAATCGCCGGATTGTGAATGTCGCTGTCCGGGTTGTGGAAAATTTCATCTACCCAGTTAGATGATGCATGGCTGTAAGGGGCTGGTCTTACCTGTGAGTGACCATAGACTTCCTAGGCTTTGCATATACTTTGCCGCCTCGTCAAGGGATTCTTTAAACGCAGAGTATATTAATAGCTGCTGTCCCATATGTCGATACTGGGCTCCGGAGCCAGTAAAGACAAACCCAATTCTCAAACTCTGTTTGATCGTCGGATTGAAAACATTCTGGTCTGATAATCGATTCTCCAGCTCATCAAGCGACCCAGCGAGAAGATAGCTGTTGCAGGACAACTTGGGTGTTTTGGCAAGAGTAAAGGCCAAATCGTCCATTAATCTTCGATCATTTTGCGGTAGGAGATAATCTTGAATTTGTGATGCAGTTTTTCTGAGGCTTTTCTTGTCCACAGCAGACAAGACGAAGAGTCGCGGTGTCTCTTTACCCTGTTCACCCAGGGAAGCATGCTGTATGTTCATTCCCATGTTGATTGTACGACTGTGAGAGTCTATTGACTCAATTCTACAGAGATAATATATTGGATTTATATATCATTTTCTTGTTATACAATGATACAATTCTATGATGGTATGCAGCGTTTAGTATGGTTTGACAACCATACCTTGTGTGACCATTATACTGCCTATCATACAGCTGCATGCACATTCCAAATACGTAATATACCGGAAGGGTACACTTGATGATGATATAGACTGTTATCGCTCATACTTATTATGCAATATGACTGATTCGGTATACCCCAACAGGCTTTGATCGGTCATACCAACCTCCTATCATCTACAAATAGAATCATCTACATCGACGCACACCATTAAATTTGATCAACTTTTATCTAATCTCTTTAGACTCACAATCTTCAAATAGTAAGTAAATCAACCATCAGCCAATTGCGGAGTCTCCGCAATGCGAAACACATACTTGACCGCGCTTGCCCTGTTGGCCTTCAAATCCTTCATCGCCTGTTCGACCCCCTCCAGTCCATTCGCCCTTACCTCGAATGGATGACCGGAAAACGACCCGACTTGCAACGCGCGAGTGAACCAGCGTGAAAAGACAAAAGCCAGATCGCGAGAGTCTGCCGTGTCACTCTGGCCATGTGCACCGCCAACCCAGGTATTGGAGGCGATGGCGGGTGACACATCATAGGAATGAGGCAGTACAAAGTTTACTTGGCCACCTGCTGTCATGACGTTGCAGAGGACCTCTGTGCTGTCATACGAAGCAATGGTATCAAGGGCGTGGAAGACTTTCAAGTGATTGGTTGCGTTGAGCTGGACGTCAATGTTGTGCATCGTCGCTTCTGGCCCATTGCGATAGTCGATGATGGCATCACCCTTACTGGGATCAAGGAATTGCTGAACATAGCTTGCTCCCTTGCCAGCTACGGCGATAATAGGATGGATGTTACTCTCTCTGGCTAGCTTGATGGCGAAAGAGCCAACGGCGGTGCTGGCACCGTAGATGATGAAGGGAATAGACTTTGTGGCAGGGGACCATGGGCAGGGCAGTCTCAGATGCTGATAGAGAGCGATGGCGGCTGTGAGACCGGCAAGGGGGATCGTCGCTGCTTCTATATGGGATTAGTCTGAGTGAAGTTATAGTCAGGGGGAGAAATACCCTCGAAGGAAGTATTCTTTGGCAGGTGAAATGTTGTATGGCTCCAGGCAACGGCATACTGGGCATACGAGCCACCAGGCGCGAGCATCTCGTGGAAAGCAGCAACGCGATCACCAGGCTGGCAATTAGCATCTTATCTTATCTTATTTACCAGAACGATCATACCTTGAATTCCACTACATTCTTGCCGACTTTCTCCACAACACCGGCTATATCATCGCCCTGGTTGATTCCTTCGCGCACCTTTTCATATCGAGGAATCGCCGGGTTATCACTGGCAGCCAATTCCGGCACTTTCCAGTCTTTGGGATTCGAGCCAGAAACAACGACTTTGATGAGAAGTTGATCGTCGTTGAAGTCGGGAATGGGAGAATCAACGATGTTGGCCCGGGGGCCGGGGATGTTGATGACTTGCTTCATGATTGCGTTCGAATTGATAATTGAAAATGAATCAAATATTTTTTTAGTGCGATTGTCTTTATTATATTGTGCTCGTGCTTGATAATCAAGTCAGTGATGTCATGACTCGAAAGTGCGGAGATGGATCCACATGTGAAGTCAGAGAATATCTACACGCTGTGATGATTGAGCCATGTTCATCTGTTTGCTTGATTTGAGTTATTCCAGAACTTGAATATCCTTGGATTGCATTGCTGTGGCTTCCACTTCCCGTGAGTAGATTTATCACTAAGCAAAGTTTCAGTCAGACAATCACAACTTGATGTTTTGTCATCCCAGTTTCTTGGGAAGAAGTATATATTTAATAGTATTTCTTAATAGAGTATGAAAAAGGGAATAAGCTGAAATAACAGTGAATACTCGCTATCAGCTAACATGCCCACCAGCCTTCCACAGAAGTTCAATCTTGGCTAGATGGATTTACAATCATCTGCGATCTTTTTCTCGAGGCTGATGCGGCAGACTGCTTCATCAGCTTTACTGGTATCAAGATTTATTGGTCGTTGGAATCAGTGAAAGTATTCTTTCACCTCAAAGGTACAAGAAGACCATCCAGTGTGCAGAAGTTCAAAGCATCTTACCGTCATAGACACTATTGGCGTGATCTTACGGAATGATGCACCAATTGGCATTAGAAGAAGAGAAGCTTTCAGGTTGACCATCCAGACATGCTGATCAGTCTGAATGACCTGAGATCAGTACTCCAAGTTCAAAGGAAGCCTAGAGAGACGGAATAATGGCTGTCTGGACTAATTGATTTTTAACCACTTGACTGAATTCAAAACCAGATGAAGGCAATAGACACCGCTAATTCAAAAGCCTTGAAGGACCATAACCGAGGCCATATATAATTATCCTATTGGCTGTGGATAAAGCCGGACCCACTGGATTCTGCATGCTCCAGCCGTTAACCCGATTAGGCAAATCGGCTGAGAATTCGTGTTTGTGGATTTGGCTGATCTTCTAGGAGAATTTTCTCCTCTCACATCGTGTGTTGGTATAAATACTTTAATCGGGATGATTTCTTGGTTGCTTGGCGGATATCAGGAACAAGATATATTAAATATCTGAAGAATGTTCACCAATGATGGAGCCACAGGTACGTTTACTTAATACCCCACATACGTCCCCAGAATCCTAGCATGTGCTAATCTGGATAGACATTAACATCGTCGACTGGAACGGCCCCAATGACCCTGGAAACCCATTCAACTGGTCGAAAACCAGAAAATGGATCATGACGTTTGCTGCCCTCTTCACCACATTTATGGCATTGATGAACGGCACCATCATCACTGTCGCCCATGATGCTCTCGACCAGCAATTCGCCGTCAGTGAGACATCCTTCCCCAATTCGTACTGGCCCGTCACTTCATGGGCTCTTGGAGGCGCCTTTTTCTCGTTGCTTGTTCTCCCCATCATGGAGGACTTTGGCATCCGAACGGTCTTTCTCCTCACTCATCTTCTATTCCTGCTCTTTCTAATACCACAAGCGGTGGCGCAAAACTTTGCAACCTTGATCGTCACTCGCTTCTTTGCTGGTGGATGTGTCTCGATCATGGGCAACACAGCAGCCAGCGTCATTGGCAATGTGTGGGAAAGCGAAAAGGAACGCACAAAGCCGGTTGGCCTGTGGATTGTGGCGTATCTGGCTGGCAGCAGCATTGGGCCTGTGGTTGGGGGATCCATCTTCCAGTTTCTGTCGTGGCGATGGATTTCCTACCTGCAGTTGATCTGGTTTGGGATTATGTTTCCATTCAACTTTATCATCTTCCAAGAATCGCGAGACACGGTGATTTTGAAACAACGAGCGAAGAAGCTTCGGGCTAAAGGGGACGAGAATGCATACACACGGCATGAACTCGAAGCAGAGCCAGTGGCGCAAATTCTCCTCACGAGTATCCAGAGACCGCTGAAGATGCTGCTGACCGAGTCTGTCGTGTTTTGGTGCGCCATGTGGTCTGCGTTTACCGTGGGCACGCTGTATCTCTTTACGCAGTCCGTCGAGCAGGTGTTTGTGTCTCTGTATGGCTGGGATCCGGTCCAGGCTGGATACGTGCAGGCAGCAGTGGTGATTGGCCAGGTTGTTGGATGGCCATTTTCCTTGATTTCCGCACATTTATATTTCAGTTCTGCCAGTCGCAATACCGAGATGCCCGGCGTGCCTATCCCTGAAGCACGATTGTACATGTCGATCGGCGGAGGGATATTCGGGATGGGCGGAGGCATGTTTGTCTACGCATGGACCTCGTATCCCGACCTTCCCTGGATTGCACCGGCCGTGGGACTCTTCATGGTCGGTGTGGGCACGGTGGTGGTGGCGATTGGCATCATGGACTACATTGTGGATGCATACAGCCAGTATGCTGGCAGCGTGATGGCGAGTTGTGTGCTGGGCGAGAACACCTTTTCCGCATTCCTGCCTCTCGCCGCGATGAGGATGTACAACACGCTGGGCTTCCAGTGGGCGAGTACATTGCTGGGTTTCATTAGTTTGTTGCTGGTTACTGCACCGGTTTGTATCTTGATCTGGGGGAGGACAATTCGACAGAGAAGTCCGTTTATGAAAGCCGCGGGGGAGAAGCGGAACTGATGATTCATAATAAGAATTCTCATTGTATATTCATGATAAATCAACCCTAATAATAGACCGATTCAGCCTAAGAGTTACGAAATGCCACCAAAACCAAGCGAGCAGAGGATATTGCAATCACTGCCAACAAGGAGTGCATGTGAGTTATTCATATCCATATACCAACTGCCATTCCAGTGTAAGCTATCTTTCTGTTGAAAAAGAATGATTTACTGATTTGATTTTAGATGGATCATCAATCCGATGCAAGAGTTGCAGGAGATGGATATGCCTGCATTTTAGTCGTCTTTCCTGGGAAGGATCGGAAATATACCTAGTTGAAAGTCAATCATTCAACCTATTCTTCAACGTGATCAGACAAGGAAGAAGTTATATCAACGCCCAATGGCGGACCCGCGTAGTTCCTATATCCCCATACCCAGTACCACACTGCCGCAATAGCGATGAAACCAACAAAGACCACCGAGGCGTAGTTCATGCTTTCCAACGTGACGGTGCTGTATGAAGGCATCGAGAAGAGCGGGATAGCCACCAGGCACCATGCTACGAGAGTCAACACAGAACAGACAGACCCAGCGGAGACAGGCCTTACCGAGACAGACTACATTGCAAAAGACACCGAGCACACCCAGATCGAAAGCACCGCGTTTGATATGCCTGCGACGACAGAACAGCAAAGACACCGCCACCGGACAGGCATAACTCAGCGTGAGGAAAATAACACCAACGCCAGAAAATGCATTGTACGCCGCTGTCGATCCAAAATATATCAAACCCAGCAGCAACTCTATCACCATGCCGAGTATCATCGAATTCAGAGGAATATTCAGACGGTCATCGATTCGCCTCAGCCATTTGGAGCCGGGGATTGCGCCGTCACGCGCAAAGGCCCAGGTACATCGGGACGCGGCCGTCACGCAGCCAGTGCCGCAGATGATGCCAAGAATCAGCAACGGGATGAGGAGGTAGAATGCGCCGGCGGAGTTACCGGTAGCGTACTTGAATATGGTCGGGACGGGCTGGCCGGAGGGGATTTGCGCGAGCATGGAAGGGTCAGGCAGGACGAATGCAATCGGGATCAAGACGACGAGACCGGCGAAGGCATTCAGCAAGACACCGCCGATGATCGCTCGGGGGACTTGGATGGCTGGCTTCTGGACTTCTTCGCACATACTACCATGGTTGGATTGTTAGTGTGATCGGTGGGCTGGGTAGAAGACTTACGACGTGACCATGCCAGACGCAGAGAGACCGTAGGCCGCTTGGAGGAGACCGATGCAAAAGGACCAGCCGGCCGGCCAGCCAGCCTGTGGTTCGAAATCGGTGAAGACATATTTTGCAGATCGTCTGCCATGATGCGCAACGACCAGGATCGTGACTACAATCGCAGTGACGCCGATGAGCGTCCAGAACATAGCGAATGTCTGCGTAACGGCGGATGGTTAGAACATATACCAGCTAAGCGCAGAAGAATCAGATACCTCCAAGTGAGTCAGCCATTTATTTCCAAAAACCGGCATCGCATGGCAAACAAGGGTGATTCCCAGGAAGATCAAGTAAGTCTGATAGGCCTGAAAGTTCTCCGCAAGACCAACCCCATCCGCCTGAAAGACATTGAGGCTTTCGACCAGAAAGAGAGATGTCGCAAAATTCACCGCCAACGTGATTGTGATGTTCCCAGCCACAAATGACCAGCCGCAGATCCAGGCGGTTACCCGACGACACCATTCTGGAGATAGAGCGAATGTCTGATAATAGACGCCACCCGCAGTCGGATAGACCGAAGTAATCTCAGCCAGGGAGCCAGCCACACACAGCATGATCAGCGATACGATAATCCAGCCCCAGACCATGTTTGCAGAGCCACCCTCAGTCAGCGGATAGGTCATGGTCGTGGACAAGCCATACGGGACGGCCGCGAGGATAAAACACATAAACACGACCTGCCATGTTGATCGGTTGCGGGCGAGCTCTGGCTTGTATCCTAGACTCTCCAAGTTGAAATCCGACGTTGGTTTGGCATCATCAGTCATGCTGGAGATCGGAGAACAGAAGAGCGAGAACAAGGATCCGAAGATGTCGAAAAAACATCCTCACGGCATGGACATTTGCTTTATGTATATCGAAGCGAGCCAATCGGATAATAGACACGGCTAACCCCCGACGCTAGGCTCGAAGAGGAAGCCAAGATGGGGAAATAAGCTTCGGCTGTGGGTCCGCAGTGTGCAGGGGCCCCACTCGCTTCCTATAGCGGACCCTTCCATCAAGATAAAGCACACCATTTTCACCTCTCTTGATCCAACCACCACGAATCTACATGACAATTGAGTTTCCGCCTGTCCGCACTGCAGCAAAAGGTACGCACTCTGGGCTGTCCATCTTGATATCAATCTCACATCAAATGCAGACTGCCCCAAATGTAAATCTCGACGAGTGCAATGCGACCGCACCCTGCCCAAATGCAGAAAGTGTATCAAACGGAATTTCGACTGTCCTGGATATGGCATCATCCTGCGATGGAACCAAGGCGTTGCCAGCAGAGGCAAGTTGACGGGAAAGACGATACCGCAGAGGACGTCGATAGAGAACTTTGCCCATCAGAACACCCTTTACCCATCCCATCTGAACGGAGTCAACGATCCCTTCAACGTGCTTGACTTTCGGTTGATCCACCATTTCAACCAACACATCGCGACCAAACTGGCCTGGGTGGATGGCCCTGCAAACCCGTGGCGAAACATGATTCTGCCGCTGTCGTTTGCATCCGAGACGGTGCTCTTTTCCCTGCTGGCGCTGGCGTCGGAGGATTTTGCCAACAGATACCCGGCCGACCATGTTTGCTTCCGGGAGCTGCAGGCCGTGTCGCTTGGCTGTCGAGATAAAGCAGTCCCCTTGCTTGCAAACAAATTGGATGTTCTGCTGGAAGTATCAGACCCGAGCACGCCCGTGTACCACCACGCACGATGTGTGCTGGCGTCGGTGCTGCTCCTGTACAACCTCGAGCTGCTCATGGCAGAGGCATCCCGGTGGCGGATACACATCCAGGGTGCTCGCGCGGTGATCCAGTGGAAGACACAGGCCGCACAGAGCTCTGCTCCCATCGACAAGGCGGATGTCTTTCTCCTCTACGAGTACTACTTTACCTCTGTGTTTATCGGGTTGATGTCATTCGACCCGGCAGATGAGATTGAAGACGACATTCCCACCGACGACAGCGTCACCATCTTTTGTGATTTCGTCCGCATCATCCACTCCGTCACCAGAGCCGAACGCGTGATGCATACCACTGGCTCCCAACCAGGCCCATCAAGCCTCGCCGATATCGAAGCAGAAATCGAGAGCGCCAAAACCCGGACCACACAGTCTGGCCAGGCAATCCTGTTCCAATCCCAGGCAGCCCAGTGCGACTTGGTCCATCTCGTGTCCATGTACTACCACGCCAGCCTGATCTACAGCCACCGCGTGCTGTCCACCGATGACGGTGCATCAGAAACCCGTATCATCTCCTCTCGTGCTTCCATACTCGATCATCTCTCTCGGCTGGCGGACAGCTCGACCTTTGCGCATGATCTCGTCTGGCCGCTGTTCATTGCCGGGACAGAATGCAGGGGCCTTGTGGCCGAGCAGCAGACCATTGAGCAGGCACTTCTGAATGTCATGTACGTAAGCGGCTGTCTAGATCGACGGCGTGTTTTGTCCTTTCTCAAGCAGTTTTGGCGGTTGGATCGAGATATCACTTGGGTTGAGATGGCACGAACAGTGCCACGTGAGAGTAAATTCATCATTATCTGATTTGACCTGTAGTTGGATTAATAAACCGGCCAGGGATTGAAATATACTATTAGCCGTAGCCCCACAGAAAGCTTAACCCTACAGCTTGGCTTCCTGTTTGGGATTTATACCTGCCAGCCGTTATTATATAAGTACCTAGAATCCCCCACCCTCTGCATAGCCATCGTCCATCAACATGACACCACTATCCTTCTCCCTCTCCGCCCACGACATCACCCGCACTCACATATCCGGCTCCGCGTCGATTTCAATCCCCCCAAATACCGATCCCACGGTATATCCCGCAATAAGCATCAGTCTCATCCGAACGGTTATCTTGGAACAGTCCAGCACGACTGTTGGTGAAAATAAGGGCGGGTTCTTCGAGCGCCTTCGAGGCCGGCGTTCACATCGACCACGGACATCGCAGTCGATGATAGAGAGATGCTCGAGTGAAGAAAAAGTCATCCGATCCAACCTGTGGCATCAGCCAGAGCTCGTCGAGAACCATGCCCAGAGCGAGATGGATTTGCTACGATTTCCTTTCTCCCTCCCCCTACCGGATGATCTTCCCGCGACGACAGAGACGGTCCTGGGGAAGGTCTCGTATGTGATTGAAGCACAGGCAGACTCGGGAATTTGTACGAGGCAGCCTGTTGATATACTGTGCAGGAGTATTCTGGATGGTCAGACAGTGGACTATGCTCGTGCTTTTCCGGGCCAACGGTTGTCCACGCAGACGTTTCTTACACGGATGAGGCCTGACTCGAGAGTCACGGCCAGGTATGCTGCGAGGGAGGTGGTTTATCAGACCATCACAAAGGGCATACGTGCGACGGAGACCAAGTATGCCACGGTCAAAGAGCTGAGATGGCGAGTGGAGGAGACCGTCAGAGCGGTAGAAGTGTGTCAGGATACAACCCGGTGCAAAGGACAGATTATCCGGCAACTGGCTGCTGGGAAACAGACTGGACACTGGATAGCGACAGGAACAGATGGACAGGTTGCCGTTGCATTTGAGATTACAATTCCCCAGAGTGCAAATGCAGCAGATGAGATTGACATCTCGTCGTATTCTCTGGGACTGGCCATCACTGTCAGCCACCGACTGATGCTGGACATCATCATCGGAGAAGACACGTTCGATCAAGGCACAGGCAAGTTGGTGGATCGGAAGCCTCGAGTGAGGTCGTTGAATGCATCTTTTCCGATTTCTGTGGATCGTGCACAAGGCGATGAGGAGGGCTTGATAACGCATGGTCTTCCACTATACGACGGGACAGCCATGCCTCCTGATTATGAACTTGAACGATAATGATACGATATTGATTAGTTCAATCTGAAATACTGAACAAACAACCTCGCATCAAGACTGCCGGAAGGCAGTCCCTCATGTACGCGAATACTCCGAGTTTATCTTATATCACTCCCCTTATATCGCTTCTCATGCTCCCAGATTATAAGCCTTCTGATTGAAGGACCATGTTCCTGAATAGGTGGTTCAGCTGATTCTACCAAGATATTGTCCGTGACAGACCGAGAGATGACCAGAACCATCACCGCCAATTGTCCGAGATTGGCTCCGGTGTGATGGATCTGTGGGAGACCAAGTGTGCAGTTGGCCCGGCAATATGGGAAGGAAACCAGGGTGATAGTGCCTGTCCAGCAACAGCTGAAAAATGCGGGTTCATTAGCAGAGAATTTGGGCACTCTGAAGCCTATTAAAGCTACTGATTGTGTTTCAGCTGAATTGTGCGAAATCCAAGTGGGGCTGCGGGGTGAACAGAGCTGAAAAGATGAACAGCTGAAAAGTGCAAAATTCAGCTGAAAGCGGCGGAGCACAGATAAATAGAGCCTCTCCTTTCTCTGTTGCTCTCATCTTACTATCCTACTTCTCTGCTTTACTTCTAGAATTCATTACATTTCTGACCACTTCAAAATGCCTGTTACCCCGATCAACTCGTACGTACGGTCAGACTGGTCATCAGTATTCATGCTAATAAACCAGACACTCCGAGTTCCAAGAACTCATCAACGGCGATAAGCCTGTGATCGTTGATTTCTGGGCGCCATGGTGTGGTCCTTGCCGGATGATCTCGCCCATCTTCGAGTCATTGTCCGACAACCCGGAATTCAGCAAGATCGGATACTACAAGGTCGATGTTGACGAGCAGCAAGCAATCTCCGAAGAGGTGGGCATCAAAGCCATGCCCACCTTTGCTCTCTTCCAAAACGGCGCCAAAGTGGATGAATTTCGTGGAGCCGACAACGTCAAACTGAGAGAGATGGTTGACAAGGGCGTTGCTCTTTAATCATCAGAATGTTTGTGAACAGGGACTTATCAAGGGAAACTGATTGTATATAATATAATGATTCTCAGATATCCTCAAAGATAAGATATGTCTAATTGATGTCCAAATGAAAACTATATGTATATGTGGATAAATAACAACCCACAGTGATCAGTATCCTGATTCGGTCGGAGAATACTACCGAACATGTGTAGAAAGTATGTATTTATAGCGATATAGATTGTGATAAACCATGAGGATCCCTAACCAATAATATCCTATCCTGATATCTTCCTTCTCCCCAAGTAGTAGATCACACTACTTCTATGTGGTTGCGTGTTGGATCACCAGTCTTGGATGTTTCAACCACCTCTCGTTCATCATGAGATGCATAAGCCACGTGGTAGACGGTATACCAGGGCCTCTGGAAGAGGTGGTCCAGTGCCTCAAGCGGCCTGCCAGTTGTATCCTACTACAGTTAGATGTATACTGTATAACTCCATGGAAACTTACCGGCATGGCAAAGAACACATATATAAGCGACAGCAGACAAATCAGGCCAAAGAAGAGAAAGGCCCCCCATTTATGCGTCGCAGCCAACAGACTCGGCATGGCACGCGAGCATCCAAAGTAGAACGCCCAGTGAAAGGCCATCGAGATGGAAACGTTCAGCGAACGGATGCGCACAGGAAAGATCTCGGATCCAACCAGATACGGAATGCTAAACCAGCCAATGCTCCAAGCCACGGCATGCAGAAAGATGGCGACAATGGCTGCTGTCGATGCACGAGACGCACTGGGACTGTCGCTGACCTGTTCGGGTGACATGTCTTTCGTCACACCGAGATAGGCGCCCACGAAGATGAGAGTGGTCAGTTGCAGACAGATGCCGGTGATGAGAGACTGTCGACGGCCGACAAAGTCCACGATGATGAGCGCGAACAGCAGGGTACTCGCAAACTTGACCACTCCATAGATCCCTGTGGCCAGAAAGGTCGCTTCGTCGCCCTTGATTCCCAGATAGCCAAAGATGGTGGGCGAGTATTGCGTGATGGCATTGGCACCAGACCATTGCGAAAAGACGGTTGCCATGAATATCAGGAAGAAGCGGCGTCTGTTCTCGACGGGAATAAAGGTCTCTTTGAGCAGATCCCATTGCGAGGCGTCTCCTACGGCCTCAACCTCGTGGAGAATCTGCGCATCTATCCCAGCCAGCTCGCTGATCACCACCGGATCATCGCGAGTGAGGTCACGCAGTCTGGACATGGACACAGCCGCAGCTTCTCGCTGTCCAGTGGAAAGAAGCCATCGGGGAGATTCCACGCAGAAGAATGATCCAACCAGCCAGATGGCGGCTGGCAGAAGCTGAAGCAGAGTTGGCAGCATCCATTGTGTGTTACCGGTAGGATATCGCTTGGTGACGCCGTAGTTGATGAAGAAACCGAAGACGACGCCCAGCTGTTGGCAAGCGGCATATTGCAGGGTTAAAAGACCGCGGATTGCTTTGGGGGCAATCTAATCGATTAGCATAGATCAGAAAAACATGGAGTGAAATACCTCTGCGATATAGATGGGTGGAACGATTGTCAGAGCACCGAGTCCCATTCCGGAGATGAATCGGGATGCATACAGGCCAGACAAATTTCCATCGCAGAGCCCCTGGCCCAGAATGCCAGCGATATAGATCAGCGTGAAGATGCGCAGTGTCCAGCGGCGGCCAAGTTTGTCATTGATGGGCGAGCACTGGCAGTATTAATATCAGATGGATGATAGTGATGGGGATACATACCCCAAGACATCCAAACACTGCACCGGCAGTAGCAATGGAGACAATCCATCCCTTGGTATTGGCATATTCGGCAGATGATTGCTTGTCGAGGCCAAATTTGGCTTTGAAGAAGGATTGGGTGACGAGAGATGCAATGTTGCCTTCATCGAATCCTTTGGACACTCCGGATAGACCGAATATCCAAGTGCACATCAAGACATAGACATTGAAGATGTTTTGGGGGGAGTTGTGGATGGCATTTCTGGTGTCGGTGATGAGGCCCATAGCTACAGTTGTTGACTGTCAAGTTGACGATGATCCTAAGGGGATCTCCATTATAGGATATATCAATGCAGAGCAGTAAACAAGTATACCAGGAGGCCCGAGAGCTCTTCGGAATATCTCCGATGCTTACTGCAATATATACATCCACGCTTCACAAACCACTAAGTTCGTATCAACCTATTCCATCATAATGAACTTCTATCCTGCTCCTCCGGTCATCCAGGCCAGAATCTACGCTCACATTCCGGCCTCGTTGAGATGCACAGGGCAGCCGACCGAATGGCGTGGCGGATCGGCACTTCCGGCGTCAGACATCTTTCTCGAGGGTCCGACCTATACGACTGCTGGCGACCTGTATGTGGTGGATGTTCCATATGGACGGATTCTGAAGATAGACTCGGAAAGGAAGGTTACCGAGTGTGTGCGTTACGATGGAGAACCGAATGGTCTTGTTGTTCGAGAGGATGGCTGCATGATCATCGCCGACTACAAGCAGGTATTCTCATCTTCCTACAACCAATAGAGTCTCTGTTAATTCTTCAAGGGAATTCTCCTCTTCGATCCATCGAGTCAAGCGATATCCCCCCTTCTCACTCGCCGCAATCTCGAACGATTCAAAGGCCCCAATGATCTGATTGTCTCCTCCACCAATGACATCTACTTCACGGACCAAGGGCAAACAGGCATGACCGATCCGACAGGATGTGTCTATCGTCTGTCCCCAACTGGGAAGCTGGACTGCCTCGTCTCCAACGGAGTCTCTCCGAACGGTCTGGTTCTTTCGCCCGATGAGCGCTTTCTATACGTTGCCATGACTCGGTCAAATGCCGTCTGGCGGCTGCCACTGCACCCTGATGGGACCACGTCTAAAGTAGGCCTGTTCTTCCAGTCTTTTGGATGTGCAGGACCTGACGGCCTGGCAGTTGACGAGGAGGGAAACCTGTTCATCTGCCACCCCAGTTTGGGCTCTGTCTTTGTGGTTGATGCGGATGGGATTCCGAAGGCAAGGATTGTCACGGCTGACGGAGGCGGCAAGAACTTGACCAACTGTACTTTTGGAGGACCAGAGGGGAAGACGCTGTTTATCACAGACAGCATTCAAGGCAACGTGCAGTATGTAGACTGGCATTGTGCTGGAGTTCCGGCCGCCAAAAGTGTAAAGGCAATGGAAAAGTATTGAGATAGGGAGAAGTTTGTATAGAAGAATGATATTGACACTATGGAACATAAAGTATATTGAATTCTAAACAATTTACAACTTGGACACAAAGTGATGCAGGTTATCTATCGCAGCCGTCGCACTGGCGAGTTGTGCTCTCGATGTGGCAGCGCCAATGTGAGGGGTGCTCACGACATTGAGGTTATCCCACAGTGAGCCATATTTCTCCCGACTCGGAGGCTCCTGTTCATGGCAATCGAGTCCCGCACCCCAGAGATGGCCTTCAGAAAGGGCCCGGGCGAGGTCATCTTCATTAACGATGCCACCTCGAGCGGCGTTGATCAGGATCGCATCCGGCTTCATTCTGAGAATCTCCGGGTACGAGATCATGCCCCGTGTTTCCTCCGTCAACGGGATATGCAGCGAGATAATATCCGCCGTTGTAATGACCTGTTCGATGCTTGTTGCGCGGGTGTGAGTGATATGCGACCATGCATCGGCTGGGAGATAGGCGTCAAAGGCGATGATTTCTGCATCGAAGCCGCCCCGGAAGATCTCCGCGACAGTTCGACCGATGTTGCCCATGCCGATGATGCCCACTGTCTTCTGGAAGAGAGTCATGCCGTTGCATGTCTCCTTGGGCACCGGCTTGGTCATTTGGCGGGTGGTGATGGATCGGATGGTGCGCGCGACGGACAGCGCGAGAGTAACGACGAGCTCAGCGACATCACGGGCATTGGCGCCAGGCGTGTTGAGGATCTTGATGCCTCGCTTGTCGCATGCATCGCGATCGATCTTGTCGATGCCCACGCCGTGCTTGCCGATGGCGATCAGATTGGGGCAGCTGGCGATATCGTCGGCCGTCATGTAGGAGCCTCGGATCAAAAGGAGGCGAGCATTTTGTCGCCAGTTCTGGAACTGCTCGTCGTGGGGTTGGATGACGTTGAATAGTTTCTTCGCGTGTTCGATGGCTGGGGGAGGGAATGTGTCGAGAACATAGAGGGTTGGCTTCGTGGAGGAGCCACTTGGGAGGTCGAAGTTGTCTGTTCGTGAAGGTGCCATGGTGTCTTATCTTGACAGAAAGATAGTTTCTGAGGGTTCAAATGGTACGAAATGGATTGTATATAATCACAATGCATTCAGGGCCATCGGATCCAGTCCGGACTGGGATCGGAAAAAGTCCTTGAGCAAAGATTGGACTGTTCCGGGCACGATGGATGGTGGATTCTGCAGAATCTGCGATATAATTATTAGTCTCACCAGATGTTTTATATCCGATTGGGAATGCATACCGGATCTCTCAGCAGCCCCTCGGACAGGAAGCTCGACAGCGTCCAGATGATCTTACAAAACACTCGCAATGCTGGAAACCGTTCGCCCAGGATCGTCAGCAAGGCAGCGCATTTACTGATGATGAAGCTTTCGCCCACTACTGCAGCCACTTGTTTGATTCGGGGGATGCAAACGACAGTCACTCCAGCAGTGAAGATGTCAAAAGCATCAATGAAAGACCCGGGAAAGCTCCCTTTTTCGGATCGTTGGTAGGCCTCGTCGATGGAATCCCTACTGGTTGTGATCAAATCGCAATCCACTGCTCCAGCTTTCCATATACTCGAGCGCATCTTGACCTGGCTGATCTGCAGCAACGCCCGCGATGCCAGTTGCTTGATGTAACTCGGCGCATTTCCCTTGCTTTTGGCCACGTCTTCTACAAAGCCCATCGCTTCTCGCCAGTGATTCAAGTTGCTGTAATGGAATGTCGGTCCTCGAGACGGGTATCGTCGCAGGCTAGACATGAGTCTAGCGTGTGCAACGATTTGAATGGCAAAGTCCGCTGAGTTGGAGTCCTCGGCTGGGTTCTATACAGTATTATGGCATTTGAATAGGTGTTTTGTCCGGTCATCCTACCTGTAGTGAAATATCCGCATCTTCAATGCTAAAGGGTCGATCCATGACACTGCTAATGGTGCTGCACAGTGTCAGCCAATCCTCTCGTTCCTATGGTGTAACATACCGATCGAGGGTGTAGAGATCCCAGAACAAGCATCGTCTGTAGTTCTGCGTAGAAAGGGGAGTGTCCATCGGTGGCTCTCGGTGGAATCCGAATGAAATGGACTTTTGCATTGCAAGACCAATGAGGTGCCATGCTGAGCCTCCAAGGGGGCTGAACAGAGAGTATATCACCAACGACAGCATGCATTCCAGTATTCTTTCGGGGTCGTCCGAGTCCATCACCATCTTGAAGCTACTCATTGCTGCAGCATGCAGACTTCCAGCAACCATGTCAACGCCGGGTTCTCGAGATAGTAGCATCCCAACCGCTATACTCATGTAGACAGTAAAGTTCCTGAACGATACATCTACGGTTTGCTCCCTCCCATCGTCAGTAGCAAAGAAAGCATCACAATGCTGTCTTGCTCTCGTGGGTTCTATATGCAGAAATAAAACAGCAACATGATCGAGAAATCGATCCAGATACGGGAGAGCAAACTCTTTGTTGAGAATGTCTGTCTGGCGAATCATCGTTGCAATCCGACGCCTATGGGGAGCTGCATACGACGACTGTGATGGATCTTCACCAGAGATGTCGAGAGCAGCCTGGACGATGTTCCCCATGGCCAGCTCTTTCGGGTTATTTGTCTTGTCGCGAGGCTCCGCCATGGCATTGCGGGACAGCAGGCCAATCTCTCCCATGGCAGCCTCGACTGATTGCTCCCTAGCACGCGTGTCATCGCCTTGCGAGAGAGCAACATCGAATGTCTGTGGAGTTGCAGCCTGGACGGCAATAGGCGAAGCATCAGATACGCGCATTCGCTGCTGCTCCCGCTGGTCATGCAATTCATCAGCCTTGCGCTTGAGAGATTCGATATAGCTATAGCATACAGTCAGTCTGGTACTGTTTTATGTGTGACAGAGCATACCCTGGCAGAGCAGCATGGGAAAGGCCAGTGCCCTCTTCCATGGTGCATTCGACCGACACATGGCGAGCAGCACATTCGGCATTCACCTCGATGCAATTGCCGCATGTTGGCAATCGTCGGTCACACTGTCTCATCAGCATCAGCAACACTCCTTCGACCAGACCGACCCACCTTTTGCTTCCGTTTCCAGCATCGCTCACAAGCCTGGGGTCGTCGGACGGGTGATTCTGTCATTTCGGATGTCCGATAAACTGTTGAGGCCATGAGTGTCAATTGTAAGAAGTCTCACCGGGCAAAAGAGGGGGAGGAGAAGGGAGAATGTCCGGGCGTCGTATTATGGCCGGTGTAATTCCGGTTACAATACAGAAGTCCGATGGGCCGGAGATGAGTCCGATGGGAGATAAAAGTGCCCAGTGACTGAATTACTCCGAATTATTCTTTGTATTTCATTCATCATGTCGTTTTCTTCCTTCCCCACTGGAGCATGGGACAGCCATATCCACTGCTTCGACCCTGAGCGTCATCCATTCAAGGCAGACCGGGCGTATACTCCACCACCCGCAACCCTGGACAGTCTCCTAGAGCAAAGTCAAGTCGATCGCCTGATGCTGGTGCAGGCGTCTGTAGAAGATGGCTTTACTGGTCTAGTGAGCCATATTTCGCGATGTCGGCAACAATTCCCCTACACTACTGTTCGTGGTACGATATGCAACGAGCCTGGACTCTCCCAGTTAAGCGAGGAGGACTTTGATCGTCTCCATGAGGTCGGAATCAGGTCCATCAGACTACATGGCATCTATGCGATGGATGGATGTCATTTAGTCTCTGTCACGCAGACACTTGAAGAGTTGTCGCAGTGCATCGGCATCACCAAGCATGGATGGACGATATCTGCCCAGCTGCCTCTGCAAATATGGGCAGCCCTGAAGGATTTCTTCATCCACTCTCCGGCTCTGGCCAATGTTACATTCATCGCCGATCACAATCTGTCCGCGACTCCAGACGATATTGGTAGTGTGGCTTTGGATGCAGTGGTGGAATTGTTGAAGGCTGGGAAGCTGTACGTCAAGGTCTGCGCTCTGTACCGTCGCAGTGAAGATATCAGCCAGATGAGGCAGATTGTCCAGATGTATGCCAATGCTGCTTCACAGTTTCTGCTCTGGGGAAGTGACTGGCCTCATGTTAGCACCAAAAGGGGTTCGACAGTGGTGGATATCAACAAAGAACTGTTGGCACTCAAAGACTGGCTGTCGGAGGAACAATGGAAGCAGATGCTGGTAGAGAACCCAGAGAGAATATATAGTTAATCCATCTTATTATGCTTCTTCAATTCTCTGCCAATATTCTACCACCGCCAAGCTTTTATAGAATCCTCTGTAAAGTCTCGGCGATTTCCCGAAATCTGGGGCCCGATTCTCCCCAGACTGCATCGTGCTGGAGTATCCTATATAGCCTGTTCTTCACCCCGATATCGAACATTCAATCCGCCTTATCATTCTTCTACCTTCTACCATGCCTCCGTCTTTATTTTCAACCAAACACCGGAGTCGTGTGGCTGACGATACCAAACAAAAAGATGTCTGGGTCGAGGATCGCTGCACAGAGACGTCGGATGTGATGGCCACATATCGCTCTTACGATGCAGATACGTCCAAGACAATCGAAGCCAGATTGCTGAAGAAGATAGACGAACGAATCCTCCCAATGATGGTGCTGATCTATCTGTTCAACTATCTCGACCGGAACTCCATCACCCAGGCCCGTCTGTACGGCCTGCAGGAAGACACCAACATCCACGGCCCCCAGTATCAGACCATCATTTCCATCTTTTCGGCCGGATACATTCTGATGCAGATCCCCTCGACCATGTTGATGACCAAGTTGCGTCCGTCCCTTTATCTGGTCCGTTGTCCTTGTCCTTGTCCCTCGTAGATCAGAACACTTACCAACACTTCATAGCCAACATGCATCATCATATGGGCAATCACCAGTGGCTGCACCGCAGCAACTCACAACTTTGGCAGCATGTTGGCCGTTCGTTTCTTCCTCGGCTTCGTCGAAGCTCCCTTCTTCCCCGGTGCGATGTATTTTCTTAGCTGCTGGTATACCAAACGCGAACTCGGTCTCCGAATGGCCTTGATGGTCTGCGGTCTGTTACTGTCCAACGCCTTTGCCGGACTGATTTCGGCGGGTATCTTGACCGGGATGAACGCAGTGGGTAGCATTGCTTCTTGGAGGTGGCTGTTTATCATCGAAGGGCTGGCAACAATCGTCGTGGGAGTGACTGCCATGATCGTACTCCCTGACTTCCCCGGAACAACCATGTGGCTCACAGAGGAGGAGAGGGTTGTGGCCCAAGGTAGACTGAGTGATGATGCTGGAACGACAGAGCTGCTGGACGAGGAAAAGGTGCCTCTGATGCGTGCCATCGTATGGGCTGCAAAAGACAAGCGGACGTGGCTGTTTGCATGTCTGCAGATGGCCACCACCGCGTCCATCTCGTTTTCGCACTTCTTCCCAACCTTGATCAAAGAAATTGGCTTTTCGAACAACACCATTGTGCTGCTGCTCACCTCGCCCCCCGTACATTGTGGCCTTCACCTGGGCTCTGAGCTGGGCGTGGGTGGCCGACAGACGGCAGACCCGATCGATTCCTGCTGGCTTGTCCCAGGCGGTTGCCATCCTTGGGTGTATCCTGCTGATCTCCTTGTCTTCATCCCTCCAGTGGCCTCGATATGCCATGACCTTCCTGGTCTGCAGTGGCACATTCGGGGTGTATTCCACCACGTATGCCTGGCTCTCCTCCACCATCACCCAGCCTCCGGTCAAACGAGCTGCTGCGATTGGCATCGCCAACACATCTGCCAACGCCGCATCACTGTTTGCGAACTACTTCTGGCTTGATCAATATGAACCCAGTTACAAGGTTTCGTGGGGGTGCATCTTGGCTTTTCAGGGAGTAGGAGCGGTTTGCATCCTGACACTTCGCTTCTTACTCTCGCGCACGAACAAGAAGTTTGACAGGTTGGCTGCTGAAATTGATCGAAGTGATACGATTGGCATGCAGAGATTGGACGATGAAGCGAAACGCGCTGTTCTGAATGATTTCCGCTATGTGATCTAGTTCGTTACCATGATAGCCGAAAAACACACAAATATATAACGGACATATAAGTCACTCAACACACTTCCTTTTATCCACTTAGATCTATAATGTAATTCATAAAAGTCACTTATTAAATTTCACTAAATACACAGGAAATATCTGCACTTGATACATTATTACTGGTAATAATACCATACCAGTATGTAATGACTGTATTTCCCCGCATTTCCCCACATTCTCGGCATTTTCTGCATTTCTTCCTTGGCCAAGCAATTCACCACGTTGGATTGAAGAAAATTGAACTTGACAGCAGGCACTTTGGCATCATGAAGCATGGTCAGCCAAGGCATCTTGCTCGCCTGCCTGCTTGTCAGTCTTGCTACACTAAGAAAGTAAAGGTAGGTCAAATGCTACGACTGATCAACTGCAGCTGACAAGTACGCAGTGCGATAATGCGAGACCGAAATGCTCACCCTGCACCAAGAATGGACAGGCCTGTATGACTGTGAGCCTAAGCGGCAATAAGGCAGTCGCACGAGAGTACGAGACATCACACAGTTTACTGTTTACAAACTAACCTCTGCAGATATATCTATCAGCTTGAAGAAAAGATCTGGAGTCTACAGGAAGACATCAGAGAAGAGCAGAATACAGTGCAGACCTCGCATCATGAGCCATCTGCTGAGAGACACGAGGACATCGACAATGGCGCAGACGAGGCTGAGACGAATGATGGGGCGTATTCCTCCCCAAGCCTTACAGAGGGTGCAGGCCTTAGGTATGTTCACGATCATTTGCTTCTCATCGTCGATTCTGCAAGTCTGACCAGTTTCAGTTTCATACGCCCCTTATTTGCTGATGCTGGATGGAAGCAACAGAACCCAAAACTGCTTCAGAACCTGTCCAAAACATCGTCCATTCCAGAAATGGCAATATCACCAAACCCGCTTCCCTCACTAGAGGAGGCGAAGCTTGTATTCGATAATTAGTATGTCTTCTCATATTACTATTGGTAGGATGTCTAATGACAGCAAACAGCCTCAGCAGCTCGCATGTACAAAATCCATTCTTGATTCGACGAGATGTGGAGAAACTGTTTGATCGAGTATACCCAGCACATGAACAAACATCTAGCAATATTACAAAACACGATCGATATCGCACCTTTATGATTCTTGCAGTGGGGTCCGTTCCGCTATATCGAAATGGGAAACACAACCACCATCCATATGGATATTTCCTTTCGGCCATGGGAAGCATCGAGCTTAACCTCCTCTCGAGAGGATTGGAATCTATCCAGGATCTCTTGCTGATTGGTAGATTTGGGATCTATCACCACATTAGTATGTTGTTCCCTAGCCTAGACATTTCTATTCACTCATGGTATAATAGGTACGTCAATATGGGAGATTGTGCGACTGTGCATGCGGATGTGTATCGAACAAGGTCTCCATAAAAGCCAATTAAGTCCGGAACAGAGCCTGCTCGACGAACAGCTCGCACGGCGCGTCTTTTGGGAATGCTATATGATTGACCGATATAGTTCTATTACTCTCGACCGGCCTGCTGCAATTGCCGACGATGAAATCCACGTTAATTTCCCGGTCGAGGCCGATGATGATGAGATTGAAGCTGCCGGTGCATCGGGCGTGTTTCCAGAGCTCGATTCATTCGCCAATACCAAAGCACAGATGGGCTCTAACAAAACCACAGAAACATCAGTCTTCCTGCTATGCTTGAGATTGCGCAAAATCACATCCAAGACGCATTTGAAGTTTCAGCAGCTCTCGAAGCCCCAGGGCTCATCATCGGTGACAGAATCTTCCATGGCGAGTGGCACAATCTATGCCATTGTTGATGAACTGCTTTGTGACCTAGACGCCTGGCGAGAGTCTGCACCTCAATATCAAACACCAAAGTGCTTGTACGAGATGCAGGAATGGTATGATCTGCTGCTCATGAGAGAACGACTGCTTCTGGTTCGCAAGGCTATAGACATTGTCCCGCGAATCAAGAATATACCACCACAGGACCTTCTATCAGTTTGTCTTCAGTGTGCGATTGGGGCGATTCTCATTTTCTGTTCCTTATACGAACAGAAGAAAATCACATATACTCGAAGTTACTTCCAGCTGCTGTTTACCTCTGGGCTGTCAGTCATGTTCTGCGTTTCAGCAATAACAGAGCATGATGATGAGACAGTTCGACAGGCTGCAGAGGCAGTAAAGCAGGGGGAGAAGGCACTCAAGACGATGGGCAAAGAGCTCTCGGATGCCGTACATTACGTGGCTGTTTATGAAGCACTGCGGTCATTCTGCCTGGCCAAGTGGAAGCATCTACATGGCAATTCTTCCTCTATCGGGGGGCGGCTTTGCTCAAGTCATGGTACGAATGCCATCGTGGGAGATCTCCATCCAGGTCATACAGTGAGAGTCGATATGTCGAGCTTAGATTCTGCTCACGACCAGAGCTTTCAAGACGCCTCCTGGTCTACGACATCTAACCTTGCTGAGACACAGCCCAATTCAGCCCATCTTGATGCCAGTGCCGATGGTAGAATATGGGATTGCGATATCTTTGGCGATAGTGCATTATGGGACATGGAGGCTGGACTGGGCGAATATGCCTACGGAGACCCGCTGGTATCTTCATTTATGGATGAATTCATATCTAGTTAGACAGTACATAATTGATATACATGAAAATTTTAAAGCTTTCCCTGCAGCCTTGAGCTAATCTCCTCGTAGTTCTGGCTCATCTTTTTCATGCCTGCCTGCAGCATCGACGCATCCTGGCCGCTGAGAGACCATGTTGCACCCATCTGGAACCATTTCTCTAGGATATCCAGTCTCCCACCAATGCCTCCAACACCCACAGGCTTGCCCGCTCTGTTGGCTGCTTCAATGACCTTGGTCACAGCGTCCTGGTAGACGGCACTGTCGTACTTGCCTGGAATCCCCAGGTCCGTGCAGAGATCATTCGAGCCGATCAGGATGCCATCGACACCTTCCACGGCAACGATCTCGTCGGCAATTTCAACGGCAGCCGGCGTTTCGATCATGGGAATGAGCATAGTCTGCGAGTTCAATAGCTCGTTCTGAACCAATGTAGGAACGTGTTGGAAGTTCATGATCGCCTGATTGTTCGTACAACCACGAATTCCCAGCGGTGCAAACTTGGCATAACGAACAATGTCCTTGACTTCCTGGACACTCTCGATATGGGGAATGACAACAGCAGCAGCTCCTGCGTCAAGGATGCGACTGATATGCCAGTGGGACTTGGAGGGCGATCGGACAACTGGGGAGACGCCGGCGTAGTTGCAGGCGAGGATCAACTGGGAGACAGTACGCATGTCCAATGCAGAATGTTCCATGTCGATGAACAGGGCATGAACACCAGCCATCTTGGCCATCATCGGGATCTCATTTCCGGTAACGAATTTGATGGACATAAGAGGTGTGATTTGGCCATTGAGGGTTCTTGTCCGGAAAGGGTTGGACAGGGTGTAAGGTTGTTCGATAGAGCCCATGGTGACTGAAGTGAGAATATGAATTAATAGATGAAAAGCGATTGTTCGACATCTCACAGTACAGTTGAAGCTTTAAATATTGGGCCAATTGCAGCGTATTGTTGGTGTGTCATGGTGGTGCGGAGAAATCCCGATGGTCGGAAATCTTCCAGAGTGCAGATGGCACTGTGATCTGACCTCCGAGGCTGGATTTCCATTGAATCTGTAGTGGCTACTACATTTCTAATGCAGGCCAATCTTTAAGCTCGGTCATAATGAGATGCATACGAATTCAAAATCATTATTGACATGTTGATCATTGTATGTCTTGATGGATTATGGTCGGAATGTCGGTCTTGATCCTTTGAAATACACAAGCACTTGCGACAGCTCTGTGCAATTGATAAACACAGTATGTTTCGCTTTTGTAGATTGAAGTATCAGCAACTGTTCGAACCAAGCTGTGGTCAATATTCTGGGCTTCGTGCATTCAAATAGATTGCCATTCATTCTCCAGTAGCACTTGGCTTTGTTTCCCCCATCAATACGAGGTCTACTACTACTGAGCTCCGCAACTGATAAGAAACATTTCACATGTCATGGCCAGCTTTCTGGACCTCTGTCACCGGTCCATTATAGTGACGTCTCCCCTGGATGACATACATGATCAGGCTCAGGAGGAAGACCGCCACAAAAATGACCACACTCCAGTTGAACGTTTCGGTTGTGACGGGGGTCGACTCTGGCCAAAAAGACCAGAACAGCGCAAAGAGCACATACAGCCAACCTGTGATATTCACAACCAGACCATACCGACCCAATCCCCATCGGGCAGGTGGCAATGTTTCTGGATGGAACATTTTGCGCCAGATGAGACAGCTCATGGATATCGAGTAGGAGAACATGAGGGCTGCCACATTCAGAGAGACAATAGCATTGAAGGCGGTCTCAGAGCCTATATTGATCAGGGATAAGAGTGCACTGAAAATACAAGAAATTATAATGGAGTTGACCGGCAGTTTGCGCTTATCATCAACTTTTGAAACCCAGGTTGAAAATGGGAGCCCACGGTCTCGGGCAAAAGAGAATGTCTGCCGTGAAGTGGATGCATTGAAGAGGATGTTGCTTATAATGACGGGAATAAGGATGATTGCTGTCAGACCATTGACGCCGGCAGTGTTAGTAACCTGTTTGAAGGCATAAATGAATGGGAAGCCAGTATCATCGTTCAATGCCGCTTCCACTGATGGGGTTGCAAAGAGCATGGCAATGAGAACAACCAAGGCCATGACAGCGTTTGCAAAATACGACCATACCATGGCAATGGGGACGTAACGCCCAGCATCTTCGATCTCTTCTGACATGTGGGCGCTTGCATCAGAGCCTGGAGAAGATAGTGAGTTTCTCTCTTTCACACTTCTGCAGGGATGTACGTACTGAGACAGCCATATATGGCCGCTAGTTGGCCCACCATCACGGTCAGTCCCATTGACGGCCATCCTCCAAAATTCTCAAACTTGGTAAAGACCGCCTCTGCTGGCTGTAAAGGAGCCATGACCCAAAGCACAACAACAATCACCACCCAGCAGAGCACGTGGGTGGCGAGCAGGAGGTTCTGCATGCGGGCCATGAGGTCTGCAGCATATACATTAAAGAAGTAAGTGACCAGGATGATGGCAAATACAAACAAAGTGCCTTGCCAGCCTTTGGGGTCATAGCTCGGGTCCCGGACACTGATCAAGCCCTGGATGATTGTCCCAGTCAAGAACATGCCGGACGCAGTGCCTGCTTGCCAGGCCAGAACCGACATCCATCCGGTCACATAGCTGAGGAACTTCTGGTACCGAGGCGATGCAAATTCCGAGACCCAATGGTACTGGCCTCCGGATGTGGGAGCCCTACCAACATCAGTCAGTCATCAGGAGTACAGGTCCAAGAGATCCTGTGATTTACATAGATGCCATTTCTGCCAGGGACGCAATGATAAACCCAAATCCCACTGCACTCCACACATACGTCCATAGCATTCCTGCCAGTCCACCATTTTGTAGTCCTTCGTAGTCGGAGCTATTCTCCCTGTCAGTGCTAGTTTTTTTTGAATAGAACACAGTATCCTACAGCATTATATATTCCCAGGTGGATTGCAGCACTGCAGAGAAGCTAAGGGCTGCCAGGGGACGAATGTTTCTCTGCGAGTATTATGAGCACATCACAACTATATTCAAAGCGATTCGATTGCTTACTTTGAACTGCTGGGGCTTCCCCATCCGATCCATTTCTGTCACATCATATCGCGTTCCGTCGGCCCCATTTGCCCCTTGATTCGATTCGCCAATCTCCAGAGTTTGAAACCCTGGAATAGCTGGCTGTTTTGCCGCATCCTGCTGGACCTGGTCAAAAGTCATCATCAGGACAATTAAATTTTAAAGGAAGAGGAGAAAAGGTCCACTGACACATAAAAATTTCAAAACCGGCGGAGGGGAGATCAAGACCCTGCTAATGCATGGTCAAGCCTTGATAAGGCCATTAGCTTAGAGCACTCCTGATATTATTGGATGTACTGGCCTTGGCGGCGGCTGAGCGCTTACAGCGGGCCGTGAATAAGCCAACTGTGATCCAACTCTTTACTGTTTAATCATCTGATGCTAGAACAAAAATACTATTTCATATTTACACAGGTTGTGGCCATTTTGGCATACGTATGCATGCCATACAACCAGCCATGCACCTATAGGTTTGCTAGGTCAGGTTACAGCTTTATATGTATATAAGTATCTTTAGGCTTGATTATATCTGTTACTATATATATATACTGGATAATTGATAAATCTGCCCAATCTCTATCTCTATGTAGTTTTTTATTACTAAGTAACCAAGAGATCTGGATTATCAGAAGAGAACGCCTGCTCTGGACACGGTCTATTACATTAGTGATACAGTAGGCCAGTTTCCGAAAGGAGAAGCCAAGAACGAATTGGGGGTAGCGGGGTAGACCTACCGCAAGCTGCCATGGCCGACGTGGCTTTAACTATCTTGTCTTTGTACATAAAAAAAATAAGGGATTGGAAAATTTTGTTCACTCATATTTTGAATGTGCTTCTCTTCCCACAGCACAATCTTATCATCTCACTGACAAATTTTTTGCTTCGGGGCCCGAGAATCTTAATAAACAAACGTCTTCGAATTGCGGGGAAAGAATATACAAGTCCAGTTTCCAGCCTCCACCTCCAAGCCCATTCATTCGAGATAGGAGCCGTGAGAAATAACTTGCAATGCTTGATCTTACCGGGGACCCCAAGTTGCATGATGTTGCTCAACTCGCCGAGGGGCTTTCTGGCACATGCTTGTGTGAGTCAGTAAAAGTGACAATCCATGATCGCGATCTGTTCACAAGGAGAAGGGGCCATATATGTCATTGTGCGAACTGCCGAAAAGTCTCAGGTAGTTTTGCTGCAAGTAACCTCATCATCGAGGAAGCAAAGGTCGACATTGACGACCGAGATGGCACTCTCACCAAGTTCCTCGACACCCAAACTGGAAGTGGCACACCACTTGACAGATACTTTTGTTCACGCTGTGGAAAGTAAGTAATCTGCATTGAGGAAATGTGTGGGATTAACAAGTCTAGTCCTATCAAGTCTGTCACACCTCTCTATCCGGGAAGAATCGTCCTGAAGATGGGATTATTCCCAAGAATCCCAGCACCAGAGTTTGAGACATTCTCTTTGCATAGACATGAGTGGCAGGGCTCCCACCCCGACGTGGACAAGTACAAAATCAAAGCATTTGCGGAGAGACTGTAGTACACAACTCAACTACTTGACATGTTGGCAGTTCATGGAAGAAGGTTTCCACGGTTAGTGCTGAGCGCCAATTCATTCTGATAAAATCCGTCAATCTCGCTGTACTTTAAGTATCAATGAGAGAAGATAGAACTAGTTTGGAGGGCCGATGTATCTTAGTTTCAAAGCTATTATATAACGCTGCGACGTTTGTTGTATCGCTCGTATTCAAAGCATTGGAATCGGGACTTCTGTCAGTAAATAAAGGGCAGTGAAGTTTCTCAATGAAGCCATCCTTCTTGGGCTACAGATCTTTGTCACTTTTATCCTTCTCGGGGTTGTCATATTTGGGCCGGCCAAGACGGATTGTTCCGGAGCAATGCGGGGCGTGTTGAATTAAAACTTAGGCCCGTGCCGCAACCTTATTATTTTAGGGTGGGGTAGTAAGTGTTGCTTGATTCTGCTCTCACAGGAAATTCCCCCAACGTGTTGCAAAAGATTTTCTGCTTCAACGGCAATGTCTTCTCTTTCTTACGACCTCATAGTTGTCGGGTCTGGCTTCGCTGGATGCATGACAGCCCTCAACTTTCTAGAAACTTGCTAACAGCTGAACAAACTTGGTTGAGTTGTTATCGTTGAGGCCGGCAAGGAGGGCAAACGCTGCGGTGCTTCTCGATGGACAGGTGCTTTCCTTCGTCTGGGTCATGACCTCGCCTTCGATGAGGATTGGATCCAAGAAATGATCCAGGTCAGCAACGGCCCGGCTGATGTGGAATATTGTCGAAAGCTGGCGCGTGAGGCAAAGACTACCGCTGAATATGCTGAGAAGCACGGAGTCAACTTTGTCCGGCACGAAGAGCAAAACGTAAGTGGCCTGCATGATGACTAGAAAGTCTACTAGTGAGGTCATCACAAGGTCCTCCTCGAATTCAAGACGAATCAGTATTTCGTCATGCCCGATGGAGGAGGATGGGCTATCATACAGGCTTTGATGAAGCATATCGAGTCGTTCGACAACTGTGCCACCCACTGGGAGACGGAAGCCCGGTCTCTGTTGACGGACCATCAGGGCCGGGTCAATGGAGTGCAGGTCCGCCGGTCCAACGGACTGCTTGACGCCCTCTTTGCCCCCGATATAATGCTCGCTAGCGGTGGCTTTGAAGGCAACCGGGAGATGCTCGCCAAGTATGTCGGCCCCAAGACCCACGAGCTGCAACTGATCGCGCCGGGGCTCAAGTACAATCGTGGCCAAGGCTTGAAGATGGCTCTGGATGTCGGTGCGGAGACTGCGGGATCCTTTGATGGCATTCACTCCGAGCTGGTCGATACTCGTGCGACAAACCCTGATGCGGTCATCTGGGGGCATAACTACGGCATCGTGATCAATGACAACTGCGAGAGATTTTATGACGAGGGAAAGAGACACCTCTTTGCCACCTTTAAAACACCATCTCAGAGTACAACGCAGCCTGCAATGACAGGCCATTGGACCTCATGAAGCTCGATGGCAAAGCGACTACCGGGCTCAAGGTCAACAAGTCGAATTGGGCGCATCCGCTGAATCGCCCGCCCTTCTATGCCTTTCCTCTCACTGCCCAACTGACCTTCACCTACGGTGGTGTCGAGGTCAATCTGGATTCCCAAGTTGTGGCAACCAACGGTGCGCCGATTCCTGGTCTGTGGGCGACTGGCGAACTCACCGGTCTATACTACAACGGTATGTCTTCTTGTAGCATTAATTACTTTTGATTGGGACTAACAAATAGTTAGAGTATCCCCCCGCCACTTCAGTCTTGCGGTCTTTGACATTTGGTCGGTTGGCAGGCATCACCCTCGCACAGAGGCTCCACAGTCCCAAAGGACGAGCAGTCCTTTGAAGCTATAGCTGGATCAATGCTTCATACTGGTAGATAGCCGAATACTACATCTACGGGAATAGCCAGATCACTAGGTGTCTGCCCCCCATCCCCATCCCCATGCCATATCCCATTGTCCAACTTGGCCAACTCCCCTCGCCATCCCCAGCACGAGAGGGTTCATCACAATCCCCCTCGTTCTCTACGTTCCCTCCCAGCTCGCAGTAACCGCTCTACCTCTTGCTCTGAAAGAACATCTCCATACAACCGCCGCTCCCACGCAGCCTGCGTCACAGCGGGGCCCCACAGATCGGCGAGTGCATTTTCGTCATGTCCACACGCATACACTTTCCGCCATCCAACGGGATGTTGACTATCTTTGACATCTCGCGACGAATACCACACTGACCGAACGACCTCGTAGCGGTGTTCCAAAAACCAAATTATAGGCCAGGTCAATATCCATAGTTGCAGTATGATACACAGCCAGTATACGAATTTATTCGTCCGCAGTCGATTGATCCAGTGCGGGGAGTAGACGGTGACGGAGCCTCGGGATAGCGAGACGTAAATGTGCACGTTGCCGCGGTAGTTAAGCGAACGAAGCTGGGAGGTTAATGCCGAGTTCAATGAGGATGAATCGAGCCCGTGGAGGGTACGTTTGAAAGTGAACCTATCACGTTAGCATCGTGATGAGAAACCTCCGTCAAAATATGGGCCATACGATTTCACCCGCGCAGGATCATTGCAGAATCGCTCACACCATCCCAGCAATCCAGGCGATGATCCATCCTCTCCTGCATTCTGCATCAACCCTTCACTCTCTCCAACTCCATCCTCAATATTGGGACTTGTCTTCGTCCTCCGTCGATCCCTCCAGTTCTCCGACCTACACCGTCCACCACGAAACGCCTTCTGCCCATCCCCATCCGCGACAACTTGCACCTCAAACCACCGCGTCCCATGCTCATTCTGCGACCCATCATCCCATCGTAACAATGACCTCGTGAGATCAATCTGAAAATTAAAATCAACCACCGACTCGGTCTTGTTATCTTTCCCGCTGGATCGGGTCTCCGAGTGCACGCCCTTGACGGCGAGACACGGGCGAGGTGGAACACGCGCTTGGCGAGTCACGAGGTCATGAAGGGCGTGAGTATCTGATGATAACGATGGATTGAGGGTTATGAGGTCTGTTTGGGATTTTCGGGGGTGAGTGTTGCTGTCCGGGATGAAGTAGGCTGCGTCGGGCGGGATGGGTGAGGCGTTTTGCGGTGGGAGAGTGATGGCGTCGTCGTAGGAAGGGGGAGATCGTTAGAGGAGGAGGCTGTCGGACGGTCTTCAGGTTGAGTTACTGGATGTTTAGTGTCTGATGGAAGCATCTTGTTAATGGCTGGTAGTCAAGTCAAGACTATTAGTGGTGGTGGTATTTGTTGTATCAAGCCTGTTGAGGATGCTGACACCATGTGATCCCTTGACACTAAGCCTGTGACACCGTGTGGTCACGTGTGCATATCCAAGTTGTGGTCTTGGCGGTGGTTTCCTACGTACAGTATATTATACAGGCCCTAACAAGTTGATTGTAGAGTTCTCTATTCAGTATGTCTTATCATGCCACAGCGGTCCTTTCAGTTCTTATTCAGTTCAGTAATTAGTTGTATCTATTGTATTTATTCAATATGATTGAGTTCTATTGTCATAGGCTAACCCATTGAATATCTATGTCTAGATATCATACAAAAAGAACTCCATGAAGAACATAAGTATGCAGCGGAACGATCAGCTGAGATAAGCGGCCAGTTTGGGGTCACATAGTCGATCAATCCATACACCACGTCCACATGATCATGGGGATGAATAGCTTCAACGAGAAGTGGTTTCCGGCAAGTCAACCACCTGAGCCCTGGCCCTTTCCAAAATCACACATCTCTAGTCCCAAAATTTTGGCTCCAATTCTCCATTTTCCACCTCATCAGAAAAAATATCCTTCTCATCACTGTAATGTGTTAGCTGATCTAAGCATGGCTATTATTAACTATAGATCAGGCCTACCCAAAAACCAACCTGCCGTCGAAAAGATGAAAATAAACACATATATCCAAATCAGTATCTTCTCCATTTAGGAACAAAGAGGTGCCATTGTAAAGTTCCCATTGGAGTTCTTGTTTGTTCTCATTCCTATCATAATTACAGAAGTTATAATTGCCTAATTATATGTCAATATTCACCAACTTGCCTTATAATAATCACTTACCGTAACGATCTATCTTGGTATATGGGTTAAGATCAAATTCATATTCCTGCTCTTTATATTCAAACTTTAAAACAGTGCCCTCCACGCGAGGGTTCTTAGTAATAGGATTTTCGGTGACACGGGGTACATCGAATTCACCCCAAGCCATTTTGTTTGCGTATGGAATGAGTGGTAGTTTAAGGCCAAGATAAGGAAGAGGAAGAATTTTGATGCTATTCCAATAGAGTGAAGGATATGAGGGATGGAGTTAATGCCTTAGAAGAATAGGAAGAGGGCAGCTTTAAGTCCTGTTGTTATTATATTCAGCTATTATTAATGAATGCCTTTCAGCCATATCCCTCATTAAAGATGGACTGCCCTACCATAGAGCGCTACGTGTTCACAAGAACTATCTTAGGGTTAGTGTCATTTGTTCAGCTGCTTCCAGCTCAGCCACAAGATTTTCAGCTAAGGCTGTATCTTGACCTCACCATACCCACAAGTTACACAAACAGGTTTTGTGAGCGTAATATTGTTTGATAATAGTACGATATTTGGTCCTGTAGGCTGAAGCCGATGCATAATATGGAGGGAGGTTTCGCGGGAGTAAGTGTATAGAGATGTCGTAAATACACAACCCAAAAGCCGATCTTCTATAAAGGAAGAGGAACTATTCCTGTAGCCTACCAGGCTATTCCTGGATAATAATTAGAGTTTCAATTCCTTGTTTGAACAGCCCCACATGCAATTTGTCAAAAATCCAGCTGATTGAAATAACCCAGGCCAGCCAACAAGTTCATCAGAGATGATCGGCTCAGATTTAAAAATGAGCTGAACGCCATTGTCTCCACATGCCAGAATGTCAGATTGGACGACAGCCGACAAATACCCACAACGGATTACCTGATTGGGACGCGATCCGCTCAATAGAGCCATCTCCCCGCAGCACAACGCATCGCTTCTTCAGCTGAAGCGCAAAAAAATGACGCAGCTGAAAATGGATCGCGGGCTGAAGTGGGATGGCTAGTGTGCTCCTTTGCAATAAAGGCATCCGCGACATCCCCTGTAGATGCAAGGTGCAGGGTTTCACCATCCGACCAATAGCAGACAAATTGGCACGCGACCAGGAACTCATCTCACTTTCCTCATTCAGGAATGATCTCCTAGCCAGCGGCTGCTTTGGATCTCTTAACTCTGTAGGACTTTTCTCTAAGAAGATTAAGGCCGCCCACACAAAGAGCTTACTATCACACCAAAGATGCCCTAAAGCAACCTTTGAAGTTATCAGCCTAGACTGCCCTTGCAACTACAGCATCACAAAAAATCCAGAAACCCTGATTGTTAGTGGTGCGCCTGTGCAGAATGTCTCCGCAACCAGGAAGGTCTCTACAATGATCTGAAGGTGATGCCTGTCCCAGTCACTGAGACTGCGAAAATAGGAGGTTCTCTTATTATTACCCTAGTTAGAAAGGAGGAAGGACTACTAATACTTTTCCTGCCTATGAAGAGTGATAAGGAGATTTCATTCTTAAAGGATATAACTATAGTACTGTTACTGGAGCTTACTAAGGACCTTAAGGAGTCTAAGGGAAAAGTTAGTATAGCTGTAGTTAATGTCACACCCTGGGATCTTACAATGGTACCAAGCCTGTAACCTGTGAGTCAAACCTAGGAAGTACTAACCTATAACCCTAATCTAAGGATATTAATAGTAGTAGGGTGTTTTATATAAGCTAAGGGTGCTTAAGAATGTAGTAAGGTAATAAGGAGAGAAGTAAGGCTAAAGAAGTATATATACTAGTTAACTTATATAATAGGACTATATTAGTATAGTCTATTATTAGTAGTAGCTTAGGCTAATTATCCTAGAAATAGTTAATAAATAGCTAGAGGTACTAAGTAATATATTAGTTAGTTACCTGTGAGAACGTGCGGTTGTTACGGCACCCTTATCAGTAACCGTACCAGGCAGAATCAGGCGGTCAGGGAAAATGGATATTCTTATTATAGAGAATTATGATTTACTTATTTAATACTCTTTATAGCTACTATCTGGCAGGCAGTCTGTTACGGCACCCTTATCAGTGACCGTACCAGGCAGAATCAGGCGGTCAGGGAAAATGGATATTCTTATTATGGTAAATAAGTAATATTAGCATGAACACTAGTCTATCTTAAGTAATTAACTTAAAATACTATAGCTAGAAATACTCTAATAAGTAATGTAGGCTCTATAATCTTATAACTACTAGCTAAGAGTAATAAGGAGCTCTTAGGTATAATTAAATAACTTTAGGAAACCATTACCATACTTAAGGGGTGCCTTACTATTAAGTTAGTTAAGGTCTAATTACCTAAACTATTTAGAGGAAAATAATTATAACTTTAGATATTCCTAATATAACTAGATACCTATATTAATATTAATAAAGAGAAACTAGTATATAATACTAATAAAGTAGTTTTTATATTAACCTACCTTACTAGAAGTGCATTTAACTGGTTTAAGCTATTTCTCTAGAACTTTTAAGAAAATAATACCTTAGGATAGGATAATAATACTAAGGAAATCTTCACATCCTATACTAAGTTTAAAAAGAGACTTAAAGGAACTTTTAGTGATATTAATACTACCTAATAAGTAGAATAAAAACTATAATAACTTAGATAGATAGGATTAGTATAGTAGATAGCTTCTAAATTCTAGTAGATTATATCCTACTTAGATTAGGATAAAGATATATATATAGTATAATTTAAAGAAATATTAAAACCTAAGGTATAGGAAAAACTTATCTAGTAGGAATAACTAGACTCCCTAACTAAATTTATTAAAGCAGCTGTTAAGGTAGTGTTACGGCACCTTTATCAGTGACCGTATCAGGCAGAATCAGGCGGTCAAGACGTGACCTACAGAGATACATTCATTATGTAATTTACTTATTGGGGCTGAAGGAGCCGTTTCCCGCTACCTCCGCACTCACGTGACTAACTACCATCTACCATTGCCAAGACATGGTATATGGTATATGACTACCATTAGGACTACCATCAAAGATGGTATATGGAATGGTATATGGGCGAAGGATATATAAGGACACTCATTTTATATACTTAGATAGTTCTTTATAATTAATAATAGTTATTAATCCACAGTTACTAAGCATTATCTATCTTCTAGATTATTACACACTTATTCATATAACTCTTACTTAATTAAAGAAGTATACATACTTCTTTAGCCTTACTTCTCTCTTTATTACCTTACTATGTTCTTAAGCACCCACAGCTCATAGGAGCACCCCAGTTACTATTAACACCCTTAGATTAGGGTCATAGGTTAGTATTCCCTAGGCTTAACTTATGGATTATAGGTATAGGTACCATTATAAGATCCTAGGGTGTGACACATTGATCACCTATCCATATAAGTGTATGAATGATATTAGCATTAACACCAGTCCATCTTAAGTGATTAACTTAAAACATCATAGTAAATAACACTACTCTATAGATACTAACTATATCACCTACTCAGCAGTAACAGCTGCCAGCGCTAATAACTAAAGAGTTAATAGGCATGGTAAGCCAGCTTTAGGAAATGATTACCTAACTTTAAGGAAGAGTCTTGATAAAAGCAGTTAAGGTCAGGCCACCCAAGCCATTTAACAGCACTTAGAGCAAACTTTAGCCATTCCTTATATAGATGGAAACCTACCTCACTATTAACAGTAATAAGTTAGTGAATGAAGCAGATAAAGTTCTCTTTATATTAACCTACCTCACTGGGAACATATTTAATTAGTTTAAACCTATACTACGCGATTATCAGGAGACAGTGACAGAAGACTAAGATAATATTACCAAGTAAGCCTTCAGGTGATACTATAAGTTTAAGGAACTTTTAACAACCACTTTTAGAGATATTAACACTAAATAAAATGCTGAATGAAAAATCATAAGATTACAGCAGACCAGATCTTTTATAAAGTTAGCCTTAGAATTTATGTAACTTACTTCTTACCTTAACTAGAGCAAAGGAGCATTAATCACAGTACTTAAATAATATATAAAACCAGAAATTTAGGAAAAGATAATTTAGCAGGAATAACTGTTAACAGTAGCTAAATATATTAAAGTTATAACTAAAATTAATAACACTCTATACAACTTTTAGATAAGATAGAAAGGAAGAAATAATTATTAATTCAAAGGAAATCAGCGTACAGTAAATTATTAGTTAAATAATAGCCAAAGGGCATGACCAGTAAATCAAGGATATTCAGATCCTTTTAGACCACAGCTAATGGAACTGGATGCCACTAATAAAAGATAAAATGGCATATCACTAACAGAACATAAGTAATAATGTAAGGAAAAGCTTTACTTCTTCTATAGAAAACCAGGATATATAACTAAGGACTGTTAAGTATAACAGCAGTACCATTAGAAAGACCCAGACTGAAACACACTACTTAATAAATAAATTAAGTAGCTTAGAGCCATGAAGAAGCTTAGAGCAACTAATAAAGATCTATAACTTAGGAATCTATACCACCAACACACTATATTAAGTAATAATAAAATTAACTAGGAACTTATGATACAGGAAGAAGGCCTAGATAAGATATAGGATGATTATACTGAGGAAGAACTATAACTTAAACAGCAAGTGTTAGAAGAATACTACCTAGATAACTCAGCTTTAGATAACAGCTGTGTACCACATAATTAGTTAAGACCAGATAGTAAAGATCTAGCTCTATAAAATTTAATCTGGATAGATAAATCAGAAAATGAGAACCAGGCCAACGGTCCTAAAGAATAGAAAACCGCCCATAAAGAGCCAGTTCCTATAGATAAAGCTATTAACTAAATTTAATATGCCATTAATCCCTTAGATAAAGAGTACAGTACTTAATGGGAAGGCCTAGTATCCCACTAGGAGGAACCTCATGAGCTATCTAAGCAACCTCAAAGAACCCTATAAGATGACTTTAAACTTAGTAACTATATCATATAACTATTAGAGAACAGGCATAGACGCATATGATACCGCATAGGATAATAAAACAGAGATAGAGCGTGTAATAAAATTATAGAAATCCTAAATAGAGCTTAAGCAGAAATTAAAGCACTTAAAAATCAGAAATCATTATCAGTAATTAAGACATAACAGAGTTTTTACCTAAAACTTATTACTAGGATACTTAGACAACCTATAAAAACCATAATTAATTTAGGAGTAATAGGAAATTACATAGACCTAAGATATAAGAAATAGCTTAGTATACTTAGAATCATAAAGGCTAATCCAGAGCCACTCATAGGTCTAAATAGAGAAGACTTAGGAGGTTATCTTATAGATAAATTAGGACCAGTACCCTTAGTTATAATAGGTTATAAAGAGTAACTTAACTTTAATATAATACTATTAGGACAGTATGATGTGGTGTTAGGGATTCCTTAGCTTAGGAATTATAACCCAGAAATCAACTAGAAAGCAAACATACTATAATTAGTAAATTATAGATGCCCTAGGGTGATGAGTGTAGGGGATAATACTGTCAGCTCTTAATAATATATTTATAAAGGAGAACTTAAGAATAATATTAAGTGATTAAATAAGGTAATTAATATCATGAGAAGCAGTAATGTAATGAAAATCTTAGCAGCCAGTAATACTTTAGATTAAGTATAGCTAGCATAACTATCTAGATAGGCACCAGTGACTATAATAGAGTATTATAAGAGAATAATCATTAAGGATGTAACTAACAGGCCATAGGATAAGGGACATTACTCTAATAAACTAACTAAATAATCCTTAGAAATGGATAATGACTTATGGGAATGATATAATACTAAGGAACTAGCGGCTGACTCCTAGGAACTACTACAGTTACCCTAGGAGTATATATCATTTCAAGAATTATTTAAATAACTACAAACACTATGACTACCTAATTATGGACCTTATAATCATAAAATTCCTATCTAAGAGGGAAAGGAACTAACATGTAAGAAAATCTATTAGATATTAGATAAGGAATCACAGGCACTTAAGGAATACATTAATAAATAATTAGTAAAAGGAACTATTTAACTATCAAAATCATCAGTAGGACATGGAGTCCTATTCATACCTAAAAAGGATGGAAGCCTATGACTTTGCATGGATTATTAACCATTAAATAATATTACTATTAAAGATTGACACCCACTACCTCTTATTTCAGAAATCTAAGATAGGATTAGAGGAGTGAAATAGTTTATAAAACTTAATATTATAGATACATATAATTAAATCAGGATTATATAAGGTGAAGAATAGAAAATGGCATTTTAAACTAAATATAGACACTATAAATACTTAGTTATGCCTTTTAGATTGACCAACGCACTGGCATCATTCTAATAGTTTATTAATAAAGTTCTAGCTAAACATCTCAACATCTTTATTATTATATACCTTAATGACATTCTAATATTCTTAGATAACTTTAATAAGCATGTTAAGCATGTTATAAAGGTACTTATAAAGCTTTAGAACACTAAGCTATAACTTAAACTTAAGAAATATAAATTTCATGTGTAAGAAATAGACTTTCTAGGCTATCAGATCTCTACAGTAGGCATCTATATGGACTAAATAAAAGTATAGGTAATCAGAGATTAGCTAACACCACAAAACCTTAAGGAATTATAATAGTATTATAGATTGATTAACTACTATTAATAATTTATTAATAATTACGCTAAAATCATGATACTAATATTTAAGCTACTTAAGAAGTCAGATATATTTAACTAGACTTAGGAACAACAGAAAGTATTTAAAGAGTTAAAAGAATAAATCATACAAGCACTAATCTTGGTATAATATAATCTAGTAAAAGAAATAACTATTAAGACTAACATATTAGACTACGCTATTAGCATAAGAATGATATAACTAGGAGAAGATAGAAAACCATGACCTATTATATTCTACTTATAAAAACTAATTTAAGCTGAATTAAACTATAATATTCATAACAAAGAACTACTCACCATAGTAGTTGTATTTAAAATATAGAGAGTCTATTTAGAAGGAGCACAGTACTAAGTTCTTATTAAAATAGATTATAAGAACCTCACCTTCTTTATAATAACTAAAGAGTTAACGCGAAGGCAGGTAAGATAATTAGAGGTACTCTTAGAATATAACTTCCGCATTATATATTATAAGGGAATAGAAAATAGTTAAGTAGACGCACTTAGTTAATAACCAGACTATATACTTTATAGAAAGCATTATGAACCAGCAGTTTTAAAATAAAATAATAATAGAAGCCTCAGTTATAACTATTACCACCAGATCATAGTAACCATAACTATTAGGTCAGATGAATTTAAGCAGCAACTTATTATAGAAACTAAAAAAGATTAGATAATTTAAGGAATACTTAAAAAACTCAAGGATAATACCAGATTTAATAAAGATATTAACAGATTTATATACTTTAAAGGACTCATCTATATACCTAAGAGTATATAGACTGAAGTCATTACCATGCATCATAATACTCCTATATTTAGATATATAGGAGTAGAACAGACAGTAGCACATATTACTAGGAACTTCTACATTCTATACCTTATAGCAAAGACATATATATATACTAATAATTATAAAACATACATTTATAATAAGCTAGTAAGACATAAGCCTTATAGGAAAATGTAACTATTAGAACTACTAAGGAAACTATAGGAATAGGTCACAGTAGACTTCATCACTTAGTTACCACCCTTAAGTAGATGAGATACTATTATAGTTTTTACTGACTGACTTATAAAATATATTTACCTCATGCTAACAGTAGGCACACTTAACATAAAATAAATGGCATTCATCTTTTTAAGAGATATTATTATAAACCATAGATTACCTAAAAAAATCACCTTAGATAGAGATAAACTATTTACCTTAAAGTTCTAGACATCACTTATAAGATTAATAGGGGTAAATCACCATTTAACCACTACTTATCACCCACAAGTAAACAGGTAAACTAAATAAACTAATTAGATAATTAAATAATATTTATAATACTATGTTAACTATTAATAAAATAACTAGAGTGAATTACTACCCTTAGCATAATTTACATTTAATAATTCAGTACACTTAGTTATAAAATAAACACCATTTTACGTAAATCATTATAGACACCTAAACATCATAGGGAAACTAATTAAATAGGAATTAAGCTCTGAAGAAGCTGAATAACTAGCATTAATAATTAACCAGTTTTACTAATAACTTTTAATGGACTTAGAATTTACAAACCTATAAATGGCCACTTACTATGATAAAAAACATGACAAAGGACCAGATCTTAAAAAGGGGGGAAAGTATTCCTACTCTATAAAAACATTAAGATAAAATGACTAAGCATAAAACTTAACCATCAAAAATTAGGACCATTTATAATTAAAGAAAAAACAGGACCAGTTAATTATTATTTATAACTACCTAAATTAATGAAACATATATATCCTGTTTTTCATATCTCATTATTAGAACCAGCACCAGCTAATGCTAAACTCACTTAAAATGTGGAAATTAACAATAATAATAAATAAGAATATAAAGTTAAAAAAATCTTAGGACATTAAAAAGTTAGTGGCAGACTACTTTACTTAGTGAAATGGAAAGGTTATAATACCTCAGAAAACACATAGGAACCTATCTTAAACTTGATAGGTTGCCCTCAGTTAGTGAAAGAATTCCACTAGCAGATAGATTAAAGTCAGCCTAGAAGGAAGGGGAATTCAACATCTAAGTCAGACTAGGATTATCTGATACAGCAGTAATTTAAGCAGCCTCTTATTCATCCACCATCTATTTAATCTCTTAGAGATCCTCAGCACTTAACAGATCTTCCTCATTCACCACATCCATCAAACTTAAATTATGATCCAGCATTTTTTAACCACATTTATTTAAGAATTTATAATGAGTTTTAAGATTTTTTAATTTTATAAATAATTCTTTAATTTGACTTTCAGCAACATTAATTTAAGTATCTAAGGCATCATAATCACAGTTAAGTTTTGACCATTCTTAATCAGAATAAAAGTAAGGGCCATACTTCTAACCACAGCGCATATATAATAAATAATTTTAACTTTTTAAATCCATCATGCAGATAAAACCACAGCTTTTATAATAAGTATAAGGGTTATTAACAGGGACACCTTATTTCTCAATTTCATTAGCCTAGGATTAAAATTCACGATAACAGTTGCAAGACTTTTTAGAGTTAGGGGCTTTAGGCATGATGAGTTATCTGGAAAATAAGAAAAGAAGTTAATAGGAAACTCACCTAAATGGGGAATATAATAAATTTATGATTATCAAGAGATAATAATCCTAGAAGAGGGGGATTATATTATAGTACCTTTATCAGTGACTGTATTAGGCAGAATCAGGTGATTAAGACATGACCTATAGAGATACATTTATTATGTAATTTACTTATTAGGGCTGAAGGAGCTGTTTCCCACTACCTCTACACTTATATAACTAACTACTATCTACTATTACTAAGACATAGTATATGGTATATAACTACCATTAGGACTACCATCGAAGATGGTATACAGAATAGTATATAGGCAAAGGATATATAAGGACACTCATTTTATGTACTTAGATAGTTCTTTATAATTAATAACAGTCATTAATCCATAGTTACTAAGTATTATCTATCTTCTGGATCATTACACACTTATTCGCATAACTCTTACTTAATTAAAGAAGTATATATACTTCTTTAGCCTTGCTTCTCTCTTTATTACCTTACCATATTCTTAAGCACCCACGGCTCACAGGAGTACCCCAGTTACTGTTGACACCCTTAGATTAGGGTCATAGGTTAGTATTCCCCAGGCTTGACTCACAGATTACAGGTATAGGTACCATTGCGAGATCCCAGGGTGTGACAGGTAGATAATAAGTTATATAAGTTTAGGACTTAAACTAGGATAAACTATTAGTTTAGAGGAAATTAGTAAACCACTAATTATTAATTAAATAATAGCTAAAGGGTGTAACTAGTAAGTTAAGGATATATAGATTCTTTTAGACTATAGCCTATAGAGCTTAATATTATAGATAGGAGATATAGTAGCATCTTACTAGAAGAATATAAGTAATAATATAAGAAAAAGCTTTATTTCTTTTATAGAAAACTAGGATATATAACTAAGGATTATTAAGTATAATAGTAGTATTATTAAAAGGATCTAGACTAAAATATACTACTTAAAGAATAAATTAAGTAACTCTAAGCTATAAAGGAGCTTAGAGTAACTAATAAAGATTTATAACTTAGAAATCTATACTACTAATATACTATATTAAGTAATGATAAAATTAACTAAGAACTTAGGATATAGGAAGAAAGCCTAGAGGAAATATAGGATAATTATACTAAGGAAGAACTATAACTTAAATAGTAAGTATTAGTAGAACACTACCTAGATAACTTAGCTTTAGATAATAGCTATATACTATATAATTAGTTAAGACTAGATAGTAAAGATCTAGCCCTATAAAATTTAATCTAGATAAATAAATTAGAAAGTAAAAACTAGGTAAATAGTCCTAAAGGATAGAAAACCACCTATAATAAGCCAGCTCCTATAGATAAAGTAACTAATTAAGTTTAAAATACTATTAATCCTTTAGATAAAGAGTATAGTACTTAATAAGAAGGCCTAGTACCCTACTAGGAGGGACCTTATAAGCTACCTAAGTAACCTTAAAGAACCTTATAAGATAACTTTAAACTAAGTAACTATATTATATAGCTATTAGAGAATAGGTATAGATATATATAATACTATATAGGATAGTAAAATAGAGATAAGGTATATAATAAAATTATAGAAATTCTAAATAGAGCTTAAGCTAAAATTAAAGTACTTAAAAAATAAAAATTACTATTAGTAATTAAAATATAATAAGGCTTTTACCTAAGACTTATTATTAGGATACTTAGGTAACTAGTAAAAATAATAATTAATTTAGGAGTAATAGGAAACTATATAGACCTAAGATATAAGAAATAGCTTAGTATACTTAGAATTATAAAGGCTAATCTAGAGCTACTTATAGGTCTAAATAGAGAAGACTTAGGAGGTTATCTTATAGATAAATTAGGACTAGTATCCTTAGTTATAATAGGTTATAAAGAGTAACTTAACTTTAATATAATATTATTAGAATAGTATAATATAGTATTAGGGATTCCTTAGCTTAGGAATTATAACCTAGAAATTAACTAGAAAATAAATATACTATAACTAGTAAATTATAAATACTCTAGATTAATAAGTATAGGGGATAATACTATTAAGTCTTAATAATATATTTATAAAGGTAAACTTAAGGATGGAGTTAAGTAATTAAATAAGATAATTAATATTATAAGAAGTAGTAATATAATAAAGATCTTAGTAGCTAGTAATACTTTAGATTAAGTATAGCTAGTATAACTATCTAGATAGGCACCAGTAACTATAATAGAATATTATAAGAGAATAATTATTAAGGATATAACTAATAGGTTATAGGATAAGGGATATTACTCTAATAAACTAACTAAATAATCCTTAAATAAGGATGATAACTTATGGGAATAATATAGTACTAAGGAACTAGTAGTAGACTCCTAGGAACTACTATAGTTACCTTAGGAATATATATTATTTTAGGAATTATTTAAATAACTATAAATACTATAACTACCTAGTTATAGACCCCATAATCATAAAATTCCTATTTAAGAAGGAAAAGAACTAATATATAAGAAAATCTACTAAATATTAGATAAAGAATTATGAGTACTTAAAGAATATATTAATAAATAATTAGTAAAAGGAACTATTTAACTATTAAAATTATTAATAGGACATAGAGTCTTATTTATACCTAAGAAAGATAGAAGTCTATAACTTTATATAGACTATTAACTATTAAATAATATTACTATTAAGGATTAACACCTGCTACCTCTCATTTTAGAAATCTAGGATAGGATTAGGGGAGTAAAATAGTTTATAAAACTTAATATTATAGATATATATAATTAAATTAGAATTATATAAGGTGAAGAATAGAAAATAGTATTTTAAACTAAATATAGATACTATAAATACTTAGTTATACCTTTTAGATTAACTAATGTACTAGTATTATTTTAATAATTTATTAATAAAGTTCTAGCAGAATACCTTAATATTTTTATTATTATATACCTTAATAACATTCTAATATTCTTAGATAACTTTAATAAGTATATTAAGCATATAATAAAGGTACTTATAAAGCTTTAGAATACTAAGCTATAACTTAAACTTAAGAAATATGAATTTTATATATAAGAGATAGACTTTCTAAGCTATTAGATCTCTATAGTAGGCATCTATATAGACTAAATAAAAGTATAGGTAATTAGAGATTAGCTAATACTATAAAACCTTAAGGAATTATAATAGTATTATAGATTAATTAACTACTATTAATAATTTATTAATAACTACACTAAAATTATGATACTAATGTTTAAGTTACTTAAAAAATTAGACATATTTAATTAGACTTAAGAGTAATAAGGGGTATTTAAAGAATCTAAAGAATAAATTATATAAGTACTAATTCTAGTATAACACAACCTAGTAAAAGAAATAACTATTAAGACTAATATATTAGACTATACTATCAGCATAAGGATGATATAACTAGGAGAAGATAGAAAGCCATAACCTATTATATTCTACTTATAAAAATTAATTTAAGCTAAGTTAAACTATAACATCTATAATAAGGAACTACTTACTATAGTAGTTATATTTAAGATATGGAGAGTCTATTTAGAAGGAGCTTAGTACTAAGTTCTTATTAAGATAGATTATAAGAATCTTACCTTCTTTATAATAACTAAAGAGTTAATATAAAGGTAGGTAAGATAGTTAGAAGTACTCTTAGAGTATAACTTTTATATTATATACTATAAGGGAATAGAAAATAGTTAAGTAGATATACTTAGTTAATAACTAGACTATATACTTAATAGAAAATATTATAAACTAGCAGTACTAAAATAGAATAATAATAGAAGCCTTAGTTATAACCATCACTATTAAATTATAGTAACTATAACTATTAGATTAGATGAATTTAAAGAATGGCTCATTATAGAAATAGAAAAAGATTAGATAATTTAAGGAGTACTTAAGAAACTTAAGAATAATACTAAGTTTATTAAAGATATTAATAAAATTATATACTTTAAGGGACTTATCTATATACCTAAGAGTATATAGACTGAAGTTATCACCATGCACTATAATACTCCTATATTTAAATATATAGGAGTAGAATAAACAGCAGTATATATTATAAGGAATTTCTATATTCTATACCTCACAGTAAAGGCACATATATATATTAATAATTATAAAATATATATTTATAATAAACTAGTGAGATATAAGCCTTATAGAAAAATATAATTATTAGAATAACTAATAAAACTATAGGAATAGGTTATAATAGATTTTATTACTTAGTTACCACCCTTAAGTAGATAGGACACTATTATAGTTTTTACTAACTAACTTATAAAATATATTTACCTTATACTAATAGTAGGCACACTTAATATAAAGTAAATGGCATTTATCTTTTTAAGAGATATTATTATAAACCATAGATTACCTAAGAAAATTACCTTAGATAGGGATAAACTATTCACCTTAAAATTCTAGATATTACTTATAAAAATAATGGGGGTAAATCACTGTTTAACTACCACTTATTACCTATAAGTAAATAGGCAAACTGAATAGACTAATTAGATAATTAAATAATATTTATAATACTATATTAATTATTAATAAAATGACTGGAGTGAATTATTACCCTTAGTATAATTTATATTTAATAATTTAGTATACTTAGTTATAAAATAAACACTATTTTATATAAATTATTATAGACACCTAAATATTATGGGGAAACTAATTAAATAAGAATTAAGCTCTAAAGAAGCTAAACTACTAGTATTAATAATTAACTAGTTTTACTAATAACTTTTAATAGACTTAGAGTTTATAAACTTATAAATAGCCACTTACTATAATAAAAAATATAATAAAGGACCAGATCTTAAAAAGGGGGAAAGTATTCCTACTCTATAGAAATATTAAGATAAAATAACTAAGTATAAAACTTAACTATTAAAAATTAGGACCATTTATAATTAAAGAAAAAATAGGACTAGTTAATTATTATTTATAACTACCTAAATTAATAAAATGTATATATCCTATTTTTTATATCTTATTATTAGAACCAGTACTAGCTAATACTAAACTTACTTAAAATATAGAAATTAATAATAATAATAAATAAGAATATAAAGTTAAAAAAATCTTAGGACACTAAAAAATTAGTAGTAGACCACTTTACTTAGTAAAATAGAAAGGTTATAATACCTTAGAAAACATATAGGAACCTATCTTAAACTTAATAGATTACCCTTAGTTAGTGAAAAAATTCTACCAGTGGATAGATTAAAATCAGCCTAAAAGGAAGGGGAATTTAATATTTAAGTTAGACTAGGATTATCTAATATAGTAATAAGTTAAGCAGTCTCTTACTTATTAGTAAGATAGTCTAGCTCCTAGATATCCTTAGTACTTAAGGGATCTTCCTTATCTAACTAATCTATTATAATAGTATTATAATCTAATATCTTATTACCATGCTCTTTAAGAAATTACTATTATTTAAATAAGTAAGTAACCTTTACTAAAATTTAGGCCTATTTAGCTAATACCTTAGTAAGTTAATTTTAAACTTATTACTTATTTTATTTTAAATTATTCCACTTATTATTATAAAATCACTTTTTATACTTATAACTATAATAGGTGTAAGCAGTATAGTTATAACTCTTTAAATCTATAATATAAGGAAGGCCTTTTAAAAAATAGTATTTATAAGAATTCTTAATAATATAACTATTCTCTTTAATTTTATCAGCTTACTAGATACACTCTTAAAATTAGTTATAAATAGAAATATAATAAGGCATGATGAGTTATTAGGAAAATAAGAAAAGAAGTTAATAGGAAAACTCACCTAAATAGGGGATACTATAAATTTATAATTATTAAGGGATAATAATCCTAGAAGAGGGGGATTATATTATAGCACCCTTATTAATAACTATACTAGGCAGAATCAGGTAGTTAGGGAAAATAGATATTCTTATTATAGAGAATTATAATTTACTTATTTAACACTCTTTATAGCTACTATCTAGTAGGCAGCTACATCATATAATCAGGAATACCATTTATTATACCATAAATAGTATATAAGATGGTATATAGGGTACCATAGGAAATACCATAGATGGTATACAGAATGGTATACTTAATAAAGGATATATAAGGACACTTATTTTATATACTTAGATAGTTCTTTATAATTAATATAATTATTAAAACTTGACTATATAAGTTATTAATCTATAGTTACTAAGTATCTACTATTCTCTTAATTATTATATACTTGTTTATATATCTCTTACTTAATTAAAGATATATATATACTTCTTTAGCCTTACTTCTCCCTTATCTACCTTACCATGTTCTTAAGTACTCATAGCTTATAGGAGCACCTCAGTTACTGCTGATGTCCTTGGATTAGGGTTACAGGTTAGTATTCTCCAGGCTTGACTCATAGGTTACAGGTTAGGTACCATTGCGAGATCCCAGGGTGTGACAGGGTGCCGTAACAAGGTGTTTGATCTGATCAGCCTGTCCATCCTCCACCATGCATCTGAGGCTTCAGGCACCCTTCCAGAGCTGTAAGTCAGGCTATAATGGACTATTAGGTATAATACTACTTATACTATCCAGAAATGCGCCTCGGCATCGGCGGCACGTTCTGGGTGGTGTAGGTCTGACACCTGGGCCGCAGAGTGGAGATCCCAGTATAGTAGGGTAATATCAAGATAATAGTAAACAGACCCTAGAGCTAAAGTACACTAACAGATATGGATAGGCGCTTATATAGCCACTTATTTACCATTATAAGATTAAAAAAATGTATATATATCTTTGCCCCTCCACCTTTTTCACATATAATAACAGCCGACTTCTTTCTATTAATCCTAGTCAAGATATTAAAACCATGTAGCTACTTAATATTAATAAGTTAGATACTAGTAACTTCATGGTGCTGCTACAGTAGAGGGGATAAAATTTTATATTCTAATAATACTCAGCCCAGCTTCGCTCTTATTTACGCCCTCCTATCTATATAAGATTTAATCTTTGTGGAAGTGGCAGTAGTACAGTGATAAGTAAAGTAGTGAAACCTATCATTTTATTCATAGAATTAATTAAAGCTATTAATTGAAGTTCAACCCATTACCCACTAAATTTTAGCCTGACGCGCTGATCCTTTCTGCCCTCATTTCTTTCTCTATATAGTGGATAGGTAAGGGGAATTCCAGTCTTCCTACTGCTTGCTATATAGAGAAAGAGGAAAAAAATTATTTAATAGCTAGAAAGCGTGCATTGTGATAGTTTAAATAATGCCAGTTTAAATAGGATCCTATATAGATTAGTAGTGTAATATGCAGAAAGATAAGGGTGCAGTAGACGGGTGATCTATACTAGATAGATGGGTGATTTGAGGGGAAAAATATGGCGTATCCACCATGGATGCATCGAGGCCACCCTATGGTCCTGAGACCACCGCCGACACGCACCCTCGACAGGAAGGTTTAGATAGGTGGAAGAATCAAAGGCTTCAGCTCACCATGGCTAATAGACGAGCATGAAATTCTTTGAGAGGTAGTAGGCGATATATTGCAAGTGTTTTTATATACCAGTTTTAACTTAATGATACCTTTAGCATTAAAATTAGCCTCATGTTTATTCCAATTAACAAGATTGCTCAGATTCGCCAGCTGCACTGGCCTGTCACTAAGTGGTTAAGTAAATGCCAGGCGCCTTGCAGATATGAATATAAGGAAGCAAAATCAGCATGATGCATATATTATTTTCAGCTACTCCGCTCTAGTAACTATCTTTCAGCCGCAGTTGAGCCGTGCATACTGCTATATCTAATAAAATCTATTAATTACTATGAATCTCTAACAAATGATAATTTAAACAATTATGTGTTAACTTATAGCCAATAAGATCCATTCATTTAATCTCCATAGGATACCGTCATAGAAATTATCAAATATTTCACTCACCAGAGACAAGAGAAGGCTATGGTGAAAATCAATAGCAGCAGAAAATATAGTAACTGTCTTAAAGTAAGAGTCCCACCTGTACTGTAATTGAATCATAAAATCAAAGCTAGATTATAAACGTTTATTATTTAAGAGCAGTGTGAAGAGAGTGAGACCTCAGGATAGCATTTCAGCAATTCCTATTTACAGAAATCAGGTTTGATTTAAATTTCAAATACTTATATTAAATATATGGCCCACATGACGCGTGTACACTCTTAGTCTTCTGTGTGCCTGCTTGATCTGGTCCATCACATACCCTGCTATAGACCACCCATGACATCAAGTTGCAGCTTATAGTGGGCCATTATCCAACATCTCCGCTCAGCCTGTTAAACTCTTATGGACTGAGATTCTTAATTTACATCTTATCAATAGGTCTTTGCACCCAAAAATTGAAAATAAGTTATTAAATTATATATTGCTTCTATCTACAGTATCGTAATTATCAGTTGCATAGCCAGTCCGACTGTGTGAAGCGGATCGCCTTCAAGAATGCATACACTAATCAGTCACCTATTCAGCCAGTAAGATCATTTCATCAGCCCGCAGCTCCGATCGACAAGTTGCGGGATTTCTCATTTTCAGCTCTTCACAAAATGACCATCCTAGCTGAAAGAAAGTAGAGATGATGGTTTCGTTCCTGCCGAAAATAGCGAGAAAAAATATCACGGCACGTAGGATAGCTCAGCCGCTGATTTTGCGATTCTCTGATCTTTAAGATAAATTCCCATGCTATTAAAGGAGGTCATTCCTGCCACTTCCTGCTCTGTTTGTCAAGCAAAGCGGACTTTAGTAAAACATCAAGATGACTGACCTGAATAAAAAAAACTTGTGCGATGTTTATATCGTCGACAGAACTTCTCTGGTAGCCACGCTACGGAAGATCGTGGATCTGGGCGAGCCCGAAGCCAAGGCACAGGCTAAGAATAAGAAAGATGTGAAAGACATGACACTGGGGGAGCTTAGAGAGAAGCTCACGTCAGCAAATGCATTGACATGGCGCCAGTATGTTCCACTTCACCATCACCAACTGACGTGTCTTCTTTATGTTAAGTAACCACAGGCAAGGGTGCTCATTCTGCAACAAGGCGGGTGCAGTCTTCAACGACAGTCTCCCATTTGCGACATACATCCAGGCGCTGGATCATGGAAGTGGTGAACCTCCAAGCAAGGACAAGCTGACCAAACCCGATGCTGAGGTCAATATACTGGAATTGACAGAACACCTTGCAGTGTATCTCATGTCGCGCAAGGTTCCAACAGAGCAGGATGTGAATGAGACAAAGAATTTTTTGAAGGAAAAGATGGAATTCGATCTCAAGGTACTCCCCCTGGCTGTGTTTGTTAACACCACATTGACACCTGATAGAAAACAGAGTTACTGGCTGGCAAGGATTCGCAGCAGCTGCAATCGACTTTCAACCACTCTGATTACATGGCGAGGGCTGGGAGTAGTTCCATCACGTAAGTTCACTCCGCCACCACTTCGACAGCAGTGCCTCTAAATGCAGGCAACAGTCAACCAGCGGATATGCTGGAGCGCCACTGGAATATTGTTATGAATACCAACTCCCTTTTGAGTGGTAGCTCTGCGGTAGTCCGCAATGTGGACATTGGAGTTCGTGTCGAGCGCGCCATGTATCCCGGTATGCTGTGACCTGGAAATTTGTACTTGACGACAAAACTGACTTTAGCAGCCTTCAGGTTAAAGGGACGCGCATTCGAGGACTACGAAGTAGCTCTTGACAACAGCTCAGGTATTAATGTGCCAACGGTGAGTTTCATGTCGTCTCTTATTATACTTTCCAGGATAGTTAACATTCTTAGCACAACCTTCATATTCCTCGATATATTGTTGCAGACGACTCTTACGTTGAAGTGACCGAATCCAAGTCTTCCGTGGCGACTGCCGTTGCCTCCAGCTCGTTAACCCAAATTGACGCAGAATTAGCGGTGTAAGTCATTCTTCTATCAATTGGAACTCTTCTGACGATGATATTTCATAGCGGAGGAGGCGCCTATGGGTATAGCGCAGGTGTTTCTGCCTCGCATCACAGCACGGAAGAGACCAAAAAACTGGTGAAGAAACAGAGTGACACGAAACGAATGGTTATAACATACAATGTGAGATACAGTGTTCAGATTTCGGAGCCTCGCTAACCGAGCCAGTTCCCTCGGGTAATTGTGCTGCTTGATAAGGATAGTTTGGAAGTCACTAAAGAATGCATCGAAGACGTCAAGACGGTGAAGTGCTGGACCACACTAAGCAGGTTCTTGAACAAATACGGTGCGTTTCAAGCCGTCCTTTAGTCCCAAACCTGCCTGTGACATGGGAACCCTCGCTGATACATCCTTAGGATCATTCTTTGCAACCCGTGTTGAACTTGGGGGGCGTCTCCATTCCTCAGAAGACTCGACTGCCATTACAGGCCAAACTGTATCTGAGAAAGCCAAAACCATGAAGGATGCTGCCGGGCTGTCTGTCTCCGGGCCTGCCGTCAACGTTTCTGCCAAGGGTGGAAAGGGCACAGACAACAAGTCAAGCGATGATAAAACGAATAGTTCTCTCAACACCAATATGTCTTGGGAGGCCAAGGGCGGTGATACCTTGCTCTGCAACAAGTGGGTTCTCCTCGTTTCACTTCATAAAGCTTGATATTCTTGAACAGAGGCTGACTCGCCCAGTCCTGCTGAATGGTGCAATACCGTGGCCTCATTCTATAACTGGCGTGTGGTCAAGCAGGAGGAGCTTGTGGCTATTGAAGACCTCATAGACAGCATCCAGGGAGACACTGCTGTCAGAGACCAATTTAATGCCGTTAGAAACGCATCACACCAGGAACCCGGCCAGCTCGAGATTTGCTTCTACCAGGCGACTCTGAACAAATACATGAGCCTCCATGCAGACAGAACTACGACTATCATGTATATGAGATCATCCGCAAATGATAACACTGAGAATTTCCTCTTACATGGAGTTGTGCCCACGTATAACGGCATCCAACGGGTAAAATCACCTTTTCTCGTTCTTAATCGCATTGGCTAACCTTTGCTTTCCCTAGATCATGCGCCAAAACCTATATACCCTGTTCAACAAAATGTCACAGACCTGGGTATATGGTAAGTCGAGTGATGTCTCTAATATACCTGTGCTACATCACGGTGCAACCAAAGACCAAGCCTGGCAGTTCAAGATTGAACCAGTCGATCCTGAAAAGAACACGGCCGGCGTGCTCGGACAAGACGTCGCTGTCAGAATCACAGCATTTGACCAAGATGGCAATAATAAGGGTGTTTTGTCGCATATTACGGCCAACAATGAATACCAGGATGCCTTGTTTGTGGGCACTGGATATGGCGAGACTGCGAGGGATTTTAAACTGCGCTATCAGTAGTGACTCGGAGGGATTTTAAACTGTGCTATCAGTAAAGCAGTGGTCTCGATATACAAGCCTTGTTATATATGGTCGTTGATACATTTCTTCATTCATTATATTTCGACATTTTCCACCCAATCAAAATGGTAACATCCATATATTCCATGTATCGAAAGTAGCCTGTTCAATATCCCATGACAGTACATCATCAATATCATCAATGGTAATGAACATTACGGAAGTCCAAGTGAATGACGCCGGGATATGCCACCAGCAACACTCTCAATCTCGCGCACGATAAGTGTCTTGTCATCAATCGTAGCTTTCTCCTGTGGCTGACTTGTTTCCTGTGCCACGGCTTATGCCCTGCTCCAGCGCTACTTCAGGGTTGTTGGGCCTGGTCAGGCCATGGCCAGTCTTGACCTCTCCATTGTTGTTATATAGGCCCTTATAGCATAGACCTTCTTCCTTTCTGCCAGTAACTTTATATACACTGTCATTATCTTTTTAGGTATATACACCTCTATTTTTAGCTTACTAAATAGGGGGTGGTTGGCTGGGAGAGATGGGACGGATTGGAAGGCGGGATTAGACAGCGGTGGCGAAGCGGCAGAAATATACCCTGGATTAGACAGTGATGTTGGGTGGTCAGCACCACGCAATCAGGCCAATCAGTACAGGATAGCCCCCCCCAACGCCGTGCAATCCCGACCGACCCCTCTAGAGGCAGATGATATCGAGTTCGTAGAGTAACGTAAATATAACAATGGCAAAAATGCCATGACAGGTCTTGAGGATGCTCTAAATTTCGCTTTAGGAGTGGAACACTTTGTATGTACGTATGTGTTATGATGAAACTGTGATGGACTATACGCAAATTAGAGTAAATATCTATCACAGGCCGGCCCATTTAGATGACTTCATGGTACATAGGGAGGGTATGTACGATGATATTATAGTAAGAGGATGAGTGGTGTGATACTGCATGGGCTCCACTATGAGAACGTGGAGACCCAATGAAATCGTGCTTAAGATCTAGAAAAAGTGCCGATCTTATTCCCGCTATTTTGGCGAGCTGAAAGATTGATGCAGATCCTCAGCTTACAAGAACCAGTGGATCCATCATTAACCTCTTGGAAATTGATATGCTTAATGACGTCTCCCATAGCTTTTCTGTAATATGCGTTATTTTTTTGAGGTTGCGGGTCTACAAACATGACAAACACCTCAAATGCCGTGAAATATGCCGATCTTATACAAAATGAGCCCGAATTTTTGGGTATTTGGCTTTCAGTGTTGTACCCTGTAGTTAACGTGGCACATGAGTTGGGTCAAGGTAGCTTTTATAACTTAACTCATTTAGACACTCCACCTTAAACTTAAAACTCAAGACTTATTAGGTTACCTTATTCTTAGTATTAAGGCAGGATTTCTGACTTAAGTAATTAGACCTAAGGTAGATGCTGGTAAGGAGGCTAATAAACTGCAGTGCAAGAGATGTCGCTCACTCAGGGTATTATGCAACTTCATCTCCAGCATCCCCGACCTCCAGCCCCTTGCTGCTCACACAGGGCGGTCATTGGTGGTGCAAGCCCCTCTTACCAACGTTGTCTGGACATCTGACGCATCGACATTCTATCAACTGAACGCAAGGCGTCAAGATCTCATCACCCGCTATCTGGGACAAAGCCTCATTACCCCAGACCACCCTATTATGAGACAGATTAATCGCAAGCTCCTGGAACTAGCTTTCACTGTAAGTTTCTTATTTCAATTTATCCCATCAGATAGGCCTGAGCTTGGCTAACAGATAGTTCACAATATCTCTTACTTAATTAAAGAAGTATATATACTTCTTTAGCCTTACTTCTCTCTTTATTACCTTATTATATTATTAAGTACCCTTAGCTTATATAGAGCACCCCATTACTAATAAAATCCTTAGATTAGGGTCATAGATTACTACATCCTAGGCTTAACTCACAGGTTTACAGGTTCAGTACCATCACGAGATCCCAGGGTGCGACAGGATATAACTATAGTACTATTACTAGAGCTTACTAACGACCTTAAGGAGTCTAAGGGAAATGTCAGTATAGCTATAGTTAACGTATATATCCTAAGTAGTAATCTTAAGCACTTCTTTAGTATTAAGGGGCTTATAGGAAAACTACACTTGTTTAAGAGTAATAAGAAGAAACTAGATGATAAGAAAGATAAGAAGGATAAGGAGGGAGAAAAAGAGAAAGAGAAAGAAAATGATGATAAAGATAATACACCAAAGAAAAAGCCTAATGAGGTAGATACTCAGGTGAAAGATGAGAAGCCCAAGGACGATAAAAAGAGAAGCCAGAGGACAAAAAGACGGAGAAAAGAAAGACAGTAAAGAGAAGGGCGATAAAAAGAAAGATGACAAATGTCAAAGACACACTAGTTAGTTAATAAAAAAGTCAAACTAAAAGATATAGGCTCTCCACTCTCCATTCTCTTCCTAGAGTTAAAAAATAAAGTAGTTAAGAAGCTTCCTATTAAGAACCTGGTGTTTACCTATAGTAATAAGGTAAAGGACAGTTTTTTCCTGTTGGACTATGCCTAGAATGTGCCAAAGTCAAAGAAGACGCCCCGGCTGAAGCAGATGGAACTGTGATGAAAAAGACAGATGATAAGAATGGGAAGAAGAAGGAAGATAGAAAGGATGATAAGAAGGGTGAAAATAAGGTAGAGGCAGCCAAAAAGGTTGAAAAGGAAGAAAATAATCAAGAAGTAGAAGGGAAGGAGGGGGAAAAATAGGTTGAGAAGAAGGAAGAGAAAGTGAAAGATCAGAAAGAAAAACCTAAGAACGCCACTTTAAAGAATAAGGGCCAGCTTTCCAGAAGTACATATAATATCCTACATTAGATATATTAGTGACTAACTGATCACAGAGGACTGCCACTTCAATGCTAAAGTCAGCGATTTAAAGCTTAACTTAATTCTGAAGATATATGCTCAGATTAGTAGAGCTTAGCTGAAAAAAGTTAAAGGACATGACTTTACCTTCAAGGAGTTGCATTTGAATATTAGTTGAAAGTTAAAGAAGAAGAAGGATGAGAAGAAAGACAAGGACAGAGACAAAAAGAAAGATGGGGGAAGAAGGAAGAAAAGGCAATTAAAGAAAAGGGTGAGGAGGAAGGGGATGAAAAGAAAGATAAGGTCTAAGAGGTTAAGAAGCCAGTAAAGATTGAAGAAGAAAAGAAGGTTGAGGAAAAGGGTAAGAAGAATAAGTTTGTAAAGAAAGAGGATGTAAAAGAAAAGGAAGAAAGAAAAGAAGAGCAAGAAGAGGCAGAATGGGCCTTTAAGCTATCCAGTAAAGTCAGCTTTAATAATATTAAGAGCATCTATAGCTTGATTAAGATTAACAGCATTAGGCTAACTATCTAAGGTGGATTAGAAGACTATAGGATTAAGGATATTAATCTTAAAATTAAAGAGGCTAAAATTAATGTCTTTATTAGTACCAAACCTAATAAGGGAAAGAATAAGAAGATTAAAGTACAGCCTAGAGATAAGGAAGAAAAGGCTGTCACTAAGTCCACTAATATTAATTAGTCTAAGGAGGTTATGAAGAAGGATATTAATAAAAATAAGGTGACTTCCTTTAACCATGCCAGTAAATTCAATTATATCTCTATATTGTTGTGCATAAATTACTAACTCATACTTGTCTCTGACTCAGTGGCTAGTCCCCAGTTTTTTTGGTGTAGCAGTTATTCTTTATTTTTTCCTAAATTATCCTTCCTAATATAACCAGACGGTTGGAGCATTGTCTGTAAACTGGATATGGTTTCAAAGTCATAAAAAGGGTAATAATTTGCTTTGGTCAATGTTATATTAAATGAACTAAATTATTAGCAAGTGAGTTGCACGATTGTAGCATAGAAGCCATGCAGTGGGAAGAAATGAACCGTTGAGAAATGTGGGATCGTGGCTACCATAAGTGTCTCCATATTTATAAATTGTGGCCTGATAATTCCAGCGCCCCGGAAGCATTCAAAACAGAATATGATCAAGAAAAGGACAGAGGAGCCAGATCGCCAACTTTTGACACCAGGCCTATCAATTCAATTATGTTTGTATTTTGCATAGAATTTCGGATGGGATCTCCCAAGCCAATTGCATACCTCTGATCCACCAGAATGAGTCTAAGCCATAGGGCGCACACGGCAAACAGATTTATTATGAACCATGATCTCCCTGTTGATATTGGGGGACCAATGGTACTAATTTATATAATGGGACAAATATCCCTCTTCGGTACGTTCCTGGGCCATTTCGCCGTTTCCGAGATATCGGAAGGGATTCGAGGTGTTGTATTGAATATCAAAATGTTCACCGCGGATTTTTTCCAAAGCAGCTAGAAATATTAGCACCTTATTCAGTTAAAGCTTGAAATTAACCTACCCTTGAAATGTAAGAGGCTCCCTGGGTACATAGCAGTTGGAGTACTCTCATCAGCACTCGTACCTTTGTACCATGAATTGCAACCTGAAGACCACGCCATGCGTTTGAGATTCTCACGAGCAAAAACGTTGTAATGGTGTACTACAGACTCCTTCACTGAAATGGACCTGCTACTGTTAGTATCACGGTGGGCTGGCAGAGGAGAGCATATACTTGATATCATCCTCGGCTATTTTCTCAACCCAATTCAGCATGTAATCACAGCTCCAGTTCAGCATCTGTGGCACAGAACCGTGGCCGTTAGGACAGTTAGGCCCGGCAAACATAAAATAATTGGGCATGTCGGCTGCGCAGACAGAGAAATATGCCTCAGGTCGTTTTTTCCACATCATATCTAGCCGTCGACCGTCACGGCCTGTATGCTCCCATGGGGGAATAAACGTTGTGTTGAAGCCAGTTGCGCAGATGATCATGTCAAATTCTTCTTCACCTTCTTCTGTCTGAATTCCTTTGAGAGTTAGTCTTTTAATATTGCCCATGTACCATTTCGTGTTGTCAGCCTGCAATGCTTCAAGATATCCTTCACCAGGACTAAAACGGCGGCAGCCAATCTCATAGTCTGGAATGAGTTTATCAATCCATTCTGGGTTGTTTGCTAGCTGTTCTCTCATCTTGTTTACGGTCATATCATGAATCATTTGATTTTCTGCAGACCCAGATATCAACAGGCGATAGGCAAAGTTGACACTATCCTGTTAGACTGATACATCACAGTGGAGCTAGAACTTACTTATTATCCACAACTCTTCTGTATTTCAGAAACTTCTCTGGGTTGTCTTCAAATTCTTTCATTTCTTCTTCTGTGAATTCGAAATTGGCTCCCTTGCCGTCCTTGGTGAGGTGTCCACAAATATTCGATAGAATGTATGTGGGCTGTCGGATATAGTTGACCAACTTGGTTACCTTTGGCTGCATGCTGGGGACAATCTGGAGGGCTGATGCTCCATTTCCAATGACAGCCACTTTCTTTCCGGCCCACTCATAGTCGGGATCCCATCGAGCACTGTGGACCAGTTTTCCCTCAAAAGTGTCCAAGCCTTCAATATCTGCCCATTTCCAATTACTGCTTTCTTAGCAGCACTCTCGTTCCCCCTTGGAGTAATCACTCACTTGAGGTATCCAGTAGCGTTAATCAAGATATCCGCTTCATCGTGAATGATGCCTCCTTCCTGCTTCAGGTCAAGCTTCCACTTAGCTTGTTCTTCGTTCCAGGCTGATTTGACCAGTGAAGTATTCAGGATAATCTTCTCTCTCAGTCCATATTTCTCTGCAGTATTCAGAATATACTGCTGGATCTCTGCCCCTCCAACATAGAACTTAGACCATCGCGGATTTGGTTCAAATGGGAAAACATAACTGGCTGCTAGAATGAGCAAGACCCTACTACAGCTTATGCATAGGTCGCTTACGTGCTGGAATATCACTACACCCGTTAGCTAAGTTCTTCTCGTTCAATGAGAACACTTACCAACCAACCCCGGGATAATTATTCTCGAACCAAGTCCCTCCGATCTCGGCATTTCGTTCATAGATGACCAAGTCGACATAATCAAATGGTCGTTCATGCTTTAATTTGTACGCGAGAAGCAGTCCTGAGAACCCCGCACCGATACACACAACCCGCAGCTTGCGCGGGGTAAAGCCAAATCTATTCACATCAACAGTCCAACCGTCTGTTAAAGGTGGATACATTGTATTGACGAAGTCAGAATCAGCTGTTTCCTTTATATTTGTGGTTTTGATGGAATCAAGGTAGGTTTATGTTGAATGAAGCTACCAAGGCACAAATCGAATTCTTTAATTTATTTCTTCCCGGCAAGAGCCTCCTGAGCCTTTGCCTAAAAAGCGCCTTACATCGGATGCTGCGAAATCCCGCCGCAGCCAATAAGGGCCTTTTGTTGATGGAGTTTGAGATTTAGTGTGATCCTTCGGTTCGGGGTATTAGCTCAACTGAACCGATTTCGGATCCGAGATGCAGCTGTCAAAGCACGTTGAAATAGGAAAGGAATGTATCAAAATCTGTGGCAGATTGAGATCCATGAGCATTCTATTAGCGAAATTCCAGGTCAGGGACAACCCCATAAACCGGGCTTATGGTACCATGGCTATATTCAGTTGGAAGCCCTCTTTCTCAGGATTAATATATATTGAATAGAATATCGTTACTATTTTTCTCTAATTTTTAATCTAGTATTAATGTTAGTTACTATAGTAGGTATAATAGTAAGAAACTCTTAAAGTGGTTAGTACTATTCCTAACTAGAAGTTTCCTACCGCTCTACTAAAATTTTCTGTTATATATCTGCCTATTATAGAGTACTATATTTTATAATATTAATTAAAATATTTATCTATGAACTAGATAAATGATTCTTTAATTCTTGAACCCAGCATGGCAAGTTGGCTCAGACAAAATTATATTTATATATCTGTGATGTGATAAACTTCACCCATCAATCCCATCCAAAAGATCCGCCGATGGCGCAAAGAAAACACAGCCGGTCAACGGCCTCGAAAAGTCCAACAACCGGTCATGCAAACCAGGCGGATGCCCCACAAACATACGTTCTAGCATCTTCTCAATAACCCACAATCTCCTTGTATACCCAATGAAGTAAGTCCCGTACTCGCCAGAAGCCGGCGACCCAAACGGCATATTATCACGCAGGATATCGTGCTCATTCCCTTCCTCGTCTTCAATCGTGCTTAGCGTCTTATGAGACGCCTGTTTTCCCTCCTCTGCGTCGTCGAGTTCGATGTTATCGGGCTTTGTGCGCCCGATGATCTGCTCTTGTTGCTCGGATCCGAGGTTCTTCCAGCCTGGAAGGTCGTGCACGTATTTCTGGACGACGACGTAGGAGCCGCCTGGGGCGCTGGAGCTGGCGCTGGGGTCATCGTCATTGGCGACGAGGACAGAGGCCGGGACGTTGGGGCCGACCGGATTGGCGGTGCCGTCTACGAAACCGAGGAGATCGCGGGCATCGAAGTATCGGAACCCCGTGGTTTCGTCTTCAAGGTGTACCGCGTCACCCAGGCTATCCATGAGCTGGCGCTCGAACTCGAAGCATAGATCGCGGCGCTCAGAGCGGATGTGGAAGAGGAGGTCGCCTGGTGTGGAGATGGCGGTGTGTTTTGCGCCCTTGACCTCGCGGAAGGGGTGTAGTTCTTTCGGCCGGGGGAGGTTGTTTGTTAGCGAGTCCCAGATGGAGGAGCCGATGCCAACGGTGCAGGTGAATTTGGCGTCGACATCGCGGAAGGAGACGTTTTTGGCGAGGCTGGAGATGCCGGCGAGGGTTGAGCGAATGGTTGGAATTGCGGAGGGGGATGTGGCGGTTAGGACGAGGAAGGTTGCATGTCTTGTTAGGGGGGCTGTCACCGGTTGGGTGCTTGCGGTTGTTATGCTGCTCATTGCTTGGCCTGATCTGAGATGGCTCGGAAAACGGCGTGTGCTGGTAGCTCTGAGTGTTGTGATGCTGCGGAGTTGCGACTGGGTACGCAAGTACGAGAGACGGATTGGCGATGCCCTGAGTATGATGAATGAAGAATGCGAGCGAGAACCGGGAATGAAGCGGGAGACGAGACTTCGTGTACAGCTCATAGTTGTATACGGACCAGAGTCCAGACCCCGCAGTTGAGTCGAGCTGGAGGTCAAGGCGAGCAGGCCGAGTGCCCAATCAGGCGAGTTGTGTTTCGCAGCTTGACAGCGTTGCAGCTCCGAGTGGGTCACCGCGAGCTTGAACTGGCCAGTGGGGACGCAGACCCACGGATCACCATTTCCGGATATCAGTTCTGATTGGCCAGATACTACTACCGAATCTGGAGCGCAGATCGGACTCGTTGCGTCATTGTTCGGCCCCGCCATAGTGCTACTCCCGTCGTATGCCGGTGGTATAGAGAACGAGGATGACGACTGCTGGGCATTGGCCGTCTATCTCTTAATAATCGCCGTATTAGACTACCAAGCCAAATCATCCTCCAATATATTGAAAACGGCTCAAGGCGCGTCATTCCCTCAGTCATTGTTCGGTTCACTTATTGCAATGCTAACCAAACACTCAATCGAACAGGAACCCAGCAAGCCGGCGAGCACAAGGAACGCTTCTTCGAGAAGATCTTCGACCAACACCACCACCAGCACGGACAGGAGGGCCAGGACGCCAAGGATGCCGGCAAGCCAGAGGGCGGCGAGGGCGGCGAGGGCGGGATCCGTCTGACCTGAAGGACGAGGCCGGCATGAAGAAATACCTGAAAGAAGATGAGGAGATCGAGCAAGAGGGCCAGAAATATGTAGGTTTGGTGTGATTGGAAACCTACCTGCTTCTATTGCTGCCTACCTCGGCGTGGTGATTCTTTCTTGCTTTCTTGCTTGTTATTATTGATTATGATATGCGGCCATGACTATAGGTAACCCGGGATACTACGCGGCCGTTCTAATATCAAGTAGAGTCCATCTGATCTGTTCATTCATTCCCTAATGCAATAACGGATAAATAGATAAAGAAATGCATAGCTCATAACATGACATGATATAACATAACTGCCGTGCGGCGCGGCGCCACGCTAATGCCCGTGCATGGACGACAAAAGCGAATCGGGTGTCCATCCGTCGTCTATTAGCATCGTGGTGTTCTTGTTCCCGAGACAGTAGAGCAAATTGAGAAGACACTTTTCAACGCCCTGACGTGCTTCTAAACTCAATGTGTTCAGGACTTGTACAAGGTCCATAACGTAATTCACCTTAAACTCCCCCTCCTCAAACAGTCTTGCGAGACTTTCAAATAAGAGAACGCGCAGGTTATAGACTGAACTCATCCACATGTGCTGAGAATCCCGTAGGAAAATCTCTAGTTCATCAAGTGTATTTGGGCTAGTAGGTGTTGTTGAGCCGCCATCCGAGAACACGGAAATCGACTCTTGTATCACGACGCTAATGGAGAATAGACAGCCTAACATTTCATCTTCCCATTCAGTGACAGCCTCACCACCTGGGAAAGAGGCTTCAATAGAGTGTTGAAATTCCTGACGCAGAAGTCTGACTGCCGTATGAGTAATAGGGTATCCGAAAAGTCCCCTGGTGTAGAACGATCCCATGAACGTTCTCATGTCTTGAATGAATGATATCAGCCAAAGGCAGCGGACCTTCTGAACGTCGAGAGAGGGTGCGTGTTGACGAACAGGAGGTGAGTAGAGCGGGCGCGAGATTCGTTCGAGGTTATTCGTGGATTCGAGCCATGACGGCTTTGACATTAACGAGACACTAGACTTGTGGTCAGTATCACAACCTATACACCTATATACTTCCAAGCTGCACCCACAGATAAACCACCAGTTCCAACCGCCAGTTGTCATGCAGCGCATCAACGCCACCTTTGGCGTCGATCATCCTTTGTAATCCATCACGGTGGATTTTCCAGTCTGCCACCGTGCCCCAATATCGCTGTCAAACCTACTTAGCCACCTACAAGAAAATAAGACTCGACATCCAAAAATCAATCACCATACCTCAAACGTGAGCAGCCGAACAACAGCCGCAAAGGCATCGTCACATAGTTCTTTCTCCGGATCACTAAGCCAAATCCGTAAAATCCGGACAGCCTCAATCTTATATTTCAAGGCATCAGAAGAATTCGTTCCTCGTCCAGGCGGAGTGCCAGCGTATAAATGAGACAAATGCGCAGCCGAATGCGCCATAATACAGTTGAAAGACGAAGCATTCGAAAGGTCCAACGGGAACCACACATCTTTCATCGGATTAAACTCGGTGACTTCTAGATCTTCGAACATCATAGCCGCGTGCGTGCTGATCCCTGCAACAAGTAAGCATAAAGGAATTTGCCACAGGCAGATAACGCCCAACAGTGATAATCTTCAATAAAAAGACAACGCTAAACACGCACAGTGATGTAAAAGTTTCTGATGCTGGCTTGTCAAATGCACAGGACACGTCTGGAACGGGTCAGGCCTGGAGCTCGACAACGCGTAGCTCATGCCACAGAACATCTGGGCCGGAATGCCAGGTTGACTGTGTTCCTTCTTCCCAACGACCTCCCCGTCAGGACTGCCCTTTACTCCATCCCTTTCCCCATGCTGCAGTCCCGATGAGCGAGTAGTAGTTGTAGTAGGGGAGCCATCCTCATTCGAGGCACTGGTCAACCGCGGCAGTAAAGTTCGCGACGACGAGGCCTTCTTCCGATTCGACGTCTTGGCCTCCTGGTTGCGCTCGTGCCGCCTCTTCCAGTGCTCTCGCATAGCATGGCTCCGCGCCTCAGACTGGATGTTCCCCGTCACGAACGCGAACTGGGATGTTCCTGGTCCGGTCCCTGTTCCACTTGAGGAGCTGGAGGGCCGCGGAGACATTGTTCAATTCTGGCCATGGGGCCCAAACAGAAGTTTGGGTTTCGTGTTGGGAATTGCCAGGCGGGCGGAACCTAGATTTATTTTGAATAAACTGAGGGATCAATCAAAATGTGGGTGACCGATGCTGATCACATGATACGTCGCCAGAGCCGGGACCGATACACTGAGGATTCATGCAGAGCAAGAGAAATTTCACTGTGGAATTCAGCTGTGGCGCAAGGCCTCAGCTCTCCCTGGGCTTGCGGTGGGATTTGCCACAGGGGTGGCAGGGAGCTGCAGCGATCGCGGGCAGCGATTTGTTAGGGATGATGTGGCTTTTCCAGCAGCCACACTTTATAGTGGGTCCTGCCCGTTGAATCGCCACAGTCCCAATGCCAACCCATGGTCTGGCATGGCGTGGCCGGTATTGTAGATAGCTCAGTGGGTATACTTAGAAAGGGGTGAAGAACGAGTTTCTTCTGAGGGTACAATATTTGGAAGCAGGTGTCGATAGCAGGGATTTCGTGATGATGACACGTGATAGAAGATCGCACGAAGTCTAAATCTAGACAACCATGTATTGATCCTTCCTCAACATCTATGGTTGGGAGTACTAGTAGCTTATTAAGGCTACGGTTCCATCAAATGGAATGAAGTGACATGCTTCTGATTACCATTTACAGGTTTCACAGTCGTAGTCTTCTCAATCAACATTTATTAATCATAATCTGAGGCACGATAGAACCAAATCAAATCACCTAATGACATTGCCTTCCAGAGACAGAACCATTTTACGGATGTCTACTCCGTCGTCGTGCAGGTATAATGACTAGAGCTTGTAGATACCTGCCCACTTAGGTAGAGAAGATCAGCTACCCATATTTACGCACCCTTGATTGCCGCTTCTGTGCGCTGCTGCAACCTGGACCCGAGATCCTTGTTGACACGGCTAAAGAGATCTAGACACGGCGTTAGACTAATGTACCAGTGGAAGGAGTCGCCGGCGATAGTCGACTAGGGTAACAAGGGAAACTTACTATAGACACCCTTGCGCAGTTCAGGGTACTTGACGCCCTTGATGCTACCGACGAGGTTCTCTATGACCCTGTCCTGGTGACCAGGCGCGCGGCCAATGACATCCCACAATGCTGCGGGCTGGACAAAGTCCTCGTCTTGAATCTCGCTGGTGTAGGCGGCGACCTCTCCCGCCCATTTTTCGTGCTCGGTGTGCAGAGCCAGCGAAGCTGCGCTCACTCCCTTCTCGTCTTGGTAGAACTTAGTAGGCTTGATGGAGGAGCCAACGTAGTTGGGGTCTCCGCCGTAGTTATCATCAAATCGCATAGCTCCGTCGCGCTGGAAGGGGCAGTAGACTTGCACCTTCGCGGCATTGGTAGGAAGTTGCTGATAATTCACACCGAGACGGTAGCGGGCCGCATCGGGGTAAGCGAAGAGTCGTGCTTGGAGTACTTGAAGGCAGTTAGCCTTGATATACACCTGTAAAGAGAGTTGTTCAGACTTACCTGGATCAGCAGACGCGGCGAATCCTGGGACCATCGTGGATGGCGAAAACGCAGCTTGCTCGATATCGGCAAAGTAGTTTCGCGGCTGGTCCAGTTCAGTGACTACCGGTAAAGGCCGTGAAAAATGGGACTCACGTTGCGGTTCATGGTAAGACGACCAATCTGCTGCAGAGGGAAGTCTTTGTGCGACCAAACCTTGGTCATATCAAAGATGTTCCACTTGTACTTCTCGGCCTCTTCGGGGCTCATCAGCTGGACGTAGACGTTCCAGACGGGGTAGTCACCCCTGTCAATAGCCTCGACCATGTCACGGATCATGAAGTCAGGGTCCTCTCCGGCAATCCTGGTAGCTTCCTGGCTGGAGAAGTTCTCAACCCCTTGTTGTGTTTTGACGTGGATTTTGGCGTATTTAAAAGTGCCATCCTGGACGTTGGGTTAATGAAAGGCTCGAAGTCCGATAATAGTTGGGCATACCGGTTTAGTGAACTTGTAAGTGTGTCCACTGTACGAGTTCATGTAGCGAACAGACCGGGGAGTCCCGCGGTCACTGAACAAAACCAAAAGTTGGTGGATGCCCTCTGGGTTGCCGACGTGGAAACTATACAGGTTAGACTGGCCCAGCGATTTGAGCTCGAAAGACTTACTCCCAGAACTGCGATACGAGTTAGCATTTCCTTGCTTATCACTAGCTAGCTAGAGCAGGACTGACCATGTTGGCGTCAGGAAGGTGGGTTTGCGGGTGTCGCTTGTGAGAGCGGTTCATTGAAGGGAACTTGATAGGATCGCGAATGAAGAAGACGGGCTAGAAATGAGATTTAGATCGGGTCATTCGAATACAGAGAGACAGCAGCATACTGTGTTGTTAAACACCCAGTCAAGGTTGCCCTCATCGGTGTACAGTTTCATGGCCCATCCGTGCACGTCGCGAGAAGTGTCAGCAGATCCGGACTCGGGTCCCACCGTTGACACACGCTGAAGCACGGGCGTCTTCTTTCCGACCTTATTGATGAAGCTGGCGCTGGTGAAGTCGGAGCAATCGCGGGTGCATTCGAATTCTCCATAGGATCTACAACTGTCAACTGGGTGATTCTTCGGGATCTTTAGTGCCGCTTTATAGCTTACCCGACAGCTTTGGCGTGGACGACACTGAATATCTGTCCGTCAGTATACAATAAATCAATTGGTACGCAATAGAGCTAACCGCTCGGGAATTCTCTCGCGGGAGAAGTGAGCGAGAGTCTCAATGAGCTGAGTATCCTGAAGCAATCCAAGGCCGCCGCCTTGTCTGCCCCGCATCAAGACAGCTGTCTTGTTGTTTGCGAAGGGGCATCCTGCAAGAGTCAGTCGCAAACATAATTCTGAAGTGAGGAGTAGTACCTTCGGCCAGAGTGTAGTATCTGTCGTCGCCCATATTGAATAGCAGTTGGTCAGGTAAAACAGAAAAAAGTGTATATGTATAATTGAACCAGAGCCCGCCGAGGAAAGCAGTTTAAATAGTCTTCAGTCTGGACAGTTCAACGCCGCCGTTCTTGCTTTCAGATGGCAGTTGCATTGGGTCTTAGAATTACACCTGCACTCATTGGACCTCAGCTATTTCCTGCCAAAGGGTCCACCCTACAAAATCCCCTCACCATTATCAACCATCATTATTAACCGTCATATCACGGCCAGCATCACCGTATATTGGAGTTCCGCATGAGGTGACGCAGTGACGCAAGAGTGCCCGTGGTTGGGAGCAAAGTCAATGCTTGAGCTGCCAGATCGATGACAACACGCAAGCGGGTCCAACATGATCAGCAGGGTCCCCACTCGGAAGTCTGCGCTGTGATTGGGTAGTTACCACTACCCAATCCGGTTAGTGCATCGTGATCCTGAAGCTTGAGCTCGGCCCCACATCGGATCCGGCTACAATCTTCCAGCCCACGGTTGTGTAGAACTTTAGCAGCCGCATACTTCCACCAAAGCTCTCGAATAACGTCTTGACCAGTGTTTTGGACCTGCCGTCTTCCAAACCCATGGCTTACGGCCTATTCTCGGACTCATTTTCCGGCACGGGCCAACGATTGGACGCCTTCCTCCATTCACGGTCCAGTCCTTCTTTGGTGCTAACTAGGCTACAGATTGAATGCAGCGGATTCTTGCCATACCGAGGTTTCCGGGTTGGCCCATTAGTGGGACTCTTGTCTTACTTGGTGCTACCTGCTCTATTACCTCCCCACTCGAAAGAGGGGGCGGTACATATCGTGCTTTCGACAGCCAACCATATAGTATCGTGTGTTGCAAATCTGGTCAGGGCTTTGTATATCCATGATCGATCCGAGCTGTGGCCGCCTCGGACGTGGGTCGTTTAACGACCTTGGAAAGCTGCATGAGCAATGCCCTTCAGTTTCCATTTGCTGCGGCGACCCCGCGTCTCAGCTCGATAATGGTTTCCGTCGAGATGAATCATGGAGTAAACCGTATCATGGATTTCGGTGGTCTTCTTTCTTTCGCTCCCAGCCACCGGTTCAAGTAGTCAAGAACTAGCCAATTTGGAGAAGTTTTGACGTTTTAACGGCATGGGTATGGTCAAAGAATCATGTCCAGTCCTAGGTTTCGGACTCGTAATCAGTGCAGCTCGTACGCATGGGACCCAATGTGGAAATACAACAGAGCCAATTGAGAATTGTTAGGCGGGCCTAGATTGCAGGGTTGTTGGAGCTGTTGCGTTTCTGCTGCGTTGTTATTGGCATCCGAGTCGTTGACGTCCATTGAGGGGTCAAAATTGCGCTGCATATTTTCTCTATTATTGTACGGAGCTTGGTCTCCTCCTAAAAATCCCACCAACTTGTGTTATAAAAGGCATGTAAACGCCGTCGTTATTTCAAGTTGTTCCAACCATCGCAAGCATTTCTCAAGTTTCTTCGATCCCATTCTCAATCGTCTGAACTTCCCTTCACCATGTCTGTCCAAGACAATGCTAGATTCGACTTCATTGTCGTTGGTGGTGGCACTGCTGGCAACATCGTTGCTGGCCGCCTGGCCGAGAACCCCAATGCTAAGATCCTAGTTGTTGAGGCCGGTGTTGCCAACTCCAAGGATCTTGAGGCCATCAGAACCCCCTCCAACGCCATGGAACTCCGTGACAGTGAGTACGACTGGGCTTACAAGACCACCATGATCAAGCGTGACGACTACGAGCGTGTTGAGAAGCCTAACACGCGTGGTAAGGCCCTTGGTGGCAGTTCATCGCTGAACTACTTCACCTGGGCTCCTGGTTCCAAGGGAACTTTTGATATGTGGGAGGAGTATGGTGGAAAGGAATGGACCTGGGATCCGCTCGTGCCCTACCTGCGCAAATCCGCTACCTACTATGACGATGAGAAGGCATACTCGCCAGACCTGAAGAAAATTGGCACTGGCGGGCCCATCCCCATTTCGCACTCAGAACTTATTCCTGAGATGCAGCCCTTCCGTGAGCTGCTCACTAAGGCCTGGAAGTCCACTGGCCAGCCAATCACCGAGAACATTTTTGATGGTGAGATGCTCGGTCTTACCCACAGTGTCAACACGATCTACAAGGGTCGCCGATCCGGTAGTTTCCTGGCTGTTGCTGACAAGCCAAACATCACTATCCTACCTGAGGTCCACTCCAAGAGACTCATCATCGACAACGCTGACAAGACCTGCAAGGGTGTCACTGTCATTACTAAGTCTGGTCAGGAACTCAACCTCTTTGCCAACCGCGAAGTCATTGTTTCCCAGGGTGTCTTTGAATCCCCCAAGCTCCTCTTGCTGAGCGGTATTGGTCCTGCTGCCGATCTCAAGAAGCACGGTATCCCGGTCATCGTCGACAACCTCCACGTCGGCCAGCACCTCCTTGATCACCCTGGTGTCCCCTTCGTCCTCCGCGTCAAGGACGGCTACGGTATGGATGACTATGTCCTCCGCGCCCAGACCCCCCAGAACAAGCAGGCCATTCAAGCCTACCAGGACAACCACCGCGGTCCCCTTGGCTCTGGTTTCCTCGAGATGGTCGGTTTCCCGCGTATCGACAAGTACCTCGAGAAGGACCCTCAATACCGCCAGACCAAGGCCTCTAACGGCGGCAAGGACCCCTTCTGTCCCTACGGCCAGCCTCACTTCGAGCTCGACTTCGTGTGTCTCTTCGGCTCTGCCTTCCAGTGGCATTACCCTACCCCCGCCAAGGGCAACTACATTACCGTCATGGTTGACCTCGTCCGCCCCGTCTCTGAGGGTGGTGAGGTGACCCTCAACAGCGCTGACCCCCTGCAGCAGCCCAACATCAACCTGAACTACTTCAACAATGACCTCGACATTATCGCCATCCGCGAGGGTATCCGCTACGCCTATGACGTGCTCAAGAACGGCGAGGGCTTCAAAGATATTATCGAGGCCGAGTACCCCTGGGACATGCCGCTGCACGATGACAAGCTCATGAAGCGCACCGTCCTCGACCGCTCCCAGACCTCCTTCCACCCTTGCGGTACTGCTCGTCTCTCCAAGAACATCCAGCAGGGTGTTGTCGACCCCAACCTCAAGGTCCACGGTATCAAGGGTCTCCGTGTTATTGATGCCTCGGTTATCCCTGTTATACCTGACTGCCGAATTCAAAATTCTGTTTACATGGTTGGTGAGAAGGGTGCTGATGCCATCAAGCGTGACCACCCTGACTTCTACAAATAAATGATTTAGCCGGGTATATATGAAGTTCTGATGTGATGTGCATGCAGATTATATGAGATTATCAGTAACGAACGAATAATATTTCTATTAATGAGTTCAGATGCAGTATTTTCCTCGTAGCACTCTCTAAGTTATACATAGTACTTTTAGAGGAAAGCTTTCCTCTAAACGTACTAAGATCTTCAGTTCTCTTAGTACGTACTAAACAGGTAAAATTAGATGATATCTTTGCTCTTTTCATGACAATACTCTGTTTTATGTGCTGGCAAAAGCAGTCCTGGTATTGAAGATTTCAGTCACCCTGGTGCATCCATATTAACTGCGAAAACAGATGCCTCTCATATTCTTTCTCCACATTCGTTAGCTATTCTTCCTTAGACAGAGGCCTTCCAACGCCATCGCTTTCACTTCCTACTGATAGCTTAAGTCAGCCAAAGCAGCAGCAGCATGCCACAGAGATAATAGTTAAAATATGTTGGTAGTTGAACTTCTCGCCGCATTTAGAAGGTTCGCTACTTTCTATATTCTGCGACTCAAGCTAGTTATTTACTTATACTACCTAGTGTTTTCTTCCCTTCTACCTTTATAGGCTTGCCGTTTGTAAGAGCTCTTATACTATTAAATAAGGAAAAAGTAATTATATCTTTTTATCTCTGATACTGAAAATGTAGGTTAATATGTATCACTCAAAAAGGCCCTATAATATATATCTTTCTTATAACATACACCTAAATCCATGTAGTAAGGAAAACTATAGCCGTGTACTACCACCTATTATAGGGGAATCAAATATCTCACAAAGCTAATGGTATATAGTTACAGTTTAATTCACCTCTCTATAGGTTGTTCATTCTATAGATTGGGTCGTGGGTCTACCCATAACTATAGGTAAAAATATTTCTCCACTATAATTATATCTCATAATATCATCTTATTATACTACTAATCCATATCTGATCTGGTTAACTTACGACCGCCAGAGTATAATAGTAAGGTAGCTTTTAAAATCAATAGACATCAAGCTGGTGTCTATGAGAAACATACTTCAAGATCAGGGTGAATGTGGCCAACATATTATTAACAGTCTATTATAGTTCTCCAGCTAATGTCAGTGGCGATATTCAAGGAGTTGGCCCATAACAAGAATATACAATATATTCCAGCCCGATTCAAGAATCTCTATATTAGCCCCGGTAAATCAGACCTTCAAGTCAATGCTTCGACGGGCGTTAAAAAAGGTAACTTCATCAATGGTGAGACTCTGGCGACATTTCAAGAACCGTCTGTCTTCGAGGTGACCGGAGCCACTTTGTACGTGCTCGACGAAAGGGACCCAGCAGCCACCAGTCACAGTGATATTGCACTCTGACCTAGCTGGAAGCCTGCGGTTGATCTCCTTCCGTCTGGTGCGTTCTCAAGACCGCAAGGACCTACCCCGTCGTACGCAATAGTGAGTGATCGACTAGCTACCATATTTGCCGCGGCAATTGCAAATCGCGTAGAGGACATTAAGCCCAAATATAAACATTTAAAAAAGTACAAGCGCTGGCTTCAACGTTGAAGTCAAACACAAAGGAGCCCTCGCGCGAGCTTAATAAGCTAATCAATGCTGATGAAGAGACTGAAAATTTAATCAACAGACTGTTCAATAGTGAGAATGTGCTGGATGAAGTTCTTTCTAGAATTCCAGAGAAAGGTTTAAAAACAGCCTGGAGAATTTTCTTTAATATACATCATCACTGCATGGAGATCTTCCAGGGTATATGTAGCCCATTAGGGCTCTTAATGAATAGAGGGAAGGGAAGTAAGTTTTATAATAAGTCTTCAGCGGTTGGTCCTACAACTAAAAGGTTTCTAGAGCTTCTGAGTCATTCAAGTCCCCGCATCCGTCTGTACTCCGAATACGCATTTACAGATGTCTCGTCGGGCTTCTCAATCTGAATGTCAAGCTTGATGTCAAGTGCGCCTTTCAACTGCTCTTTGGTGCTTGCGTGGATCATACAAAGCCGATATTATCAGCCCCCTTTCTTAGTTGATAGAGAATGAAGTCTAAACACCTTGATGGGTGTCTTGCCAGGAACCTAACTGATAAATACCATCCTCTATTGCTTGCCATCTTCCTGTAGATTGAAATCCACATTATAATTAGCATATCAAGGAGCTCGCTCTCCATTACTGCTCACAGAAGAAGGCAGTTTCCGATGGAAGACTTCATAGTCAGTCTCAGTAGAGGCATCCTCTACGACAACACTTTGTTGGTCGTCTGATAGCTTGAAATTGACAAATTGGAGCTTTTCTGCCCCTCGGCCGGATCGAAGTCGGTTGAATGCGCTGATGCACTCATCGGAGATGGAAACACTGTAATGCTCGTCAACGATTAAGTATCCCAAGAAATACCACGGATGAATCGGCATACCCTGAGGGGATCTTTTGTAATGGACTGTCAGCAACGTGAGAACAGACTGGATCATGGTGGTATACGCACCGACATGTTGAATCTTTGCAGTAGAGTGGACGGAAACGAGAGCTCGATATGATGTAATAAAGGTATAGTGTTTCTCATGCTATTTATCCCAGGAATGAAACAGGCAGCTTCATTCTGGAACAATGTCTGCTCTATAACACGATATTTTCGGATCGACGGGCCCGCGGGATCCGGCGAGGGTGAGACGACTATTGTATCCAGCATCCTCATTCTGGATTGATTTATTCGGGTCCAAAGATGGATGTTGCGATGAATATCCTAGTATCAGCAGTTAATTATCACTCAGGGTTGGGAATTACATTAAAGCCTTGATCGAAATAAGCGCTCGCCTTGTCACATTACAATAACCCATCCAAAACAATGGATGCCTGAGCATCTGCACATAGCCATTGACGCGAATGGAAACACACTAGAATGATTGGCTGCGCACAGAAGGAAGCGCTAGGAGCATACCCCACTGGCAGCCTTCCCTTTTAAAATATAATATGATAACGCCCGAGAGCTTGACCAATTACTTCTCACACGCTCACCTTGTGGTGGATACTTATTATGATCTTGTCCCGATCCGCCTTATCTCCACTGAGATTTGAAGTTCTTCCGCGTTGATCATGATATTTCATATATTATTTAATTAAACGAAAATTCCAGGGCATCGGGGCATGAGAATAGATTTTCGGCTGCCTTGGAGGCTCTATCTCGATGAATTCTATACATTATCGATTGCCAGTAAACTATTAGGGGTAGGGTATGACACGGAAGAGCAGGGTTACTCCAAGCGAGAAGCCTTGTAGCAGGGATTCTTGAGCTAAACGCCCAGACTAGAGCAAGGTGACTGCGCCAGATTAAAAAAAAATTTCAGCCCCCAAATAAGGGAAGTAATTTAAATGACCATATAAGCTGCGTCGGATGATCACTGTGAATTTATTCTCCATCACTCCCTCTCATCCCTCACGAGCCATATTTTGCAACATGTCTGATACTGGGAAGGAAGAGGAAGCACTAAAACAGCTACAAGCCCAACAAGGATGGCTGCTCGATAAGATCGACGAGCTGCGCACGATTGGCGTCGGTGGTCTCGTTGAGCTGCCTCAGATCATCGTCTGTGGTAATCAGAGCAGTGGAAAGAGTTCTGTTCTCGAGGCTATATCTCGAGTGAGATTTCCCATGAAGAGCAATCTCTGTACGCGATTTGCTACCGAAGTCAGTCTTCGTCGCCAACCGACCACGCGCTTCAAGGTTACAATTGAGCCGGGGTCATCGAGAAAGAGCGATTCCGACCGGGAGAAGCTCAAGGGATTTTCGCATGCTACCTTCACCAACAGTGATCGCCTGCCAGAATTGATTGAACAAGCGAAAGAATGTATGGGGATTACCGGCGATGTTGGATTCAGTGATGATATTCTGAAAATTGAAATCTCTGGCCCTGACAAGCCGGAATTGACCCTTGTCGATCTGCCTGGTCTGTATTATTCTACCAGTGCCAGTCAGGGCCAAGAGGGCATTCAGATTGTGCGTTCCCTTACAGAGAGATACATGAAGAATACTCGGAGTATCATTCTGGCTGTCTTCTCTGCAAAAGCCGACCTCCATGTCCAAGAGGTACTGAATATTGCGGAGAAATTCGATTCCACTCGCGAGAGAACCATCGGTATCGTCACACAACCAGATACGCTGGAAGCGCACTCGGAGGAGGAGGAATCCTGGCTAAAAAATGTCCAAAATCAAAATGTCCGGCTCCAGCTGGGATGGCATGCTTTGCGCAACCGCTCCTTTGAGACACGCAATGCGTCGGACGATGAGAGAGACAGTCAAGAACGAGATTTTTTCAGAAAAGGAAAATGGATCTCGATCCCAAGAGACTGCGTTGGGATTGACAGCCTACGGCGTCGACTGAGTGGTGTTCTGCTCAAGCATATTCGCAATAATCTCCCCGGATTGATCAGCGACATCAATGACAAGATCCAGGACAGACAGTCCCGGTTAAATAAACTGGGTGCCTCTCGGTCGACCCTTCAGCAGCAAAGAGGATTTCTCCTCGGCTTGAGCAGTGGCTTCGAGCGGATAACTGGCCAGGCCCTTGATGGAATGTACACTGACGACTTCTTTGGGGGGTTGGAGAGTTGTGATCTGTCAAGTACTCAGGATACTCGTCGTCTGCGTGCGGTCATTCGAGATCTGAATGAACACTTCGCAGAAAATATGGAGAGTCGAGGGTGTCAGAGGTATATCTTGGGCGTTAATGGCTCAGGCTACAATATTTTCGAAACTGGCAACTCCTATAAAGACCTCCGACATCCCAAGTACATTCGCAGACCAGAAATCGAAAAGGAGATCAACGATCTCGCGCGTCGAAATCGTGGAATCGAGCTCCCAGGCAATGCAAATCAGCTCTTGGTCGGCACTCTCTTCCGAGATCAGTCCAAACCATGGGAAGAGCTCGCCCGGCATCATTTGATCAAAGCCTGGGAGTCCGTGTGCTTCTTCATCAGCCTGGTAATGCAACATCTCACTGATGAATACACCTACCAGGCTGTGGTAGGCACTGTCATTGGTCCTCAACTTGACAAGATGCAAACGCAACTTTTGGAAAAGCTGGAAGAGTTGACTGCGTATCAAAAACGAGGTCATCCACTACCGCTTAGTTACAGCTTTCTTGCAAGGATACAAAAGGCTAGGAGTGATCGCTATGCGTTCAAATTATTCCAAGCACTCCAGCCAGAGAATTCAACGAAAGAGGAGAAATTTACTCTTGAAAGCATCAAGCAGGCGACAGAGAAGCTGGAGTCATCGAGTAATCAGTTTGCTGCGGCTGAGATCATCGACCAGATGCAAGCATATTATGATGTAAGTAGACAGACCTACCATCTTCAATTTGCGGATACTAAACAATAACAGACTGCTATAGCTACATTCATCGATAACATTGCTACACTTGCAATTGAAAACTGTCTTCTCGGTCCGTTGAGTGGCATCTTCACCAGCCAAACCATCAATAATATGGACGATCAACAAGTGCGCGACCTTGCCTCTGAGCCTTCCTTCATCATGGAGGAGCGAGACCTTCTAGCTCGCGATCTAGAAAAGCTACAAGCAGGTTTGCGAGCCTTGAATCAATTCAATGTACCAAAAGCAATAGTCAAGGCAGCAGGCGTACCTTTGAAAACTCAGCAAGACCCTCAACCCTCCGTTGAAAACACCTTTTCCAATGGCCAAGCCACATTGTCCAGTCGATCACCTGGTATGTCCATGAATACATCAAAAGGAATATCTCTAATGATTGAATTAGGACCACCAGCTAGCACCTCCACCGCTACCAAATCGACACTGACTCCGGATGCTCCTTCTAGTTCCCCAACCAACAAAGCTCAATCATTAGCTAGCGCCTCTACCAATGGCCTTTTCACCGGTTCATTGTCTGGAACTCCTCAAAGTACAACTCTAAATAGCTCTTCCTTTGGCAGTCTTTTCAGTAAATCTTCCACTCCAGCTGCCACGTCGGGGGGTTTATCTGGTGGCCTTCAGATACCGTCGTCAAGTCCTTTTCCTCCGAGTGGCGCTTTCAGCAACCCCCCTAAACCAACAAGTTTATTCGGACAGGCCCCATCTCCGAGCTTCACTTTGTCCAATGACTCCTCTGGTAGTGGTTTTGGCTCTACCGGTGGCTTTGGCTCCACGGGGGGTTTTGGCCAGTCGAAACAATCACCCGCTCCAAAGCCGGCCTTCGGGGGCTCTTCATCCCAGAGCAGTCGCAGTGCATTCGAAGGCTCGAACCACACATACAATTCCAGTGCTCCAACTAGGTAAGGTGCTTCTTGGGCGACAGGTGAAATGTTCAAGTCAATATACATTACCAAATTAAGCCTCGTTGAGATTGTTCTCAATTTTTATGCTGATTGTAGCTATTTTATCTTATATTTTTCATCTTTCCTTTCAATCATTACTTTGTTTTTATGTGTTTGTTTGTTCATTAGTTGATTCCTGGATATATACAGTGCTGCAATCAAGATCCCATGACTCAAATTATTTTATATTGCCCACGCACTTGCTAAAAACGAAGCTCTTGAGAACGATTAGCTAATTCAATTTCATAGCAAAGATTCCTCGATGTGGAGAAGGGGCAATGGCTTCTATGTTGAAAAGGAGGGAAATTCTTCGATATCAAACCACTACATGAATATCAGTTGCGGGACCTATTATAAAAAGTTCTCACCAGAGGTAAGTATGCACCTAGCTCTATAAATTAGTTGAATATTTCTGATTATCAAGTAGGAGATTCGCTTAAGTGATTATCAATGGCTGGGAAAAATCAAGTAAATAACAAGAATTGGCCTTCATATTGTATTACTGTTTATTCGAAATGACTCCCCTCTAGAGGGAAAGAAGCACGTCATCCATCGCGTGCACCAGTCTCACCCGAGCCCCATTAAGCAAAAACAATTTAAAAAGCCCCAGTTTATCGAGACTCTGTGACTCTATCTCATGGCTATTTGCCCTGCAGGCATTCACGCTTATATATTATAATAATTTCAGCTACAGCTAGTAGAACTTCCTTACTACCTCTCTGGGAGTGCTAGCACTTATTTCCACACTTATTATTATAGTAGGAGGTGGGTTTAGTACTGTACTCTACATTATAGCCACTCTTATATTAAAGTGGTTCCTAAAGGACTTCACTTTACATAGCCCGATCTGGTGTGTTTTAGCTATAGAAGGTGGTATAGGCATGGTCACTATTATATAGGATAGAAACTGGCTCTGCTAGTGTGTTTTCTTCTTACTAAAAATATATTCAGCACTACATAGATTATAACGCTTAGGTGGGCTACTTCTTCTACTGCTGTATATATGAAGAAGTTCACACTAAATATAATATTTATAGTTAGGTATAGCATTACTAATCTAGTCTTACTGTAGATATGGGTTCCCAGTGCTGGGCCAAGGTATTATATAGGGCGTGGATTTTAATGATTATGGTTAGTTAGGCGGAGACACCAGTTATACTGCTTGTGATTCATTTCATTCCTGCCAGGAGGAATGATAGATAAAGGAGTGGCTCACTGAGCTGAGTAATAATGAATGGGAGGGATATGTTGAACAGTTGGATGAGTGAAACCCCCCTCCCTCCCCCCCTTTTTTACTAACGAGTTCAAATACTCTTATGCCCATGGCCCCAGGGCAGTTGCTACCTGTACTTAGGGACAAGATATTCAAGGCCCGCGAGCTCTACCGTACGAAGCCAAGGCTAATTCCATCAGTCCGTTTTCTTTACCCCTGAGGGATTGGATACTCTTTCCCAGCTTGTACGGATTGACTGTGGCCATATAGGTATTGGAGGTCATAGGACATTGCACCAAACACTCTGCAGGGAATTGTTTGTCTGTAGGTCGCTCTATATTTAAATCATATCTGACATGGTGAACATGTCCCAAACACCAAGGTACAGAAATTGTGATGCTTTGGAGAGAACTTGGACATTAACTACGCGTCGCTCAAAGCTAGAGTCTTGAATTTGGGGGATTTTGCCTCTAGGGCACCTCCTCGGACAGTTGGCCCGCAAGGGATCGCCTCAATCCAGTCGTGATTTCTGCTCGTCTTTCGAGCTCCCCAGTAGTAGTCTTGTCCCTAAACACAGAGTCCATTTGCTCTAGGGTACGGCCGTTGGTCTCCGGAACGAGGAAGTACACCCAGACGAGGGCAATCGCACAAAAGCAGCAGAAGAATATGTAAGTACCGTACCCAATGTTCTGAATCATTGGCGGCGTGATCAATCCCTGGGACTTCATAAGCAATCCACTTGCAAAGTATAAGGTTTAAGATGGCTGACAATGATAAAGTTGTTTCCCCAGTTGGACATAGTCCCGAAGGCGCACCCTTTGGCGCGGAGCGAGGATGGAAAGATTTCCGCAGGCATCGCCCATGGAATAGGGCCCCAGGTAGCTCCGAATGTCAACATAAAAAGAGAAGAAAGGCCACGCTAACCCAACCGGCCGTGGTGTGCTCAGGCCAGCTATTCTCGTATTTACCAACAAGGACAGCAATGATGAAGTGGGAAATGAACATGCACACTGCGCCTCCAAGAAGAAGCTTGCGGCGGCCAAAGCGATCCATGCCCCATAGGGACCAGATACAGGCAACAACCTGGCAGATATTCATGACACCCGACATAGTCAGTTGCATCTCGTAGTTTAGCCCCATACTCTCGAAAAGGCTCGGCGAGTAGTACTGTACATATTGTTAGCATAACGGAGTAAGGATCCCTCCTGTGGCGTGAGGTATATTTACAATGAGAGCGTTGATGCCGACAAATTGTTGGAAGAACATCAATCCCACAGCGACTTGAGTCCTTTTGTATATTGGCATCTTCCAACAATCCACATAAAGCAAGACCTGCAATTTGAAGGCATTCCACAAGCCCGGTTGGACAAGATCTGAGTGTTTCTTTGCAGAAACCTCCTTGCGGTATGCGCATTCAGCTCTGATTTCTAACCATTCCTCCATAACTCGCTCGTCAGTGGTAGGGTACTGGCGAATTTTGGCAAGCGTTCGGAGAGCTTCCTCATCCCGACCCTGCTGGCACAACCATCGAGGGGAATAAGGAAGTATGAAAACCCCAGCGCACATCAACACGGCTGGGATCAGTTGGATCAAGAACGGAAGACGCCAAGCCCAATAGCTAAACCTTATTCCGCGATGGACCACCTGGGTGGTCCACATAGTAAAGTGGTCTTGGCATTCCTAGGGTTAAGGGGTGGTCCATAGGCTGATTTGGACCACCCTCTATCTCCATGAATATTATATATTATGAATCGATGAATACACTATTTTATTCGCTGAATTGAGAGCTTTCTAATGGTCATATTCTCATTTAAAAATATTAAATATTCATGGAGCTGAGGGGGGTGGGGGTAGGCCATATTTTTTGATGGGGTATGCCAAGAAAAGGCCCTGCGGGTAGTCTATTCCTAACTAGGCCACCACCCATATAGAGAGGACGCCTGAGGCACCTATCTAGTAGTAGTAGGGGCCTAAATAGTAAGGTATCTACTCTATTTATTTATTAATTACTAAATAACTCCACCACCAGTTAGCCTATAGAGGTGGGAGTAGTATCTTTAGATAGCCTAAATTTCTAGGAATCTAGTGAATATATTTTTATTACCTAGTAGCTACTAAATAGTCTAATAATTACCTAAAAGTGAAATTTTCTAGAAAGTATTAGCTTACTAATCAGAGAGGGGTCTATTATATTCTATTTTTTAATAGGAGTCTAGTAGTACTCTTCTTATTTTAATATCTCTAATATCTACTAAGTTATTAAGGGTTAAATATTTAAAGGGGGTCTTACCTAGAGGTAGAGAAGTAGTAACCTTAACTATTCCTTAAAAGTCTATTTCTTATTTATTTTCTTACTTAAGAAGACTTAGAAATAAATTAAGATAAGTAGGATTATAAAAGGAATTCTTAAGTTTTACTTAGGATACTCTTAGAAAGATTATATACTAACTTAGATATATTCTAGATAATATAGTAATTAGTATAGAAAAGAAAAGAATTCTAAGGATAAGAAGAAGATATAAAAGAAGGGAATAAGTTAGGAATAAGAGTAATTCTTTTAATTATACTAGGAAATTATCTAGAAAGAGGGATGAAATAGAAAAGAAGAAGAATAAAAGAAGGATAAGGAAAGAGGATTAGAATAGAAATAGATTTAAAGATTTAGTAAAAGGATATTAGTCAAGAAATAAAGAGGTAAGAAGTTAAGGGTATAGTAGATTAGGAAATAGAAGAATAAGAATTAAAGAGGTAGTAAGAAGAATAGGGGATTAAAGAATAAGAGTTTAAGTAAAATAGGATATATTTTATAAGAATATAATTTTAAGTAGATATATATTTATAAAAGAGGAAGAAGTAGTAGTAAGAATATATATATATATATATATATTAAAAAGGAAGTAATAGGAAATAGATATATATTTATAGAATTAGAAGAAATTCAGAGATAATATATATATTTTTAATTAATATAGGATTAGTATAATAAAAATCAGAAGAACCACTAGAAGGATTAAAGAATGAGATTTAGAATAGGAGATAGAGAAGTAGGTAGAAGAATAGAGATTAAAATCATAGTTAAAAGAATAGAGGGTTAATAAATAAGATTAAAAGGTTATTAGAGAGGTAGAGATATAAATAAGAGTTAAAAGGAATTAAGAAAGAAAAAAAATATAAGTTAAGAATCAGATTAGTAGGAGAAGAAGGTAGAGTAGTAGATAGAGTAGTAGATAGAAGAATAAAAGATTAAAAAAGAGTTAAAGAAGTAAATAAAAAGAAGGGAAGAAGAGGAGTAAAGAGAATAATAAGAAGAGGAATAAGAAATAAGTTAATAATAAAGAGAGAGATAAGGAAGAAAGAAATAAAAAGATAAGAAAAAAAGAAAAATAGGAAATTATAGTATCAGATTTAGAATAATAGATAGAGAAGTAGGAAGAAGAATAGGGAAATATAGAATTAGAGTTAGAAAAATAATAAGAAGAATTATAGATTATAAAATAGGAATATTAGGAGATAGTAGAATTATATATATATAAAGAGGAAGTAATAAGAAGTAGTTATATATTTAGAAGAGCAGGAATTAAAGAATAGAAGTTAGAGGAAGATAGTAAATAAAATAGATAAAATAAGTAAGGAGAGGAGGAAGAGAGAGTAGTAGTAATAGTAAATAAGGGAGTAATAAGTAGTAAAGAGTAGGGTAAAAGAGTAAGGGATAGAGGAAGGAGGAAGAGAAATAGTAGATAGAATAGAAGATAGAAAGTAGGTAGAAGAATCAGGATTAAAGAATAAGATTAGATCCTATTCCGCGACGGGGTACCCGGGTACCCCCATAGTAAAAAAGGCTTGGCATTCCCAGGGTTAGAGGGTACCCGCCAGTCAATTTGGGGTACCCCAAAACTCCATGAATATTACATATTTTGAATCGATAAATACACCGTTTTATTCGCTGAACTAAGAGCTTTCTAATGGTCATATTCTTATTTAAAAATATCGAATATTCACAGAGCTGAGGGGGGGTGGGGGTTAGCCATATTTTTTGTCGGGGTATGCCAAGAGAATGACCTGCGGGTAGTCTATTCCTAACTAGGCCACCACCTATATAGGGAGGATACCTCAGGCACCTATCTAGTAGTAATAGGGGCCTAAATAGTAAGGTATCTACTATATTTATTTATTTATTACTAAATAACTCCACCACCAGTTGGCCTATAGAGGTGGGAGGGGTATCTCTAGATAGCCTGAATTTCTGGGAATCTAGTGAATATATTTTTATTATCTAATACCTAATAAATAGCCTAAGAGTTACCTAAAAGGGAAATTTTTTAGAAAGTAGAAGCTGACTAATCATAGGGGGTCTATCATATTCTATTTTTTAATAGGAATCTAGTGGTATCCTTCTTATTTTAATAGCTCTAATATTTACTAAGTTACTAAGGGTTAAAGTATTCCTTTTGAAAAATTTGCAGGGGGGACTCTTACCTAGAGGTAAAAGGGTAGTATAGTAAATATATATATCTCTACTATTTATATATCTCTACTATATATATTTATTCTATTTAATATTTATATTTATATATATATATATTTACTAGTGTTGACCAGTTGACTAACGGCCTAGTTTTCACTAAGTGTAGTTGCAGCCTGGGTAGGGGGCGAATGTGAGTGGCCCACTTTATATGGGAAAATGGACCAACGCATGGACCACTCCATACTAAATGGGCCCCCCCAGGACCATTTTCGGACCCGGGAACGTATGCACGCACGATTGCCGCCCAACTGAGGTCGGTGAATATATGTAGGAAGAAAAAACATATATTTCAACCTACACTAGCCAGCCAGCCAGCCAGCCAGCTATATCAGGGTCTTGACTCTATATATTTGATCGATCTACCAGTCCACCAGAGGGTTCTATTCACTATTAGTATTCACTACTACTATTCACTAGGGTCTTGACTCTATATCTATTCTCTTTATTTAAGAGACCTACTAGTATGTCCCTATCTATCTATTCTTTAAAGAAGGCCTCTCTAACCTTTAGGCTTACCTTTCTTATAGCCTCCTCTATCTCTCACTTTTCTTAGTGACTCTCACTATAAAGTGAAGGTTCTTTTAGTCTGAAAAAAAGTGTAAAATTAAAAAAAAGTTTTAATCTTTCTCTCTATTTAAGACACCTACTGGTATGTCCCTATTCTTTTATTCTTTAAGAAGGCCCCTTTAACTAATAGGTCTAAAATTTTATTCAGCCTCCTCTATCTCTTACTTTTCTTAGTGACTCTCACTATAAAGTAAAGGTTCTTTCAGTCTTAAGAAAATTTATTCTCTATATTTTAGAGGTAGGTTCAGATGACTATCTTAAAAAACTATTACTAATATATATTTAGAAAATGACTTCCTTTCAGCTTCCTAGCTTTCTTAGCTATATAGAAGCCTATAAGCTTCTAATTTGCTTAGAGGATAGGGTCTATATTCAGCCTAAAGACCTTGAGGGCCACCTTCAATCCCATTTTACTGAGTATGAAATGGAAGAGGGCCAATATCTATCTAATATAAAAAGACTAAATATTGGTACTATTCATGAGACCCAGAAGCTAATTAGGGCTACTGAGCCTATAAACCCTATTTCAAGTCTTTCAACTAAAGTTATTAATGGTTTTGAGTGTATTCTCTGCTATTCACTATTTTCAGTAACTGATTCACTGAAAAGACATATTAGGCAAAAACATAAAGGGGAAAGTCAAAATCCTCTAAGCCTATTTAGGAAGGTCCCTATTCAGTCCCTTTTAGAACAGTCTTATTTCTTTAAGGTAACTGAACCTGAGTCCTCTATCCCTATTAGGGTTAGTGTCTCTAGAGACCCTAACCCTAATAGGGAGGGTTTAGTAGCAGATTTTCTAGCTAAATTCCATGAATTTAAGCAGGGGCTGAATAAAGATAGGGTTTTTAGAGCTAATAGCTCTAGAGATGAGTCATCCTCCTTTCATAATCAGTCTAAATATCCTGAATACTTTCATAATAAGGATCTAGGCCAATTAGAGGGTCTATTCACTCTAGAGACTAGCCCTAATCAATTAGAGGAGTTTCTCTTTTACTGCCTTGATTACCTATTTTGGAAGGGTGAATTAAGAATTAAGTCTTTAAATAGATATTCAAGACTAGTTCTTAATTCCTTCTCTTTAGATAAGATATCTATTAAGCCTTTTAGGCTTTTACAAGAGAAGACTAGTCAGCAGAAATATATTAGGGTATTTAGGGCTTTTATTATCTTCTTAATAAATAGCTTTAAATTAGAGCTGACTAGTACCCCTGATAGGACCCCTCAGAATCCTTTATTCACTCTGAATAGCTCTGATATTCAAGATATAGAGAGGATTATCTCTCTTCTTCAAACCCTAAGCCCTAGAGAAAGCCCTAATCCTAGGGCTAGAAGGGGCCCTAACCCTAGTACTTCTAGTATTAGGCCTGGGTGGGATGATAATCTAATAGAGGATTCTGATGAGGAGGTTGACCCTGATGAGGCCCCTAGTGATAATGAAGATGAATCTGACCAATCAGATGAATCCTATATATATAGTGGGTCTCATTCACTAGCTCAAGTGAAAATAGGATCTCAGCTTATTCAGAAGCTATTTATGGGCCTAGTTGAGACTAAATCTAGTGAATCCTTTAATTCACCTATTAATGCATTTCTCGCATGTTTTAGTATGGATTATAGGCAGGGTCATTTTAAGCCAGTGAATCAGATCACACAGATCTACTCTAGTTTTATATATAGTAGTCAGATGGTTATTCTAGAATACTTATATATATTATTTGAAGAGTCTGATCAAGGTGGTCCAGTGACGTTCTCTGATTTTCTTCATGATTATATGAAGGAATGGGTCATTAACCAATCAGAGAGCCCCCTAGAGAGATATATTAGCCCTACGAGCCTATGGGTTTAGGGTTAGTGAGATGACTAGTAGTCTTGGTCAAGAGGTTCTAGAAATCAGGCCTAATGAGCTTAAGTTTAAAAGCTTATTTATTTCTCAGTCAGTGTTAAGAGACTTTTTTAGGGTTACTATTCAAGACCTTGGAAACCAGCTGACTAGAGACTTATTTCTTCAATTTGACTATTTCTTAGAGATTCAACCTAGTATATCTCTAGAGGGGGCTAGTGAATGTGAAGAATTCACTAATATGGCCTATCAGTTCTATTTTCTTTCAAACTATCATGAAGCCCCGTTCTTTAAGGACTTCCTAATTAAGAAGGTTCTAGGCCCAGACCTTTTTAGTGAATGGTTTGAAGTGAATGGGGACCCACCTAAAGTTAAAATTCAAAGGCCTAAGGCTGAATCATTTCTAGAAAAGGCTAGTACCTTCCTCATTAGGCTATTAGCCCTATGTCATATGACTAGTGGAGCCCCAGCCAGAGGTACTGAGATTAATCAGATCCTCTTTAGGAATACTAGGGTTAGGGCTCGGAACCTCTTCTTAGACCCTAGATGTCACTTATTCCTTATTAGGCTGAGCTATAGTAAGACCTTTAGCTTAACTAATATTGAAAAAGAGGCTGTTAGGGTGATTCCCCATGCCCTATCCTATATTCTACTAGCCTATCTTTTAGTGGTTGAGCCTTTTATTGAATTTTTAACTATTCAACTTTCTCAGAAGCTGACTAGGGGGTCTGAGCTTTTATTCTTTAACCCTAAGAGGAATAGGGTTTTTGAATCTAGAGAGATCTCTTATTCACTGAAATATCTGACTCAGCAAAAAATAGGCCAGTCTATTAATTTAAGCTCATGGAGACAGCTTGCTCAGGCTTTTATTAGACTAGGAATGAAAGAGGCTATTCTAGACCTTCCTATTCAGGATACTGAAGTGAATAATGAGACCCTAGGAGCTCAGCAGATGCATCATAACCCTAGAACGGGCTATATGCACTATGGGAGACAGCTAGATCAGCTACAGAACCTACCCTGGAACCAGGAACAGGCCTTTATTCACTTTACTAAACGGTACCATTCCTATTTTGGGGTTAGCCCTAGTCAGCTTCCCATTCTGGCCTTATTATACCCTATTAGGGCTTCAGACTCTCAGTCAACCTCTCAGTCAACCTCTCAGGTGACCCCTCAGGTGACCTCTCAACTAGCTACTAACCCTAGGGTTCCTTCAGTTCCTCTAGCTACTCCTATCGTTCAATTTAGAAGAACTAGAAACCCTAGGGTTAGCCCCCTACTAGAAATATATCTCTAGGTGAGTTTCATGAATATATATCTCTGTGGTCCCGTCAAAATATATATTCAGAAGCCCTAGAGGAAGAAGAGATTAGTAGTCAAGATCTTGACTCTAGTCAACTAGTAAGACAGGGTTCTAGAGATATACAGAAATATATATCTCTAGATTTTAACCTTCTAGACTGTCTCCTATAGGAGTTCTTTCAAGATAGTCTAGCTAGGTTTAAAAGCCCTGAGCAGCGGTGGGCTCTATTATATATATTAATTAAAGAGCCCTATCTCATTATCACTCTCCCTACTGCTGGTGGAAAAAGCACTCTATTCCTATTAGGGGCTAGTCTAGCTACTAGTAAAACTACTATAGTGATTAGCCCCCTAGTAGCCTTAAAAAGAGAGCTATTTCAGAGAGCCTTAATCCTAGGGTTAGAACCAGCTATATGGGAAGATATATATGAGAATACCCCTACTACTAGACTTCTTCTTATCTCTATAGAGGGGGTAGCTAGTAAATCCTTTTATAGCTATATCCTTAAGCTTCACAGCCAGGGTCAGCTAGATAGGATTATTTTTGATGAGGCTCATTTAATCCCATTGGCTCGATCCTATCGGAAGGTCATGTTTCAGATTAAGCCGGTCATGCAGCTCCCTATTCCTATAGTCTTTATGTCAGCTACCCTAGCCACCCATTCCAGAAAGGCTCTCTGTGATATGATGCTTTTACCTAAAGGGGTTAGACTGATCCAGGGGGATATTAACCAACCTACTATATCATATAGGGTTAGTTTAATCCCTAAAGACTTAGATAGGACTAAGCATGCTCAGTGGGTTATGAGCTTTATTAGAGACTTTAGAATAGAGTCTTCTAGCTCTAGTTCTAGCTCTAGTACTAACCCTAACCCTATTCCTAATAGAGTTAAAGCTATTCTATTCTGTATGACTAAACAAGAGGTGAATGACATTCATAGTGAATATGAGTCATTCACTGCTTATTATCATGCAGATCTAGATGATTCTATTAAGAAAGCTGAGCTAGAGTCTTTTTTAACTTCTCAAAAGACTGTTTTAGTAGCTACTTCAGCTATAGGGGCTGGTTTTGACTTTCCTGATATCTCTCTTACTATTCACTTATATGGGGCTTGGGGGATTAGTGACTTTATTCAAGAGTCTGGTAGGGGTGGTAGAGACCCTAGGGTTTCTGCTTATTCCTACACCCTTACTACTGAATATGAGATGAATATTAAGAAGAAGGACTCCTTAGAGAGGTCTCTTTTTAGAGAATATCTCCAGGAGGCTGTCTGTAGGAGGCGGCTGATTAATAGGGTTTTTCTAGAAAAAGCCCTAGAACGGTGCCCAGAGGGGTATAGCCCCTGTGACCTATGCCTAAAAAGGAATAGTCAAATAAGGGAAGTGAATGAGGAGACTAGAGAGTACTATGAAAGGGCTCAGAGATATACTGAGAATTTTACTCGCTGGGTGGAGAGGCTAGCAGCTAGGTCATGTATTCACTGTATGGTGAATGAATGGAGTAAGTCAAAGCCCTAACCCTAACCTAATTAGTATCTCAGCTAACCTATTTAGGTAACCAAGGACCTAACCAGAAAGCTCAGCCAAAGAGATGGGGTCATTCTAGTATTCACTGTATATATACAGATGAATTACTACAGGGGTTTAGGGCTATTCAAGAGGATCTATATTTTCAGAAGGATTCCTGCTGCTTTCAGTGCTTATTACCCACTAAAGTATGTAAAGGTCATTTTCAATCTAGTGAATCTGAGTGCCTCAGCCCCCCTATCATACCCCTGTTTCTTAGTGTGGCTTTTAAATATAGGGTCTGGTTACATGAGCAATTCACTGAGCTATTTCAACAGTTTGGTCTAGAGGAGGTGGAGGCTATTCCTAAAGAGGCTATGTTTCAGAAGTTAATACAGTGGGAATGGGTCTTATTAGATACTGAGGTTTTAAATGGGACGCAGCTCATCATTAGGCTTTTAAGGAGGTATGATAGATTATCAGGGAGGTAGAAGGTATATTTTTATTTATGTATTTAAGCTTTTTTACTCTGATTTTATATATTTTATTTCTCTCTATTTTAGTATTTTTACTTTTTACTCTAAAAAATAAAGATCTCTCTAATATTAATCTCTAAGTCTCCTTTTTTCTCTTTCTCTTCTCTTTTATTTTTACTTAAAAAGACTTGAAAGAGATTAAAGACTAGTTAGGAAATAAGAGGGATTCTTAAAATTTACTTAAGAAGTACTTTATTCTATTTTCTATTCCCTTAGATATATTATGAATCATATAGTAATTAGTATAGAAAAGAAAAAGACTCTAAGGATAAGAAGAAGATTAAAAAGAAGGGAATAAGTTAGGAATAAGAGTAATTCTTTTAATTATACTAGGAAATTATCTAGAAAGAGGGATGAAAAGGAAAAGATAAAGAAGAATAAAAGAAGGATAAGTAAGGAAAGAGGATTAGAATAGAAATAGATTTAAAGATTCAGTAAAAGGATATTAGTAAAGAAATAAAGAGGTCAGAAGTTAAGGGTATAGTAGATTAGGAAATAGAAGAATAAGAATTAAAGAGGTAGTAAGAAGAATAGGGGATTAAAGAATAAGAGTTTAAGGAGTAAAATAGGATATATTTTATAAGAATATAATTTAAAGTAGAGATATATTTATAAAAGGGGAAGAAGTAGTGGTGAGAATATATATATATATATATATATATTAGAAAGGAAGTAATAGGAAATAGATATATAGTTATAGAATTCAACGAAATTCAGAGATTATATATATATATATTTTAAATAAATATAGGATTAGTATAACAAAAATCAAGAAGAACCGCTAGAAGGATTAAAGAATGAGATTTAGAGTAGTAGGTAGAGAAGTAGTAAGAAGAATAGGGGATTATAAAATGAGATTTAGAGTAGTAGGTAGAGAAGTAGTAAGAAGAATAGGGGATTGTAAAATGAGATTTAGAGTAGTAGGTAGAGAAGTAGTAAGAAGAATAGGGGATTGTAAAATGAGATTTAGAGTAGTAGGTAGAGAAGTAGTAAGAAGAATAGGGGATTGTAAAATGAGATTTAGAGTAGTAGGTAGAGAAGTAGTAAGAAGAATAGGGGATTGCAAAATGAGATTTAGAGTAGTAGGTAGGATAGGAGTTAGAATAGTAGGTAGGAAGAATAGGGGATTGTAGAATGAGATTTAGAGTGGTAGGTAAAATAGGAGATGGAAAGTAGGTAGAAGAATAGGGAATTAGAAAATGAGATTTAGAGTAGTAGGTAGGATAGGGGGTAGAAAGTAGTAAGAAGAATAGGGGGTTGTTGAATGAGAGTTAGAGAGGTAGATAGGGAAGTAGGGGGAGAAGAAGGAGATAGAAAAGTAAGAAATAGGGTAGGTAGAAGTGGGATGGTAAGTGATGGGATGGTAAGTGATGGGATGGTAAAAGGGGGGATGGTAAATGATGGGTTGGGTTTAGGG